>OY728143.1:661496232-663996232 GCA_963277665.1 Viscum album | reverse complement strand
AGTGGGCCTATACATTTTTTTTACACATAAATCAAATTTTTTCAAAACAACTAACAGAATTTTTTTAAGTTACTATATAGAACAAAGTAATAGGTGAAATAAAAGTAATGATAAAATGGAAAAGATTCTAAACCATTTAGATCACTATCATTAGATTATTATACAAGATGTTAATGTCCATTTATCCAAATAGAAACGGAAGTTAAAGAATTTCGTCTTAATTTAAATTCCATTGAGATTTATTTGTTGTTATACACCATTTCATTATTATATGCTGTATATAATACCTATTGACATATTATGTCATGAATATCCAAACCTTCATGATATTATAACTTTCATTTTATATTATTCCATCCCGAGTCTTAATATTTTAAATGTTTCAATGTGGTATGGGACACTTTGAAATGTTTAATAATTGTTTTCCTCAATAATAACATTAATGATATTTCAATGGTATTTTCATTTGAGGATATTATATGAAAATTATTCAATAAAACCATCCAATTTATCTACTATAGTTATTCATTAAAATTTTCATGTATTATTACCAATTTTAAATATTTTGTTGTCAAATTTTTATATCAAATGTTTTTCAAAAAAACCAAATTTGATTTTCTCTTTAATCAGAGATCCTGCTTTCTTATAGAAAATATGTTTTATTAAAAACATTTTAAAAAAAATTTAAAATTATTTTTGAAATAATGTTTTACATTTTTTTAAATTACGAATGGATTCAAAGTAATATTCTATTCACATTATCTAAAAGAAATTTTTATGACCATTATCTATGAAAAAATCATTTTCTTTTTACCTCATATGACTTGTACATATTTACCCATCAACATTTGATTGAAGCCTACATTTCATTCTTAAAAGGATTCACATTAAATAAAATATTTACCAAATATACGTTTAAAGGAAAGGGTTTTTGAAAGGGATTTAGTAATAAAAGGATATTTTTTCTCAATAATGTTTTCAAATGAACATTTTATATTATTTTTATTCATCAATGAATACAAAAATTATTTTACTCTAAATGTGGAATACTGTATTGATACAAAATCTAGTCTTCCTCCAGATGGTTTAATATTGAATTTTCTAAGTATAATATTCAAATTTAGTTCCTTTATTCATTTTTTAGTTCCCTTTAAATATTCAATATCCAATGGTCATTGAACATCGAATTTCCACTATATTATCCACTTAATTTATCATGGATATTACTATTTTATATCTATATACCATTTTGTTCTATTTTTTACATTGAATGATATTTCATTATTTGAGGAAATATTGATAAACTCGTATTCTTTATTCATTCAGATATTTGACAATTCATATTGTGTATTCTTTTTGAAGAATTATTTGGACATGCAATACACGGGTTGGGGACCGTTTAAGGAAATACCAATGGGATATGAACATGTTATGGAAAGCCCCAAGATGAATTATTAGTCTCATGGGATTAATTAGTTTCACAAATTGGAAATGATTAAACATTCTGTTTATTTACTAGTATCGTGTTACTTGGAAGCATGACATTCAATAATTATTCATTTCTTTTATTGAGAAATAGCTTATTATTATTCATCCATGAGATCATCTGTCAAAAAATCTATGAATACATTACATTTTTCATTCATTTATTAAATGGAATGTGTTCTAATTTTTTACATTTCCATATTGATTTTTTTATTCTAATTATTTAAAATGGAATATATTATCAGTTATTTAGCATTCCATGTTAATTTATTATCATTGATTCAATGTTGATTCTTCTTTACATTACCATTTTTGTGAATTTGATGTCACCATTATTATGTTTCTTCCACTAGAATACAATAAGCATTCTATGAATGATATGTAAGAATTTACTGGATGAATAAAGTTATCCTCAGTGTTATTTATTGAGAAATAAAAAAAATTATGTTGCAATTATTTTATTCATTTATAATACAAGACTCATTTATGTATCTAGTTTACCAAGACTAATATTCTCTATATCATTTGGGATTTGATATCTTGTAATCTTATTAATGTAATTGGTAATAAACATCAGCTCTGTGATATCTAAGGTCTAGTTGCCACAGTTGGAATCAAAGGAAGCCTAGTATCGCCCTTGGGAATAAGATTTAGTAATAAATAGATTATAAAAATAACCCTAATAAAGAAATTTAGGATGAATATAAAATAATATACTATAAATTTTGTAAGGTAGATATTGTGTGGGTATTAATAGAAATACATCCATCTCAGGATACTACATCTGGATGAGGATCTGGAACCGATGTACCTAGGATTGAAATCTATGACAAGGTGTTCTCAACCTGAATCGAGGGAATATGGTACATGTGAATGGGACTTACTGTGTACTTGTCTTGAAATTATTGGGGGATATTCTAGGGATCATCCAAATTTTTTATAAACCATTGTAATGTGTTTTTATTGTTAATGACAATGAATAACCAATGTCAAACTTGATGTATTCAGATTGAAGAAATGGTTTCATGATTTAAAATCCATACAAATGATATTATGGATAAACCCTAGACCATGGAAGGAACTATGTGGAAATAAATGGATGAAATATTTTTTAATTGAGGTTCTATTAGAATCCTTAGATAAAAGGATATTTAGTTATTAACTTTATTTTAAGGATGTCCATCATATTTATTTTTGGAAGTTATATTAATTTGTTTTTAGGAAAGGGAAAACTACATGACTTGTGACATCCAATAAGATCTGGCATGGTCAAGGGTCTTGAAACCATGATAGAAGGATGATGCGGGTTTCTCATGTAACACCCCGAGATTTTATGAAAAATATTCTTTTAATTTCATTAATGTATTGTGTTGTATGCTACACCAATATTACCTTGCACTATACGCAACACCGCATTAGTTTGCAGTATACGCAACACTATTCTTGGATCGTGTTACACACAATTTTGATAATTGTTATTCTACGCAACATTGAGTATATATATATATATATATTCAATGTATAAAGGAAATATGGTTAGATTCTATTATACAAAATAACGAATGATTCTTGCACAACACGCAACCCTGACTTGGCTTGCATTACACGCAATCACGACCTTCCTCGATAGCGTGTGTTGTACGCAATACCGGGTTTTAAAAAACAATGATATATTATTATAATATTATTGTGAACTAGCCGTTATGAATAGTATTAAATAAATTTTGAATTTTATAATATTATTATTCATCTTACACATTTTCTAGAACATGGTATAAGAACAAAATAAATTTTTTGGGTAAAATATGTATTTTTAAAAAAATGCAGTTTTGCAGCCTTTTGATGGTGCACGCACTTTAAATCTAGTTTTTGACATGCTTATAAGTTCACTTTGAAAAAATAAAATTCTTCTTTGGAATGAAGAAATGAAAATTTACTTTGGATAAATTTTTCATATTATTCTAGTAACTTTCATATTTTGATGAATAGTAAAAACACGCTATATTTTAATTAAAAACAACTTTTTTCATCGCAATTATTTATAATGTTAAATTATAATAATGAATGGTTTTAAAGTATAAATAGAATATATTTTTACCATTTAATATAATGTATGTCATTAGCATTTATTCTACCTTGAATTCGTTGGATAAATCAATTCAATCTTTTGCAATGTATTAAACAAAAAGCCGTTTTCTTTCGACAACGAGATTAATTTTAATTTAATTTATGAAAATTTCTTGTATTGAATTTGGAATAATGTATTCCATATTTGGAATCAGTGGGTCCAAATTATGTTAATAATATACTTTTTATTTTTTGGCATTATGAATAGTAACTACGGTAAATTTTATTTACCATAGTTAAAGGTAAATCGGGTAATTAAGGGTAAATATAAGATTATAAAATTAAAATAAAACCTGCCAAAATCCTATTGGATGTCTAAAAGTCAACCCGTATCACCTAAGGGTCGGATTAGATTCATTTAATGGACTTTTGTCCATGAAAATAATTTAATTATTATGAAAACCAAAGAATGTGACAACATGTCAGTTTCTTAAATATTATAAGTATAATAATTTTAATTTAGTGATAAACTTCATGAAAATTGGAACATGAATAGAATCCAGAAATCTAATACAATTATCTACATCATTGTAATTTATTTATAATTTTTAGGGATTAAATAATTATCATTTATTATGACACAAAGATTATGCAGTAATTATCTTATTAATTAAATATTGACATAATTGATGTAATTTAAGACTTTTTATGAATTCAACTAATTTTATAGGTTAATATAACATGTTAGTATTTATTTGATTAACTCTTTTCGAACTAATCATTCTGTTATGATTTTCAAAAAAATCAATTACTAAATAGTGTCAAAATTGACATAAAATAGTATTTAAAACAAATATTATATTATTAATTGATATATTAATTCTAAAAATCTAAGGTTCGGGCAAACGACTTAGATAAGGTTATTTATATTAATAATAAAAAACTTGGGGTTCATTTGACTTCTTATAGTAAGTTTATTAACCTTATAGTACAAGAACACAAGAAGACATGGTAAAAGTAAAATTATTTAACTTAATGTTAAATCTAAATGATAAGGTTAAAATAGGAACCTAAACTTGTATAAATTCTATTGGATGAGAGGATTTAGACCCATCCCCACCTTAGCTTCTAAATAAATCAATTTGGAACTATTTAAAACCGATCTTGACTTTATAATAAAATAATATTTTTAGTTTTTCCAAAGGAGCCCCTCTCCTCCCTTATAAAAGGGCACCTCCTCCCTCTCCTCCTCACACCAATTTGAGCCTTTAAACTCGGAAAACCCCTGACAATTTCTCCTCTCAACTTCCCTAGAGACATACTAGAGGTCCTGGTCTTCTTAAAAGACCAATATTAGTGCCCTAAAACAAAGTTTCAAAGAAGCTCTTCAAAGAAGAGGTAATGTCTGTTACCAATTCTTTTATCTTTATTTCTTCTTCCACTTCTTATTATTTAGATGTTTCATTATGAAGTAATAACATAATTATCACTCATAGACTAATATGTTATTATAAGTATGAAAGAACCCTATTTCACCATCTAACCATCCTACGGAAAATAAAATCAATGTGCGTGCGTACGTATGGAATACCGTCTACACGCCATGGTGTAATCTATTTTCCAACACCACCTTACTTGGATGGGTATAATGGTGTAAATAATAACTATATATTATTATTTTAAATTTATATTGATTCTGAAATAGTATTCATAAAATCCAATACAGTCCCATGATCACGAGAACGATATCATCGCTCGTGCGTACGTACGGACTATCCTCTCCACGACGCGATGAGATTCATTCTCCACGTAAACCATTCATGAATGATTATAAAGTATATATAATAAGTAATAATGAAATATATGACATAATAATGATAATGGATTTATGTGTATATATATGTATGTCATATACTTAATTCCATTCAACTCAATAAGGAAATGAAAACAGCGTTCATGCGTACGTACGGCCTACCGTCTCCATGAACGGTGTATTTCTTTCCATTTACTGGTTTATTATATATATGTATATTCTGAATATATATTATATATAAATCATGTTTAATATTATGGAATTAAGTAATCATGATCGAAGTAATCATATGAATAATTACAAGTCAAAACACGGACGACAAATGAAACAATTTTAACCAAAACGCTTTTTAACATGGAATTTACAAAAGAACGGGTAATATAATGTCATAAGAGAACCATATATGATATCATAACAATGATTATGATTCTGGAATAAGTCAATGACATTATTTAAATCATTATACAGGAGGTTTAGACACTTACGAAGAAAATCAGACCTAAGGTAAGGGAAAATCTCGCAATCTCAATTTTTATCCGACATTGTTTATACTTCAGAATTTACTGGGGAATATTTATCATCCACATCCATGTTTCCTCAATATGTAATATCTATATCCTTCTACAGTATTTTATATCCAATTTTACCCTTCAGTGAGTTTTTAGTGAAAAATATATGAAAGGAATCTTTTTTTGTTTTTCGTACGATGTACTTTTTGACTTTTCCGACAAAAGTATGAGAAGAATGTTTTTTAAAATTATACGACATGAATGGATTTTTAAAACATTATTTCCAAGAAGCTACCATTACAAGTTTTCATGTTTATTTTTAATAAACTTCTTTTATTTTATAATTGCATGACACGTTAAGAAAGGAAAAGTGTTTTTGAAGTAGAAATGATATTTTACTCAAGAATGGAGTTCAATTGTTTTATCAATATTATTTTACATCTAACATAATAAAGGGTTATGTTTCTATCCTTATTATTACGTTGATTTGATTATGTTGTGATGGAATTATTTCTATGAATTCCTTTATCTTATATGAATTGTTTTATGATTTAATGATGTTTTAAAATCCCATTTTTATTACATGGGTTATGCTATGATGTATGATTTATGATTTTGTGGAACACATAAGAATAATATAATTATGAGATGGGTGGGACCTATATCTCCCTCCAATGCATTGGGTAAAGATTTTATATCTCATTAGATATACATGGTTGGAACGAGAGGTTATACCGGTTCAGTAAAACAGGACTGAAACGAGGAGTGAACTCGGTTCAGAAATGGACTTTGTCCACTAAGATAGTCTTGGAAATGAGTCTTGACTAATAAGAAATTATTCTCTATGATTATGTGTGTATGCCAAAAATTTTCATGTTTTAAGTTATGATTATTGGGATTTCATTTCACTACCATGATTTATCCCATGTTATGAAATTATGCTCTCTTTTGCAGGTTAAGATTTCAAAAATGTTATGTTCTTATGAATATGATGTGATTGATATTTCTTTTGTTTACCCTTAGTGAGCATTTGAGATCACCATTTTATGTTTTCTTTTCCCTAGGATATAAATAATGGTTTTAGGTATAAAAAGGAAGATCTTTATGGGGGATGTTGAAGATCTTTCACCACGATTAGAAGATTATATTCCGAGTTTCCAAAGATGCTAAACTATTACGATCCTTGTGTGTGTGTTTTTGTTATGTACTAAGTATTCTGAAAAATTAATGTATTGTCCATGTACGTTAAGCTTAGGGTCTCTACAGTTGGTATCAGAGGAAAGGTTTAGTCAACCTTTGGAAACTAGGATGCGAGAACTTTAGTGAGATCCCTATAGATATTTCTAAGGAATGTATAGGGATGTCCCTAATGTTAAGTATAAGTATAGGTTATAGTACTAGAATTACGATAATCTAAGATGTTAGATATTAAAAGTACTCCCCCTTTATTATATTGTTTTCCCTAGCGTAATTTTTTCCTCTTAAACAATTCTTTTTGGGTTTTAGACGATGGCAGGAACATGAAGGAACCGTGTTGATCAATGTAATGGACAATGCAATGATTTTCCTCATGAGCAAACAAATGTTATGAGAGATGGAGTGAAAAATCTTATTGCTATACTTACACAACCTATGAATTATTCTGGACTTCCAAATGAGCAGAGAAGGGAACAACATTCTATTGAGTCCTTCATGAGGAAACATCCACCTTCTTTCAGTGGGTCTTCTGATCCACTTGATGTTGAACAATGGATTAGTACCACTGAAAAGATATTTTCAGTTATTCAATGTTCTGAACATGATAAATTCATCTTAGCAGTATATCATTTGGAAGGTGAATCTAATCAATGGTGGAATCTTATCAAGAATACGAGGCAAAGAGATGAAATTGAGTCCATGGAATGGGATTAGTTCAAGAACTTATTTTTCAATAAGTAATTCCCTCATATTCTTCGAACAAAGATGGAGAAGGAGTTTTTTGAACTAAACCAAAAGGATGATGAATCTATTGGTATATACGAAGCGAATTTTACAAGGCTTGAAAGGTATGCATCTGGATTTATCATCCAACCTGAAAGTAAAGTTGATCCATTCTTCAGTGGCTTAAAACCAAATCATCAAAGGGAATTATCTATAAGATACTTCAGTATCTATAAAGAAATTGTACGTTGTGATATCAAGGTAGAAATGGAAGTTGGTGTTACTTATCCATCTCATAGTTTTGACAAGAAACGAAAGATGGAGTTCAGGGAGATATATATCAGAATAATGGTGAAAAGAAGATGAATGATTCCTTATGCTCAAAGTGTAGAAAGAAGCATGGTGGAGATTGTCTTAAAGGGACAAGTAAATGTTTCAAATGTTGAAAGGGCGGTCATCGGGCATTTGAATGCCGCAAAGATGGGAAGAAGATGTTTGATGATGCAATCAAAGGAAGGAATACATAGAATGAACCTACTACACTTCAATACTTCATGTGAAAGGAGATGGGGAATTATGCCAATAAATGCCCTAATCCAAGGGTTGTTGATGATGATCGACAACAACAAAATCTTAAGGAAAAGGACAAAGGGAAGTCACATGCGATCACCATTGGCGATGTTGAATATGACAACGATGTGGTGGAATGATTAAGTGATTATGTAATGGGATTCCAAAATAATGTTGTATATAGTATTGTGGAATATTGGAATATTTATGTATTGTTCTATTGTGGTTTTCAATAATTTTATGGTACTGATAACCATGGAAAGTTATTGAGATATTTTGGGAAAAAATGATGATATACGCATAATGAAGAGAAAATGAGAAAATGAAATATTAGACAGTATTCATGAGCTCATGATTGATATAAGGACTAAGTGATATCATGGTTTGAGTATATAGAATTTTGAGGATTTTAGTATGTGGAAATCATTATCTTTTAAAAGCATTCATGTTTTCAATAAGGTTCTATGGGTATTCATTATTCAAGAGAATACATGATTATGGTATTCACATGTTTGTAATTTTACCAACAAGATATATCTTATGATATATGGGGAATAAATGATGGAATTCACGTGATCATTTTCTTTATACTATGATATTGGACCGAAGTATTTTAGATAAGCCTAAAGATTGGAATGGATTATGTTGGACATAAGTTAGTATTGTTTAAGGATAAACCTTTTTTTGATATTGTTGATGGGATGTTATAGTAATATAGCTTTAGAAAAAGGACAACCTGCAGGACGGGCGACAACTCATCGCGTCGGACAAGGCTGTGGGAATCGAACCCACAACTGAAGTGTGACTGGCCTTTATCGCCTACCACTGGCCTACATGAATTCCATGTTTAGTAGAAACTAGATTTATTATATTAAGTGTAACGCCCCGACCCCAGCTATCCAGAGTCGGTGCATTACTTCGTAACATTGGCATGATCACAAGAAAGATCAAATCTCGAAAGACCGATTGGTTTAGTAGCCTTGGAAACACTAGATATATTCATAAGTTTTACATTACATCATAAAATGAAAAACTACTACAACAACATAATGTTTCCACAGTCCACACTATAATCCCCTCATAATATCCCTGCAGGTCATTCATAACTTACATCTTCACATCCTGGGAAAAATAAAACATAGAAAAGGGGTGAGCTCAAATGCCCAGTAAGGATAACAATATAGCGGAACATTCAAAAATAAGCATAAACATTTAAGGCAATGAATTACTAAAACAAAAGCCTTTTAAAACTTGAACTTCAACATAGTATGGCAAAAGTAAAATGAAATAATTCCATTTACTTGTTCACATGGATATTCTACTAATAGAATAATCACATGCAAAATCAATAACCACTTTCATAATGTTGGAATGCATAATGCCAGACTATCATAACCACATAGTCAAGGCCTCGTGCCAAGACTACAAATAAGATTTTGTCAAGGCCTTGTGCCAAGACACTAGTTTGTCTCATGAGACCTACCGATGCATCGAGGAGCTATAGCGGGCTCCACCCGTCACTTATTAAGTCCAATGCATTCCCATATGAAAAGGTTTAAACATAACATAAACATTCGTATTAAAACTAGCATACGAAATGTCAATAATTTCACCATAAACTATGAATGGTATAAAAATAGCACATCCACAGTCAAACATATCACAAAACCTTCAATACAATATAGAAGTTTTGTATCATAATAAATCAACTTCAATTAAGCGTAAAATCCGTCGAAGGATGTTGACATAGATGAAATCAAAACACTTTTTAGAGAAATATCTCTTTCTATTTTTGAAAACATTTAAGAGCCATATAAAATAAAACATTTTCTTGAAAATATTCTTATAAGCTTGTAAGGAAAGATTTGAAGATTTTATAACGGCGTAAAATAACCGCACCCGCCGTATAAGTTAAAAAAAACATTCTTACCTCAATTCTGTCGAAAAGGTTAAAAAGGACCTTGTTTTGAAAACGACGGAAAGATTCCTTTATAAACCTCATATAAAAAGTCAAACAAGGGTATAAATGACTTTAACCCATATCCTTGTAAATAGTAAAAATGTTTTGAAATACATTTCTAAGAAACATGGATGTGGATGATAAAGATATCCCAGTAGATTATTACGTATAAACAACCTCGGATAATGAAGAGATTGTGAAATAAACCCTTACCTTGTACTTTTCCTTTGTTGGGGTAGGTTAACCTCATGTATAATGGTAAAATAATTGTTATTAAATTATACAAAAATCATATACATTAATATGATATCATATATGATCTTTTAACATTGCTTTATTAATAATATCTTAGTATTATCGTCGTTTCAGGTGATAATCGATTCGTTCTTCTTAAATGTTTGGTTACGTAAGACATGTTTGTAATGGATAGATTATATCTTATTCATAATCAGAATGATATTAACATTGTTTTTAACCCTAAAATGAGAATAAGACTTGAATGGATACGATGGAGGATGGATCTCACCGCGTTCGTGGAGACGGTAGTCCGTACGTACGCACGAACGCTACTTCCATTTAATTTTTATTTTAAAAGAATTGAATCCAAATGATACATAGGTATATTACTATTCCAGTATAATATAATATTTTATATATGTTACTTATGTTCATTAGCACCATCCTTTATATGTTCCATGTGTGGTATGAACGAGTCATATCATTTTAAGGGGGCGGTAGTCCGCACTTCCTCAAATGAAATTATCGTATATATATACAACATGAAACGAATAATGGTATGAAATAAAATGGAATTACAGAAGCTTATATATAAAATATATATCATTAATATCATATTTAATTACATTTCCATCATAATGGCCACCATGAGAGGCGGTAAGATGTATTTGAACAATCATGGTTTCGTGAGGCGTTAGTTTTCCATCCACAGAAACATTATGTTCATCATCCATTAGATGGAGATGTGTGTATGTGTAGTTTGAATCCTTCTTATAACAACATCCTAGTATATTGTGGATACTGGTGTTGTTACAAAATAAAGGAAATAAAAAGAGTTTTGGGGTTGGAGAAGCAAAATAAATGAAAATAATTTAAGAGAAATCGTTACCTTTAATTTAGGTAACTCACTTTGGTTGGAACCAAAGGACTTCTTGAAATGCTTTCTGCCTAAGGGGAAGCTTCAAGGAGGAGGAGAGGGTTGTGGTGAGCTTATTTGGGCAGAGTTTGGACGATCCAAGTGGCTTGAGAGGTGTGAAGAAATGAGAAGGAGGAGTGCCCTTTTATAAGAGGGGTGAGGGGCACCTTTGGAAAAGCTAGAAATATTAATTTATAATAAATTCATATTCGGTTTCTAATGGCTCCAAAGTTGACTATTCAAAGGTTGAGGTGGGGATGGGTCGAAAACAACTCATCCAATAGAATTTAGACAGGTTTGGGTACTTATATTAACCTTATCTTTAAGTATTAACTCTAAGTTAATTAGTTTCGCTTTTACAATGTCTCTTTGTATTTTTATATTTTATGGTTAATAAACTTACAATATACATCCAAGAGACCCCCAAGTGGTCCATTAATGATTAACCTATCATGATATAAGTCTCTTGGCCGAACCTTAGATTTTTAGGAATTTAATATCAATTAATAATATAATATTTGTTTTAAGAACTCTTTTATGTCAATTTTGACACTATTCATTAGTTGATTTTTGTGAAACTCATAACAGATTGATTACTTCGAACAAAGTCAATTAAATAAATCCTAATATATCATATTATCCTAGAAAATTAGTTTAATTCATTAAAAGTTTCATATTATATTTATTTGGGTATTTATAATATCACTTATTTTAATTTTTCACTATTATAGTAATTACTGCATCATCATTGTGTCATAAATAAAATAAATTATTTAATGTCTAAAAATTATAAATAAAAAATCATTATGTAGGAAATCTTTTTAGCTTTATAATTAATATTTATAATCGAAAATCCAACATGTATAACCTTATGTAAATATTCTTCTTCTAAAAGATGTAAGCTTATGCCATTTTTGTATTCATTTTAACTTAATTAAAATAAAGTGTCATTATCACTCACAAGTGGATCCATGGGGTCCCAAAATAGACCCAAAGATGCCCATGGTCGACCATGTATCAACCAATAGGGTTAAGACACGTTTTAGGGTAATTTAGTATTATTATAATATTATTTTTTTTACCCTTATTTACCGGATTTACCCTTAACCATGGTAAATAAAATATTTACCGCAGTAATTATTCAAAATGTCTAAAAATAAAAGTGACCTATTTACAAAATTTGAAAATCCTGATTCCAAATATGGAATACATTTTTCTAAATTCAAAACACAGAAGTGTCAGAAATTAATTTAAAATTAATTCCCGCTGTCAAAACAAAAAGCGTGTTTTTAAGAGATAATAACTATCAAAAGATTGACACTTGTTTATGTTCGGTTTAATTGTAAAATTATGTCCAATGACCAACATTATATTAAGTGGTAAAAATATATTCTAAATGTACTTTAAAACCACTCAAATTAATAATTTATCACTATTAATTATTTTGATTAAAAAAGTTGTTTTTAATTAAAATTTAGTAATTTTCACTATTCATCAAAATATGAAAGTTATCCGAAATGTACCAAAATTTCACCTTAGGCTAAATTAGATATTCCAAATCCAAAAAAGAAGTCCATTTCAAAATATAAAATATATATAATTTCAAAATTTAGGTATTACTATTCATAACGGCTAGTTTGATCGGTTGTGGTGTGTGTTAAAACTCGAAGTTGCGTACAACACACGCTACTGTTTTATTCAAAGGAAAGCATACCGTGGAAGCTTGGGATGTTTCATTTTAAATTTTTGATGTCTCCATTTAGTCAAAAAGTTTAAAATATTGTATTTAAAAAGGTTTCACTATCAAAAGTTGATAAAAGTGCAATACTGAAAATGAATCTGTTCTTGCATTATGACTAAGAAACTCATAATATGGATTCTAAAATTATAAGGATTATATAAAATTTAAAATGTAGTTAATGTTATTCATGTCCTCTTTTAATGGATTTTTTTTTAAGTCATGGTGTGATTGAACTCGGTGTTGCGTGTAGTGCAAGTTATTGAATTATTTTGAAGAAATAACACACTATAAAATCTTGGGGTGTTACATTCTCCCCTCCTTCAATAAATTGCGTCTTCGCAATTTGAAATTGTTCTTCGAAAATAAAAGGTTGAAAATAGAAAATATCTTTGTGGGAAAACCCACATCGGAAATTAGGTTACTAAAATTTAGTCTTAATATGAGGAAAAGAGAAATGAAAGAGTCACCACCAAATTATGATCTCGATTAGGAGAACATTGGTGGCAATTAGAGACATATAATTGGAGGAAAACGTAAATATTTATAGGTAGTGATTGAGATCATCAATCACAAACAAGTGTATAATTGAGGTCCTTAAATTCATCAATCTATGATGATTTGAAATACCATCGGTTCAACAAAACATAGGGTATTAGGATAACACATTTTTGACGTTTCAAAATATCATAGTTGAAATACCACATCGAAAAATGAATTAACGAGGCCTCTATTTAAAATAAAGAGTGGAATGTATGAAGATTACCGAAAATAACACATACTAGTGTTCCATGTAGGAAAATATGGATATGGAAGAGAAATCTAACCATCAATTATCTGATGGAGAGTGGTAGAGAACATGGCTATGAAAAGGCCAACAATCCCAAAGCCATGAATTAGTGATGATTTAAGGTACCATCTAGGACAAAATTTTTGTTCTAAGTTCCTTTTATTAATGTTGAGGAATATATTTATGAGATTGGATAAGATCATAAGGAGATATACTTACTTTATAATTAGAGTTTTATCCATTAATAAATTTCTACCACAAACTCATCTTTCACTCTAAAAGATAATAGAACGTAAAAAAAATTTCTATTTATACTATTCGTACAGGGTTCCAAAATAAATGAATTTATAATTCATCTACCAGATCTTTAAAAAAAAACTACATTATTTAATCCAAGACATCTCGTGGGCCAGTGGTAGGTGATACACCCTTGTCGCCCTTCGGTTGCGGGTTCAAGTCTCGCAGCCTTGCCGGACGCGACGGGTTGCCGCCCGACCTCCGGGGTGTCCTTTTATGGCAATCCAAAATAATCCAAACTAGAACTATCCAAAATACTTCTGTCCAAACTCACAGTCCAACATTTATAAGGAAGATAAGAATAATGTAGATCCTTTTTACCCCATAATAGCATATGAATACCTTCATCTTGTATTCTTTTAATACACTGAAACATCCTGAATTACCATATTCCTTATCGATTACATTCATGCTCCCCTATTCCATATAGAATGATGGATATACTTCATCAATCCAAAAATGTTTTAAACCCCAACAATAATGGAATATACAGATCATTAATCAGTTCCAAGGTAGTCAAGAATATCCAATATAATTTATCCAAATCAATCATGTATTATTCTAAAATCACTAACTCGGTATCAGAACCATATTATGGTTTATCTTTCTCTCAACCATATATTTTCCAAAAATTTATCCTGCTATTGAGTCACTTTTCTTTGTTCCACACAATCTCAAGTCCTTAATGAAATAGTACTGCAGTACAATCCTTATATACTCCATAATCATTATAACAAGTACATTGTTGATACAACACTCAATTGACATAATCAACATAAGAACTCTAATCATTCCTCTTCATCTGTGGTAGTATCATAACTTGATTATTATCCAATAGCATCATTTGCGGCATAGTCTGATGACTGGGACATAGGTTCGCGTAGTGTCCAAACTCCTTGCAAATGAAGCATTGTACATTTGAAACCATTTTCTTACCCTTGCAGTCACGTACTTTGTGCCCTTTTTCCTCCACACTTATAACAAACTCCCATTCCTTTCAGGCAAGTTCCAGGGTGTTTCTTTCCACAGTTACCACATATGGGAAAATTCTTCTTTTCCCTCTTCCCTTTATCCAATTTTCTCTCTTCCATCCTTTTCTTCTCTTGCTTCCCTTCAAAGCCATAGGACTCAGTAAACTCTTTACTTATCTTATCAACACATGATATTATTTCTTCATATGATGATAATACATGGGAGACTATTTCTCTTATCAATTCTAGCTTAAGACCATGAAATATATGATCCTTCCTTCTCTTTGGATCATGTGCATTTCTGGAGTTCTCATTCCTTCTACTGGGCGCCATTTCTAAACAATGGCATAAACTAGATCAGTTTATGAATCAAAATACATAATCCCATACTTATAAAACACTTAACATAAATTGAACTATTTATGGATATAATCCATAATCATAAAAATGTTTTCTTTGAGAAGTATATACTCATAAACCCTTCATAATGATTTGTAAAGAAAATGAGAGTTATCCTAATTATATCCCCCGGGAGTGTCGTAACCAAGAGTGCAGCAAGGCCCGTTGTCGTGCACCAGTTCCCGTTCGAGTCTAGCTCAAAACGGTGTTTTCGGGTTTTACCCCTAGGTACATCTGTGCCAGAGCCGCCTCTACCTGCTCGTATCCAGACAGGGATGTATTGCTCGGAAAACTCACAAAATCTCTACAATACCAAAATTCTAGGAAGTTCTTCTATACTTTTCCTCAAAGTTCATCTTAGGTCTACGTGCTCTAATCAGAGTTTATCTAAATCTAGATTCCAAGGTTTGTACTAAACTTCCTCTGATACCAACTGTAACGCCCCGACCCCAGCTACCCAGAGTCGGTTCATTACTTCGTAACATTGGCATGATCACAAGAAAGATCAAATCTCGAAAGACCGATTGGTTTAGTAGCCTTGGAAACACTAGATATATTCATAAGTATTACATTACATCATAAAATGAAAAACTACTACAACAACATAATGTTTCCACAGTCCACACTATAATCCCCTCATAATATCCCTGCAGGTCATTCATAACTTACATCTTCACATCCTGGGAAAAATAAAACATAGAAAAGGGGTGAGCTCAAATGCCCAGTAAGGATAAAAATATAGCGGAACATTCAAAAATAAGCATAAACATTTAAGGCAATGAATTACTAAAACAAAAGCCTTTTAAAACTTGAACTTCAACATAGTATGGCAAAAGTAAAATGAAATAATTCCATTTACTTGTTCACATGGATATTCTACTAATAGAATAATCACATGCAAAATCAATAACCACTTTCATAATGTTGGAATTCATAATGCCAGACTATCATAACCACATAGTCAAGGCCTCGTGCCAAGACTACAAATAAGATTTTGTCAAGGCCTTGTGCCAAGACACTAGTTTGTCTCATGAGACCTACCGATGCATCGAGGAGCTATAGCGGGCTCCACCCGTCACTTATTAAGTCCAATGCATTCCCATATGAAAAGGTTTAAACATAACATAAACATTCGTATTAAAACTAGCATACGAAATGTCAATAATTTCACCATAAACTATGAATGGTATAAAAATAGCACATCCACAGTCAAACATATCACAAAACCTTCAATACAATATAGAAGTTTTGTATCATAATAAATCAACTTCAATTAAGCGTAAAATCCGTCGAAGGATGTTGACATAGATGAAATCAAAACACTTTTTAGAGAAATATCTCTTTCTATTTTTGAAAACATTTAAGAGCCATATAAAATAAAACATTTTCTTGAAAATATTCTTATAAGCTTGTAAGGAAAGCTTTGAAGATTTTATAACGGCGTAAAATAACCGCACCCGCCGTATAAGTTAAAAAAACATTCTTACCTCAATTCTGTCGAAAAGGTTAAAAAGGACCTTGTTTTGAAAACGACGGAAAGATTCCTTTATAAACCTCTTATAAAAAGTCAAACAAGGGTATAAATGACTTTAACCCATATCCTTGTAAATAGTAAAAATGTTTTGAAATACATTTCTAAGAAACATGGATGTGGATGATAAAGATATCCCAGTAGATTATTATGTATAAACAACCTCGGATAATGAAGAGATTGTGAAATAAACCCTTACCTTGTACTTTTCCTTTGTTGGGGTAGGTTAACCTCCTGTATAATGGTGAAATAATTGTTATTAAATTATACAAGAATCATATACATTAATATGATATCATATATGATCTTTTAACATTGCTTTATTAATAATATCTTAGTATTATCGTCGTTTCAGGTGATAATCGATTCGTTCTTCTTAAATGTTTGGTTACGTAAGACATGTTTGTAATGGATAGATTATATCTTATTCATAATCAGAATTATATTAACATTATTTTTAACCCTAAAGGATGGATCTCACCGCGTTCGTGGAGACGGTAGTCCGTACGTACGCACGAACGCTACTTCCATTTAATTTTTATTTTAAAAGAATTGAATCCAAATGATACATAGGTATATTACTATTCCAGTATAATATAATATTTTATATATGTTACTTATG
Source organism: Viscum album (assembly GCA_963277665.1). NCBI lineage: Eukaryota > Viridiplantae > Streptophyta > Magnoliopsida > Santalales > Viscaceae > Viscum > Viscum album. Next base: position 663,978,407 of record OY728143.1, on the reverse strand, counting down.
TTCATTAGCACCATCCTTTATACGTTCCATGTGTGGTATGAACGAGTCATATCATTTTAAGGGGGCGGTAGTCCGCACTTCCTCAAATGAAATTATCGTATATATATACAACATGAAACGAATAATGGTATGAAATAAAATGGAATTACAGAAGCTTATATATAAAATATATATCATTAATATCATATTTAATTACAGTTCCATCATAATGGCCACCATGAGAGGCGGTAAGATGTATTTGAACAATCATCGTTTCGTGAGGCGTTAGTTTGCCATCCACAGAAACATTATGTTCATCATCCATTAGATGGAGATGTGTGTATGTGTAGTTTGAATCCTTATTATAACAACATCCTAGTATATTGTGGATACTGGTGTTGTTACAAAAGAAAGGAAATAAAAAGAGTTTTGGGGTTGGAGAAGCAAAATAAATGAAAATAATTGAAGAGAAATCGTTACCTTTAATTTAGGTAACTCACTTTGGTTGGAACCAAAGGACTTCTTGAAATGCTTTCTGCCTAAGGGGAAGCTTCAAGGAGGAGTAGAGGGTTTTGGGGAGCTTAGTTGGGCAGAGTTTGGACGATCCAAGTGGCTTGAGAGGTGTGATGAAATGAGAAGGAGGAGTGCCCTTTTATAAGAGGGGTGAGGGGCACCTTTGGAAAAGCTAGAAATATTAATTTATAATAAATTCATATTCGGTTTCTAATGGCTCCAAAGTTGACTATTCAAAGGTTGAGGTGGGGATGGGTCGAAAACAACTCATCCAATAGAATTTAGACAGGTTTGGGAACTTATATTAACCTTATCTTTAAGTATTAACTCTAAGTTAATTAGTTTCGCTTTTACAATGTCTCTTTGTATTTTTATATTTTATGGTTAATAAACATACCATATACATCCAAGAGACCCCCAAGTGGTCCATTAATGATTAACCTATCATGATATAAGTCTCTTGGCTGAACCTTATATTTTTAGGAATTTAATATCAATTAATAATATAACATTTGTTTTAAGAACTCTTTTATGTCAATTTTGACACTATTCATTAGTTGATTTTTGTGAAACTCATAACAGATTGATTACTTCGAACAAAGTCAATTAAATAAATCCTAATATATCATATTATCCTAGAAAATTAGTTTAATTCATTAAAAGTTTCATATTATATTTATTTGGGTATTTATAATATCACTTATTTTAATTTTTCACTATTATAGTAATTACTGCATCATCATTGTGTCATAAATAAAATAAATTATTTAATGTCTAAAAATTATAAATAAAATATCATTATGTAGGAAATCTTTTTATCTTTATAATGAATATTTTTAATCGAAAATCCAACATGTATAACCTTATGTAAATATTCTTCTTCTAAAAGATGTAAGCTTATGCCATTTTTGTATTCATTTTAACTTAATTAAAATAAAGTGTCATTATCACTCACAAGTGGATCCATGGGGTCCCAAAATAGACCCAAAGATGCCCATGGTCGACCATGTATCAACCAATAGGGTTAAGACACGTTTTAGGGTAATTTAGTATTATTATAATATTATTGTTTTTACCCTTATTTACCGGATTTACCCTTAACCATGGTAAATAAAATATTTGCCGTAATAATTATTCAAAATGTCTAAAAATAAAAGTTACCTATTTACACAATTTGAACATCCTGATTCCAAACATGGAATACATTTTTCTAAATTCAAAACACAGAAGTGGCAGAAATTAATTTAAAATTAATTCCCGCTGTCAAAACAAAAAGCGTGTTTTTAAGAGATAATAACTATCAAAAGATTGACACTTGTTTATGTTCGGTTTAATTGTAAAATTATGTCCAATGACCAACATTATATTAAGTGGTAAAAATATATTCTAAATGTACTTTAAAACCACTCAAATTAATAATTTATCACTATTAATTATTTTGATTAAAAAAGTTGTTTTTAATTAAAATTTAGTAATTTTCACTATTCATCAAAATATGAAAGTTATCCGAAATGTACCAAAATTTCACCTTAGGCTAAATTAGATATTCCAAATCCAAAAATGAAGTCCATTTCAAAATATAAAATATATATAATTTCAAAATTTAGGTATTACTATTCATAACGGCTAGTTTGATCGGTTGTGGTGTGTGTTAAAACTCGAAGTTGCGTACAACACACGCTACTGTTTTATTCAAAGGAAAGCGTACCGTGGAAGCTTGGGATGTTTCATTTTAAATTTTTGATGTCTCCATTTAGTCAAAAAGTTTAAAATATTGTATTTAAAAAGGTTTCACTATCAAAAGTTGATAAAAGTGCAATACTGAAAATGAATCTGTTCTTGCATTATGACTAAGAAACTCATAATATGGATTCTAAAATTATAAGGATTATATAAAATTTAAAATGTAGTTAATGTTATTCATGTCCTCTTTTAATGGCTTTTTTTTTGTAAGTCATGGTGTGATTGAACTCGGTGTTGCGTGTAGTGCAAGTTATTGAATTATTTTGAAGAAATAACACACTATAAAATCTTGGGGTGTTACATTCTCCCCTCCTTCAATAAATTGCGTCCTCGCAATTTGAAATTGTTCTTCGAAAATAAAAGGTTGAAAATAGAAAATATCTTTGTGGGAAAACCCACATCGGAAATTAGGTTACTAAAATTTAGTCTTAATATGAGGAAAAGAGAAATGAAAGAGTCACCACCAAATTATGATCTCGATTAGGAGAACATTGGTGGCAATTAGAGACATATAATTGGAGGAAAACCGTAAATATTTATAGGTAGTGATTGAGATCATCAATCACAAACAAGTGTATAATTGAGGTCCTTAAATTCATCAATCTATGATGATTTGAAATACCATCGGTTCAACAAAACATAGGGTATTAGGATAACACATTTTTGACGTTTCAAAATATCATAGTTGAAATACCACATCGAAAAATGAATTAACGAGGCCTCTATTTAAAATAAAGAGTGGAATGTATGAAGATTACCGAAAATAACACATACTAGGGTTCCATGTAGGAAAATATGGATATGGAAGAGAAATCTAACCATCAATTATCTGATGGAGAGTGGTAGAGAACATGGCTATGAAAAGGCCAACAATCCCAAAGCCATGAATTAGTGATGATTTAAGGTACCATCTAGGACAAAATTTTTGTTCTAAGTTCCTTTTATTAATGTTGAGGAATATATTTATGAGATTGGCTAAGATCATAAGGAGATATACTTAATTTATAATTAGAGTTTTATCCATTAATAAATTTCTACCACAAACTCATCTTTCACTCTAAAAGATAATAGAACGTAAAAAAAAATTCTATTTATACTATTCGTACAGGGTTCCAAAATAAATGAATTTATAATTCATCTACCAGATCTTTTAAAAAAACTACATTATTTAATCCAAGACATCTCGTGGGCCAGTGGTAGGTGATACACCCTTGTCGCCCTTCGGTTGCGGGTTCAAGTCTCGCAGCCTTGCCGGACGCGACGGGTTGCCGCCCGACCTCCGGGTTGTCCTTTTATGGCAATCCAAAATAATCCAAACTAGAACTATCCAAAATACTTCTGTCCAAACTCACAGTCCAACATTTATAAGGAAGATAAGAATAATGTAGATCCTTTTTACCCCATAATAGCATATGAATACCTTCATCTTGTATTCTTTTAATACACTGAAACATCCTGAATTACCATATTCCTTATCGATTACATTCATGCTCCTCTATTCCATATATAATGATGGATATACTTCATCAATCCAAAAATGTTTTAAACCCCAACAATAATGGAATATACAGATCATTAATCAGTTTCAAGGTAGTCAAGAATATCCAATATAATTTATCCAAATCAATCATGTATTATTCTAAAATCACTAACTCGGTATCAGAACCATATTATGGTTTATCTTTCTCTCAACCATATATTTTCCAAAAATTTATCCTGCTATTGAGTCACTTTTCTTTGTTCCACACAATCTCAAGTCCTTAATGAAATAGTACTGCAGTACAATCCTTATATACTCCATAATCATTATAACAAGTACATTGTTGATACAACACTCAATTGACATAATCAACATAAGAACTCTAATCATTCCTCTTCATCTGTGGTAGTATCATAACTTGATTATTATCCAATAGCATCATTTGCGGCATAGTCTGATGACTGGGACATAGGTTCGCGTAGTGTCCAAACTCCTTGCAAATGAAGCATTGTACATTTGAAACCATTTTCTTACCCTTGCAGTCACGTACTTTGTGCCCTTTTTCCTCCACACTTATAACAAACTCCCATTCCTTTCAGGCAAGTTCCAGGGTGTTTCTTTCCACAGTTACCACATATGGGAAAATTCTTCTTTTCCCTCTTCCCTTTATCCAATTTTCTCTCTTCCATCCTTTTCTTCTCTTGCTTCCCTTCAAAGCCATAGGACTCAGTAAACTCTTTACTTATCTTATCAACACATGATATTATTTCTTCATATGATGATAATACATGGGAGACTATTTCTCTTATCAATTCTAGCTTAAGACCATGAAAGATATGATCCTTCCTTCTCTTTGGATCATGTGCATTTCTGGAGTTCTCATTCCTTCTACTGGGCGCCATTTCTAAACAATGGCATAAACTAGATCAGTTTATGAATCAAAATACATAATCCCATACTTATAAAACACTTAACATAAATTGAACTATTTGTGGATATAATCCATAATCATAAAAATGTTTTCTTTGAGAAGTATATACTCATAAACCCTTCATAATGATTTGTAAAGAAAATGAGAGTTATCCTAATTATATCCCCCGGGAGTGTCGTAACCAAGAGTGCAGCAAGGCCCGTTGTCGTGCACCAGTTCCCGTTCGAGTCTAGCTCAAAGCGGTGTTTTCGGGTTTTACCCCTAGGTACATCTGTGCCAGAGCCGCCTCTACCTGCTCGTATCCAGACAGGGATGTATTGCTCGGAAAACTCACAAAATCTCTACAATACCAAAATTCTAGGAAGTTCTTCTATACTTTTCCTCAAAGTTCATCTTAGGTCTACGTGCTCTAATCAGAGTTTATCTAAATCTAGATTCCAAGGTTTGTACTAAACTTCCTCTGATACCAACTGTAACGCCCCGACCCCAGCTACCCAGAGTCGGTGCATTACTTCGTAACATTGGCATGATCACAAGAAAGATCAAATCTCGAAAGACCGATTGGTTTAGTAGCCTTGGAAACACTAGATATATTCATAAGTTTTACATTACATCATAAAATGAAAAACTACTACAACAACATAATGTTTCCACAGTCCACACTATAATCCCCTCATAATATCCCTGCAGGTCATTCATAACTTACATCTTCACATCCTGGGAAAAATAAAACATAGAAAAGGGGTGAGCTCAAATGCCCAGTAAGGATAACAATATAGCGGAACATTCAAAAATAAGCATAAACATTTAAGGCAATGAATTACTAAAACAAAAGCCTTTTAAAACTTGAACTTCAACATAGTATGGCAAAAGTAAAATGAAATAATTCCATTTACTTGTTCACATGGATATTCTACTAATAGAATAATAACATGCAAAATCAATAACCACTTTCATAATGTTGGAATGCATAATGCCAGACTATCATAACCACATAGTCAAGGCCTCGTGGCAAGACTACAAATAAGATTTTGTCAAGGCCTTGTGCCAAGACACTAGTTTGTCTCATGAGACCTACCGATGCATCGAGGAGCTATAGCGGGCTCCACCCGTCACTTATTAAGTCCAATGCATTCCCATATGAAAAGGATTAAACATAACATAAACATTCGTATTAAAACTAGCATACGAAATGTCAATAATTTCACCATAAACTATGAATGGTATAAAAATAGCACATCCACAGTCAAACATATCACAAAACCTTCAATACAATATAGACGTTTTGTATCATAATAAATCAACTTCAATTAAGCGTAAAATCCGTCGAAGGATGTTGACATAGATGAAATCAAAACACTTTTTAGAGAAATATCTCTTTCTATTTTTGAAAACATTTAAGAGCCATATAAAATAAAACATTTTCTTGAAAATATTCTTATAAGCTTGTAAGGAAAGCTTTGAAGATTTTATAACGGCGTAAAATAACCGCACCCGCCGTATAAGTTAAAAAAAACATTCTTACCTCAATTCTGTCGAAAAGGTTAAAAAGGACCTTGTTTTGAAAACGACGGAAAGATTCCTTTATAAACCTCTTATAAAAAGTCAAACAAGGGTATAAATGACTTTAACCCATATCCTTGTAAATAGTAAAAATGTTTTGAAATACATTTCTAAGAAACATGGATGTGGATGATAAAGATATCCCAGTAGATTATTACGTATAAACAACCTCGGATAATGAAGAGATTGTGAAATAAACCCTTACCTTGTACTTTTCCTTTGTTGGGGTAGGTTAACCTCCTGTATAATGGTGAAATAATTGTTATTAAATTATACAAGAATCATATACATTAATATGATATCATATATGATCTTTTAACATTGCTTTATTAATAATATCTTAGTATTATCGTCGTTTCAGGTGATAATCGATTCGTTCTTCTTAAATGTTTGGTTACGTAAGACATGTTTGTAATGGATAGATTATATCTTATTCATAATCAGAATGATATTAACAATATTTTTAACCCTAAAATGAGAATAAGACTTGAATGGATACGATGGAGGATGGATCTCACCGCGTTCGTGGAGACGGTAGTCCGTACGTACGCACGAACGCTACTTCCATTTAATTTTTATTTTAAAAGAATTGAATCCAAATGATACATAGGTATATTACTATTCCAGTATAATATAATATTTTATATATGTTACTTATGTTCATTAGCACCATCCTTTATACGTTCCATGTGTGGTATGAACGAGTCATATCATTTTAAGGGGGCGGTAGTCCGCACTTCCTCAAATGAAATTATCGTATATATATACAACATGAAACGAATAATGGTATGAAATAAAATGGAATTACATAAGCTTATATATAAAATATATATCATTAATATCATATTTAATTACAGTTCCATCATAATGGCCACCATGAGAGGCGGTAAGATGTATTTGAACAATCATCGTTTCGTGAGGCGTTAGTTTGCCATCCACAGAAACATTATGTTCATCATCCATTAGATGGAGATGTGTGTATGTGTAGTTTGAATCCTTATTATAACAACATCCTAGTATATTGTGGATACTGGTGTTGTTACAAAAGAAAGGAAATAAAAAGAGTTTTGGGGTTGGAGAAGCAAAATAAATGAAAATAATTTAAGAGAAATCGTTACCTTTAATTTAGGTAACACACTTTGGTTGGAACCAAAGGACTTCTTGAAATGCTTTCTGCCTAAGGGGAAGCTTCAAGGAGGAGGAGAGGGTTGTGGGGAGCTTAGTTGGGCAGAGTTTGGACGATCCAAGTGGCTTGAGAGGTGTGAAGAAATGAGAAGGAGGAGTGCCCTTTTATAAGAGGGGTGAGGGACACCTTTGGAAAAGCTAGAAATATTAATTTATAATAAATTCATATTCGGTTTCTAATGGCTCCAAAGTTGACTATTCAAAGGTTGAGGTGGGGATGGGTCGAAAACAACTCATCCAATAGAATTTAGACAGGTTTGGGTACTTATATTAACCTTATCTTTAAGTATTAACTCTAAGTTAATTAGTTTCACTTTTACAATGTCTCTTTGTATTTTTATATTTTATGGTTAATAAACTTACCATATACATCCATGAGACTCCCAAGTGGTCCATTAATGATTAACCTATCATGATATAAGTCTCTTGGCCGAACCTTAGATTTTTAGGAATTTAATATCAATTAATAATATAATATTTGTTTTATGAACTCTTTTATGTCAATTTTGACACTATTCATTAGTTGATTTTTGTGAAACTCATAACAGATTGATTACTTCGAACAAAGTCAATTAAATAAATCCTAATATATCATATTATCCTAGAAAATTAATTTAATTCATTAAAAGTTTCATATTATATTTATTTGGGTATTTATAATATCACTTATTTTAATTTTTCACTATTATAGTAATTACTGCATCATCATTGTGTCATAAATAAAATAAATTATTTAATGTCTAAAAATTATAAATAAAATATCATTATGTATGAAATCTTTTTAGCTTTATAATGAATATTTATAATCGAAAATCCAACATGTATAACCTTATGTAAATATTCTTCTTCTATAAGATGTAAGCTTATGCCATTTTTGTATTCATTTTAACTTAATTAAAATAAAGTGTCATTATCACTCACAAGTGGATCCATGGGATCCCAAAATAGACCCAAATATGCCCATGGTCGACCATGTATCAACCAATAGGGTTAAGACACGTTTTAGGGTAATTTAGTATTATTATAATATTATTGTTTTTACCCTTATTTACCGGATTTACCCTTAACCATGGTAAATAAAATATTTACCGCAGTAATTATTCAAAATGTCTAAAAATAAAAGTTACCTATTTACACAATTTGAACATCCTGATTCCAAATATGGAATACATTTTTCTATGTTCAAAACACAGAAGTGGCAGAAATTAATTTAAAATTAATTCCCGCTGTCAAAACAAAAAGCGTGTTTTTAAGAGATAATAACTATCAAAAGATTGACACTTGTTTATGTTCGGTTTAATTGTAAAATTATGTCCAATGACCAACATTATATTAAGTGGTAAAAATATATTCTAAATGTACTTTAAAACCACTCAAATTAATAATTTATCACTATTAATTATTTTGATTAAAAAAGTTGTTTTTAATTAAAATTTAGTAATTTTCACTATTCATCAAAATATGAAAGTTATCCGAAATGTACCAAAATTTCACCTTAGGATAAATTAGATATTCCAAATCCAAAAATGAAGTCCATTTAAAAATATAAAATATATATAATTTCAAAATTTAGGTATTACTATTCATAACGGCTAGTTTGATCGGTTGTGGTGTGTGTTAAAACTCGAAGTTGCGTACAACACACGCTACTGTTTTATTCAAAGGAAAGCGTACCGTGGAAGCTTGGGATGTTTAATTTTAAATTTTTGATGTCTCCATTTAGTCAAAAAGTTTAAAATATTGTATTTAAAAAGGTTTCACTATCAAAAGTTGATAAAAGTGCAATACTGAAAATGAATCTGTTCTTGCATTATGACTAAGAAACTCATAATATGGATTCTAAAATTATAAGGATTATATAAAATTTAAAATGTAGTCAATGTTATTCATGTCCTCTTTTAATGGCTTTTTTTTTTGTAAGTCATGGTGTGATTGAACTCGGTGTTGCGTGTAGTGCAAGTTATTGAATTATTTTGAAGAAATAACACACTATAAAATCTTGGGCTGTTACATTAAGAAGTATAATATAATAAGTATATGTCCATTTTAGGAATCATATTTGATTAATCTCACTATATATGGACTTACGTAATTTTTTTGATAACTTTTCTAACCTTTTGTTTGAGATAGATTGAATGACCCCTCATTATATCACATGATCTGATAACACATCACGAATGACAAATTCAACTTCATTTCATTAAGAGATGAAGTGGAAATTGTCCAAAGAACGAGTAACGGTGAGACTATACCAAAATCACGAATGTATTTCTTCTAATTCCAATTTCATCAACTTTAGGGAAATGATCTTGAAAACCAAAAATGTTTTCCTAGTGCTCTTATATCTAATGAATTAGATAGTACCTTAGATCGTCACAAATTTATGGCTTTGTGATTACTGGATTTTCCATAGCCATGTTCTATACCACTATCCATCAGAACTTGATGGTTAGATTTTTCTTCCGTATCCATATTTTCACCTATGTTATCCTACGTGGAAACCCAGGGATGAGTTAATTTGGGTAACTGTTACATTTTATACTTAATTTTTTAAAGCCATGTTTTGGTATTCCTTTTAACGATGTGGGTTTCAATTAAACAAACATTCGAGTATTAAACCATTTATAACCCCGACGAATTTCGAGGGAGAAATTCATTTTAAGGGGGGAAGAATGTAACACCATGAGATTTTATGAAAAATATTATTTTAATTTCATTAATGTCTTGTGTTTTATGCTACACCAAGATTACCTTGCACTATACGCAACACTGTATTAGCTTGCAGTATACACAACACCATTCTTGGATCGTGTTACACACAATTTTGATAATAGTTATTCTACAGAACATTGAGTATATATATATATATATATTCAATGAATAAATGAAATATGGTTGGATTCTATTATACGAAACAACAAAGGATTCTTGAAAAACAAGCAACCCTGACTTGGCTTGCATTACACGCAATCACGACCTTCCTCGATAGCATGTGTTGTACGCAATACCGGGTTTTACTAAACAATGAAATATTATTATAATATTATTTTGAACTAGACGTTATGAATAGTATTAACAAAAATTTTAATTTTATAAAATTATTATTCATCTTACACATTTTCTAGAACATGGTATAAGAACAAAATAAACTTTTCAGGTAAAATAAGTATTTTTAAAAAAATGCAGTTTTGCTGCCTTTTGATGGCACACCCACTTTAAAAATAGGTTTGACAAGTTTATAAGTTAAATTTGACAAAATAATATTCTTATTTGGAATCAAGAAATGAAAATTTACTTTGGATAAATTTTTCATATTATTCTGGTAACATTCATATTTTGATGAATAATAAAAACACGCTAGATTTTAATTAAAAACAACTTTTTTCATCGCAATAATTTATATGGTTAAATTATAATATTGAATGGTTTTAAAATATATATAGAATATATTTTTACCATTTAATATAATGTATTTCATTAGCATTGATTCTACCTTGGATTCATACGATAAATAGATTCAATCTTTTGCAATGTTTTAAACAAAAACCCGTTTTCTTTCGACAATGGGATTAATTTTAATTTAATTTCATCAACTTTAGTGTTTTGAATTTGGGAAAATGGATTCCATATTTGGAATCAGTGGGTCAAAATTATTTTAATAAGCTACTTTTTATTTTTTGGCATTATGAAAAGTAACTACGGTAAATTTTATTTACCATAGTTAAAGGTAAATCGAGTAATTAAGGGAAAATATAAGATTATAAAATTAACCTAACACCTACCAAAATCATATTGGATGACTAAAAGTCGACCCGTATCATCTAAGGGTCGGATTAGATTCATTTAATTGTCTTTTTTCCTTGAAAATAATTTAATTATTATTAAAACCAATGAATGTGACAACATGTCACTTTCTTAAATCTTATAAGTATAATAATTTTACTTTAGTGATAAACTTCATGAAACTTCGAACATGAATAGTCTCCAAAAATCTAATACAATTATCTACATCATAGGAATTTATTTAGAATTTTTGTGGATTAAATAATTATCATTTATTATGACACAAAGAAGATGCAGTAATTATCTTATTAATGATATATTAACATAATTGATGTAATTTAAGACTTTTTATGAATTAAACTAATTTTATAGTTTAATATGACATGTTAGTATTTATTTAATTAATGTTTTTCTAACTAATCAGTCTGTTATTATTTTCACAAAAATCAATTACTAAATAGTGTCAACATTGTCATAAAATAGTTTTTAAAACAAATATTATATTATTAATTGTTATTTTATTCATAAAAATCTAAGGTCTGACCAAATGAATTAGATAAGGTTATATATATTAATAATAAACAACATGGGGTTAGTTTGGCTTCTTATAGTATTTTTATTAACCTTATAGTATAAGAACACAGGAAGACACGGTAAAAGTAAAATTATTTAACTTAATGTAAAATCTAAATGATAAGGTTAAAATAGGAACCTAAACTTGTCTAAATTATATTGGATGGAGTAGTTCGACCCATACCCACCTTATCTTTGAAATAAATCAATTTGGATCTATTTAAAACCGAACTTGACTTTATAATAAAATAATATTTTTAGTTTTTCCAAAGGAGCCCCTCTCCTCCCTTATAAAAGGGAAACTCCTCCCTCTCCTCCACCCACCAATTTGAGCCTTCAATCTCAGCCAAGCCCTGCCAATTTCTCCTCTCCACTTCCATAGAGACATCCTAGAGGTCATGGACTTCTTAAAATACCAATTTTAGTGCCCTAAAAGGAAGTCTCAAAGAAGCGCTTCAAAGAAGAGGTAATGTCCGTTACCGATTCTTTCATCTTTATTTCTTCTTCCACTTCTTCTTCATTAGATGTTTCATTATGAAGTAATAACATCAGTATCACTCATATACTGATATGTTATTATAATTATGAAACAACCCTATTTCACCGTCTAACCATCCTATGGAAAATGAAATCACAGTGCGTGCGTACGTACGGAATACCGTCCCCACGTCGTGGTGTAATCTATTTTCCACCACCACCTTACTTGGATGGGTATAATTGTGTAAATAATGACTATATATAATTATTTTAAAGTTATATTGATTCTAAAATAGTATACATACACTCAAATACAGTCCCACGATCATGATAACGATATCATTGCTCGTGCGTACGTACGGACTACCGTCTCCACAACGCGATGAGATTCATTCTCCACGTTAACCATTCATGAATGATTATAAAGTATATATAATAAGTAATCATGAAATATATAACATAATATTGATACTGGATTTATGTGTATATATATTTATGTCATCTACTTAATTCCATTCAACACAATAAGGAAACAAAAACAACGTTCATGCGTACGTACGACCTACCGTCTCCATGAACGGTGTATTTCTTTCCATTTACTGATTTATTATATATATGTATATTATTAATATATATTATATATAAATCATTTTTTATATTCTGTAATTAAGTAATCATGATCTATGTAATCATATGAATAATTTCAAGTCAAAACACGGATGACAAATGAAACAATTTTACCCAAAATGCTCTTTAACATTGAATTTACAAAAGAACGGGTAATATAAAGTCATAAGTGAACCATATATGATATCATAACAATGAGTATGATTCTGGAATAAGTCAATGACATTATTTAAATCATTATATAGGAGGTTCAGACACTTACGATGCAAATCAGACCTAAGGTAAGGGAAAATCTCGCAATCTCAATTTTTATCCGAGATTGTTTATACTTCAGAATTTACTGGGGAATATTTATCATCCACATCCATGTTTCCTCAATATGTAATATTTATATATTTATACAATAGTTTATATCCAATTTTACCCTTTGGTGAGTTTTTAGTAAAAAATATATTATAGGAATCTTTTGTCGTTTTTCGTACAAGGTACTTTTTGACTTTCCGACAAAAGTATGAGAGGAATGTTTTTTTAACTTATACGGCATGAATGGATTTTTAAAAAATTTAATCAAATTCTTTTAGTTTAGAATTGAATGACATGTTAAGAAAGGAAAATTGTTTTTGAAGTAGAAAGGATATTTTCCTCAAGAATGGAGTTCAAGTCTTTTAGAAAAATTATTTTCCATCTAAGATAATAAAGGGTTTTGTTTCTATCCATATTATTACATTGATTTTATTATGTTGTGATGGAATTATTTTTATGAATTCCTTTATCGTATATGAATTTTTTTATGATTTCATGATGTTTAAGAATCCCATTTTTATTACATGGGTTATGCTATGATTTATGATTTATGATTTTGTGGCACACATAAGAATGGTATAATTATGAGATGGTTGGGACCTATATATCTCTCCAATTCATTGGGTAAAGATTTTATATCTCATGAGATAGACATGGCTGGAATAGAAAGTTATACCGGTTCAGTAAAACAGGACTGAAACGAGGAGTGAACTCTGTTCAGAAATGGACTTTTCCCACTGAGATAGTCTTGGCAATGAGTGTTGACTAATAAGAAATTATTCTCTATGATTATGTGTGTATTCCACAAAGTTTAATGTTTTATGTTATGATTATTGGGATTTCATTTCACTACTATGATTTATCCCATTTATGAAATTATGCTCTCTTTTTCAGCTTAAGAGTTTCAAAATGTTATGTTCTTATGAATATGATGTGATTGAAATTTATTTTGTTTACCCTTACTGAGCATTTCAGCTCACCATTTTATGTTTTATTTTCCCCAGGATATAAAGAAAGGTTTTAGGTAAAAAAAGGAAGATCTTTATGGGGTATGTTGAAGATCTTTCACCATGATTAGAAGATTATATTCCGAGTTTCCAAAGACGCTAAACTATTACGATCCTTGTGTGTGTGTTTTTGTTATGTACTAAGTATTCCGAAAAAGTAATGTAATGTCCATGTACATTAAGCTTAGGGTCTCTACATCTCACCAACCAATTATCTATACAATTTCCTAGTAAAATTTCCATTGTTTTTATTTAAAAAATTTGATTAGTTAATGTTAATGATGATCCAGTAGAATAACTTTTGAGGATTAGAGATTGATATATTAACCATATTGATTTTTGAAGATAGTTAAATACCAATAGTTAGTATTATAATTCATTTATAGGCCTTATAATACATTAAATGTATATTTTAGAGCTTCAATCATAAAAAAATTCATTATTGTTAATTAATTTTTTGGAAAAAATGGATGAATTGGAATGTGATCGAAGAAAAACAAAAAGATAGGATTGTTCATTTGAAATTTAATCCAATCAAGTAAGAATATTTCCTTATATTATTCACTAGTAAAATAATTACCCATCATTAGTAATATGACTTTAAAATAAAATATTTTCATAATACTATAATTTCAATTGAACCGATGGTCTCTTTAATCATCAATGTTTTATGGAATTGAGGCCCCAAACCTTCAATTGATCATTAAATTAATTATGAATGACGAATTAATTCAATTTCTATAAATATTTATGATTTTTCTCTGAGAGAATATATTCACTTTCCTCTGATGTTATCTTACATAGAGACTTAGTAACATGGTTGTCCATGTGTCAAATTTTAATTCTAATTTTTTGTTTTCTATGGGATGTTTTACAAACCCATCTCTTGATGTAGGAATTCAATGTATGAAATATAAAAAAATATATTACAATGATTTGTTTTAAATTATGAGGAAAAAATTTAATTAATATTGGAAGAATAAAAACCCATGAAATACTAATATTCAACATTATATTCTATAGCATATATGACACTTTTCACCAAGCTCGTGAGGGAATATAATACCCCGAGACTACTATATATTAAATATTTTAGATAAAATAAATAAATGAAATAACTTGTAATGAATGAAAAATTTATTAATAGTAAATTAAATTAAAGATAGGCCTTCCTCAATATATGACATTACACGCAATAGAGACCTTCAATGACAGCTTCTGTTATGCGCAAGAACACGTTTCACCAAATTACAATGTCTTACTAAAATATTAATATTTAATATAATATGATATAACCTATACTTTATGAAATTTATAAACTAAAATATTTAAATTTATGGTTCATATAAATATAAAATGAATTCATGGGTTTCCAAATTATTTAAAAATAATAATAATAACCAATTGGATATAAAAAGAAATTGTAATATTTTTATGCTTGGAAAGTAATTATATCTTAACACGCATAATTAATTACAGTTTTTAAGTTATTTATATTAAATATATATGTTTTTAATTCAGTAAAATATATTTTCTATTCATCATTTAGGTTTGATATGCATAACATACTAACATACATTATTTTACATGTAAAAACCTATATTTTTATAAAGTAAATTTTACAACCTTCTGATGGGGAACCAATTTTAAACATGAAATTCTAAAAATTAATTTATTTAGATTATAAAAATAAAATTAATCATTTAAAGTGAAATATAATAAAAATTTTGTGGGCAATTTTCTATATTTTTCTCATACATTTCATTTTTAATAAATAGTTGAAAATACTGTTTTTCTTTTCATTATTGATTTTTCATCTAACTATCTAATAAAGTTTAATAATAATTAAAATTAGTTTTATTGTGTAATTAGTTTATAAAATTATCAGATAATCTGATTTATGTCTTTATAAACAATTTCAATTTGAAATATATTATAAAAACATACAAAAATTACGAACTTTTTTACTTAAAAACCTTGCATTGTCGACCCTCTCGGGGGACGAATTCTTACCTAATTTATCCCACATATATGATTAGAATATGGAAGAAATGTATTGAATATTTTTAACCAGAATAATTTAAAATTTATCATAAAAACAATGTTTTACGAAACAAATTTGGGAAATTAATTAAACCTAATTTCAGTGATTTATTTTAAATTTATCTGTCAATGGGATTAAATCATAACCATTAGGCCCAAAATGTCATATACAATTTTACAAGAGCTATTTAATTTATATATTTAGACCCTATACCCAATTGGAATGAATTTTTTCATTATATCATCCACTTTTATTATGAAAAAACGTGCATGGAATTCCATTTTGAAACATATAACAAGAGTGCCACCCCTCATCCACTATAGACGACCTCCTCTCCCCGAACATCATCACACCTCTCCATCCATATTGGCTCAAAAAGGATCCTCCAAAATATCTCGTAAACATACCTCCCCTAATTATAGAATATCCCCCATAGTGTGTAGGTAATCAGAGGAAGATTTTGGTTCAAACCAAGATAATTTACCCAACTGGGACTTAAAAAACTACCCCAAGCTCTTTAGATTTATTTCTATTCTCCAACTCCAAAAAACTTTTATGGTAATATTAAATTAAAAAAATTTATATTAATTACAATATTATTTTCATATTATATTTTTATAACTAAATTCACACACAAATTCATATAATGGGTCAAAAATATATAGTTTATGTGTATGATAAACTACTACCTTACAAAACGATGATTATTCAATTTTCATTTACCACCAATCATAGTGTACATTATGATGGAAAATTTATTTATATTTATTATATATGACCATTATTAGTTATTTATGGTTATTTAGTTATTTTATTACACATACCATTATACTCTCCATTTTGACAGTATACGACAACTTCGTTTGATAAAGTGTGGAAGACCACCCCTCGAAGCAATGTGATTCTTTCACATGATCCGTGGATTGTATAGAGGTTTATTTTAATTAAAATTATGAGACATAAAAAAATGATATTTATTAAATAATACCTCACTGGAATATATATATATATATATATATATATATATATCATTCTCTTTGTTATTCTTTCACACACTAAAAAGTGATAACACAGTTCATGGACATGTGGACTACACCCTCCCAAAAATAATGTTTTTCATTTTACATAACAATAATTATTTATATAGTTTCATATTATTAAATAATATGTTATTTATGATATTATAATAATTATAGAAATATATAATAATACATTAATTCTTTCTATAATGATCACTAAGAAATAAGAACCTTACACAAGCATACTTATCGTCTGATATCTTTAGGACTGTAATAATGGTTCATTTTTCCTAAAAATATTTAATGATAGATTTTAAATGTATACATGATGTATAAATATGATAATTATTTCAAATTTTTATATTTAAGATTACATATAATGACCCTTTGGTTATAGTTGACCAACCAATGTTGTTTTTCAAACATAAAATGAATTTACTCAAAACACCTGACGTAAAAATAATTGTTTAATTAATTGAATACAGAAAAAGTAAGGAGTGAAATAAAATTAATGATAAAAATTAAAATTTTATTAATAATGAATATAATTAACATATGTTTATCATATAGGATGTTAAAGTACATTCACCTAAAAGAAAATGAATGGTAAGGTATTTCGTCTCAATTTAAATTGCATTGATAATTATTTGTTATTATGTACAATTTAAAATTTATTTATTTTGAATAATTTCATTTCACATGATATATCATTAATATCCATAACCTCATAATATTTAAACTTTAATTTAATTTCATTCCTTCAGGAGGATTATGATATAAAATGCTTCAAAGTGTTATATGACACTATGGGGAGTTAAAGGTTATTTTCCTCCACAATAACATTAGGGATATTTAAATGGTATTTATATTATAGGAAATTATATGAATATCATTCAATATAAACATTAATCTAAACTCTTCGGGTTATTTATGACTATTTTCTTGTATTAATACAATTTTGATACTCTTTAGTAGAATTGTTTTTAGAAAATGGTTTTTAGAAAACATGATTTTGTTTCTCTCTTTAGTCAGAGATGCGGTTTTCATTTAAAAATTACGTTTTATTAAAAAAATTAAATGACTTGGTAAAAAAATTATTCTTTTTCTTACTTTTACCAATGATTTCAAAGGATTCTTCTTATCTCTTTATAAACATGTTACACTTGAAACCTTTAACAATGAAAAGGAAATGTTGTCTCCACCTCTTAAAACATGTATGGATGTTCCCAACATCTATTCATTGAAGATTCCTTTGCAATATTAAATGGATACATATTAAGGAAACTATTTTCAAGATTAATTTTCAAAGAATTTTTTTTTTCAAAAATAATTTCATAAAAAAGGATATTTTTATCAAGAATTTTTTCAAAATATCATTTTATAGTATTTATATTCATCCCTGACTACAATAATTATACTAATATATTTTTTATATGTTGTATTAATACATTAAATTATCTTATAATGGATGGTTTATGATTTATTTAGCCAAGGATAAAATAAAAATTTAATTCCATGATTCATTTATCAGTCCCCAAGAAATAATCAATATCCTATGATCATTGAAGATCATATTTACCCTATATAAACCTTTTCATTTATCAAGGATTTCATTATTTCTGACAATGTATACCATTTTTGTTTTAGTTTTTGCATTGATAGTAATTTTAATATTTGGGAAATTATTTATAAACTGATATTCGTTATTCATTAGAATGTTTGATAATTCTTATTTTTTATTTGATATCAGGAATGATTTCAATATGAAATACATGGGTTAGATACACTTAATGGAATGTCCTATGGGATGGGTAAGAGTTAATGAAATACCATCAATGAATTAGTAGTCTGATGAGAAGAATTTGTAAAAAATTTAAAAAGCTAAAATGATTTCATTATGGTAAAGGTATCATGTGTAAGAACCCGATTCTTATTTTTGAGGTACGTGCTTCTTCTTTTTCCTTTTCCTTAAGTGTTTTTGAAAAAATATGGAAAATGTGGAAAAATCATAAATTTTGGAACTACACACCGTGTACTTTGTCCACACGCCATGTACTTTTGGCTGTGTTGGGATTAGTAAATGGGGCGTTTACCCATGTCAGCAATGAGGGGTTTATGAACCGACTACACGTCGTGTAGTGTTACCTTACATGCCGTGTAGTCAGTCGGCACGCTTTAAAAGTAAGGCGGTGGAGTTGCCGCCAGCTGGGCGACATTACACGCCGTGTACTCAGGAGTACATGATGTGTACTCAGGTTGACGGATGAAAAGTGTGGCGGTGCCGCCAAATGAATAGTTTAATGAAATAAGTACACGCCGTGTACTCAGAAGTACACGTCGTGTACTTTGATTTTTTGGCTTAAAACAGGCAGTAGCCTCTTAATTTTGCAGAGAAGGCATTTGACCCATTTTGGAACCAAGGAGGACGGACAGACCTTTGAAGATCCACCGGGGGTTCGCCTGGAATCGGTTTCCACCTCGGACGATCCTGTTGGAACCGAACGGGTAAGGCCTCTCCTCTCTTGGTACCGTTCTTACCAACTCTTTCTTGAGGGGAAATTATTTACGTTTGAATGGGATTTTTTCTTCATCAGATATACGTTGTTCTTGGGTGTTTCTGGAGTTGGCGTTCGGGTATAACGTTCGTTGGCGCATAAGGTAGGTGGATTTGTGTTTATTTTCAAACTGTAGTGCGTATTTGTGAGTTTTTTGTGCGTTTTTGTGCCACGAACCCATTATGGGGTGTCATGTGGTTGAGGCCATTGATATATTTAATGCCTAGAATTGCATAGGTGATTAAATTGTGATGATAAAATGCTGGTTGGGATCGTTTCATGGATCCGGAACCACCCCAGGGGGGTGTGTTTCACTGTTTAGTCGTTTGGCTAGGATACCCGAGGGTATTCCTTCAATGTAGTAATTGTAGAATTTCCTTGAGAGGAATTGCTTGTTTACTGCATTTTGAAATGTTGGGCGTGGCCCGGTTACCTGTTTATCCTAAGGGTGTTGTTGTGATTAGCCTGTGGGCACTGCACTGTTTAGCCTGAGGGCTATAGTTATTTTTCCCTGAGGGAAACTTCTTCCGTGCCTGAGGGCCATAGACTCTGTGCTGGGGGTGACACTACCAACACCTGAGGGAAAAATTCTGTTTCGCCTGAGGACAATTACCTGCGGGTTGGGTTCTGCTTACCTGAGGGTAAGGTTTTGCTTGTCTGAGGACGTGGACTATTTACGTAGAAATGCACTGTGGTGATTTATAATATTTAATGAATTAAATGAATAATAAGATGGAAATATAACTGGTAATTTGTGACTTTTGAGTACTGCTTACTTTATATCATTTTATTACTGCACACTATTCTTGCATGCTTACTCGCAGTTGGGCACATGCATTTGGTGAGTGCCTACTGAGATATATTTCTCAGACCCTGTTTGGGTCATGCTTTTTGGCCCAAACAGATTACGTTTCTATAGGTGTAGATAGGGGAAAGAGTCCCTATATAGGCACTTGACTGTTGCTGAGGAGTAGGAGGGCATGTGACCGACCCTAGGCTCGCGATGCCGCTGCCAGCTGTTTTGCTTGTTTTGTTGTACTCTGTATTTTGTTGTACTGTATTGATGTATAACTTGTTCTGTCTATTTTCTTAGAACATGAAACATGTATCATCATCACTTCTATACTGTTGGTTATATCAACTGATGTAATTTATTTCAGTTGTGTATGTTTACTGCTTCCGCTATCGTTGTA
Source organism: Viscum album (assembly GCA_963277665.1). Taxonomy (NCBI): domain Eukaryota; kingdom Viridiplantae; phylum Streptophyta; class Magnoliopsida; order Santalales; family Viscaceae; genus Viscum; species Viscum album. The sequence goes on along the minus strand of OY728143.1, from coordinate 663,957,432 downwards.
TATTTATTTTGTATTCCGCTGCGCTACGCTTTGAAAAATGATGGCATAGTTTTCCCACTATCAGACTTGTGCCCTCGCTCCTAGTCGGCAGCCTCTGGAGTTTGGGGAAATTCTCTTGAGGTCTCGTGGAGAACCGGCTTCGGGGAACCCGTTGAGTGGAACCCGGGGACCGGGACGTTGCAAAGTGGTATCAGAGGGTATTTCTTATCTTTGACTTACAATTTGGATCCGTAGTCAGGGATAGGATGGAACGGTAGTTGGTAATAAGTTGTGCTTGGGCGTAGCTAACCCGTGTACAGGGAAAAACCAGTCTACCTCGTATTTTTCAATATTTTGATTTTGTAATTTTACGGTTGATATGTTTCACTGTTGGGTGACGCACTTGTATTGTGTTGTTATATTTTATCTATGGGTTCTATTTAGTTGCAACCTGAAGAGATGATGGTATGTCGTCTCATGCATCATATAGGCACATTCTAGATATCACATGCCATGCATAGTTTCCATGCCATGTAGGTGAATTAGAATTTTCATGTTGCTATGACAGTTTTTGTGCTACTATAGCATGCTGTTGTGATAGTTGTTTGATAAATACCTGCCTTGTGATATTGTATTTTTGTTTGGGCATGTTTATAGAATGGATGCCAAACATTAGTTTTTGGGGAGTATGGGCCCCCATTGACCGGAATATGGTGGATCATTGACTTTTTATTGGTTTTAACACATATGAGATGTCAAAATTTGATTCGTGGGGAGTATGGGCCCCCACGGGTCGGAATTTGACACTTAAGTGTTGTTTTACGGCATTTTCTGGGTTCCAGAGGAGTTTCTGAGGCATACTGTCTGGAAACCTAGTTTACACGCCATGTAGTATTTTTATACACGCCGTGTACGTTCTTCTGTTCGGGAAGAAAAATGAACTTCTTTTAAGTACACGCCGTGTACTCTGAGAACACGCCGTGTAGTTTGTTCCCGTGTCACAAACCGTGTGGGCGGCGACACGAGGTAGGGAAAGTCTTGGGTAGAACATACTGTGTAGCTTTTTTACACGTCGTGTTGTGTGACCCGAAGTCTGGTCATGTAACTAACAACACGGGTCGGTGAAATCCTGTACAGACCAAGCCGGGTCAATGTTGGACACGCCGTGTAGTGTGACCTAGGGACTCGGCCGTGTAACTAACAACACGAGCCAGTGTCACCTCTCCCTGAACACGTCGTGTACCTGTGGGACACTCTGTGTAGGCTTGTCCGAAGAAAAACCGTATGGAGTTACCCATGTGGCTGGGAAAAAGGGTGGTGTACATGCCGTGTGCGGGTGTAACACGATGTGTAGTGTCAAGCCAGGTAGTCGGCCGTGTCACAGACGACATGGGCTGTTGGAAAATAACATCGTACATGCCGTGTAGTTTTGTTTGATGGAAGCCATGTGGCTTAGCCGTGTAAAAGGACCCGGGCAGGGGAACATATGTCAAGTACACATCGTGTAGTCATTGTACACGCCGTGTAGTCTTGTTTTTCAAATTTTGAAATGCCTTCTTCCTCTTGTTCCTTTGTGGCTCCTTCACTTTCAGCCTTAATAATCTTGAATCTAAGGTGTACTTTTGACCCTGTAGTGTGATGCCGCCGAGATGACTGCGAGTTGTTCGCCAGGAGAGTGGCGAAGATTATACTCCGGAGATGGTGGGCCATGGGATACCAGTTTATCCTCCAGCAGAGCCAGATGCGGTACCAACTACTATACCGGACACAGGCTCGGAGGCGTAGTTCCGTGAAGGCTTTATGCGGTTTATGTAGACCTTTCAGGGAGAACTGCACCCTGCCACATCTATGGCCGAGCTGACATGTATCTTTCACAAGTAGAATCCTCCTACATTTTTAGGGGATGGCAAAGCATAGGCTACAGAGTCTTGGCTAGGGTCGATGCAGAATATTTTCGAGCACTTGGAGATGCCTCCAGGGCGGAGGGTCAAGCTCGCGACATACAAGCTGCGTGATTCCGCCAAGAGGTGGTGGGATGTTACCACCATGTCAGAGAACCACCGAGACATGGCGTGGGAATATTTTCAGGTAGTATTCTATGACTTCTTCTTTCCAGAGACACTAAGGGCAGGTAGAGCTTGAGAGTTCATGAATCTGCAACAGGGCGCTATGTCGGGGATGGACTATTCTGCTCGTTTTACGGAGCTTCAACGTTTTGCACCCGTGCTGGTGGGTGATGAGACGTTGAGAGCCAGATGTTTTGAGGATGGTCTTCGGTACGACATCCAATTGATAGTGAATGTTTTTATGTTGCCTACTGTACACACGATTGTGAATCAGGCGCTTATTACAGAGAGGAACCTGCGGGAATCTAGTGGTGTGGTCCAGGGTAGTTCAACACTAGTTACTAGAATTATTTCTGCTGGCAAGAGGAAGAGACAGATGGATGTCTCTTAGGGTGGCAGTACCAGCCATGCAACTTCTTCGGGTGGTCCGTTCAGGTTCTACCAGTGTGGCAGAGAGGGGTACAAGAGACTGTAGTGTCCATGAGACCTAGTAGAGTGCCGAGCTTGCAGCAATATGGGTCATCTGCAGTGCTTTTGTAGGGAGTTTCCACCATTGGCTAGTGAGAGGGGTTCTATGCAGACTCCGCGTGTGGGAGCAGGACCAGTGGATTCTTACCAATCATGGAACTAGAATACGTCAGGGCGTGGAAGCCGAGATGGTGGTTGCGGCCATGGTAGCCAGACACTAGGATCGCAGAGGCAACAGGGTGGGACAGCTCAGGGTAGCCAGGCTGTTCCAGAGAGCTGCGGCACTGGGTAGGCATATGCAGTGCAACAGACCCAGCAGGAGCAGGATCCCGGACCTTTGATAGTTAGAGGTACTATTTTAGTAGCTTCTATCTTATGTTCAGTACTTTTCGATACGAGTGGTACTCATAGTTTCATATCTGTACCCGTTGTGGAGAGCCTTGGGCTTTGTGTCTCTAATTCTTCCAATATCTTGACGCTAAACACTCCGTTGGGGACTAGGATGTCTAGTGTGCGTCAGTGCAAGGAGTGACCCCTTGAGGTTGGTGGGTATCACTTCCTTTGGGACCTCTATGTCTTGGAGATGATGAGATATGACGTCATTCTCGGGATGGACTGGTTGGTTCCCTTCTAAGACTTCGTAGACTTCTACCGTCGTAGGGTGCGATTCACATCACCAGAGGGTGGGGAGTTTTTATACAAGGGCGAGTTGGATGTTCAGACGAGTCGAACAGGACCAGAGCATCATGGGTGAGGTGGAGTCACAACCCAGATAGCGAGCTTATATCTGGATGATCAGGGGGCTTATCAGATGGATTTCTATCCAGTTGTTGATCGTTAAAGGGAAGACATCCTTGATGACTTTTTAGGTATACCTCTGGTGTGTGAGGTGGATTTATCTATCAAGCTCGTGCCAGGAGCAGCACCAGTGTCCATTCTCCTTATTGAATGTCCACACATGAGTTACAGTAGCTCAAGAGGTAGTTAGAGGAGTTGTAGGCAAGGGATTTATCCGACCTAGTACTTCTCCTTGCGGTTCTCCGGTCCTTTTTGCGAAGAAGGTGGATGGTACCCTTAGGTTTTTCATGTAATATCGGAAGCTGAACCTGTTGATGGTTAAGAACCGATATCCCTTGCCAAGGATAGATGATCTGTTTGATCAGCTTCTTGGAGCACGAGTGTTCTCGGAGATTGATTTGAGATCCAGATATCATCAGATGCGCGTTAGACCATCTGATATACCTCTCATTGCTTTCAGGGGTAGGTATGGTCTATATGAGTATAAGGTTATGCCATTCGTACTGACGAACGCACCAGCAGTTTTCATGGCTCTGATGAATCATGTGTTTCATCCGTGTCTTGATTAATTTGTGGTAGTATTCATGGACGACATCTTGGTGTACTCTCACACTCGACACGACCATGACACCCATATTGAAATCGTATTGAGTAAACTAAGAGAGTATCATCTATATGTTATGCTCTCAAAGTGCCACTTTTGGATGGACCAGATTCACTTCCTCGGTCACATTATCTCAGAGGAAGGAGTTTCAGTAGACCCAGAGAATGTGAGAGAAGTAGTTTCCTGGGAGTATCCTAAGAACATGTTTGAGATACCGAGTTTCTTAGGGATGGCTGGTTACTACAGACGCTTTATACAGGATTTCTCCCACTTAGAAGCACCGTTGACGGGATAGACTAAGAAGGGTGTGAAGCTTGTTTGGTCATAAGCTTACGAGAAAACATTTCAGGACCTGAAGGGAAGGTTGACATCATCAAGGATCCTGATACTCTTAGAGAAGGGAAAGAGCTACACAATTTATTGTGATGCATCAGGGATTGGGCTGGGAGCCGTTTTGATATAGGATGACCGATTTGTTGCGTAAGGGTCTTGGCAGTTGAGGCCACATGAGAGTAATTACCCGACATATGATCTCATGTTGGCTGCAGTTGTGCATGCGTTGCACTGTTGGAGACATTACTTGTTGGGAGAGAATTTTGTGGTTTTTACTGACCACAAAATCCTCATTTATATCTTTACTCAGCATGACCTAAATCTGAGGCAAAGAAGGTGGGTTCAGTACCTACAGTGCTTCGATTTTGAGCTTGCCTACACACCTGGTAAAGGTAATGCAGTAGCTGATGCACTGAGCAGGAAGACACAGATACAGGCAGTGGAGGAGGCCAGTGGTGAGTGGCAGCTTATGGCCTTGTTCTCTGAGATGCATATGGAGGTGCATGATAGTCAAGGGCAGACTTATCTTTCCTCTTTAGCTGTGACTTCTACCCTCCTGGACAGAGTGAGGATGAGGCAGCTATCTGATTCAGAAGGCCTAGTTCTACAGGAGTTGGTGGAAAGTGAGGACCCTCCTCCCGGTTGGACGATAGGCGATGATGAGGTTTTGCATTTCCATGGACGTCTATGGGTTCCAGGGGATATATGTGAGGAGATGATGTGGGAGTTTCATGCTTCAGCTTGGTCAGTTCATCCCGGGGTTACCAAGATGTACCGAGACTTGAGATTTCAGTACTAGTGGCTAGATCTGAAGAGAGAGATAGCTGGTTTTGTAACGAGGAGTTCCACCTGTCAACATGTGAAGGCGGATCACCAGAGGCCAGCTGGGCTGTTACAACAGTTACCCATTCCATAGTTGAAATGGGATGATGTCACGATGGATTTTGTGACTGGGTTGCTAAGGTCACCTCGAGGCTATGACGCCGTGTGGGCTGTTGTGGACAGACACAGGAAGGTAGCTCACTTCTTGCCGATCAAGGACACCTTCGGTGTGGACGATCTCAGATGTCTGTATATTCGAGAGATCTTACGTCTTCATGGTGTCCCTCATTCTATCATTTTAGATAGGGTTCCCGCTTTAACTCTCGTTTCTGGAAGAGTTTTCAGAGGGCGCTGGGTACATAGGTGCTTTTGAGCACAGCATAACACCCTCAGACCGATGGCTAGTCAGAGCATACGATACAGGTTTTAGAGGACATGTTTCGTGCATGCGTCCTAGACTTTGGGGGCTCTTGGGAGAATCATATATACCCTTAGTCGAGTATGCCTATAACAACAGTTTTCATGAAACTATTAATATGGAACCATATGAGGATTTATATGGTAGGCCATGCCGATCACCTTTGTGCTGGTTAGAGGCAGGTTAGGTAGCTTTACTAGGGCCATAGCTCGTATAGGAGACATCTGAGTAGGTCTAATTGATTCTGAAGTAGATGTCTACCGTGCAGTCTCTTCATAAGTCTTACGCTGATCGCTGAAGATGACCATTAGAGTTCATGGTCAAGGATCAGGTTTTCTTGCATGTTTTGTCGAGGCTGGGACACAAGTGGATTAGGAGACAAGGTAAGATTTCACCGAGGTATGTGGTACCATTTGAGATTCTGGAGAGAGTCGGGCTGGTTGCAGTTACCGTAGCGATACCGAGCCATGCACGAAATATTCCATGTGTCTCAATTGCGTCATTATCATTCAGACCCGTCTCACACCTTTCAGCCTGAGGTGGTTGAGCTTCATCATGATGTGTCCTTTGAGGAGAATCTAACCCGTATCGTTGACAAGAGCACGAAGGTTCTCTGAGGCCAGTCAGTTCCTCTCGTATGGGTACTATGGAAGCATGGTCGAGTGCAGGACGAGACTTGGGAGCAGGAGGCCGACATACATGTTCAGTGGCCAGAGTTGTTCTGAGCTTATTCTTCGCCACCCTAGGAAGGGCAATTTGGGGACTAATTTCTTTAAGGGGGGAAGTTTGTAAGAACCCAGTTATTATTTTTGAGTTACGGGCTTCTTCGTTTTCATTTTTCTTGAGTGTTTTTGAGAAAATATGGAAAATGGGGAAAATCCTAAATTTTGGAACTACACGCCGTGTACTTTTTCCACACGTCGTGTGCTTTTGTCCATGTTGGGATGAGTACACGGGGCGTGTAGCCATGTCGGCGGTGAGGGGTTTAGGAACTGACTACACGACATGTAGTGGTACCTTACATGCCGTGTAGTCAGTCAGAAGGATTTAACAGTAAGGCGGTGGAGCTGCCGCAAGCTGGGCGACAGTACACGCCGTGTACTCAGGAGTACATGTCAGGTACTCTGGTCGATGGATGAATAGTGTGGCAGTGCCTCCAAATGAATAGTTTAATGAAAGAAGTACACGGCATGTACTCATAATTACACGACGTGTACTTTTTTTTGGCTTAAAACAGGAAGTATCCTCCTAATTCGGAAGAGGAGGCATTTGAGCCATTTTGGAGCCAAGGAGGACGACCAGACTATTGAAGTTCCGCCGGGGGTTTTTCTGGAATCGGTTTCCACCTCGGAAGATCCCGTTGGAACCGAACGGGTAAGACCTCTCCACTCCTAGTATCATTCATACCAATTCTTTCCCAAGGGGATGTTATTTATGTTTGAATGGGTTTTGTTCTTCATCAGATCTACGCCGTTCGTGGGCGTTTCTGGAGTCGGTGTTCGGGTATAATGTTCGTTGGCGCATAAGGTAGGTGGCTTTGTGTTTATTTTCCAACTGTCGTGCGTATTTGTACGTTTTTGTGAGTTTTTGTGCCATGAACCCATGATGGGGTGTCGAGTGGCTGAGGCCGATGCTATATTTAATGCCTAGAATTACATAGGTGATTAAATTGTGATGATAAAATTCTGCTTGGGATCATTGCTTGGATCTGAAACCACACGGGGGGTGTTTCACTGTTTAGCTGTTTGGCCAGGATACCCAAGGGTATGCCTTAAATGTAGTAATTGTTGAATTTCCTTGATAGGAATTTATTGTTTACTGCATTTTGATATGTTGGGCATGGCCCGATTACTTGTTTAGGCTGAGGGCGTTGTTGTGATTAGCCTGTGGGCACTGTATTGTTTAGCCTGAGGGATGTAGTTATTTCAGCCTGAGGGAAACTTCTTCCGTACCAAAGGGCCATAGACTCTGTTCATGAGGGTGAAACTACCCACTCCTGAGGGCAAAATTCAGTTACGCCTGAGGGAAATTACCTGCGGGTTGGGTTTTTCTTACCTGAGGGTAAGGTTTTGCTTGTATGAGGACATGGACTATTTACGTAGAAATGCACCGTGGTTATTTCTGATATTTAATGGATTAAATGAATAATAATATGGAAATATAACTGGTAATTAGTGAGTTTTGAGTACTTCTTACTTTATTACATTTTACTATTGCACACTATTGTTTCATGCTTACACGCAGTTGGGCACGTGCCTTTGGTGGGTGCCTAGTGAGATATATTTCTCACACCCTGTTTGGGTCATGATTTTCGGAACAAATAGATTACGTTTCTGCAGGTTTAGATAGGGGTAAGATTCCCGATATAGGTACGTGACTGTTGCTGAGGAGTAGGATGGCATGTGATCGAGCCTAGGCTCACGATGCCGCTGCCAGCTGTTTTTCTTGTTTTGTTGTACTCTGTATTTTTTTGTACTGTATTGATGTATAACATGTTCTGGCTGTTTTCTTAGAACATGAAACATGTAGCATCACCACTTCTATAATGTTGGTTATATCAACTACTGTAGTTTATTTCAGTTTTGTATGTTTACTGCTTTCGCTATCGTTGTATGTTTATTTTGTATTCCTCTGTGCTACTCTTTGAAAAATAAGGGCATAGTTTCCCCACTATCTGACATGGGCCCTCGCTGCTAGTCGGCAGCCTCTGGCATTTGGGGAAATGCGCTTGAGGTCACGTGGAGAACCGGCTTCAGGGCACCCATTGAGTGGAACCTGGGGACCGAGATGTTACATCATGTGCATGGGAAATTTTTTATTCACTAATTAAACATTTCCTTCAATAAGAATTTATTTATTTTTATTCATTAATGTAATCATCCAAAGAAATATCTATAGATACATTTAATTTTTAATTAATGGATTAAATGGAATGTGTTTCAGTTTCTTACCATACCACACTGATTTTCTTTTATCTAGTTATTTGAATGGCTTATGTTATTTTTTATTTACCATTCAATGTTAATTTATTTTTATTGATTCATAATTGCTTCCCCTATACATTACCCTTTAAAAGTATTTGATCTCACCCTTATGATCTTTCTTTCCCCAGGAATACAAGATTCATAGGATGAAAGATATAATGGAATTTAATATATTGGATAAATATATCCTCAAACTCATTCATTTAAAAAGAATAAAAAAATTATGTTGTAATTACTGTATTCATTTATAATACAAGAAAATATTTTATATATAGTCTTCCAAGAATAATAAACTCTTGGTCCTTAGGGATTATAATAATTTTAATCATGAAAATTTAATTTATAGGAGACACCAGCTCAAGGGACTATGGGATAGAGTCACAACATCAAAGAACAGTGAAAAAAATAGAATTTTATTGAAAAATGTGTTTTCTGTAAAAGAATTTTTGAAGTTACATTTATATTGAAATTAATTTAAAAGTAAAATATGTTAACTTATAATATTAATAATCTATTTATGTAATATTTTATTAATTTTTTTCTTTTTTTATGTATTAATATGTTTTATACTTTAGAATACAGAATCTATGGAAACCAAATGTTCATCACGCTTTGTAGGATTAATTTGAAATTAAATTTTAACCGAACTAAAAAACGAATAGTGGAAAATGGATTCCATATTTAAAATGAGGAAGTATAATTTTGTAAAATATTTCTGTTTTATTTTTTGAAATAATTAATAGTATCCATGGTAAAAATTTGTCTTTTTGATATAGGAAAAGTAACTAAAAAAGGGTTAGAACATGATAGAAGGTCTCAAAATCATACCAAAACAAAAATTTATCATATTTGATGAGTTTATTTCGGCCATTGTAATCAATGTATCATATATATATCTCACAAATTAGTTCTATTTTTCTTTTATATATACCTTAATATTATAGTAACAAAAAGAATAAAAACCAATTGTCACAATCTTGACTTTCTTAAATCAATTTTTTTTCATTAAGGATAAAAAAAGTTTCATTCATTTTTAAAATTAAATTTTTTATATGAATTAGTTTCTTAAACATGGTAATTTAATATTAATCATTAGATTTTAAATAGGTAATAAAAATTATTTTGAAAAATTATAAAAGTACATATTTAATAAAAATAAATATAGAATAACTGATTTATAAATTTTAAAACTAATATAATTGGAATATATTATAATGTTCTGGAACTTTTATAGAATACTTCATTACAATATGGATGTTTTAATGGAATAGATTCATATTAAATAGTCATACTAATGTGTCTAATTTAAAGTTAAATTAATAGTTTCAAAGATAAGATGTGTGATACTTTAAATTATATATAATATTATAACCCTTTATTATTTATATTTTGATTCCATTATTAAGTATAAAATTTGATAGCCAAGTGATTAAATTAAAAAAATTATTTAAAATGATAACTATACATATATATACTAGATTTTTTAATATAATGAGACCATATATTCCTCATAATTTATGTAATATCAATTTTGAGTAATTTTATATTCAAAATACATGTATTATTATATAATATATCATGAGATTTTAACAAATGAAATTAATGATATTTTATAATAAAAAATATTTTATTAAATGACATACAATCCAAAAATCATATTTGCACCCAATTTATTAGGATATGGTTGAAAATGTCAAACATGGTCCATTTATTAGTTGATTTTCATTTGATGGTAACATATATGACACCGAATGTTTAAAAAATGTTGTTATCATAGTAATTATAAAAGTGGTAAACAAAGTGTCAAAACTAAGAGATATGGGTTACATCATCACAAAAAAATTTCTAAATTTAATATTTTTTTATGATTTAAAACAATCCTTATATTATAATATATTTATAACAATTTGGATATATTTTTAACTGATAAGTAGCTTATATATCTTATTACTTTATTTAATTCCTATAGTTCTCAACCCCTCACTTATTAAAGGGAACATCCTCTCCCCTATTATTCTGACCATGTGGGGAAATCTACACTGACAAAACCCAACCCATTACTATTTTTAGCATATTTTCCATAAATTAGATGTTTTTTATTTTTATAAGTACATTCCATGGCACCTTCAGAAGTAATATAATCAATATCTATCGAAGAAGAGGTAATTGGCGTTACCGAATCATCCAAATTTATTTATTTTAATATTTCCTCTAAAAATATTAACAACCTAAATAAATAATAACTCTAGTATCATATATAAACTAATTTTTCAATATTGTTTTGAAAAAAAAATTAATATCTTTTTTATACAATAAAAAGAGAAAACGTCGCATGTGCCTACATATAATTTATCGTCTCCACATTTGTGTGTAATTCATATTTCATCATAAAATTAATTTGTTATTTATAAAGATTAAACTAGTGAATATATGTGATATTTTTGAAATAATTATTCTATTTTAGTTATAATATCATATATTCATTCTTACCCCTTAATTGGTTGGAAAATAACAACGCTACTCTTGTGTGTGTGTGGACTATCACCTCTAAGAAGACATGTGATCCGATTATTATATATATACCTTATAAAGATAATTATATATATATATATTTATTTAATACATATTATTTTTATTTAACTATTATATTTTTTTATATTTTGTAATAATGGTCAATGTAGAAGGTTTAAAACTACTGAACCAAAACATACATGAAAAATAATGTTGTTATCTCCTAGAACAATGGTTTTAATAATTAATTGTTTTTAAAATATGATTAACTGATATTAGTATACCATATATATTATTATTTATATGACTATAGTTCTAGAATCGATTTACAATAAAACAACATTTATTATAATGGAACTTCGAACACATATGAATGAAGTCATACAAATGGTATGGGTTCATCCTTTCAATATTATTTCATTGAGAGATGTTTCATGTTATAGAGTTTTTATGGTTATGAGTTTTATATAATTACACTATTAATTTTGTATTAGTTAAATTTACTAATTATTTTTCATTAAAATTTCAATTAATATTATTTCATTTATAGGGTAATTATTGTAATGCTTCTAAATTGGTAATGGCTTATTTCAGAATCTCATCAATAACCATGTGTATTTGTATTTAAGTATTTTATGGAGGAGTTATTTTATATTTATATCTTAATCCTAATCATGTTTATCTTCATATTTTATTTTTCAAAATTACATTTTTAACTCTTTGTGTCTCATGATAAAAAAATAATTCTTTTTAATAAAAACCAATATTGTTTTTATGTTCAATCGATAGTCATTTTCTCTAATTTTTATATTCATAAAATGTTATAAAGAATTTTGTTATAATTCACCAATGAGTTATTAAAAAAATCACATGTTATAATTTTTTAAAATTGTTTAAATGGAATCTATGATTTATTATCCATGTGAGCCAATGTGAACTTCTTTCCAAATATGTGAAAATATTTTTTAATGAAATAAATGACATGAATAGAATTTTCATCCTCTGTGACTTCTCAATGTTTTGAGTAATCCTTTAAAATTTGATATAGTTATTTGAAAAATTGTTTTTTCAAAAATATTTCATATGTTTATATATTTTAAAATTATTTATTTTCATGTGAATAATTTATTTTCCACAGAAATTTTTCTAGTGATCATTTAAAATTAACTTCATCTATGTCAGTATATTTTGTTAATTCATATTCTTTATAGAGGATATACTTTAATGGTAAAATAAAAAAATAATTTGGATTCTTTTATGAATAAATTAAATTTTAAATCATTGATATATATTATGTTTGTTCTCATAAAAATGAAAATTATTTATTTTTAAGGGATTTTGAATTAGTTGTATTCGTTATTCATGTGGTGAATGCATTGGATTTATTAAGTGATCAGTGGGGAGAGAAATTATATAACCCATCTTTTCATGGGTATGTCTCATGTGGAAGACAAGAATGAATATTTTTATAACCCCCTATACTTTTTGTACTATTTCGTGACATGTGGTGTTGATTGTATATTTTAGATTTATTGGAACGAGTCATTGACAAAAAAATTTATATGTGTAGAATTATACCTTCCATCATCATGAAATCAGTCAAAGATGTCTATGCCATTATTGGAATTTTGTTGGTATCCATGGATAAGTTTCATTACCTTAGGATTATTTATATGGAATTATGTTATCATCATTTATTATTTCCATATTATTCATTCCATGTTAGCCTTTGTTGTATACATACCAATTATGAACATATGAGGTCAAACACTTCATTAACTTTCGTTCCCTAAGACTCCATGTAGTGTAATATGATTAATATATAGGGATATTCTAAAAGGAATAATGGTTTTATCAATGAAAATAAAAAATTTAATTTTATATTATCAAAAGTAATGTGAAATTTAAGTATGCATTTAGCTTCCAAAACCTAATAATCTATTTGATCCATGATAACATTATAACATGTATCTAGTACAAATGTAATAAAATAACTAATATACTTGGAGTACTGAAATCATTTTATTTATTGGTAGCATTAGAGGATGTTTAGTAGTAACCTTGTCAATAAAATATAGGAAAAATTGACTAGGGAAGATGACCCGATTAATTATTTTATGGATTTTATTATGTTGTATAACATCCTAAATGTTTAGTAAGGTAGATAATGAGCTTATTCATATAAATGAATCCCTTTATTAAATCTTCATATGGAAACAGGTTTTTAAAAAATTAATATATGGTTAACAACCACGAAAATAGTTGGTTGAGTATATGTTGGCCATCATTCGGGTGCATAGTGAGTCTCACCTCACTATTCACAAAGTGTTACACTCTATGGGGATATTCATGGGTTCATTCACATTTTCTTTAGAACCCATTATGTTCAATAAGACAATAAAAAGTATTGAAACATATTACATTAGATAGTGAGATAGTAAAAAAAATCTATTTTGTCGATAAATCTATGGTTCAACATATTTTTAAAGGTACAAATACCCATTTTGAGGTATTATGTGATGGGAGTTTATTTGACTGAAGAATATGTTGGGATAAATTTATGGAAATACAACCATTTGATATATGTTTTAGTGAGGGTTTTATTTTAGGAGTAGTTATTAATACATAATATACATAAGATAAAATTTACTAATAATCTTTATGGTCAATATTATCCATGATATTAAGGGAATAATTTTTATTTAATATCTTGTATAAAAAATAAACATATATAGAAATCCAAAACATAGTGTGTGAAATATGATTCAATGAATAATTACATTTTTTAGGTTGTATAGTGTGTTTGGGAAAGTTTATATGAATTATATATTCTTATAAAAAGGACAACACACATGTCTATGGAGAACCTATTGCATTTGGAAAGGCTATGAGGATTTAATACACAACCAAAAGATGATAAGGGTATAGTGTCAACCATTGGAATATGGTATGTCCTATTGAATATAAATTATTTTTCATAAATTATTTTACTAATGTAGATTATGTTTATTTTGATATGAATATTATTGAATCAAACCTTTTTTATTTTTTGGGATTCTGAGGTGATTACATACACTTCTATAGATAATTGTTAGGTTGATGTAATCAATTTTTTGGGAGGACTAATTTTAAATTTTAGTAAATATAAGATTAATGGTATATGATAAAATTTGAGGATAAAACTATATTTTATCTTTTTGTAATTTAAATTTATTTGGTATAAAGGGTCATTTATTAATGGAATGACCTATGTTAATCCTTTGGTTCTATTATAGAATTTTGGAGAATAATTTATTATTTATTCTTATGAATTATTCTTTCTAATTGGTTAATCTTACATTTTTCAAAAGAAAATAGTTTTATTATACTTAAGTGTATTATATTTTTATTATTTAATGTATTATGTGATCCATTATATGTATATTTTAGTGCATTAGGCCTGGAAAAAATTCATCTTGAATACTCTTCCTTTTTATAAAAACATGATGTTTCAATTTAAATTTATTGAAAGGTGATGTTATACATTTCAATTATGTATACTTTGTTATTTTCATTATTTATATTATATATTAATTACTAAACACCCTAAAAAGGATATTGAAAAATTCATCTATCTACCCTCATTTCTGATTAAATGATGGGCTTTTATCCTTTCATCGGTATTCAGTTTAGTAGTTATTAACATTCTCCTGTCATGTTATCTATCACCATATATTACTACTTTGATTTCATTGTTATCTTCCATGTCTATATTTTAACTTCACTAAATTTTTATCTATATATTTTAACCTAAATATGTGATATTTTAGATAACCATTATGTATCTTTTTTCCATGTTTTCAATTGGATGTTTTTTACACATTTATGTTATGGGTATTCAAAAAGGGTATTTTCAAATATTCAACCATGACACTCCGAGTTATAATTTTGTGGGTGAATTTTTCTAAAGAGGTAAAATGAAAAACCTTGATTTTTTAGAATTTATTTCTCTTGAAATAAATTTATTTTCATTGCTATCTTATGTTACTTGAAACTCTTAATTTAAAATAACCATTACATGCTATTAAAATATTATTATATTAATAAGGACATTATAAAATAACATTTTTATTCTTTTATATGAGTATGAATAAGTTAATTAAGAATGGTTACTTAAAGTTTTTATATAATGTTAATAAATTCATAAATAAATATTAAATTTTCAATAAAATCATTTTATGCATTTAAAAAAATTATTCAAAAATGGAATTATGATTATTTTTTAAATAATATATATATCGTCTACCACATTTTAAAATATTTATCAAAAACTAACTTCTTTTTTTTAATAATAATACTTATGTTATAATTGATTTAATTTTTGAATTAATTTTTAAAATATAGAATTATTTAAATATAATGAAAAATACTAAATATTATTAGAACATTTCATTTCTTTATAATAATTTAAAAAGGTGAATTTTACTTAAATTTTTATAATAATAATTATTTTATTTATATTATTAATATTTTAAATGTGGTCCTAAGAAGAAATTTTATGTACAACTTCCATATAATATATTTTATACATCAGAAAGAAATTTTTCTGAAAAGTTATTTCATGTTTTATGAGGTTCATTTTTAATTAAATTATATGAATTTATGAATATTAATCTTTAAAAATATATTATGTATTTTTAATATGGATATGAAAATTTATTAAATAGGTCCCCTTTATTTTGGTTATTATGAACAATAACCAAAGTATATTTCTATTACCTTAATAATGGTGAAAAGGGCAAAATGTCATTAGAACGATGAGAAGTGGTCTTAAAATTTACCAAAAACATTCATTTACCCAATTTTGTGGGTTGAATAGTGTCATTTACATAAAAATACTGAATATAAGGCCATATTGTTTCATGTTACTTTTGTAGTGACCTCTATAATTTTTTATTTAAAAAACAACTGCCACAATCTAGAATTTTTTAACTCTAATATTTATATATTATTATAAAATGATTTTACATTATATTTTAAATATAATTTTGAAATATGAATTAAATTTTTATTGCGTATACATACTATTAATTTTTATTGAGTCAATAATCACCTTAAATGATTAGGAAATACTGAAATGGTATTAAATAAATTAATATAAAAATATAATAAATGATTCTTTAAATATGAAAATTATTAAAAATTAAATAATTTTTTATTTTCCATGAATTTTATAGATTAATATTTTACATTTGGGATGCACTAAAAGAATATATTCAGATTACATATTTAACTTTTTTTTATTTTATGTTAAATTAAATTAATATTATTCAAAATGACAATAATGATCTTTAATGAAAATTATATATTATTATTTTATTTTAAAATAATAAAAAACCTAAGGGAATAAATTTTCTACAATATGTATTTAGAGCTTATTTAATAGAAATTTATCATAAAATTATTAGATTATAATTGTAATTATTAACCTTTAAATTAAAATTTTTATTTTAATGGTTAATAATAAAATAACAGAAATTTTCATTATATGAATAAATAATGGATATAATTATATTTAAACACATTTAAATTTATTTGGAGAATATAATAATGCATTATATTCCATATATTTTAATCCATATCATATTGGAATAATTTTATGTTAGTTCCACACATATTATATTATAATATTTCCTGTATTTCGAAAAATGTAATTAATGATATTTTATAATAAATAATATCTTATTAAATGGTTTAAAATTATTAAAAATGTTAAATTTATAATATTAAATAATATATTATCTAAAATCATCGTCATGCTCTATTTATGGTTCATTATTCTATTTATGGTATATTTCATAACACCTAATGTTTACAAAACATTAATATCTTTGTAGTTGTCAAAAAGTCTAAGTGATGGTTAAACAAAGAGATTACGGTTATGAAATCAAATAAATTATCTAAAATTTTTCAATATTTCATATAGAATCATCCTAAAATTATTTTATAATTATATATTTTTATATCCATTTGGAAATGGAAATTAATTTATATTAATTTCAAACATTAAATAAATCCCTATGTTCCCCACCCCTCGCATATATATGGGAACCACTTTTTCCTCTATTATTCAAAAAACATTGAGACTTATAAAACATATAAAACCTTACCATTTATCTTATAACCTTTTATAGGCACTAATTTTTTAATTTTATCCTTTTAAATTTCTATTCAAATGGTACTTAAGAATTAATCTAAAGAAAGTCAATCAAAAAAGGGGTAACCATTTTTATAGACACTTTAAAAAAATATTCTTCTACATCCAGTAAAATATGTGTACCCCAGATAAAGTAATAAATATTGTATCATAAATTTACTAATATGTTATTATTATTATTGTACAATAAATGTTTCCACTCTTTTCCATCCCATTAATTGTACGAACATCCAACATGCATTTATACGACTTACAATATCCACATAGCAGTGTAATGATTATTTACCTAAAAAATCAATTGGATGGTCATAAATATGTTATATATATATATATTATATATTTATTAAATAATTATTCTTATTTAATCATAATATCATATTTACCTTCTTACCTTACAATGCATTTGAAAATGAATACACCACTTGGGTGTTATTGTGCACATCCACCTCTATGAAGCAATGTGATCCATTTTTTATTTTACCATTAATGTATCGTAATAAATATATATAAATTAAATATATATTATATTAAATATATGTATTCTGTTTTAATAATTAGTTAAAAATATTTTTCCATATTTTGAAAATAAAAAAAAATGTTCAAGTGTATATACGAATTACTATTTCTCGAAATGGTGAAATTCATTTATCTAGATTTCCCTTTAATGAATGAATATAAATAAATATATACTTAATTTATATGATATTTAATACATCGTTAATATCTGGATATTATGTATACAATATCATTTTATAAGGAATAAACGTGTTGACCCAAAATATACAAAAAATAGATCTCTTATCGACTAAATAAAATATTATAGTAAATAATTGTTAATAAGAATATGATAAAATGTTATAAGTAAATAATATATGGTCGGATATATAGATAATTATTGATATTTTTTATATTTATAGTAAATACATATTTTTTATGCAGGTGTTTCTAACACATGTGAATGAATTCATACATGAGGAACAAGTTATTCTTTCAAATTTTTTTCTTTTTGGAAATGTTTTTCTCTATGAACAAATATTTTTTATGATGTGTATATAATACCAATATTAGATTTTATATCATATATTCATATTATTTACTAATTTTTCATTTTACAATTCAAATTTTATTATACTTTGGGTTTTATTTTTAATTATAATAAAGTGGTGTGGTTTTATTTTCCAATATCTTTAATAATCAAGATTATTTATGTTTAAGTCATGGTAAAGATAATATTTTATATTTCTAAATTTAACAAAATTTATTTTATTATCATTCCATAATTCAAATAAGTCATTTTTTCCTATATTTATGTTCAAGAAATACCAAGAAAGGTTTAAATGAATACTAATTTTTTTTTCATACTCTGTTAGGAAGCATTTTCTTCAGTGTATGTATTTTAATTTATAAAAAATTGTGATAATTATGAATATTATTAAATTACTTGACAAATAATTTTTTACCAATGGTATCTTTTAATAAAATTTGTTAAATTAGTTTTTTTTATTTTCTGAATGAGGTAGTTTTTACTTTTTCCCAAAAATTTTAAAAGTATCTATGGGTTATCATATGTGATATGAACCAAATTTTCCAACATCATAATCCCTAAATTATTTCATGATTAATTTATAATTTCAGTGGTAATTTTAAAATGAATTGGTTTCAATAATATTTGAAAATATATTATGTTTTTAAATAATTGATTTAAAATTGAAAATTTTATTTTCCATAAAAATTTCATTCTCTAATATTTTAATGTAATTTATGTAAAGATCATTTGTTGAATCAAAATCTATATTAAGGATATAACCTTTTGATTATGTCCCCCAAATTTTTCCTGATGGTTGTTTGAACTTTTTCAATGTGTAAAGTATTGAGGTTTTTAATTTTATTTCTTTCAATACTAGAAAATATTGATTTTTAAGTCATGTTGATTATGTTGTGTTGTTTATTCATATGATGAAATAATTTAGAATATTATGTTTTGAGTGTGGAAAGAAATTATATAGCACCATGATGATTTGGTGAATTTCATGTGATTAACAAGATTCAGAATTTGGCTAATTCCATTAACATTAATGTAAGATTTTGTATCATGAGTCATTGATTGTCAATTTTATATATCTTGGAAAATGTCCTTGAGAGTATGTTTCAAATTTCTGTATTTATGTATATCCATTCACTAATAAATTAGTTATTTATGTCCAAGTGATCGATATAGATGTTGTGATATCCATTGTTATGTTTTATGCTCATGTGATTATTTATATAGAATTATTAAATAACAATTTATAACATATAAGTTATTCATTATTTATTAGATTATTTTTTATTTTGAGAATTACTAACAATATGATCTCTTCTATTTTTTATTTTTCATTTCCCTACGATTCAGGGATGTGTATTATGATATTTTTATATAGATATGGGATATATAATAATGGGGTTCTCAAACATCTTTCTCTGATTTATTTATTTCATAAAATGTAATGTTGGGTTCATGTATATGTCTAGATTTATTTGGAAATTAAACTACTTTATCCTTTAGGATATGATAAATTGTAACATGTACAGATGTAATAAAAAACCTCCAACTCTAGAATACTAGTTTTGAGTTCGTTAACCTAGTACATGAACAACTCATAGATAGTAAGTGATAGTGAATAAATAAACTCAACTAATCACATTTAGTCAAGTGTTGGAGACATTATAATCCTTATCTCCTTGTTAACCAACATCAATCAAACTTATCTATAACCAAGATAATTTTATTGTTCAATATGACAATATAATTATATGATGAAAAAATTATCCATATAACAAAATTGGGTAATTACGATTCTAAATTTAAAATATATGTTATTAGATTTAATTTGTAAAGGTGTTGGAAATTATTTTTTTATAAGAACAAAAAATGAATGAATGATATTTTCTAAGAAAATTTCTTAATTTAAGAAAATAATAATAATATAACATAGAACAGATTAAAAATGTTTGATTCCATAATTTTTTTGTTAAATAATAAATGATTAAAATTCAATAAAATTGGTTCAATCCAAAAACAAATGGCACCTTTCAACCATACATATAAATTCAAAGACACAAAAATATAATTTATTTGAATATAATATAAAATATCATCACAAAATCATTCTTGGTTTATGAAACGAAAAAAATTGTAGATAATAAGTTATTTGAATCCATAAAAATTAATATGGTTGAAAATACCTTACACTATTAAAGGAGTTAACTATTATAGAGTTTTAAATCAATAGCAATAATTTTTACCATGTATTTCCAATTTTACCCTTACCATGTAAAAAAATCATCACCATTTATATAAATTTTTTTTAATTAAAATTACTCCAATGTTAATTAATTACATTAATTATAATGCTAATAAATAATGAAACAAATCTATAGGATTAAATATCTATATTTGGAAGGTATTTGATATTCAATAAGTGAAAAAATGAAATGAAAATTGTTTTTTGAAAAATTAATACATGTTATAAAATTTGATTAATTATTATCTAATTCCTAGAAACCAAAATTAAGTAATTAATATTAAAAAATATTATTCAATATGTTATTTGTAATTATATTTAAAATCATTCGTCAATATAAATTTATATTATTTATTAAGATGAAAACACATTGCATATTGAACAACCAGTTTTTAGATTATGAAACCTTTTTCCATCAGTTTTTTATTAATTTATAAAAAATTGATAATATAATAATTAATTGAATATACGTTTAAACATTAATTTTTAAAAATTTATATAGTCAAATTCATACCCACCAATCCAATAGCTAGGATATGATTGTCACATTAAAGTATATTATTTTAATAGTATATCACGGTTCATTGAAACTGCATGTTTCATATAGGAAAAGCAATCATATAGATCATATATTTCTATGGGAAATATTTCATAAAACCCTGGGTTGTTTCTAATATATCCTATTATGTAAATCTATTGGAATAAAGCCTAAATGTGGATAATATGATAATTATCCAGAGTGAATATGGCTCTCTAGGTTTAGTATGATGTCATCATGAATATAGTTCAATGAAAAGGATAATTCTTCTCATCGGAATATGTCTATCTGAGCGTGATAATGTCTTATTAGAAAGATTCCATAAAAATTATTGTTTTGAAGGTATTTTGGCCTCAGATAAAGGACACATGAAACATCATGATGTGTCTAAACCCATGATGAAGTTTATATAAGATTATATTGGGTTTGAACTGTTATTTCATTAAGGTTAACTTATTGCTTATCCATTTTTCTATGTTTCGAAAATCACAAACCCATTACCTTAAGGTAATTTATATTTTCCCTAAGGATTATTTTCATAAGTAAAATTTTCGTTCTCAAAGGAAATTTTTATCCTAACAATTGTTTTCATTGTTTATTTTAAAATCTCCCTAAATCTAACTCATTTAATTACTAAGTCAAAATTTATTTTCTTATGTAAAAACCAAGAATCTTATATATACGTTGATATAGATTGTTCTGTTTTAAGGTTCCAAATTCACTAAAATTTAGGTTCTAAATTTTCGAAAATCCAGGTTCTAAATTCTATAAAATTATGGTTCCAAACTCCCTAAAATAAAAACACTGAATTATTTAGAATTCAATATCTGAAATCCTAATAATTAGGACTCCAAATTCATCATAATTAAGACTCCGAATTTTTTAGAAATTTGGATTTATAATTTATTAGAATTCAGACACAGAATTTCTCAAAATTCGGTCTCTGAATTCATTAAAATTCGGACTTTGAATTGCACATAATTCAGACTCTAAATTCCTCATATTTTAGTATCTGAATTCCTCATAATTATGACCCTGAATTCCTCATAATTCAGAATCCGAATTCAGACACAGAATTCCTCAAAATTCAGACTCCTTCTGACTTTGGAATCTATAAAATTTTGATTCTAAATTCAATGGATTAAGGAATCCTCATATCTATATCTTATAAGATAAGAATGGTTATTTATTTAGGTTAGGAATTCCATTTTTCCTTAGACATTGAAAAATATATTTAGCAATTTCATTTTCCACACACTTGTTATGAAACGATTTCATACAATCTGTTTCTAACTAACTGTTTCTTGAGTGACACATATACTGGTCTATATGATATTCAAAAAAAATATTACATTTGGAGGAGGTAGACGCCCATTAGAGAATTTCCTATAAATAGGAGCTCATTTGAATGAGTTCTTATATGAGAATTACATGTTGATAACACTATATATTTATTGCTACAGAAGTGAACATGAATTACAAACAGCTGTTGAGATCATTTCATGATTTGATAAAGGAATAAGGTGTTAGCTGATACACCTTGGAAGGCCGATCGGGCTACAAAAGATGTTGGTGGATCTTTTAAAAGAAAGGATGTTGAGGTAGAGTGAAAATCCACACTAACTAGAGAATATGAATAAGAATCGTCTTCAATGGGACATGATTTTGTGGGTCAATCCCTGAAGAATTTTTTTAATATAATTCTCTTGTTTCAGAGTATTGAATCAAGGTGTCAGAGGCTTCAAAATTCATTTATTCGGAAAACAGATTATATTTCCAGACATAGAGGAAAATTTATCAGGCTTGAGGCTGATTTTAAATCCTTCTATATCAGCTATGATGCACACATGAGGTTGTTACTGAAAATTACTATGTTTTCTAAGAAGAAAATATAAGATATGTGAAGCATTGATGACATTTACGATAATGTGAAGGATGGTTTTGATACTGAATATGTGAAGATCAAAAACCTTACCACATGTTTCAATGAGAAGTGCAATCTTGACCAAATAGTTTGTATGTAGGAAGTCAAGGATCTAAATGGGAACCCTAATTCAGTTTCTTTGAAACTAAAGAAATAAATAGATCTCAGAATCATGTTTGAAGAGAAGCTTAGTACCGATGAACAAGTTTTGAAGACTCTGGAAGAAATTTGTAATGCTCAGGAAGAAAAAATCAATTCTCTGGAAAAGACCAATGAAGATCAAAATCAGCTACTCAAATATTTTGACGAGGGTCATAAAGAGATTAAAAAGCTGAAGAGAATTGTCAAGAATCTTATTCCTAAGGAATAATAAAGATGATTTTTTCTTTACTATAATTATTTGTTGTATTACATTCCTTTTACAAATTTTTCCAATCAAAATGAAAAATATTATTGTTCTTAATGAGTTTTTTTATAGTAATATTATTTCAGGTATAAATATTTTCCATTATCTCAATTCTTTCTTGAAAGTCTCAAAGGGGGAGAGAGGAATTAAAAAAATAATACTAAGTAAAGAATAGAATTTCCTACTAAGAGGCAGTCTATCTAAGCGGGAGATTTATCAATAATGATTTCCTTATGCCCCAAAAAGAAAAATATCATTATATAAGTCAATAATAAGATCCCTGTAGATTTAAAAAACTATTGGGGAGTTAGTCGTATTCACCATGATTAATAAGTAAAGGGAGATAAGTTTTTATTTTATGTTCATAAAGAAAAATTCTAAGTCCTCATATTCTTTTTCATAAGGATGTTTGTGTTTTCCAAAAAAGTGGTGATTGTTGAGTAAATAACGTATCCTTAGGACTTATTCTTTTCTATTTGTTTTGAAAATCAAAAAAATTTTATCTCAAGGAAATTTATATTTTGAAAAAGAATTATTTTCATAATGAAAACATCCCTTCCCTAATGAAATTTTTATCCTTATATTTATTTTCATAATTTGTTTTATAATATCTCTAAATATACCTTATTTTATTACTATGTAATAATTTAGTTTCTTATGTAAAACATTATAATCCTATAAATCCATCAATATAGAGTGTTTTGTTTTCACATTATTGAATTCTCTGAATTTATGGTTCCTAATTGTTTGATATTTAGGTTCCTATTTCTTTGAAATTCAGGTTCCAAATTCTCTGAAATTTGGTCTCTGAATTCCACAGAATTCGGATTGTGAATTCCTTAGAAGTCATAATCAGAATTACTCAAATTCCAGAATCAAAATTCTTCAAAATTATGATTCACAATTATTCAGAATTATGACTCCTAATTCTTCATAATTTATACTCCAAATTTCTTTGAATTCAGGTTCTGAATTCCTCAAAATTCATACTCTGAAATCATTAGAATTCATACTCGAAATTCCTCAGAATTCAGACTCTAAACTCATTAGAATATAGACTCTGAAATCTATAGAAATATAATTATGACTTAATTAGAAAACAGAATATGAATATCCATATCTTATATACTTTGAATGATTATTTTTGTACTTTTTGAATTCCATTTTTCTTTAGACTCTGAAAAATAGATTTAGCAATTTCATTTTCCTTACGTTTGTTATGAAATGATGTTGTACAAACAGTTTCTAACTAACTATTCCATGAGTGACACATGTATAGGACCCTCTGTGATTCAAGAAAAAATATGACTATTGGAGGATGTAGTAGACCATTGGAGAAGTAAATATAAATTGGAGCTCATGTAAATGAGCTCATAATCAAGAATTACATATTGATCACACTAGAGATTGCATGTTGCTGAAGTGATTTATAGAGAGAGAGACTCTCATGAATTGTGCATACTGAACACTTGGTTCATCTTACTTGGTGTCACCCTTATTTTTGTTGAGTACAATTTAGGGATTTCCAGGTTATAATGATAGAGGTGTTGACTACCTTAAAGATCAAGGAATTCCAAGGGAAGGAAGACAAGGGTACTGTGTACATTAATGTTCGAGGGTTTTAGGGATAGAAATATGGATTCTGATATTCCTAAAAACGGAATACCCCATTGTGGATAAGACTGACATTTATGAAAGTATAAATTAAGGTACCTTTTTCCATGGTTTTTGGATACCCTACTCTCTGGGGTAAAAGACTTTCTACTTGTTACTTGTTTTGGTTCAAGTTTATTTTTGCTGTATTTTGAAAAAGGTATAATGTATAACCATATTATAATTTCATATTCTTTTATGTAATTTGATATGTATGATTCTATAAGATTTAAGGTAGAATCATTTTTTTAATATTTCCTAATGTTTCATTCCTAGAATCAAATTTCTGTAACCTAGCCGGATTGTTTAGTAGAACTAAAAGAGGTCTTGTGAATTTACCTTGTTTTAATTTTATAATCATATTTTTCCTTATGGTTAAAAAAGAAATTATTTAATCTTAAAATTCACATACACTCTATTAATTCAGAATCTACATCATTATTTCGATACTACATGACCCTATTGATATCATCCAACATGGCATGGTAAATATAATTAAATGAACTTGTAGTTCATCTCCCACTGATTAAGGTATTTTGGTAGGATCATACCATGTAATATAATGTCATGTGGTATGGATGTTTTCATGTTGTTTTCTATTAAATGATGGTGATGTTGGAAATGTATTTTTTCACTATAATGCAGGGACTTAAATGTCAGCAAAACATGTGACAATAGATTATTGAGTGGGTATTTTCCATATGATGATTATCTTTCAAGTGTTAAAGAAGATCAAATGACAATATTTTTTAGATTTTGGTTAAATATGCTTATTTTTAGGAACATTGAGAGGTCATCCTAGTGTTCTCATAATATAGACCCCCATTTTCAGGGAATATAAGATCATGATTATCTGAGAGAATTATCATTCAGGGAAGAAAACATAAAAGATTATTTATTTAGAGGTAATACATGTGTGTTGTTTTGAACACAACTGTTTAGTCCCTGATCATGTATGTTGGATGTCATTTGAGGTGGGTGTAAAATGGACTTTTCAAACTTCCAAATATAGTGTAAGTAATCCCTAAAGTTATTATGATTAATTATGAACTGATGTGGAAGCCTTGAAGAATGTAAAAAATTTATTGGTACAATTTATGTTATTAATTTAGTGCTTTTTGAAAATTAGTGATCGTATTGAACATCCCATATGTTTCACAATTAAATTGGACATTATGCGATAGTGAGTTGTTCCAAATTGGGAGAGTCTTTGAAAATGACATCTCTAGGGAGTGTTCTTCATGATTTTTTCCTCATAGGATATTCTTATGGGCATGATGGTATGTGGTTAACCTAAAATATTATCCTTTTATGTTTTTCTTAATTGGTAAGCCTTCAAGAGATTTCCTCATGTGGGACTGAGCACTCGGTCATGGCAATTACTGGCTTGGACTCATGTAGTCATCCTCCATATGATTATCATAACGTGCACATACTCTTATAGATTAATTCTTTTTTGTTTTGGACGCAAGGAATAAATCTCAAAATACTATGTTTTTAATAGTATCCCCCTCAGGATTTGAATTGTTTTGTTCCTTTGTGATTTTTCCCAATGGGCTACCTATGACTTCATGATAGAATAATTTCAATAAAATTAAAATCTTCACACCCATATTCATTTTCCGGTATCTCTAATATCTATTTATGTGTTAAATTTTAGTTAGAAAAATTGGTATTTATAGATATCTGTTGGTAGTTTATTTCATTAAATAAATATACTCATGGAGATTCCATAAAACTCTGGTGAGAGATTGGAATGGAAAATGATATTTAAGAAAGTACAACACGATGTGGTGAGAAGTAATGCTCTGATTCCACATGGTTAATTACTTTACATGTCCATGTGCTTTATATGGCATGGAAATCAACAAGTTGATTCCAAAAGATTGATAATCATCCCATAGAAAGGGCACCACACAACTCTCTAAAAAATGATTCTCTACATGGATAATGACTTTTTCAGATCCTGTTAATCATGTGGCTATATACTTGACATGGATAAATTCTTCATGAGGAGTTTTTGTTATAAAAAAACCATCAATGTGAATATTTATATAATAGTTTCATTATTAATTTAGAATTAAATTACTATTTTTTATTTCACTAGGCCCAATATAGGATCTCATCATATCCTCAATGACCTGAATGGTTTACCAAATTTGGTAATATATCTAGGGATTAAAAGTTATACTCAACTAAAACTGGGTATTGAGAGCCTCTAACAATCCTCTCAATAACATTGATATTTATTGAGTATCACAATAAAAAATTATCATTAATGGAAATAAATATTTTCAAATGACCTCTTCCATATACAACAATAACAGGATCACCACTAAACACTATTATTGACTGCATTTGATGTGGGTCTATATAGTCAATTAGTTGGTGATCAGTAACAAAGAATGATATCCCCTTAATAGTAAAGGTTGTCGAATCACAAAATCCATATATATGATATTCCAATTCTAATTTGGCACATTAATTTTCTTGGATAAAACATCCACTAAAATTATGTTTCACATTCACCTACTCAATAATAAGGAATCAAGATATTACCTCAGAAACACATTGATTCATGTCATCCCACTAAGACAACAACATGAGGGCTTGATAAGAGTTATTGACTATCAAATATACCATTAATGGTTATGTGTAGAACTCCTTCAACGCCTCTTCATGAATCACAATTTTCACCACAATAAATGATCAGAAAAGGATGATGTAATCCTCAACTATAGAGAATCCATCATGTGCATCTATTGAGAATATCAAGTTTCACAGAACCTCACCATTGATGTATCCTAGATGGGCCTCCCATAATGTATTAAAATTTGTGTGCCTACCCCAATTGATCAAATATCAGATACATGTCTCTAATTCACTAGGTATGACTATAATGAGCCCAACTACTTAGAGTCCTCCAATAACAACTGAGAAAAGTACTTCATGCTCTGTTTATAGTCCACCACATTTCCCTTTCCTAGAGTATAGAAAAAATAAAATCCAAAATCTTGTGGGAAATACAACCAATGTCTGTACCTTAGTTTAAGATGTATATTATTAAATATATATTTATCATTCTAGTGAACCATTTAAATAAGAATCATTGTTCATGTAGAGATAGAATCCTTGTCATCAGGGTGAAAACTACCACTCGAAACAATAAATTGTAGGTCACACTACCTGATCGTGGGGTGTTTACTTCAATGAACCAATGTAATAATCACAAACACAAATATTAGTAAAAAAATTATCCCATATAGAGAGGTATTACTGGACACAATTAACATGAAACCATACTCAACAAACCACAAGATATGACAACTCATTAATATCTTATCCAGAACATATAATTACCTTTTTAATATCTCAATAAAATATGGATTCCTCATACATATTTGGGTAGTCATGGGTGATTAAATCATTTATCAGTACCATGAAAATGTATAATAGTTACCTAGAAAATAAATAAAACTCCTCCCCTTGAGTTACATTTCTAGAATATCCCAAGATAACTCCGCCGAAAAAGTTTTCTGGTCTACTCCTTCCCCAACTATTGAACCTATATTTACAAAGAAGTGATCATCTGTAGTTTAAAATGGACCCATAATAAATATTTTTCAATAGCTCATTCTCATAAATAATTTCCATTAAAATCATTATATATCTTTAATTATCATATATTAAGGATGAATAATTAAGAATATTATCGTTGAAAAAAATCCAACTAGGGCATGAAGAGATTATTGATATTCTAGAACCACCTCATTCACTTTAGTTGATTTAATATATCTTTAATATAACATATACAGTAGTTATTCTTGTTGGTCACCAAAATCATGAAATGCTAGATAAATCATATCCTTAGGATCCCATACATATTTTTTGTGGATCAAAATTGAAATATCATGGGGGGCAGACGTGGTCAGATAAAACATTTTACTATAACTCCTTTTATCTACGCCCTCATCTACTTATTTTTTGTCAGATCCACCTGATATAATTTATACGATATCAAGTCACTCTATGCATATAAATAAATACAGAAATTTATCACTTCATGACATAAAACATCCTATAGAATGGTGTTCATATAATCATACCCAATATTAGGAATATAATCATACATGTTGTTTGGTATAAAATGATAAAAAAAATTCCACATCATTAGTGATCTATAGAAACATCCTATGAAAAGGCCCCACTAACCCATATAAAATCCCATCAAAATTAAAAAAAAGTTAAAATATATCCAACATCTTAGAATCATTTTAGTTTAGGATGGTATAATTATTTTAGGAAATGTTCTATAGATAACAAGTCTATAACAAATATGATATCATAAATATACATCTTAGGCACTATGATGTCCCATAAAACTCCTCTCCCATAAGACAATTCCCATTAAATCAGATTCTGTGAGTGATCATAGGGTAAGTTATATTATAATTCACTACCAAAATTGGTTGGGAAAAGGACACCACAAAAATCAGTGGATCTTAATATTGGGATTAAATAACAATGGAATGAATTTTGTCAGTGTATATGGAAATGGGTTCCAATGTAGAGAAGACATAGATCGTACCTTTAACCATATCAATCACTAAATAATCGAAACACACTATCACATGTATCTGGATTTGTCTCTAGCCACATTCCCTCTATATCCAAAAATGAATTTCAAGGAGAGTTGTTGTAGGTGGATGTGGGTTATAGCATCTAAAATGTTTATTTCCTCCTCCAGAGGCACCTCTAAATACTCTTCCAAAAAATTACTCCTTGAATTACATCCTGAAATATTCTTGTTGTTTCTTTTTCATTTCAATTCTTATATCATAATGCTTAATAAACCACATAAAACCATCTACCACATGATGGGCCGGACAGTATTATTCCAGATGACAATTCCCCTCACCCTAATTACAACACATATCTTCATACTGAATAGATAATATATGTGAGATCAGATATACTAATGATTTGTAAAATTTTTATACATGTTGAATCCTCTAGATTCATTACCCCAAATCCAGTCATCATCCTTCCATATCAGATGACTCCACCCTTGGATGACTACTTCCAAAACCTATCACATGTTTCCCATTTATAATTATTTTATTAATCACAAAGGTCCACTCCAAAATCGTGATATAAGTAGATATACATATTGAAAATCTCATTGAATAAAATATTTGTTGAGTTTCTCCTTAATATTGTTGCATAGACGAATCCATCATATACCACGTCGATGGAATACCTTATGATATCGATGAATATAAACATCTAATCCAAAACCTATGTTATAACATAAAACCATTCCAATAGATATAGAATGCATATTGATTTCAATATCATTAAAAAATAACCTTCTCATAAACGGATATTGAACTATATAAAAATTAGTGTAACTTCATCTTGAGTCTTTATAATCATGATCCACTAACAACCAACTAATTGATGAAGTTGAATGGCTGGAAGAAATTTCATATGATTGGTAGGAATCCCCACTTCTCATTAATCATGAAAAAATAACTATATCCACTTCTAAGGAGACTGATTTGAATGATTTAAATGAAGGCTATGTGTTTTTGTCACCTAAACTCTTACAACTCTGTCACCCAATTTGAATATTAACCTTATATCACTACAATGATAAGTTTAATAGAAATTGGAAGGATTATCCACTGCATTTTGGGAGTTGGATAATATAAATGTTAAATTAGTAGATGTGATTTTTATTTTATGTCTAATGAAAACATCTTGTTAACCGACCCCTGAACGGAAAAATAAACACTAGAATGATCATCAATAAGAGGCTCAAATACAAGAATTATTATTTTACAAGCCTACTGAAAGTCCCTAGAAGTTTTCCATCATTTTATATCCTAAAATTTAATTTTATATTCCATAATATGAAAACAATATCAATGGGACTAAATTGAGAAGATCATGGAAATCACAACATGTCCATATATGAGGCATTTACCATTATTATTATATCCATGAAACCATTTCCTTTGTCTGGAGGGACAATAAGTAATATATCAAAGACATTGTGATTTTATACATTTAATGCGACAACAAAACATGGTTCCTAGGATAGAAATTTTATCTCTAAACAACTTTAACACTATTTCCTTAAATTCACAACTATTCCTTTCTAGAAATGCTATTATAACCATTATACCAATATCACCCCATCCTGAATCAGATCATTGGGACCTATTTTATGGAAATATAATGTTGATAATTCCACAAAAAAACTACTAATAGGTTTATATATGGGGACTACCACATAGTTTAGAAACATTACACAATGGGAGGCCAAATCTATATTCACTTGTATATAATGAAGACATCTACACAATATATAACAATATAGAAAATAAAATAATTGAACTAAAATATATATATAGAAAATAATTTGATAAATAATTAGGCTCCCGATTCCATAGAATGTGAAGAAACACAAAATGAAAAGGGGAAAAATAATTACATAGAAATTACTTATATGATAACAGTAATGGAATTTGAAGTGGTTAGGATTTCAATAAAGAATAGGGTTATGAATGTGAACTCATTGACACTAAATACTCATAAATTATACTCTTACATTACCCATTCCATGTCCACCATCTTCACCACTGACTGGTATATCTTCTATGTATGAAATGAAATGTGTGGGTATAGATTCTAATACAGTGTTGAGTATATGAATCCCAAAAAATCTAAATGAAAAACTAGGAAAACAAGTCAACATAGATCTAATGGCCAATAAGTATACACATAACCCAATTGAAATGATCCCATAAACTCTTTAGATAATAAAACTTGTAATAATGGGAGGTTTTATGTAATCCATAGCCAGGTACTAGTGGAATAAAAACATAATGAAAATAATCAAACATACCAAAATCTAACAAAAAATATTAAATCTCTTGAATTATAGTGGAGGATCATGTGACATATGAATTTTGGGGGAATATATACTTTGATGTGGGATGATCCCATTCTTGGAGTAATCTGTTAATAGATGGGGATATCGACTCTGAAAATAGAGGATCATACACCATATGTATGGGGTATACCAACCACATAATATATATAAATTGTGGATCATGAGAATTATTCAATAATCATTTTTAGACCCAATTTTCATCCATATATATATAAATCCAAACAATAATTATTAGTCATTATAAGTGGACTTATAATATAGAATGAATCACTTTTTTTATTAAAACTAAAAAAATGCTAAAAATATGAGATTTCTTTTTCTAAAATCAATTTATGATGAGAAATCCCTAAAAACACCCCTGAGTAAATATCAGAGCATTTGATGGCCTTTGGTAAATTTAAATGGAATGTAGACATGTTTCGTTTGGGTTAATAAGTCATTTCAAGACAACTAAATCATCCATCTATGCCTTCTTGACCATATGATTGCATGTGTATCCCAACTCATTGAGAAATTTCAATAAAGAATAGATTTCTAGGCTATGACTACCTAGCTAGGAATAAGAGACGTTATATTGGGATGAACTGGTGAATATATCCTATTTACTATTTAATTGAAGCTAGTCGTCTTGGAACAGATTAGTGTTTCATAACCACAGTTTATGGTTTTGTCATAATGGTTATGTGGAAGTCTCTAATCCATTCCATGAAGGCCATGTGGCACCTTCTTCCTTTTGTCTACAAAAACCAGATGGTTGTGGTCTCCTCTTTATGGTCATGATTTTTTTAGTGGAAGAACCTCTTATATATATATGCCATAGTTTCCAAGGGGAATCCTCCACTACTACAATATAGGTTTCCCCACATTTAGTATCCTCTCTGAAAAACTAGAAGTGTTAGTGGTTAAACTTTACATCCCACATCATGCATCACACTCCTCTCCTTTCACAACCATTGTTAATTCATACCCTTTTCCACATTAGTCTATCACAAAATCCTAACAACCACTATTTATGAGATAATATATAAGAGAGATAGAGAGATAGATAGATAGAGAGAGTATGGGGTAGAAGAGAGATATCTATCATGGATTGATTTCTATCCCCATACTACTATTAGTCTACTCAATCGATCACCACCACCATGATGAAAATGCGATCTGTTTATAATTATAGAAAAATAATGGCATCCATGTTTCAAAAAATGATTAATATTCCCTATTTGGACTTCCTATAAATAACTACAATGAATCGACATTTTAATTTATTCTCTTCATCTAAATAAGTAAAAAATATTAAAAATATTTCCTCATTTGTGATAATAAACTAAAATGAACAGTTATATGTGTTTACTATTCCAAACATATTCATAAAATTAGTAATTGTGAATAGAAATAACTAATTTATTATACATATCAATTTACATATAATAGATATTTATATAAATTTACATAATATAATTTTTTTATGATTATATATTTTTATGAGTTGTACATTTTAATAAATAAAACTACATATATTATTGTTATATGATGATATTATTAAAATATAATATTAATTGATTAATGAATCATTTATTTTTATTTATGTAAATGAAGGATAATAAGAAATAATATTTTTAAAAGTTATTTTCCTATAATGATAGTTTCCCATCGTATATAATTAATTTATTTAAATTATAACATATAAATCTTTATACATTTAATTTGGAAAATTAAAATTAAAATTTTATATTTGAAAAAAACTTAGTATATATTTTCTATTTTTTATAAAATAAATGATTGGTAAGTAAGAGGTCCAACATATATATTTTAAAAATACGATCAATTTTATTACATTATTACTTGGGCATTTTTTGAAAAAAATTACTATAAATATATATATATATATAATAAAGTGAAATGAATATTTTGAATATTTTTTAGGATTTATATAGTAATTATATAACATTTTATATATTTTAATTATTTCCTAAAACTATTATTAGTTTATTTCATTAGTTTTGTTTGAACATGTGAAAAAATATGTTTCATATTTATCTCAATTTAAAAAAGATCTTCTTTTATCAATAATATTATTTTTACTATAAATTTAATAAATAACATTGATTACTTTTTTCCAATATAAAAAAATTATTCTTAAAAAAACACTTTTCGAAATAATAGGGTTTTATGAAATACATAGAATAACAGTAAGATTATTTTCCCATCACATAGAAGGATAATTTGATAAAATGATACCTATATTTGATATAATAATTTTCATATTATTTCAAAAGGAAAGTATCATGTTTTGGTATAAAATTTATATTTTTGTTATTAATGATCATTACCAAGATAACATTGAAAAAATTATTTTTAAAACTATTTTTTTAATATCATGTTATTTATGAAATAGTTTAAATAATTAAACTAATATTATTTATAAACATAAAAATAAATATATTAATACTCTTGTGACAAATAACATATAACCCTCAAAATATCAATTTTCCACTAAAACAATTATTCTAAACATTACATGTTTTAATTTTAGATATGGTTTAATGATGTTCAGAAACTGATATGGATTTAGTAGAAGAAAAATTTAGTTCTATCACACAAAAATTTGATATTATAGGATATTATCTATGGTTAATAAAAACAACAATCAATTTGTTAAAAGATAATTACCTTATTTAAATTAAGATAGTAGAATATAAATACCTAATGGTAAATATACTACGACATGTTTAAAACATGTTTATAAAGATTTATTAGACCCATTATTTGACAAATGTCACCCACACCCCCTTATCTACCTACATTGGATCCATTAACCTTGCAATAGTGTCTTCGAATCAATAATATATAAAGGGTTTAACTAAAAGTGCGCCTTTCCTATCATAAAAAGGGGTCTCTTACACCCTTTAAATAATAAATCTCACAATAAATAAATTCCATGAAATTATTTTCAAAATAACTTTTACTATTATCCCATCACATATTCTAATGCACCTTTTTATTCCATGTTATCCTTTTTACATCAATTACAAGGAGGTCTCTATGGAAAATAAACTGTCCATCAAATTGAATAACCCATTCCTATGATTTTGACCTTGACATTTATCTACAAAATCATGTATTTACATAAAAATATAGTTTAGTTAGTTTCATTGTTATACTATAATGTTATTATATTAATTTAAATACTATTACTTATTACCTAAATCCACTATAAAATCAGAATCATCTTTAGTGCGTTGTGCACACTACAACCACCAAAAAGTGACGTATTCTATTTTCATCCAATACATTAATAGTTTATAAAAAGAATAATATGAATCAAAAAATAAAATTTCAATAACAAAACTATGATTCATAAATTTCAATTAACAATTTAACATCTTTCTATCTCATTTGTTAAGAAACATTAACATTAAATGTCTGTACATCCGAACTATCCCCTCCATGATCAAAAATATTATCTTATCATTACAACACATCATGGTTATCAATAATAAAATATTTCATATATAAAAATAATTTCCATAACCCTATTAATAATATGGAAAAAATTAAGCAAATTTACAATGCTTTCTTCCATGGAAAACATATTTAAGAATTATGAAAAATTGACCAAATAACATCAATTCTCCGACGTAGGCAATAAAAATATATTAAAAGTTATTAGAATATATTAATAAATGATCCATATTAAATTAAAAAGATAATAAAAATGTTACTAATAAGGTATATAATAAACTTAAATTTAATATTTAGGATATTATGCACATATACAGAATGAATCTAAAAATTGTAAGGGTGTCCTCCAAAAACATCAATCATTGAATAAAATCTTATTTTTTGAAACTAATGTATTTTAAATAGTTGAATAAAAATATTATAATATATAATATCAATTATCATCATTATTGTTTTTATTTTAACATTAACATTAATTTTTCTCTCTTATAGGGGTTTTATTATAATATTCATGTAGCTCTAAATTTTCTTTATCAATATATATTCATTGTGACAAGTTTTAAGGTTATTCAACAATTTCATATTTCTATAGAATATATTATTCCCATGAATGTATTTCTTTCGTATATATGTATTTAATTTATCTAATTTATATAACTATTTTTTTTGAATATTCTATTGAATTTTTATTCAAAAAATAAATAATTTTATAATGGTATCATCGAATATTTTCTTTAACTAAGATAAAAATTTTATTATGCACCTAATTTAATTGAAATGATGTATTTACAACTAATTTTATTTATAATATCAAAACCCATCTTTATTTATGGTATTTAATCATTGTCCACAAGTTCTATATCTTCCAATGGGTTTATTTTAATGTTTCGTAATTTTTTATAGTTTTTCTCTCAATCCCACAGCATTAAGGCGTGCTTTAATATTATAAAAAATAGCTATTTTTATGGTGTAAAGAATACCATATGCTTATTAATGTAATAAATTATTTTCAAACAATGAAAATAAAAAAAATATATTATTTTTTGAGTTCTCTAATTGATATTTTTCTTCAAACATATTGGTTTTCATAACTAAATATTCTTTAATTAGTTATAATATTTCTTCCAGTGCATATCCTTGAATTATTATTTTAATATAAAGTTTTATATTATATCCAAAGGATTATAATTTTATAAAATAATTTCTATTTTAAATTTCTACTTATTTATGATCGTCCTTTTTTATGATAGCTTGTTATACCTATTATATATCATGTGATGCATTATTTATATGTTTATTTTCTTACATGGATTTATATCCCACACTTATTCTTATGAACTTTCTCCAGGATAACATGAGTTTTTTTTGAAGATCCATCATTATTGGGAGAACTATGTGGAGTTTTAAAAAAATATTATTTTATATATATGATGGTGGAATATCCTTTGTGATACCCATAAAGATAAGTCTATCATATTATCCATTGTATAAGGGAACAAACAACAATTTTCGTAAGTTAGATATTGTATAATTTTCACAGTAACACATCCTTGTATAGATACAACAAGATGATGTGGTTTTGAAAAATATTCATAGAGGAGTAATGAATCCAAAATGTGATGGTTAAGTATATATTGGACATCAGTATGCTTCATGGGTAATGGGACGTTTCTGCACGAATGAGGGATACTCCTTGACTAGTAATATTCTTAATACGAAACACTATTATGGATCAATTTTATAATTACATTGATTTAATAAGTTGATAAGTATGATATAACCCAACATAATGTTACCCAAGTTGAACAAAGAGAGCTATATGATGAACCAAGTGTTATATTATTCAATGGTAGTAGCATAGGTTGAGAGAAATGTTCCATTATATAATACAACATAGGTTTAACAAGTAATATTGATATGATCATTTAATTTTACCGTATTTTTAAGCAATTTGGATTTTAGTATTTGTTTGAATTATGATGTAATAAATGATTCCAAGAATGTATTGCACCTAAACCTACTATCACTATAAGAAAAAAATGGAAAATCCTTACATGATTTTGAATAATAATATATTCTTATTATGACAGAAAAGGGAAGTTTCATAGTCATACTCGAGTAATTGGGGTTTATATTTTAATAAAAAGTAAACCTTGATACTCTCAAAAAATTATATTAGAAAATTATCTTTATCAATGATATAAAAGTATATTGTAAATTTTATATAGTTTATATGAAATATCTATGATTTTTCTTCATAATATTATATTTAATGGAATGGAAATATAAATAAAATTGTATCAATAAATTGGAAATATTATTTTATGAAATGGTTGTATTTTTTGTGATATCTATTTAATATCACATAATTGAGGCACTGATAACTCTTAGTTCTAATAAATGATTACTTTTGGTAATATTGGGAAAATTTATTTTTTAAAAGACTGTTAGATAATATTAGGAACCATTAGAATGATAATTCATGGTAATTTTAGTGATTTTTAAGTTGTTTTTTGTTTTATTATTTATATATATATACTTGTGTGTGAATTTATGAAATTGTGGTTAATATAATTTGAAGGTTATATATATTGTTAATTTTTATTCTATCGTGAGATTTTAATATAATTTAACATAGTGTAGATCCAAATGGTTTTGGAAGTGGTGTGTTATTGAGAATATATAATTATAGTATATACATATTGGGAAATATAATTTTGTGAATGATGAATGTTGTTTGAGGAAAGATAAGTAAATGGGTATAATATAAAAACCTAAGATATATGTCATTTTATAATTCATATCATAAACGATTGATATCTTAATAATACTCTAACCTCATATTATTACTTATGGATAATTAAAATTGTGACGTTTCGTTTTGTTTGGGGGGGATATGAGGACCAATGATTTAATTGTATATTTCCACCTAAAATAATGAAATATGTTTGATAACATGAACTACATGAAACTATGAAATAAAAAAACAACAATATTTTTATATAGTTAAAAAAATATTCATTAAAGTAATTGGTATGAATTTTTGTTACCAAATGAAATATATATATATATATATAAATAATATTTTAATCAAATTTACTTAATTCATTATTTTGGTTAAGTGTATATTTTTATATAGAAATATAAATTTGAAAAAATAGGACTATGTATATTATTGGGAAACAATGTTCACAAATAAAATTTGTTATTAAAAAATTAATTCTACACTTATTAGGATTTTATATAATTTATGAATAACAAAAACACGATTTTAAAATGTTATTTTCTTAAGAATATATTTTATCATTGTAATTCAATATTTTATTTGAAATATAGAATAATAATTTAATGAAAATTTAATTTGAAAATTTAGAACTATATTTTGAATTTATAATAACAAAATTGTCTTAATATAGTTTTGTCGGTTTATTCTAAAACAATTTGTTTTTACGTAAATAGTGAAATATAAAGGTTTTTTAATATAGTATCAATTTTATAAAATTATGAATATAAGGCCATTTAAACATCATTACAATAAAAAATTATTATAAATTTAATTTAATCATAGGAAGATACTATATCAGATTAATAAAATTCATGTATAACATTTTCAGAAAATATATTTTTTAATTAAACAAATTTTCAACAATCACTTTAATTATTTTTGAACATGATGAATATAATGATATGGACTATTTAAATGTAAAATAACTATAATTTTATTATCAATTAAAATTTTAATAACATTAGAATCAGTAACATTTATTATATTATATTATACATAAACATTAATCATAACAAATGAATTTTTTATAAAATGAATTTTTACATGTTAATTGGGAAATTTTTTTGATTAATTTTACTACACATAGAGTTAATTTGATGAAATTATTATTATATTTGAGATAAATGTGTTAATATTATTTATTATATAGAATTTAATTCTTAGTTATTAAATATTGGTAATATTGATAAATGATAATTATAATGATAATGGTGAAACGATTATTTTGAAAATTATAAAATTATTAATATCATGGGATTTCTATCAAATAAATAAAAATAAAATAATCTAAGTAATGAATAATATATTTTATATATTCTCATAAATAAATAT
Source organism: Viscum album (assembly GCA_963277665.1). Lineage (NCBI taxonomy): Eukaryota > Viridiplantae > Streptophyta > Magnoliopsida > Santalales > Viscaceae > Viscum > Viscum album. The sequence goes on along the minus strand of OY728143.1, from coordinate 663,917,908 downwards.
ATTAATTCTAATTCAATTTTTATTCAATAGTAATTTAGATTAAAAATCCCTATTGGTAAAAATGACTTTTTCATATTAAAATTGTCTTCTTTACATTAGCTATTATAATTTTAAATTTGATTTTATAATATTGTGGAATTTTATTAGATGTCCTAGAGGATTAATTTAGTTTCATCCCTTAATTTTTTTGATATCGTTAATTTTTTAATATTTAATAAAACATACAATTATATAATTAAAATCTAGTTTCTTTGTTAAAAATTAAAAGAGTAAAAAATTAAAGAAAATAAAGGTACAACCCACATAATATTTTTCTAACCAGTGTATAATTCCATGGATGAGCATTTATAGACCTGAATATAGCTCAAACACCATTATTTATAATCATTGGATCCATTAACCTTGAAATAGTATCTTTCATTGGCTAAAATAAAATTTGTGATTCTAGAAGTTTTATTTTCCCTCATATGAATGGGGATAAAATAATTTAATTAAAATAATAAAATAAATTAAAAATTATTTAATATCCAAAAAAATTTCTACCTTTAAAATATTATAATACACTTTTAATATTCTGGTCACAATGTTTTATCCTAAGACATTTAATTCAAAGGACCTTTCCATTTATAGGGAAAGTATCCAATGTAAGTCTATAATCATTCTTATGATTTTATAATTAATATTTATATTGACAATATCTTATATCCATAGAAATATAATTACATAAGTATAATTATTATAATCATATATAATTATTTGAATGGATTTACCATTGTTTATTCTTTTAAACCCACTATAGAAATACAAAGGTACCATTGTGCATTTCACAGACTGTCGCCTCCCCAAAGCCACGTCTTTCTGTTTTCATCACTCCAATTATATTCAATTTAAAAGGATGAAATGGATGAATAAATATGATACTTAAAAATTATAAAATTCTTAATTTTCATGTTACCATTTTCCTTTATTCCCTCTAATTCACTTATAAATAGAAACATTACTTTTTCTTTTGTGTGAACTACCACCTCCATAAGCAATGAGTTTCATTTTCAATCACCACACATCACTGTTATACATAATTTTTTATTTAATATATTAAATTTATTACCCTAACACTGTTAATATTATTTAAAATTTGAAACTATTTTAAAATTATTTTTATCAAGGTAAACATATATAATGTGTCGTAGAATGTTGTATATAAAATCGAAAGTAACAGAATCAGGATTGAAATTTATATAATAAATAAATAAAATATGATGATATATGGTCACATTAAAATAAAAATGTTTTGATATGTTTCATAATAATGTATATAGAAGACATAATTTTATTAATGATGATGTCATATTTGTGTGCAAAATGTATCTTTAACAAGGTAAGTGTTCTATCACTAAACATACATCTTTGAGACACATCATCTTTTATGAAACTAATTTCATTTAAATGATATGAATACTTCCAATTTGATATTTTTTATTTATTGGAATACTCCATGATATAATTAAATATATATATTAAATCATTTTATTTTCAACCCCCAAATGAATGTTTATTCAAAAATTACTTAAGTTGTTTGGGTTTCATCTCAAAATTTAAATCGTTGAGTGAATTTTTATTTTACACACTTAATTTATTAAAAATTATGTGTATTATCTTTAATGGATTTCTAATATAATTAATTTTCATTATTCAAGGTATTTTAACAAAAATATTAAGAAATAAAATTTTCAATTTATTTAATTTGAATGTTTCGTACGTCATAAATGTTTCTATCTCAATAACCCTTTATTGTTTCATAGTTAGGTATTCGAAAAAATGCTATTTTTTATGCTGTAACTACAACCCCATTATTTTTAATATAATAAATTATTATTGAAGGTGAAAATTCATATTAATTCATTCACTTACTTTCTATAGGATATTATGGATATATGTTCTAAAGTATATGTTTTTCCATAACTCAATCTTCTTCCATGATTTATAATGTTTCTCGTTGAGAATTATCTTTCCTTTCATACAAAAGAAAATATTTCAACAAGTGAGTGTGGAGAATGGGGCAGCTTGTGAGGTTAACTCTCCATGGAAATGGGTTCTAGGGTTTCATTACGATGGCCTTGGTCGAATATTTAAATCAAACTGGTGTCTTTGTTAGACCTCCGAAGAAAGCGTATAGAGGTACTGGTTCGAAGCCGCCTCAAGCACCTGCAGGATCTGATTTGGGTAGGGATTCTCATCCTAACGCCCTACTAGTAAGGGGTTATGACCGTTTTCCCCCTAATTCTCGAAGTGATGAGTCTGCTGCTACTAATCTCATTTCAAGAAATGGTGTGCTTGTGGTTGTTGAAGTGAATCCCTGAGTCATTCAAGAACAAATTGTCATTTGAAAATTCTAGATCATTACCAGACGAAGCTTTATGAAATATACGTGGAAGGTTGAAGTCCTTCAGAAACATCTTCAAGAGATTTGGGGTTTTAATGATTGGAAGATGGTTTCCATTGGTATGAATTTTTATCATTTTACTTTTGGATCCAATGATTTGAAGATGCGGGCCTAGTGTCACGGGTTTGTGAATCTTAATCCTGGGATTCATAGATTTTAGAACTGGGACCCCTGGTTTGATCCCTATAAGGCCAAGAATACTATAGCTCAATCCTAGATCCACATTAAAGGATTGAGCTGGGTATTTTGGCATCTGAATATCCATTGGGATGTTGCTTTGGCAGTAAAAACTCCTATTAAACTTGATAAGGAGACTGGATAATTTCGGTATGTCCATTTTCTCGCATTATATTTGATTTTTATATGTCTTTTCCCCTTGTTGAAACGGTTCTGTTGATTGCTGGTGATTTTAAGTTTGAGGATGAGATTGAGTTTGAACATGTTCCCTCTTTCTATACAATTTGTTGAGTTATTGGGCATGTTAACGAAAAATGTAATCGAGGATTGTGATTCTCCAATTGTAAATGATATGGGAATCTTGTTGAAAGCTGTAAGTTTAAAGCCCCAGGTGCTCCTGCTCTGTCAATTGGGATGGAAGGCGAACATGATGTGGGGAAGGGTGTCCCGAATGGCTCGTCATTGCCTTTTTCTACCTATGATGGTGTGAAGGGTCTCTCACCTTCGACCATCAAGGGGGTTTTGTTGAAAACAAATTCACCTGATTCTTAGAAAGTGGTTATTTATTTCTTTTGCTGATGTTGTTGCTAGTAAAAGTCCAAATGAGAGGCATTTGAATGATCAGCAAGGCAGGGGTGTGATGTCTAATCCCTCTGGTGATAGCACATTCTCTGTTTCTAGCTTACATACAATTGATCATGGAGAACCCTCTAAATGGGGTGATACTTGTTCTTCCAGTGCTAATAGTGAATAGGAGATTGATCATGCTGATTTTATGGTGGAGGAATACTTTGATAAACCTAAGTTGGGAGGTTTTTCATCTGGTGGGAGAGGGTCCATTGTTAACTCTATTGCACAAACAGGTGTGAAAGGTTATAATGCCATTAAGGCTTCTAATTATCATACTATTGCCCATACAGTAGGGGCCTCACAGGACTCTGGTTCTTCTTCTGTTGTTCCCACAACAGCTGTTGTGTCATTAGGGAAAATGGGGGAGGTGAATGATGGGCAGACTTCCCATAACAATATTACAGTTTTTTGAGGCCCCTGCTGGGCTAGCTTTTGTTTCCCTGAGTGAACCTGTCAATATTATTTCAGCCTCACTTGAGGTCGTTGCTATGCAATATTCTATTCTACCTTCCTCGATGCCAAGGCCTTTCATGCCTTAGATGCAGGTGCTTTACCACTTGATCACCAGACTTCTTTGGATGAACCTTCCATCATAATGGCAGTGGCACTCAAAAATGGTGTTGCAGCTTTGAATGCTGCCACTATTGCTACAAACTTTTTTTCCAGGCTGGACTCAATGAATTCCCCTGATTTTGATCTCATATATATAGAGAGCCTTGAGAGGAAACATCATGTCACCATGAAAGTACCTGTTATTAATGCACCTTCTTTGGTTGCACAGGACAGTCTTGAGCATATTTGGCAGCCCAATACTAAGGAGTGCATGGAGGATGGGGATAAAGGCATTGATGGAACAAATCATGGTGTCCTTAATGCTGACACTACGTATAATCTATCTGATTCTCATCATGATGGCTCTGATGATGGAGGTGTAGAGGAGCAGGGTGCTGATTTTCAGATTCTGAATCAGTGGAAAAGAGTCTGAAATCCAAGAGGATGTTGCGGTCATCATGGAAGAGGCGGGAGAAGAGGCAGGACTAGAGGCTGATTATGTTTGGATTGCGTTGGTGTTCATCACTTATACCCCAAATCATTGTCATCTTGTATGCATGAATTTTATTTTAATAATAATTTTCTTGAGCATGGACTCACCTCCATGATTCCAATGTTATGGTAAAATATTTCAACATGTGATATATATTTTTACAAAAATATTAATTATTTGTGAGTTCTGTTCATTCATGAATATGAAAATATTTTATAAATAATATCCATCTAAAAAATTGATGGCTTCTCCTTTACAATAATTATCGTTTATTATAATGTCCTCATTTTTAATTAAAAAACCCTATAAGTGTTGCCTCATGCGAAAATCATATTCTCTATATCATATTTTCAATATATGGTTTCATTATTATAATTTAAAATTATATATTTTAAGAAGATTAACATTTATTTTCTTCTATAATAATATGGGCTCTTCTAGAACTCCTTCGTGAATTTATATCCAAAAAATATCTTACTTTTTCATTATATTATGTAATATTAATCTCATGTACCTTTTCTTATTTACCTTAAATTTTTTAATTTTATATAGTTTCAATTTATTCATTGATAGATGATTTATTTCCCTTATAAATTCCAACATTTATATAATCCCAGTTAAGGGAACAATCCTATTTTCTAATCTCATGTTAAGTATTGGCCAAAATATTTATCCAAACCATTAATATATTATAAAAATAACAATTATTATATTGATAACTATATTTGTTTATTTCATGATTTATCGAAATCATTAGGGTCTTTCCTTTGTAAAAATATCACTTACTTATTTCATAATTCTTCATCCAAGTGGTGCTTTTTTACTTATTATTCAACTAGATCCTTCTATTGAATTCATTATATTAGAAATCAATGTTAAATATGTATATTTATTTTTCAAATAAGAGAACCCCAAATTATTTGTCCCCATTTTATTTTTGGGAATCCTTATGATTTACCCTTCAATTATTCCGTGAATCAAAATTATGAAACCTACTTCATTATCATGCAGTTCATAATATTTTTGATATATGTGTGTTGTTTTCCAATGGTGCATGCATATGAATGATTTTTATTTATATGAATTGTGGGATAAGAATTATTTATCACTCCAATTAATTTTTTTAACATTAATATGTCATGAGATGTTATGTATGAGATTTGGGAGTGAACCTAATGTACCGTGGAACATTGTCTACTTTATGACGATGGACTTGGGAGTGACCCTTTATTTTTGTTAATGATATCAGATTTTATTTTGTAACTCATTTTTATGATTTATTGAAATCATTTCCTTATTATATATCTTCATTTTTTATCATCTTCCTTATGATAGAATGTTATTCCTTTGGACTCTCATTCTATGCTTTATTTCCATGTTTATTCCCCTAATAGTCTTTGTAAAATACCCTTTAGCTTATGTATATTCCCAAAGGTAACATATTAATTTTTTTGACACATGTATATCAGTATCATTGTGTGTAATTTCAAATAATGATGATATATATATGTTGATGTATTAATTTGTCTAATCATATAATGAAATTATACCTCTTGAACCTTGCTGTGTATTTATTGGAAACGTATACTATAAATCCTGAAATAAATAATTTTTAATCATTGGGTCACTATATTTGTTATTAATGTAATTTCTATATATTTTTTGAGTTTAAGATCCGAAAACAATAGTGAGAACCATATGGAGAAGACTAATGGTTCATTATAAGTTTGGGAAACATCCTATAATTTTGGTAATGTGTAGATTATATAGTTTAAACATGGATTACATCACTATGTGGATACAAAAAAATGTTATTGTTTTGGTAGATATCATTCTAGTTGTAAAAACCCTAGAAGAGTTTCTTGTGTATATCTGAGTCACCATTATGGTGCACGAAAAATGGGCCATACATCACACAAAGTCTGATACTCTTATTGCATATTTTTAATCCTATTCACCCTAAAAACAACCTAGAATGATTGATTTTTAGTTACATTTAGATAATTAGTTGAGATGTATAATATTATCCTGCATAAAGTTACATGAATGATCAATGAGAGTTATAGGATGGATCGAGCATGACATTGTAAAAATGAATGTGTCCTAGGTTTGAATGATGATATAATTGGATAATACATATTAGTATTTATATTTGATATTCATATGATAATTTACTCATATTACGTTGATAATAATTTGGGATATCATTATTTTGTTGCAATATAATCATGTATTTGATTTTGAGAAAGGTATGAACCTAGAAACCCCTATTTCCTACAATTGAATAAGGGATAAAACAAAAATGATTGAGAAAATTTGTATATGTGTCCAACGATGAAAAAATAGATTATCATGTCAAACATGTGGTAATGAATTTTATATCTTAATAGAAATTAAATGTTGATTATATTAGCTATTTTTATTATTAATTTATATTGATCAATAATATTCAATTGTCTTCTAAAACTTATTATGGTTTTATGAACCATCTATGAATTTTATTCTAGAGTGTCTCTTTAAAGGTATGAAAACGTAGATTAAATAGTATCAATAGCATTGATAAAGTATTTTATGGCGTGATTATATTTTTTTGTGATAACTATTGAAGAACACAACACTGAGTCATGGATAAATATTTGTTATAAAATACAGTTAATGTTGAGTTAATAAAGTGTTGATTGATTTTGAAAATGAATGTTTTATAGTATTAATGACATCAGTATTGACATTTCTTAAAATTTTAGGTGCTTTTGATCAAATTTTTTAGATTATGATATATATATATATCTATGAATATATATATTCAACACGGTGATATTATGAAACATTGGTTTAATACACTTATTGCTTAACGATTGGGTTAATTTTTGATGTAATGTTTTTAATCTATGATTTATTATCATGGATATCCAAATGATTTTAGGAAAGGTGTGTATTGCAACAATATTATTAGTAAGTATAACAATTTGGGTATATTGTTAAATTAACGACGATTGTTTTTAAGAATTATTATTAACTTGGTAAAGGATATAATGGTTAGGTACATTCTGTATTTGAATTTATATCCTGAATAATGAATATGTTAAAAATATGATAACCTAAATGCCATATTGAGGTGAAATTAAACTTGTGAGGAATTATTTTACTTAAGGGGGGATAATGTAAGTACATGACAATTTAATATATTTTTTCCCTCAAACTAAGTCAAAAATGTGTGATAACATTCCCCCGAAGAAACCCCAATGTAAAAAAGAACTACAATATGTTTCAAATTTGAAAAACCATGTCGATGAATTAGTATGTGTAAACATGAGTAACTTGATAATTAAATATAATAACATATTAATATATTTAAATGATATTTCATAAAAAAATACATAATTCAATATTATGTTTAATTATCTATAGTTTTATATGTTGATCATTTTCTTATATAAAACTATGTATATTATTCTTAAAAGATGATCACGAAAAAATATAATATTTATTTATTAACACAATATTTATTTAGGTTTTACACATATTAATAATTGTAAATACTATTATTTGAAAATTTTATTTTCCTATAATGGTATTTCTCATTGTAATATATTTTGTTAATAAAACATTAATTTATAATATTATTTATAAGGAATTTGGAAAAAATAAAAAATTATTTTTAATTTAAAATTTATCATATTATTAGTTTTTGGGATTTTAATAAATAAATATTTTTCATGAAAATAGTGAAACATTACACTATTGGAAAAGACAACAAATTTTGGGGCTTTATAAGATCAAAGATTTAGAAATTATTATTATTATATATATATATTGTAATCTAAAATGAAGAATTTAAAAATACTATATTATATTCATAATATCAATTTATAAAATCATAGAAATATTAATATTTTATAAAAATTATTTTTCAACAATTTCATTAATAATGTTTAAAAATGGACAAAAATCAGTTACATATTTATGTCATAATAAAATATGTCAACTTGGACCAATTATAATCTTCTTTAAATAATTATAATCAATATAATGATAATTTTATCCCTTACATATACATTATTATTGAAAATATTCCTTTCTTTAAAATGGGTTTTTACATATTACATGGTATAATGTTATTAATAATTTCCCTACACATAAAATAAAAATTATAAAAAATTATTATTTTTTGTGAGATAATAATTTTCCAATCATAAATTATTTATAATTTTATTTTTATTTATAAATTTTATATTCTAATCATTAGTGATAATTAAAATTATAATGGTAAAAAATAATTTAAAAAATTAATGTTTTATTAATATTAAGGCATTTATATAAAATAAAGTAAAATAAAATACACTCAATAATTAATCTTTTATGTTTTATAAACCTATTAATAAATATATTAATAAAAATTTCATTTTTAATCAATACATAATAATTTTAATAATTAATAAGGTTCTAAATTCAGTTTTTCTACTAAATGGGGATTTCTAAACATTATATGCTTTAATTTTAAAGATAGTTTTTCTATATATTGAAATTGAATTGGTTATAGTAGAGGGAAAACATAGTCCAATAACACCCAAATTTTGTTATATTATTAATGATATATATTTACTGACACATAAAATTACTTACTTAAACCAAGTTATATAGTTTAAAAGCAAATAAATTAAATGTAATGTCACAATTGTAAACACCATATAACATGATTAAAACATGTATAGAAATTGGTTTTCAGTTTTTTTCCATCCTAAGGACACTGAAATCACAGTTATCTATAAATATTGGTGCCAATGACCATGAAATAGAAACACATCATTTTTCAAATATAAAGGATTTTACCTAAAGTTCACTTTTCACTTATTTTTAAAGGGGGAACTTCCAACATTACAAAAATAATCCTTCCATTAAAAAATCAATTGAATCTCTAACAATATATTGTTTTGTTGAAATCAATAACATGTTATTATGTTATTCGTCACACCTTGTTAGCCAAGCCACTTCAATTTCAAAGATTTTTATAAGGAATAGTCAGGTGTCCAATGTATGTATTGACACCTTATTATTTTTTAATCTATAGTAATTATCTTAAAAATATCATAAATTCATAAAAATATTATACCATAAAAAAGATTATTATATTGATATGTTAAAATATAAATTTAATTACAATTACTTATTCCTATTCATCCACTATGAAAAGTGAAAGTTTCGTTAATGCGTTGAACTATCTACCACCTCAAAAAAGAAATGTCTTCCATTATTCATCACCTCCAATAATGGATAATCAAAATGATGTTACATATGAATAAATATTATATCATATATATATATGATTATGAAAATTTAAATTTTCATTTACTAATTTTTCAACCCATTAATTTTGAAATGGAAACATTAATAGTTTCATTGTGTCAACTATCACTTTTATAAGAAATGTGTTACATATTTAAACACCACCAATCATAGTTGGCCATTAAGATATATATTATATATATATATATATATTATCTAAATAAAACTATAACTTTTTTGGATATTTTGAATCTATTTTACAATCGATTTACCATTTCCAATATACATAAGGTGTTAGAATAAATTTACCGAACAACTTCATGTAACTGACATTTAATGGAAAACTATATAATAAATAAATTTAATAAGATATTAAATGGTCTATATTGAATTAAATTACAATGAAAATGGATTTTACAAGTCATATTAAACAATTAATTTTATTATTCAGGATACTATTATTGTGATGAGGATGAATCTTGAACAAAGTAAGGATTTCATCGAAAAACCTCCTTGATTGATACAAATTATATTTTATTCAAAAAAAATTATTTTAAATTATTTACATAGAACCTATTATAAATTCAATATCACGCCTTATCTTTATTCATGGAATTATAACATTAGAATTTATATATCTCTTAATTTTGAGGGGTTTTCTAGAATGATCCATATATTTTACGTGTTTCATCTCAATTTATCTCCACTGAAGAAATGTTTTAATGTTATACAAAAATTTATTTTTCCTATGGTATATATACGTGAAAATAATATATTTTTTCATCATCATTAATTTTATTAATTGTATTTACATAAAAATTTTATTTTCATACTTCATATAAATTTTTATTCATAAATGAAAAAACTTATAAGTGGTTTTTTCAGAAATTTCCCTTCTTTGGGATGCATTTTTAATGTACATAATTTAAGTTAAATTGTGTGTATACTGTCAATAAGAAACATAATATCATGAATTTTTTTATTCATGGTATTGAAAATTGAACATCATGTTAAATATCTTTCAAAGGGTTTTACTTAAGGTTTTTTTAATCCCTAAGGGTTTCCATATCAATAACTATTTCTAAAGGCATGCTCTAGTATTGTCCGCAAATAGTAGTTTGTATGTTGTAACTACTAACCCGTGATTTTCATAATCATAAATATTTTTTATAATTGAAAATTAACTAAAATATAATCATCTCCTGGACTTACTAAATTCATATATTTTATAAAATATAATGTTTTTTCATAACTCTATATTATTATTTGAGTTATAATTTATCTCCTTTAGTTTAATATTCTTTTTAATATCGTATAACCCATTTTCATTTTATAGGGGAATTTTGATTCATATATTTTTTATTAGTTAGTTATATACCTTATTCAAAAAAATTATATGTAAAGAATAATTATTATACATAAAAACAAAAGTTTCTCCTCCTTTACCATAACTACCCTTTAAGGCGATTTTCTCCTTTCTTAATTATAACCCCCATTATCTTTGATCTCATGTGAAATTCATATATAAATTCTCCAATTTTCAACATATTTTTTTCTGATTTAATCATGTTTGGTTCCAACAAATGAATTTTAAAATGGTTTCTCTTTAATGATCAAATGGGATCCTCTAATCCTCCTTCATGACATTCCGATAACATATTCTTTTTCATATTCTCTACTTTATAAAATTTTCATCTCATAAAAATATTACATTTCAATATATGTGTATCTTAAAAGTATACCTAGTTATATATCATTTCTACCATTGTGTATATACATGTATTTTGTTCTCTTTGAAATTCCCACTTTTAAATACGCTCGGATAAGGGCAATTTCAAGTTTTTCGGAACATATGAAAAAAGTCACCCCCATAAAATGTATTGAAAAAATGAATATATTATAGAAATATAAATTGTTTTATGGAGAAAGATTTTGTTAAATTATTATTTTATTAAATATAATACGGTCTATCCTTCTTTAAAAGTATCATTTACTTTTTTATTAATGTTTTACCCAAGTGGTATATTTTTATTCATTATTCTCTGATATCCTTCTCACAAATTCTATATATTAGTACTCATTTTCCATGATATTGGTTTCCTTAAAAAATATTTATATAAAATATTATTTATTTCCTTTTAAATTTTTGAATCCTTATGATTAACCCTTCATTTGATCCATGAATCTGAATTATGAAACCCAGTTACTTCTTCGGGGTATAATCATTATTATGATTTATATATGGTTATTTTTCCTCATGTTACATGAACATAAATTATATTAAATTAAATTACGCACAGTATCAGTATTTTCTGTCCCTAAGATGAATTATTTATTACTTATATATCATCACATCTCGTGTAAGTTATTAGGGTTTGAACCAATTCCACCATGTAATATTCCCCAAATTTTGATGATGTTGTTTATAGTGTTACTTTATATATGTTTATGATGACATGATTTTTGTTATAGAAATATGTTTATTATTTATATAATTGTTTATTTATTTTATTTCCCTTTGTTTATGATCATCTAATTTATGATAACATTTTATTCCTCATGAATCCCATGTTATACTTTATTACTATGTTTATTCCACTACTAGGTTTTCTAGCTCACCATTTTTCTTATGTATTTCACCCCGGATATCCTAATCACTTCTAGAAGCTCCATTGTTGTTAAGAGAATTGTGTCATGTTTTAAATAAACATGATATTATTATGTTTGGGATGATGTTTGTTTATATCTAATCATTTAAATACACAACAATGCACTATCATCGATGTATATTTGTAGGGAATGTATGATATAAATCATTAAATAATTTTGGTTTAAGTCTTGGGTCACAATTGTTGGTAACAAAGGAAAAATTAGATATTGTTTTTGATTAGAATAGAAAAATACTAGTGAAAAAAGAATTAATAATTATAATGGATATCATTAACTATATGAGAACATCATTTTTATACATTTTATATAATAAATAAGTCATTTTCAAAATTTAAATAATGTTTAAAAATGTTTTTCTTCTCTCACCAAGCCATGACACGTAACTAATTTTCCAACATAACCAAACCATATAGCCAATTCCTTCACATAGCCAAATAACATATCCAAATTTATAAACCCAGTTACCTTCTATTTAACAATCATACCATGGGATGCATAAGTCAAAATTGATTAATTATTTTTGAATTAGAAAACAAAGAGAAATATTTACATTTCATTAGAATAAAAAAAATTATTTTATCATTTTTATAATTAAGTCTGATGAATATGAATAATATGAGTCCAGATCTTGTAGTTTTTTGGGACCATTTTTGTCACTATGTATCAGGGATAGGTTTATCTATTCAATTCCATAAAATGTAATTCCAAATTCTATTGAAATAAAATGATATAGTATAAAAATAAAAGCAATTTAACCTAAATATCATTTTATGAATTATGATGGATTTTTTTCTCTGAAATTTGATAAGTCATTAGGTTAACAAATTTCATAATTTTAGATACATAAACATGGATACATGATTAATTCTGTAATGTTAATTCAGATATATTAATTCACTTTCATTATTTTGGGTTTGTGAATTTTACTACATAAATTTTGATACATAAATTATATTAATTCATTTAAATTACTTGATTTTTAGTATCTAAATTTGGTTATGTGAACCCAGCTATATTTAAATAAAAATTATAAGCACATTTTCTTATATGGTAGAATAGACTAATTTAAAACTAAGCTATGTAGATTCTTTTATGTGAAATAATTCAGTTACGTAGAATAATCTCATGCCAAAATTTTCCTATGTGAGACTCTTTTATAGTTGATATATATATTTTAAAGTGAATATAAAAATAAATATAATTAGAATAACTCTTATATAGTTTTTTGAGTATTTGCAGGTTGTTCTTAAACCTAGAATTGTGCTCTATATTCTTATAATTTCATATTTTTATTTGTTTCATGTTTATCTAAAATATTAATAATGTCCTATTTTTTCTGAATTGAGCTAATAATTATTTAAAATCCATGAGAATGGGTTTTTTTCAAAATAATTTTATGATATTCAAAAAGGATTTTGCATGTATTAACAATTACATTGATATTTAAGGACTTCATAATTTCAAATTTCATCTATTAAAATATAAATATACACTTCTTATATATTAAATTTTTTTAAATAACATTATTACACATTGCAATGATATAATTACAATGGTATTAAACATATTTAACTCCACTATATAATTTAATTTAAAAAATTTTGACTGAGTGAACACATTGATATTAATTATCACTCTTTTAACTTCATGTGAAACATTTATCTTGGGAATAATCAGGATCTATATAAATTTATGGAAATAGTAATGTTAAACATATTATTTTTGAAATATAATAAGGAAATATAACATATATTGAGAAGTTATTCTTAGTAATTTAGGATGAAATTTTATGGATTGAATAATTTTTATTATAATTTTTTAGTTTTTATTTTAATAAATTTATTGTGTATATCATGTTTTTCATTTTTAATGTATATCGAAGTTAATTATAATATTCTTCAATATAATGATTTTATTATAGTATTGTTTAGAAAAATTGTGGATTTTAATGTGATGAAAATAAACATTATTATTTTCTGTTACAAATAGTAAGATGTATGAAATGAAGATATATAGGTGTGAATATTCTTACCCTTAAATTCATCATTTATTTTAACTAGGATGTAAAGATTTTGGATTCATTTTTTGGGAGTAAACTATTGGATGATAATGATTAATTATTTTAACAACTTGATAGGCCTGAGAACTATGAGATCCAGATTCGATTATCTTCACAAATAATCATTAACATGGTTTTATTGAAATAATATTTCAATATGTTCTTAATTTTTATATATATAATCATAGATTGTGTTTTATCCACAACATTTAACTGCACTAAAAAAAGTTATGTATTGGTTCGGTTTATCCCCATTGAATATTTGGTTTATTCTATTCTATTATAATATTGGGATCCACTTAACTCATAAAACAACAGAATAAAAGGATCTCCCCTTTAATAATATTTGTTATGCCTGCCATCATAGAAGGTCATGTTTTTATAGAACCATAAGACATAATATGATAGGATTTTTCCTATTATATTCTATGATGGGTCTGCATTGTTAAACGTCTTAAACAGATTTCCACTCTTAAAACTATGGGTTCCATCTAAACATGAATTATTAAAGAGGTAAATATTGAGATTTTGAAAGAATTGGTTGGTTATTCTCTTGTTAAACTACACATTTTTTCTATTATATAATAGAATAAATACTTTTGTAAATACACAAATATTTATAATTATAGATATAAAGATTTTTTACTCTCATTAAAAAGTGATAAGACATTATAATATCCATGAAATAGGTAGGTGTTTAAAGGGTTGAAATGTATCAATCATTTATGAACGACTATAAAATTTTAGTGTTCATCTTTAATATTCTATTATTTTTATTTCTCTTTATTTTATTATATCAAGGTTTATAAATTACTTATATTTGGATTGATCACTTTTTTCTCATATTTTATAAATAGTGATTAATTGTTCTAATTAAAACCAACTCAACCATGACCCCATATTTTCCTTTTTCATCATCCCATTAGTACATAAAAATTGATCATATAGACGATCATTTGAGGGTTATTTATTTCTCTTTCATTGAAATAGAAAATTAGCATAACATGTTAAATATATTAATGATATATTGTTATTAATTTTGTTATTTACCGTAATAATGATAAATTTAAATCTGATTCCTTATATAGTCTATGGGAATACTATTTTCTCCAAAGGTTAATATCATGAATAAAAATATATTTTTATGTAACATTACAACCACATTTCAGTGGTAGTAAGTACACTCAGTGAAAGATCAAGATGAAATATTTTCTGAAAAGAAATGGTGTTTTGTTTATTATACTATGATTAAATATTCATCTTTACTTAAATATTATATGATTTATTGGAATGGTTAAGATACTATTAAATATTTTCTTAATTATAAATTCATAAATATTATTTATTTTAGTTTTTTTAGAATTATTTTTGAAGATATATGTATTCCCCCCCAATCATTAAATTTAGAAACAACATGTTAAAAATTCATGTAAAGAAGAAAATTCAAGGAAATAATTTTATTTTAATTGAATTTATAGAATCATGAAAATAGAGTCTCGTGTATAGAAAAATAAAAACCCCATTTTCATGAAGGAGATATCAGTCACTATAAATTATATTTGAATTCAGATGGATCAAATCATATATTTTATGCTTGTAATAAGAAAGTGAAATTTAAAATCAACTTTACAAATATAATAAATAAGAGGAATGTCAAGAATAAATAAATGGAATTTTTTAATACATGGATTGATTATCATAGATCATTAAATAATACAGAAATTTAAAAAAAACATATAAAATTCCATTTTTTTGAAAAATATTCAATGATAGCCTTTTCCATACAACATTATATTTCATGTGATCATGGTTCATATACTTGAAAATATAGAAATTTGGGTCTGAGAATTATAATACATTATTGTGATTTTAGTTATGATTACCATTCTTCTGTCAATTCTATAAATGATTACCCATGTAATAGTTATTTAAAACATATCAGTGCTTCATATAATGATCCAATAAAATAAATGAATTCATTCCAAGTACTAATCAAAGAAAACGTTATATGGAATCATTAAAGGGAAAGGAATACAGATTATAAATTAAATAATATTAAGATATAAATTTTATTTCTTTGGGAAGAAAATTAGTTGTTTAATAAATAGATAAAATGCAATTCTTCTTCCACACATGAAACCATTAGCAACGATTTAAAATTTTGTTAGATATAAGATGTGTAGGACCCTCAGAATCTATTAAGTAACCTGATAATCATGTATCATATGTATTTAATGTGTTTGGGTGATTTTTGGGAAGGTTTGGGGCCCTTGGAAATATTTGTGGAGTATTTTTTGAAGGGTAGAGTTTGTGCATGGCTATTACAAACTGTCCAACTCCTACCGAAAACCATGAAAGGAGATAAAGTCAGATATGGGTGGATATAGGGTTAGGATAATGTTTTTGAAAAACATTCACCTATATATGATAAATAGTGAATTTGGGTATATATACTCTTTCATTATTAGCACACAACTTTCATAATAGGGCACCCTTAGCGTGCATGGAAAATATTCAAATAAAAAAATGGGGATCTAATTCACATTTTATTCTAATCATCTTTAGTATTCCCTATATTGACCCGAACACATATTCTCCTCTTCCCGAATGATTTAGAGACAATTACCCTTGATGAGTAATAAATCCATTAGTTTTTTCTCTTGTTGTTAAGCTTGAATTCTTTGGTAAGTATCTGTTCATAGGGGTTTTTCTTTGGTCTCCACTTCTAACCTTATATGGACTGATAAATCTCTTCTATTATGAAATTATCCATGATATTTGATTATTTTCATGGAAATATTTGGTTGTTTTGATGTTATGGAATTTGATCTATGGTGGGATTTTGGAGTTTGAAAATAGTTTTGTAATGGCCCGGACCCCTCCGGTCCATTCCTTTGTTTAAATCGATGTGGTCAACATGACGCGTGTTATAATGATAATTTATAATACTGATGATAACATAAAAATATGTTAAATAATAAATATGATGACATAGTTTCTGTGATTAATTAAACTAAAAAGAGAATAATCATGATAAAATGATTTAATGGGTCTTAGTATTATTAATGATTTGAAGTGGGAAGGTGTGTGACCCATTAGACGTTGATAAATGAAACGTGTGGTTTATTATTAATTGAGTAATTGTTAAAATTAAATATGAATAATAATAATGTGTGTTGTGTTATTAATATTATTCATAATATTAATAATAATGAGAAATTAATTAAATGAGTCATTTTATTTATTGCAATCAAATAAATGAAGATGCAAAGTGGAAGCATAGTGGCGCGTTAAGAAAATTAAAGGGGAGTTCGTTATTATTATTATGTTAAATAATAAAAATAATGGTGGCATAAAAATATGTTGGGTTTATTAAATTTAATGGTTTTAATTTAATAAAAGTGGTTTAAATTTAATCATTTGAAATAAAATTAAATAGAATTAAATAATTAAATTGACGGATGTTATGCGACATTGATGTGGCTTGGTCAAATTCAGATATCAAACAGGGTGGTTTACCGTGGTCAATGCGATGAGCGTTAATATTATCATTATTAAAAATAATAACGGTGATGAGTTAATAAAATAAGTTGATGAATTGTTTTTATTATATAAAAACAATAAGTTACAATGATGGCGTAAAACAATGTGTAAAAAGTTAACGAAATTAAATGTATTATAAAGGGGTTGAATATGTAAGTTATATTAATTTTGTTTTGTGTTTTTATTCAATTAAATGATATGTTTTTGACTATCATGGAATGTTTTTAGTTTAATATGAGAATAATTATGGTAATATAATTTAATGGGATTGAATTAAAAAATTAATGATGGGTGTTATTAATATTAATTTTTATTAATAATTACATTGAAGTGATATTAGAGAGAGAAACAAAAAAAGAATAAGAGAAATAAAATTAAAAGTCAAATAAATTAAAATGGAGGAATTAGTGTTTAATTATAGCGCCCAAGAAGACTCCCAATTGTAACTGGTTTTGGAGTTATGAAAATAAATAAATAATTGATTAATAATAATAAAAAAATATTGTTATTATTAATTTTTATTATAACACACTTATTCATCCGCAACTTCTTCGTGCGACCTCAGATTCACGAACCGTCAGCGACAATGCGACCCTGACTACGAGACGGAAAATATTAGTCCAATATTGGAAGTTTATTTTAGGTTTTCAAATTAGGTACCTGAAATTCTTTTTAATTAATAGAATTAATATTATTATTAAATCATCGACCCGCCATAACTCCCGCATGTGACGTCCGATTGACTTCTCATCAGTGGTGATGTGATCCTGTCATTAATATGATCAATTCAAGTCTAATGTTACTTAATAAATTATGACTCATGTCTCAGGTCAATTAAACAATTATTATTAATTGAAGTTATTATTATCATTAAACGCATGGAAACTGTGTGACATGTCGTGTGTTGACCAGTCAAACAGTGTATCAGTTCTACGGTCACATCGTGCATTCATTAATACACGCTGCGTAGTGTTTTCCCTTTTAGTTTCCTATATAAGAGAGGTTCACATGTTATTTACAGACCTCTATTCTTCTCTGCATGACGATTCTCCCGGATGAACTAGAAGCCTTCCTCCTAACTTCTTTATCCGGACTCCGATCGTCGATCCGTCAGTGATTACGGGATTGTGTCAGCGAGGAGAACACCATACACACTATTTCATTCCCTCTTCTTCTAACTCCACTCCTCAGTTTCCAACCAAGGAGACTGCTGATAATTGACAGGATAAATGGTCTTTGCCAAACGACTCTAAAAAAGTTTGTTAAACCTCTGTTCTTGTATTCTCTTTCAGATCCTACTTATCTCGTTTTCTTTCCATCCTACTACATTTGATCTCCGTGTTGAGGGAATTTCTTGTGTTTTTGATTCGGTGGTGCCGCGACATCCTTGGTGGGTGCAGTCGTTCTGGGAGAAGCCTTTTGATCGTGGTGGTCGTGTTCATAGAAGGACATCGGAACCTGTTGAGGTAGGAGTCTTACCTTCATCCCTCTAAGTTGTGCATCATGCGGGGTCGGTATCCTCTTGTTTACGTGAAACACATTTTTACCGGTTTAATAATGATAATAAATGGCTTATATAACGGGGATGGGAATTTTGTGAATGCAGTTACATTATTTATATCCTGTGATATTATGTTGTGAATTTAATGAGCTTCTGCCTATTGAAACTCATTGTCATTGGGTGCCTTTGCTTATGAAATTAAATGTTGCCCTCTTCTTCTAGATTTTCTTATGGATGAAAATTTTATTGAATGTAGAAATTGGTGAAACACATAATGTTGGTTGATTAAATACCTAGAACCCTTGTGTGATCACCCCGGTTGAACAAAATAAAATAAAAAACATGTGGGTGCTGGTTAGGGTTTGTTTATGTGGAAGGGGGAGGGGTGTTTTGTGGGTTGTTGGGGATCGGGTGAGCAGCGGGGCTGCGGTTGGCTTGGTTGTGGGTTGGTGTGAATGTTATGTTAGTGATGGGAAGCAAGGCTGTGATAAATGGTATCAAGGGGTGATGATGTACGAGTTTCGGTGTGTTTATGGTTATGGGGGTTGGCAGCGGGGCTTCAGGGATGGGTCTGAATGTGAACTAATTATGGTTTGTGAATAATAAATTAAATTGGAAGAGTTAATGAATGGTGGGGCATGGAAATGGAACAGGAATAAAAATCAATGGGGTTAGTTGGTTAATAAGAAGGGACTTGTTTTTGTTTCTTGTGTTTTTCTAAGTTGATTTTTGGATGACAGGAATATATTTTTATGAAGGCTTGATCCAATTTGGTTGTTGATAGTTGCATGGTAGTTAAGAAATTGATAACTAAAGCTGTTCAAACATGAAAACATTAAATGGGGTTTTGGGATTTTTTGTTGTGTGCATACTCTTGAAGTAGCAGTGCCATGGTACGTGCTCAGATCTTTGTGTAGAAGCCTTAGGATTGGCTGAGTGGTTGTTATAATTATACAAATATATACGTTCTATGTTTCATTACGCACCCCACCCATTTTGAGAACCTAGTGCCGAACACCCCCATTTCATGGGGGAGTGTATTTTTTCTAACACTTCTATTAGTGGCTGGTTATTAGATACTTTCTGCTCCCTTTCCTAAGTATCCAAAGTATCTTCGGGCAGGATGTGATGGCCTAAGGTCCATTATTTGCCCAATAATATTCGGGTAGGGTAGTGTGGTGGTTGGCCCAGGTGTGTGCGGGCAAGTGGTTTCCCAAGTGTCTTCGGGATGAGGCCCAGTTGTCTTCGGGCGTGGCAGTAGATCTTCTAGCCTAGGTTTCCTCAGGCGTGGTGGTGGTTGTTCTGGCCTAGTTGTTTGCAGGCGTGGTTATGTGTGACAGTTGTGGCCTATGTGTTTGCGGTCGGGGTCTGGAAGTGGGACTGCATGAGGATGTGTCTCAGGTGTGTGCAGGCGGGATGAGGTAGTGGGACTACGGTGAAAATGGAAGGATTGGTCCGATGCGTAGGATGTCTTCATTAACCAGTGGGAAGGTGGTGCGGGGTACACATACATTGACAACATTACTACTATACTCTATTGACTTGTGTTACTTTGTGAGTGTGACTGGTGAGGCTGGGTGGATAGATTCCTTGCTAGATTTTGGTTCTTCTGTTTTCTCACAGGGCATTAGGATGTCTCCCACCTTGGGCATGATAGCTTTAGGTTTCCCTACTGAGTATACTTGTATGGTCACCATATGATTGCTTTTAGGTTTTCAGGAGGACTACAGGGACTGTGCGGGACCTTACTAGTCCGGCAGGGGGAGTTGCTGGTTGTTGCTGTTGTTGTTTTTCTTTACTTTTTGGTACAGTACTTGGAGCTTTTCGGTAAATGTATTTTTGTTTCACTATTTTATAAATCATGCATATGGGATTGGTTTTGAGCTAATTATATACTTGTTCCTTTTCTTATTCTTGGTGTCTGAATCATCCTATTTCCCTATCATAAATTAACAAAAAGGGTAATGCCTCCCATATATGTGAAAACTCATACCCTTGGTGCTAGTCGCCACTCCGAGGCCATCTGGAGGCAGGACTCGGGGGTCATTATCTCCCTTCCACCATTTCCAGCTCAGGAGGGGAATCTTTGGTGGGAGGGGTTCGTGACATAATGGTATCAGAGGCTGATGGTTGAGATATAGGATGTTGTCTGGAGTTAGGCATAGTGAGTGTTGCATGGGATGGTAGGGAAACATTGTTGGATAATCTTGGTGCGTGACATAGACCAGGGAAGATCGGCTAGGACACGAGATTTTAGTTCCCCCCATGAGATGAGGCAAGGAATCCGTGCCTACTGAATGACCAAGTGAGACTACATTGATTGCAGGGTAGAGACCCTAGGGAAGGTAAATGAATCATCATGATTCTGTTTTACTTGATTTGGGTGTTCTGGGAAAGAAATTGAAATAAAAATGATAAAATGAAACCTTGACTAAATTTCCTTGCTACTTGGGCTTAGGCGTTCTTTTTTAACCATACAAATATGGCACCTTGATGTTAATAGAGAGGCATAGTAGCGAGACGCAGATAGTTACATGAAACAAAAGCGCAACCCTAGCCAGGCCAGAGATTGAGAGAGATGTTTTCGGATTTACTTAAATGCTCTTGTTTATGTTATGTTTAAATTCAAGAGCTTCAAACTCCTTTGAAACTCATTCTCACCCATTATTTGGGCCTGGAACTTGTTTTTCATGAATCTATAATGCTAATTTGTTTCCCTATTTCGTTAAAATGTGTGTGAAGAGTCCTAACATTTGGGGAGAGGAGGACCTGATCACTAATCGAGAAGCATTAATGTTGATGCGATTAAACCTTTGTAGGAGAGTCAGTGCCGCCTAAAGCGGATAATATCACGACATGGGAGAAGGAATTCCTCAAGCCATGTGTTTGGGCAATTTATTGTTGTTTTGTATGGTGTTGGGGGCAGTGTACGTTTGGAAAATCCTAATTTATGGAAGTCATAAGACTTAATTTCTAATCGAGATGCATTATTGTGGATGCGATTAAACCCGTACAGGCGAGTCAGTTCCGCCTAAAGCGGATAATATCTCGGTATGGGAGAAGGAATTCCTAACTCAAATAATTAGGGTTGTTGGTTGATTTCTGTTATGACAAGATCCCTGAGAGGTATCTTGCGGGGTGGTTGTTCAGACCCATTCTTTTTTTGGGTTGGTTTTTAATTCTCGAGGACGTGAATGTTTTGAGAGGTATCTGATGTAATGGACAGGACCCCTCCGATCCATTCCTTTGTTGAAATCAATGTGGTCAACATGACGCACGTTATAATAATTATTTTTAATAATGATGATAAAGTAAAAATATGTTAAATAACGATGATGATGACATAATTTTTGTGATTAATTAAACTAAAAAGAGAATAATCATGATAAAATGATTTAATGGGTGTTATTATTATTAATGATGTGAATTGGGAAGGTGTGTGACCCATTAGACATTGATAAATGAAACATGCGGTTTATTATTAATTTTCTAATTGTTGAAATTAAATTTGAATAATAATAATGGGTGTTGTGTTATTAATATTATTCAGAATATTACCAATAATGAGAAATTAATGAAATGAGTCATGGTATTTATTGAAAAAAAATAAATGAAGATGCACAGTAAAAGCATGGTGGTGCGTTAATAAAATTAAAGGTGAGTTCGTTATTATTATTATGTTAAATAATAATAATAATGGTGGCTTAAAAATATGTTGGGTTTATTAAATTGAATGGTTTTAATTTAATAAAAATGGTTTCAATTTAATCAATGTGAAATAAAAACAAATAGAATTAAATAATTAAATTGATGGATGATATGCGACATTGACATGGCATGGTCAGATTCAGATATCCAACGGGGTGGTTTAACGTGGTCAATGCGATGAGCATAAATATTATCATTAATAAAAATAATAACAGTGATTAGTTAATAAAATAAGTTGATGAATTGATATTATTATTGAAAAACAATAAATAACAATGATGGCGTAAAACTATGTGCGAGAAGTTAAATAAATTAAATGTATTAAAAAGGGATTGATTATGTAAGTTATATTAATTTTGTTTTGTCGTTTAATTCAAATAAATGATATGTTTTTTGAGTCGCATGGAATGGTTTCAGTTTAATATGAAAATAATTATGGTAATCTAATTTAATGGGATTAAATTAGGACATTAATTATGGGTGTTATTAATATTAATTTTTATTAATAACGACATTGATGTGAGATTGGAGAGAGAAACAAAAAAAGAATAAGAGAAATAAAATTAAAAGACAAATAAATGAAAAAGGAGGAATTGGTGTTTAATTCCAGAGCCCAGGAAGACTCCAAATCGTGATTGCATTTGAAGTTATGAAAAACAAATAAATAATTGATTAATAATAATAATAAAATATTGTTATTATTAATTTTGATGATAAAACACTTATTTTTCCGCAACTTCTTCTTGCGACCTCGGATTCACAAACCGTCAGCGGCAGTGCGACCCAGAATACAAGACGAAAATTATGAGTCCAATATTTAATGTCATTTTTGGCTTTTTGGATTGGGTACCCGAAACGCTTGTGAATTAATAGATTTAATATTATTATTAAATCTTCGACCCGTCATAACTCCCACGTGCGACGTCCGATTGACTTATTGTTAGTGGCGATATGATCCTGTAATTAATATGATAAATTCAAGACTAATGTTGCATATTAAATTATTACTCAAATCTCGGGTCAATTAAACACCTATTATTAATTGAATTTATTATTATCATTAAACGCATGGAAACCGCGTGGCGTGTCGTTTGTTGACCAGTCAAAAAACGTATCAATTGTACCGTCACATCATGTATTCATTAATATACACCGCTTACCGTTTTACATTTTTGTTTCCTATATAAGAGAGGTTCACATGTTATTTTTGGACCTCTCTTCTTCTCCGCACCGCGACACTCCCTGATGACCGAGAGGCCTTCCTCCTAACTTCTTCATCCATACTCCGATCGGCGATCCCTCAGTGACTGCAAGATCGTGTCAGCGGGGAGAACATCGTACAACATGTTCTGTTCCCTCTTCATCAAACTCCCCTCCACAGTTTCCAACCATGGAGACTGCTGATAATTGACGGGAACAACGGTCTTTGACAAACGACTCTAAAAAGGTATGTTAAACCTATGTTCTTGTATTCTCTTTCTGATCCTACTTCTCTCATTATCCTTCCATGCTATGAACTTTCATCTCCTTGTTGAGGGAGTTTCTTGTGTTGTTGATTCGATTGTGCCGCGATGTCCTTGGTGGGTGAAGTCGTTCTGGGAGAAGCCTTGTGATCGTGGTGGTCGTATTCATAGAAGGACATCGGAAACTGTTGTGGTAGGGGTCTTACCTTCGTCTCTCTAAACTGTGCATCATGCGGGGTGGGTTTCCTCTTGATTATGTGAAACACATTTGAACCAGATTAATAAAGATAATAAATGTCTTATATAATGGGGATGTTAATTTTTTGAATGTAGTTACATTATTTATATCCTGTGATATTATGTTGTGAATTGAATGAGATTCTGCCTATTGAAAATCATGCTCGTTGGGGGCCTTTGATTACACAATTAAATGTCTCCTTCTCATTATATATTTTCTTATAAATGAAAATTTTATTGAATGTGGAAATTGGTTAATCACGTAATGTTGGAGGATTAAATACCTTGAACCCTTGTGTGATCACCCCGGTTGAACAAACTGAAATAATAAACATGTGGGTGCTGTTTAGGGTTTGTTTTTGTTAAAGGAGTATTGTTTTGTGGGTTGTTGTTGATCGGGTGAGTAGCGGGGCTACGGTTGTCATGGTTATGGGTTGGTGTGAATGTTATGTTAGTGATGGGTAGCGGGGCTGTGATAAATGTTATCAAGGGGTGATGATGTACGAGTTTCGGTGTGTTTGTGGTTATGGTGGTTGGTAGTGGGGCTGCAGAGATGGGTTTGAATGTGAATGAATTATGGGTTGTGAATAATAAATAAAAGTGTAAGAGTTAATGAATGGTGGGTCGTGGTAATGGAATGGGAATATTAATCAACGGGGTTGGTTGGTTAATAATAATGGACCTGTTTGTGTTGCTTGTGTTTTCCTAACTTGATTTGTGGATGGAAGGGATATCTTTTTATGAACCCTTGATCAAATTTGGATGTTGATAGTTGCCTGGTAGTTAAGAAACCGATAACTAAAGTTGTTGAAACATGAAAACATTAAATGGGGTTTTGGGATTGTTTGTTGTGTGCATACTCTCGAACTAGCAGTGCCACAACACATGCTCAGATCTTTGTGTAGAAGCCTTAGGATGGGCTGAGTGGTTGTTATACATATATAAATCTGTACGTTCTATGTTTCTTTATACACCCCACCCATGTTGAGAATTCAGTTCCGAACTCCCCCATTTCATGGGGGAGGGTGTTTTTCCCAACACTTCTATTAGTGGCTAGTTATTAGATCCTTTCTACTCCATTTCCCGGGTAGCCCAAGTATCTTCGGGCAGGCTATGATGGCCTGAGGTCCATTATTAGCCCAAGAATCTTCGGGAAAGGTAGTGTGGTGGTTGGCCGAGGTGTGTGCGGGAAGGTGGTTTCCCAAGTTTCATCGGGATGAGGCCCAGGGGTCTTCGGGAGTGGCAGTAGTTCTTCTAGCCCAGGTGTCTTCGGGTGTGGCGGTGGTTGTTCTGGACTAGGTGTTTGTAGGCATGTTTAAATGTGATAGTTGTGGCATAGGTGTTTGTGTATGGGGTTTGGTAGTGGGACTGCGTGAGGATGTGGCCCAGGTGCGTGCGGCCTGGATGAGGCAGTGGGACTGCTGTGAGAATGGCAGGATTGGTCCAATGCGTAGGATGTCTTCAATAACCAGTGGGAAGGTGGTACGGGTTACCCATACTTTGATATCATTACTACTATACTCTATTAACTGGTGTTACTTGGTGAGTGTGACTAGTGAATCTTGGTGGATAGATTCCTTACAAGGTTTTGTTTCTTCTGTTTTCTCACGGGGCATTAAGATGTCTCCCCACATCTGCACGAGAGCTTTAGGTTTCCCTACTGAGTATACTTGTATGCTCACACTACATTTGCTTTCAGTTTTTCAGGAGGACTACAGGGACTATGGAGGACCTTACTAGTCAGGAAGGGGGAGTTACTGCCGGTTTCTGTTGTTGTTTCTCTTTACTTTTTGATACAGTACTTAGAGATTTTTTGTACTTGTAGTTTTGTTTCACTAGTGTATAAATCATACATATGGGATTTGTTTTGGGATATTTCTATACGTGTTCCTTTTCTTCTTCTTGGTGTTTTACACATCCTATTTCCCAATCATAAATCAATAAAATGGGTAATGCCTCCCATATATGTGAAAAACTCATATCGGGGGTGCTAGTCGCCACTCTAGGGCCTACTGGAGGTGGGACTCGGGGGTCATTATCTCCCTTCCACCATTTCCAGCTCAGGAGGGGAATCTTTGGGGGGAGGGGTTTGTGACAAGTTTTGTTGAATAATTTTGTCATTATTAATTTTCATCATACTTTTCACATTGGTGTCTTTAATCGTGACTCCTCTTATTAGAATATGAGAGTTTGTTTTCATATTTTTAAAATTTATTGAATATGATTGTGAAATTATTTTTGTGAATTTTGGTAGAAATGTTTTTATTGATGGTTTTTGAAATTTTGGAATATTTGACCACTTTTCTTTGTTGAATGATTATAATATGGTTGATTGGTTTGATTTATTAAAAAAACATTGGAATGGTTTACATAAAAAATATATTTTTTAGTGAATCGTTTTTGAAGAATTGTTTTTGAATTGTTTTGGAATTATTGGTTGGAGTCACTTAATATTCATTAATGTGACCCTATATAAGGTGTTTCTTCCTTTGGGAAGCTAGTATAGGTTTACCATGTGATAACTTGGTATATTGTCAAGAGATCACTTATGAGTATGGAACTATCACATGGGAATCTTTTTTGTATGTGTTGATTGGAATGGGTTATTTAAAATGAATGTATAAATAGTTTGAATGATTTTTTTATATAAAAACTATTATTTTAATAAATTACTAGATTTTCTATGAGTAGATGAAAATATTTTAATGTGATTTAGAATTTATTTATATAAATGTGACAACACGTTCAATATTTGTGGCATGAAAATGGAAGTAATTTTGTGAAAAATTAATATGTTTCCTTATTCACACCCATCATGTTCATTTTTGGTAATTTTTAGACATTTTTTCTAAAGACATAGTTAAAGGGAATGTATCTCGTTTATCATTTATGCATCATGATACATAGGAATGTATTTCGGATTTTGATCTTGGAGAAAACTGGGAGATAGGGAGTTTAATTCTTTTGAGTTTTTTTGGTTTTTTATTTTGCTTTTTTAATTGATGTTGGTAGTCATCTACATTGGTAATATAGTATAGTTTTATTTTTAAAATAGTTTGTATTATGTTGAGTTTTATCACATCTCGTGTATGCATCGTTTTGATGGATATTTGGTTATTGTAAGATATTTTTGGTTATTTTATTTTCAAATAGAAATATATCCCCCGATTTTATTGAAGCCCCTATCATTTATTTCAATCCTATGAAATATTGAGTATGTCATATAAGGAAAGTTTATATTATTCCTTTACTCAAGACAATGGGGATGGGTGGGATGTTACATGTTGTGTCTTTTTTATTAATATTTGGGTATGAGTTGTGTTAGTGTAGGAGTTGAGATTCATTCTTGATTAGTCCATGAATATGGATGGGATAAGGGAGTATGATCATATGAAATTAAAATGTATATCATAAAAAGGTATATCTGACCTATTTATATTTAACATCAAGTAACCATGGAGATGATAACATAATGTTTTTAAAGACACTTATAGGAGTGTAACATCATTAGAATGGGTTCCGCCAATGAGGAGAGCATGAAATACATATTTGAAATGTCTTCCCACTAAGAGTACATACTCAAATTTTAGAATTTATTTCTAATGTAGTGAAAATTGTTTTATTTTTAATTTTTATTGAATATGAGATTTTGAAAATGGAAGTGTTGTGGAATTTTTAAAATTGTATTACTTTCAATGTCATGGAAGCATTTTTAATAATTTTTTGAAAACAGAAAGTGTTGATTTTTGGAAATCCATGTTGTGATTGTTTTGATGTTGTAAATTTATAATTTTTAATACTTTAGTTGATATAGAATTAGGTTTACAATGTTATTTTTTGTGATTATAGAAATTGAACCTAGTAAGAATTGATGAAACAAAAAAGAAAAAGACTTCGAGAATGTGGTTGAACATAAGGCATATGTGAACCAATAATGTGTTCATAATATATTCTTATACTTACAATCTATGGATAGATAAAATATATTTCATAATCCATGGAGATTAGATCCTTGAATTTCTAAAAGTAGAACGCTCCAATATTTTAGGGTGATTTAGAACAAGAGAAATTAGAGGTGGGGATGAAAAGGATTTATCAAATATTAAATTTCTTTGTCACACAAGTAAAGATGATAAACTAGTCGGTGACATAGATGATTGAGGATATTGCATTCCCATTGTGGGTTTTATGTGTTTATGATAAATTAGACTAAAAAAATTCATGGTATTATTTTAAATAATTGTTAAAAAAAAGTTATATCCTCAAAAATTTCAGATTTTTAGAATTTTTTTTATATCTGGAATCACATATACTCTTAATAAAAAAATATATGGCTAAATTTATTAATTTATCCATCTTCTTTGCCCGAGGATTCTGCAAGGGTTTCTTTAATGGAACACATTATTGAATCATGATAGAGGAAATATATTTAGTAAAACATTTTTGTTCTTTGTTTAATGGATTATATATAGATGGATAATATATTGATGGTGGAAAACGGGACTTATCAGGATGTATAGGTGGATGGATCATGTTGATACCTATAGAAAATGGTGGTTACTGTAATGCTAGGAACAAGTAGACATTTAAAACATATTTCCAAGGTAATGGGATGACTCATAAACCAAAGGATGGATATGTTAATATTACTATGAATGAAATGAGAACTATGTTGTTATAAATGTAATTCATTCATCCTCATGAAATGATATTGCATATAACCACCTACAACATGCCACAATTGCAATCAGATGGCGAATGATAACTATTATTTTCACAGTGATCCAAGTTTGGGTATTCTGGATACATAAAATATTTCATAGGAATAATATGTTTTTATGGGAAAAGGGTAGAATAATACATCTCATTATCACATTTTGATCTTTCCATAGTTATTATAGAAATACCATGAGTACTTATCAAGCTCAATCTTTAAATTGAAATAAAGAACCATTTTTAGTAAGTAAGATGTCATATAGAGTTGATAAAGATATTTTTCATGATAAATCTGTAATATCCATAGTGAGAGGTATTATTATTTTGAAATTTAACCTTATACATGATTTTATTGATACAAGTGAAAAACATTTTTTATTTCTTCTTGTGTGTTGATTAGTTGGGTTTTCATATTGGGAAGATTGATTTTTTTGAAACATCAATGTCTTCCTAGTCAAATAGAATGGCATGCCTTTATTTTTATATCATGTTCAATAGATATTGATGGAGTAATGTTGATGTGGTATTTCTATATTATTTAGATGGATGCCTACGACAAAATCCTAGGTATGTATTGGTTGACAATGTTCAAGGATCACATCAACTGTTTAACATGAATTGTTGGTTTTAAAAGTGATGATGTAATTGAGAATCACTCTAGATGAGATGAATGTGTTATGGATTATTAAAAGGGATTGTTGATAGCAGTAGTTAGAATGATCTCATACAAGATTAATGTTTTGAACATGAAATCAGTGGAAGATATAATGAATATTAGTTTTACAACATTTGTTGATATGTTTCCCATGGGTTCTTAGTATTTATTAATGTTTCCATTGAATGAATAAGTGGAATTTATAATTTATCTATTTCCATGGAAAAATACTTTTTTTGATCCATTATATTGGATTTTAAAAAATATTTAAGAGGATTTAATTTCTAGTTTAAAGATTTGGAATGAGATGGGTTCAATCGACCTAGCACGACTCTGTGGTTACCATCAGTATTTCTTGTGGGAGAAAGATTGAAATATTCATCTTCTGGAAATTATAATATGGTTAACCAAGTTACGATAAATAATTGGTATCCAAAACCATATATTTTTGACCAATTTGATAATTTTTTGGGAACCTAGAGGTTCTCTAGAATTTAGTTGTGATCAAGAAATCCCAAATTGTTGTTTCGGAAGAAGTTCATTTGAAAAAAAC
This sequence comes from Viscum album, assembly GCA_963277665.1. Lineage (NCBI taxonomy): Eukaryota > Viridiplantae > Streptophyta > Magnoliopsida > Santalales > Viscaceae > Viscum > Viscum album. Next base: position 663,887,225 of record OY728143.1, on the reverse strand, counting down.
TTTTAGAACTAGATATATCCATTATGGGTATGTGGTTATGCCTTTTGGTCTTATATATGAACTAGTGGAATTTCAAGAACTGATGAATTAGATATTACATAGGTATATTAATCTTTTGTGGTGGTTTTTGTGGATGAAATGTTGGTGTATTGAAGAAAATGGGATTATCATGATCGATACTCGGGGATAGTGTTGGGAATCTAACATGATCATCGTATGTATGAAATGATTTCATATTGAGATTTTTGAAATAAGAGGAATGTTTCCTTTTATATTTAATCTATTAATGATTTTTTTTATTGATCCATAAAATATAGATGATGTTATCTTTTGGAAACCACCCAATATTGTCTTAGAGATAAATTGTTTTCAAGGTTTGATGGGTTATTATCATAGTTTTGTTCATGAAGTTTCCAGACTAGCCTCACCTATGAAATATTTGACAAGGATATGTGTTCCATTATAGTGGAATGAGGATCATAAAAAAAATTCAAGAGAATAATTTCTGAATTACAGATGTAACAATGTTGATTTGTAAGGAATCTATGAAATTGTACGTGGTGTATTATGATGCTTTAGGATCAATGATGGGATGTGTTCTTATGCAGGTAGAACATGATATTTCATATAGATCATTAGAATGATTATTTCATGAGAATAACTTCCAAACATATATTTTGGAGTCAGCTACTATATTACATACATTGATGACTTGGCATCATTACCATATTGTTGAAATATTTATTGTGTTTAATGATCATAATTATTTGAAACACATTTTATCACATAATAGATTTGAATCAAAGACAAATAATATGGATTTTTTATCTCTAATTTTTGACATTGACTTCATGCATACACCGTTTTAAGGAATTTGAGTGGAGTATATAATATGAATATAGCGATATGTTGACTTGGAACAAAAACGCCTCAGAACAGTGGAAATTGATGTCTGTCATAGTCGAAATGCTACCGGATTGTCAACAGGAAGGTAGTACAATGGTTTCCGATCAAATTTATTTTGTTTCTGATTTGCTTGAAATAGTTAAATAGGAAGAGACATATAATTATTAATGGGTTTATGTGGGGATAAAACATAATGGTTGATAAAACATTAAGAAATCAAAGATGGATGGGATTTCAGGATTGTGGTATCGAAATTGGATGGGCATACATATGGATTTTCATAAACCACATCTTCATGATTACCAAAATTTCAGATTCTACATTTATCTGAGAATATAGAATATGTATAAGTAGTTGAAATAAAATTTATGGTGGGCTAATAAGAAAAAGAAGGTGGCTGAGATTGTTTTTATGATGCATCGCCCATCAGTAGGTTATGGTAGAGCATCGTTGGCTAGTTGGTATGTTTCAGTCTCTACATATTTTTATTTGGTAATAGGGGAATATTTCAGTGGATTATGTGGCAGGATTCCCAAATAATGTTCAAAAACACTATTCATATGGGTGATAGTGTATCAACTCACAAAGTCAGCCCAATTCATCCATATCCGTGAATCTCATTCGATGTCTCACATTAACAAAATATATATCTTAGTAATGATAGAGATGAATGGAATGTCATTTTTGATAGTTTCATATTGATATTCGAGGATTATGTCTTATTTTTTGAAAACCTTCATCAATCCCTTGGGATTCAGTTTACCATATGTATTGTGTATCATCCTGAGATGGATGGACTACCCAAAAGGATGATACAAACATTGGAAGACACACTTTAGGCTAGTGTAATGGATATTCCTGGCTCATGGGGGGGAGCATATATCATTATTGGAGTTCTGATAAAACAATAGTTATCAGGATGTGATAAAAATGGATCCTTTTAAAGGATTGTATTGTCTTCCATGGTATTCTATGCTCTATTGGGTGGAAATTGGTGAGAGTTCACTAGTTGGAAAAAACATTGTGAAATTGATTGTAGAGAAGATTCAGTTGACTAGGAAAAGGATGGAGATGGACCAGAGTCGTCAAAAATCATATACAGAACATTGTTGATGGTCATTCTAATTCAAGGTGAGTGATAATGTGTATTATATAATCTCTCCAAGGTTATGAATCATAATTTTAGAATGTATGGAAATTTATATCATCAATAAATTGGCCCTTTAGAGATACATGAAAGAGTTGGTGAGGTAGAATGTTGGTTTTATTTTCCACCATGGGTCTGTTTTTTTAAAAATCAGTTACAATTATCTCAATTGAAAAATTATCAGCCAGATCCTGACCACATGATTCGATGGGATCACATTGAACTAAAACTGGATTATTTACTAGTTCATAAGCTTGTACATATTGTTAATAATAACAAGAATGTATATCACTGAAAAAGCATCAATATATTTCATATTTTGTAGAGTGATAGTAAGATTCAGGAATAATCATGGGATCCATTAAAGGAAATGGTCAAGCAATGGCCCAAACACTTTATGGGCAATGGTGGTTTTCAACTTTCTGTGAAAGGAAAGTAAAATTGTTCAGAAACTATAGCACCCCTAGTTACATATATTTTTCCCTTTATTTATGTATATTATATGTGTAAAGTGTTTCGTTGATGTTTTCTAAGGTTCATTGGACAGTTGGAATTATTTGGGGCTTTTCTAGAGGTGCAGAGTTTGATCATGGTCTGTAAAAACTGTGAAACTCCGACACAAAACCATGGAAGGTAATGTTGTGGGATCTAGGTTGTATTAAAATTAGAAATATGGTTTTTCTAATCCCACTATCCATCTATGAGAAATCATTCATCTTGGGAAAGATGCATCTGTAGGGTTAGTAGATGGGTTTCCTAACTGTGCGCCCAAAACCATCATCAAACAAAATTGATCTGAAAATTATTGATCTGATTGGATTTTTATTTTCAAAATAATTTCTCCCCTAAGTTTAACCTGACATGTATTTTCTTATTCTTACAGTATATATAGACCCTTTTCCATGGTCTATAATAAATAATTTTGGGTTTCATGTTTTTGTTGAAGCCAGTATTCCTTGTTAATTCATTGTTCTTGGTCTTTTTTATTAAATATCTTTATCTTATTTAACTTACATTCATATATATAGTCTATTTGGGATAGATATATAATAGTTTATTCAAATTATGACTATATGTTTTTGATTTGAAGCTATGAAAATATATCCAAGGAATACATTAGGTGTTTCAACCTGGCTTTGCCTAATAATTTTATCATTATTAATTTTTATTATAGTTTCTAAGAAAGGGGTCTTCACTATCAAATCCTCTTATTAAAAAATTAAGGCACACATTCTTATTTATATATTTCATGAATTTTATTGTGTATTTGTTCTGAAAAACATGGTAGAACCATTCCTTTCTGATTGTTTTTTAGGATTTTGGAATTATTGTGAAATGTCATTTGAATGACATTAAAATGATGAAATTAAGTTTTTTTCACTAATATACAACAATTTTATGGAAGGTTTTTCAATAAAAAATATATTTCTATTCATTTTTTTGGAATAATTAGTTTGTAATGTTTTTAGATTAATTGTTTGGTATCTGTTCATTTTCATTGATGTGACCCTATGGAAGGAGTGTCTGCCATTGGGGTATAGGTATATGGTTACCTTTTAAAAACATGGTAGATCAATAGGATACCACTCATGAGTATGAAGGTTTCCATTGAGCATGCATGTGTGGATGTGTAGATTGTAATAAGGTATGTTGGATGATTAATGAAATGGTTTTAATGACTTTTTTGGTTTTTTTCCATGTATACTGTTTTGTTGAGAAAATTATTCACTTTGATCTGAACTATTATATTTTTTTTAAAGTGTATTATATAATGTTATTATATAAATTTGATAATGGTTTATATACATGTGGAAAGTGTAGGGAAGTCATTTGGGATAATCCAACTAAGTTTTTTTTGCAGGCCCCTTTCTTGAGAACATAGTGAATTTATAGGTATTGGTTATTGAGGCATAGGTAAATTCCAAATATCACATTTATATAGTAACTAATAATGATATGGTGGATTTTATTATGTATTTGGAAAATGAATTTTAATTTTTTGGAATCTTTTAGTATTGTTGTTTTGTCTTCTACTTTGTAATTTGATGTTGACAGTCTTCCGGTTTGGTATTCCAGTGTATATTTGTTTTGATATCAATTTGTCTTACATTGAGTTGTATCAAATGTTATTCATGCATTGTTTATATGGATATTTAGTTATGGTATTTATGTTGTGGTTTTTTTATTTCTAAATGTAAAATCATCCCCCAATTTTATTTAATCCCTTTGCATTTATTTTAAACCATTGATTTCTTGTGGATATCACTTATGTTAGTTGTAATTCCTCCTCTACCCAAGCCAATGAGGTGGGGTGAGAAGTTAAAAAATTAAAGGCTGAATAGTTTATTGAATAATGTGAAACATTATATGATTTTTTTAAAAAATAAAATATAAATGAAATTAAATTAAAATTTCATTGCATGAATGATAGTTTTTCACTAAATTTTTTAATACAATAAAAAGGGACATCTGTTAATATTCAATTACCATTATGATTTTAAATAATTATCAGAATGTTAATTAATCTAGAATTTCATTGTTTAATTTTTTAGAAATGTTTTTATGCTTGTCATTATGCTTGTGATTCACCTTTGAATATCAATTTTTTTTTCAAAAGGACATTTTATGTCTAAATATAATTTAAAGGCCCAAATGTCTAAACCTTTTGAAAAATGGGTTTATAAAGATAAATATTCTATTTCTTGTGAAATTAATTCATTATATATACTAAGATAATATATAGTTAATTATTCTAAAAGTTTACATGCATGTCATTATTGTTTTATTATAGGAATGTTGGAATACTCATTATAATATTTAGTGTTTCATTTATGAAAATATTCAATACCCTGGATCATTTTTGGACGTTATCTTGTGCTTAAATATTTAACTGTATTTCAAATTAGTAAACATGAGAAAAAATTAGTTCTTATGTGATGATCTTAAGTATTCATTTTCATATACTTAGGGAATATGTTATTTTTTTATAAATTTTTTTATTACTTTTATATTATTTTCAATTGGATATTTTCGATATTATTTATATACGGTGAAATAAATTTTGTGGAACCTTTTGATTATTAATATTTTTTTGGATGATCTTTAACTACTTTAATTAACATTATTGTTTTATATAATTTATATTTTTATTTTTAAAAGAACATATTAAAAAATATGTGTGTACACTATATATTTCAATTCATAAAATAATCATTTCTCAAAAACAATTACTAAAATTAAGGTGTATGAAAAAATTGTTTTCTGTTTTTAAAAATTTTCAAAATATAAGAAATACTCACTGGATTTACTAAAATTATTGTATCCAAAAATCCCCAAAATATTCCTTTATGTATGTTTTGTGTGAGATTGTGTTTTCTTACAAATCCTGATGACCGAAAATGAGAATGGTTGGTGTTTTCCAAAGACATGTTTTGAAGGTGTCGTAGTTTCATAGTGTTTTCTTAATTTTGGGCCCTCAAAATCAAGATTTTGATGTTGGAAAAGGATGGATTTATTTATAAGAGTGAATTTTATGAATAACATTGAATAAAATATGCAAAGGGTGAGAACCGAATACCATAATTCTTGGGGCACGTATAATGTTCCGAGAACAGTACGCGGAGTGGCAGAAACAGTATGCAGGTGTGGTTTGGGAAATTGAAAATGGTTTTTTGTAAAAAGCGGTGTAGTACATAGATGGATTTTCATCAGTGTAGGGGATAAACCATGTAATAGAAAATGAAGTACATGGACCGTGTATGAAAAATATTTCACAGGTGGCTTGCGGTTCGTGATGTCAGAAGAATCCGTAAGCGATGGAGGTAAAGTTGATGATTTGGTAAATAATTGATAAGAAGATTTTGTGGAAATCCTTTCCAATATATGAATTTCTAATCCCAATGATTTCTGTGGAGATTGAATATCTTTAGAGGATATGTTTTTTATTTAGGAATTTGGTGGTTTCTGAATGATGATTTCAAGGGATAATCCCGCAAAGTCTATAGTGCTCCTCGTGAAAGATATTGCTCTGAAGGATTAAAGAGAAAAGATATGTTTTCTTATGACTCAGTACACAAAGGATTAATATCTGATACTCAAGTGAGTGTATTCAAAAATTGGTATGTGGAGGGGGAGATCCTCTACGAGGAAGCTAAGGTAGTCCAAAGACAATGAGATGTTCATGGACAGAGAGTGATTCACAAAGGAGTTTGTGGAATCAGTACGCGACAACAATATGCGATCGTGATGGAAGAAGCAGTTCGTGGATAGAGGTCCAGTTAGCATAGATGGAAGTAGTATGCGGAGTAGGTGACCATATACAAAACATGATATGTAGTACACAGTAGAATGAGGTGGTTCATGATTTTCATTATAGAGCTTCAAAAAGCTTCAAATCATTTTGAGAATGTATTTTTCAGTACCTAGAAGTACTTGGGATTGTGAAAATAATCTACATGTGAAAAAGGAAAATCATCATTGCATTTAAACTATATTTGAGGATATAGAAATTCTTACAAATTAAGGGACCTACATGTCCGTAAATTGTGTTTGACCTACAAGTTGATAAACTATGAGTGGATTTCTTTCCAAGAGTAGGGATAAAAGGAAGAGGAAGACGGTGACCATTTCCACTAGCAGTGATCCATAAAGGAGGTATAAGGAGTGAACCTTGGGAATGAAGTTATCAGACCCTAAACCATGTAAAGGCAATGAGCCTGGGCATAGAAGATCTATCCCAAACATTGTACTCATTATATGAAATGAGCCTTAGTGAATATGGTACATAGGGACATTATAGTTGTATTATCCTTGGATATAGTCCAGTGAGGGTGAACCATGTAAACTCATTGTGTCATGTGCATGATTTAATCTCTATTAATACATTTCTATGTAAGAAATATAGAGTTTTGTTTTGTCTAACTTCAAAAAAAGATCAAAACCTTATAATGATTCAATCTGTTATAACGTAACCCCCCTGGGATATTTGACCTAGTGGACCTAACAGTAACTATTATTAATTATGTAATGGTGAATACATTCTAACCCATTAATTTTTTGGAATTATTGAAGTGGTGTTTTTCGAAGGATGTTCTAAAGAGTCTTGAGAGTAGAATGAGGAGTTGTAGCTGAGAAATTCAACTTAAAAGAGTTCTATGGCATACAAACATGATCTATTCCATTGAAGGAAGTATCTCTATCATTATGGGGTTAAATATGACCTTGATGGTCTAATGGGGTGTTTTTTGGTTCTTCTATATTTGAGGGGTAATAGTGACGAGAATCATAGATGTGACATATTCCATTCTTTTGTGATCAATTCATAAATTTTTGAGAGGTTGACTTTTTGCGTTTAGCTTATTTGGATGAATCTTTTAGTTATATAATTTAGGGTGGTAGCTAAACCATGGATCTAGGATGAGATGTTCTATCATTATCATTTTCTCAGGTTTGTGGTGTGGGTTTTTAACCAATGTTATCACCCATTCACTGGTTTTTAGATCTATGATAAGGAGCTCACCATGTTTCCTGTACATTCCTTTTACCCACCTCATTGGGGAAAATCACTTATACTAGACAATGGTCCCCTCCTTTTTAGTACTTATATGGTAGGGTAAAGTAGGATGCCTCATAGACTTATATTTTTCAAATTTTGTAAAATATCCTAGAGCCCAATGAACCTTATAATTTTTCAATCTTTTATATCATTTATTGAGTGACTCAAGTGCATCCCCCTGAGTTATTTCATCCCATAGTTATTTTTTTTCAAACTCATCCTTGGAAGATCACTCTTTGGGGGTTTTAGTTGAGTTCCCTTCTCCTAGTGTTCTCTATTTTATTCATGAGGAGAAAGATATTGTCAATGACATGAATTTTTTAGTGTGATTTTGGTATTGTAATAATGTGGGTTTTTATTTTCTATTCATATTGAGGAGTTTACCATCATTATATTCATCAATGTTTTTCTTCTTTTGTATTATTATTATAAGATGTTGATCAAAAACATTTTTGTAGGTAGGGGATCATTTGATTCTACAATAGTCATACATGTGGGAGGTATCAATATATATTTTTATCATAGTGAATATTTTATATAAATCATTTTGATGATAATTAATTGGATAAATTGATATTTAAGGTTTTGGAAACTGAATCGTGTGTTGTATGGAATTTAAAAGTATTGTTATTTGGACTATTCATATTTGTTATATCACTAAAAATTAGGGATATATATATATATATATATCATTTTTTAGTATTTGAAATTTAATTTTGTTATGGAACATTTTGTGTGTGGTTGTACTATATAAATATGAAGAAAAATGGATAATAAACTATTTTCCCTAATGAGATATTGACTCATCAAAATAATATATTTTTTAAATGGGATAGAGACATATATTAAAATTTTATTAGAATCCCCATTTCATTGATCTTAAATAAAACATTTGAAATGTTGTTAGAATGTGTGTTTCTCATGTGGGGGGATATATTATGATGGGGTTGTGATGTGTGGTGGATGTGATGATATATAGATATAGTATGTATATGATTTGATGAGGAAGTATTTGTGGATGTGAAATGGTGGTAATGTGGGGAATTTGGACTTTATAATATTGGGATGTTATTTTTTAGTGATGTTCTAGTTTCTCATTTGAAGTGGAATTAAACTGATAAAAAAAATTAAGCCGTATATTTTGATATGGTTAATGAATTGTTCAAATAACAATGTATGTGAGGTTAAAGTGGTTCATTATAAAATTTAAAATAATGGTATGGAAAATTATTGGGCTTAATAAATTAAATTTTTTGGTAATGGTGAATCTAGAAAGATGATTAATTTTTAATGGAATGTTTTTTTTTTCTTATGGTGTTCTTGTGTTCTTTTATTCATAGAGTGGTGGCATTGAATATTGAGGATGTAGTGAAGCTTTTTGGTGATGTTTGGAGTAAGTTTTACTTTGGTTTTGATTATATATGATGGGATTGTGATTGGATATAATTTCTCAAATTATGTTCTGTGTAATTTATATATTCACCCCATAATTATTGAGCACCATATGTTAATAAAAACATATTCTGGGAGAGTTTTTCAAAAATATCAGTGACGAGGATGGGTGTATTTCAGCCCCTTATTCTATAATATCTATTATAAGGTATATTTATATGCACATAAAATTATGGATAGTGGTCATCATATCCCAATTGGTAGTTACTGATAAGATAATGTTGTCTCAATAGTAGATGATGTTCGGGGTCAGAGGGGGGAACGTGGAATATTCAAATCATTTTTAAAATTCCATACTAATCTAGTTACTATAGTGGATGTGTTTGGATGGCCCAGGTGTCATAAATAGTGTGGTTTTGTGATATAACCTATGTATTTTATTAATATGTGGCATGATTTGGTGGATTTGGTGTTCTCTAAAAAGATGTTATGTGATATGATAGCCTAGGCCTCTTTAATAAATATGGGGTGTATATAAGCGATATTAGGGCCAAAAAATATAATTTATTGTTGAGATTTTTAATCTTAATTTTAAAATAGTTTGGTGTATCTTTTATTCATATGCCTATCATTACATACATACCCATGGATGCATTACTTTTTTAGTGTGCCTTAGTCAAGTCGGGATGCATTTGACATCCTTCAAAAGAACTATTGGATCTGTTGTTTGATCATGGGTTTATTAGTATTCTATTTTCACATGTGAATGAGATAATTTTGGTGTGATAATACATATTATACTTTTATTCTAACCAATGGTATATACAAACAAATTTTTAGGTTTCAAAGAGGACAACATGAATTGAAATGGACATTTCTTTCTCAGACTATGGAGATGTTACTATGTCAAGGAATTAGTATTTTATTTTGGGTATTTATATTAGAGAATCATATATTTGCTTACGTGAGTCATTAATTATAGGAATATTTATACTCTAAATTCTTTTATATCAATTTCTAGAATTTGTTTTGTGGTTTCTATTCAATCTCTTTATCTTATTTTATAGATGTATTTTCCACCTGTATGTGAGAACTAAATACCCTTGGTTCCTCTTTAAAACATGGGGCCAAATTACTGTGGGACTTAGGAATCATTATTCGTCATCAATCGTTTTATAATTCTTAATTCACACCATCCTTGAATGAATTCATTTTAGTTGAATAAATTCTTCTTTATTTATTTAAAAATTATTATTCCCAAAAATTTTATTATAAAAATTTTCAATTTAATTTTTGTAATAATTATTTTATTTAAAATCTATTTAGTTTAATTTTGATTTAATTTAATGTTTAAAAATATTTTAAACAGTCAATTATTTAATAATTTTTAATTATAATTTTGATGTTTCAAGTAAAATGTGTAAACATAAATGTTGTCTCTATTATTTAATCTCAAATATAATTCAATTTCTATGTAAAATTGTTTTTTATTCATGATATAGTATCTTGGACTAATGTGGAGGTTTTATTTTTTTTAATTCATATTTTATTTAAATGATACAAATATTTTATCATTTATGGGGAAAAATAAAATATTTCAATTTTAAAAAAATAACAGAATGGTTTTCTTGTATTAAATCAATTTCACGAGAATTTTAATATAATTTCAAATTTTAATCATTATAAAACCATTCTAATATAATGTAGAGTATAGAATGATAATTTAGTGGGATGTTTAAATGTTTTATTTTATATATATAGTTTTTTAATGATTTATATAGAATGATTACTGTTTATAAAATATGTTTTAAATAGTTTAATCATGAACAATGATGATTTATAAAATATATGTTATATAGTTTAATTTTAAAAATCAAGGTTTTAAATTATTTAATGAATTCATTTTTATCTTATAGAAACTTTTCGATTTAATTATAGTCCCGGTGAATCATATTTAAAGATTAAATTCAATGGGATTTGGAAAGTGTTTATAAGATGATGTTTTTTGATCGGAATGAAATATATAGTAATCTAGAATATGTTTTTAAATTTCCAATTTTCTATTTCCATTATAATTTTATTCTTATTATTTTTTTTAAACTTATCGTACATACTAGTTGATTTCTACTTACTTTTTAAACTTCCTCTTTGAATAAATTTTATTTAATGAAGGGGTTCCCATCAACATTCACAAACATCTATTAAAATATACTTATTGTATACAACTCAATGTTCCAACAATAGAAAGATTTATATTAGATCCATATTGAATTATGAATATCTTGGAATGTTTTTTAAAATACATTAATTCCTTTTTATATCATTATAATGTGAAAAATCTACATATAAAATAAAATGTATTTCAATTTTCCATGTAATCCTAAATTTAGTGAGAGATAATTTTTAACTATTAACCTAAAAGAGTGTAACAATGTGTTAAATTTGAAAGGTAGAGAAACATGATCATTTATGTGAGAGAATTTTTATGATGAAACTTTTTCTATTAAATATTTCAAAAGGGGGAGATGTTTTGAATTTATTCTAGTTTTTTAATAATAATTATTAGGGATAATGTCGAACAGATCATTGAATAAATTTTTGTTTTGATACTTACAAGGAATTATTTATTTTATTCCCTCTAAAATATGTATTTATATGAAATAATGAAAATATTTAATAAAATAATTATATATATATATATATTAAAATTATTCATTACCTTGATTAGAACATAATTTTTATTTTTACATAATGTTGTTGGATTTGTTGTTTTGATGGTTCATAAGATGTTCTAGCAGTTTAATATTAACTGGGTGGCTAAAAGTTGAAATTTTAACCATTAAATATCATTTATAAATGTTATTTTATTTTCAAACATTGTGAAACCATGTATCCAGTTTTCCCTTGTAGCCAGAAAATGATGGAAATTATCCCAAAGACCCATACCATGTATCCAAATATCCCAATTCAGTCACATTATATATTTTTTATCATAAAATTGGATATAGAAATATATTTTTTTAATTATTATTGAGTAATAAATGCATGAAAATTATCTATATTTCATTAGAATAAATAAAATGTCGATTCAACATATTTATAATTTCGTAAATAATGATATATGTAACTAAATATTTACATTAAAAATTTAATATTTTTTAAGAGATAATTTACCAAAATATTTTAATGGTAATTTTAGCTATATAAGATATTTTTAGTTTATTATCATTTATTTTTAAATCCAATAAATTTTTTAATATAATCAAACTACACTCAATGCTGATTCTTTTGATTAAAATGTGTTATTTTATTCTGAAATTAGATAATTCGATGTATTTGACTATTTTACAGTAATTAATCTGTAAATTATAATATCTGATCAATATTCCTATCATAATTTTTCTAATTTATTTTACTTCAATTCAACTCCACAAATAAACCTATTGGGATATGCTTAAATTAATTCATCTATGTAAATTTTCTTATGTGATTTCGGTTTTTGTGAATTTGGCTATTTTTTGGGAAATTTAATGTACCTTTAACTCAGTTTCATGGATTAAGTTACATGATGTAAGTCACATAGATATATAAATCTCATTTTTATGTTTTCCTATGTAAAACTATTCCATATGTGACATATATTCTTACGTAGAGACTGTATGAATTCTTATGCGTATAACTCTATCATAATTTTTTTAATTTATAAATGTTATTATTAAACCTGGAATTGTGATTTTTTATATTATTCAATATTTAGAGTTTGTGGAAGAGTATTTCAAATCATCATGATGTCTTTATTTTGATAAATTTATTAAATAATAGTTTAGAATCAATGTAAATAGGATTTAGATTTCATAGGATGAATTAAATTAGAATCATTTGATATTAAGTGTGTAAGAATATTCATGCTTAAATTTTAGAAGATGAAAAATTCAATTCCAAACCAATTGAAATACGAAGGGTTAGTATCACAAGAATTCTTTAGTGTTTCAATAACATTAATACTCATTATTATGAAAGTACTTACTACATATCTAAATTTTTATCATTTTCTAACCTACAACTTTTTAAAGAATATTAAGAGATAGATAATTGGAATAATAATTATCCCTTTTAGAAATAAACAAGAAACATTTGTCTAGAAATTAATTATTTCCATTATGATATTATTGAATTGGAATTTTTAAAATCATAATTTTTTTATAATGAAAAGTTTTTGTCTCACATAAATTCATGGAATAGTCCATAAAATTTATCATTAACATTAGGATTGATTTACTTATACATTAATCCATTATTTATTATTATATGGATTTTTTCTGTATAACATGGTTTTTATTTTTACAATATATTTATAGAAATTAATATTTAGTTCCAATTGATGATTTTATTTTTCATTTTTTTGAAGGATGTCATGGATTTTAATGTGAAGAAAATATCAATGATTATGTTAATGTACAAAAAGACCAGAGCATGCATTGAAGTTATATAAACATTACTATGTATAGAATTATGTATATTATAGCTCTTATATTTTTATTAAGGATTCAAAATTAAATTTATTGACTAGTTAAACGTATGGTTTCTTAGTATTCAATTTTCCAACAACTTAAATAATCCAATTAGTACCTAGTCTAAATAAAAAATTCTCTATAGAAAATCATTCAATGGGTTATGAAATTTTATTATTTAATTATGTTTAAATTTTATGTTTTGTGTCATTGTACGTAGTGTGTCTTGAAATGGTTTTTACTACCTTAAAAATGGTACTTTTGGGTTTATTCTGTTCTAAAATTAGGCTGCTATTTGTCTATCTCTTTAAACAATCGTGTCTCACATTAATGGTAAAACAATAGAAGAAATAACTACTTATATAAATGTTTGAGATTAGTTTATCCACTTATAATATAAATTTCCTCCATACTCATACTGAAGAATTTGTTAAGACTTATCCTATGAAACTCTAAAATAGGTATAATCCTAAAAATGATTGGGTTACATTTCCACCCATAAAACGCTTTGTAATATATGAACCTGAAAAAATTTAACATGTCACAATTTTGATTTTAAATGTAGAGGTTGGGTCTTATCCTAAAAATAAATATGTTTTTTTCTAAACCTATAGGAAAATAGGTGGCTAGGATAAGCCTCCATGTGTGAAAATTGTATATGTAATGGGTTTTCACTCACCATCAAATGTGATATACCATAGGCTGTGCCATGAATAGGGTTGGTGTCTATTGATTGGAGTGGGATCATGTATATATGATAAAATATAAAAAAATATTTTGACATTTTAATTTCAAACATTCAATTTTCTTTTTAAATTTTCATATTAGTTGGGATTAATTATTTAATATTTTAACTTTTCAATTTTAACACATAAAGCTTTAAATCTGATAAATATTAATAAATAAATACTATTAACCCCCACCCCAATACTTCTTTATTTACCTCACATATTTAAGACAAGTAACATGATTTAAAAATAGATTCATCTTTGTGTATAAAGATAGAAGTTAGCATGTTGAGTATATCTAAACCATTATTATGGTCTACCGTGAATGGACCCTTTCTGCAACCAGTTTTGACACTCATAGGGGATATGCTTTGGTTAATCCTATACTCTTATAAATATTATATTATGTATCGATTTTCTTATAAAATTGCGGGATAGGATTGATAAGTATAACATAACCCAACACAATGTAACCCGTCTTTGAAAAAAACTGGTATGTGATTGAAAATGTTATACAATGTAGAAATGAATGTATCATTGATTGATATAAATGTATCATAGGATAATACATATTTTGATTGAGCATAAATATTCATATAATCATTTAATCTAGTTATGTTAGTATCTTTTTTGGGTTTTTTTATTTTTTTAAAATTTAAAAAGGAAATGATGTAAAGAAATTTATGTACATAGAAATCACTTAGCCATATAACTTATGATTGTATAATACAAAAATCATTTACAACAATTGTATGGTCTAGTTTCTTAGAAAATTATATTCATAATTGTTATTCTAGTATATTTTAAATGTTATTTCGTTTATATGAAACATCTAAGGATATTTCCTCATTAATTATTCTTTTATGATATCATAATATATATTAAATGGTATGAATAACTTGTAAAAATGAGTTTATGAAAATTTTTAATTTGATTTGGATAACTACTGAAGAACACATCACAATAGTTTGGATTAATAAAATGTTTAACACACTGTTGATTTATTATTAATAAAGGGTTAATAATTTTTTTAAAAGTAATATATATCATATTGGTAACCATGGGATTGACAATTCCAAATATTATTTTTTGAATTATATCTCATTTTTCGGATTATGATACATATATAGACTGGTTTTGGACTTTATAAACTAGTAGTCATTACCATATCAAGGATAAATATATAGTTAATTATTTAATGAATATTTGACAATAATATGGTTTATTATCTTGGGAATTCAAATAGTTTTCTCTAAATGTGTGTAATGTAGAATATATTACTCAAGTATATACATATTTGAGTATATTGTTATATGAATGAACAATCATTCTTGATGAATGATATGTGACATGATATAGACTAATGATACATGTTATTTGTAATATTAAATGATACATCTCACATAATGAATCTATTAAGAATACCCATACCAAAATTCATTAGTTAGTATTAACAAAAATTCCATGAGGAAAATTAGTTAAGGAGGAGAAGATAACAACCAATGACTATGAAACATGTTTATTATAAAATAAGTCACGTATAACCGAGACCTTTCCCCATATGAAACATTCAATTAAAACAAGAAAATCAATATGTTTATCCAGTTAATGTCATAGTGGTTGAATTATTAGGTGTTTATAAGAGTAATGAAATTATGATATATATTTGTATATAAAAATTTACTTATATAAGGGATATTTTGTAAATTTTTAATTTATTCATTGCCATGTTTACGAGTTCATTTTATTATTTATTATAATATTTACTAAAAAAATAGGAATCTTATTGTTAAATGACGATATTTATAAAATATAATATATATTGATTAAGTATATCATTATTAGTGTTAAATTGAAATTGTCAATAAGAACTACTAGAATTTTAAAAAGATACTTTTTCTATAAAAATATTTTTCATTGTATTTTATGATTTTATTTTAAAGTATAGATTGAGAATTTTTGAATTTTAATTTTCAAAAATAAATAAATTTTTTTAATTTTGAGTATCAACATTATCTTAGTATTAGTATTTGGGGGTTTTCTAAAATAAATGGGTTTTTGGTAAACAATGAAACATAACCTTTTTCTATTAGTGTAAAACTAATAACATTATGAATTGATGTATCTTATATCCTTTTACCATATATATATATATTAAAAAGTGAAATTATTCATTTTGAAATACCTTTTTGGATTTTTATAATCATTGTATAATATTTTCTAATATTTATTATTTTAGAAAATATACTTTTCTTATGTTTCATTAATTAAATTTGAACATGTGAAATAATGTTCTACGAGTTTATTTCAAAATTAAATAATTATTATATGATCAATAATAATATTTTAATTTCATCAAAATCAATAGAATAGATAATTTTACCCTATACATTTATATTACAATTAAATTTACAATTTTTTTAAATAGGATTTGGCCCATTATGTTGGATAATATTTAGATTGATTTTCATATTCAAAAAAAGGTTAATTTTATAAAATAATTATTATATTTTAGATTCTATTTTTTTTATATTATCTAATTTATAAAATATGATTTTTATATGAATTTTAGATTTTTAGTGTTAATGATAGTTACCAAAATAATGGTGAAATAATAATAATTAAATATATTGTTTTTTTATTTTCATTGAATTTCAATAATATAAATTAAAATTAAAATTAAAATAATAACTAAAATTATATTATTTATAAAAACATAAATAAATATAAAAAACACTTTTAATTGGAAATCAATACTAAATAAAATTAAGAATCCATAATGGTCCAAATGTCACTTTCTACTAAAAGAATTCCTCATAAAATGAAATTTTTTGTTGGAATATTTAATTTTATATTATTTAGATATATTAGTGAGTAATATATAGGCTATTTTTTTGATTCATTTAACTATTCATTTTTATATGGGTTATTTTATATTTTTAATAAATATAATATCAATTTATAAAAAACAAGAAAACTATTTTAAAATTAAGGGTCTAATGTAAACAACATAATGGTAAAACACCAATAAATAGTTCCAAACATGTTTTAAATTCTTTTTTTTATTATTTATCTTCCAAATGAAACCCCCCCATAAACAATTTTATTTAAATAAAAGAACCATTTACCCTGAAATAGTGTCATTGAATTATTAAAATATGAATGGTGTAGCCCAAAGTTCCTTCTTCCAATCATATAATATGGGGTCACTTCAACCAAATTAAAAAATTCACATACCATTTTAAAATAACATTTAATTATATCTAAATTTACTCCCTTAGAATTCCATCACACGTTCTGAAGCCCTATACCACACTATAGTATAATAACCCATCCAATTCCAAGCGGTTTTCCAAGGAAAGGAAATGTCTCTAAAGTAAGTATTAACTTCTTCATAAGTTTTCATATATAATATTCCAATTATAAATTTATTATATAAATAAAAATATTTTAATGTCCCAATTTTTTAAAAGATGAAACTATAGTTAATAGCATACATGATATGCTAAACCGAACCCAATCAATTAATGATTATTTCAATATGGATCTTTCAAAAATTCCATTAAATTTGATGATATGAGTATGATTATGTACATTATGAAACATATATATATATATATATATATATTTTTCATAAATATGTTGAATAAAAGATTAATAAATAATCAGTCAATTTCTCCTAATTATTTTTTGTTTTTTGAAAATATGGTTTCTTTAAAATTTATTTCCATTGTTTTTTTGATAAAATATTATAATTATTTATTGAAAATATTTAAAATATATTTCATAAAACTAACTCTAATTTTTATAACATCATATCAAAATTTAATTATGGTAAAAATATATATTTTTCAAAAAATATTGTTTATTTAGTGAATAGTCAAAAACACCATTTTTACGTAATACACACTTTTTTATTGATAAATTAAATAATTTAAAATACGCTTTTTAAAATTTTTAGTAAAGTTCACATAAATTATATTTAGTTTCATTTAATTCAATTAATTATGTATCAGTCATTGTTATACCATATTTTAATATAGGTATATTGTTTGGATTTAAAATGTATTTTTTTCTGAGAATTTGTTTAAACTGCATAATGTTTCCCAATAATAATTTATTAATAAAACCATTAATGGGAAATTATTTATTTAAAATTATTTAGAATACATATATATATATATATATATATGAATTTTAATTTATGTAACTTTTATTACTAGTGATATAGTTAAATTACAATAATTGTTTCCCTGAAAAATAATTTTTCGTAAAACATCTATCCATCATGTTTGTAAGTTTTATATGAAATTTATTTCTTCAACATATGTGTATTAATTTTTTTAAAATTTATTCGATATTTGGAATAATAAAAAATAATATTTGCTAATATATTTATATTAATTATAGAACAATTTGAATAGTAACTGTAAAAAATATATATTACCTCGATAAAAAGAAAATTTTCTAATTGAGATAAAAAATATTTCATTAGGACAAGAAAAAAGTATCCCTAATAGTTTAAATAATTATATTTATTTTTATTTGAAACAATTATTATATTTAATCTATATTATGTTTACTTTCTCAATCATTAAGTAATCATTTTGAAAAATAATATATTTTGATAAATTATAATAAAATTTTTATTATTTAATATTAAATTATAATTAATGGGTTATTTTTTTTATGAATTAATGGATATATTTAAAAATTAATATTTTTATAAAAAAATTTATTGAATAATATTTTCTAAATGTAAATGGTCTTATAATTTTTATGAAGTAAAATGTAATTTCTATATGGGTTTGAAATCTATTAATCTCATAAAACCCTTCATTTCTCAATAAATGTCAATTATATTTTAATATATAATATAAAAATATATGGAATATTATTTTGATAAAAAAAATATATTAATTTTCAAATCGTAATATCAAAATTGTTCATTGTGAATTTTTCATTATTTTCGGAGAAAATCTAATTTTCGGGTAAAAAATAAATATCGTATAAATATACAGTGTATAATATGACATAATAATGACCTAAAAAATATTTAATAAATAAAACAAAGGGCTTTCATGAAAAAATTTATATTTTAAATTTAATATAATTTTATTTGCGGTTTATTAGATTAATTTAATAAATCTTTTACGAATCGTCCAAAACAATTATTATATTTTATGGTTTTAAAATCATTTCATTAAGTGTATGAATCACTTCAACATTAGAACATGTATTATTTTAATAAGTTAATCCCTTTCATATATAAAATAATTGAAACAACCCCCATTTTAAAAAAAATCGGTTTCAGAATTGTTCGTCATGGGGTTTGGGTTATTTTATTATGTAGAGTCCCAAACCTATGTTTAAGAAATAATTATTAATTCCCCACCCATTTTCTATATAAACCCATCAAATATCCCTAATATATTAACTAAATATCCTTGGAATATATCCTTACTCATACCTCCACCCCCTAGAGACTTCCCAAGGTTCCCCTAAGCTCTCCAGAATCCCCTTTAATGCATTTGGAGTCACACACTCAAGAAAGGGTTTTCTCTTCTCTCTTTTCAATTCAACAACCTATTTTTTAATATGATTTTTAGTTTCAATTTTTTGTTGTTTGTGTATCATTTTATAAAAGAAACATACTTTTCATTTTATTTATAAATTATTATATTCCACTTTCACGGTCATTTTCCTTCATATGATCCTTTATGAACACCTGTTTCCATGATAAAATTTAGAAATGGACCATTTCATTCTCTTCTTTATTCATGATTTCAATTTTATAATTCCATTTGTATCTAATTCATATTTTAGTGACATATTCATAACTATCCCTTTTACTTTTGATTTTATGTACAAATTATGTTAAATCCCTTTATCTCTCATAAACCCATTTTATGATTCCTTAGGTTATGCTGTTGTGCTGCAAAAAGTTCACCTTGACTTTTCATGATAAAAAATGTGTAGTGAATAAGATACTAATTTCCTATCAAGGGGATTCACCTTCACACAATTATACTTATTTTATTACGAAAGTACATTTATTTATTCCACACTCCTTGATATTATAATATAATGAAATGGAAAATGATTCCTTGTTTTGTGATCTATTTGGAAAAATTAAGCATGAGAATCAATTAATATGACATGTGTGATCGAAACAATATTGCACTCTAATTCATTGGATAATTTTTTAGACTCCTGTTATTTTATAATTGGTTTTAGGGAGTGAAGCTAATCCATTATAAGGCTTTTTCCATCAACATGTCTTAGATGTCAGACTTGACAAATGTTTAAGATGCATTGTTTTAAGTTGTTTCTAAATTTTATATGCTTCATTTTGTATTGTCATTCAATATCAATTCTCATTGTTCTTATTTATAATTATCACTCCTTTTATTCACCCTTTATATTAATATTTTATGTATGTATTGTTTTCTTCATGTTATTCCATTTTTATTAACTTGTTGGGTTTTATTGATCAATTATTTCTTTGTATGTCCCAAGGTTATCCCATAGTGTTTTGACTGAGCAAATGATAAGGAGGTTGTCAATACTGATTTAGTTTATTCAATTTTAAATTGTTATTTAATGTACCCAATTCCCTAATAAACTATACATCTTGATCAATCGCATTATATTATGTGTAATATTATAAAATAAATCATGAATTGTTTTGAAATAAAGAGAAGGGTTTTTATAAATATAATCACATCAGTGTAATAATTATGTATATATCATTATATATTAAAATGAAAATATTTATTTATTTATATCCATCATTTATTAAAATCAAAATAATTTGTTATGTGTTTTGCAGATGGCCACATCCTCATAGATATATCATATATTTTTAACCACATCATTCATAGCTAATAAGAAGGTTGTAATGGATGAATAAATATGATAACTAAAATACACCTACGATTATACAATTTCTCATTGTCATTTAATTTAATTATCAATCGTTTATTGATAAATGAAAGTATTAGTCTTGTGTACATGAAAGCTATCAAATCCATGTGAAATGAGATTAATTTTCCATCATCACCCATAATCGTTGGCCTTAAATTTTTTTAATATATATGAATTATTTACATTAAACTATTAATATGTTGGTAATTATGAAATTATATCTCAATTATTCCTACCATTTTCAGCATGTATAAGGAGTTAGGAAAAACACTGAATATCATCATGTAACCAATGCATGAATAAAAATACACAATAAGTACATGTGAAATGAAAATAAATTATCCATATTAAATTAAATTAAAAAATTAGGGTTGCTAATTTGTTATCTAATATATAATTTTTTTTATTTAGGATATTCGGAAAATGCACAGAATGAATCTAGAACAATTTTTGTGTTTTATCTCAAAATATCCTTCTCATAGAATCATGTTCTTCAATGACACTATTTTATTTTAGATGTTCTAAATATATATAATTATATATTTAATATCATGTATATTATGTATTAATGGTTTTTTAACAATAACTTCAAATATATATCTCTTTCATGGCGGCATGTTTAAATATTGTGTACCAATTTCTTATTTCCATGAGAATATAATATATACATTGAAAATAAATCAATGAAATAAATCATATGGATATTATTAATTTACTTTATGTTCATGGAGAGAATAATGACAAAACCTTAATAATATCTTCATGGTATCATTTTAATACATATCGCACTCCATCAAGGCCACATCTGATTAATTTTCAATAAATTGGTTGGAATATTAAAAATAACCACGATTTCTTACCTCATGTGTCATAATGATGAATCAAGAGGCGATATAAATCTTGTCACACCCATCAGAAAATAATTCCAACATAATTATCATATGAATTTAAGGTATAAATAATATATAGTCAAATTTTCATAGTAATAAATAGTTTTACATTATGAAATAACTAATATATTAATTGTCAAAAAATCCCCTTCCATTAAATAGAATAATTTTTTACGTTAAAACCACTAAATGTAAATGGTTTCCACACCATAAGTATTAATCGATTTAATATCATGGAAATAATGGAAATGATATAGAACACATCCTCGATATTAATTAATATGGATGAGAAAGAGGATACTAAAGTGAAGAGAGATATTAAATAGCGATAGATAACATAACTCTTATTAATATTGTAGGGTATGTAATATAAATTCATATGATTATTTTTAAGTTAAAGGAGGAAACATATCTTTATATGAGAATTGATATTTTATTGTAAAAATTATAAATAGTAGTGAAACACCGAATACAGTTTCTAGATGAAATATCCTAACAATTTTACACAGAGATGATGTTATGAAGAACCTACACTGATGATTTTAAAGAATGTTACATGTATATAATTTTAAAAATACCATCAAACTAAATACAAATAATTAAACCTTGAAAGAGAAATAATTTTTCTCTCGAGGAAATGTGGAGTTAAAAACATATGATCATTGAAATAAAAACCATTTTACTAATATAAAATACAAATATTGAAATGCTCATAATGAAAATGATAAAAACTAATTCACTTAAAAAAAGATAGTGACAAATATGTAGTATATAAGAGATAATATATTTTTGGATTTTAAAATAATTACACTTTTTTTGGAAATAAATAATATGGAAATTGAGCATAAACATCCATCTTTGAAGATGATTATTATTTTTAACATTTTTTCTAGTTTATTAATAAATATGTTCATCAAAGAAGAAAAATTTCTATAACAATCCATTGAATATCAAATCTTGAGAGATATATTTAAATAGTTATTAAATTAATATTATTTAAAAAACAAATAAATAATTTTATAGAATACACACAAACTATATGTATAATCTTCCTGAATAAGGATCATAACACAAGGGTAAAAAATCTATTAAATAAACACCCTAAAAACTTGTGTGAATAGTGAATCAAAGTCCATTGAATGAGAAAACATAAAATAAATAACTAATTAAAAATAATAAATAAAAATATATAAAAATATATCTAGGAGAATTATATACTTGATATGTATTATAATATATGAATAATATGAATCATGTCTCAATGATGATTGTTTTAGACGAAACCCCAATATGAATTTAGTTACCATTCAATAAAATGAATATATAGGTGTAAATTAAAAAAATACATGTAAATAAATTGATTGAAATAGTAATATGTATAATATTATGATATGGGTATTTATGTATAGTATATAATTGTTCTTTAGATTTATAACATCAAAACATTCCTCAGTGAGGGGTAATTGAGACCAAAACCCTTACATTTAATTTTAACTTCTATTAATTTACAATATCATCCTTTGTAATAAAAATCAAAATCCAGATAACTAAATTAAAAAAATTATTTATTTTTATAACTTTTCAAATTTATATTATAATCACTCTTTATATATTTATTAGTTTTCTTTTTTTCTTTTCATATGAGAGTTTATAACTGGTAATTTTCATATAAGTTTCATAATTTTTTTAGTGATCCACCATCTTTGATAACAAGTTATTAAATCATATATTATTAATGGTAATATAATTTATGTTCCTAAATGATTTATAATTATCCTTTTTTATTCCTTGAGAGTTTCAGTCATGATTTGTGAAGATGAAATTTTTTTATTGCTCATTTTGATAAGTCAATTACTAAAAGGTATTTTATTAATTACGAGTTTAAATATTAATTATAAATTTCTTAATTTAGTTCTTAGTAGTATATATGATTAGAAATTGGGTTCCCATTTTCATCAATGATGGATTTTTTTTTTATTTTTTTGTACATGTTTATACCAACCACAAAATGTACATGCTATAATTTATAGGCGAGTACTATTGTGAATGTGGTTATTTTTTATAATATAATTATAAATGATGTGGGACAGTATTATTTATATTTTATTAAGACGATAAATTCAATTTTATTGGTCGATTAAGGAGAATATATATTAAAATTAATGATATGAAACATATTATTTAAAAAGATAATATTGTATTTTTCCTCTTGGTGAACTTGTTATAGGGGTTAAATTTAAACTGGGAACATAAAATTAATATTATTAATAAAATAATTAAATAATTTTTCAAGATTAAAAATCATAAGATGATTCTAAATTATTTCATTAAATCAGATTTTAGAACAAGTCTTCAAAGATGACTATGGAAAGGGAAGATGTCATTATGGGAGGTAGTACTCCGCATGTACCATGAATAAAGTTTTAATTTCACAATGGGAGTAATAGTGGTAGATAATGGATATCCCATAAGATATTAGATTTGTTATATTAATGATACTTATATAGTTATATTAGTATGGTTATAATTGTTTTTAAGGATAAAGATCCATACGAAGTTTGTGGTGGGAATAATACTCAGATCACTGACTTGATTCCTTTATAGGAGGACCTATTTGAAAGAGCGGAACAATGAATCATTATTAAAACAAAAAAACTCAAAAATATTAAGAGTATTATTATAGTGTTAAAATGGATAGAATTTTTTGATTAATTTTATGTGTATGTGTGGGTTGAGGCTAGTGGAAGTCAGATCCTTTTAATTATATTTTTATTTAATTTTGGTTTTACTCTTTATGAAATTTTTATTGTAATTATCTATCGTATAGTCTCATGGTGTTTTAATTTTTATCTTATATTCTAAAATATAGCTTTTTATTTTTAGTTCTATATTTGTTTGTGATAGATGATGTTAAATATATATGATGTTAAATAAATTTTTTTTATGGAATTACAGTTTCTAAAATCTCTTTCTGTTATATAATCATTCATAATATATATTATAGGATATCTAGTATCGAAGACTATTATGATATCTTCCAGCATCAAAATTACAATTTTGTGGGTTTTCATAACACCCAATCATGTATGCTCTTATATTTTTCTTGTTGGAATACATAGAATATGGAAACACTTTAAAACATTTACCACATGATAATATCCCACCATAATTATTCTATGCCTGAATGGCCCAAAGGCCTTCATTTTTATTGATTTTTGAAAACCCCTGTTTCAAGGGATGAGGGGGAACCCTAAAAATTCCCATAGGCTCATATATTACATGGCTCGTAGGCTAAGTAGATTACATGACTCGAAGATCTTAAGGGAATTCAACCAAACTATCTAAAATGAAATGCCCCTCCGCAGCATCTACATCCTGATACTGGTTGTCCACCTTTGCATGACCGTCTAGCTAGGCTTCCGGTGCAAGTATAGGTAGGTAAAGATAGCATATCCATACACTCTCATTTTGGAAATCTATTTGGCTCTGATCTGGTGAGTGCACCTACTCCGAATCCTTTTCTAGGGCCACTCCTTTTTTCTAGTGTGTATGGGGCCTGCATTAATGTGTCCTAAAGGCCTTGGGGTGGCCCTAAGGCCTTAAGGTAGCCCGAAGTCCTTTAGAATCAACTACCCAGAAGGCCTTGGGTGGCCTGAAATCCTTGCAATACTTGAGGACCAAATCAGTAGCCCAAAGGCCCAAATGGATGAATAGTTCCAGCTTCAACAGTACCAAAAAGTGCCTGTTATGGTACTACTACAGTGCATACTACAATACTACTACAGTAGCCTGGAAACATTCTTTAATGATAATTTAATTCTATATAACATATTAAAGTCCATAAATATTAATTTTAAAACCATTTATATCATGATAAGATGTATATATCATCTATAGTAATGGTTGTTTGAAAATTACTAAGAACATTACTTATGTTTCCCCTTTACTAAATATTTACAAGGCCAAGTTTTCTAAATCCCAGAAAATTGGTTCCTTCTATTTCTTCATTGTTGATATTAATCCATGACCAATAAAACTTATTGAATCTTTATCCTGATATAAGTCTCTTAGGCGGTAGTTTAATGCACCATTATAGTCCATGAGTTATTGTAGACACCCCATTTTCCTCATGGTTGGCTCTTTCTTTGTAATTATTTATATTAAAATATTTTATTCTAATAAAGGTTTGATAATTCACCATAATTATAGTTTATATATATCTTTAAGGAAAAAAATAAAACATATAGAATATGTTCATGAGTAGGATTGTTTATTTATTTTTAGTCGCCTTGATTCATAAGAAAAAAGCATTGTCATTATTTGTTAAGACACACTCTAGTCATTTGTTTTTTACATCATTGTGTATTGAAAATACTTTCATACCATATAGTAAGTTTAATAATATTTCACTTATAAATCTATTCATTAGGCCTTCAAAAAAATTATTCATATTCTTATATCAATGTAAAGTTCACCCCTTTATATGTCAATATGGTTAATGAATTTTCAAATTTATAACTATATTCTAGAAATATCTATTCATAACATGGTAATACACTTAAAGTACATAATTTAATTATATTTACTATTTTGGGATATCCATTGACCACCTTTGTTTTTACAATGTCATCATTTATTCCATGTCTGGATAAAATATGGTGATGATGATATAATCATTGAAGATAATATTCTATGTTGTATAATATTCTATATAGGTACTTCACTTTTAGAGTTTAAAGGGAAATATGTAAACGATCCTCTGGTTATTCAATGATATTATATTTTATCGAGATATCATAAAATATACCATAATTTGTTACAAATTTTATACATTAATACTATATTCATCATATTAATAATCAGAGAGGGATTATTTTTTAACCCAAAATACATTATTGTGAACTAACAATTCCCATATAATTTATGAAAATATTTAATTGGCATATAAACCATTGTAACATTTAATTAATGATAATTAAAATGAATATAATTATTTTATTTTTTTTGATCCACTTAAATTTGATCAAACATATCATCAATTCATGTTAAAAGTTCCTTATACACTATATTAAATTCATTGATTTCCCTAATGTAAATCCATAACCACATATAATCATCCTTATTTTTGACAAATAATTTAGGTTCCACCATATGTGAAAAACTGGGTTATACAAACCCAATATCAAAAATATCATTTATGTTATAATTTAATTCTTCAAAATATATTAGAGCCACTCTATAATAGAAAATAGATATGGGTTTCCTAACGTTAAAGAATTTAACCTCACAATTAGGAGGATATTGACGTAATACCGTAGAAAATAAATCAATATGTTAATTCAAAATACATAAATCATCTATTATTAGGATATCATCAAAATTCATTGATTCATGATCTCTATGAATTTCAATGACATAATCCACTTGATTCTAATTTAGAAAGAAGTGGAGTAATAAATTCTACCCTAATAAAAAAGTGCTTCTTGGATATCCAAAAGGATTGTAATATTATTTTATTGATAATGAAGAATTGAATTATATAATGAGATGCAATCCATATAATTGATTATATCAAACTTAACCCTTGATATAATAGCTAGGATTAAACAAAATAACCCCCTATAATTTGAAAATAGATAATAAAAAAATTCCATTTCTATATGACTTATACTTGAATATGTAACTAAAAAAACCTTCTTTAATGTTGTTGATTATTCTTTAATATTCCAATGAAACAATAATGTTCAAAATGAGTTATTATAATTAGAATAATATTATACATTAGTTAACATTGAGTTTATGATTGAGGTATCGTGTAGGAACCCATTTATAGCATCAACACTAGATTTTCTGATTGAATGATCCCAACCATGCATGTTTGTAATAATTTGGGTTCGATTCCATTAAAACATATGAAAAAGATTTAAATAGTGTATAATAACCATTCAATTAACTAATTGGACATTAAATACATCCCTCAGTACATTTCACCCACGATATTGATTTCCTTTATGTCCATATTAAAAATAATTACGACATCATATATGAAACCCTATTTGTATTTCTATAATTAATAAGTATTTGGCATTATACAATTATGTAGTTATCTTTTTCTATATTTTATTTAAATGTAACATATTCATCCTTCTATTCTCATTTTTTTTATTTAAAATTATATAATTTAAAGAAATCCTTCTTAGTCATGATAGAAGTTTTCTCTATCTCATTATAAGATGAAATTTATATGAAACTAATTCCCTTAAAAGAATTTTATTTTATTGAATGATTATGTGAACAATATTTCATTTTGGTAGTTATACATAATACTATGTCTTTCTCACATGATTTGGGACTTTCTTTTCATACTAAATAACAATTTCTTTCTCCTTTTTTTCTTAAATTCAATAATTATGTTTCTATATTATTACTATTATCTTGATCAAAATATTTCTCAGTTAATATAACATTTAAATAAAATTAACTCCATCCATCATATATATTACTCTTACAAGGGGTTTTGAATCTAAGAACACCATTGAACATTATATCCCTTTATATGATATATAATCATTATAAATTTTTACCTTAAAGTCTATCCCAATTAGGAAATATCTTCCTTAATTACATAATCCACTTCTTTACCACACATAGACTAGTGGTTCCATTAATAGAGAGAGGACGATTCCTTATAAAATGAACCAAAATTTCTTTAAATATTTTAGGTTAAATATGTTTTTTTATATGGGAATGGATTTTATACATAACCGGGGTAAATTTGTGTAATATAGTTATAAAATATTCTGTTCCAATAGAAGTCACATGGACTTGATTATGTGAGAAATCGTTACATTAGTTATGAGTTTTGAAATAGTTTTAAATGAATCTATTAGGATTCATTTATATAAATTATGGACAAAATTAGACCATGGTTGGCACTATTAATTATGAATAATATTATATATTTGAAACGAATTTAATATAAATTTATATTTATTGTTACATCTATTAAAGACAAATTTCACGAATTTTGAAAATATTTTCCTAGTGTTTTTTCTATAAATATGTTCTTTAGATTCTAGTTAACAAGGAATATAATTATCATTATATCTTAAAAACTATATAACCCAAAATCTATTAACCCTTTGGTTATTTTCATTTTATTACAGATGTAATGAATTCATATATCAAAATTCACATGATCCAACAGTTTAGAAGTCTCAATAAATATGATATATAAAGGAACATTACATTACATTGGAAACATAAATTAAAATATTTGAAAAAATAAAATATTTATTAATTATCCAGGATTATCCATAGTTCCCTTGTAGTAATATTCAAATTTTTAATGTTAAGTAAGACAAAATATAATGATGTGTGATCAAATTCAAAGTTAGGGATAGAGTACTATGAAATTAAATAAGAAATGATTTTGAGATATATATTATAACTAGATTAAATAATAAAATTTAGGCAAAAAAAATTTAAAATTAGAAAAATATATCCACATATGGAATTAATATATTAATATATAATCACAATGATTATAATATCTACATCATAGTGATCGAATGAATAATTATATACATTATAACCATACCATAAAGGCACTAACCAAGTTATCACACATGTATTGATAGGAATATAACAACTACCTAAGTCAATTTATCTGAGTATACGTACCAAATCATCTTGGAGATATATAATTATTAGCTGTAACAACCACATAATATATTTAATTCAACCATCTTATAAAAAATATTTAAACAATACAGATAATTATTTTGTATATATAAGCTGATACATAATCAAATATAAGTAATAAATTCATTAAACATAATAAATAATGTATATATATATGATAAATAATTCCCCATTAGATGGAACTAAATGGATATAAGGGTGATTAAATAATAATCATCGTAGAAACTATATGATATTCATAAGGAAATGGAATGTACCTTCATCAATAAAATTATAATAAATTTATAGTGTAGAACACCGTCATTATATATGGTCATCAATAAGAAATAGTCATTGAAAAAAATAGATTGTAATAATTGGAGGGTAAATAATTTATATTTGAATTACCTCTAAAAAATGTATGTATTTATCCCATATATTTGATATTCTTTATGGATAGAAATAATAATTTTGGAATGAATATTTGGTCAACAAAAATTAATTTAAATAGTTAACAACTATCAAAATATCATTTAATTCACTTGAGGTTAGAAAGAGAACACACCTAGTATATCAATTTTGTAATTCCGACAAAATATCCAACCTATTATAATTAATGCATCGATAATACTACAAATATGTTGAATACACCTGGATTTGGAAATTGAAATTTATGTCCATGGGATTTTATAAGAATTATATCATGTTATGAAGTAGTATAATTATAGGGAAGTGTAGATTTATAGATACCATTAAATAATGGATTTATAATATGTGTGTCAGAATTTCTTTGTTGAAATGTAGTAGAATTAAAAGGATTACAAATTTCAAATGAATGATGGAGTTTAAAATACCTAACTATAATTAACCAAATTTTTATCTATCAAATTTGAATTTGTATAATTATGTAATATATTAAAAAAATCTATATGAAGATATAAGAAAACATTATTTTCATAAATTTATAATGATATAAGTTATATTTCTAGAAAGTAAGGAACATCTTCCAATGGAATAGTAACATAACCATTGGAATATTAATGTGACAATTAGATAATTTAAAATAGAAACTAGTATAGTATCCTAACATATATAATTATAAATAAAATTTATGTATCTTATGAATTAAATAATAATATATTTATATCATTTAATAAGTAATAAATGTTTTTAAAATGAGAAATTATGTATTGTAATTTTTTTGAAACGTAAAAGTTTTCATACAATTTTATAATTTATATAATTATTTAAATGTGAAATTAATTTCATAAATAATATTCATAAATTAATCTTTGTCTATCTTATGAATAATTATCAATTTTATGAGACCTTAAATAGTTTTTCAAAATGCCCTAAAATTAGTTATAATTATAAAATCAATATTTCTCCAATAAATGATTTTTTAATTAAAAAGTATCTATCACATATTTATTAAATTAATTTCATAAAATGGAATCCATTTTTTATATATAATCGTTGATAAATTGTTGTGGTAAATTTTGGTTTTTTTCTATAACAGTTGAATTTTTTATGAATAATGAAAAATAGTAATTTAGAGTATTTAACAAATAAATGATTTTTTTGTTATTTCCAAATCATGGATGAAGAAATCACCGATTAGTTATAATTTTAATGATATATATTCTATACATAGTCATAGTAATAAATTATAATGATTGTATTGGGAGAAAATATTAAGAAAATGAATAAAATAATAAAAAACACCCCTCCCCTACACCTATAAAACCCCCCTTAGCACCTCTTCTCCTCACACTGTGTATGATTTAGAACATTCATATATTATAACTAATTAATCCTCCATGAATCTTCCCCAAATTCTAGTTATTATGGTCTCACCCAAAATACTATTTCCTAGTGCCTTAAGGAGGTTCTAAATGAAATGACACTTAAGATGTAAAACCCTCTTTCTTCCTCGTTTAATTCCCATTATTTTTCTTATCCTTCCAACACATTACATATCCAAAGTGAAATGATTACAATATTATCATACATATACTTTTATTCTATTATTTTAATGGTATATATATCCCCATGTATCTTCTCCCCTCTTTTTTATCTTGAAAATGAAAACATCTATTTTGAGGTTTCGATTAACCGCCTTCATGGATAATGATTTTTAATTTTATGTAACTGCCTTAAAGTCTAGTAATAAATCCATTTTAATCATTTAAAAATATTATATTTTCGTTATTACTACTTATTCAACATCATGGAAGTTGAATATAAGCATATTATTAGATGTAATGATACAAATTCATGTTGGTATTTAAAACTGATAAAATAAACGATCAATTTTTTTCATCCACATTTTATCATATGATTCATCATCAAATAAATAATATTAAACAATAAATTAGAACAATTAGTTTTTTGGAAAAAAAATTAATAAAATATATATCCAGTACTTTATTTTTTCATCTATTTGGAAAGAACACTCTAAATTGTACACAAGAGAACATACCATTAACTATGAAATGAACACTCCCAAAATGACAAAATTAAACACCATAGTCAACGAAATGGATATAAATGAACCCAATTGATTATAATAAATTAAATACATGTATATGTTGTTCTATAATAACTAATTAAGAGTTTTAATTTTTTTATCGAAAATATTATGTACTAGTGCAGAAAAAATTCGTACATATAGTAAGGGATTCACTTCGAACCCTAATTTTTCCTTTGGGTTATGCTTTCTCTCTCTTTAGCCTAATTTAATTCTAAAATTATATTTATTTAATTCTCATAAGTTGGGTTTGATTTTTAAATATATATATATACATATATTAATTATTATTTCATTGATGTGGAAATACATGTTTTGTAAGGTTCCCTTTTACATTCCACAAGATAAGAAATCCAAATTAAAATGGAACAACCACATTTCATTTCCATTTTCAAGTACACTCTATAATATTTTTAGCCACAATATTATTTATAAAATTTTTATATTTATCAAGAAATACTATCTTAGTTCATCATTATATTTATATAATAGTTATTGTTTTCAACTATAAATATATTCTTTCATTTTCTGTTATTCTGCACCAAAATTTCCCATTTCTAATGTTTATTAAAAACTCTATTTATATTCTTTTATTTTATTTGGATATATTTCTTCATAATCTATTCCTATTTTACATTAATAATGAAAAAATTTATTTTAAAACAATTTATTCTTTAACATTATTATAATATTCTATTTGGTTAAGAATTATATCATTTTTATGATACCCAATTACTTACATTGGTATACATTATGCTTAATTATTCAAGTGGACCGCATATTCCTTAACATGATATGATTTCTGTGACCAAAGAGTAGTCCAATTAATTGGGTGAAGTTTATTATCAGGATTTATCATATTGGGATATGGATTAAACCTAATTCCTTAACGGTACTCTTTCCACCATCTGAAACAATCATTAATTTTGTCCATGACTCGTTTTTTGTCATCTAATACTTTCTTACAAAATTTTTATGTATCCATGACTACAATATAAATGTTCTATATATTATTATTCTATATGTTTATTCATCATTTTTCCTCTTTATCTTATGATGTTTTTCTTTATAACCCTCTCCAAATGTTTTATTTCTAAATTTATTCCCTTTCTAATATTTTTATCTCATCCATTTTGTGTTTTATTCGTCAGGTTGTCCGATGAATACAAAAGAGATTAAAGGATTTTAAAAGATAATCATAGATGATTAATAAATAGTTTTTTATTATATTTCCATTTTATCATTTTTATTTACCTAATTTTTCCAAATACACTATAATTTAAAATCCTTGGTTTGTATTTAGCGGTTATTTATTTTTAAAATCACCTAATAATATGTGTAAAAGTCACATTTCATTATACTTTTCATAAAATGTATCTTCTTAGATCATGTTAAAAACAAATAAAAATTATAATAACTCTTTTTAAGAAATCTTGAATTAGAAATTAGTAAATAAATACTGTCAGTAATTTAAATGTTAAGATAAATTTGAAGATTGGAGTGAATCTATATTAAATAATGGGGAATTTCATATAAATTTTGGATTTTAGGAAATGGAAATGTATTTTGTGTAAATATAATATCAATTTTCCCCCAAAAATATTTTAATAATGATTATTTGTAATTTATTTCATCATTTTAGTCATTTTTATATTTTATAACAAAAATAAAATGACTTATTTTACTTTGGAATGGGAAAATTATTTTATTCACAATAATTTTTTTTATTTCATAATTTCAATTTCAGATTTTGATAGTTCAGTATAAGTTTAAAAAAATTAATTGTTAAATATTCATTGTTTGATTATATAAATTAGTAATCAGTAAACTATTCATGATTAATAGTTGTTAAATAATTTTACCTTCATAATAATATCATAATGCATACCATATATTCGATCTATATTTTCATATTTTCCTAATATTTCAACTATGTGGAAACAGTAGAAAAATATAACCATTAGATAATTTCAAGATGATGATTTTTAATCTCATATTTTTTTGAAAATAATTTTCTATAAATATAAAATTTAATTATAAATAAAAACCATTCTTATTTAAAAATCCTTCATCTAGAGTAAAAAAATTAAATAATAATTTTTTTAGGAATCTTATTTTTATTTTATAAAATATTTATTTAATTGTATTTGTATTTATTAATCAATATTAAATATTAATAATTATTTATTTTATTACTACATAATAATTGTATGTATTTTATTTTATTTTATTATTATAGTAGTATGATTCACATGGAATCAATTTCAAATTTCCTTTTACCCATCCAGTGGCCACATTACCCCACATATTTCTACATAATTATGTCATCTAATGTTTATAAAATCCTTCTCTTAGTTCACACACTGTATATATTCCATTAATTAATGTATTATTTGTAATGGAAATATATCGCATATTATTTTTATTATTTTTTGATTAAAATAATCCATATTTCAATATTATGGTGCATCCTTTTGTTTTTATTTGTTTGTAGAACTACTTTCACCTGGTATAATGATTTTAACTTTATAATTTTATGAATGATACTATTATGTTACAATCCATGGGATTTTGTTACATGGATGACATTATAAAAAGATATTTTTTTGTTATTTTCATTTTTAGGGTCTTGTGGACAAATTTATACTTAATAAGACACAACACATTGTTAATCTGCTCTGAATAAATCTGAATTTTTATGAGGAAACATTTCAGAATAAGAATTTAATGAAATAAATTTTACCTTAAATATTTTCACTGATGAGTTTGATTAAAAATAATAATGATTAAATTTATAAATGGGTGAGAATGTAAAAAACCTTTTTTCTTATAAATGATAATATATATGTTTAATTTAAATAATTGTTTTTTTATTTAAGAACTGTATAATATAGGTATATATGAAAATCTGTAATGCACAAAATAAAAATATGACTGTCATATTATTCAATATTGGAAGATTCTAATAAAAATACTTTCTATAAGATAAATGAGTGGAAAATGAGGAAAAAGGGAAATGTAATATCACGATAAGATATTTGAATTCTAATGAATCATGATCATCTAGAAATACTACTATTGTAAGAATTAATGTATTACGAAAGAGAATTATTAAGAAAATGAGATTTTTTTAAGAGATAAATATAGATATCTTGGACAGAAATCTAATTGATTGAATGTTATTCAATTGATGGGGTATATATAAGATGTTCAAATTTAATATGGTTCCTGTTATATGTAATGTATCTATTGAAACAATGATAATTAGAATAATGTCCATGATTTAAATATAGTAATGTAAGCATTTTTATGAGTATAAATATATCTATATAAGTAAATAAAAAATTGGTTTTATTATAATATATTAATACAAAAATAATATCAATGAATATTTAATTAATGACTATTTTTTATCTCTGTCATATAATATATAATGATATAATTCTTTTTTGTAATGTATATTATATTTATTTTAGAAACACATTTTTTGTTGAAAATAAATGATGAATTTTCCAAATTTGAAAAAATATATTTATAAAATAGTTTGTATTTATATTGTATCGAGAATATTAAATTATAAAAGGGATGATGTATGAAATTTATATTAAATAGTACAATATGGTATTGAATTAAAAATTTATTTTTAAATATGTTTTTTTGTTAGTAATGTATGAATTAATTTTTTGGTTTCTATTTGATATTAAGAATATTAATTAAATATATTATTTTTTTGTCATAAATAATTTAATGTCGAATAAAAAATCAATAAAAATTTGATAAACCTTCATCATCTATGATGATAAATGGGGATGTGTGAATTAATCATTGATAATTGGTAAACATATAATTTATTTTTTTTATTGAACTATGTTGTTCACTTAAACACATTAATCTATCAAGTAATGTGGTATTTAGTTAAATTTCATGTTGACATTGTATTATGTCATGTATCATTAATTATAGTTGATTACCATTGAATGATTTTTTATATTTTATTTATTATTAATATTTTTATCAGTTAATTGAAGAAAAAATTGAATTATATAGGATATAAATTTGCGGAAATTTATCATTGACTTACTTCACAACATCATTGAATTTCAGAAGGAATGTCATTGTTCATCTATCTAAAAACAATCCAATGAAAAGTTTTAGAAATATTACCTATAGTTCCTGAGACAGAATCATGAAATTTTTATAGAAATATCATAAATCGAATAAGAAGAAAAGCAAATCATGGTTTTTTTCATTATGATTTTCTATATATTGAAAAATAGTATTGTATATGATATAGTTTTAGGAGTTTAAGGAGGAATATTTTATCTACATTGAGGGGGGCGGATAATGTCATGGTTATTACCTCATATCAAAGATTTAATGAAAATTATGCATTATGTGAAAATTGAATGCTAACATGTAAAAATATTATGGTATATTGATCATGGAAAGATATAAAGGCTATAGAAGAAGACCAAATAAAAATTGTATACAAACACAAAAATAATCAGTTAATGATATATTTTTTAAGATCAACCTTACATATGGATTTCAAGGGATTTCAATATACTAAATACTGTATTTAAATATACCATTACGCAGAATAAACCACATTGTTGATCACGTCACCATGTCATAGTTTAGAAGGCCTTATTTATTGGTGATATTTTCTTGAAGAAACTAAAACAACACAAATAGATATCCACCAAATAATGTATGGAAATTTAAGTGATATAAAATGATGAATGAAATATCGTTAGATTAGTACCCATGGAGAGGACTAGAAGATAACGTTCATCATTATCAGAAATAATAATTTGTTTCCTTTCAAATTTATTTCTCAAAGACAAATTTTATGATTTTGGAACAACATTAAAATATATAATTATATAATTTTTTTAATAATCCATGACCATGTGAATTGGGAGTGGAAATTAAATGAAATATTGAACTAGGAACTTGATAAAAATATTTAATGATATTGACCTAAAAATGAATGGACAGATGTAATAGAGGGGTAGAATTGTCATTCTAAAATAAAAATCATGAATATAAAATTTTCCTAGAATTAAAAATAATATTTGAAATTAAGAATGGGGTCAAATAAATTAGTAGTGGAATGTAATTAACAAACATGGAAATCATGATTTTTATTATAGTTTAGTCCACTATACATTATTCTAAACTCATTTTCAATCTACATTAACTCAAGGAGAGTACATGTAACCACTATAACATAAATGTGGAAGTCCTTTATAAGTGAATACAACAACATAATATTTAAAAATGGATAAACCATGTGTTTTTAACCTTATTCTATAATATAATAAAACCATTCTTTTATATAAGTATCCTTAACTTCTCCTACATTTTTTATGATTTGGAAAAACCTAGGGTGTTATACCATAGAGGCCAATCATATGTGACTACATTTTGATTAGATAATCATATACAGTCACTACCTTTAGTGGAGGAGTCCCTTTTGTGTGAAAATAAAAAAAATATGTGGCTACATGAATCTTAAAACACTCAAAAAACAATAAAATGGTGTGGAAAATAAATGATAGTGAAGAGAAGTGGTGTTTATGACTTATGGGATTGATGTAGAAAAATGAAATTCTAGGAAACCAGTATTTCATGATAATTATTAGAAACAAATAAATAAATGTTCACAATCTTTCTCAATACATCAATATCTTGCCTCCAAATATATTTTTACACATAAATATAAATAGATATTCTTTCTCTTCGAATTTACATGATCCTTATTCATGCATTTGGTTTAATTTTTTTCATCCTTAATAATAAATATGTATAATGAAAATTGTAACATTTCCCTTACCTATATTTTGAAAAATAAAAATCTAAATCATCATTTAATATCTCTACTTCATAATTAGTGAGAATTCATTGAGTTCCTATTGTCACTATGGGAGAGATGAAAATAATGAATTATAAACCCAACATGAAAATAAAAATGGTTTATTAAAATCATTTATGAAGGTAATATGTAACTAGTGTAAAGTTACAGACATACTTTATGGTAAAATTATATTTCCCATAAACATAACAAACAAATTCTAAACATTATGTAAAGTTATATGGAGTCATTAGAGTTAAAATAATTTTAACACATGAAATGTAAAAACAAATTTGTTCAAACTAGATTCATAATCACATCATTTTAATACTAATTGATTCATAATGGTAATACCTCATTTTCACTAAATGAATAAGGGTTTTAAAATTGAATAAGGGTAATAAAATTACAATTGAAAAGAATAAAGGAAACTAAACAACTAAATAACAGAAATTAAAACATTATTATGCCTGTGGAATATAAAAATCAATGTTTCGGTATCTATTATACACTATTTATAAAACATTTATAAAGGTAAACTTGGCTTTTAACTGTCAAAGTAATGGTAACCAAAACATTTTAATAAATATGTAATGGATAGACTAAAATTGTAAAAGAAATGTAAAGGTAGAAAAAAAACACTCATAAGGGTAGTCAAAAGTTATGTAAGCGTAATCAGTAATAAATTTAATAGTAATTGGATATTATAATAATTTATTATTGGTAGAGAACATGTTACATAAGGGTACTAAACAAGATTCATAATGGGAGAAGAATTTATAAAGTGTTATTTAAGGGTAAAAAAAAGATAAAAAATGGTACCATATGTTTTTTTTGACATGCATGAAGGTAAATAATATGTTACGTAATGGAAATAGAAAATTTATAATACTAACATAACATTAAAAAAATGATTCGAAACCCACATGAGGTTAAAAAATGAATATTTTAGGGTAAATAAAATGACTATACATTTAATATATTTCCCAGATAAAATCAAAACTAATTATATAGAATAATAATAGTGATCAGAAAAATACTGAAAAATTAAATAACCATCAAATTCATCCAAAAATTTGATAAAACAGTACGCATTTTTAAAAAAATAAAACACATAAATTTAACACATTTAATAATATATCCTTCATTAAATAATACATGTGATAATATAATAAATAAATTTATTCCAAAATTTATTTTAATTAAAATATCCATCTAATAATTTACAAAATTAATAAATGGATATTAAAATAAAATTATTTAATTAACTTAAATAAATTATTCCCAATAATAAAATAGAACAATATTAAATTTGAAACATTTAGGGTGGCAGTTTTTCATTTTACAAAATGATAAAATGATGTTCTCTAAAACTCATATACCTCAACACAAATATATGAGACTATTAAACATATATTATGTTCATGTGATGTAATATCTCTCTAATTATCACTCTTCGTCATTTTTTGATTGATCGATTTTAGATTTTACCCACAAACAAAAACCAAAACATTTAGTTTTATATAATAATTGATCGTCTTTACTAATTCAACCAACCAATGCTTATATTTTTTGAGAAAATTATAATATATATATTTTTTCTTATATTTTTTATTGTATTATAAAAACTTTGATAACAAAAAGCACTAATCATTGAGAAATCAATGATAAACTATAAAAACATTATTACCTAAATTTGTTCACAATAACAAAGATGTTGAATTAGATGATACAAGTAATAATACAAATTTATGAATTATATATATATATATATAATTTTCAAAAAAATATATTTTTTTACTAAATCATAAAATATAAGTACAATATTTTTAGTAAAGTAAATTTCAACTTTAAAAACATATTTTCATAAAAAAATGTTTTCAATTCATTTTTTCATGGTATATTATAATTAATTTCATTCACATAGAATTTGGGATAATTTTTTTAAAAATTGTATGTTATTATTATATGAGGGTGAATTTTTTGGATTTTCTAAAAATAATTATTCTTCAATAAATAGGGAAAAAATATTGCTTTATGTTATAGTCTCATTTCCTTTCATTGTAAAATGTAATTTAAAATTCCCATAATATTTTTTATTTGTATTTAATATAAAATAATATCCATTTTTTTTAATATAATATAAATAATTGCATAGAAATCAACATGAAATATGATATTAGTATAAGTTCATTGTTATTCATAACATTTTTTCAAAAAACAATTTTTCGTTTTCTTTTAGGCATTTATATTACAATTATTTTCCCCCAATTCTCAAAATTCAATATATAAAGTTGTATTATATTTATTTTGTCGTGAAATTCAAATCATGTAAATAGTTCCTTTTTAGAAATGATCATTATGAATAGTAATCATTGTAATTTTTTTAACCATGCTCATGGGTAAATCGTATAAATATGGTTAAAAATAACATTACAATGATTTTAAAATCAAAAAAAAATTATTTATTTTCATTAAATGATATTGATTATAAAATTTCTATACACACATAAAATATATTAATTTTTTTTGAAATTTTCCCTCGATAATAAAATTTATATTATCATATGTTATGGAAATTATAAAATATCACTCCCATTATTTTTTCATATCTAATATATTTTTAATACGCTCAAATAAGTTATGACATGATATAAATTGTTATTATAAATATAAATAAGTAATATTAATAATACAAATTATTTTCTAATTTTTTGTAAAGATATTATTTCCATAAATTATTATCCAACACTGATACAAAGGTAGTGAAAACTTTTAAAAAATAATGGTTAATGAGTTTAAATAAATTAAAAAATATATTTTTGTATTAATTGTTTTTCTATAAATTTAATATGTAATTATAAAATATAAATAATGGAAAATATTTTTTATTTGAGTTTCATTATAATAGAGATTTATTTGATAGAAAATTAATTTAATTATCCCCAAAGTGACTTTAATGATATCGTATGAAAAATGGTATTTCATTTAATAATTTTATATAATATTGAAAGAGTACAATTTGGAGGGATGGTGGTCTAAAATGTAATCCATGTACCATTTTTTATCCACTTATTATATTTTAATTAAAATAATTACTCTTTAATTCTAAAAAATGTGGTATTGTTTTGTAGGTTTAAAAATATTCAAGGAGGGGGTTAAAACATAAATAAGGGTTAAAATTGAACAAAAATAAGTATAATTTGTTTTAGTTTATTTAGAATATATAATTTCTTAATATAATTATTATAGCCAATAGATTCTACATGACATTGTTATAACATATATTTTATTGGATTCTTATTTTTAATTCAATGGCTAACATTTCACTCACTTATAAAAGGGGGAAACTTATTCTCTATTATTCAAAAATCCTAATATAATTATATTAAAAAATTCTACCAAAATACATTAACATCCTCCCCCTAGTGACCTAGATTATATGATATTAATACAGGTTAAACTAATACGTATTACAGTGTATTCCAGGTTTTGTTTTCCTTAGAATTGGTATAACTCTGAACCTATTGTTTTCAATTTATTTCCTTTTGTACCTCCTTTTTGTCTTATATAACCATGATGGTAAAAAGATACTATTTTTTTGGATAATAATTTTTTATTCTTGTTTTCACCATTATACATGTCCATTCCTTCCAAAGGATTCCAAAAACGTCACTCGCGCATATGTCTAGCCTAGAGTCTCCATTAAGTAGTGTAGTTCAATTTTAATCACTGCCTTACCTGGATGGTTATGAAGAAAAAAATAATGAATATATATGATATTTATTACATAATTTTTATTCTATGATTATAATTTATAAATTAATTTTTAATCATTATGCTTATTAAGAATTAAGAATATCACCTATTTATACTTGTTGATTACCACCTTTATAGCATGATGTGACTCAATTTTATTGTCTTCCATTCTATAAAGATTTTTAAAATGTAAATAATTAATATATATGTATATATTATTTATATAATTGTTTACATACAATATATGATGTAACCATGATAGGAATCAATGACCATAATGGTCGAACTGAAACATATGCTAAAAAAGAGAGTTTATCACCCAAA
Source organism: Viscum album (assembly GCA_963277665.1). Classification (NCBI taxonomy): domain Eukaryota; kingdom Viridiplantae; phylum Streptophyta; class Magnoliopsida; order Santalales; family Viscaceae; genus Viscum; species Viscum album. Next base: position 663,845,017 of record OY728143.1, on the reverse strand, counting down.
TTGGAGTTTATAATGAAATATTACTAATGATATGTGGGTGAGTTTTTAAAATAACCAAATTTAAAGTGTTATATGAATGGATATTATTCTACTATATAGTTTTTATAAATTAAAATTTAATATAAAGAAGGTGAAAATGCATTTCCAAGGAATTCAAACTTGAGGTAAGGGGTTTCTTAACTAAATTTCTTTTCATTGGGTTATATTTATTATTCATGGTCTAAGTTATTTTTTGATTTTTTGTGTAATAACCTAGGATTATTTTATGTTTTATTTATTATTTTTTATATGGATATAAATTTTTTACATAGTTCATTCATTTTCAAATTCTCACTATAATTTTATTATTTTTTCAAGGGCGTATTTCTCAATCTCATCCTTATGCATGTTTTTTATGTTTATATTTCGATTAGCGTAATTGTATAAAATTTATATCATAAAAAATATATTTTATTCCCCATTGTTTTATAAGTTAAAATTTTCATTTCATTCTCCTCTTTGTATATTCTCAAAATTCTAAATGAATATTTTTTAGGAAAACTGACATTATATTTTAATTAGTCATGAATATATTTGTTCTGTGAGAATAATTTTTTTAATTTTTTAATGAATGATTATGCTTCAACAGAATATTTAATTAATGTATTTTTGACCATTTTTTACCTTCTCCAAAAAATTAAATAGAATATTCTTATCTTTTCTTGACCAATTCACTATTTATATAAAGTGTGAACAAAATATTTATTTTAGAATACACCATAGAAAAATATCATCAACATGAGTAATATTTGATTCAAATATTACTTTCCCAAACTACATGGGTAATTCAAAATAATATTAATCTCAACATATTTTAGAAATTTACATAAAATATTTATCTTAATTTAAAATTAAATTGGTATATTCCTCATGAATGATTTGAGTGATCATATAATCATATTTTCATATATATCAATATCCATTGATAAAACGTATGCATTACTATATATATACTCTATTAATTCAATCCACCATATTTCACTAGATGGATTGTAACCACGTTAATAAGGGAATTTATTAAATTAAACATGCTAGTTCATCCATTATACATACTCAGCGGTTATTAATTCATGTTGATTAAAATGAATTTGCATTCATATGATGAATTTATTGGACATATTAATTAACCTTTGGGGCTCAAAATTGTATATATCTTCGTAGAATATTCATGTCTCATAATGAAGAAAATGCTTGGTATATGGTGCATTATTTCCCATGTTTTTATATTTTTTTCATTAGAACGTGATGATGTATTTATGATGACTTTGAAGTAGGCTTTGATAGTATGATTATAATGTATCACATTATATATTCCACCATTACAAAACTAATTAATGTTATCAATATGATTATTTATATTGGTACATGATCCATAAATATATTTCCCTTTTGGGATATTAGTTTTACGGAACATTATATTATAGTTTATCTCAACAATATTATTCAATATTTATTTATCCAATGAAATATTATATTTTAAGCTTTACCATAATGATGATTTGTTCTCACCATTTATTATTATGATGTTCTTTACCCTCTTTACCATAGAAGGATATATTAATGGTTTGATGTATATAATAGAAGAAATGAAAAGTTTATAATATGCCTATTAGGATATATTTTTTTTTCTCATGTAATTTTAGAATAAGAAATGTATATAGTTATAAAATACTAAAAAACTATTTTATCATTTGAGACATGACCTCTAGTAATATATTTCAATGTAGTAAAATAACCACTAGCTCTAAGTAAATAGATTTGTGGAATTACATATTAATTCTACATTGTGAATAGATTAGAAGACCCATGAAAATATGAAATGAAAATATTTGAGAAAAACCCCACTCAAGCCTTAAATATTAAACAAATAATTCAAAAAAATAGAAATCCATCATGTCAAATTCTATTACATAGAAAATAGACTCTAAAAATTGGATATTAATTATCGAACAACCTTACTCATGAATCCATAATTCCGACGACACAATAAAACATAAATATAGAATGGTATATGAATACATCAAGGATTTCCCTATCATGGAATCCTATTTGGAAAAAATAGTAGGAAGAAAATAAGTGAACTGTCACATTAACCTAACTTCTAAAAAAATAAAAGAATGATTTACAATTGATTCTTTGATAAACCAAACAATCTACAACAATATTATTATAATATGATTCAATGTGGTCAAGAACATTTATAATCTTTAATACCAAAACATAGTAATTCATCAACAACAATCCCCAATTACACCACAAACCTATGAAATACAACTTATATGAAATGAAAAAATTTGTGACCTTAATACCCCCACCCCACCAAGTAAAATTGTCAATAAATTAATCCTAATTACTAATGACTAGATATGGATGAAGACCTCCACCAATTTCTTCATGAATACATCATAGTTTGAATCCATGACTATACACAAACATGGAACCAAATAAATTTTTAAATCTCCAAATTCATCTATACATGTACAGTTTTCGAGTCTAATTAATCCAGTCTAAAAGAAAAATATCATTCAATAAATAAAACTAGGAAAAACATGTGAAATGAACATTTATATGACCATATAAAAACCATATGAAGAAATATTTTTAAGACACCCGCATCGTCTATGGAAGATAACATGCTTCAAAAAACAAGGGAAGAAAAAATTCATTCCAAATAATTATCCAATACGAGTAAAAAATATGACATATTCAAAAAAAATAACTAGGTTTACAAGATTTCTATTTCTATACTATTGATCTCCCCAAATTATATCCATTATAAAGTTGAATAATTACAATCATTATTATTTTTCCTCTATAAACACTAATGGAATTTCCACATAAAATTATTCAAGTAACCCAAAACCATATAGTTTAAAAAAACTATATTAGAGGTATTTATAGCTATTAAGTTTAGTACATAGTGCACATTCCACCACCGCAAGAGACAACATCTAGGCTTCATCTTATAATCGATGGATCAATTATCTACCCATATAGATTGATAACATTATTTATGGTTCACCAAGTCAACCTTGAAAACACTAAAGAACATTTAAACAGACACTAGGTTTGTAATAAAAATTACCAATTTTATTGATAAAGTTAAAAATGAATCAAATAAATAGAGAAACAAACAATAGTATAATTATGTCAGTTAAATAAATCCATATGAACTGTGAGAAAAAATTGAAATTATAATAAAGAAAGAATAAAAGAACATTATATAAGGAAATGTGATACAATTCCACAAGAAACACTTCGAGTAAATCATTTATTAGGGAAAATAAATTACTATGTGAGTATGGTATGGATTCATGAAATATATTTTAATTAATTTATAGGAATATATCATTGATTATTCTTAAGTATATACATTTGATATAAGTTAATAATATATTTTTATTGATTTATTCATGGGAGTATTAATAATAAAACAAATTGTTGGTCAAATGTTTGAGGGAAACCTATCTCTCTCATTGAATTATAATAATATTTATATATATCTTTCATTGTATTTTAAATTCCTAAGATTTACATGATGGTGTTAAACATATTAAATAAGGAAATGGTTAAACATTTTTATAAGTTAAGTATATAAATGCCTATTTTGATAGTGCATATTTTGTTTGTCTCATCTATCTTTCAGATATAATTGACATGATTCGTGGGATACAAAATAGTAAACATAATTTGATAGATGTTATGAGATATTCAATAAAGGAATATAAAAGAAATATAATAAAATAATAAAACATGTGAGAAAAAAAATCATGGATATACATATAAATAAATTAGATTTGGTGGATGTGTTATTTCTATAGGTGGAAAAATATTATCCTTATTTTAACTTATGGGTGATTTATTTAAGATTATCGTCGTGAAAATGATATTAATGATTTTATTGGACAAATGTTATTCCTTAAAAGTGTATGTGTTGAATGATTTTATAATTAGAAAAATAAATAATACCTTGATAGCCTTTGTGATGATAATAAGTCCAATATTAATTAAATAATGTATATATGAAATTTATATTCTATTTAAAACTTGAAAAGTTTAAAAACAATTTCTTAGAGGACTCATGAAAAAGTATATTAAATAAATTTTTATAGATAAAAAGTCATTGAATTTATGATATTTCATTTTAATTTCTCGAAAATATATTATTTTAACTCAAAAATTATACTTCTATTTTAATACTTAATCATTTTTTTGTTAGTAATTATTATGAAAATTAACCTAATAATAACGAATATAGTGAAGATGATGATCAATATAATAGTTCATAAGATATAAAAAATAAGTTATAATATATTCAAAGTATAATAAAATTATCCAAAGGATAATAACATTTATAAAATAAAAAGTGACATTTTATATGGGTTCATGAAGTGTCATTTTTTATTAGTCTAGTCTGTACAAAGAAGGTTACTCAAAGGATAAAAAATCCCAATCTATCCTAGAAAAATAAAAACCTAAAAATAATTCTTCTGGTTATATATAACTATCATAGATGGTGGTGAAAAAGAGAAATCAATAAATGAGTTTCTAATTGAGACTGATTTTATCTACAAATGAAATAGAGAACTTTTAATATATGTTTCATTTTTGAATAAAATCATTTAAAATTTTGATATCAAAGTGGATGCTAAATATGTTTTTGAGATTAGGGGCAATATAAATGATCTAAATTCAATATTATTTAATGATATATGAATATTAATACATAGATAAATAATTTATAAGAAATTATTTGTATTTAATACCACTTAAATCAATGAAACTTATATATAAAAACCAGTCAAATAATATCGATTTCCAGTTCCCAAATTTTGTTAGAGAAATTGGAGATTCATGGAAATTATATTATATGATTTTAATTTTTTTAATAGGATGTATTATTATCATAAAAAGAGTATAAAATTAATATTTAACATTGATTTCTGTAATTAATATAATGGTAGTGATGTAAACAATCTTGATAAGGGCGAAACTCAATGATGAAAGGGTGATATATCTGTGTTAAATCAAATGAGTATATAGAAATTAAAATCGAAAAAATCAGAATGACAAAAATAAATTGTTAATTTGTAATGCAAAAACTCTTTTAATGAATATTAAGAGATAATTAAATGTTTGAAAAATATAATATTCATCAACTAACTAAAAATAAGTATTTTTAGAAGAATTATTTGTTTTAATATATATTATTGTTTGGACTTGAAGAAAAATGATTTTATTGGAATCCAAAATTCACAAGGAACACTTTTTTTGGATTAAATTTATTTCATGATGTTTTATAGATTCCATGATTTGAGGGTGACTAAATTTGAATTAGTGAACAATAATCCAAATAAAAAATAAAAACAAAAGGTTACAATGAAAAATCGTTTTAATAAACATGGAAAATAATATTTTAGGTATAATATAAAATACAAAACCTTTAATGTGTGGCTTTAAATTTTACTATAAAAAATAAAATAAATATTTAGCATAAAATATAAAAGTAAGATGATAGAATAAAACACAAAATTGTAATATTACAATTTTATGATGAGGTATAATACCATTAAATTCATTTCATATAATTTTTATTATCAATATGAAAATTTAAAAATATTTTATAGATGATTTTGGAGAATTAATTAAAAATTTGAGGTATCAAGTCTAGTTTTTTTATAGACATACTATGGTTTATAGTTCACACATGGATAGTTCCAAGAGAACAAAACAAATATGAGGCCTGGTGAGGTTTGTGGATGGTCAGTTTAAATATGTGTGAGGAGGATAATTGGTATAAAAAACATGATATAAACTGTAGTGAAAAATAACACGATTTCGAATGTGTTTTCTAATAATGATCTTAATCCATGTGAGGGGTGGCTTCTTAGACAATGGCTATGCATGGTGTGTGTACAGTTTTTCAATGGCTTCCCTGAAACTATGCGAGGATTTGATGCTTTGTAAGTGGCCAATTAATACTTGGCTCATGATTTTAAAAATTTGTGGCTAAATTATTTTTCCCACTAAAAATGTGATATAATGAAATCCCCTTCTAATATTTAAACCACACCAACTCATTTATCATATGTCATTCACATAATACGACACCAAAGGGGACTACTCCCCTAGTACATCCCTATGATTTTATCTCATTCCTACATCTACTCTCGAATTCAACCATCGTTAATTAGTTTGGATCTGTATTTTATTTTTATGATTCATCTTAATTTTTTTCACTATATCCATCTCCATATAAAATGATAAATTTCTATAATTTAATATATAATTTTTGTAGGGATTTTTTTAGTATCTCTAATTTAACTTATTCTATCCTGAATCTATTGTTGATACTATAAGATGATTCATCTATCCCCATTAGGTAAGTTTCATAATAATCCTCTATAAAAGTGTAGTTGTTCATATCTTGTATCACTGTTCCATGTTTCATATAATTAATGAGTCTCATATAAAATTATTTATTAAAACGAAAATTGATAATAACTTAAATTGAACATTATTAAAACCTAATATACCTGTTAGAGATTATATAAATTTTCTCAATCCACCACCCTTAAGGTGATTTTATTATACTTCAATATACCTAATTCTTTATTGTAAAATCACACCACCTTTGAGGAGTAATGACTTTTATATTTCTAATAGGATTATTAAATGGAATTAATAGATATTTAGTGTTGGGAGGGATAAATATTTCTCTTGGATCTTGTGATTCTGGTAATTTAATTTATTATGAAATTATAAATTGATTCACATAAATAACAAGTTGTGTTTTATAACTAAAATGGTATGATAATTATGTGAAATATAAATTATAAGACCACATGTCTCGGACTGTGTTTAATTATGAACCATAATTATGGATACAATGATTATAAATGAATGAGTAGTAAATTATATTACAATATGATGAATACTTAGGATCCATACATGGAATTCGTGGGATGGTCTCACTGGGATCATGAATTATATTATACTTGATTATTAATTATAATGGTTATTCACAACACTCTTCTTCATTATTGGGAACCATTTAACCTGAAACTATACTCCCACATTGATTTAAAATTTTGGAATAGTGACCCTCAGAATTGATTTTTAATATTTGGAAAATAATATTCATACCAAAATGATTTTGGATGTTATAAAGGGTGTTCACATAATTGATTTGGGTTATTGAACATGCCATTCTGTGTCACTGGTATTCATTCCTCTATTTACCATGGAATTTTATGTTATATATGTCATGATACGTGTTGATAGGATTTATGAATATTATATTTCAAGGTTTCTTGGTTATGTTCAATATTTCATAAGACTATTTTAAAAATTAGTCTATACCTAGAGAAATTTTGACATAAAAAAATAGGTAGCATCAGATGTGTATCGCATACAGAACACTAAAAAATGGGTAGCTTTTAATTTATTTTATGGATTTATTTTAATATTAATAACATACTACATCATTAAATAATTACATATTGGATCATAATAGATACCCTTGGTGTTGTTCTATATAGCTTTACTCAATACCTAATCTTCATGTCATTTACTACCCGAACAGATTTCATTAATGTGGGTAAAGACAGGGGATCGCAATCTACTATGGATTATTTATTATTCAGCACTAGGATAGAGTATGAGAGAAGAGTACTGAGCTATTTCATGTTATTATTTTGGGTATAATTTTTTTTTTCTTTTTTAATATTTTTTATATTATCTGTATTGATGTATTCCTATTGTTCTGTTCAACTTAATCAACTTTTGTAAATCATCATGACAATACTTTTTTGTATATGACTCATGTATCAAATAGATATTCATGTTAATGACCCATAATTCCAGTATTTTGAGTCTATTTAATGTTTGAGTTATGTTTTTGGAGTTTACTAGGGGGTTTATAATGTTTTTTTGGTTGCATTGTAGGTTTGAAGTTAGTATAAACTATGCATTATCACTTAGAAACTATAAAAGTGATGATTTTGGGTTCTAGGAAGGTGCGTAGTTGGAACACATTTTGAATAAACCATGTGAGTACCTTTTAGAAAAATTGATTCTTTAAATAGGGGAAAACTCAAGATTGGAACATGGATTCTATAACCATGCAAGTTATGTGATTAAGGAAATAGATCCACATTGTTGGAACATTGTTGAACAATTTTTTTGTCCTAACCATTTGACATATATTTTTTCCTACATAAATTGTAGATACAATATAAATTAATCCCATGAACCCCCAATAATTCTCTAATCTCTTTATAACCTAATTTATTAATCCATACATGTCTTAAGGGACCTTTCATTTCAATATAAAATAAATTATAATGAGAATAAAAGTTTCTTTGACCCCATATTTCATAAGTAAGTAGATGTTCTTAAAATTTATTCTTAGATATAGTGTTATTATCTCTCATATAATAATATTTCAAATCCATGGTGGGAAGATAAATGTTCTATAACGGGAATATTTATGGTTTGTGATTGGTTTTTTTAATGAAATTAGATCACAAATTGAATCAAGAGGTCCAAAGTTTTATTCTTTATTTTCACCAACAATTGAGAGGTTGGTTTATTATCTCTTATCTCAAGATGAATTATAACATGAAATCAATTTTTATTTCTAATGATATTATATATATATGTGTGTGTGTGTGAAATTATTGTGGGATTCTTAATGGAAAACCTATTTCTATAATGACTTTTTAATTTTCATAAGTTGATTTGTTTTTGGAAACCCCCTTTTTGTGGTTTTAAAATGATTATATTTTTATTATGGTTTTTTTATTCAAATAATTTATTTTTTGGAATTATATTTAGATATAGAAATATTATGATTGGAATATCAAGACATGATTCTATAATAATTGATTGGTTGAAAATTTTATGGGATGGATTATTATGAGGATGAACCAATATCTATGTGGTATGGAGTATAGATATGATGATCCACTTCCAAAGGTAATGCCAATATTTTGTGTTTTCATTAGATGTGTGTGTGTACCTTATAATGAACATATCAATTCAAATGATTAGTGGTTTAAATATTTTTTTATGGATTCATTGCAAATTTATTTTATCGATTTGATATAAAATGTTTTTACAACATAAAACTATTTTATAAAATTTTTTCTATAATATTTCCCCTATTAATGTTAGTTTGGATAGCATTGGGGAAATATGAGTGAGTTTTATACTCTAAAACTACTTAATAAATTTGGGAATCTATATTTGTTATCTATCGTTACACATGTAATGGGGATAAATAATTTTTTGGCGTTTCATGTTGATACCTTGGGAATAGTAGGTGGATTTGGTGGTTAGAGGTTGGATTGGGTATGGATTGGGTTGATGTCATTTGGATACATTTTGTGTTTTGAAGTATTTTGAAATTTTTTGATTTTCAATATTCTATTCCAATCGTACTCAGTTATGGTTTTATTTTTTTGTTATGTTTTACTTTTATTCTATGTTTAAATGGACCATATAAAAGATTGGTTGTTTTTGTATGTTGTTTGCTTTTTAAAAATTAATTGGAAAATCATTCCCCTTTTTTATTCAATCCCTTGGAATTTATTTCCAGGAATTGGTTGTAAGGACCCAAACCCAGTTTCCCAGAGCCGGTGCCTTATTTGATTATATAGAAATATAAACAAGGAATATTCATTCTGAAGGAAAAAGTAGTTTAGCACTATTGGAAACAAGATACAAACATAATCTCATCCTCGGAACAGGAAACAAAAAAACAATATAGATGCTCCTTGGGCAACCACCACAACTCCTAAGTTATATCAGCATTTCATTCATAATAAAATTATTCATGTCCTGAGAATATGAATCATAAGAAAGCTGTGATCTCAAAGTCTCATTAAGGGCATTCAATACAATAGAAAATTTATAAAAAGATTCATTTAAAATAGCTAAAAACAAATTCCATTAACAAATAATAAACTTGATCACATTATAGAAGGAATAAGAGATTAGTAAATAATGCCCTAAAAAATACAATCATGTGTATTCTACTAGTAAATTAACCACATGAACCATCAATACTATTTTCAGAATGAGTGAATGCATAATTTAGGACAACACAACCTTATGGTCATGGCCTCATGCCAAAAACATAAATAATCATTTTGTCAATCCCTTGTGTCAAGACCGTAGTTTGTCTCACGAGACCTACCAATGCATCGAGGAGAAATAGAGGGTACCACCCGACATTTTCTATGTCCAATGAGTTCGTCATATGAATAGATATAAATACAAACAACATACACATTAATATTGTAACTAATATATGAAATTTAAATAACAATCCCCGAACATTAAGTATAAACACTAACCTTTTGGATTAAATTAATGAATGGTTTTAAGATAGAACATCCAAAAATAATAATAAACTATTAAATTATATATGGTAGATGATACCATTATATATTTATCCCAATAATACAAAATAATCAACATGAGTGTTGATATAGTTGAAGATACTCTTATAAAATCATTGAGTAATTGTTGAGATAAATTCACTTTTACTTGGAAAAGAAGATTTATTTTGGAAAAATATTTTTATAAAACAATAAGAGAAGTAAATTTGTATTTTTATAATAAAATGAGTGATATTATAAAGATATTTTTTCCAAAAACAGATTATATAGTACCCTTGAAAATTAGTAAGAGTTTGAGAAATTCACTTACATCGAGCATGTATTTTGTAAACAAATTAGAATGTTTCCTTTTAAAATGTGTAACTATCCATAAAATAAAGAAGGGTTATGGTTGGTAAAAATATATAGAATAATCACACAGAATTTATTAGGTGTGCATAATAAAAGAAAATAACATTATCGAGGTAATTAGACAATCAAGGTAACCCGACTGAAAATGGATGTTCGGATGGAAAACCCTTACCTTAAGTCCAAATGTGTTACACTATTTAACTGAAGATATAGGAATATGAAATTAGACCTATTAGTAACTTATTTCAGAACCTATTTGACATTTAATGTTTTATCATAAATATTTTTTGTTCATTTATGCCCTCAGTGATAAGTTATTATATTGAATTTCATCATTTCAGAGAGTTCGTTTTCTTTATTTTAATAATTTTTTCACTTGTTCTTATGTAATGGAGAGGGATGGAGTTAAATCTCTAGAAATGAAATTACAGATTATTTATGATCATCCAGATGTGTTAATTTTCATATCTATCATTTGGTTACATGGAAGGAGGATGAATCATTTGATGAAATATTTATTACATTAACATAGATTATTTAACCTTATTTTTATTATTAGGAACATGGTTGGTCATATGATTTATTAATATGTACGTATACTGAATCATGAATCTCAATTAAATTATAATACATGTATTAAATTCTTTTTCTCCATAAAAATGGTTTCATGACCCATAATGATGGGGAATTTGAGGAATGAAGATCCATCATCCACAATGGTTTTAAATTTGATCCTCTTGGATGTTGATGTTTTTTATAAAATAAAAGAGAGAGAGAGTGAGCTGCTTCGACGGTGGAGTAGCGGTGCAAGGTCGAGGGCCATATCAACGGTGTTCAGTGAGGTCTGGGGTTCGATTCTTGGGAGCCCTCTCTTGTGGGAATTTCTGCCTCCCATGTACCACTCATCTTGTCGGGTCACCTTGTGTCTCATCAGGTGGGCAGAATGGGTGCACTTCACCTTCCTGAAGGGTTTCTGTGACGAACCATCGTAGTCAAGGTGTTACCCCATGGGACGCAATGTCATGTCGGCTGGCAACGGCACCTTCCCAGCTGGGGCATCTCTGGATGATCTCTTCGTGGGGAGGGGGGTTCTTGAGTGTGGAGGGTTCGAAAAGGCCACTCTTGGGGATTTCCTTTTCTAAATAAATGAATAAGAGAGAGATAGATATAGATAGATATAATAGTGATAATATCATGTTTCTTCCTCTATCATATGGTTCCCCCAATAAACCTTTACTAGCAAAGTCATATGATTACTCAATACTTGCTCTTTGGTATCAAGAATCTAGATAGAATCATTCCAAAAAGACATATCAGGGTTAAATTTTACTTCATCATAGGTGAGTACATGTGATGGTTCTGGCATGTATTTCCTTAACATTGAAATGTGAAACACATTGAGAAATTAGGGGAGACTTGGTTTCATTTCCAAAGAGTAGGCTACAACTCCAATTTGATCCATAATTTCAAAAGGTATGATCTACCTAGGACTTATTTATTCCTTCTTACTGAATCATATAACACCCTACCATGGAGATACCTTCAAGAAAACATGATCTTCTTTAAATTCATAATCCTTCCTTCGGTTGTCCGTATAGATCTTTTTCTTATATAGAGATATTTTTATATGGTCCGGGATAATCGTCATCTTTTCTATTGTATTCTCAACATGTTCTGGGCCTATGATAATTCTTTCACCAACATAATCTCTGCATGTTGGTGTATGATATCTCTTTCCATTCAACGCATCATATTGTGCCATATGAATTCTTGAATGGAAGATATTGTTATAGGAAAATTCTACGAGAGGTAAATACTGATCCCACATGCCTCGAAAATCATGTGAATAAGACCTAAACATTTTATTCAATGATTGGATAGTCCATTCTGATTTTCCATCATTTTTATAGTGGTAGGAAGTGTGAAAAAAGAAGATCATTATCAAGGTCCTTATAAATACTTTTCTAGAATTGTGATGTAAAATGAGTATCATGATCAGAAACAATTGATAAGGTTACACCAGGATGTCATTCAACTTCATTAATATATAGTCTTGTTAAACTTTCAAGTGGTAAATCTTCTCTTATAGAAAAAAATGTGTTTATTTTGCAAGACTATCAACAATGACCCATATCGCGCCATTTTTTATTGGAGTCTTTGGTATTCCCAAGACAAATTCCATTGAAATATCATCCCACTTCCACATTGGGATAAGAATTGGTTTCATGAATCCTCCAGGATGTTGTCTTCCAAGCTTCATCTGTTGACACACAAAACATCTCAAAACATAATCCACAATCTCCAAATTCATTCATTCTATCCAAAAATGCTCATTTAGACCCCTATACATATATTTTTTACTATAATGTATTGATAAATTAGAGATATGGGAATCATCCAATAGTTCCCTCTTTAGCTAAAGAATTGAGGGAACATAAATCCTCTATCCTAATTTCAAAACGCAACCTTCAAAAACGAATTCAATCAACTTCCACTCATTTATTGTTTTAATTTTATTTAGAAAATACTCATCATCAGCCTGAGAAGTTTTTATCATATTTAGAAATGAAAGTTTAGAAACTATTTGAAACGTTAGTGATGAGTAACCTACCTTGATAAGTCCCATATCCATCTTTACTGGTTCCATGAACAAAGGATCCCTTTCAACTCTCATCTTGTTTAGAATTCCATGGCCATTTCTACTCAAAGAATCTACCATATTATTTTCCTTCTCCCTGGGTGATAGTTTATTCTACAATCATAATCCTTGAGTTTCTCAATCCATCTCGTTTGTCACATGTTGAGTTCTTTTTGTGAGATGATATATGTAAAAATCTTATAATCTATATATATATCACATTTATCTCCATAGAGGTAATGTCTCTAAATATCCAAAGAAAATATTTCCACTGATTACCCAAGATCATGAGTTGGATTGTTTTGATCCTGAATTTTTAGCAACCAAGATGCATTGGAAATCACTCTATCTTTCTACATAAGAAAACAACCAAATCATTTCATTGATGGGTTGATAAAGATCACAAATACATCATTCCCCAATGGTAGGGTTAGGATTGGATCATTCACTAACCTTCTCTTCAAATCAACAAAACATTAGTCATCATCCATTGTCAATACGATGTAAACCCCTTTTGTGTGAGCTTTTTCATAGGGTTGGATAAACCGGCGATGTTCAGAACAAAACTCTGATAATAACCTACAAACCAATAAATCATCGTACTTCAGTTAGATTCACTGGAGTAATCCATTCATGCACAACATTTTTCTTCATTAGATCTTCTGATATTCCATCCTTAAATACAATGTGGCCTAGAAAGGAAACTAATTAGAGTCAAAAATCACACTTTCTAAAATTCCCTTATAATTTATTTCTTCTAAGAGTCTTTATAATAGTGAACATGTTATTTTCATGATCTTTGTGGTTTTTTGAGTATACTAAGATATCATCAATAAACACCACTACAAATTCATCAAGATATTCCATGAAAAATCTATTCATTAGATCCATGAAAACAGATGATTCATTATTTTATCCAAAATATATTACTGTAAACTCATAATGCTTGTACCTAATTTGAAATGTATTTTTTTGGAATGTCTTCCTTCCTCACTAGAAACTAATGATATCCAGATCAAAGTTCAATCTTCATAAAATATGATTCTACATGATATTGATTAAATAAATCATCATTTATTGGAAAAAGATACCTATTTTTTTAATATCATTGATTTCCCTGTAATCAATGAACATCATCAAGGATTGATCTTTCTTCTTGACAAAGAGGACAAGGTCACCCCATAACAAAACACTAGGTCAAATAAATCCTTTTTCACTAAATTCATATACTTGTTTTGTTAGTACCACTAACTTTAATATGGACTTCTATAAGGGGTCTTTGATATGGCCCTTGGACTATGAATTAATTCAATGGAAAACACAATTTATCACTTTGGAGGATGTCTAGGTAAATACTCTAGAAAGACATGAAAATATTCATACACAATAGGTACATCATCTATCTGTAAATTCTTTATCTCACCCCTATTTATTTCATTCCATTACTCCCCAATAATAGAATTCAGTAGGCTACTAGGGTGGATCAATATGAGAATCAAATGGTAAGGTTTGTCAACTAAAAATATGGGATTTTACACCACTCTCAAAAATTGTAATTTCCTTCTTCTTGTAACAGATATTTAAATCATAATTTGATAGCCATTTTATATCAAGAATTATATCACAGTCAACCATTTCTAAGATGATACTTTAAGAAACCAAAGCATGTTTATGTTTCAGGAGGGGGAATAATCGACATGACTTTGTTGTAATGATACATCCACTAGGAGTTTTGACTAATAACTCATTTATTAAATCAAATTGGACAGGTCTAATTTTCATTGAAAACTGGGAAAATATAAATGAATGTGACCATCCAGAATCAAATAATGCATTGGCTATGTTTGATGAAATGATCAATGTAGCTGCCACCACATCATTTGGAACTTCAACGTCCACTGGTGTGACCACTTAAGCTTGGACTTTCTCCCTTGCCCTTATTTTGGGAATGATTCCTTGACACATAGGACATTCATGTGCTTAATGTCCTATCTCCATGAAATCTTATCATAGAACATTGGTAGCTTCTTTCTTCCACATACCATCAAGGGTTTGGTGGAATTTTTATCCACACTTGTAGCAGACATCCATTCCCTTCATGAATGTTCCAGGGTGCTTCTTCCGACAATTACTGTATGATGGAAATTCAACTCGTTTGTTCTTTCTCATTTCCTTATTTCCTTTTCTAGAGTTTTCAGCATCCCACTTCTTCTCTTTTTTTTCCTTTATGTCATAATACATAGAAGATTTCTTTTATGTCTTGATTACAATTGAGACTATATCTTCATATGGAGTGAAACATTGGGAGACAAGACCCCTTCAGAGGAATGGTTTTAAACCAACCAAGAATCAATCAATTTTTCTCCTTGGATTATGTATATAGTCCACATCATGCCTTTACAACCTTGTAATGTTGGCTTCATACTTGGATACATTTTCATTATCCTTCTACCTTAGATTCAAGTATTTCCTCTCTATATTTTCTATCTATTCATGAGGAAAAAAATATTCTACGAAGATTTACTTAAAATACCTTTATTACATCTCTTATATTTCTTCCTCCACCTTTTTGTTTTGGATTAATGACCACCACTGATCCAAATCTCCCAATAGACATTAAACTTCCACTATAACCTTCTCTCGGTCATTACATCGCAAAGGTAGGAATATCTTCTCTAGATAACATATCCACCACTAGGAACAAATGGGTTTTTAGTCCCATTGAATTTCGAAGGCTGTTGTCGCAAAAAGTGATTTTACATAGCTCCTGGAGTTGGAGGATATTGATGCTCCATACAGGAAAGGTTATTATTCATAACCCGAGTAATTTGTCCCAGTATTGTTATATGTTTGTCAACACCAGTCACAACCCACAACCAACATCATTATCCTACATAGGTGGAAAATTATTACAGGGGACACGTGCATTCATGCGTTTTATATTCTTCCTCTATACTCCACTTCTAGATGATAACATACACTAGATTAGGTTAAAAATCATAATTTATAATCTTATCTTAACAAACTACATAGTATATATTTAGATCATACGCATGGCTAATCCCATAATCAAAAAAATGGTTTCTTTGAGGAAATATTTACCTTCAAATCATTCATAATGGCTTGTAAATAAAATATGAATTAACCTTAGAATATTCATTTTGAGTGTCATAACCAAGAGTTTATTAAGGCCCGTTGTGTTATAACGGGATACCCTTGGTCAAGCCCAAAACTCCTTGTTAGAGCTTTCACTCCTTGGTACATCTGTGTGAGAGCATCGTGTACCTTCTCATATCCTTATAGGGATATATTTCATGGAATATACACATAATCTATTTCTTTCCAAAATACCAAGACGTTCTAGTATGTTTGTCCTCAAATACTATATTAGGAACTCTTCCATAATATACATTTTATAAATAATGTTTCCCATTTTTCTACTAAACTTTTTTTGATACCAACTATAAGGAATCGATCCCAATTGTTCGGAGCAAGTTCCTTATTTGATTACATTAGAAAATTAACAAAGAATATTCATTACGAAGGACAAAGTAGTTTTTTTATTGGAAATAAGTTATATACATAATTTTAACATTACTATAGGAAAAGAAAAAAAAACATAGAAACTCATTTTCCAACATCCATATCTCCTTGGTTATTCCAGCATGTCATTCATAACAAATTTCATCATGTCCTATGAAAATGAATCATAATAAAGGGGTGATATCAAACGTTCAGTAAGGGTAATGAATACAACAGATTATATATAAACATTATTCATGATTAATAACTAAAAAATATATGCCTTTAAAAAATAATGAATATCATCACATTATAATGGGAATAAGGGTTGAGTAAATAATTCCATAATAAAACAAAATCATGTGTATTATACTAGTTGATTAACCACATGAAAAATTAATAAAATTTTATTAATGAGGGAATGCATAATTTGGGAAAACGTAACCATTCTAGTAAGGCCTCATGCCAAGACCATTTGTAATCATTGTGTCAGGGCCTTATTCCAAGACCGTAGTTTGTTTTATTAGAACTATCGATGCACTGAGGGGATATAACGGGCCCCAAAAAACACGTACAATTTCCAATGAATTCCTCATATTAACGTGGATCAATAAAAACAACATATACATTCATATTGGAAGTAATATATGAAATTTAAATAACTTTCCTGGAACATTTAGCATAAACACTAACCATTCAGAGTAAATTGATGAATGGTTTTAAGATAGCACACCCATAGCCAAAATAAAAAAAATTAAATTAAATATGGTAGATGATACAATGAAATATTAATATAAATGTTACCTAATAATCAATAAGAGTGCTGAAAATATGAACACACTCTTATTAAATCTTCGAGTAATTTTTTAGATAAATACCCTTTTACTTTGAAAAGAAGCGTTATTTTATAAAAATATTTGTATAAAACTATAATTTAAGTAAAGTATTATTTTCATAATAAAATGAGTGATTTTATAAAGATAATATTTCCCAAAAACAGATTATAGGGTTACCATATAAATCGGTAAGAGTTTGAGAAATTCCCTTGAATCAGGCTTGTGTTGTGGAAACAATTTCGAATGTTTCCTTTTAAAATGTGTAACTATCCAAAAAATAAAGAAGGGTTCTGGTTGGTAAACATATATATAATTATCACTACAAATTTATTATGAGTACATAATAATATGTAATAATTTCATCTAGGTAATTAGGCAATCAAAGCAACCCGAATGAAAAAGGATGTTCGGGTGAAAAAACCCTTACCTTATGTCCGAATGTGTTCCACTCTCTAACTTATGATCTTGGAATATGAAATTAGACATATTAATAACTTATTCCAGAACCTATTAGACATTTATTTAGTTTATAAAAAATATGTTCAGTTTATTTATGCATTTAGTGAGAAGTTATTATATTGAATTTCATTGTTCCAGAGTGTTTTTTTTTTCATTATTTTCATAATCGGTTCACTTGTTCTTATGTAATAGAGTAGAATGAATGTAAATATCCCGAATTAAAATTACATATTATCTATGAAACACCAGAATTTTTAAGGGTCATTTCTATAATTCGGTTACATATAAAGGTGATGAATCAATAGATGAAATAATTAGGACATTCACATAGATTATATACCGATATTTTGACTATTAGGAACTAGATTGGTCATTCGATATAATAATATCTATATATACAGATTCATGAATCTTAATTAGGTTATAATACTTCTATTAATGTCTATTTCATCCATAAAAATGGTTTCATGAGAAGTAATTTAGGATAATTTGATGAACAAAACTTTATCGTCCATGAAGGTTATAAATTAGAACCTCGTGGATGTTGATTTCGTTTAAAAAATAAGAGTGAGATTGTATATTGATAATGGATATTATATTCACATGATAAAATTAAAGTATATAGATGATACTAGATCTATCATTGTCATTTGGATAGAGGAGGTAAGAAGAGGATTAGAAAAAATTGAACATGAAATGAAATAAAATTAAAAAGAAAGATGTTTTACGTCTTGATATAACCTCATTTGAAACCTCCTTAAAGGAGGGGGTTTAGGTTTTTTGGAAATACCAAGAGATTAATGGATGTGGTAAGTGACTAGGGATGGCTAATGGTGTAGAAAATTTGGATCATCAAGGATTAGAGGAGTGATGAGAAGAGGTTGCGGGGGGGGGGGGGTTATAGTGGAGGAGAGCAATGAATTTTGAATATTCAATTCATTATTTTATTATTTCTCTCAAGAAAAACAATAATGTTGTTTAATGTGACCCATAATAGTAATATGTTCATGTGAGTTAGAACTAAGTGGCCTTATATTACAAATGATGTCATAAATGATTTATTTAACTGATAATTTGTATATACGGTATTTAGTCGAATTTCACTATTCATCAAATATTTTAGAATTTTAGAAAAATAAAAAAAATTCACCTATTCCATTTTTTTACATGTTGACTTCCAAAATGAACTCCATTTTTCAAAAATAATTTTCAAAATATTACTAATTTAATTTTTAAATAAAATCATAGTTCATTTGATAAATAACAATTTTAAAGGTATAATTAGTTTTATATAACATTAAAAAATTAATTAAGATCTCATTATCTTTTTACCATAATAAAATATTATCATTATTTACTATTCATAAGGGTCATATTACTATTCATATTGTTATTCAAAAAGGTATGTTACTATTCACAAAAAAACAAGTTTGTTCTATCAAACTCCAAATGACTTACTGATCACAACTCCAGATGACCACTTTAAAAAATCTAAACATAGAAGAAGAATAGTTTGTTTAATGTATATATTATAAAATGTCATTATTTTAAAAAACATTGGGTTTAACATTAGTATCATGAGGATATAACCTAATTCCTAGAGGAACCTCAGTCTCTTCTCCATACAACGAATAGTGTTATTTTGTTACAAATGGAGTCAGCATATTCGGTCCTTGACATAAGAAATGAAATTAGTTTTGATCATTCAAAATATCTTTTTAAGATAGATGGTTTCTGTTTTTTTTGTGTTGTAGTTGGGAATTGTATTATTATGTCTCTCGGGATGGTTTTAGGGAGATTTTAATTTTTAATATTTAAACATAGATCCTAAAAATGCACATCTGAACTCTTTATAATTATCTTCACATTACCACAGAGTTTCAGTAAATGAGTGTTCTATGACACATCTAAGTGAGTTGTCACCTCATTATAATCAGTTTATCCAATTGGAGTTTCATGAAAATCATTTATAAAAATACTTCCCAATAGTAATTTATTGTTCATTATGAGTTTAATGGTATATGAAATGTAAAAAAGTGTTGATTTTTTAAAATAATGATAAACATAGATTTTAAAAAGTATCGTTATAGCCCATTAAAAAATAGTTGAAATGTTTATGACGGTTGAATAGTGAAATTCAATTATGTGATATGTGTGGATGTGGTAAATTGGAATTGATAAGACAACAATTTTTAATGGGTGAGAATAAATTATGTATAGTTTTTGTTATATATATGCGCAACATGTAGTGGATATAGGAACTAGATGGAGAATGAGGTGGAAAATGTTGTTTCAACTATGCCTCATGGGAACCCAAATCTTATTCAAATTATTTTCCAAGATTTTTAGGTTGTGGATAAGAGTAATATGGGTTATTATTAGTGAAAAGTAGACAATTAATTATTTTTTTAAAATAAGAATCATCTTGTCATTAGTGGGGATTCTGAGATAGAAAAATAAAAAATTTGGTTTAATTGGATGAATAGAATATTTGATATCAATGGGAAACTAGTAGAGATGGAATTTAAGTTAGAAATGTGTATGTTCGATGGTTATCACTCCAATGGTGTGAATTAGCAGTTATAAAAAAATTTCACTGAATCATGACATGTGGGTAATAAAATGAATTTTAAATCAAAACATTTTAACATACAATTATTAAGATTACTAGAATAATGAAACACTATAATTTGAAGAAATAAAATATCTCATTGAAAGGGAATTTGGATAATTTTATGAATATAGTTTTATTTTCCCTAGAATTGTTTTCCTTTTCATCCATGAAGACAAGAATTTTTTAGCCCTATTAATAGCTATATATTCACTCAATAATTTCAATTATTTTTAAAAGGGTTTTGATATGGATGGAAAATTATGAGATAATGGAATAAATTGATATATTGAAAAATTAAATTATAGGGAGCATGTTTATTCTTATTGTAACAGCTGTGAAATCTATTTCTAGGAATACCCATTAGAGGGACACTAATTTCTAGAGTGGTGGTACACATTATAATCATGCCATGTATTCAATATATCAACCACTTCAGCCCAAAACTAATCATGGATTCATTAAATGTCATTCACTTTATCACATTAAGTGAGATTACATGTAACCACCTTGAGAAATTGAAATATGTAAAAATATTAGAAATATGTAACATTATTAGTGAACTTTTCCAATGTCAGTACTGGACGAACATCTCATGTTTCTCCAAAAAATCATATTTCCTTGGTAAAAGTGGCTTATCCTAATTTGCATAATCTAAATTTCTTTAGCCATGGTTATTATAGAAAAATCATGATTCCTAAACTTGTGTAATCAAAATATGGTAACATAGAAAAAATTGTAGTGATTATAAATTCTTATAGATCAAAGCATGTGAGCATGGATGATAAATGTGGGCATTCAATGGTGATATATATCATTCTTTTGAAAGCTAAATATATGAAATATTTTTTTTATACTTGTGCACCCCACTCCTTTATTATTTATTCTAATATTAAAAATATGTGTTTTCATGTTAAGATGAGGCCTTCTTTGTTGAAACATCCAAATCTTCATGACCAAAGATATTGAGAAGAAATTGTTTTTATATATTGTTTGACAAATATATATGGGGATGATTTTTTTAGGATTTCACTAAATGGTTTCATATCAAAATATTTCAGGTCGATATTGTTTGAAATTGTTTATGGATCACATAAATTGTTATTCCCAAAAGTTTAGTTAGACATATCAAGATTACATGATATGTATATTTACATGATATGGAGATATAAATGAAATTAGAGAGCGTTTTATGGAATCGGTTTTTAGAAACGTCTCTGATTAGATAGACATGATTAAAATAGAATTAGAGTATGAAATTAGGAAACTATATTTCCATCATTTTTTGACCAAATTTTATTAACTTTTCACAGAAAATTTCATTAGGTTTCCACCCAAAATTGAATAGGTGTTTACAGTGGACACCCTTTATGAGACCAGTCCTATATCACTTCCATCTTATATGGTTTTACTAATTGAATTGAGGTAACAGAAATTTCATATGAAATATTGGGAATGTAATGGTTTCATTTGACCGAGTTTTAATCAATTGGTTTCCCACGTTCAATTTGCGAAGAAAGTGGATTGAACTTTTAGACATTGGTTGAATTATCATAAGATAAAGCAGGATACGATAACAAATCGGTATCATGTCCCATGAATTGATATTTTTTTCATCCATTGATGGGAGACTAGTTATTCTATAAAATATATATTTATTGGGGTATCACCGTATATGAGTTTAGAAGGATGTTATTTTGAAGATGAATTTCCAAAATATATATGGACATTAGAATATTTCTTTATTTTTTTGGTCTTATGAATACATTATATTTATTTATAAATTAAATTAATGAAATATTTCTGAGGTATATCGATTAAATTATGTTTTTAATATTATATAGTAATGTATTCTTGAAAAAAATTATTTCATGAGATAAAATTGGATATAGTTTTCGGCATCTTGGGTGAAAATCACTTGCATTACATGTTTCAAAAGTGTGATTTATGGATATAAGAAGCGTATTTTATTGGTAATTTCATTTCTACAAAGAGAATTTTAGTTTATTATGAGAACATAGAATATTTTAAATTTTTACAGTAGTTACTTTATTTCATTGAGATATATAGTTTTCTTGGATTGATGGGATACTATAGTGATTTTTTGTGATTTTTAACATTTGGCTTCACCGATTATAACTTCAATGACAAAAGTTGTTCCTTTCTAATGGAATGATTAATTTTAGAAATCCATTCAAGAATGTAAGGTTAGACATACATCATCACTATCCTAACATTACTGGAGTCTAGAAAAGGCTCTGTGTTTTATAAGAACACGGTTCTTACTTTTTTGTATGATTTTCTTTTATTCTTTTTCCCTTTTAGTTTATTTTGAGAAAATATGGGAAAACTATACATGTAATGGAATATTATGGTCACTCGGGCTGATTTAGTGTTACATAATATGTAATCCTATTTACATGCCTTGTAGTTTGGCAGTGTATGATGAGAATATATGGAATGTGAGAATACTGGTCTAGAAAGTGGAAAAACCCAACTCCACACTATGTAAATACTAGTACACACCATGAAGTAATGTCATTAGACCCTGGAAAGTTAGTAGGAATATTTATTCTTCCAAGTGAATAGTTGACTGATATAAACACCATGTATATAGGCATACATGCTAAATATTTTATTTTTTAACTTAAAATGTATTGTAGCCCCGTTTTTTCGTTTTTGACATTGGGAACTGGGTTTGTTAGGTAATAGTGATAAAAGGGGATTTGATTCCTCATTTATTATGCAGACTCTGAATCAGTCACCGTTGTTCTCGTTTTAATCTTCTTGGCGAGTTATCAATTACCCTTGAGCAGTTCTTGGTGATTTTTTTCCTAAATAAGTTATTAATTATTGATTAATTATCCATGTTTTATAGATCTATACTATTCTAGCTTGAATTTCATGTTGAGGCTAGATGAGAAGACTCATACTATGATGAGGTAGGTGGTCTCATGCTAATTGATCTTTTTTATGTTTTTTATACATGTCGTTGTCCCACACACCCAGGTTTTGGGTTTATCTTCATTGATAATTTGACTTATGTTGATACCTAATGATATCAAGTGATTGATTAAATTAATTTAATCATGTTTTGGTTTATTTGGTTTGATTAAGGGCCACCCCATGGGTGAATTTCCCTTATAAGACCATTTTTTAGCATCTTTTCCTTGGATGCTGATGGGAATGCCTTCATTTCCCTTTTAGGTGTTTTTTAAAATGAAATTAGTTAATTAAATTTATTCCGTGTGAAAATGTTCTTTAAAGCATTGAGATATTTTAATTCACATGTTAGTCTTGTTATATAAATTTTCCCATGTGAGATATTAAATTCCAAAGTCATGATATATTTTAATTTTCATGTGTTACTTAGTAAATGAAATGTTCCCAAATGTGTTGATTACTGAAAACCATGTGATAGTATAATTTATATAAGTTGTTTACTATGATTAAATGATGATATATTGGGCTTAGCCCGGAAACATGTTGAAATTATCATGCAACAGGCTTGTCCCAAATTGAAATTTTTTTGAGATAATAATACACTAGGATAATCCATAATATGAAACATGTTGAAATTCTAATGCATCGGGCTTGGTAGTGAGACATATTGAAATCAAATGAGTTATGACGTGTCTTCCATGCCAATGCGCAATCTTGGATTTGGTCTTTACATCTTTTGTTTACATTCCTTGTTGACATATCTTTTGTGTTTACTTTATATAGGGGATTGACGGGCTTAGGACAGATCATAGTACATATATAATTAAATGAATTTTAATTGATTAAAGAAAACAAAATGAATCTATAATGAATTCTAGTATTTTTAGGATTGTTTCCTATTGAGTTCCTTCTATTTTACAACATTTCACTATTGTACTATACTATTGCATATACTCAATAGTAGAATGGAAAAAAACATTGGGGGTTTCTTGTTGGGATTTATTTGTCAAACCTTGTTTGGTTTATGTTTTTGGGTCCAAATAGACTATACCGATGTAGGGGTCAATAGGGGAAAGGGTCCCAATATAGGTACATGATTGAAGATTAGGAGCAGTGTCACATGCGACCAATCCAAGGCTTGAGATGCTGCACAGTATCATTTTGTTTTATAGTACAGTGATAATTTTATTGTACATTATTGTGGTGTATCTTATTTTTTCTACTTTCTCAGAACATGTGACATGCTACATCATTCTGATATGTTATGCCTTCATGATATCTTTACTTTCAGTCTTCCGTTGATTACTCAGTTTCATGTTTTTTTTGTTTCTGTTATTTTTATTAATTTTTCCACTATGTTACACTCTACCAATGTGAGCATAGTTTCCCCACAATCACACCGCATGACCTCACTACTATTTGGCATCCAATTTTAGTTGGGGAAATGTGTTTGATGTCACGTGGTCAACTGGGTACGGGACACCAATTGAGTGGTTTCTAGACTCGGTATATTACAAAGTTGTATTAGAGGGTTTCTTTCCTAATTTCATAACTATTTGGTGATGATATAAAGGATGTGGATTTTATTTATTTTCTATGACCGGGATTAGCTACCCTGTGTAGAGGGGAAATACAACTTGCCTCGAGATAAATTATTCTTTTGAATTTTCATCTATAACAATTGATTTAATTTCATGGTTGGGTGAGACAATTGATTTCTACTATTACTATTTATTCAATTGTTTGTTATATTTCAATTGAAACCTAATGAGATGAGGGTATTCCATATCATGAATCATATCGACACCTGTTAGAATCACCTCCCATGCATTGTGCCACACCATCTAGGATGCATTATATATCTCATGTTGTAGTGACAGTTGTCAAGCTGGAGATGCAAGTTGTTGTGACAGTAACTTGATAGATATGCATGCTATTGTGATATTTGTACAAGTATGTGATATGGTTTGAATTTAATAGAAACCAAACATTGATCTCTGAGGTGTATGGTCCCTCTTTGATAAGAATTTAGTGGATCATGACTCACCCTTTTCAGAAGAATTATGTTATGTTATGTTATATCATGTATGGGTCCCAAAACATGATTCATGGGGAGAATCGGCCCCATCAGATATGAATTTTGCATCCCACAAGTTTTTTTGAAGAATATGGGTTTTCTAGGAAATTTGGAGTCTCTTTCTTGAATAAACCAATATACACGATGTTTAGTTTAGCTTAACATGTCCTAAGTTCTTCATATTTGGGGATAAAGGTCTTCCATGTTTTAAGATATACACACTATGTACCATATGTACATGTCATGTAGTATCTAATCATGTAATGGTACAAGAAAAATAAAACATGATATGAGGGGTTCAAATTAGAAAATGTCATGTGCTATCAATAAATGTCATGTAACCTACCAAGGTAGAACCCATGTAGACCTAGCCGTGTGGGAGTATAGGGCTAGGAAGGAAAACCCGAGTGCACATCATGTGTATTCCTAACACGCTGTGTACATAAGACGCTTATAAGACCACAAAGGAGTAGTTACACCCCAATGTGAAATTTTAATGCCACGTAAAATGTGTCATAAGGACACGCTATGTTGATGGGGTTCATAGATGCTAAGGCCGATGATATAACATGGCCTTGTGAGAATATAATGATACACACTGTGTATCGTGAATACATTCTGTGTAGTCTCTTTTTGAAAAAATTATTATTATCATTTATTGTTTCATTCATGGATCTTTTGAATAGAAAACCATGACAGTGATCGCGAAATAAGGCATGCTTTTTAATCTAAAGTACCATGTTGTCATGATGAACATGAGACTTATTCTAGGAGGTTGGCGATATCCATTTTCTAGAAATTGTAGGCCATGGGAATCCGATCGATCTACCAATTGTGCCAACTACAAATCCAACTGGTATACCTTATGCAGGTGTAGATGAATGGTTCCATGAAGGATTAGTGACATTTGTACAGACCTTTCAGGGAGCACCGTAGGCTAATGCATGTGTGGAAGGGCATTTTCATATATTTTAGGAGTAACATCTACCTATTTTTTCATTGATTGCGGACAACATGCTATGGAATATTTGGTAGAATCAATGCTGACTATATTTGAGAATATAGATATTCCTTTTGATATGACGTTCAATATTGCTACATATATGATGTGTGATTCTGCCAAGAGATGGTGGGATGTTATCACTGGGCATGGAATCATTGGGATATTACATGGGAAGAATATCAGGTGGTCTTCTATGAATAACATTTTCCTGAGATGCTATGGGCTAACTGATCCCATGAGTTCATGCACCTAGAGTAGTGAACACTTTTAGTTATGGATGATTATGGCCTATTTACTGAGATTTAGTGATTTTTACCTCCTCTTGAGGGTGATGATGAATCAAAAGCAAGAATATTTGAGGATGGTATCTGGTTTGACATCTGATCATAGGTTATTGTCTCTAGATTTCCATATGTCTCTACTATTGTGAATCAAGCATAGATTTCCAAGTGAAACCTACATGAATATATGGGTGCGAGCCTATGTGGATCCACAATGAGATCTAGTACTATCTCGACCGAGATCATGAAGCATCATGTAGAGTTTTATCGTAGGGATACGAGTAGTTCGAACCTTTCTTCTAGTATCCAGGTGAGGTTCTACACGTGCAGAAGTATAGGGCATACTAAACCTCAGTGCTTGATGGACCTGGTCGAATTCCAAGCATTTGGTATCATGGGAAATTTACATTGGTTCTGAAGGATGTTTCCACCAGCATCTACTATGAGAGGGTCTGCACCAACTCCACGTTCAATATTGCAGTCACTAGCATCTCACTAGTCTAGTAACTATAATACGTCAAGTCATTCAGGCTGAAGGGGTGGTCGTGGTTGTGGAAGCCAGACCCCAGGATCTGAACAACAACATGGCTGGTCAGCTCATGGTAGCCAAGAATTGTCTCAGGGATGTGGTACAAGTAATACATATGTAGTTGAAAATTCCTAGAAAGAGAATGATCCTGGACCTTCTATTGTCAGAGGTACTATTCTAATTGCCTATGACTTATCTTTTTCACTTTTTGGTACTGGTGATTCAAAACAAATTATGTCAATAATCATTGTAGAAATCCATTGGCCCTATGGTTATACCTTTTTAGATGTTAATATTTTAGAAACTCCATTAGGGATTAGAATTTTAGTTGTGCGTCCGTGTAGGTGGTTCCCCTAGATAATGGTTGGTGTCACTTTCTATGGTACCTCTATGTATTCGAGATGACACACTTTGATGTCATTCTTAGAATAGATTGGTTGGATCCTTTCCAAGCCAACATATATTGATATCTCCACAAGGTGAGTTTCAATTCACAAGAGAGAAAATATTTTCTACATATGAGTGAATGAGATGTTCAGGCGAGCTGAGTTGGACCCAAGCATTGTGGGCCGGGCATAATGACAACCATGATTGGGAGTATATATCTAGATGACCAGGGAACATACATGGCAGGTTTCCCTCTAGTGGTTTATCAATTTAGTAATGTTTTTTGGGACAAATTATTAGGCTTACCTCATGTATGAGAGGTGGAGTTCACTATCAATCTAGTTCTAGGAGCTCCACCGGTATCCATTCCTCCTTATAGGACGACTAAAATTGAGTTGAAAGAAATCAATATGTAGTTGGATGATCTAGAAGATAATGGTTTTATCCATTGCAGAACTTATCCTTGGGGTCCACTAGTCCTTTTCTAAGAAAATAAGGATGGTACCCTTATAATATGCGTTGACTATTGATAAATAAACTAGTTTACAGCTAAAAACTGATATCCTTTACCAGGAATTGATAACAGGTTTGATCAAATTCGAGGAGATCGGGAGTTCTCAAAGATTGTACTAAGGGCAGGATATCACCGGGTGCATTTTCAATCTGCATACATACCTCTTACGAGCTTCTGTTGGAGGTATGGTCTCTATGAGTACTAGGTTATTCCATTTGGTATCACTAATTCTCCAAACAATTTCATGGAACTGATTAACCAAGTGTTCCATCCTTACAAAGATTATTTTGTGGTGGTTTTTGTGGACGATATCTTGGGGTATTCTCACAATCGATATGACCATTCCCATCATCTTGAGATCATTTTTAATACACTGAGAGAGAAATAGTTATATTCAATTCTCAAAAAATTCCACTTCTAGATAGATAAGATTCACATCACAGGTCACATGATCTCAGACACTAGAGTATCATTTGACCAGAAGAAGGTGAGAGCTGTAGTGAAAATGGAGCATTCCAAGAACATTTTTGAGGTACAGAGTTTCTTGGGGATATCTGGTTACTACAATCATTTTATATAGGACTTCTCATGTTTAGCAGCACTGATAACTAACATGAATAATGAAGGAGTGAAGTTTGAGTGGTCATATTCTTTTATCACATCCTTTCAGGAGTTGAAAGGATGTTTGAATTCAATGATGATACTAATATTTCTAGAGTTGGGAAATAGTTTCACTGTGTACTGTGATGAATCAGGTATTGGGTTGAGAGTAGTGCTTATGCAAGGGGATCGAGCTGTTGTGTATGTGTCTCATCAGTTGATGCCACATGGGATGAATTTCCCAACTCATGATCTCAAGTCAACTACAGTTGTTCAGGCTTTGCGATGTTGGAGATGTTATTTATAGGGATAACATTTTATAGTATACTAGGACCAAAAATATCTCAAATAAATATTTAATAAGTGTGATTTGAATATGATACAATTATGGTGGGTGGAATACCTTCATGACTTCGATTTTTATATTGACTGTACACTTGGAAAAGGCAATCCAGTGGCTGACACATAGAATAGGAGGACTCATATATAGGTAGTGCAAGAGGCCGGTGGTGAGTGGAAGCTTATGTATTTGTTCTATGAGATTCATTTAGAGGTCCATGATAGTCATAGGAATACAAATCATTCATCCTGGTCAGTTACCTCTACCCTACTCATTAGAGTGATGATAGGACACCTATCAAATTTTGATGGCCTCGTCCAATGAGAGTGTGTGGCAGGTGAGGCCCCTCCTACTGAATGGATAATAGATGATGATGATGTTCTATGTATCCATGGACATGTGTGGGTTCCAGGAGAAATAAAGAAGGATTATATGTGGTAGTTTCATTCTTCACTATGGGCAGTGCATCCTGAAGTCACCAAGATGTACTGTGACTTACGTCGTCAGTGTCGTTGGTTAAGAATGAAGCATGATTTGGGAAGTATTGTTACGAGGTGTTCCACGTGTCAGTAGGTGAAGGAAGAAAATCAATGGTTGTCTAGGATTATACTGTATCTACCCTTTCTTGAGTGGATGTGGGATGATGCCACAATAGATTTTGTGATGGGATTACATAGGACACCTAGGGGAAACAATGTTGTATGGTTTGTAGGGACATGCTTACGAAGGTCTCCCACTTCCAGCTGATCAATGAGACCTTTGTTGTTGAGGATCTCAGAATGCTACATATCCAAGGGGTGGTACGAATTCATGGGGTTCCTTATTCTATTTTTTCAGATAGGGACACCCGATTTATGTCATGTTTATGGAAGAGTTTTCTGAGGGTTCGAGTTACGTAGGTTATTCTAAGTACTAAATACAACCCTCAGACCAATGGCCAGTCAGAGCATACAATACAGGTTCTAGAGGAAAATTTTCTTACTCTGCGTCCATGAAATTGGGGGATCTTGGGAGAAGCATATAACCCTGGTTGGGTTTTCCTATAGTAATTTCTTCTAGTATACTATTTATATGGATCCATATGAGGATTTATATGGGAGTTCGTGGTGATCTCCCCTTTGTTGGCTAGAGGCCAGAGAGACAGCTATGTTGGGACCCTTTTCTTTGTCGAGGTGACTATTGAGAAGTTCCGCTTGTTTCAGAATCAAATGGCTGCTGCGCAGTCTTGCCAGAAATCTTATAATGATCACCATAGATAACCATTAGAGTTTGATGTCGGGGATCATGTTTTCCTACATGTCGCACTAAAGTTGCTACACAAGAGGATCAAGAGATAGGCTAAAAATTCACCGAGATATGTTGTCCGTTTGAGATTCTTGAGGGAGCCAGGTCGATTTACAATCAGTGATAGTTATCTCCTAGGTACCGAACCTTGCATAATATCTTCCATGTATCCCAGAAATGCCGATATAAATCAGACAAATCTCATGTTTTTATTCTCGATGATGCTGAGATTGAGATTGGTGAATACTTTTAGGGGAATCTGATTTGTATAGTTGATAGGAGCACGATGGTTCTCTGAGGAAAGTCAGTTCCTCTTATATAGGTTCTATGTTTGCATGGACGAGTGATGGGCCAGACATGGGAGAGGGTGTTTTATGTACATTCTCAATGGCTATAGTTATTCTTAAATATTTGTTTACCACCTTTGGAAGTGAAATTCAAGAACAAATTACTTTATGGGGGATGTTTGTATGAACCCAGTTCTTACATTAAGGTACAATTGTCTTTCATTATTTTTTCCTTTTAACTGTTTTTTAGAAAACAAGGGAAAATCAGAAAAGTACAAGAATCATACTATCACACAAGACGATTCACAGTTACACGCTATGTAATCCTATGTACACGCCATGTATCTTGGATGCGTATTATTTGAATAAATAGAGGATGGTCATCTAAGAAAGGAAAAACGTAAAAACCAACTACACACCATTTAATTCCATGTACATGTAGTTTAGCCATGGCTTCAGGCCCTAGAAAGTACATCAGAATATTTCACCTTCCATGTGAATCGTTAAATAATATGCATGTTGTGAATTTAGAAATAAAAGTCATGTAGTTTATGTTTTATTTTTAAATTGGGCCATAGCCTCATTTTCTATTATTCTGGATAGATGGGGAACTGTGTTTGTGAGGAAACACTGTATAAAGGTGGTTTGATTCACAGTTAATCATCTGGACACCAAATAAATGACAATTGGTCTCATTTTAATCCACTCGATGAGTGCTCAATTTCTCTTAAACCGTTCTTGGTGATTTTATTTCTCGACTATGTTAATGAATCAAGAGTATGTATTCTTGTTTAGTAGATCTATACCATTCTATCATGTATTGGATGTCGATGGTGTGTGATGAGAGTTATAATATGACTAGGTAAGTGGTCTCGTGCTAAATTTTCAATGTTAAGATATTTATTTGTGTTGTTGTTCCATGTTCCCATGCTTAGGGTGTCACATGAGTTATAATTTTACTCATGTTGATACCTAATGACATTAAGTAATTGCATGGATTAATTAAATCATTTTTAGGCTTATTTCATTTAATTTAGGCCACCCAATGGGTGTGTTTTTTCTCATATGACCATTGTTTCACCTTTTTTCCTAGGATGCTGATGGGAATGCATTTTTTTCAATTTAAAAGGTGGATTAGAATAAAATTGGATACTTATATTTTTTCCTGGTAAAATTTTTTGATAAAATATTTTGGTAGTTTTATTCACATGTTAGTCTTGTTTTATAAATTTTCCCACATGTGTTAATAAATTCCATAGTTATGATATAGTTAAATTAGCATGTGTTGCTTGATAAATGAAATTTTCCCATAGTATTTGATTAATGGAAACCATGTGATATTATAATTTAAATGTGTTTTTTACTATGCTGAAATGTTGATATATTGGTCTTGGCCCTAAAACATGCTGAAATACCGATACACTGGTTGTGTCTCTGATTCTAAATATGCTAAAATATTGACACATTGGGCACAATAAAACTATATTTTCTGATGGATAAATAGGGGAAGGCTCTATATATAGGTATTTCATTGAACCTTAGGAGTAGGAGAGCATGAGACCACGCCAAGGCTTGCAATGATACAGAGTTTCATTTTGTTTTACTGTAATTTGATAAATGTATTGTAAATGATTGTATTGTATCATGTTTTCACTACATTCATAAAACATATAACATGATACATCACTCGGATATGTCATTACTTATGGTTATCTTTATTTGCAAATCATCCGTTGTTTACTCAGTTACAAGTTGTTTACTATTTTAGCATTTATTATTATTTATTCCTCTATGTTACATTCCTCTAGTTAGGTTACAGATTTTCCACAATCAAACCACATGCCTCCACTACATGTAGGAAGCTTCTGGAATTTGGGGAAATACGCTTGAGGCCATGTGGCCAAATGGGTATGGGGAACCAGTTGAGTGGATTCCAGACCTGGGACATTACATATTCTTTTATAATTCATCACAAACTGTGTTTTGATGTGTTCTCAAGAAGGGTTATCATGTTGTTTCTAATGGTTTAGGTCATATCTAATTTCATTAGAGGAACAACCCAACATGCTGTATGAAATTATGTTATGTGGTCCATGATTTGAAGAGTTGGAATCATTAACACTTTGGTTAGAAATTCATATTTTGTACATATCATAAAAATTTTAAGAATATTTTATCAAAAATGGATTTGAATTTATTAGTGTATATGGAACAACTGTCAATAGTTTCTCATCATCAAATTGATGTCTACATCAGGTAATGTGAACTGTATGGAAAATTTGTTGTGTATGAACTAATGTGCTCCGTTGGATAAATAATCTTCAGACTAAGAGAAACTAATGGATGTCATAGTGGATATACATCTAGAATGATAAAACCAACCTGTTGTTTTAGATATCATTAAAATTTCATTTTTACTAATTCTATAGTGTAAGATATAAATTCTTAGAGATCTAATTCTAAAAATATTATGTTGAGAACAAAACTCAGTGGCAGGGACACCATTTAGGAATTGAATATTGATAGGAAATTTTTTGGACTTATAGAATAAATAGTCATACCATTTTCTTTTTTAAAAAAATTCCTAGTACCTAATCCAAATTGGAATGGGCAGTTCACCCTATGATCATAAAATAGTAAAATTTATTTAACTGTATAGTTTTAGTGGGTAGACATGAAAAGATATTCTACGGAGTATGTCTCAATATTCCCCACCTATCAAAGAGTTAAGATAGAGAATTAATGGACAGTGGATATATATCAGTCTTTTCAAATTTCCATGTGGAAATGTAAGTAGGTTGAAATGGATTTTTTTAATATTTACATCAAGGATAGTTAGAAAACACAATTCTATATTATTGATTGTGTATCTACTAAAACAATCATCACACATAATCTTAAATAATGAAATTAATAGAGTATAATAATTTCAAAAAATCAATTTTTGGGAAATTGAAAATATTCGCAGTGTTTGAATCTTGATTGAATCAAATAATGATCCCAAGTTCACTAAATTCTTTTAGAAATCATTGTTTTTGGAACATTGTTGAATATGAGTTTGACTTATCATCCACAAGTGTATGGATAATCAAAATGGAAAATCCAAAGGATTGAGTACTGTCTCAGGTCTTGTATGATAAATTTTGGTAGATCTTGGGATGAACTTATTCCACTATAAGATTTCCTAAAAAATAATAGATTTTAGGCATCAAAAAACAATTATCCTCTTGAAGAACTGAATGTTATCCCCTACAATTCTCCAATTTTTTGGGTGGAAATAGGTGAAATTCATTAATTCGACCAAACCATGTATAAGACAAAACAAAAAATATTTAATTCATAAGAATGAAAATGGCGAGTGATAAAATTCATAGAAAATCATATGTGGATAATAATTTACAAAATATTTCATTTGAGATGAGTTATCTTGTGTATTTTAGAATCTATTAAAGGATAATCAATCATTATTCTAGTATGACGGTATTATATAATCAATGGGACATAATTCTTTTTTGAGGTACTATAATGTGTTTGTGAGGTGGAACATCAGTTAGAATTTCGACAAAGGATCAGTTAGGTAGACAATTTTTTAATATATTCCATTTGAAGAATCATAAACATGATCATGAAAATGATACCCAATAGGATCACATTGACTATACTACATATAATAAATTGATTCATGAGTCAATAAAAATATTGTATAGTCATGAAAAGTTATTTTAAGGTAAAACAATCAATATAATATTGGTAATAAGGAAACATTTCCAAATTCATGATGGAACCTATGAATGTGAGAAGGAATTTACAAAACCATATCCTGAACTCTTTTTGGGAAACATAATTTTATAATTTATGAGGATATAATACCCAATGTTGGGGAGAATTTTGTACCACCACATTCAGATAGATGACCAATTATTTATGTATTTTGTGTGTATTTAATTTTAAGATTCTGTTTTGGTAGGTTGTGATGGGTTTTGATAGCATAGGTATAAAATAAAATAGGTTCACAATATGATAATAATAAAGAGTAATTGTATAGAAGAAAACTATGATAAAGAAGATACAAGAGACTATGAAGGTAATTTAATCTGTATGGATTGGCTATTCCATGTGAGTTCCTAGGAGAAACCGTGTATCATTAAATATTGGTAAAATCATCAATGACACATGATTTTTCTAACTGTGCGAGCCAACCATGTGAGGTATATCCTTAATAAAGTAGCAACACGAGGTAGGAGAAGAGTTTTTCCAGAACGAGTGGAATAATATTATCCATTCCAAAAAATTTATCTTCATTTAATTAATCTCCCAAACACCCTATAATATTCAAATCTTTCCAAAACAGAAATTAATTTTACACTGAATGTTTCTGAAACATTTATTTTCAATTTAGAATCGATTCTTTGGTGAATAATTGTGTGTAGAGACCTAGATTTATGAGTAAGCACTCTTACATCACCATTATTCTTATATTTAGTATTTTTCTCTGTCTTAGAATAATAATTCGAATCCAAGGAGGATAGATCCACATTCTATGATGGGAATCTTGTTGGTTAATGATTGATTTTTTTAAAGGGTAGATAAAAAGTCCTAGATCTATAGAATCATAGTTTTGTTCTTTTTTTCCACCAACAACTGAGACATATGTGGCTTCAATATTAGCCACACTTATTTTAAAAATTGAAATATTAGTTATTATTCCAAATGTTTCATGAAATTGATTTCAAATATTGTGTAACACTAGATTAAAACCATATTTTGTTAATGGCTTTATAATTTTCAAAAGATAATTGGTTTTCAAATACCCACATTTATTTATAAATTTAATATTATTATTTTAAAATTAAGTTTTGGTTTTGATGCATATAAATTGTTTTTTGGATGGATCTAAAGGGAGGTAAATGTTTTGATATTAATATATTATCATGATTCAGGAATAACCAGTTGGGGGTGTTTTAGGGGCTGGATTATGGATTAGAAACTCCACCATAAAAGTTGGATGGAGTATGGATGTGGCATTCCACCATCAATTGTAACGCAAAACATCTATGTATGTTAGGGGTTTTATTAGAAATGGGAATGAATATTTCAAATAAACTATGAAATGGTTTATGGTTTCTTTATTATTCCCTTGTTTATTTTTTTATGTATTTTATATAAACTATTTTTATAATAGAAAAGTATTTTATATAAATAGTTATAACAATTGTTTTCATTGTGGTTTGGGTTTAGAATTACTTGGGGAAATACTACTTTTTTTTATAGTGCCTACATTCCTCATCACATTGGTGTGATTTTATGTGTTATCAATCGAGACACTAGTAAAGGGAATTTATCATATTTCTCCAGTTGTTCATATGGATATCTGGGGAATAATATGTGGTGTTGGATATTGGGGCTTTTATCGGGCGTTTCTTGAGTATAATTCCTTTGGTTATAATTTGGTGCTTATAGTCTTTGGGTTTCTCCATATATTGAATTTATATTCTTATTAAACTCTAATATGGTTTTCTATTTTGGTAATGTTCAATTTTTATTCCATTTTTCATGCATGATATTGGTAATTGGATGTTTATTTTATATTGTTTGTTAAATTAATATTTAAAAGGAATATTTTCCCCCACTTTTTCGTAAGGCCCATGAAATTTATTTCCAGACTTTGGATTCTTCTAGAATTTTGATAAGGCCAAGTAGTTCCACTACCTTTTTTTCTAATTAGGTTGTGTGAGATGTTATAATATAGTTTATTGGTTATTTATTGATCAGGTTTGATGTTTAACATTTCTATTTACTTATTCAATTATTCCGGCTTCATTAACAACATTATACTTCCACATCATATTTATTATTTATTACTAATCCACTCTATTAAATTTATTGTATCCCAATAATACCATCACATAAACTCTCTACTAATCATTAAACTCTGGTGTATTGGGTGTTGTGCTTATTTCCATGTGGTCCACTAGGTTTTGTTACTAACCAGTAAACTATGTCCATGGCATCTCTGTTTGGAAGTAGAGGATTCATTTATCTTCCAAACAATTTTGGGTCAATCGAATAGATACCTGGATGTGACAGGATTTTCAAATGAGATATTTCATATGAGTAACTAACCCACTTATTAGGAATATCTATTTTTCTAGGTATGGGACCTGATGTTCTAATATTTACTTGTTATTATTTTACTGTTTTCATAAATGTGTGATGCACTTGATTTATGTTGTTTTTTATCCTTAATTACTTTCACACTTATTTCATAATGATAAATAGTTGTTGTTTTTAAATTATCATACGTACCATGGGGTTTTTATTTCATTCATATACCTTTCATTATTTATTTTATTCCCTAAATTTCTTATAACATTTTTTAGTAATATAATTTTTATATTTGAGATTTTAAAATATTTTCTTTATGGGAAATGAATAAATAAATAGTTATTCAAATTTTTTTCATCATCCAATTTTTTTTATAGAAATGTTTATGTTGTCACCTTTACTCAATAATAATGTAATATTTTAGCTATTAAAAATTAGTTACATAGAAAGAAACATTAGCTGAATGTGATTAAGTGTATTCCAATTGAAATTTAGAAATCAACTTTCCTCTAAAAATTATGAATTGTGATCTATATTTTAAATCATTATATATTTATTCTTACATCCTGTGATCAATTGTAAAAATTTCATCTTTCAGTTGCAAGATGTGTTAATAGTAACATATAAATATCAGGTATTTATTAACAAGGAATGGTAATCCATCTAACTGAACCATTTTGTTATTTTAAAAGTATTATTTTATGATATATAAATGAATTTCCTTTGTGTCACCTCAAGGCCCTCAGGGCCACCGGATTTGCATTTTCATAGAAAGATTCTACAATGAACCACTCCAGAGGAGGAAAGAGTAGGGAAAATCCACAAGAACAGGGATAAACGAACATTGGATGAATGAGAGGGTATGGAAATTTCCATCGGTACAATGCCTATGCACCCCTGCACATGGACATTCTAGCCAAATAGTCATGCAAAGGTGGAGAGCTGATCACGATGCATATACTAGGGAGGAGCAGTTTCATGTATTCATAGTCTGTATTATTTCTATAAGACCCACTGGCCATGTAATGTCTCCAAAGCCTAAGAGAAATGTAATTCCTAAGCCTACAGGCCTTGTAAGGGCTCCCCTCATCCCTTGAAGGGGGGTTTATCAAAAATTTAATAAAGAAGAAGGCCTTCGGGCCATTCAGTCAGTCAAATGAATTTTTTCTATTATATTATGATTCTAACTTCAACATTAAGATAGTCTTCCACAAAATAATTTTATTTACATTCCATATGAAGGGTCCTCTATAATTGAAAATTAAAATCCTTCCAATACCCAGGGAATTGTAGAGGGGAGTTAGTATGATTTCTCTTGGGTGGTGATCCTGTATTATTTTCTTCTTACCAATAGTTCATCTCTTTAGTTTTGATACCATCAAGAGAGGATTTGGGCCTCCTTTATTTGTATTAGTTATCTTTCAATTGAATATTCTTATTTGAGGCACGTAATTATAATTATTGATATATTATTTCCCAGTTTCCTCATAATGAGTACCTGGAATGTAGCGATGACTACACTCTTAATGTAGTGGGATATAGCCTTGAACTAGTTAAACTAGATGTACCTCTTTTATATTTTAATTGGGAATTTATATTATACATATATAGGGGTTCCTATTATTATTATGGTCTTTTTAAGGATTTCTATAGCATGCACCAAATATGTCATAGGTGATACAATAGTTCCAATTGTAGCAGCAACATATTTTTTCTATGGATGGAGGTTTCTAAGTTGTTGAGTCATGTATAGAGGCCTAATTATCTATCCTAGAATATCTAGTGATTACTCCACAGAGGTGGGTAAATATTTTGGCTTAAATGATTTTTTGATCAACCAAGGGTAGGTGGCATAATCAAAATTTTGCAGATAATATTTTTGTTATTATCTATGGAAATTTCCAAATGTGTTTCTTTGATTAGTTTTTTTAGGATATATTGATTGAAAAACATTATATGGAATTTATGTTTATACAGTAGGGTATTGTGTATTCTATGGACTGCTAAACACATTACTTGGAGATTATATTCTTTGTTCCCACAATTCCATATGATTAACTCACTCATATAAGGAAATTTTAGGATGGTATTAGGAAAACCATCTAATATCAGGTGAATGTTTTTTGTTAAACGAAATTTATGAAATAGTGAACCCAAACATCATCTCAAGATGTAACATAGGTATGATTAGGGTGTGGGGAATTCTTGTTCGGTACAAAAATAGAGCTGTAGTTTTTATAGTTGTAGAAAGTGTTGCTTTAAACTTTATTATGAGGGTAGTTTTAGTAAAAGCGTGTAACGAGGTATCCATGTGATATTCCACCAATTTGGAAAACTAGGGTACATGAAATCTCAGTGTCACTGAGACCAAATTTTATCTCAAGACTATGGTAGAGTGGTCCCTCTTGATGTATTTTTATAGACCTTCTAATATATTACCATTGTGAGAGGACGCAAACCATCTCCACATGTCGGGGTTGGATAAGAAGCATCAACTCAGGATGGGGATGGATTACTATAGGTCATTTTTGTTATTTATATGGATGCGATTAAGGAATTCATACTTCTAATGTGATATATCAGTAGAGAAAACCTGCATAGGTTATAAAATATGTTTATCAGTGCAACAAAATGATCCATACATATGGAATATAACTTGATCCTATGGAGGGTAGTCCAATTCCATCTATAGTTTATGTTTTTATTTTAGTATATTCAAACATAGCATAAATATTATATGAAAGTATGACCTTTTATTCATTCATATATAATTTTTTATGATGTAGAATCTATTATGATATTGAATACTTCATTGTATTTTTTCTTTCAAGATACTCTATTCGGAATTTGATCATTGAGTGTGGTTCTATGAAAAGACATCCCTATTGAGATTAGTGACTACATTCCCTTTTTGAATCCTTTAATCCTCGATATAATTATTATTCAAATAACTATTGGGATATATAGGTTAATTCCATTTTATACCCTTATGAGTTGTTATCATTGATGGATGTTCTTATTATCACATGAGGTATGTAGTTATATTCAAAATGGGGAATATGATCTCTATGATTGCCGATTTCAACCTGAGTATCATAGGATAAGATAACTTTCAACATATATTTATTACATTTTTGAATGTGATTATGGATCTTGTTAGCTTGATTTCCCTCCCATAGGGGATCATTTTCACGAACTATTCTTAATTACTTTTACAGAATTCCAATTGAGTGATAGGTAGAGTTAAGAAATGATATTCTCCCAGTATTAGCACTGAGATCAATTCCTCTTTAAAGTATTGAGCCTGCAATGCAATATGAATAGAGGTGATAGTTATAGGTCCTGGAATTAAAAGGGATTATATGACCAAATACATAATCTTGATGTTCACCAATTCATTTTTCCAATAAGGTCGATTGAAGCCTCAGGCTCTGTATAGATTACCAATGGTTGAATTAGCATACCATTAAGAAACAGTACCCCCTTTAATGTATATGTTACAATTTTTCTAAGCTCCATGGATCTATAGTTATATCAAAATTTTATTTGAGGTTGTATTTTCAATAGGTAATAGTTAGACCACCGAATATACCAACTACAATCTTCCAAATTAGATATATCATATGTGATTATATGGTTATGAAATTCCATATCAGAAACATGACAACCTTCTTTATGATATTGATTAATAATGTATTAAAACCATTTTTAGACTAAATTAAAGTAGTCCTAATGAAGGATATTCAAGAGTTTTTTAAAAACTGAAATGATAATTCCGAACAGCATGAAATATTAATGGGTTAATTGATAAACCATAGATTATAAACTAAGATTAAAACATTCCCTGTCTAAATTTATAATGTTTATTTCCCAGGTCACATACAATCAAATAATGGGGTATCAGTGGATCCAAATAATGTGAGAGTTGGTTATCATTGAGAACATGTCAATATCTTACATTATTCAATTATTCTTATGGATAAGAGACTACTATAATAATTTTATGGAAGAATTATGAAAAATTTCTACAAAACATTCATGTATGAAATTAATGGGATTAATGTTTTCATGGTCCGAATATTTGGAGAAATCCATCTTGGAGTAGAAAAGAAAGATAACCTTACTACCAATCATGGTCACTACTGATCCGAAAAAAGAATATATATATTATTTGGATGAAATATTCATTGGGATACTTGATATTTTTAGTGAAAGGGGGTTGATTTGTGGCAAAAGGGTCTCAATTTTTGGGCCCACCGAAGTGTAATTATTCAACAAGGGGACTTTAGCATGAAGAATCAGTTCATGATTTATATTTCTAGATAAAATACATATTAGGGGAAAGAATCGTTGTATACATGGATAAATAAGGCCTAAAATAAAAATTCACTATGGGTTAATTAATCCTCGGAAAAGGAATATGGATTGAATAACTTAAATCATTGAATTATGGGATTTATTATAGTAATTCTAATGATAATAGAATTGCTAATATTCTGGGAACGAAAACTCAAACCCACGTTGTAAAAGAAGAATGTCGTGAATGGTTGTGAAAGATCCTATTTTTATAATGAATCTATATTTTAATAGATTGACATGGAACGAATTATTAAAGAATTAGTAGTCACCACATCTTTTATGGATCTTGTGAAAAGAATGAAACTATAAGATCATGAAGGCGTGTTCATAAAGTAATGTGTTTATGGTCCAATCTACCTATATATTATGGTTATTGATGAGGGTGATATATTTCACATTCATAGTTCTATCTCGATACATAAAGGCATGTGATTAGAATTGATGTAAGAGTCTTATTTCTCAATATAGGTACCCCATCTTAGATAAAATATGATGCATCGTGACTTATGTCTGTAGTAATAATCTCCTAGTATGAATAGATATATGTTTTTACTATTTTGTTCCAAATATTTGTAGGTGATTGTTGAAAAACAATTGTATGATAGCCTTTAATATATTTTACCAATTCCAAAGTGGAAATGAGATGACATCACCATTGATTTTATGACAGGATTAATGAGTTCACCTCAAGGAAATGACCCTTTATAGATTATTGGGGAAACGATAACGAAGGTCACTTATTTCATTCATATTAGGGATACCTTGTTAGTTGAAAGAATGTATGCCTATATTACTTGGATAAATTATTTCATCATTATGTGACACATACAATCATGTCAGATATGAATGATCAGTTTACATCACAGATCCAATATGGTTTTTAGTGGGGCCGTCCCTTGGTTGTACATTTTAGTTTTTCATTTCCCGTGTATATTAATGGTTAGTATTAGTGTAATATACACGTAAGGGATGGCCTGATTCAAGAATGTGTCCTTGATTTTGAATTTTCATATAATAAATAGTTACATGTTATTGAGTTTGATATTAATTATTGTTTCATACTTTATATACAAATGGATCCATAAGAATGCCTATATTCTATTCCATGATAATAACTTTTGTACTAATTAGAGGTTGGGAAGGAATTTCAACTGGGACCACATCTGATTTACTAGACATTGGATATGATACAGTTTATGATGAATTGTTTAGGAATAGATTGGACTAGCTAGAATCCTTTATCCAATATTTATCATTTTAGTTTAGAAATAGTTTTGTAACCTCAAGTCTTCTTGTATGTTATTTTTTAGATTAGGTCATCGATGGACTCATAGACAAGGGAAACTGGCCCCTAGGTTCATTTTTCCCTTTCATAGTTTGGAGAAAGTAGAGATGGTGGCCTATTAGATAAGTGTTACTCATTGTTATCAAGCCATGAATGAAATTTTTAATTATTCATATAATCTCTATTATCACTATGAACCCTATCATTATTTTATTTCATATGATGTTTATGGAGATGGTGACTCTAAATTTGATGTGTACCATATTTGTATCATTAATCATAGAATAAATGATATTTGAGGGTGGTATATGCCTCTTATCTAGGTGTTATAGAAGCACAACCATGTGTTGGATGAGATTTGGTAGAGAGAGACCAATGTACAAACAAAGGTTATTGATATATTATTTCATGCAGATTAACCGCCCTCAAGGAATCTTTGGGAAGACTTTTTTTATGGAGGGTAAATTTAATGTTATTTTTTTGATGAGGCATATTCCATTTAAATTTATTTAAATAATTATTATAATATAAATATACATTAATAAAGTGTTCCTTGATGATTTGGGTAAAGGCTCACTTGGTTCCAAGCCTGATATCATAGTTTTTTGGATAGATAGATTGAGGCACATGAATGGTGTATGGGAAGTACCAACCACGTGACATGACCTTCTGACCCAATTAGGGTAATGTATAGATAGTTAAATTGAGTGAGAGTAGATGAATGGCGGTGTAAAATGTTGTAACAAATTTAGTGGGGAATCAAATGGTTTTTAAAGCCATGGGACTAAACCATGTGATGGGTGTCTTATTAGATACCATGTATGCTTGTCCTGCACATTTTTTCTAACCGTTCTCATATACCATGTAAAGTATGGGTTCCTGGGTAGTTTCCAAAGAATGGATGGACTAGATATTATATAACCATGCACCCAAAAAATATTATCCCTTAAAAACTATGAATTATTGATTTTTCCATTATCTTATTTAACCAGAATCCACTATTTTATCCTCCCTCATTCACACATAATGTCACCCACCTAAGATATCTCCTCCCCCAAATCACAGGAATATGAGCTATCTCTTTAATCTTATATCTAGTTCAATCATGAATTTTCATGTCAGATCACCCTCAGTATGTATAGGATTACTATTACTTAATTTACCTATTTCTCTTTATGTCTTAAATGTTTTCGTTGTATGACCAAAAGTACCATATTTTTCGGGGTTTTTATAGTTTCCATAATTTCTCTAATATAATCCCAAATAAAATTCATATACTGAGGGAGGAGTAATCCATGATTTTATGTTAGTTTTCCTTTTAATCTTACTGATATTTTTATTTTTTGATATCATGCAATGTTGTTCCCTACTCGAAACATTGTGTCTTTCACCTCTAAAATGAGGAATTAACTAGTAAATTCTTAATTCCTTAAATTGGTTATTTTGGTGATACTAATAAATTATTAGCAGTTTTTATACCTTGAACCAATTCAAAACACCAGGTATGTATTCCTTATACTCCATGACCCCTATTTATTGACATAAAATTTAATGAATTTTATGTTTATTGAATTTTCTCTTCCTAATGGGATTCTTAAATGCAATTAATTAGGATGTATTGTTATGTAAGATAATATTTATATTTGATCTTATAATTTATATAAGTGAATTGATTATTAAATAATTTGAGGAGAAAAATACATCAATTTGAATGTATCATAATTAGAATGGTTCAAAAATTTAGTGACATTTTATGTGTAATACCATGTCACTTGAAACTCATTTTTTTATTAAATTTGATTATGGATTGTAATATTATGAATTCTGGAACACTAAATTATGTTACGTGTTGATCGATATTTTTGTTATTTGTAATAAAATCAATATACTATCTCATTGGCCTCATGAATTATATAATTCTTGATTATTATATTAAATTGGTGATCATTGTACTCCTCACCATTATTTAGAATTATGGGAAATGAAACTCTAAGACACATTGACTTAGGATATTTTAAATAGATCTCCTTATTATTCATTAGATATATATTTGACATGAACCCACATGCCACCATGATTTAGGATTTTTTT
This sequence comes from Viscum album, assembly GCA_963277665.1. Taxonomy (NCBI): domain Eukaryota; kingdom Viridiplantae; phylum Streptophyta; class Magnoliopsida; order Santalales; family Viscaceae; genus Viscum; species Viscum album. The sequence goes on along the minus strand of OY728143.1, from coordinate 663,800,070 downwards.
AAATGGTGATCCACATCATTGATTGTGATTTTTGGATGTCTCATTATATATCCCTAATTTTTAATACATTTATACCAACAAATTCTAGGTTATAAATTCAATTGGACTTGTTGTTACATTATACTATTATTTAATTTTAGATAATCCTTGTTTATGTGACCTGTTTCTCAAACCAATATTTTAAAATAGTAAATATAAAAACGAAATTTCATTTTAGGCCATGGAAAGTATCATCGAACAGTTATCCTACGAGAATCTTGAGTATACATGGGTTGTGCTTATTTTGTTTTACCTATTTGGTAACTATTACTTCAACACCAATTCATTTCAAATTCATAGTTTTTATATAATTGGTAACTATTGATGGTGGCCTTCATAGTCTTACTCATGCCCTATATGGGTCGTCGTTTGGTACGGAGATAGACTTTATGGATGTAGGCTTGGATAAATGGAGTGTTTAACGATGAATGCTAACTTTTTCTACACATGGATGGAGTATGTGATATGAAGACCAATTTAGTATTTTTTTATACTATTATATAAATTTTATTTCTCTTTATACACCTTTGAGTTGAATTTATTGATGTATGCACTTAGTCGGGTTACCTTTACTCTTCTTTTGTATAGTATCAGCAAAATATACTTTTTTTATATGCCACTTCTTGTGGAGAATTTATTGATATGGTTGTATTTTTATCATTTATATTTTCTTATTTACATATTTCCTATACTATATTAATATTATGTATCTAAATCTTATTAATTTTTTTAACAATATGCCACTCTAACGAAAGTAGAAAGAAATTATAATAGCATTATTATTTTTATATTCTATAATTAGTATTTAATGTTCGGTATAATAAAATATTACATATGGATAAAAATTCCTTATTTGAGGATCATGTTCTCCATGGAACATGAAATACAAGATTTCAATATTCCATACATAATAAAATTTGATTATATTGAAAAGTTTAATGAAAATTCTCAAATTATTTGGATGATGTAATACATATAATATAATATATTTTAGGAAAATTATCTTTTAATTAATGGGTGTAAATGCTAATGTTGATGTGACATGTAAATGAATAAACTGTAATTTTCGTGGAAAAAACATAAATACCTCAAATACCACATTTTATAATTGATAGTTATGCATGGTGAGGTAAACATATAATGTTATTAAAAATTAGAAATTATCACATTTAGTTATAATTTCCTTTTTTAAAGATACATTATTCTACCTGATTGTGACTTTTTGATTTCATTCCCATAAAAAATTTAATTGAATTCATTGTGTTATATTTTTTTCATTCAATCAGGTTCCCTTTTTGATAATGTGGAAGAAAATTTTACGGGGTATTTTTTAAGTGGGTGAGAATAATCTAACCAATGGAGAGTTTAAAAAATGTAAAAACTGTTCATGAAAATTTTCGCAAAATGGGATACATAAGAATTGTTTACAAGATATTATTTTCAATAGAAGAAAAATAAATGTTACTAAAAAATAAAAAATGAAAACTAAATATCACACCTAATGTGAGTCAAAAAAATTGGAGTTATGAAGGATTCAATTAGACCTCATCAATGAATTATGTTTCTTGAAATAAATATTTTGAGTTCTCAAAAAAACAATATTCAATCATGTAATTTTGGTTTTATATAAATCAAAAATGTTAATGTGTTACTTATTGATTGATGATATATTGGATTAGGAAAATTAACAATATATTAAATTTTTATTCATTATTTTCATTCCCATTAATTTATTAATGAAAAATTGACATTTTAGAGGATATAATGGTATTTTAAAATTCCAAAAATGTATTAAATCACAACATGATGTATTGGAAACCCCATTGTGGTCTATGAATAAAAAAATATATTGTGAAGTGTTTAAGAAAAACCAGACATAACAACAACTTTGATTTTAGGATATTTTTATATAACTATTTGGATTCCATTAGGAATAAAACAACATCATAGTTATATTGATTATATCATTGTTTATGATAAAAATTATCATTGTCCATGTTATTATTTCTTGATTTTAATGGTGGAGTTTATAATCTTCTACAAGGTTAGAAAAAAAAATTTGGTTCTATGACTATATTGTGGATTCAACAAAAAATCAGTGTGATAAGTTTTCATGGATTTAGAATATTATTGGGGGAAACTTTATAATTAACTAATCACTATATTTTGTGAAACGACATCATGATTAGGAGATAATGGAATGATTCAAAATAAAATTATCTTGGTTTAGTAATAATCGAAGGATATGGTGGATATAAAAGAAGAGGAAATTATTTTTATGTTTTATCATATAATGATTTGAGTTAATGTAATATTCTTAAAAATTTATGGTACTATTATATTTTAATCTAGACAAAGATACTCACTAGGTTTTTAGATCTTCAATTGACTATTCCAAAATTATGATGAGGTTCTATGTACTATCTTTTGGTTTAGAATTCTTAATTTAAAACACGATATTATCCCAATGAAATCGAGTTGAAACATTTATATTTATATCCATGAATTCTTATAATATTTATGGATAGATATGGGTGTATTTATAGGGGTAGAACAGGGTGTTAACAGTATTGAGTCACTTCATGTGGATTGAATAATATCATTCATGGTCATTGGAATATATATTGTATTTCGTCAATTTTATTTATATATATATATATATATATTTCTATGTGTGTGTGTGTCTAAGATCATCTTATGGATATATCCTTATTTAATTGTTGACAATTGAATAGTGATTATAATTTATACAAATTTATAATGTACCCACAAGATAAATAGAGTCTGTAAATTTTGAAAAAATGAAATATGTTCATGTCTGGATCTAAATATTGCATTATATGTCATCATTATTGGTTGATTGACTGATTTTTGGTCATGTGTAATGATAAAAATATGAATATTTGATATTTTTTTGAAGATATTTGTCTCACAGACCCCCCATACTTTTCAAATTTCATTCCTGGCCACTTGACAATTAATAGTCCACAATCAAAAATATCTTCTTTAAGTTATTAATCAAAATTTCCCTTCACATTTATAAATAAATAATCCCATTAATCCTAAATTTATAGTGACATAAAAAACATTTATCTTTACAAAACATCTAAATATATCACCCTATTTTTTATTATAGAAACTATGATGATGATTTCGTATCATAAACACTCCATAAACCAAATCATTAATTCCCATAAAAATGGTAATTTCTTAAAGAATTGTATATTATTTTTCTGTAAGATATTTCTTTTATATTATTATCCTTTTTTATTTTAAATATTAGACAAACTAGTAAAAAAATTATAAAAAATAATAATTCTTCTCTAAGTTGAATGGAACATGAAAAATAAAATTATATAGTATTTAGTATCTTTTTAAAAAGTAATTTATCCCCGTTCGACTATCAATATGGAAGATTTAGTTTATCAACTATATTTACAGTAGTTAATGGTCTAAATAATTTTATTTTTAAACAAAACATAAATAATTATTTTTTTAATTTATGTTTTATTAATGTTAAATTTAAAATGAATACAAGTTTATTATAAAAATATTTATGATGACTAAAATGGAATTAACAATCATACTGTGATAATTACATGAATTATTATGAATCTAGAAAAATAATTAGATTAAAAAAATTGGATCATTTTATATTATAGATTATCATGTCACCTTGTCACTTAATGAGATTACATTCCATTATAATTTAATCAAACACCAACTTACATAAAACTATGGGAACATTCTAATAATAAAAAACACAATCAATAACCAATTAAGATTAAAAAATGGTTAAAAATGATTACTACATGAACATTAATTAATAACAATAAATTAAAAAATTATTAATCAGGGGTTTTAATAAATAATTAATTATTTAAAATTGTATTATTAAGATGATGGAGGATTATATTTGATGATATCTGAATTATACTAATGGGGTTTTTCTTAGTCCTTCTTTCATTATTTAATTAGATTTTATTTATCACCTTCTCTAAATCATTAATCCATATTATCAGATATCTTATACACAATTTAAGAATAATTTTTAACTTATTACTTATCCATTTTTTATTCATAGTGCTTTCTAGTTCAAACCATGAAACGTTAGAAAGTGGTATATATTAAGCATCCATTCTCATACCTTATGATTTTTGGTATATTTAATTATATCAATTAATTTTCATTCTATACATATATATATATAATTTTAATTACCTGTATTTAATTTTATTTTATTTTTGAAGGAATTATTTTTTTATGATCCTCCATGTGATTGTATTTAAAAACATAATTTAAATTTATTATATGCAATTAAACTAAATAAAAACAATCTATACGATAAGGATGTATAGTAAACAAGATACTTAATCAATATGTTCATGAAAAAAATTCATGCATATTTGATATAATACCTAGAGTGAAAATTAAAAAGATAAGTATGTAGTAGATTTAGCCACTAAATTTCATTATCTTAATGTATATGAAACTAAAAAACTAAATTCAAATTTAATATAGGATTCCAGAAGAGGACATAACACTAAACAAGGAGAATGATGTGGGTGTAAAATGAACATGATGAACATAGATTCATTTATCTTATGAAAGGAGTGTTTAATTCATGCAACCAAACATATAGAGAGTCCAACTATTAAATATTTAAAATTCCGCAATAAATAATAATAAATTGAAATCATAGGTGAAAATTTAATGCAACATATATTCTCCCCTGTATGGAACCACACCACCACGATCCATGCTATTTTTTTGATGCTCTATATATGTTATTTTTAAAACCTGGAGTCTCTAGAATATATTTCACCAACCAATTCTATCCACCATATATGGATAACTTGGTGGGTTTAGATCTATTTCTATTGTACATTTTAAAATGTTCATTATTTATCTACCCCTCATCCATGATTGTAATTCCTAAACCAGATTATTAAACTAAAATATTATATAATTAATGATAAAGTTCCCATAATATGAACCACTTATTCAAACCATAATAGAACTCTACAGAGTATTTTTAGAAAACCATGATCATTTTTTTCTATAAAGGTGGAATAAAATACACCTAAATGAAGAATAAAAAATAAATCAATATAAAATCTTTATCATTTATCAACAATTCAACTAAATAGTCTACTTTCTAATGTATTTATCCTACACTGTGCTTTTGGATTGGGACACATGTTTGAATGGGAACGATCCTTGATTAGAGTGAGATGATGGGACAAAAACCATTACCTCAATGGATTCCTCAATAAATTTTGATTCCTTGTATATGTATCTTTCATATATTTAGAACATTCTCATGAATCTGCATCATGATTCTATTATTAATAGGTAACTGTATAGTTATATTGTTGACCTCACATGTTTTGATAATCTCAATCATGTATTCATATGTGTTGAAAATCCCAATTATGTTTTCATTCTCTATGATATTTTTAAGTATCATTGATCTATACTTTAATTCATTCAAATATGTGATCAAACCAATAATAATTTTTAAAATAGTCTTTGGAATATGTTAATCCTCATTTATCCATGTTCATATATGTTATAAATTGATTCTAACACAATCGGATGTGTTCTGCATAAAACAGATAAGTAATCTGCCTATAGCTACTGATAAAGAGCTACCGGTAACCAGTCTACCGATAGACTTAGTCTACCGACAGACAGCTACCGATAGACTTAACACAGAGCTACCGATAGACTTAACACAGAGCTACCGATGTGCTTATAAATATAAGCTACTGACTTACAGAAAGCTACCGATACAAATATAGAGCTACCGGTGTAAGTATAAATAGCTACCGATGGAATAAGAGTCACCGATGGACGAAGCTACTAACAGACTCACAGCTACCGATACATGCATGGAGCTACTGATGCATGAAGCTACCAACGCATGGAGCTACCAATAAACAAAGTCACCGATACAAGCATGTACCAACCGACGCATAGATCCACCGATAGAGTCAAAGAAACTAATGACATTGAGCTACCGATGTTCAAGCTACCGATGTTCAAGCTACCGATGTTCAAGCTACCAATGTTCAAGCTACTGATTTCCAAGCTACCGATGCTGATTACCTACCGATCACTCGACTCACTGTTTGAATTTCTTTATTTACTATATTTAATCTATCTAATGGTCATATCATACATTCTAATGATTTGTCAAATATCTGATAAAGGTTGTCGGATGTTAGGAACCCGTACCTCGTACCTGCTGAAAAGAAATCTTTTCTGTCCCCTGTTGGGAGATAAATACGAGAAGACTACGCTGCCCAAGATACATCAATGAACAACAACGAGAAGCGAACTAGAGAAGCGTGTGTGGAAGAAATATACCAAAAACACAAGAACGAGAAGAACACAGATAAGCTCATAGACAATCAAGCATACTCAAGAAGTGTTCAGTGTATACAAAAGAATATCGAAGAGCTTCATCGACTACATTCTCACTACCTGCAAACGTGGAGCATACGACACTCTGTTTCTCAAACAGAAACGAGAAGAGGACTCAGACTCACTGCTGATCGAATCCAAAGGAGTCCAAAGCTACACTGAAATCACCAGAACCATCTCTAAACTCTACATCTCTTGTTCTGTGATTTATTATCATTCATTTCGAGCAGTGTGTGTTATCTACTGTATCTAACACATACACTGTCTCCTGTACTCAAACTAAAGGATTCTTAAATCCTTACCAAACTCTTTCATTCTTTCTTTCCCACGAATAACAGTGGTAGAGGTCGTGTGTGACCTGGACAGCTGGTTGCTGTTGTACTGTTTCCCACGAAGAACAGTGGTAGAGGTCTTGGACCTGGACAGTTGTAAACTGTTGAACCCCGATCCAGGGTGTGGATCATTTTTATATAAACTGTTGAGAGGACTAAGTCTCGGCTTGAGACTGAACCTCTTGGTTACATTTGTTGTGCCATCTCTTTCAAAGTTTTATTCCGCTGCTAATCACTTTAAAACTAATACTGTTTTTAAAGTTACTTTGATAATTAAATTAGCAAGTGTTTATGTTAACTGTAGATTAGTAAGTTAGTTTCAAACGTTAATCATACACTCCTGTATTGATTAACTGGGAATTAATCAATCCCTTGAGAATCTAACAGAACCTCTACATTAATATAAATTCACTACAGTTTAATTTATTATTTTATTTGGGGGTTTTTAAGACACTGTTTTAAATACAGAAATTTTTAATTGGTACTCAATTCACCCCCCTCTTGAGTAAACCACTCCGACCAACACTTGGTATCAAAGGTTTGAAAATACATTCTAAAAGTACTCTGCTTTTGAACTGTGATTTTAGTTGTATTTTAAAGTTCTTAAAATTTCTATTATATCTATATTTTTATCTCTTTAAAATTTTCTCATCATGGACAATAGACTTGAGGGTACTGCTACTAACCGGCCACCTTTCTTCAATGGAACTAATTATGCTCAGTGGAAACTGAAAATGAAAATTCATCTAGAAAGAATAGGTTTCGATATTTGGACTGCTATTGAATCAGAATACAAAATTCCCACTACTACTAGATCTACTTGGGATGAATCTACAAAGACTGCTTACAATAACAACTGTAAAGATATGAATTCCTTGTACTGTGCTCTAGGAGATGAAGAGTTTAATAGAATTTCTGCATGTAAAACTGCATATGAAATTTGGGATACCTTAGCTATTTCTCATGAAGGAACAACGAATGTTAAAGAAATGAGATTGAACACTTATACTATCAAGTATGATAATTTTAAAATGAAGCCTGACGAACCCATTTCTGACATGTATCTCAGGTTCAATGAAATTGTCAATACAATGATCTCACTGGGAAAGGATGTCTCATCTAAGGAACAAATTATGAGAATTTTGAGATGTCTACCTGATAGATGGAGAGGCACATCTGTCTCAATCAGAGAATCATGTGACATTGCTGCTCTACCTGTCAAGGAACTAATTGGCAAGCTGATGATGTATGAAGAAGAGCTCAAAGTGAATAAAGAGGAAGAAAATGAACCTCCAAGAAAGTCTGTCGCTTTCAAATCCTCAACTTCAAAGAATAATGACAAGGAAAAGCCTCAAGCTGTAGTTGAAAGTTCAAGCAGTGAAGACAGTGAAAGTGATTCTGACAGTGATGCTGAGATGGCTCACATTGCTAGAAGATTTAAGAAATTTTATACGAAAAAGAAGTTCTTCAGAAAAACAAATTATAAGGGTAAGTATGATCACCAAGGTAAATGGAAAAAGGATTGGAAGAAGAATGACAAATCAGATGATGTTGTCTACTATGAGTGCAAGAGAAAAGGACACATTAAAGCCGACTGTCCAAAGCTAAAGTATAAAAAGAAATATAAATATAAGGACAATAAGTTTAAGAAAGCCATGAAGGCTACTTGGAGTGCTTCAGAAGAGAGCACAAGTGAAGCTGAATCTTCAGACTCTGAAAGGAATCGAGCCAACATGTGTTTTATGACAAACACTTCTGAGGTAACTGCTGAAACTCCTGCTTCAAATTCATATTATTCTGGAGATGATTCTGAAGGTGATAACATGTATAAATTTGATTTGTTTGAGTACTGTAATATGCTGGAAGAGACATGTAATGATCTTAAGGATAAATACAAAGGTTTAAAGAAACAACATGCTTTAAGTGTTAAGCATAAATCTGATCTTGATATAGAAAAGGAGAAGAATGCTCAACTGTTAAAAGAAAACACTGAACTGAAAGTATCTAATGAGCAACTCAAGAAGGACTTAGAGAAGTTCCCCAATGGTAAAAATACACTAACACAGATGCTAGGAAAGCAAATAGCACCTAAATATACTACTGGTATAGGATACCAACCTAGACAAAGGAAAATTGCCAAAACTAGATTCATTTCTAAATCTGGGCAGAATGAAGGTAATTCTGGAACCTCTTATGCTTCAACCAGTTATATACATAGCTATGGATCTAATAAAGTTTATCTTTCAAAGAATGTCAATTATAAAAATTATATGAGACCCATTAGACAAATATGGGTACCTAAAGTGTTATTGGCTAACCTGTCTGGACCCAAGAAAATATGGGTACCAAAATCATCTCCCATCTAAATCTGTTTTGTAGGGAACTTGCTTAAAGAGCTCCTGTAAAGAGACGTGGTATTTGGACAGTGGATGTTCAAGACATATGTCAGGAGACTTCTCTTGTTTCAAGAGTTTAATAAAAGTTGATGGAGGATTTTTCACATTTGGTGATAATTCTAAAGGAAAAATCATCAGCCTAGGCCAGATTGGTAACACTGATTCAATTTTAATTTCTAAAGTTTTATTTGATGATGGTCTTAAATACAATTTATTAAGTATTTCTCAGTTATGTGATGATGGTTTTCATGTTAAATTTGAAAATAATTCTTGAAAAGTTTTTAATTCTAAGAATGTTTTGGTATTTTCTGCATTAAGAAATGAAAATGTTTATGCTGTTATTCTGAATTCTTTAGCTAAACAGAATATTACTTGTTTGAATGCTTTTCATAAAGAATCTTGGCTATGGCACAGAAGATTGGGACATTGCAACATTCACTCACTTAGAAAACTCTCTAGAAAGAACCTAGTTAGAGACCTACCTAAATTAGAATTCCCAAATGATAAAGTGTGTAACCCCTGTTAAAAGGGAAAACAACATAAAGATTCTTTTAAATCAAAGAAAGAAGTTTCGACTTCTCAACCACTTGAATTGGTTCACATGGACTTGTTTGGACCATCAAGAGTTTCTAGTTTAAATGGGAAGCACTATGTTTATGTTCTTGTAGATGAATTTTCTCGATATACTTGGGTATATTTTCTAGCTCACAAAAGTGAAGCTTGTTCTTCTTTTGTTAAATACTCTAAATCTGTAGAGAACCTTAGTGGACTTAAGATTAAAACTTTGAGAAGTGATCATGGTCGTGAGTTTGAAAATCAAGATTTTGAATCTTATTGCTCACACAATGGGTATACTCATAACTTTTCTGCCCCTAGAACACCCCAACAGAATGGTGTAGTAGAAAGAAGAAACCGAACCCTTCAAGAAATTGCTAGAACCATGCTCAATGAATATGACCTGCCTATTTATTTTTGGGCTGAAGCTGTAAATACAGCTTGTTATGTTATTAATAGAGTCTTAATTAGACCTGTTCTTAAGAAAACCCCTTATGAATTGTGGAACAATAGAAAGCCTAATGTTAATTACTTTAATGTTTTTGGTTGCAAAGTATTTATTCTGAATACTAAAGATAATCTGGATAAGTTTGCATCCAAAAGTGATGAAGGAATTTTTCTGTGTTACTCTATTTCAAGTAAAGCCTATAGAGTATTCAATAAGAAAACCAAATGTGTGGAAGAATCTGTTCACATCAAGTTTGATGAAACTGATCCACATGAGCCTAAAACCTCTCTTGAGAATATTGAAGAAGATTTGTCTATTCTGGACCTTAATGATAAATCTAAAGACCCTGTTATAAAAGCATCCAGTTATGGACTTTTTCCAGAATCTGCTTCTGTTGAACCAGAACCTATAGATGAACCTGAAATTTCCAGTCCAACCTTTACCAGATCAACAAGGATTCTAAAGAATCATCCTTTAGAAGCTGTTGTTGGTAATGTTGATAGAGGAACACAAACTAGAGCTTCTCTAAGAAACCAGGTTGAACATCAAGCTTTTCTTTCACAGCTAGAACCCAAAAATATCAATGATGCTATCAATAATGAATTCTGGGTAATAGCTATGCAGGAAGAATTAAATCAGTTTGAAAGAAACAGAGTCTGGGAATTAGTTGACAGACCTAAGGACACTTTGACAATAGGCACAAAATGGGTTTTTAGAAATAAAGTAGATAAATCTGGAAATATAGTTAGAAACAAAGCTAGACTAGTTGCACAAGGATATAGTCAAGAAGAAGGTATAGACTATGAGGAAACTTTTGCACCTGTAGCTAGACTAGAAGCCATTAGGATCTTACTTGCATATGCTGCACATCTGGATTTCAAGTTATATCAAATGGATGTGAAAAGTGAATTTCTAAATGGTTTTATAATTGAAGATGTTTTTGTAGAACAACCACCTGGATTTACTAACCCCCATTTTCCAAATCAAGTTTTTAAACTTTCTAAAGCATTGTATGGTTTGAAACAAGCTCCAAGAGCTTGGTATGATAGACTTAGAAATTTCCTTATTTCAAAAGGTTTTACTAAATGGATTGCTGATCCAACTCTTTTCATTAAAAGAATTTTTAAAGATGTTTTGGTTGTACAAATATATATTGATGATATTATTTTTGGATCTTCTAAACACTCTTTATGTACTGATTTTTCAAAAAGTATGCAAAATGAATTTGAAATGAGCTTAATGGGAGAGCATAAGTACTTTCTTAGATTTTAAGTATTTCAAAATGAAAATGGTATTATTTTGAATCAAAGTTAATATACAAAGGATCTTTTAAAACGTTTTGGTCTGGATAGTATCAAGGAAAGTGACACTCCTATGAGTACTACATGTAAATTGGATGCAGATAAAACTGGGAAACCAGTTGATCAAACAAATTACAGAGGTATGATTGGTAGTTTACTTTATCTTACTGCTAGTCGACCTGATATTATGTTTAGTGTGTGTATGTGTGCTAGATTTCAAGCTAATCCAAAAGAATCTCATTTGCTTGCTGTTAAAAGAATTTTTAAATATCTCAAACACACGGTTAACTTAGGTTTGTTTAACCAAAAAGGACAATCCTTTGAGTTAATGAGTTATTCAGATGCTGACTTTGCTGGTTGTAAGTTAGATAGAAAAAGCACATCAGGAACATGTCATTTGCTTGGAAAATCCTTAGTTTCTTTGTGTAGTAAGAAACAGAACTCAGTTGCATTATCTACTGCCGAAGCAGAATATATAGCTGCTGGTAGTTGCTGTGCACAAATTCTGTGGATGAAACACACTCTTTTGGACTATGGATATGTTTTTAAACATGTTTCAATCAACTGTGATAACACAAGTGCAATAAACATCTCTAAGAATCCTGTATCTCACTCTAGAACCAAACACATAGATGTAAGACACCATTTCCTAAGAGATCACTATCAAAAAGGTGATATTTCTCTTGAATTTATTGGCACCGAACATCAATTGGCTGATATTTTCACTAAACCTTTAAGTTCGGATAGGCTAAGTTACATAAGACACGAATTGGGAATGTTTAATCACAACCGGTGTGAAAATTCCCACTGATGTGAAAATTATCACCGATGTGAAATTCTCACCGATGTGAAAATTCTCACTGATGTAAAAATTCTCACCGACGTAAAAATTCTCACCGATGTGAAATTCTCACCGACGTGAAAACTCTCACCGAGTTTTTTTTCTCTCCGATGATTAACTCACACCGATGCAAGGTTTTAAAACTTCTGTCTGCCGCCAAGAATATGAATCGTTTTATTTTATTTTATTACTCTATTTTAGTCGTTTATTTGGAATTCCTAAATGATAAAACTCAGTCTAAGCCACTTATTACCTCACCGAGCTCAAAATCTCTCACCTTCGAACCTTAGCACCCAAATCGGCCAAGAACCCTAAACCCGCGATGGCCGTCAGAGATGAAAGTGCAGAACCAAACGCTATGAAGCAGAAGACACAGCATCAAGCCAGTGTTAGTGAAGTCAGAACTAGATCGGGAAGGCGACCAGTGAATCCTCACTTGCAGAATAGAGACATAGTAATCAAGAAGGAACTGTGCGTGGAATGGCTACTGCCTAGCAAATCCTTAGTACTCGAGATTCTGGAAGACCAGAAATGGGTGGATTGTTTCTCGAATAACAATGGCCCATACTACCCGAAGTTGGTAAAACAGTTCTATGAGTTTGTAACCATTGAGAAGTCTGAAAATGAGAATCGGGTAAGCTCTTTCTTAAATGGAAAAGAGATGTCTTTTTCTTAAGTAGAGTGGGCTGAGTATTTAAAAGTACCACATGAAGGTGTCTCTGGGTATGTATCAAGAGCAATGCCACCTAGCAGTGACATCTTTGATTATGAAACCGCCTTAAAAGAACTGACTGGTAATGGGAATCAAAGGCAAGTGGTTGCTGCTGAAATGGATGGAGAGAATCGACTGCTCTTCAAGTTTGTTCAGCATGTGTTGATACCGAGGCGAGGAGAATTTTCAAATCTGAGATATCAAGATATCTATCTTCTTCATTTGCTAAGACATGGTGTAAAAATCAATCTGTGCAGATTGTTGATGCTTCAATTGGAAGACATGATTAGACCAAAGTCAAAGACTAATGCTTTATTCTTTGCCAAGCTGATTTCAGTGATGATAAAAGTGAAAGGAATAGCTGAGTCTCAGGATGAGACAGTTGTAGTCAAGAACAATTTCTGCATCACCTCGACTGTGTGTAAGTACATGAAAATTAACTGGAACCCATGGAAGGGAGAGTGGGTCAGTGATGATCAGAAGATCTATGATAAGTTTAATCCTATGGATCATCCTTCAAGACCAAAGGATATGAGAGATCCGAGTATGAGACCTGATGAAGAGAAACATGTTTATAGTGATGAAACAGAAGAAGAAGAAGAAGAAGAAACTCCCATGGATGTTGGAGGAGATCCAGACTTGCCCCCAAGTCCTGTTGAAGAATTGGTTTATTCTAGGAAAGGAATGGTAGAGGAAATTGTGTCTATTCATGAGGAAGACCAGTCTGTACCTCACCAAGAAGAAGAGGAAAAGGAAAATGTATCTGAATTTTCTGCTTCTGGTAGTTTAAGTATGAGTCCTTTGATTGGAAGCTCAGCTATGCCTGCTGCTGAAGTTGAAAAAGATACAGAAGAAGCTGTACCTGTTTCAGAAAACCTCCTTACTGCTGCTGAGATGGAAGTTGTTGTGGAAGATTCTGATGAAGAAAGGCCAGCAGAAAATGCTGTCGTGATACATGAGAATGCACCCATTGAGGGGGAGCATCAATCTATTCTTGGAAATGTTACAGTAGCTGTTGAGCTTGGAGACTGGGTAGAAGACCCAGGGTTTATAGTCTGTGGATTGGATTATCCGGATTCAGATAATGAGATGTCTGAGAATAGACCGAAGACCAATTATGATCTTGCTTCTGAGTTGTTGCCAGATGATGTGGTCAGATTTCATGATCTGAATAAGCTGAAAGAGGACCTCAAATCCAGTTTAGTTGAAGAAGTGAAGTTAATGGAAACCTCTCTTGCATCCTCAATTAATTCAATAATGACTGATTCTGTAGTTAGTTTGGCCTCAACAAGAGGATCTACTGCAGTTTTCTCAAATGATTTTGTCTCTAAATCTGATCTTGAATCCATAAAGAATGAGCTGAAAGAATCATTCAGTGTATCAGTTGCTGAGATGAAGCAAAGCTTTTATGAAGAAATGAAAATGTTAGAGAGATCCTTCGAGCTATCTCTGGCCTGTAATTTATCTTCCTTTGTGTCTGAGATTATGGAAGAAGTGAAAGAGTGCCAGACTCAGTCTTCTAGAATCGAAGCAGATCTAGAAGCTCTCAAGACATCAGTTGCTGCCTTGGATTCTTATATGAGCTCCAAGTCTCAAGCTGACAAGGACCTAGCTTACGTGAAGAGTGTAGTAAGCCAGTTTGTCTCAGTGTTTGAAAGTTTCAAAACCTCAGTGAAGGATCATGTTCAATTACAAGAATCTCAAGTTCAAAGCCTAGTCAGTGGTTTGTCTAAGAGTTTCAAAGAAACTGTTTCCTTCTCTCTTGGATCTCTCACATCCAAACTATCAGTTGACCTGAATCAAGTTCGAGCAATGTTGAAGGAGGAGATTGGTTCTATTTCAACCAGTGGCTCTGTGGACTCATCAGAATTGAGCAGAGTGGTGATTTCTACAAGAGATTCTGCTAGATAAATAATGAAGATTGTTCAAGATTATATGAGAGAAGCCTATGCCTCTCAGGAAGCCATAAAGAGCAAAGTGGACCACTACTTCACCAAAATTTTCACCAAACATCAACTCGAACACCACTTCAAGCTAATGTTGGAACACATGAAGCTCCCTCCAGTCACTCAAGCTTTCAGAGAACAAGTGAGAAAGCTAAGAGAATTGACTCCTGCCTTAGAGAAATTTATGGAGAACAAAGATGATTTCATCTCTGCTATGGAAAAAGGATGAGGAATTATTATGGATTTTAGAAATCTGTTGCTGCCCTTCTTGCATGTTGATGCCAGACCAGTCATCATCCCTCCTGCTTTGCCTGCTTCTGCCTCAGCTGCTTCCACAGTCCAACTGACTCCTGCTCAAGCTATTCGAAGCCTCACACCAATGATCACCCAAAAATCTTCAACCTACAGGCCTGACTCTGTGTCAGTGGCCCAGCCTCCATTGATCTTTTCTGGCATTCCCAAACCTTCACCTGAATCCTCACCACCCGAGCCTTCTTCTAATCCCAAAGGAAAATCTCACGTGGAAGATGTAGATTGATCCAGTGGCCAGGATTTTTGATAGGAATTCCCTTGTATTCTGTTTTTTGTACTTTCTGACTGATCTAATACAGAGGAACTCTTTTTTACTTCTCATGTTTTATTTGTCTCCTATATATGCTTTCCCACTTTTTGATTATCACAAAGGGGGAGAACAATAAGAATAATAAGGGGGAGAACAAAATGAGAGAATGAGAAATATTTTCAATGGAGAAAACTAACCTTTTTTTCATGTTTACCTCTAATACCTTATGTCTATTTAGTACCTTATGATTGTTACCTCTGATAACTTATGTCTATATCATACTATTTCTATTATCTATGATGCTATTTTTAAATGAGAAAATTGAAATCAATATTATACTCTTTACTATTATATATTCACTATGTTAAATGCCAATATCATAAATTGTGATTATCAAAAAGGGGGAGATTGTTGACCTCACCTGTTTTGATAATCTCAATCATGTATTCATATGTGTTGAAAATCCCAATTATGTTTTCATTCTCTATGATATTTTTAAGTATCATTGATCTATACATTAATTCTTTCAAATATGTGATCAAACCAATAATAATTTTTAAAATAGTCTTTGGAATATCTTAATCCTCATTTATCCATGTTCATACAAGTTATAAATTGATTCTAACACAATCGGATGTGTTCTGCATAAAACAGATAAGTAATCTGCCTATAGCTACTGATAAAGAGCTACCAGTAACCAGTCTACCGATAGACTTAGTCTACCGACAGACAGCTACCGATAGACTTAACACAGAGCTACCGATAGACTTAACACAGAGCTACCGATGTGCTTATAAATATAAGCTACTGACTTACAGATAGCTACCGATACAAATATAGAGCTACCGGTGTAAGTATAAATAGCTACCGATGGAATAAGAGTCACCGATGGACGAAGCTACTAACAGACTCACAGCTACCGATACATGCATGGAGCTACCGATGCATGAAGCTACCGACGCATGGAGCTACCAATAAACAAAGTCACCGATACAATCATGTACCAACCGACGCATAGAGCCACCAATAGTGTCAAAGCAACTAATGACATTGAGCTACCGATGTTCAAGCTACCGATGTTCAAGCTACCGATGTTCAAGCTACCGATGTTCAAGCTACCGATGTTCAAGCTACCGATGTCCAAGCTACCGATGCTGATTACCTACCGATCACTCGACTCACTGTTTGAATTTCTTTATTTCCTATATTTAATCTATCTAACGGTCATATCATACATTCTAATGATTTGTCAAATATCTGATAAAGGTTGTCGGATGTCAGGAACCCATACCTCGTACCTGCTGAAAAGAAATCTTTTATGTCCCCTGTTGGGAGATAAATACGAGAAGACTACGCTGCCCAAGATACATCAATGAACAACAACGAGAAGCGAACTAGAGAAGCGTGTGTGGAAGAAATATTCCAAAAAAACAAGAATGAGAAGAACACAGAGAATCTCATAGACAATCAAGCATACTCAAGAAGTGTTCAGTGTATACAAAAGAATATCGAAGAGCTTCATCGACTACATTATCACTACCTGCGAACCTGGAGCATACGACACTCTGTTTCTCAAACGTAAACGAGAAGAGGACTCAGACTCACTTCTGATCGAATCCAAAGGAGTCCAAAGCTACACTGAAATCACCCGAACCATCTCTAAACTCTACATCTCTTGTTCTGTGATTTATTATCATTCATTTCGAGCAGTGTGTCTTATCTGCTGTATCTAACACATACACTGTCTCCTGTACTCAAACTAAAGGATTCGTAAATCCTTACCAAACTCTTTCATTCTTTCTTTCCCACGAATAACAGTGGTAGAGGTCGTGTGTGACCTGGACAGCTGGTTGCTGTTGTACTGTTTCCCACGAAGAACAGTGGTAGAGGTCTTGGACCTGGACAGTTGTAAACTGTTGAACCCCGATCTAGGGTGTGGATCATTTTTATATAAACTGTTGAGAGGACTAAGTCTCAGCTTGAGACTGAACCTCTTGGTTACATTTGTTGTGCCATCTCTTTCAAAGTTTTATTCCGCTGCTAATCACTTTAAAACTAATACTGTTTTTAAAGTTACTTTGATAATTAAATTAGCAAGTGTTTATGTTAAGTGTAGATTAATAAGTTAGTTTCAAACGTTAATCATACACTCCTGTATTGATTAACTGGGAATTAATCAATCCCTTGAGAATCTAACAGAACCTCTACTTTAATATAAATTCACTACAGTTTAATTTATTATTTTATTTGGGGGTTTTTAAGACACTGTTTTAAATACAGAAATTTTTAATTGGTACTCAATTCACCCCCCTCTTGAGTAAACCACTCCGACCAACATATATCATTATCTTCCATGATGGGGTGAACAAATTATATTTAATTTGATTTATTTTCATGCACCATGTTCCATTTACATGTATGTTTCTAATCTGTAATCATCTTCCTCGTGATGGGATATGAGAAAATCAAAAGTTTTTTATGCATTTAATTTTAGATTCAGGACTCATTTAATCTTGTATTTTCCCATGAAATAATATTATGATCATAAAATATGTAATGGTGGTCTCATTTTCTAAGTATTCCATGGATCATCAAATGAGGTATCCAATTCTCATCACGTGAGGCATTATATGCTCATCATAAAATTATATTTTGGCTTATCACTTAATGCATTACTGAATAATCATGAGAGGTATCCTATGTTCCACACCAATGTATTTCATATTCTAACAACATAATTAAGTTTATAATATTTGGATCAACAAACAATGTTAAGATGAAGGGATACCATTCTCATCGCATTGCAGTTTTATTGTTTTCGCATAAAGATTCATAGAATTATCAATTTAGGTGTCATAAACATTTCACATATGGTTGGGATAATAATATATTTTATGAGTTTGACCTAGGCCCATCACATTTTACATATTGGTATGATCTGATAAGCGGGGAATTAACAAATACTCATCAAATAATTGGGGTCAAGTTTTAATGTATGAAATTAAAATTTTCAAATATCATCGACACTAATGGTCTTGTCACATGTTATTTTCCCCAAAAGAAGGATCTAAATATGGTCATAATGAAAGAATGGAATAATATATTTTATTGAAGGGATGGACCTATTTATAAAAAATCATGTGGAGACATTCATGAGGATTAATGAGAGGTTGTGTGGATTGTAAGAAGAATATAATGATTCATAGATATCACCACCTAAGTTGTTCGGGTGGAATGGGGATATTTTACAGATTGAACCTTAGATATTTCTTCTACATATCATTCTAGATGAATGATAAATAACAACCGACATAGTTTTAGGTAACAAATTCATGTTAATGTGACATTATATTACCATGACATTTAAAATTGTGTGGTAAGGATGGTTTTGTCGTAAAATGTGGGACCCCCATAGATTGTGTAGGGATTCTTCAATGGGATTCTCGGGTAAACATAAAAAATAGTTTGTGACCAATATGTATGCAATTAGATTATTATATTAATGGTTAAAGGAGGCCTATTTTTCTTCTCATCAAATGGGATACAATTTTTTGGGTCATGAATATATTGTGCTGACTGGGAAATTCCTTGGAGCAGCATTCTTGGTTGTTTCGAAAAAAATACATGGAGTTGGAGTTATGGGGATTGAGATTACTATTATTGGGAAATAAATTCAATTATAATTCCTAAATAATTATTTTTTACAAATTGCAGGGGATTTGGAGGCAATGCATCATTTCTTCTGGTTCTAATTTTAATAGGTGATCCAAGACCAAGATGTTGTTAGTCCCATCCATAGTAATCACTCACAAAACAATGAAAAATGAAAGGAGTTATCAAATGTGGTTACATGATAAGGGGATATTATATGTTGGGGTTGTGTATAAAAAATTGGTTGATCAGACTTCTGTCTCCATACAAAATTCTAGACATGGAAAAAAAAGAAAAAGTTTTTTTCCATGATGGGGTTGTGAGAATCAGAATACTACTTGAGATGTAGGGATATAGTATGAAAAATGTTATTCAATGAAGGGTGTTTTAATTTTTTTTATTATATATGATCCAATTCATTAAAGTTATTAAAATAAATAATTTCATGACATTACTTCTTGTAGATGTTGGAAGAGATAGCTAGATGTAAAGACCATCTATCCTCATGATGAAGGAGAGATGATGACCCCCAAGTCTCATATCCAATATGCCCCAGGGTGGAGACTAGCACCAAGGGTAAAGAAATCTCAAAAAAATGAGAGGCATTAACCTTTTGTAGTAAATAAGATCTGGATATAAGATGTATCATCCTCAACACACTCCAAGACAAGTATATATTATGAAACCAAAATCAATCCCATATGCATGGTTAAAGTTAATCTGCAAGAAATATAAGTAGAAATGCAAAGTATGTACCAGAAAGATACTAAGAAGCAACACATAAACTGTCCCAAACATCTAAGCTAGTATGGACGATAAAGGTCCACTTAATCTCTTGAGAAACCTGAAAAAAATATATATAACTTGGGTGACCATACATGTATACTCATTAGGTAAAAACCAATGTCACATGAACACAAGTGGGACAAGAATAATAATTCCATAGTGAGAAAACAATAGAAACCAACAACACCTAACAAGGGACACTAACCACCCAGCCTCACAAAGACATGCTCACCAGATAATGAAAGTCAAGTAATGTAAAGTAGTAAGAAAATTTATATTTTTGTACCTTGCACCACTTCACAAATGGTCAACTATTCATCCCAAATATTGAACTTCCTCACACTACCAAACACTTCCTCATTCCAAAATGTCACAACCATGCCACACACACCTGGGCTAGATACCACATCACATTTCTCCCGCAAACACATGTTCCACAAACCACATCACCTTCTCCCCCACAGACACCTAGACCTAAAATATTTCATACCCTTCCGAAAAACACTTGGGCTTTATCCTGATGACACATGGGAAACAAAACACCTCTCACACAACCAATACCATAAATCGTGTAATAAAACACAAACCATTACAACTGGCCAAAAAAGTATGGGGAGAAGAATGCCTAGAAGAGGGAGCATAGTAGAAACAATAACTATCCATCCATCCTCTCCCCAGGATGCTGAAAAATGACACCATCCCCCATAATAATGTTGTGTTCGACATATAGTGCTCGACATGGGTGGGATGCATATAAAGATTATGAGGAACTATAAGTATATATATATGTACCAAACAACCTACCCATCCTATTAGCTTCAATGCATGTAACCATATTTCACAAAACTACCATTGATTCTACCTCTAAATATATGTGTTTACACTGGCTACTGTCACTCTGTAAGTTGATAAATGGATTTCTGATATGAAATCTCCCTTACATAAAACCCATCAAAAAGTGATATTAATCCTTATCTTTAGTTATTCCATCCATACCCAGGAAACTAATAGACATAACATATTCAACCATTTTAAGAAAGCTGAAATATAGTAAACACTGAAAAGTCTAACAAGGAATGAGGTACCAAGGTAGGGAATCTATTTTAATACCCATTACAAAATAGTAGAGACCTCCAGCTTGCAGTCCCAATGCACCCCGCTATTTCATGGACACATGTTCCACTACATCCAACAGTCATTCTTCATAGTTATCCCACTCATGTCAGACCCTCAAATCCAAACCTAATAACCTGACTGAAACAAATCACAACCCTGACACACCAATAAACATGAAATCGTGATAACCAAGTCCTTTAGTCCTACTTCTCAAACATTTACCATATGTATTCCTACTACATAACACGTCCATCGATTCCACAATCAATAAATATCTCCAAATGAGATACGACCAAAACACTCATACCACCTCATAAAAAAATCCCAAAATAACCACCACTAAACCACATCCCCATTACACATACATACCATACCCATCTCACAGAACCAACTCCTCTGTCTACCCATGATCCCACAACTGTGCTTCCAATAGTAGCACCACACAACCCACACAAGTCTCGAAACCCAAAAGAACACAGTACACATCCACACCTTTCAAACAGGGTGTATTAATATTGGTCCAACGTGTTCTTTAAATTTCACTTAGATAAGAAGGGGTTATCACATATTGTTTTCATCCGAAAGAATCCGATTTTTTAATCAAGTGTGTATAATTAACCAGATTTTCATTTACAACAATTATTCATTATAAAAATAGTATTAATTCATCACCAATGCACAAGAAAAGACCAAAAAAGTACATGATTTTCATAGACCACACATCCACAACAGATAACATCATAAAAAAGGATAACAAATTAAACCAGTGACCATCCTTGACATCTCCCTCATCCCCTAATAATTACTAATCATTATCTTTGTAAAATTTGGATTCAACCATTCCCCTTAAAAGAAATTTTTATACCCATGTTTCATGATACAAAATTAAAATAGAGACATAGTAAATCCCTTCTTGAAACAATATGCGACCAACAATTCTTCCTTGTACCAAAATAGGGGGTGGGAGAGTGGAAAAAAACACCAAGGAAAATGTGATACGGGGCACAACATAGGAGAACGACTATTCTAGTAAGAAATTTTTTGTGTGCACCAATAGAAAATGGGAGAAAGGATTGAGGATTTATAAAAATCCAGATCCTATATCAATATAATGTGAAACGATTTCAAGGACATTAAAGTAGGGTCATGGATATGACAACGTAGTTGTATTATTTTAAATCCCTTGGCATGTTATGATAATAAAGATTAAATAAATATCCCTTGAAATGAATTTAGAAATGCCCAAATAACTCCTTTAAACTATATTGGCATCAAATTAGTTGTAAGAGGAGTGAAACTAGAAAAACTGGGATAAACTGGGAAAAAAATATTTGAAAACATTCCGAAGTGACTCACCCTTGGGTGGGCCACCAGTGTCACCGTTTAGTGTCACCATTTAGAAAGCCATTGTTTAGTGTGCCCATTTGTTGATACAACATTTTGTGTCACCATTTAGTTATAAACCTTTTAGTGGAACCATTCAATGAGCTACCATTTAGTGCCATCATTCAGTGATCCACTATTTAGTTTCACTATTCTGTGATCCACTGTTAGGGAATCCACTATTTGGTGAGCCACCATTTTGATAATAATATTTTTTGAAACGTCCTAAATTAAGCAACTGTTACCTCCCAGAACACCTCAAACATAGGATTTTCACAAAGGAATAGCCTTGAGGGGTCTTCTTAATTACATCATATGCGTCACAATCTATTCTCATCTTTGCGAATTTATACCAAATCCTAGAAGAAGTACGGGTCTAAACTACTATCCCATTAGACATCTATCAAGATTAACCATCTTATATTGTTTCATGGATGGGAAGAAAACATTGACATTCAATATCACCTCCCCAAAGTCCACTTCCCAAAAAACCACACACCACCAAAAGTTGCACTAACCGTACATATGAATCAGTGAATTCATTCCCCCAGGTCAAGATACTATCTTCTTTTAGTGACACTAACTCACCTATATCCATTCAATCGCATCCACATAAATTCATCATGATTAGGAGTCATGTCCTCCACTCCTCATACTTCAGGACTTATTCGAACACCATATAATAATAAATTAACTAATCTCATAGAAAAAATGTTATATTATTATATAAAAAATAAAAACATTTGAGAAAAACTCAAAAAACCCTTAAAATGGGAATGTATCAGCATATCTCACTCCCAAGTATTCTCCTCTTGGCCGTAATTCCTTCACAACATGCGAAACAAGGGAACGATCTACCCACTAAGCACCTTCCCTCGATGATCGTAGATCTCCACTAGCTGCTCTACAAACATTTCATAGATATCAATACCTAATCCTCCCCAATCAATGACATGGGATTCATCATGAAAATACTGAATAATCTATGGGACATGAAAGATGTGATGGATACTCCCTAAATATGGTGGAAACACTATACGATAATCAACCTCGCCAACTCTTCCCTACACCATGAAAGGCTTGATGAAATAGGGAGAATCCTTACTCCCATTTCAAAACATTTTCTTCCCATATCAGGGGAAAATCATTAATAATAAATATTCCCAAACCTTGAACATCAAGTGCATTTTCCTGAAACCAGAATAAAAATTTATCCCGTCATGTTATTCATGCATCCTCTCATGGACATGCTTCACCTTATCTGTCATACTCTTCGCCACATTTGATCCAAGAGCAGTCACCTCCCCAACATCTATCCAACACAAGGGTGAACAACACTGTATTTCGTATAATTCTTTGAATTGAGCCACATCAATGGAATAGTGATAACTATTATGGTAAGGAATCTATTCCATGGGTAAATTTTTCCCCCAAGAACTATAAAATTTCCAACCACATTCTCGTGACATTTCCTCAAAAGTCCATGTGGTCTTCTCTTTTTTCCCATCTGTCAAAGGGTGGAAAGCAGTGTTAATGTGTAAATGAGTATAAAATGCATTATTTAATCCCCTATATACTTGAAACATAAAATTAATATGCCAATTTGAGGAAATAGATCTTATAAAACCATGTAACCAAACCATCTGATCCATATACCTATGCGCTAAGGCATACATTGTACTCGACTCTTTAATAACTAATGTGAGATCTGACTTTGTCAACTGATCCTCTACAACAAAAATATTATCAAATCATCCCTAATTAATGGGTAATATTGTGAAGAAAACCATTAATATTTATTCTCACTTCTACTCAGGGACATCAATGGGCCAAAATCGACCATCGGGAACATGGTGCTTAGCCTTCACTTGATGGAAGACCATGCACTTTAACAAAAAAATCTACCACTTCCTGCTTCATCTAGGGCCACCAAAACAGTTCCCTCAATCCCCAATACATCTTTGAAACTCCAAGGTCTTCCAATGGGTGCGATATGTGAAACTCACGGAGAACACCCTCATGATTTTCCACTAGGAAATGTAGGTTCCCACAGAACAACATCTTATTCTCACCATCATTTGACCATCCATCCAGAGAATTTCCCTAGTAAAAGAGATCTCACATCAACTCTACATCTGACTCTCCCCACATAGAATCCTCCACCTACTGCATTAGAGATTATTTCACCTTCATCTGAAATAGTCATACTCTACTAGCATCCATTCCTGAATCTATGGTCAAGGCAGTCAATACCTCTAATGATCACCAAGCATTCGTAGATTCTTGAACCACTTCTTTCTGTGACATCATACTCAATGAAAGGGAAACAATTTTTCCCTTTCACGAGATGTAGGATATATCAATATAAGAATCCTATGGAAACCTCATTATCATCTATTGTGATATGTGAATACCAAAAATTGAACCCCCGATGAGGTAATTCCACAACATCATCAACGAAAACATGACCTCTACAAGTTTCGGATCATGGGTGGAATATTGATGTTCAT
Organism: Viscum album; assembly: GCA_963277665.1. Taxonomy (NCBI): domain Eukaryota; kingdom Viridiplantae; phylum Streptophyta; class Magnoliopsida; order Santalales; family Viscaceae; genus Viscum; species Viscum album. The sequence goes on along the minus strand of OY728143.1, from coordinate 663,775,063 downwards.
GGGGACGTAAATTGCTAGACTCGTATGAGATCACACACTATTTCTACATCACATCACTAATCATGTCCAAATTGAAAGCATCATAGAACACCTTTAACATCACCCTTTCATCTTGAAACATGATCACTAGGTAATTTACCAAAATTTCCTTTAGATAGGTGTAATATGCTCCAGAATGCTCACTCCACACAAAGGATTGGCCCTTCAAGGTCAGATCCATCAACATGGATGCATCCCGAGAAGAATTATGTATTAATCTCCCATAGTTTACAACCAAACCCAGAAACATACAAACCTATGCAATATTATTAGGTTGTTGCAATGAAACAACTGCCTCAACGATTGAATGGTCTACTACTACGCCCTACGGAGAAACCACCGGCCTAAGGAAGTGGACCTTTTATGTCCAAATCATACACTTGGATAGATTTCCATAAGGCTCGTGGGGAATAAGGTTATCTAGGGAAATATTGAGATTCTCGGTATGGTCCTCCTCTTACCTGGAGTAGATCAATATGTCATTGAGGAACACAATGATGAACTGGTCTAGGAACTCTCAAAACATAGAGTTCATGAGCCCCATGAGCACGACTAACACAATTATTACGCCGAACGACATTACTATGAAATCCAAGTTCCAATACCTGCAATTTAAAATAGAACATTCACCCAAATCACATGATAAATATACCACATATCGATCATGAAAAAAACATCCTCCTCTCATCTATTTTAAAAGACCATTTATACTTAGGAGAGGGTAATGCTGATTGATCATTACTTGCTTCAACCTTTTGTAGTCTATACACAACATCAGACCACTATCCTCCATCGTAAACAAGACCATAGCATGCCACGACAACTAACTTGGTAGGAAAAATCCCTTCCTCATTAGATCATCAATCTAATTCTACAACTCCAACTTCTTTGAGGGAAACATCTGATAATGACCCATCAAAATCATAGAAGCACTGATCATGAATACTATCCTAAACTCAACATCACATAGAAGGGGTATAGTCACAAGATCCTCTATAAAAACATACAAGCACTCCATAACAACCCATGGAGTCCCCACAATCTCTTTAAAAATCCACCCCACTGATAGCTTGAATAACAAGGAAAGAATAGGCTCCAAGCGCTGGCAACCCACCTGGGAGCTCCGCTCGCCAACAAAGCTACACGTTGGCCATTCATGTGAAAAATATGACGCTTTTATAGAATCAGTCAATAATATCATGGAATGAAAACAAACAGTCGATACCAATAATGAAATTTAATATCTATATCCACAATAGAAATATATATCCACTAGACCAAAGGATCCCCAAAATTAGTCTACCTCCCCGAAAAACATCCAACAAGATGGTCAGACCTCCGAATGGTGTAATCAACATCATGTGAATGGAATGTATCTCTATGTATATTCATATTTCATGGGATATATCTAGTGAAATAAAGGAGTGAATGGATCCAAAATTGAATAAATCACAAACAAGAGTGCTGAAAAACTGATCAAACACCAATTGATAACTAGCCCCACAAGATTTGATTCTTTCAAAACATGAAACTAACCATGGATATCTCCTATAACGCTCTGATATTGAACAATACAGGACCACACCCTAGTCAAGGTCCCTGATGAGAACCATGAGGCCGAACTCCTCATGCACTATCCATCCTCGATGGAGTAGGGGCCTGCTTTCCCAAATGCAGGAAAGGCCTTGCTAGAAATTATTGTTGAAGGGGGCGCTAAACCAAGCCACCACCACTGTAGATATCTCGAGTTGAGAACAATCCTTAACAATTAAAACGACCTATGTAAGAGAAATACCTCAGCCCTAGGCTAATGGGAAATAGTCAAGGACCAGAGGGTCAAAACTATATTTTTTGGGGTCGGTACCCAGTTGGTCGAAACCTAAAAGGCCCTGACCCTATATGCATACTGCTAACCACATTCCACTCTAAAGAACTCGGAAGACTTTCACTCTTGTGGTAGAAATCTTCACGAGTGAATCTTTTTCACATACTCAAACTTCATTTGACCCTCTTTTTATGTCGGTAGGGTGAAGAGAGTAACAGTATATAGAAGAGATTGGAAGAAAACCTCCTTTAACTATATCACCTAAGAATCCTCCTCCGGAAAGTGATCAGAAGAAAGATTAAGTAGATCCTTTAAATTGATCCCAATTCACACACTAACATACTCCCCTACTAGAGGGAGTGTAACTCTGGCTCTTCTCAGCCTTCATCATGGAAGAATGAAATTCCTCCTAAAACTCCTTCTCATAGTCAGCCACTGAAACATCAGTCTCCTTGGTCTCTCTAAGGTAAAGCATCCCCCACTGATGTGCTTCTCCCCTTATCTGGCTCACCACTAGAAAAACTCATTACTCTATTGGAGCCCATATCAAGATGAAATAAATCACCATATCTTTATTCCAAATCTGCATCTTTGTATGTGAGACTCTTCCCTCATACTTTCCCAATGTCTGACATCGGAAGGCACAAGGCATCTTTTACATGTGATTATCCTCCACTGGATCTACCCCTTGCCGATCGGCTGGATTGGTCTATTGTGGATCCACTTCCTGAGCCACATGTGGATTACAAAGGGCTGCTAAATTATAAAGGTAAAAAAGGAACTCCACTGTTTGGGTAGTATATAATTTGTTAATATTAATTTTAACTAATTTTTTATTTTTATTTTCTGTAAGCAACCATGAAAAACTAGAACACATGCCATTATGATGCATGTACATCCCCAAGGCTCTTTACCCGATAATAAATGTAGCCTCACATGGTCATTTGGTAAGCTCATTGAATTTAAATCAGATCATGGGGGGGCCTTAAAATACCATACACTAGATAGTATTCCATATAATATGTCATGCACCTTTTTCACCTAACATTGTTTCCCTACCAACCCATGTGTTCCCCACTTTGCCTAACTCCAAACTCCATCCTATATCTCAACCCAATTTTGATACCATTTTTTCATTTCCTACCTTCTTCAAGATGAGGGAAATTAAAAAATTATGTCACAACATACATTCTTCAAGACTAAGAAGAGACAATGACCCCCAAGTCCCACCTCCAATAGGAACAAGGGTCCAGGCCAACACCAAGGGAATAGAAATCCCACAAAAATGGGAGGCATTACCATTTTTATTGTAACCATGATCAGGAGATAAGACGTATCAACATCAAAAAACTCCAAGACAAATATATATAAAGAAAAAAATCACACACACATGATTATTTAATGTAAAATAACTTGAAATACTAGGATAACTCTAATGTAAGTACCAAAAAGAAACTATGTATCAGCCAAGTTACTGTCCCCAACATCCGAGCTACTAAGGTATAACATGGTCCATGTAATCCCCATAGAAACATGAAAAATGTTATATATATGTAGGGTGATCATACTGGTATACTCAATAAGGAAAAACCAAAGTCACTATTGCACAAGTTAGAGAAGCATACTAATCCCCTAGTGATAAAATTGAAGAAACCAACAACACCTAACAAGGAACACTAACCACCTAGCCTCATCAAGGCATGATCACCAAATAAAGAAACTCAGGTAATGAAATGTAGTATGCATATCCATATTTGGGTACCTTGCACCAATTCCCTCTAGTTAGCATCTCAACCCTATCGCCAAACGTCCTGATGCTACCACGTTCTTCCACAAGCCCCACAATCACAAGCCACCCACACAAAACTGGGACACATACCACGTCAAATTTTTCTCCCAAACGCTTGGGCGACTAACTGCATCACATCCCCCCCCCCCCCCGCAGACACCTTGTCCTCACAAGTTCCATGCCCTTCCCAAAAACACATGGGCCTCATCCCGAAGACACAAGGGAAACAAACCAACTCACAGATGACCAAAACCAAAAATCTGGTAAAAAAAACAATCCATTTTGGGATGCCTAAAATGTCTTGGGAGATGAATGCCTGGAAGAGGGGGGAGAGAAGAGACAATAACCAAATATCCATCTTCGCATTAGAATGTTGGTAAAGGACACCCTCCCCCATAATAATGGGATTTTTTTAACACTGTTCCCAACATGGGTGGGGTGTGTATAAAAATCATGAGGAACTAAAATTATATATATATATATATATATATATACTACACACATTTCCATTCCAATTGGTTTCAAAAAAAGTAACCATCTAAGAAAAAACTACCCTTGTTGTTACCTTTATGTGCATGCATTTACACCATTAACTGGAACTTCTTCTATTGATAGAAAGAAGCCAAATCTTAAATCTCCCTTACATAACACCAATCCCAAACACTGTTATTAATAATTATCTTTAGTTATTCAATACGAGCCTAGAAATCATATAGAAAAAACATCTACAACCATTTTTAGATGTCTAAAATCCACTAAACACTTTCATGTTAAACATTAAATGATGGACCAAGGTAAGGAATCCATTTTAACACCAATTAATAAAAAGAATAGAGAGAACCCTCTTGTAGTCCCACATCACACCAACAGTCCCATAAACCAATTCATCCACTACCAATTGTCATTTATCGAAGATATCACGCTCAAGCCATGCCCTCACAACAAAACCTAATAGACCCGCTGCACAAAAAAACTACACCTGACACACCTATAAACAAGAAATGAGGACATTCCAGCTATGCAGATCCATTTCCCAAGAATTACCCTGATGCAGTCCTACCACATAAAATGTCCATCCATTCCACTATTTATCAATATCTGAAACTTAGATATCAACATACCACCTATAACTCCCCTGAAAAAATTCTCATTGTAACTGTTACTAAATCACATCCCCACTGCACATAAATACGACATTGTTATCATAGAACCAACTCCTCTGTCCACCGCTACTCTCTCAACGATGACTCAAATAATAATTCCACACAACACACACAAGTTACAAAATGAAAAAAACACAACACACAACCACACCTATCATTTAGTTTTTATTCAGATTTGACAAACACTATTCTTCAAAGTTCAATTTGATAAGAAGGGGTGATCACATATGGTTTTCATCCTCGGGTATCCAATTATTTAGTCAAGTGTACTTGATTAACCAGATTATCATTTACAAAAAATATTCATGAAAAATAATGATTGTTATAAGGAATCACCAAAGCGGATGAATAACCCACCAATGACCATGATTTTTTGAGACCACATGACCACAAAGGATCACATAATAAACAAGGATGAAAAATGAAAAAATTGATCCAAAGAAAAATCTACCCCATCCCCCTATTATTACTTATCATTATCTTTGATAAATTTGGATTCATATGTTCTCACATAGAGGCATCATTATAACCACACCACATGATGAAAAAAAATTAAAAGAGAGATGAAGAAAATCCATAACTGGAATAACAAGTGATGAATGATTCTTCCATTTTTCCAACATAGGGGATGAATGAGTAGTAGGAAAACTCCAAGGAAAATGGACAGGAGCCACATCACATGCACATAGCTAGTCTGGGAAGAAAACATCTCCACCCAATAATAGAAAATAGAATTTAGGACCTCATATTTTTTAAAATCCAAATCATATAACAATATAATGAGAAACAGTTTCATGGATATTAATTTCGAGTCATGTTTTAGACCACAATGTTGGATTATTCCAAATCCAATGGAGCGTATAGATATTTTGATACAATTTATAACCTTTGAAATTCCTTTTTAAATACCCAAACAAAAAATTTAAACTTGATTTACGTCAAATTAGACGTAAAAGGGGTGACACTAGAATTTCCCTTAGGTTTTTGGGTCATATCAAATATTACCCATACATTTCTCATTAATTGGATTATATGGAATTATTTGGGGTTGTGTAAATTGATGATGTTTGAGATATATTAGTAGGGAACCCAAAATCCATAATCCCAATGGTCCATCTACTAGAAAGTGTATGTTTATGGATATTCATATGCCCATGTCTTGTGGTGTAGGAAGATTAATTGAAATTCCTCATGATAAAACATATTGAGAGTTCCTGGACACTCCCATTTTGTCCAATGAAACTCCATGGAATGAAAACAACGCACTTTTTCCCATAAATTTCTGTATCATAGTATTTTGTCTTCCAAAATATTATTTTATTAACCTGAAACCAATTAAAATGATTTTCATGAGACCAAAAAATTATCCCATATAAATGGGGTCTTATAGATTAGTCTAGGATATATTTATCATAAGAATTATAAATATTGACCATTTCAACTCATTTATCAAATAACGGTATTCCACCATTTACACAATTATGGTCACCCTTGTATAATAAACAAGGGTTTACATACACAACGATACCATGAAATATTCCTAAAAAATAGAGAAAAACATGTAAGGAACCTATAAATATGGGGGGATATAAATAAAAGGTCTTGATTTCCCATGGTCTACGTAATGTGTAATGATTTTGGGGATTAAATTCAATGAATTTGGACTATATATAGGGATGTGAAATACTTCATTCATTATGTTTAGTCATTTGTATTCGATGCATAATCCACAAATAATATGTTTAATTGATTCAAATACCATACATGTAATGAATGACACTTTGTAAACCAGATAAACCTCTATACATGTCTCACTACAAAGATTGAAGCACATTCTCAATCATTATGGGATTATGATATGCACAATTTTATCAGCATTCAATACAGTGGGCAAAATTTCACCATGAAATATTATACAACATGTTTCATGTATAAATTTTTAATGAAATACCATAGTACAGTGTTGTAGAAAATGGTTGAAATTTATGAGAAATAAAAAATTGAGTGAGAAGGTTAATCCTAGAGGGAAAATATAACCAATACAAAAACATTTTGTCTATGAAACTTTATGTAACCTCCATCCCTCAACACCTTAGTATAACATAAACCAAGTGAAGAAATAAATATAAATTAAACCATGTCCTTTACTAGTATCCAACAAAACCAAGATTGGAAACACCCCAAGGAATATAAATAATTTGAAGAAAATTATTATTTGGATACCACCATGAATTTAGATAACATATTCCATGATGAAAACGTTAGTTATAGATTTAAAATAAAATGTTTTACACAAATCTGTTCATTTGAAAATTTGTCTCATAGAAAATCATTTTGTTTTCCATTAAAACAAACAATATTAAAATGTATAAGAATATGTATATATATATGAATTATATCACATAGTCATATAAGAGAAGCACGTCTATATCTCAATTGAAGAGAATTTCTGTAAGCAATCATTAAACATTACCAAAAAAGAGGAAAAATATGAAACAAATTGGGTGTAACTAATTTGAATACTTAAAATTTACCCTCATGTAAAAGAAAATATTAAATATTGGAATCCTAACAATATCGAGCCCTGCAATAGTTTATTGGTATCACGACTATAACCCATATTCGTGCCACACTCACTAATATATTAATTTGGTAAAAATGTCACTCAGGAAAGGTTCACACATTATATGTTTTCCCAAAACAAATTATTATATCATGATCAAAATTTTAAATAAGACATCTATAATGAATGAATTATCACTCTCATGTTTCAAGAAACCATTTTAGAGTCAAAACCATATTTTTATCATTTATAAAAACACTTGAAGTGCAATAAAAATTTAAATAAAACCCCCTTTCAAAAACAATTTTTATTCCAAAAATGATGTCATTAAACAAAAAACATTTTCTATATAAAATCAATCATTTTTAATGCAATTGCCACGGAAAATAAAATAACTATGAAGCGTGCAATGAAAATTAAGGATTTTAGTAATACGCATACCTAAACAATTGTGAAAACCCAGTCACCATATAAAATATTGAAATGAAATGAATAAGTTGATATCTCATGATCTCAGATGAGTAAGAACAATCTAAAGAAGGATGGAATCACCCAATGTTTCTTCTAGATAAAGGATGAATACCCATAAACCTATTCAGAATTTTCTATATTAGGATCCTTGAAAAGATGAGGTATAAAGTACATAATATATGGGGAATTGATTTAATAATGAATTAAGAAGCCCAGTATAATTTCCACGTGTGTTTTAATTAAGAGGAATAAATACACTATGATTTTTTTGGGTGAATTAGTTATTTTAATTTCCAAAACAACCATCTTCACACTATGATGTTTCTCACAGTGGTGTGGTTGTCTTGATAACACCATGGTCAAGGTGTCATAAACTATATACCATTATGGATTAGTTAAAAAAACATGGGCATTTTTGACCCACCACAACCTACACCATGGAACGATGTTGGCCATCCTCTTCATGTACTATAGAAATACCCAAATAGCCACACACCATATACCATGCCCCACCATGGGAATGTTTTCCCTCACTACTTCAAATAACTAGTTCTAATGCTCAATACACCACAAACCCTGATATTTTCTATAATGACTGGTAAATTTTTCATTTAAATATTATGTATTATTATATGAATATTAAATAAAAAATAATATGAGGCCTAATATAACTATAAATCTTGATTTTCTTTGGGAAAATGGATACATTAATAATTAGTTCATAAAAATTATACATAATCACCCACTATGTTATCCAGAATGAGTAGTCGTATTAGAAACATTTTATATAAAGACACTCTTCAGGTCCTAATAAAAATAAACATTACAATGGGTGACATTAGAGGATCAATTATGGAAAATATAATTGATATTAATTAATGATCATATTCCAGAATAAGATAAGAATAATGGGATAAGAACATTGTCATATCTTAAAATAAGCATACATAATTTGTGAATGATCATTAATCACTAATAATTGAACACCATTTTTTCAATCAATATACCAAATGCATAATATTATGGAATCAATAATATTTAGTCATGAGCCTAGAGAATATATCATAATCATAATATATAAATTAATATGATGAACATAAGTACATAAAAAAATTTCCTTGGTCTTGTTTTAATGACAAGGATTTCATAGTGGAATGGGTTCACTCCATATTCCACTATATATATAGTCAAGGATTACACCTGAGAATATCATAGTTGTCTGAGTCCCATAGTGAAATGGGTTTAATCCCCTTTCATGTTCTTATAAACTCATGAGTGATCCATCAATAACCAAAACAATTAGAGGGAAATATGATTCTATTTTGACTAATAACATAATGAAAACAATACATATTCTTGACATTAGATCACTTAATATTCATTATACCATTATATCACTACACTTGGAAAGGAAACTAGTTTAATAACAATTTATTCATTTCATGAGAGCATAACCTATTGAAAATACATGGGATTCATAAAATTATAATAATAATAATCATAAAACATATATGAAAAGAATAAAAGTGGGATGATTACGTCATACCGTCAAAAAAACAAAATTAATGCTAATGGATGTAAGTTTAAATAAAAAAATTCATTAAAAATCATTGTACTTTTTCTTGAAAAAAATTAATTTTCCATTTTGAAATTTTTTATTAAATATCTAATTTTTTTTAAAATATAAAGGAAAAAAATTATGTTAACATTACCATGGAAACATTTAAATTTATTTGAAATCATATATTTTTATATATGTCATTAAATTATATTCATTTTAATATGATTAAAAAAATTATATTCTCACCTTTGGTTTATAAATTACCTCATCCAAAAAATGACAAGAGGATTCTTTCTATTTCATTATTAAAAATACTAATAAAATTAAAACTGAATTAAAAAATTAAATTCCAAATATTTATAAATAATCTTTTAAAACTTTTAGAAGACGTATAAATGGAAAAAAAATATTTTCCATGGATTGAGGATAATTAAGTCCCATTTTCATAAAAAAAATTCGAATCATTTTAATTACCCAAGATAAGAAAATGGTATAAAATGGTATAAAATGTAAAATGTAAATAAATAATATATAATAAGAAAAATTAAATTTGTTTTTGAGATCATCATTATTTAATTATATCAATTAATATCCATGGATAAATAATCTTGATTAAAGTGGAATTGAAACATAATCCATTATTGAATATTTGTATCTTTTCAATCATAAACCCCATGAAAGAAATTATATACAATAAAACCTCAATAACCTAGATTTAGTGACTACGTTACAACATTGCCCCATGAAAAAGGGGATCTCATCTTGAAGGAATAAATGATTAATAAGTTTTGGTAGACCATATACATATATGATTCCCATATGACAGTGGAAATTTAAAATACATAGAATAAGAAATATTCTATCATTAATGATATTATTGATAATATCCTTTATTATATCATTGGGAAAGGAATGAAAATAAGGGGTGGGATTAGATTCTCAATAACATAAATACATGTTAAAATCAATCTCTTTTAAATAAGTCAAAATAAAAAATAAAATCAAATTAACTGAAAAAAATATCATTTAATGAAGAAACAAGACCGTGAAACTCATCCATGGATAATATAAATGTGTAAATATCATGGTTAATGATTATTAAATTCATACTGAGTGAAATTATTTATGTTGGACTCCCTGACTTCATACATCAACATATATTTACATTTAATGTATTATGTTAATACAATTTAATCCATGGGTTTATATTCAACTAAAACCCCATTAAAATCTTCGAAAACTACTTTGTGTCATTATAAATATTTATTCATTGAGGGGAAATATAATTCTAAGCCCCTCGAGCCACTACATGTCTAGTACAATCCGTAAATATTTAAAGATAAATTAAATTCATAAATAATCTGCCTTATCAACAAATATCTATATTCATTGAAGAATTTATAATATCAATATTTTTTTCTTTCAATAAAATTACATACATATTAAAACAAAAAATTTAGAAATGTTATAATTATTTCTCAATAAGAATACCCATGACACCAAGAATAACGATATTTAATAAAAATTTAATATAAAATGAAAATTATCACAACAGTGTGAATGTTTCAATATAAATTTAAATACAATAAATGTAATTAGGATATGAGAGATGATAATAAATTTCTTATAAATGTATATTTTATATTAAAATCAACTCTATTAATGAATAATTAAAATTGGAGGTGAACCATTTAGAATATTTATTCATAAAGAGTTTTCTTTTAAAAATAATTTTAATATTTTAGAAAAATAGAAAGAGTGTAAAATGGTTATGGTAGTGTCAATGTTGTCTTTTCATATACATCAAAATGAAATCATTTATTTTAATATTTAATTTGGAACTTAAAAAATGAACATTTCTTAAAAAATTAGAAATATTATATTAAATAATTTTCAAAATTATTTAATAACATGTCATTTACTTTAAAATAAATTTGATTAAAAATGACTTTTGTAAAATAATTTTTTTAAAAATGGACATTCCATAATCATGTAAAAGAATAAAAATATTAAATAAGATTGTATTTTCTATTAAATACCTATTTTCTTGACAAAATTTCTAATGAGATGTATTTTTTAAAATGACTAAAAATACATAAATACTTATAACTTATGAAAATATATGGAGTTTAAGAATGATAGATTATAATAATTCTTAAAAAAACAGTCAATCCTAAAAACAATGTTCTTGTAAGATGAATCCTTATAGAGTTACATTTTAATCCATACCCTTAAAATAGTAAAACATAATTAATTGTCTGATTATCATAAATGAATAGATATTTAGGTTGAATACATCAACGCAGAATTATGTAAACAAAAAAATAGACGCATAATAATAAATATGTATTAGAGGAGTAGAAATTGAGACAAATCCCATATAATGATTATATCCTTAAAGTAAGAATTTATCTAAAAGTTTATTATTTGTGAAAAATATATGTCCTAATGAATTTTTTAATGAAATCATTAAAAAATTTATAGTTTCATTATTAAATAACAATGAAATAAAAAATTCAATTAAGCATGTTATCACACAATGAATGGTAACTGATATAATAATTCCATTAGAAAGATCATATTAATGAAGTGAGTATTAATCAATGGATTGATTTTAAAATTTATTTCTCAAGGTATTTTTACATTTTTTATTTTTTGGACTTTATATAATGATTTGGTTCATTTTTAGGACATTCAATGGGATTTGAAGTTGTTTTAGAGAGACCAATGTTGGTTTTAGAAAGGATATTCCATGGAACATACGACTGTGACATATCACTTTTTTTACTAGGGTCTAGAGATTAGTGTTATTTAATATAGTCATGAGAGAGGGATTTCAAACCTAATCCCTTTTTGGGCATAGTTTTTTCATCGAGAAGTGTTTTGGTGAAGCGGATCCAGTGCTGCGGCATGGAGGTGATGGACTCATTGTAGTGCCCCGATTAGAATAATTAAGTGGTTATACCAAAATGGGCACCCATATGGGAATGAAATTGGGTTATTATATAATTCCTCACATGATAAATTGGATCTATTTCATGAAATTTTTCTTGGTTCTTGAAGGGTATTACTAGGTTGGATATGTCATAATCTATCGAGAACTACATTGTGGTCAAGGTAGTTATGACATAGTGATATTTTTGTGTGGTTGTTTTTATCCTAGCCCTATTATTATTTTAATTTTAAGAAAATCCTAGAAACCAGCTTTATTATTCCATTATTATAGGGTCTTTAATTCCTCCTCCACTATAGTCTCGAGAGACAATTCCCTTCATTCTGTAATAGACCATTGGAAAAATAAAAAAGCGTCAAAGATCCAGAATCATTATTATGTTTTTTATCTCTCTCTCAATTCTTTATTATTATTTAACCATTATTAGAAACTCTTTTGGAATGATATATCTATTATTATATGTATATATATATATCTCTTTTTTAATAAATCTGGTTGAATTTTTTTTAGATCACGGAATTATAAGGTGCTATGAAATTACATTTAGAAGATTAATCTCATTGTTCATTTTGATCATTCGTTTATAGGTTGGATGATAATCAATCTCCAATATTATATAAAATTAATGAGATGTTTTATTAATTAATTTTATTGGAATTCAGTTGTGATATCATGAATTATACCCATTTGGTTTTTTGGACTAATGGAATATTTCATTTATTTTTATAACCCTCTAAGCATCAGATTTTAAATTGGTTATTTTATAATTATGGAATGGTTTTGATGGAATTTAATTGTTAATGAGATGTTTTCAATAAAATATTTATTTTTATAAAATGGGTAGGTATTGAATTTTTCATGTTTGGTAATGTGCTTTTTAAAATCATTGAAACTTTTGGTTGGTAGTTCAACCGTTAAGGATGAATATGTTTTATTAGAAGCACCACCATCTTGGTTGGTTGGATTATAGTAATAGATTATAACTATTAATGGGAACACCATGTTTTAGTTTCTTGTTTTAATGGTTAGATATGTTTTTTGTGTGGAAATGTGTATATGTGATAGGTTAATCAAAACATATATCAATTAAAATTAGGTTGAATATGGTTTCTGTACATAGTTTTCCACTTACTAATTTATTTAAATTATTTTCTTATTTTATAAATGAACTTATAAATTCTTCTAAATGGATAATTTCCTAGAAGAGTGTGATTGGAATTAATATTGGAATCCATATAATGGTTACTATCAACCCCTTATTCAGAGTTTTGGCGGGTTTATAGATTTCATCTACCATAATATAGGGAAATCAAATAATTCATACATCTTGGGTGATTTACATTTATACCATTGGATCAATATGGGTTGTTAGATTTTGGAGATTTTCAGGGTTTTACTTCGATTAGTGTATTTTTTATTGAGTATTTTTATCCTTTTGTTGGATGTTATTTTTCCATTTTCCCTTTTACCTAGGATATTTTCATTCTACTAGTTTTACTTTCAGTTTTATTCTTTTTAACCACACATCATGTTTGTGAATTCATTTTGTATTATTCAATTTTTCCATGTTGTTTTATATTTATTGGTAAATTCATCCACCAATTTATTTATTCCCTTCTCATTAACTACCATCCTTTGGTGTCTAGGGGGTGTCACCCACGATTAATGGAAATTCATATCTCCTCAAGATAATGTTTTGGAACAGTACATTACAAATGCTATCACTCTTGTTTATCCAATCTATCTCTTATGATGTTATCAATAATATAATAATGTTGGGATATAAAATGAATATCGTAAAAACACATGTTGAACATTTTTATATTTATCTACAAGTTAATGTATTTTCTAGGAACAAAGGTTTTTTGTCATAATTCTCGGTATTTTTAATCTAATCATAATTGGATTAGCCAATGATTGTTTCATAGCATGAATTGATAGTGACACGTACCACTTGGACTACATTTTTAATTTTGAGTTTAATGATTTATTAAAATGGTGAAATGTAAAGATAATTGAAAAGAGATTTTATAATTCATATTACTTATCCGGAAGTAGAAAACATGTATAAACCTTCCATTGATAATGAGTGATTACTGAATGTGGATTGATCTAGTTATAGATAATTTCACTTGGAAGACACTGTAAGAATCAGTATAATGAGGTTCTTAAAAATATTAGGGATCCTAAGCCAAAGGTTAACTAGAAACAAGTTTAAAGAATTTTCTATTATTTTAAATCCATTGACTAGGGAATTACAAATGATGAACCTCAATGGGTTTAAAACTCCATTCAATTTCAAAAGCTGATTCCACCAATTATTCATGGGGATTTTGGGCCTAAAAAAGTGTAGACACATCTAAATTGGATGAATCTAATCACAAAATTATTGTGAATTGTATCCAAGATTAAATAGAAGTTGTAAATATATATATATATATAGTGGAATTTCATTCACACTAGTGCAAAAAAAAATTTCAAGATAAATCTGACTAAGGCATGACATGGGATGATTTGGAATAATTTTTCAACACAAATTTATATTCTCATAATCTATTAGTTAAAATAAAAAATAATTTATTAATAATGAAACAAAGAAATGTATTATCATAGTGTGTGTGAAAAATTTTATTAATTTAATTTTCTTGATCATGGATTTTTTTGTTTGGTCATTTTTTGAGGTGAAAATCTTTGAGTCTAGGCTAGGATATGAAATTTGAACTTGAATAGTGTTCCTTGTATTACATATTATATGGAGATGGTAAATTGGTAAATGTTGGTGGAAATATATATTTCTTGAAATATAACTATATTTAGTTCATTTATTAACATATGAAGAGGTGGGAAGTTAGATTTTGAGATATACTAAAGTGGGACACTTACATATTAGCAGTGCATCATCTTAAAATTGGATAAAATGGTCAGTTTATTTCCCTCTATGAAGGAATATAAAGAATGGTTGCCTCAATTTTTTTACTATTTTTCATAACAATAGAAACATTATGGAACAACTAAGGGAATGTTAAAAATATATTCATATGGAAAATTTAAGTGTTATTGTTGTTGAGCTCTGAATTCTAGTGATTGAGACTTGTCTCATTATTCTAAGACATGTTATGCTTTGATTGGGTGATCTCGTGAAGATAATTTTCTTCCTCATAACTGAGCAAGACATGGTTATTCAAGGAATAACATTTACTCTATTGGTTTTGTAATATCATTTGGGAATTAATGATCAATGAGTATTGAGTAAACAAATGTATAATGCTGAAAATGTGATCATGGATGATCAATTTGGACCATTGATGGTCAGAGGTATGATTTTGTTGATTCAACCTTTATGAATGATTTATTTTTCATGGTTTTTTCTTACTCCTTTGTTGATTCTTGTTTTTTTTACAATATGGGTTTAAATGTTGAGATTCTTCCATCTATATTGAATCAATAACACCCTTAGTTAAATGTGAATGTTAATACTTTATGAGTACATCCTACGTGAAAATTATTGATGGTGTCAAATTGGCCTAGGATTTCATTATTTTGGATTTAGATATTGATTACCTAATGTTGGGAATAGATTTATTTACATAATTAATGGATCAAATAAAATTTTATGCTCAACAGGTTAGCTTTACATCATCTACTGGTATTAACCATCTCATTCAAAGTGATTGGGAAATTAATTCATGTACAATAGGTCATTTGGTACTTTTGGTTTTGAAAATAGTTTATCAGTTTACAGTTGGTATCCTAGAATCCATATAAGATATCAAAAATATATATTTTATAATCACTGTGGAATGTGTTCCTTTTATTATATATTGTAATTTATATAGATTTCCACCCCAAAGAGAAATTGAATTTATTAATGATATCTTATAAGGGATTGGTCTCATATCACATTCATCTTATAAGATAGTAAAAAAGTAATTTAAGAAATTTAAATTTAAAATGGAATTTTCAAAGGAAAAAAATTTACTCGATAAACCACATCCCTTTGGAAAAAACAAGTTCATTTTATAATAAATGTGGTTAAAACTCATATATTTTATGGGGATTATTATAAGATAAACCATATTATGATAAAGAATTGATATCGCCTTCAATGAATTGATTTTTTTTAACAATTAATATAATCCCAAAAAAAATCCAAAATTTTCCAAGATATTAGGATATCATTAAAATTGTGTTTTGAAGATCGATATTATGAAAACATCTTTCAGATCTATTGTGGACAATATGAATATGTGGTTATGAACTTGGGTATGATTAATTAAATATTTTATTATGGAATTAATTAATTGTATCATTAAATAGTACCTCAATTTAGTTTTGGTGGTTTTCACGAATGATATACTAGTTAATTTTTAAATTATGGTCAACCATGATAAATACCTAGCTACATTGGATCACATCTGAATGGAACATCAATTTTTTGATAATATTTCATAGTCTAATTTCTAGAAATTTTAGGTACATTTATTTGGTCATGCCATTTATAAAGATGGTATTTAGTATATATTGAAATGATTGAAGTTGTCATATCTTATTAACCATCAAATAATGAATTTGAGATATTCAATTTTGGTGGCTTACTAGGTTAATAGTTATTCTTTGTTCTTGAGTTTTGACATATTGAAACACTATTGATAGCTTTGAAGAGAAAGGATTTTCTATTCTAATAAAATGATGAGTGTCGAGAATGTTTCTAAGAGAATGTGTTTCAAATTATATCAGTAGTATTCCATATATTTCCAGAGTCTGGATAGTGTATATTTCATATTTTAATGTATCAGGATCTATATTAGGTTGTTTTCTGATGTAGATAGATCTTTTTGTTTCTTATAGTTCGTGATAGTTATGGGTGGTTGATAAAAACTACCTAAAACATGATATGTAATTGGTTATTTTAGATAATACCATAAATTCATTGTGTTCTTATATTTTGTTTTAGAAAAATGAATTATTCATGGATTATAAGAACTTGAAACACTTTTTCACATAAAAGGATTTGAACCAAAGGAATTTTAAACTCATGGAATATCAATAGATGGTTGAATTTGAAATGATGTATATTCTAGGAAAACGATATGTTTTAGTTGAAGTGTTGAGTAGGGAGTCATAAAATCAATTATACAATGTGGATTTTGGTTAATGGTAACTTACATTCATTTTTTATGATATGCATACTGATACCTCTAAACAAGGTGATCTTACAATTTTCATTCTATTTTCTTGTGTTCATGATTTGGTAGAGAATTTTTAATACACTCAGAAATCCAATCCTAAATTATTAACAATGTGGAAAATTCCTAATTTTGGGGAGATGATTGGGGAATTGAAGCTATAGAGAAGATTAATGATGATTTTTGGAGATCAGATAATGGTACCAATGACTTATCTAGAATAGATTAATTCTCCCTTCCACCATTTGATATGGTTTGTTCATCAAGGAATCCAAAATATATATATAGTGATGATTAATTAGTTTTGGGGAACATGTGAAGAGAAAAGTAGAATATTGGGTCTTATGAGGACTTACCTATCATGATGTCATGGTATAATAGCAATGGCCAGTTGGTATGTTTCATTCTTTACCATATCCAATGTTGGAACGGGTGACAGTAGATATGGATTTTATCACATGTGAGTAATAAATGGTTCAGAAACATGATACCGTTTAAGTGATTGTGGATTAACGTGTGATGATATCCCACTTCATCCTTATTCATGAATCCAATATTGTGGAATATTTTTCCAAAATAAATATTTAGGACATCGTAAATGTTCATGGTGTCCCAGTTTTTTGTATCTAATCAAGACCTAAGATTAAAATCTCAATTTTGGATGTCTAGGCATCAACTATTTATAACCCAATTTACCATGATAAAATATTATCATCCTCAAATGGATGGACAAACCAATAGAAGATCCACATGTTGGAAGACATTCTGAGATCTTGTGTGATGTATTTCGAAGGATCATAGGAAGAACACATATTGTTACTAGAGTTCTCATTCGATAACATTTATCAAGATTCTTTATATATTTAACCTTTCAAATCATATTATTTTCATCCTTTTCGTTCTACACTTTTATTGGTCAAAATAGGTGATACATCACTTTTTGGATTTATCTATGTGTGGGAGACAATAAAAAGGATTTACACTACTTAAAGAGACTGGTGATGACCCAGAGTCATCTTAAATGTTATGTGGATCATAATTGATGAACGTTATTGTTTTGGGTGGCTAACCATTCTTCCATGAAAATCAATCAATGTATATGACATCATCATTTTCATAAGAATTGAAATCTATATCAGAGGTGAATTCCCCCTTTGGAGATAATTGAACGAGTTGGTGAAATTTATATCATTTGGATTTAATAACAAATCTTAGTTTCGTGAATAATGTGTTACAAGTATCTCAATTAATGATGTACTAATCTGATCTAGACCATATGATTCAAATGTAATAAATTGATTTCAAACCAGATTCCAAATTGATTCATATGCCGATATAGATTTTGGATGGAAAATAAAATATTATTCATGGGAAAATATTCAGTTTAATAATAATTATATTTCTACATGGTAATAACATCGAAGACACATGGGAGCGTGGAAAGGACACGTTGGAACAATCACCCATACTCCACCAAAACTATAATGGATTCCTACTTTTTAATGATGGAATGAACATCGGTGTATAATATGTAACACCCATGGATTTTATCACATTACAACCATTTTATGTATTTAGTGATTTTATAATTCTTGTTTTTAGTTTTATGTGGTCTTCTGGATCTAAAATGATTTTTATATATAGTTCTTGTTGTTTTGGTAAGACCATTTTGTGGAACAATGAGATGTGGCTTAAATGTTGGGATTATACTATGTAGTGATTATTGATTTGAGATAGGGTCCTAAGAGAGTAAATTAATACAAACATTCTTTTGGAAATGACTTCACTAGGGGGAAGGTATATGGTGTTTCTAGTCAGGTGATAAGACATGGAACTGATTGATGTGTCGTAGTGCTCGAATTGGAAAAATACATGTTTTTTTAAAAAATGGTTACCCCTATTATCTATGAGTTGTGATACACCATAATGCCTCCTCAAATAATGTGGATATAAACCGTGGATTGGATTTTGGTTCATGGATGTTTTTTTGTGCACACTACGTTGAATCGTAGAGAAGAATGCATCATTGTTCGAGAAAGCTGCATCATAGTGATATTGGATACACTATGTTGTGGTTGTTCTTCAAACAACTAGATAATTTATGAATAAAATTACCATTCATTTAACGCCTTATGGATATTGAAAACACACACACAATTTTTTTTATTATTGTGTTTAAATGAATATAAATTATCAATAGTATTGATAATTAAAATATTGAGTGTATTATTTGTATTGTTGGATATATGTGTTTGTGTGTGTGAATATATATAAGGGAATAATTATCTGGAATATGAATCGGCTTAAATATGTTTTTATTGTTTTTAATACATGTTTTTAATCTTATTGATTTATAATAACTTTATTATTATTCTCAAAATAGTTATATATAATATGGTAACAAGTTTTTAACCTTATGGCTTGTGAGGGGAAGAATTTGGTGAGAATATGTTGAGTTATTACTACCCCATGATTGAGAAATTTGGTGAAATTATATATGTAATCTACAATGATAAATGGAAGGTAATGGTATCATACTTCTCCATTGATTCCACTTCATACCTTGGTTCATGTAGTATGATTAACAACTATGATCTTGCTTAGGTGGTATCTGGATTAATGTATATTGATATATTGAATATTTTGTTCCCTAGGGTGTCAATTTAATTTTTATATTCCATTGTTACTATAATATTGTTGTTGTAATAAATTTAATTTGTGTTAAATTATTTCAAGAATTGAATCATAGTATAGAATTGGATGTTTACTATTAAATCTTGGATGATTTTTTATACATATAGTTAAAAAATTACCCTAATGTTTTCTTAATACTAGGGTATTTAATTTTTTCTGTAAATACCCTGAAATTTCATGGAATTTTTTTAAATACATTCGAATTTTATGAGTCTGTGGATACTGACGGTGCTGGATTCTGAGGCCCGGTGTGCCCGGAATCAATTTCAGAAGTTTAGCTCGAGTACATTTAGTGAACGAACGAGCGATTTTTTCTATATTTTTAATCGGTGATCGGAATTTAAATCCGAGGGAATCGATTAACTCGCAACGCCGGTAATTGATTAACAGGATCCTTGCCGTAGTTTCGTTTGTCCGAGAGGAAAAGTTAATTTTGGGGATTTATTTATGAATTAAATAAAAAATGTCGGAACAATTTTTATTTTATAAGGTGGTTATTCCCTCTCATGGGTAGTTAAGTGTGGGTCCCACATCCACTTAACTACCCAAGTGTGGATGTTAGAGAGTTGGCGTCCACACGAGCCCCACCGTTTAATTTACTCTAATCTCTTTTAGACCCCCTAATTATTTTGGCAACCCCTTTTTTTTATTTTCCAACGTGTACATTAATGGGGATCTTCCTTCTCCCTTCCTTTAAATCAATGGTCAACACGTTATTAAATGTGGTGATTTAATTCTAGGAGTTTCTTTGTTTGTGTAATTAAATAATAGGAGGAACCTATTATTTAACTTGGGGAAGAGCCTTCGTTGTGTGAGAGAGATCGGCAGAGCATTAGAGCTCTTGGAAGAACGTTGGTCTCTGACGAAGAACGACGAAGAACACCGACCTCCGACAAAGAACGAAAAATAATGCCAGTTCCTTGGAGATCGATGACGCACCACCCTTACTCTTCTCTGTGGCAAGAGAAGAGATGCCACTTCCTCCTCGACACGCTCCGACGACGGCTACAATCCTCTTCCCCGCGACACCGACGTTTGACATCAATTGTTGATGTAGGGGAATTTGTATAAATTTCATTATGTGATCTTATATGCTTGGCATGGCGTGAAAATTGTCTGGTGATGTTTAGAACCACTAACGCGGTGGGTGCGGACTAACGAACAAGTCTGAACCCACTGCTGCTTTGTTCTTGATGTGCGGAATAATTAGAGATGACAAAGCGGGATGGAAATGGTGATCAGAGGCCTTCACAGTGATGTACGGGTCCTGATGCGACCATAGGCACAGAAATGAGAATAACAAGACCATCCGAATGACTCCTTTGGCCCGCGAAAGTCTCTTTCGGCCGGCACCGGCTGGCCGCCTGGAGGCAGCGGTGCCCCGGCGCGCCGTTAGTAAGAGGTCATCGCGGATGAAGCCACGGAGGTGAGAGATGGGATCCTGCAGCCGCGCGGGATCCAAGGGAGACACGACGTTGGGCACCGTGTCCGCGGAACACAAAGACCGCGTTCCCCATGTTCATCTCGCTGGCCAAGCCATCGCACCCCTCGGCCGAGACGAGTTGGGTCGTGCGGACCGGGTCGGGCCGCCCCCAGCTGGGCCGAACCTGGACCCAAGTCGGGGCGACCCGGGGGGGGGGGGGGGGGGGGGGTTGGGTCGGGTCGAACCGGGCCCAGACCCCCCACATCGGACCATTTTTGGTCTATTTCCCATAACGTGAGCTAAGGACCTACGATCGATGCACCGTCAGTTGCATAGAAATCCTTGGATCAAGAATGACAATTCGCTATATTAAACTCGAGAATGACATTTCTGAAACGCTTATATCTTATGGACTGGACATCCGATTGACGTGAAGTCTATTGCATTGGAATTGTTTTGTTGAGGTGGTCCATTTGGATTACTTTTCTTGATGTTCGGATGCAGCTGGAGTATGGTCGGGTCGATTTTAGCTAGAAGACCAATAGGGCCCCTGGGACGGAAAAGTCAATAACTCTCAGACAGGACGTCCGATTTATGCACCGTCTGTCGCATTGGGTTTCATTTGACTAGACAAAACTTTGTGATACATCAACTCTGGACTTCATGACAGTTGATGTATCGATCCTTGGCTCAAGGAGAAGACCCTCCCGGAATCGAGCGTGGTGTGTGCGGGAACCTTAGAGCTGGCTGCAACTGTGACGATGACGACTGCACATGGATCCTCCGTTGGTTCGGCAGGGAGGAAGACTGTACATGGATCCTCCATGGGTTCATTATTGGGGATGACTGTAATTGGATCCTCCATGGGTTCAGCAGCGAGGACGACTGTACTTGGATCCTCCGTGGGTTCGGCAGTGAGGAAGACTATACTTGGATCCTCCCTAGGTTTGGCAGCAAGGACCACTGTACATGGATCCCCCATGGGTTTGATAGTGATGACACCTGTACTTGGATCTTCCGTGGGTTCGACAGCGATGACAACTGTACTGGGATGCTCCGTAGGGTCTGACAGCGATGACTACTATTCTTGTATCCTACGTGGGTCTGGTGGTATGACCTCTGTACTTGTATCCTGAGTGGGTCCGACAGCTTATCTAGTCTTGTATCCTATGTGGGTCCGGAAGATTAGCTATTCATGTATCCTATGTGGGTCCAACAACTTAAATGAATCGGTGACTACATTTGATTATCTCTAACGTTGTTCGAAAGATGTATACCTGTCTGAGCTAAGTCCTGGCATAAATCTTCATCAACGATGTGTTGACTTTCTTTCCTGTGTGGACTAGGTTGTGTTTTCTTCTGTGGACTGGGCTGTGCTTTCCTGTGTGGACTGTGTTATGATTTCCTGTATGGACTGAATTTTTTTTCCTGTGTGAGCTGAGTCTTGACTTCAATCTTCATCAATGATGTGTTGACTTGAATTCCTATGTGGTCTGTGTTGTGCTTTTCTTGTGTGGACGGGGTTGTGCTTTCCTATGTGGACTTGGTTGTGATTTCCTGTGTGGACTGAATTCTGTTTTCTTGTGTGAGCTGAGTCTTGACTTCAATATTCATCAACGATGTGTTGACTTGCTTTCCTTTGTGGAATGGGTTGTGATTTCCTGTGTGGATTGGGTTGTGCTTTCCTGTGTAGACTAGGTTTTGATTTCCTGTATAGACTGAATTGTGTTTTCATTTGTGAGATGAGTCTTGATTCTCAATCATCATCAGAGATGTCATTTACTTGTTTTCCTATGTGGAATGGGTTGTGTTTTCATATGTGAATTGGTTTGTATTTGGGCTCGAAATTCGGATCCATTCTGTAATTGATGACTTATGTATATGTATGGGAATATACCTAGTAAGATTCAGTTGATTCTTTATGATTGTATCTTTCCGTTGTGGTTTATACTTCGTGGATTATGAGAGACCATTGGGGTTCTCGGGGTCCCTACTGAGTATTGTATACTCACCCATGCACGGGCTATTCCTACACTACATTGTGTTGGATGCAAATGAAGGACAACACTGATCGAGGTGGAGGCTTATGGAGATGGACGGTATCCGGAGGCGGACCACTTGGTGGGATGTACACAGAGTGGATGACCGGACCTGAGGAGCTGAGGAGACTATCTGTACCCACTCATCTGGTTGGATTTCTGGAGGACAACTCGGTGTTGCTATTTTACTTAATGCTGTTGTACATTCCTTTTAGTTGTACTTTACTTTCAGGTGGGTTTTTATACTGGCCCATTTACTTTTCATCACTCACCTTGTACCCAGTTTTAATTATTGCTTGATTCACTCGCGTACTCTGTCGTGTATGTTAGTTCATAACGGCAATGCCTTCCATTATTTTGGGATTTACGCCTTTGGTGCTAGTCACCAGCCCCTGTCCTATGTAATGCGGGCTTCGGGTAGTCACAGCCCTGGCCTCGAGATGGGTCGTGACAAATTGGTATCAGAGGGGTCGGTTCTACCGCAGAACTTAGGAATCTGATCTTTCTTTTCTGTGAAGAAATAGTGTTAAGAGTATTGAGTGTGGTTTTCAGCCCAGGGAGTCCATTAATGGTGCGTTGGCCGACATATCCATACACGAGGACCCTGACTTCTGATTTTTGACTCAGTGCATGAAAACACTGATTGTGTGTGTGTTTCCTTTCAAAAGTATTCATTGTTATTTCTTTGTGTCAGCTCACTGGGTATACTGTTTCACCGTGGCACACCTGTTTCATTTTAGGATGGTCCCATGAAGACATCCATCCAGGGTTCCCAGATACATGCAGGATGGTAGACCACTGAGCGATGAGGCTTCAGTGCAGGGACCCATTACATCAGAGGCACCAGCGGTACCTCTACCCGCTGGTCCACCGATACCACTAGCCCCAGCAGCGGAGAGTGCACGTCGCCTGAGTGCGCTGCATGAGTTTTAACATCTGAGACTGCCCAGGATCCACGGAGCGACGAATCCTCTGGCAGCCGAGGATTGGATAGAGGTTATCGTCAGAGTCTTCAAATTGGTAGGGACCCCAACAGACCTTATGGTGATCCTTTCCAGGAGACTCCTACACACAGCAGTTGGGAGAAGGTGGAGCCTGATGCTCTAGGTGCACGACGAGGAATCTCTACATTGGAAGGACTTTGAGAGCCTCTTCCGCTCAGAGTTCATTCCATCCACCCTCTATGTGATGTGAATTCAAGAGTTACTACAGCTGCGACATGGCATCATGACAATAGCCCAGTACTCGGCGAGGTTTACCGACCTCTCGCGCTACTCCACGGACATGGTACGATACCCATTCTTCCGGGCCGGACCATTGAGCTGGGAATCAGACATGATATCAGGGCTTCGATGATCTCCCTCAACATACCTATGCAAGAAGGGGTGATGCAGAGAGCCCTTCTAGTAGAGAGTTTTCTCACTGAGCAGCCACCAGTGGCGATTCCCTCCACAGGACGACATGTAGTGGAGTCTTCTGCAGCCGGTAGTAGATAGTTGACACAGAGGTCCAAGAAGACTAGGCTATCAGATAAGCAACCTCGGGATACAGGTTTGGCTGTGCGGGGAACATGGAACAGAGCGAGCCATATGAGGAGTAGGCAGTGCTATGCAGGAGGTGGGCAGGGTCACATGGCTCGAGACTGCCCGACCTACCCTACAGATGAGCAGCAGGAGGAAGAGGGACCTCTCAGGAAGAGGTTCGACAGCGGTGGTCTACCTGGAGCAGGCAGACATGGCAGAGGAGCTTTCCATGCAGCTGGTGGTGGATGACGCTATGAGGTGTTGCACCACCGCCACCAGGAGCACGACCTCGACCACAGGGAACAACTGGATATGGGAGAGCTGATCTTCATGTGGATGAGGACTACGACCATAGAGCTCCGTGAGAAGACGGGTAGGAGCGGGACTAGCTCTAGGTATTCAGACCGTTGTTCATGTTTCTTCTAGCTTGTTAATGTCGTTGTTGTGGATGCATTATGTCTTTGTAAATTGAGTTTCAGTAATAAAATCACTTTGTCTTGTGACGTTTGCTTTCCTTCCCTTTTTGTATGGTTGATTATAAGAGGTTCCGGTTAAAACCATTGACTTGACCCTCACTTGTGCGATTCCAATTGGAGGAGACCCAATAACCACGCACTGATGCCGACAGTGTGACTCAACCCTTGGAGGATAGATTAACGGTTGGAACTCTTAGTAGTAGCGTTGAGGCCTTACAATGTCATCTATGACATGAAATTTTATCGTTCATGTCAGGAATGACTGTATGTAGAAAATAACGTGGTTCATCTAGGGGGTGAGACCAGATTTCCATTTTCTACAGAGGAGAAATCTTAGTAGCTCTTTGGTAGAACATAGAGAAATAAGGGTGGAGAGGAGTTCTTACAATTGGCTAGTCTCACCCAGTGTTCGTTGAGTGAACGTTTTACAGTTCTCTCCAACTCAACAGTCTTAGGTGTATCTTCTCTCAGAATGACATGATCCTGAGACATTGGTGATGGCTTGAATTCCTCCGGGACTATGACTTCAAGATAGTTAATAATCCTGGGGAGGGGATCACTATAGAAGATTCTCCTAGTAGGAGATCGGGCACTCAGCCGTTATGAGTATAGAGACTGCAGTTGGCCACGTTGCAGATATCCTTTGTGGATAATGACGGAATCAGCACGTGTTGAACCAGAAGATGGTTTGGGCTATGATGGAGAAGGTGCAGATCATCCAGGAGAGGATGATGACTGCACAGAGCTGTCAGAAGTCCGATTCTAGTTGGGGGACGAGGCCATAGGAGTTCGAGGGTGACGACCACATCTTCTCCTGGGTCTCACATCTATGGGGTCTCTGGAGATTTGGTCGGGGCTACAAGTTATCTCCACGTTTCATCTGGCCTTTCCACATCAGATGCACTGGGTGCACGACGTCATCCACATATCTCTGCTGAGGAGAAGTGTGCTTGACCTATCCATCATCATCGACCATGGGGATCTTGACATCAATGACAGGGATACTTTTGCGGAGGTCCCGATGGAGACCGAGGATCGACAGGAGCGGGTCCTATGGGAATGGTCAATTCCTCTGGTTCACATTTGTTGGCAGCACAGAAATCTCTAGGAGAGCACATGGGAGCGGGAGGCTCAGATTCTTGCTCAGTACCCTCTTTTGTTCCCCTAGTTTATGATGTAGATTTACGGGGATGTAAATCCCTGAGGTTGGAGTAATGTAAAGACCTAGAAATCTCAAGGCATTTTTTAAATACTTTGGAATTTTTCGAGTCTGTGGCTTCTGACGGCGCATGATTCTGAGGCCTGGTGTGCCCAGAATCAATTTCTTACGTTTATATCGGGTACGTTCAGTGACCGAACGAGCAGGTTTATCTATCTTTTGAACCGGAGCTCGGAATTGGAATCAAAGGGAACCTATGAACTCACAATGTCGGTAATTGCTTAACGGGATCCTTACCGTAGTTTCATTCGCTTGGGAGGAGAATTTACTTTTGGGGGTTTATTTATGAAGTAAATAAAAATTGTTGAAACAATTTTTATTTTATAAGGTGGTTATTCCCTCCCATGGGTAGTTAACTGTGGGGCCCATAACCACTTAACTACCCATGTGTGGATGTTAGAGAGGTGGGGAACACATGATCCCCAACATTTAATTTCCTCTAATCTCTTTAAGAACCCCCCATTATTTTGGAGACCACTTTTTTTATTTTCCAACAAGTATATTAATTGGTATCTTCCCTCAATCTTCCTTTAAATCAATGGTCAACACGTTATTAAATGTGCTGATTTAATTCTGGGAGTTTCTTTGTGTGTGTGATTAAATTATAGGAGGAACCTATTATTTAATATGGGGAAGAGCCTTCATTGTGTGAGAGAGATCGATAGATCTTTGGAGGTTTTGGAAGAACGCCAGTCTCTAATGATGAACGACGAAGTACGTCAGCCTCCGACGAAGAACGACAAAGAACACCGGTTCCTCAGAGATCGACGACACGCCACCCATACTCTTCTCTGTGGAAAGAGAGAAGACGCTGCTTTCTCATAGTCACTCTTCGACGATGCCTACGATCCTCTTCCCCACTACGCCGATGTTCAACATCAATTTTTGAGGTTGGGGAATTTGTATAAATTTCATTATGTGATTTTATACCCTTAGAATGGCATGCAAATTGTTTGGAGATGTTTAAAACTATTAACACGGTGGGTGTGGACTAATGAACAAGTCCTAACCCACCGCGACATTGTTCTGGATGGGCAGAATAATTGGAAATGATGAACCGGGACTGAAATGGTGATTAGAGGCCTTCGTAGTATTGTACGGGTCCCGAGGAGACCGTAGGCGTAGACAAGAGAAAAACTGGACCACCGGAATGAATCCGGTGGCCCGTGGAAGTCTCCGGTGGTGTGGGTCACCAGTGCGGTTGTGCCCCGGTGCGCTTCCGCCAAGAGCCCACCGCGGATAAAGCCACGGTGGCGAGGGATTGGATCCCACAGCCGCGCAAGATCCAGGGGTGATGCGGCGTCGGGCGCCGCGTCTGTGGAACACAAAGGGGGACTGCGTCCCCCCTCCCCCCATGCTAGGCTCAGTGGCCAAGACAGCTGTTTCGCACAAAATTCGGGGATGACCTCCTGGATGGGAGATTCAAACGTTCTGATCGGTTTCTAGCGGGTTTGTTCGTAGAACCGGAAACATCCAATGATTCCACATCAGTTTGGACCTACTTTCCAAAGGTAGGCGCTCATTAGCTTGTGGACTGATGAGGCTTAGGAATTTTCATTGGTCGAGAGGATGGGAGGTCGGACTCATCACACCTTTTTGAGGGAAATTATTGTCTATTCCGAGACTCTCTTTATAGATTTAAGTTATGTTCGTGAATCCTTATTACATTACTAAGTATAAAATGAGCTTTTCCTTTAGTTTTGACAATCAATGATTAAATATGTAAGAAATTTAGAGAATATTTTATATGTATTTGAGGTTCTTCATCAATAGAGAATCATCTATATCTATTTAGAGATTTTTGATCAATGGTAACCTTCAAAACATTCATATAAAAGTCTCTTGGTCATTATGATGACCAGGATGGTTTTAAAGCCACTCAGTGGGGCACTTGAAGTTTATTTTCATTCAGAAGGACAATGAATTATTTCAGAGTTGGGATCGAACCCATAGACGGGCTACCTACGTATCCTTTGTTTTGAAAAATGAATCAGAACCCACGTAGTTCGAATAAGGGTATCATGTTTATGATTGATGGCTCAAAGTAGGATGTCAAAATTACTTTTACACTCTAATCACACGTGAGTCATGCTCGGTGTGAGAAACAAGAGGTATTAGTAAAATTTGGACAATTGGTCAATGAAAGATGCAATCATAATAAATGGTTAGGTGATTATGTATGTATGACTGCCCAGAGGATTTACTTTAGGGAGAAAATCCAGGAACATGGTCCATAAAGGTATATGTGCTTCATGGAGATTTGAATACTCTAACATGGGACTTATTCCTTAAGAGGAAACCCGAATTAGGAGAGGATTGATAACTGGGTTTTACTCCTGAGAAGGAATCCCAGATCAAACGTAAATTAGGACTGGTTAAAGAGGAATTAGGGGACTTGGGGCTTACAACTGAAAAGTAAACCCAAGATTATGACTGGGACTTATTCCTGAAAAGGAGACCCAGGTTAGGGGACTTGGAGCTTACTCCTGAAAAGAAGCCCATGATTATGACTGGGTCTTATTCCTGAAAAGGAGACCCAGGTTAGGGATTAAGGTTTGGGGCTTACTCCTGAGTAGGATGCCCATATTTGAGATTGGGGCTTACTCCTAAGAAGGATGCCCAAATTAAGGGACTCGGGGCTTACTCCTAAGAAGGATGCCCATATTTGAGATTGGGGCTTACTCCTAAGAAGGATGCCCAAAATTGGAGGACTTGGGGCTTACTCCTAAGAAAGATGCCCACGATTATGACTGGGTCTTATTCCTGAAAAGGAGACCCAGGTTAGGAATTAAGGTTTGGGGCTTACTCCTGATGAGGATGCCCAGATTTGGGAATTTTAAGAATTTGGGACTTACTCCTGAGGAAGATGCCCAGATTAAAGGACTTATAACTGGGGATTATTCTTGAAAAGGAGACCCAAGTTAAGGATTCTATCATCTTAAAGGATGAGGTTGAATGAATGAAATCTCCATATTTAGTGACATAAGGATATTTAAATCACTAGGTATTGAGAGATATTCCACAGAATTCCTTTCAGATAAAGAAGTCAAATCATGAAATCAGGCCATAAATGGCTTTGAAGAGTGTCTTGAAGACTGAATCTTGAAAAGTAAAGGTGTAATGGCTTAAGAGGGGTAAAATGGGCAAGATGGGCACCCAAAAAGGTAGGGGCACGCAGGTCTTGAAAGGCGTGCAAGTATTGCGGCGGCGCGCAAGTATTTGTCGCGTAGGTATACATGCGCGACATGTGGGGTACTTGCACAATTTTCAACCATCATTAAAATACTTGAGCGACTCTTTCTTAAAACCATTAAAATCATCTTGAGGTTCTTCCAAAAAATGGACGCGCAAGTTCTATTGAAGGAATAAGGCGGCGCGCAAGTGTGGTCACTTCCCTTAAGGGTTGACCACTCAGGCGCGCAAGTGTTGATGAGTTTCAACACTTAGGTCTTCCTCCTTCTCTTTAGATCTTCCGTTCTAGGTAAGAATTTACCTTAGAAGTGTTCCGGAAGCTTTGAGAAGAGACTTGGGCGTCAGGAGCTTCAATCCGAGTTTCTGGAAAAAAAGATCCTCTCGAATGGGGGGCCCACAGTGTCTATTTATAGGCAAAAGAAGTCCCTGGGCGGTTATCACTTAGGTCGCGCAAGTCACTTGCACGACCATAAGGCGTCGTGCAAGTAGACTTGCGCGACCATAAGGCGTCGCGCAGGTAGACTTGCACGACCACTAGGCGGCGCTCTAGTGTACTTGCGCGACCATGAGGGAACTTGCGCGACCTATGGGCAATGTTCTCCTTGTTCATCCCTTTGTCTATTTTTTATGTTTCTTCAAAGGATGAATCACTTTGGACTAAGGTATTTCCCGTTTTTAGTCATTAGACTCTGTGACAGAAAGGAGCGTCAACAAAAGTCCCCCCTCAGAGTTGGATCCGGAGAGAAAAGAGGATTTGACTCTGAGGTGAAAAGAAAAACAAGAAATCTGGCAGTTTAATGTCATGCATGTCGGACATACAAAGGCTAATGTTTAAGATCGAAATAGCTTTGACCAAAATGGATTAAAATTGATTCAATTCCTTGAAAATTTATCTGAAATCATATTACCATACTCATGTATGAGAGAAAATATGTAAAATATGGCTTAAGAATATTTGAATCTGAGGAATGATATGAAAAAGAGCTAAAAGGCATTAGAAGAGGTAGTTTCCAAGAAAGAAGTTACTATTATTTTACAAAACCCGTTAGGGGGTTGAAATATGCAGGGCCACCTAAGGGCATTGGCTGCATGGTCAAATAAATAGTATCTTTCGGCTGACAAGTCTGTTATTGGACTATTTATGCAAGGCCACCTATGGGCACGTGCTTCATAGTCAGGCGAAAGAACTATCAAAAATTTACATTCCTAGTGCTAAAAGCCAATGAAAGTTTATGGAGATTCCAATTTTTTAAAATATAGAGTTTTTTGTATGGAAAGAGGTAATTGAATATGGAGAAGATATTTCCGAACAAGAATTTCGATGAACTGGATGAATATCACTCCTAGGAAGGTCTGACCCAAACGTAGGGAAGAAGAATAAACCATAGAATTGAATAATTTCAGATCATTAAAAAGGATATCGAACAAATATGTTAAGGTTGGCTATTTTTTTGCGGATCCCTACACACTGTCGTTTAAGACAAATAAGGAAAAAAGATGCATTCTTCCCAAGAATGAAGTTACTATCATTTAACAAACCCATTAGGGGGTTGAAATATACAGGGCCACCTAAGGGAATTGGCTTCATGGTCAAATAAATAGTATCTTTTTGCTGACAAGTCTGTTATGTATACTGTTTATGCAAGGCCACCTATGAGCACGTGCTGCATAGTCAAGCAAAAGAATTCGCAGAAGATTGACATTTTTGTGACTAGAAGTCATGAAAAGGGTTATGAAGATCTGAAAATATTTAAGGTTAGGATTATAACACATAAAGATGGGTATTGTCTAATGTATATAGAGATACATAGGTCGATGATAACCATAATCCTGTTGTGGCTAGGTCCTGAATTGAAATTTTGGACTTCACTACGTATCTCATAAGAATGAGAATCAATCCATACATAGTTCTTGAAATGTAGTTTAACGTCGTGCAGGATGAATGTATGAGAGATCTTAGTTTAGGGTCATAGAATTCGGACCATAATAATTAATACACAGTGTGTGCTTTCATGAGGACTTTTTAGCCATGGGACTGAAAGTGAAATTTGGGGTTAGGCCCAAAAGACTTGGGACTGGATTCGAGGGATACTCGAATGTTCCTACGTATCCCATAATGATGGGAATCAAGTCCACGTAGTTCTAGAACTACCCTTTCTACAAATTTGGTTCGTACATGAGAAGGGTGAAAGGGGACTTTAGTGCAATGATGGTTTAACCTAAGATAAAAAATTTAGGCATTACCATGTATGCACGTAGTCTTTTGAAATGAAACATGATTGAAAAAATAAATGTTAATAATAGTTCTCTCTCAAATGAGGAAATCAAAGAGTATTGTAGTTTATTGTCATACCGGACAAAAGTGTTTCATAGTTTAACGTCATATAACAAGGAAGAAAGTGAATAAATATAAATATATTGATTCTAGGGGCGGTTTCACGAATCAACATCATATGAGATGGTGGTGAACCGATGTGAAGAGATTGTTTTTGGGCTTGAACCCTGGGAGTTTGCCTACATACCCAGCCAGGAGGGAAAGGATCAAAGTCCGTGTAGTTCAATTAAAGAATGAATTAATGATCATGTTCTTCTTGGGGACAATGATCTAATAAAAATTTTGTTGGGACTTACACATGGATAGCGGCCCAAAGAGAGTGTTATGGTTGATGTTTGCTCTAAGCTCACATGAGTCATACTCGCTGTGAGAAACAAGAGGTAACAACAACCTTAATGATACATAGTTTAATGTCATGTATGACATAAAAAAGGGACTATGTAGTTTAAAGTCTTGCAGTTAGGACTATTGGTGCTGCACAGTTTAGTGAAATATAGCAGGGACAAAATAAAAGTTTAATGTCATGTAGGACATATCAAGGACTTTCTATACAGTTTAGCGTCATGTAGTTCGGACGATGAGAACAATAGAGTTTAACGTCATGTTGGACGAAAGGGGGTTTTTCCACAGTTTAACGTCTTGTTGGACGAAAGTGCGAGTAGTTTAAGGTCATATGCATGGAACGTGGATGGTGCATTTTAATGTCATGCTGGACAGTGGTGTAGTTTAAGGTCATACAGGACCATTGATGATTATGTAGTTTAACGTCTTTCCGGACGTAAGGGACTTTTATACAGTTTAGCGTCATGTAGTTAGGACGTCATAGTTTAACGTCTTGCTGGACATAAGGGACTTGCAAATAGTTTATGGTAATATGCATGGACCAGGGATGATGCAGTTTTAAAGTCATGCTGGATGGTTTAGGGAACTTTTTCACAGTTTAACATCATGTGGGACGAAGTTGCAGTTTAAGGTCATACTGGACCATTGCTGCTTATGTAGTTTTACGTCTTTCCGGACGTAAGGGACTTTCCTACAGTTTAACATCATGTTGGACGAAAGTTGCAGTTTAAGTTCATACTGGACCATTGATGCTTATGTAGTTTAACGTCTTTCCGGACGTAGGGGACTTTCCTTCAGTTTAACGACATGTTGGACGAAGTTGTAGTTTAAGGTCATACTAGACCATTGTTGTATAGTTTAACTTCATATAGCAAGGACGAACTGGTGCTGCAGAGTTTAGTGTCATGTTGCATGGACAAGTTCTTTTTTTCTACAGTTTAACGTCATGTTGGACGAAGTTGTAGTTTAAGGTCATACTGGACCATTGCTGTATAAACCAATTGTAAGAGTCTTGGTTCTGGGGACCATATTTTTTGTTTATACAAAATATTTCTTCAGAAATCTGGCATTGGTTGGAGTCGTGATGAGTTCCCCATCCATTGAGATTAATGAATAAGCGCTATTGGAGTAGACCTTATGTATTGAATAAGGTCCTTCCCATTTTGGTTCAAGCTTGGGAGGCTTCTTTCCTGGTATCATTTGAGTTCTGAGAACTAATACCAATTCTCCCTGAATGAATGAATGAAGACGAACTTTTTTTGTTAAAATCTCGTGGTATTCGATTCTGATAGATTTTCAAGTGGTGAAAAGTGCACAATATTTTCTCATCTAACCATTCCAATTCATTCAATTGCTTTTTGGATTGCTCATCTGTAGATAACTGACCACAAATGGCTACTATGAGTGAGGGAAATTGAACTTCAATTGGCAAGACTGCTTCTGTTCCATATACCAACGAATATGGAGTTGACCGCGTTGCATTGCGGGTGGTAGTCCGATAAACCCATAAAGCATGAAAAAGTTTATCAGGCCATGACCTCTTATCTTTATCCACCATCTTTTGCAGTATATTTGAAAGAGTCTTGTTAAAGGCTTCTATTTGGCCATTGGCCGCCGCATGATACCGAGATGAATGGTTGGATTTAATGTTGTATTCATGATACAATTTCTTCACCTCAGAAGAACAGAAGTTGGTGCCGTTGTCCGTCAATATGGTATGAGGGACACCAAATCTAGTAATGATGTTAGACTTGATGAAGCTAACAATGCATTTAGAACTGACTTCTTTGAGAGGTACTAACTCTACCCATTTGGAAAGGAAATTAGTAGCAGTAAAAATGTACTTAAACTGCTTGGCCGTAGCTGAAGGGTAAGGTCCCACCACATCAATTCCCCAAATGGAAAATGGCCATGAGTATTTAGCTGTATGAAGAAACTCTGGAGGTTGATGAATAAAGTTGGCATGTACTTGACATGAACGACACTTCTTTGTGAAATCAACACAATCTTGTATCATTGAAGGCCAAAAGTATCCAAGCCTTCGAATTTGATCATACAGTCTATGTCCAGACTTTTGGGAACCACAGACTCTAGCATGCACTTCTTTCATGACAGCCATTGTCTCTTCACCATCAATGCATCTGAAGAGAACTCCATCAAAACCACGTTAGTAGAGAATTTTCTCTAGGTGGTTTGGGCAATCATAAAGAGTAAAATTGACCACACGTCGCCGGATTTATTCTTTCTCGGCTCTATCAGGTGGAAGTGTTCCAGTTTGAAGGTATTACCTGATAGGTGACATCCATCCTGTAGTATGACCACATGGTTCAGGAATGGGACTAATTTAATTAATTTCCTATGTTTTGGCTTGAACATAAGGTGAAATTGCACGACGGTGGGAAATACTGATGGTTGTCTCGTCCCGATTTGGATCTGCTAAAGTTGTGGCTATATTAGCTAGTGTATCAGCTTGAGCATTTTGTGATCTTGGGACATAAGAAAATTTCGGTTCTGAAGGGAATTCCGCCATTAACTTTCGGACGTAATAATACAAAGGGATTAACTCTTCTTTTCTGATGGCATAATCCCCATTGACTTGATTGATTACCAAGTCTGAATCACCTTTCACCTTTAAGTGATTCACTTGTGCTTGGAGCGCTAACTCCAAGCCTGTAATGAGAGCTTGGTATTCGGCTTCATTATTGGTACCACCTTCCCACAATAAAAAGGAATAAGGTAACACTACCTTATCTGGAGAAATGAGCACAATTCCTAAACCAACTTTGTTAAATTTAGGATTTTCCATTTTCTTCCCTGTTGGACTTCTGGAAGCACCATCAAAATACATTTCCCATGTTTGAGGATTCTCTTGAATAGAAAAAACTTCCTCACCAGGGAGTTCAATATCTGAAGACGTGTCTTCCACTGAAGGATGTTCAGCCAAGAAATCAGCCAGAGCTTGGCCCTTTATTGCTTTTTGAGACACATACTGAATGTCGAACTGCTGCAAAATAACTGCCCGCCTTGCTAGACGTCCTCTAAGAATTGGACGACTAAGGATGAATTTGAGAGGATTATTGCGAGATACCAATTGGACCTCATGATGTTGCAGGTAGTGTCTTAGTTTCTGAACTGCAAAGATTAATGCCAGGCAGCACTTCTCAATACTTGAATATCGGGTTTCTACTTCAAGCATAGTTCTACTGAGATAGTAGAGGCTATTTGCATTCCCATCATGATTCTTTTGAGCTAGAAAGGCACCCAATGATCGCTCTAGAGCTGTCACATAGAGGATAAGTGGTATACCTTCGACAGGTGGCATGAGTACTGGTGGACTCAAGAGGTATTTCTTGAGAACATCAAATGCTTCTTGACATTCTTCAGTCCACTGGTAAGTGACTCCTTTCTCCAATAATTTGGTAAAGGGTAAACTTTTGCCTGCCAAATTGGCGATGAAACGCCAAATATAGGCTAAGTGTCCTTGAAGTCCTCTTAATTCTTTCAAATTCTGAGGAGGTGACATACCAAGTATTGATTTGGTATTCTCAGGATCGACTTCAATACCATGATGACGTACAACAAAGCCGAGGAATTTTCCTGAGGTTACCCGAAAAGCACATTTTAAGGGGTTCATCTTCAAAATATGTTGTCGAAGCTTGTGGAATATGACTTCCAAATCAGCCAAGTGATTAGAACGTTGTTTGGATTTAACCACCAAATCGTCTACATAGAATTCAACAAATTTCCCTAAGAAATGCTTGAAGATACGATTCATGGCGCGTTGATATGTTGCACCTGCATTCTTTAAACCAAAGGGCATCACCCGGTAACAAAACACACCTTGAGGGGCTCTGAAAGCTGTAGATTCCTCATCTTCTGGGGCCATTTGGATCTGATTATATCCAGAATATCCATCCATGAAGGAAAGTACTTCATAACCAGCCGTCACATCAATTAAGAGTTCTGTAATCGGAACTGGGAAATCATCTTTAGAACAATACCGATTAAGATCTCTGAAATCGATGAAAACCCTAATCTGTCCGTTCATCTTCTTTACAGGGACAATATTAGCCAACCACTTGGGATATTGAACTTCTCTGATGAAGTTAGCTTTGATCATCTTATCCACTTCAGATTCAATTTTGGAAGCATAAGTTGGTTGTGTTCTTCCCGCGGCTTGCTTAAATCCTCGATGTTCTTTTGGTAGACCCAAATGACGAGTAGCAGTATCAGGATCAAGCCCTGGCATTTCTGTATAGTTCCAAGCAAATATATCTTTATTTTTCTTTAGAAAAGAAATATACATCTCTTGCTCTTCAAGGGTCATGGCCGCACTAATTAAAGAGGGGCGTGGATCTTCCACTGTACCCAGATTTATTTCTCTGAGTTCATCCACAGTGGTAGAGATACCCTCTTCAAATGCTGGAGGAGAATCTCTAAGATCTTCCTCTTCCTCTTCATTACGTGCTATTTCTTCCGTTTCTACTTGAAAAGTAGATGACAAAACGAAATTCTCATGATCATAAGAGATGTCAAAATTTTCACATTTTGAAGAAGAAGCTTCCATTTCTTGACCCTATTGATGATAACGGGCCTTCTTTGGGAAATAAAGGGGAGATTATGGATTGAGAATCGACATCATTATTCACCTTTGGTGTTTCTATAACTTCTTATGGCCTGATTGGCGAAGTATAGACTTGTTGGACTTCAGCAGATGAAATGAAAATGTCACCACTTATGCTTTCATCACTGTTTGGTAGGTTACCAATTTCTCCCATGTTTTCTGGCTCAATTGCCGTAATTGACATTATGGATCTTTCCATAAGAGTATTTGGATTTGGGCCAATTTTGTCAATTTGACTGATAGGTAACACATAATCTGTACTCACATGTGTAAATGGATTTATTGGAATTTTCTCCAAACCATATGGAGCATTAATTTTGGTAATTTCCTTCATTGTAGATTTTTCTCTTCCCATCATGTGATAAAATTCTTCCTCAATGTATTAAGACTCACATGTCTTGAATGGGGCCTTATCACCATACAATGTTCCAACTTGACCATTGAAATAGTATTTGAGACATTGATGGTATGATGAAGGAATAGCTACATGCTGATGTAGCTAGGGTTTTCCAAGCAAGATGTTGAAAGATGATTCTTGATCAACAATCATGAAATCCAAATTGGATACAAGATGTCCAAACTGGGTTTTGAGTGTAACTTTGCCCAGTGGTTCTTGTTCATTTTTATCATATCCTTGTCAAATCATGGCAGAAGGAGATAAATCAGATTTCGTGAGGCCCAATCGACGAAGTGTATGAATGGGCATGAGGTTGACTCCTGAACCATTGTCAATGAAAGCTCTTCGGATATCCACACCATTTACTTTTCCAGATAAGTAGAGAGGATTTATGTGCCCATGCACAACATCATCTTCATATTTATCAGTAAAAGATATCACTGCATGGCATTCTGCAGGATTATTCTCTATGTGATAGACTTCAGCTGCATCAATTTCAGCTTCAAACTCCGGAGGACTTGACAAAGCTTCGATGAGTGCTTCCCGAAGATCTTTTGACAGATTCAAAGCATCAAAAATTGATAACTTGGCTGGTACTTGAGCCATGTGTTTCAATATATCATACTTTTGATCTAGAGGTCTGTGTTTCCCAATAGGAATATGCGGTTTAGCAGGTACCTTGGAAGCAGATGCTTTGGAAGCTGATGCATCTTGTATTGGGATAGAAGTTGGAAACATCCTTGGTTTTGGAAGATTAGACCAATTAGATCCATTTACTTACTGAGATAAAGAAGATGTAACCTTGAATCCGTCATCCAAAATAACTGTGCCAAGACTGAGTTGGCCGTTAGAAGAACCTACTTGTTCTTTTTGAGCTCGCTGAAGGGCTCTACCATGAGTTTCTGCTGCATACACAGTGCTAGCAGGGGTAGAATTGGAGTAGTGGCTTCGGAAAGATCCACGTCTTTCTCTGTATCCTGAACCTCTGGAACTTCCTCGGATTCCCTTATTTGATACAGGGAATTCAGGCTTATCAAAATTGAAATTATGACTGGAGTACGGATCTGTTAATTGAATCATATTAACAGAACCGAAGATTAACTCTTCATCTGATAAAGACTCCGCCTGGTTAGCCTATTTAGGATGTGCTGTTTGGTGGGGCGGTGCCCGTGGCTTTGAAGTAGATGGCATGAAATCTGCCAGAGTCAAAGAAAATTTAGGCCTTGATACATACTCATCTTCTTCTGATTCCTCTTTCTTCTTTGAATTGCGCTGCCCTTTTGAGGATTTTTCTTTTGATGGAGGCTTCACTGCAGCTTTTGTAGGAGAAACAATTGGCTTCTTCAATTGTGTTCACAAAATGGCATGGGTCCGATTGATTGTCTTTATGACCATCAAATCATCATATTTTTACGTAGTTTTGCTTTTGAATTCCTTCCACTCGCCTCCTTCCTCTGGATCTGTAGCGGCAACACACGCTACATGAGCTGAACAACCCTTCAATTTGACTTGTCCCAAGTCGACCATCTTTTGAAGGAGGTCTTTAAAGACAAAACACTCCTGGATGGGATGCCCCAACATTTGATGAAAGGGACAATAATTGGGATGGTCTTCATCTCCTTCCTTGTTTGGCCTCTTGGTAACTGGTAATTGAACCAAATTATTTTCCAGAGCTGAAATGAAGTAACCAGGAACTTGCTCACTTTGGAAAGAGTATGTTTTACTCTTCAAATCCTCAAATTGTTTTCGTTGTTGATCTCTTTGATCATTTGGACGAAACAGCCTTTGTTGTTGGCATTCAAGAGGTGGGGCCCTTCAAGAAGATGAAGGTTTTGAAGTAGAAATAGGTACAGGTGCTTGTTTAAGCATAACTGTAGCAGTTTCTTCTTTACCCATTCCCCAACCTGGAACTGATGGAATTACACGAGATTTAACCTTAGCCTATATAAGGGAATCTTTAATCTACTGATCGATTGATGTAAGGTCTCGAAACCCTCCTGTGTATTTCACAGGGATCAATGGCGTGCGTAATTCATCACGCAAATTTTCCACACAGATTTGCAACAACTCTTCCTAAGGGAGTGCTAAACTCAGTGATTACGTTAATCCCTTCCAGCGAGCAATGAAATCAGAGACTCTTTCATTCTCCCTTTGCTTGCAGTTTGTAAGATCGAAAACTGTCATTTTTGGCAAAGTTGAGCTGAAATGAAGAAGGAATTTTTGACGAAGATCCTCCAATCCGATGATTGACCGGGATTGCAAGCTTGTATACCTGACAAAAGCTGGTCCTTGCAAGGTTCGCACGAAGCATCTGAGTTTCACTGCTTCTTGCTGCTCTGGAGTTCCCATCATTGGATCACAACAAGACACGTAATGCGTCAAATGTTGTTCAGGGTTTCCTGATCCATTGAAAGTAGGGAAAAAAGGGTTTCAAAAACTGGATGGAGGAGAAATTGAATCTACCCATTCAGGGTAAACATTCTTTTCAGGTTGAACTTGCGCCCGTTTCCCTTCCATATTTTCTAACCGATCTGTTAATGACTCAATAGTAGTTATCAACTTTTGAGAAACATCAGGTTGAACTTGTTTTTGGGTAGGTGTAATGAATGGAGCTTGGACAAACATGGTGGTTGGTGCTGCAACTGATGGTAGTGCTACCAACCGTTGTTGTATTTGACCAGTAGTATTAGACCTCTAGGGGTGTACTGATAAAGGAGGATATTCCTGATCCATCTCAGTAGTTACAACAAATTCCTTCGGCTATCAGACATCAGCATTCTTAAGAAGAAGACTACTCTGAAGTAGTTCTACATTCAACCTTCTTAATTCTTTCATTTCATCCTCCTGTTGTGCAAACCTTTTCTCTAATGAGAGCGATTGACCTTCTCCCGAGGAAGGATATGTAACCTGATTCTTTCCCTTCCCTTTGTTGGATTCCTTTTGGAGGGAGGGAAGTGGATTACCTAGGTTCTGAGTAATCCTTTGACTTCGTGTACGTACACCTTCTTCATTTGTATCAGGGCGTAAATTTTCTTGAGCAGGACGCTCTTCATCTGAGTCCCCTGAGTGAACCTCCTCTGGTGGATTAGCAACAATGGCATTGATTACATTGATTGATGCAAAATGTATCACATCCCTTCTATCAACATTTCTGTGATATTGTCTTCTTTCATGTCATTGATGATACATTGCCTTTTGTTGATTCAATCCTTTAGGAACTTCTTGACGAGCTATAATTTGGAGGGTATCTCCTGATAATTTGGATCTTCGTTCCTCTTGGGGCTTCTTCCCTAATCGAGAAAAGACTAACATTCTCTGAGGAGGGGATTGATGATTTGAAAGAGTCCCCAGTCTCGTGAACTAGGGATCTCCTACTGATTCTGCTCAACTCCTCGAATCCCATTTGTTGACTCTGAGGGATGGGTTAAAGAAGTCCCCAGTCTGACAAGCTGGGGTGTCTCTTGACATGCTACGTCTAAGATATTCTTAAAATATCTCTTGATCTTGCGAATCTTAGTTCGGAAATTAGCTGGATGCATTAGCCTGTATCCACTTTTATCACCTGGTTCAACAGACAGTTGGATGATTTCTGAGACTTCTGTCATTTGATAATGTGTTTTCTCTATATGAGAGGCTTGTGTAATATTCTCGCCTACTTGATGTAGGAGCAATTCAACAACTTTTTCACTATATGCTTGATTTTGAGAGGAACTTATTGAAGCCTGTTCTTGAACAAGCTTTTGATTATGAACAAAGCCCATTGACTGTGGCCGTCCATGGGAAATAACATTGCATGAGACCATTTTTGGCGGGATTTGCTGACTGAAAAGCACTGTGAAATGTAGTGCTCTTTGAATACCCCATCCTCTGATATGAACATCAGATGGAGCATTGGAAATTAACTGACGCAATTTTCTTAGTGTGCCAAGGAATGAACGTTGAAGGGTTCTCTGCTATTTTTCAGCCTTTGGATACCGAGAGACTGATAGAGATGCCAAATCAATCTGACGTTGTATCCCTTCTATTATTTTAAGATGATTTTCATATTCATCATAAGATAATACCTTATTCTTCAATTGACAAAGTGTTTTCCATATGTTGAGACGAATATCTTGGATTCCATCATCCGTCAACATCTTTGGAATATCATACTGGGAGTCAGCCAAAGGCCAAAACATGACTGGTACTTCACTTTTCGCCTGTTTTTTCCTCATGTTCAGCATTTCATCTTTATCATTAAATGAATATTGTTCTACCTGTTTTGACCAGAGTTGGTGTTTCCTGGTTGCTTCATCGGATTCAACAAGATTGGTAGAGAGATCATTGATCAAACTAGAAGATGCATGACTTAGGGGTGGTTCGGAGAATGACCTACACCCTGTGCTATCTTCTGATTGAGAAAGTATTTCACTTGCTAGCGATAAAGCATCTGACATGACTGGTTTCGCATTTGCAAGTGCCTCAAGATAAGAGGGCTTTCTCGGCACTACATTGTCCACTGGAGTATTTTCCAGGCAA
Organism: Viscum album; assembly: GCA_963277665.1. NCBI lineage: Eukaryota > Viridiplantae > Streptophyta > Magnoliopsida > Santalales > Viscaceae > Viscum > Viscum album. The sequence continues at coordinate 663,732,731 of OY728143.1, read as the reverse complement.
TGTGAATCACTACTACGGAGATGACTTTTGCAGCGAAATTCATCATCATGGGGAGGACCACCATAATGGGTTATAGTAAAAGATGAGATCTCTTGCTCCTTGGTCTTTTGACCACACAGAGGGTTCCTGTGGCTCTCATCTGAAGAATAAACTTCAAGATTGACCAAATTTTCATGAAGCAAGCCTTCATGAGGAAGTGTATGTTGAAGACCTTCAGAATTAATGTTCCCGTTATTGGGAACTGAGGGAGTAGAATCTTGAATTCCTATAGATAAATGTCTGAGGGATTTTAGAACTCCAGCATCGAGAAAGACTTTGTTATATATTGGCCTTTGATCTCCTGACTGTGCTGGGCGGATCTTTTTCTTAGATGCCTTCTTACTCACTTTGGAAACCACTTGTTGACGAAAGTGGTTACTCTGAGCAGGTGTATGTGACTGATCAGGAAAGATAGTCAGGTTAGGCTGATGATCTCCACTAAAATAAGGTGTATATGCCTGACTTGGTTGTCCGTATGATATGGGGAAGTATACCCCATGAACCTCTTGGACTGGAATAGATGTGTGTGTCTGTTCCGGAGTGAATCGTTGATGTGTCACTCCACTACTAGGGATAGATTTATGTGTCTGTCCCTGAGATGATGCTGAAGCTGTTATGATATCCTGGTAAGCATCCAGAATACGAGCAGGAATTTGCTTATGCTCTTTCACCATTGACAAAATATGCTTGGTGACTTCAGCCGCCGGAATGGGAATATACGTCCATTCCGGGTTTGGAGTAGGTGTATGTCCCTGCTCCTATCCTCCTTTTCCTGTCAGTGAATCCTGACAGTACTCAAGTGTGGAGGCAGAGAGTTGAGTCTGCCTTTTGTTTGTCGTCGGAGCATTCCGACTGACTTCTCCGTGCGCTACCAAGCGAGACTGTTGGTAGGCTTGATTAGTATTAACATATGTATGTTCCTACTGATTACACTTTTCCAAACGCGGTTGACGAGATCCATCATATGTAGTCAGACGAGCATGCTGACTAACTGGTGATGTATAAGCAGGTGTATGTTTCTGCCTATAGTACTCCGCCGGAATTGCTTGGCGGGATTGGCGTGATGCTTCCATACAAGTCTGCTGGACAGCGGAATTAAAACGGACAGGTGTGTGTGCCTGCTCGTTATTTGACACCAAGTTAGGTTGGTGGACTTCTCCGGAGATGGCAGGGATGACAACCTGCCCATTGTCAACCGGATTCCGTCTCTGGCGGTTCGTCTTGCCTGCTCAGGTTCGAGGAACCTGAGCTGAATGCCTGGAGTCGGTACCCTCATCATGTTGAGGGCGCACTACCGCACGAGTCTAGCGGCGATTGTTGATGGGATCCCTCGGGAATGACTCCTGTCTTTTTGAATTAAGGCCCTGCGGGACCTGCTCATTCACTTCATCATAGTAAGGGAATGAATGGAAATTGCGTTCCGGGGATAACGACCTGAAACGGTTGGAGATGGTAGTCAGCACCACCTGCTTCTTGATCACTGGTCGTCGTTGTCCGGACGACCTGTGTGAGTTGTTTACTTGGAGGGCCTATCGGGCAGCCTCCAGAGTTGGGATGGTACCGTGTTGATGATACTCCTTAACCAGCGCATTTGATACCCAGCAGTGAAGACGCTGAGTAGGTGATGTCATCCTCAGAGCGGATGAAGATCCAGTAGGAATAGCAGTAGTGTTATTTTTAGCAGTAGTATTCACAGATGTGAATTTGAGAGCAGCCATTATGGAAATACATAAAATCTTGGAAAAGAGTGCCTATTTTGATATAACAGACATAATCAAGATAAATTCAGCCACTTCATCCTTTCGATGAGCACATATGTCAATGATTGTTTTTTTTGGCCCTCTTACTGAGTTTTAAAGAGGGGCTTAACAAATAGAAAAAACACCACATTAACTTGGTTATGGATTCACGTCGGGTTCACCATTTTTGTTTAGCATGGAATTCGGGTATGACCTCCTAGATGGGAGATTCAAACGTTCTGATCGGTTTCTAGCGGGTTTGTTCGTAGAACCGGAAACATCCAATGATTCCACATCTGTTTGGACCTACTTTCCAAAGGTAGGTGCTCATTATCTTGTGGACTGATGAGGCTTAGGAATTTGCATTGGTCGAGAGGATGGGAGGTCGGACTCATCACACCTTTTTAAGGGGAATTATTGTCTATTCCGGGACTCTCTTTATAGATTTATGTTATGTTCGTCAATCCTTATTACATTACCAAGTATAAAATGAGCTTTTCCTTTAGGTTTGACAATCAATGATTAAATATGTTAGAAATTTAGAGAATCTTTTATATGTATTCGAGGTTCCTCATCAATAGAGAATCATCTATATCTATTTAGAGATTCATGATCAATGGTAACCTTCAAAACATTCATATAAAAGTCTCTTGGTCATTATGATGACCAAGCTAGTTTTAAAGCCACTCAGTGGGGCACTTGAAGTTTATTGTCATTTAGAAGGACAATGAATTATTTCAGAGTTGGGATCGAACCCATAGATGGGCTACCTACGTATCCTTTGTTTTGAAAAAGGAATCAGAACCCACGTAGTTCGAATAAGGGTATGATGTTTATGATTGATGGCTCAAAGAAGGATGTCACAATTACTTTTACACTCTAAGCTCACGTCAGTCATGCTTGGTGTGAGAAACAAGAGGTATTAGTAAAATTTAGAAAATTGTGCCATGAAAGATGCAATCATAAGAAATGGTTTGGGGCTTATGTATGTATGACTGCCCAGAGGATTTACTTTAGGGAGAAAATCCAGGAACATGGTCTACAAAGGTATATGTGCTTCATGGAGATTTGAATACTCTAACTTGTGACTTATTCTTGAAGAGGAAACCCAAATTAGGATAGTATTGATAACTAGGTTTTACTCCTGAGAAGGAATCCCAGATCAAATTTAAATTAGGACTGTTTAAAGAGAAATTAGGGGACTTGGGGCATACTCCTGAAAAGGAAACCGAAGATTATGACTGGGACTTATTCCTGAAAAGGAGACCCAGGTTAGGGGACTTGGAGCTTACTCCTGAAAAGAAGCCCATGATTATGACTGGGTGTTATTCCTGAAAAGGCGACCCAGGTTAGGGATTAAGGTTTGGGGCTTACTCCTGAGGAGGATGCCCATATTTGAGATTGGGGGTTACTCCTAAGAAGGATGCCCAAATTAAGGGACTCGGGGCTTACTCCTAAGAAGGATGCCCATATTTGAGATTGGGGCTTACTCCTAAAAAGGATGCCCAAAATTAGAGGACTTGGGGCTTACTTCTAAGAAGGATGCCCATGATTATGACCGGGACTTATTCCTGAAAAGGTGACCCAGGTTAGAATTAAGGTTTTGGGCTTACTCCTGAGGAGGATGCCCATATTTGGGAACATTAAGAATTTGGGACTTACTCCTGATGAAATATGGCCAGATTAAAGGACTTATAACTGGGGATTATTCTGGAAAAAGAGACCCCCGTTAAGGATTCTCTCATCTTAAAGGATGAGGTTGAATGAATGAACTCTCCATATTTAGTGACATAAGGATATTTAAATCACTAGGTTTTGAGAGATATTCCATAGAATTCATTTCAGATAAGGAAGTCAAATCAAGAAATCATGCCATAAATGGATTTGAAGAGTGTCTTGAAGACTGAATATTGATAAGGAAAGGTGTAATGGCATAAGAGGGGTAAAATGGGCAAGATGGGCACCCAAAAAGGTAGGGGCGCGCAAGTCTTGAAAGGCGCACAACTATTGTGGCAGCGCGCAAGTATTGGTCGCGTAGGTATACTTGCACGACATGTGGGGTACTTGCGCAATTTTCAACCATAATTAAAATACTTGAGCGACTCTTTCTTAAAGCCTTTAGAATCATCTTGAGGTTCTTCCAGAAAAGGGACGCGCAAGTTCTATTGATGGAATAAGGCGGCGCGCAAGTGTGGTCACTTCCCTTAAGGGATGACCACTCAGGCGCGCAAGTGTTGATGAGTTTCAACAATTAGGCCTTCCTCCTTCTCTTTAAATCTTCCGTTCTAGGAAAGAAATTACCTTAGAAGTGTTCCGGAAGCTTTGAGAATAGTCTTGGGCGTCGGGAGCTTCAATCCGAGTTTATGGAAAAAAGATCCTCTCGAATGGGGGGCCCACAGTGTCTATTTGTAGGCAAAAGAAGGCCCTGGGCGGTGACCAGGCAGGTATCACTTAGGTCGCGCAAGTCACTTGCACGACCATAAGGCGTCGCGCAAGTAGACTTGTACGACCAGAAGGCGTCGCGCAAGTAGACTTGCACGACCACTAGGCGGCGCACAATTATACTTGCGCGACCATGAGAGAACTTGCGCGACCTATGAGAAATGTTCTCCTTGTTCATCCCTTTGTCGATTTTTGTTTTTTCTTCAAAGGATGAATCACTTTGGACTAAGGTATTTCCCTTTTTCAATCGTTAGACTCTATGACGGAAAGGAGCGTCAACACCAGCACACCCCCCGGCCGGTCTAGGGCGGGTCGCGCGGACCGGTCCGGGCCGGACTCGGACTCGGGTCAGGTCGACCCGGTACGGGCTGACCCAATGGGGGTTGGGCCGGGTCGGACCGGGCCCAGACCCGCCACTTCGGACCGTTTTCGGTCTTTTCCCATAACTTGAGTTACGGACCTCCGATCGATGCACTGTCAGATGTGTATGAATACTTGGATCAAGATGGTCATTTTTGTATATTACAATTGAGGATTTGGCAATGTTTGGGTATGGACAGGTTGGTTCGAACTCGAAACCAACCGGGCCCTTGGAGCGGAAGGGCTTATATCTTACAGACTGGACATCCAATTGACGTGTCGTCAATTGCGTTGGAATCCTTATGTTGAGATGGTCCATTGGGATTAATCTTCTTGAGATTTGGATGAAGATGGAGTTCGGTTGGGTTGGTTTTAGCTTAACGACCAACCGGGCCCTTGGGACGAAAAAGCCAATAACTCTCAGACCGGGCGTCCGATTGACGCGCCGTTTGTCGCGTTGGGTTTATTTTGAGGAGACGGAACTTTGGGATACATCAACTATGGACTTCGTGAAATTTGATGTATCGAACCTTCTCTCAAGGAGCGGACCTTCCCAGAATCAAGTGTGTTGTGTGCGGTAACCCTCGAGGTGGCTGTGACTACGACGATGACGACTGTACTTGGATCCTCTGTGGGTTCGACAGTGAGGACGACTCTACTTGGATCCTCCATGGGTTCGGTAGTGAGGATGACTGTACATGGATCCTCCATGGGTTCGACAACAAGTATGACTGTACTTGGATCCTCGGTGGGTTCGGTAGCGAGGACAACTGTACTTGAATCCTCTGTGGGTTCAGCAGCGACGACGACTGTACTTGGATCCCCTGTGGTTTCGGCAGTGAGGACGACTGTACTTCGATCCTCCGTGTGTTCGGAAATGATGACTACTGTACATGGATCCTATATGGGTTAAACATCGATGATGACTGTACTGGGATCCTTCGTAGGGTCCGACAGCGATGACTACTATTCTTGTATCCTACATGGGTCCGGCTTTAGAACCTATGTACTTGTATCTTGAGTGGGTCCGACAACTTAGCTAGTCTTGTATCCTATGTGGTTCCGACGACATAGCTAGTCATGTATCCTATGTGGGACAAACAACTTAGATGAATCATTGACTACATCTGATCATCTCTAACACTATACGAAAGATGTATACCTGTGTGAAATGAGTCTTGACTTCAATCTTCATCAAAGATGTGTTGACTTGCTTTCCTGTGTGGAATGGGTTGTGCATTCCTATGTGGATTGGGCTGTGATTTCCTGTGTGGACTAGGTTTTGATTTCATGTATGGACTAAATTGTGTTTTCTTGTGTGAGATGAGTCTTGACTTAAATCTTAATCAACGATGTGTTGACTTTCTTTCCTGTGTGGACTGGGTTGTGATTTATTGTATGGACGGAATTGTGTTTTCCTGTGTGAGCTGATTCTTGACATCAATCTTCATCAATGATGTGTTTACTTTCTTTCTTGTGTGGACTGGGTGATGATTTATTATGTGGACTGGGTTGGGATTTCCTGTGTGGTCTGGGTTGTGATTTCCTGTTTGGACTGAATTGTGTTTTCCTGTGTGAGCTGAGTCTTTATTTTCAATCATCATCATCGATGTGATTGGCTTGTTTTCCTATGTGTACTAGGTTGTGTTTTCCCGTGTGGATTGGGTTGTACTTGGGATCGAATGTTAGATCTGTTCTGTAATTTATGACTTAGGTATATGTATGGGCTTATAACTATGTAGAGTATGTTGATGCTTCATGATTGTATCTTTTCTTTGTGGTTTATCCTCCGTGGATTCTGAGAGACCTTCGGGGGTCTCAGGGTCCCTAATGAGTATCATATACTCACCCCTGCACGGGCTATGCCCATACTATGTTGTGTTGGATGTAGACAACGGACAACTCTGATCGAGGTGGTGGCTTATGGAGCTGGACAAAACGCTGAGGTGGACCACTTGGCGGGACATACACGGAGCGGACGACCAGACCTGAGGAGATGAGGAGACTATCTGTACCCACCCTTTAGGTGGGATTTCTAGATGATGACTCGGTGTTGCCGTTTTACTTTCTGCTTTTGTACTTTCCTTTCAGTTGTACTGTACTTTCATTTGGGTTTGTATACTGGCCCATTTAATTTTCAGCACTCACCTTGTACCCAGTTTTACTTAGTCCTTGCTTCACTTGTGTACTCTGTTGTGTATGTTACTTCATAAAGGCAATGCCTTCCCTTATTTTGGGATTACACCTTTAGTGCTAGTCGCCAGCCCCTGGACTATGGAAGGCAGGCATGGGGTAGTCACAGCACGGGCTCCGAGGACGGGTCATGACAGTTTCCATTTGGGCCTTGGGGATACCACCATGTTTTAGTGGCATTTCATTTCTTGTTATTCAAAGGATTTTGGATGGGATGTTGAAGTGATTATGTGTAACAATTGTAAATCCATACAAAAAGATTTAAATATATAACAATATAATTATATGTAGTTTTAAAAAAACACATTGAATAAAATAATCATCAGAGTCTAAGTGTACCTCATTGAATGGAAAATTAGTAATTAAACAACTTAAAAATATCATATAATTTATTTTAGAATTAATCAATGAAGTGATTATGTTTAACAAATAGAAATACACCTAATTTAAGTTGAAATAAAACAAAATAAAATAATAGTTCATTTGTCACATAATCATGGAATATCATAGTTAATGATGTTGAAGGGCAAACCAATTACCAGAAATTTTGTTAAGAAACTACTTACCTCCATTTTGAAATTTATTGAATGTTCATTTAAACTTCTATATAATAAATTGAGATTTATTATAGATACATAAAATAACCATATACAAATATATAATATCATATATAATACCCTCATAATATCTTACCACTCAATCATTAAAAAATATCCATTTTCATCACTGTCTCGGGTCGTAACATTTTCTTTTTTCATGAGAAATTGTTTTCTGTGGATTTCCTCCTTATACATAAGATATATTGACATCATTTAAAATAATATAGTAATGTAATAATTATCAAATTTATTCATTTAATACATTTTTATAATCATTCTATAAATTTGTACGTGAAATATGAATCACATAGCTTCATGGAGATGGCAGACCATATATACGCATGAGGGATATTGTCATTTCTTAAAGGTTGAATTGGTAAGAAGGTAGACGATATAAAAAATTATTAAAAAATTATTATGGCATATATATAATATATTTTAATTACATCCATCATTATTACTATCCATGTGGGTCTGTGAAAGAAAATAAATTAAATCGGTTCATGTGGCGGTAGTTACCAAACACATGATCAATAGTTTTATTTATCTGGTGATGTATAATTTGATAGATAAATATTATTTCCTAAACATGATAACATATAGGTACATGGGATATTATTTAGTCATTATTCTATAATTCTTAGTACATAATTGATGGTTCTAATATATATAATTACTTAGAATGAAAATGGTGATGATTCTTGCTTTCACTTTTATAAACCTATTTTGGAATACAACTTATTCGTTGAAAGGATTGTATTGTTTAATTTACAAAAGATATAGGATGTGGTGAATAAATCAATTAAGTAATTATATTTTTTATTTTATGAGATATATTTCTCATGTATTTTGGTGAAGATAGTAGTGGATGAATCTTTTTTAAAGTGAGGGAAATGATAATTCTAGAATTACTTAATAGATTAAATAATATATATATATATATATATATTTAACCTATTCATTTAAAGATGAATAAAGGATTACAAAAGTAAAATAAAATATGTGATATGGTAATGATAAACTCGTATAATAATTTTTTGGTAAGGGTTGGATACATTTTAATCCATAGCATGTAATTAAAAAAATTAAACCTATATTAATAATAACCATGCTAAATTTACTTTTTACCATAAAAATTATATTATATATACAAAAATAGAAAATCAGATCTAAAAAAATAAAAATTGTGATTCCAAATTTAGAATCCATTTTATTAGATTTATTTTCTATGGGTAGTAGAGATTAAAATAAATATAAGAATGAAAAAACCATGAAATGGTTTTGAGGAAAATATAATATTTAATTGTCAAAAAAATGCCTCCATGGAATAAAATAATAATTTCATTTCCTTTAAAATTACTATTTATATAAAATAAAGTATTTCCAAAATTTGATGATATCAAAAAACAAATGAATTCTTGTAATCATACCATTAATTTCATGAATCAAAAATATTGTTTAATAGAATAAAATATAAATTATCTTTCATATAAGTCAATACAGGGTTCCCAAATTCAAAATAATGTTTTGAAAATACAATATTCAACTACATGAGCATATCAATATTCCATAAAAGCACATATAATATGACCATTAATATGTTTAATATATTTTATTGTGTCCCCCCATAGTTTGAACCTTATTTTACCACTTTTACCAAGGTGACAAGTTATTATCACTGTCACAATTCAAAATGACAAAACATTAAGCTGATGATGTTAAATTATATTTACTATAATGATTATAAATATTAAATCCATTTTAACAAATTAAATTCATGTAGTTGTTTTAATTTAATTTAAAATTAAACTTGTAAAATCTGATGAAAATTAGTTCTTCTGTAAAATGCATTTTTCAAGAAATAAAAATCTATCACTACCTCTATAACTATTAATTATAAATATATTAATTTTAATAAATATATATAAATATATAATATAATTATTTAATTAATAACATTACAAAATATGGGCTATTGAAATTTATAAAATGAGAAAACATTTTTTAGTTTAAAACAGTTTTAATAAAAAATCATTTTTTCACGTAAAAATGACTTATGGAAAATTCATATAAAATTATGATATTAATAGAAATAAATAAATTATTTTATATCAAATAGATCTTATATATAGTTAATTTTTTAAAAAAAATTATTGATACTTTTAAGTTAATGTTTTTAAATTAATTTGAATATTGGTTTGAAATATGATTATTTTTCACTCTTCATTGAAAAAGAAACAAAATTATACAATTAAGAAACATAAACCAAAGATAATAATGAAATTAAAATTTCAAAAATTATGTGCCTTTTATAAAATAAAATTTCCAAAATCTGAATAAATGTATTATAATATCCACAGAAATTGTTGATCACAAAGAGTTTTTTTGAATAAAACACATTTTTAAAGCATAAAAAGGGTTTATAAAAATATCAGAACTTATTTCATAAGCATAAAATAAATTATAAGTGTAAATATATTTGTCATAACATTTTTAATCCTATTAAAACCATTAAATCTACTAGTTATATGATATAATTATTTTTATATTTATTCTTTCTCTTCATTTAAACTCATTGTTTCATGTAATGAAAGATATCAAATAAATTATATTTACTCAAATAGAAATATATCATAAAATATAATGTTCTATGATTTTACCGCCTTAAATATATTGAACCATAAAAATGTTTTCTCTATTATAAAAAATTAAAAAAATTTAAAACATACATTATACGTATGGATAATAAAACTTATTTTGAAATTAGAATGTGGTAAAAATTAAGGATACCTATATTATCACATATTTGGGAAAATAGATTATTTAAAAATTTGTGGAAAGATAAAATAAAGACATAGAGTAGAATAGTAAAGTGAAATTACTTAATTATGGTGTTATAGAATATGTCCATGAGAATTATAATGACCAAAATACCCTAAATTATTGAAACTTGAAAAATTCCATCGATTTTTTAGAAATGAATATAAGCAGGTAAAAATTTCATTTCAAGACTATTTTTCTAATATTGTGAAATTCATTAACTATATAGACTATGAACATAATGAAATATCCATAATTAACATGTAAATATTCCTCATGTAGTGAATTTAAATTATAATCTAAATTTTTTTTCTAAAAGATTAATTTTCATAATGAATTTTGTATTCCTGAGGCACTAAAATCATATTCTAACAGATAAAATAATCCATCAAAAAAATAAAAAACTATTTTCTGTCTTCACTAAAATCTAAATGCTTATCATAATATAGGATAACACCTAAAATTAATAAACCCACATATAAATAATTAATAAATTTAATCTAATATATATTAAACAATAAAAACAATTATTTATTTGAGATAAATATACATCCCAATATCCACAATGACATCATTTTTCTCAACATTAATGAATGTGTTAACCTCTATAGTTATATTATTACCTTCATCTAAAATATCAATAAATGTAATATAAATTTTCTTAAATAATCCTTTACATTTAATCAAATGGTTATATATTCGTCAACCCAATAAATTGGCTACTAAAATATCATTAATCAACTCAATATACAAAAAAATCAAAAATATTTGTCCCAATAATATACTTCCAAAAAAAAAAATTATTTATGTCATTATAATGTGGAATATCATTGGTTTCCATTAATTCTAGTAGGCATCATTTAGAAACAATGTCACATACAAGAATAGATCATAATGTTATGAATCATAATGTATAATTATATAACTAGTGAATCACATGAAATAAATTAAATATTTATGGATAAATAATCTCAAATACATAAGCTTGTCTCCATTGGAAATATTTTCAAGTCAATCATGGGGTTATATTTCGTCATATATTTTATTCCTAAAATGAGTTCCAATGTTTTCTACTAAACATCCTCTAATACCAAATATAAAAAACCAAACTCTAATAACCCAGAATTGATATATACTATATTATATTGTCATAAGTTGTAATGATCTAATATGGAAGGACTAATTATTTTGTTATTATAGTATAACTATATACATATATGATTCCTATTTTACATCATAAATATATAATAGATATCATTTGAAATATACATCCATCCTTTATATTATTCATTATATCCTTCAATATAACTTGGGGAAAGAAAAAATATAGGTTAATCTCATATGAATGGTAAGAATTATGTGTAGTTTGAGATTGTAACATCCCAACTAGAATGCCACTAAACCGGTGCTCCGAGCAACATTACCATAATGCCTCAAGCGTGCCTCCTCGAACTCCAAAATGTGTCGACTAGTAGCGAGGGACTTGTAAGTGATCATGTAGATACTATACCCTCAAATTAGAGTATGTGAACATCATAAAATCCTAGTATTATACACAGCAGAAAGCAAACAGAATGAGGAAGCAGTATACAGAAATTGAATGCTCTCATAGTAAAATGCTATAAATATCCCAAAGAGCTGTGTAATATTATACAACATTGGCCACCGACTGGGATGACCATACAAATATAGGTTCAAAGAAACTGTATATAAAAGTACAAGGCCCAAAAACTAACTCCAAGAAAAATCACATACCTGATATCCAAACACTATCGAAATTCCCAAAATCGGTCCGTAGAACCATTCATGAAAATCCACTCGATCATGCAACATTGGGCATCATCCCTATCCAACATGCATCTTGTGTTCATCCTAAACAGTAGACATGAGGTCTAAAGGGACAACGAGGTCACATGAAGGGGTGGGAAAGAATCTCTGTAGGGTACCCCTAAAAGAAACCTCGAATTGTGATACTAAAGGGTATTCAAATTAAACATGCTTAGCCTAGTTGAGACACAACCAAAAGTTTAAAAAACCACACTTGAAACAAGTGTTGAACTCAGGGCCAATAATCCCATTCAGCAGGTCATGTGCCACCATGGATTACCATACCTAAAAACGTACACATGTATATCCCCATACCTATAAATATATATATAAATATGAATATTATTTGGTATGTGTATCAATAACCATGAAACCACAACAACAGTAAATCCTTGGGTCCATAAGATTTATTTCATGGACATCCTATGAAAGGGCATTGAACTGGACATCATGGAACACAATCCATGTATCGTTATGTCGATCTATAACTCCATAATCCCATGGACATGTACTTGCTTCAAAAAATTCTTGAATTATATATATGATCAATATATGTCAACACATGGGAATGCTCATCCTACACATGGGTTCACACATACTCACCTCCAATCAAAAACTTGGATAACACATACTAATTGTGAATCCTTGAAATACATCGCATAACAATGGTCAATCCTCTAAATGGAAAATGGTCAGAAAACACAGAGCATAATCCCATGAAACTAATGAGTAATTGGAAAACCTCACTTAGTTGTCACAATTTTTAGATTCTCCCACTGGCATAGAAAATCCCCGCACACATGAATAACCAATCCCTGCCCATATGAATAAAAAATACCCACCCAGAGGCGTAAAAAAACCTCACCTACTATTATTAAAAATCCTCTTCCATGTGCATAACAAATCCTCGCCCATAGGCATAACATTTAAACATGGTCGAGCCATGTATGTCAGTATTTTGGCATAATAGACAACACATATAAATTAAACTATTTCATAGTTAAAATAATAACATGTCAGGTGGGAAAAACATTTACATAACCCATTTCATCAAGTAACTCTCAATAGCTGATACTAGGAATCACCTGTGGCCATCCCAACGATATATATATATATATATATATATATATCTTCAATAGAAAACACCTAGGTTACACCTCTAGGTACTAGTAAAAATCATGAAAGACATGGCTGAGAAGATGGATATGAGGAATACATGTCTGGAAGCCTAATAAAAAAACAAGATCCTTGGATGAAAAAATGGGCAACCAAAGATGAAAATAAAATGCCCTACGGTAGGCTCAATAACCACCAACAAATAATTACCTCTGGTTAATATAATTTTCTCATCAATAAACATGTGAAACATAACAAAGTGTAAGGGTCGCTCGAACACCCAACAAAACACAATAGTCAAATCCCCATGGGCATACTAGTTCGTCATGGGTTCATGTGACACCTGAACACCATCTCTACCAAAACCCGACGTCTAACTCAGGGTTGGTCAAACCACGGGCACCCAATGGGTCCCGCAAGAAAGCACAAAGAGGAATATAACTCAAGATCCTCTAGTTTAACACGATTGAATGCAACCTACTTGGGTTCATTTGAAAAAATTAAGGGAGGAGTCCAATCTGAGATCCTTGAATGAAGAACAACATATGTGACCTACAACAGTGATCCTCACAAAGGATAACTCGAGAGAGATCCTACAAGGGACTCCCTATGTCATCACATATGTAAAAGAATCGCTCACCGGATCCAGGAAAGAATTGGGTATTTTGACCTGATAGGCCTGAAGGGAACATCTCCCAAGGGGAACATCCTCAAAATCACAGGTCTTCAGAGATGGCTCACAGCTCATCTCAAATCAAAGTCTCAACTAGATTGGTCTGAACACCCAACCAATCATCCATGCTCAATCTCACTCTCATGTTACAACTGAACTTGAAAACTAGAGTAAATAAATATCTATTTATATATAAACCACAAAAGACATTTATATGAACTCTAAATCTTATATTTGTTCAACCATTTCAACCAATGTAGAAAAACGCTCAGAATGTACCACTGAAATTCCCAATTCTGACTTCCAGGGCACAAAAGACCCCTAAACTCTATGATGAAAAAGTACATGTCATGTACATTAGATTACATGGCATCTACTCTTATCCTTCCCCACTGGATGTGTACATATACATGGCCATAAAAACATGGGGTTTTCCTATGTAAAAGTACACGGTGTGTACCTCAATGTACACTGGGTGAACTATCTAAAAACTAGAAACCCATTTTATTTTCCACAAGACTGGACACATGGCCATGTACTACCACACAGAGTGTACTTAAAGTGCATGAAATTTAATTATAAAAACTTCTACTTCTCATAACTGGAAGAACAAATGGTGTGCTCCCCTGGAACACTCATCCTGTAACCTGGGTTTCCCGACAGGAAAACCCTCTGAACGCCAGAAACCCGTTTTTTCTCCCCTAAAATAATATATTGGGACTCAAGAGGAAAAAATTAATAAATAAATGGAATAAAAAACTTGAAACAATAAAATTATATGGGATTTATGGTGAAAACATAAAAATTCCTACCTTCGGATGCAAACCGCTGACGTTTCGTTTGATTTCACCACCCACAATCGACATACGTCATATCAGTGTGTTGAGGGCTTCACAACACTACCAATATTAAATTACTTATCTACTTCTTTATAAATATCCATTTTATCTCTTATGTAATGATTGAAGAGGAGAAAAACAATAAGCACACAGAAGAAGGAGGTGGAAGGGGGATAAAATAAAGAAAAAAAGAAAAGAAAAGAAAAGAAAAGAAAAAGGGTCCTAGTCCAGCCCCTATACCGGACTCAATTTTATGCCTCACCTAGGATTAAGTCCCTATTCCTGAATAAATGGTGGTTATGGAATATAAATCCGATACTACATTTAAAATCTATCACATTAATAAAATTAGAAAATTAATTAAGATTCAATTTAATAATATTAAAAATTAATTATTCTTCTAAAATTTGAATAGCTCGTATTTCCACCAAACTAATGTACTGGAGTTAACAACCTATTCTAGGACCAATGGAGTGGTCATAAAATTTATCTAGGGTCAAAAGGTAGGGAAAAAATACCATTTTACCTCTAATGATCATTTAATAGAAAAAATTTAAATTTTGACTAAAAAGGCAGTCTGAAAAAACCCAGGTTCATACAAACTCCCCAACATAAAGCTTCTCATCCCAGAAAATCCTTGTTAAAGGATAAGAAGTCACACTCTCTACCGAAGAATCTATACAACAATTCAATCTGGACTATCCAACAACCAATCTTATAGCATTAACAACCATTTACATCATTCAATACGTTTAAATGTGATCATTTTGGTACTCGACACCATAGGAATACACTTATCATCATCTCAAATGAAATCTATGAGAAATAAAGTCCACTAAGAACACGTATGTTTAGCTAAAAATGAGGGTATCCACCCTAAAATATCCACTGATGTAATACCCACCATATGGATTACCTTACAGACCTCCTAGAGTGCAACCACAACATATTCCCTCATCAACATGAGATAACACTATGAAATAAAATGGAGCTCAATGTTGGGATAATTCTCTCCCATTATACTCAAGATGAATCAAGATAGTTCATGATCATCTCATACAATAGTACACAAAATATTTCACCGATGGTGTGTCTAGCTCCATCTGAGCCACACTCACATCCTATCAAAAAGACCAGGATTCATCCATGGGTCAGCCGTCTCATGGTAGCCGATTCATTCCACGATGTTTCCCCTACCACTTAGGGACATTACATCACATCTTTCAGCATCCAAGCACCCGGATTGTCATGAAAAACAACAGTCCTCATCTCGCAGCCAGACACCCAGTAGTTTACATTCAAATGATATGATGTGATACTAGCGTGTATATTTAGTACCACACACATACATAAGAAATCATTTTAGTCAGAATATTCTACCGATGCTCTGACTACATTGGAAATAGTGGAACCACTAGTCCACCAGGACATGCTCCTAAATACTATTTCTGGTTGATTCCTATCTCAAAAAGAAATCACCTAAGGTGCCTAGATCAAAAGTTGACTGTATTAACAAGACTACAACAGAAAATGAACTTTCTTCCATGCCTAGATCACAAAACATGTGTTAAACAAAGATCCCCACCTAAAAGGAATTTGAAAACCCGAGACCACAACTATCACAAAAATTTCCCTAGAATAGAATAGATGTCGACCTACAATTGTTCTGTTCAAAACCATGGGTCTCTAGGTCTTCGACATACCCCTAAAAAATTCTCAAAACTAGGTTACAAGGTCTTACATCCATGAAAAAAATATCCAATCTTTTGAAAAGTATGTAAGATCAAAATGAACAATGAGGGTCAAAGAAGAAAAATACATCTTATGAGGGCCCTGATCCTCTCTGAGAATCATTAGTAGGAACTGGTCTATGAAGGTCACAAAAAACACAGAAGAGAAATTGAACATACACTAATCAGGTCTCTGAATACGGAAATAACCCCTGGAAGTCTAGTTCAAGTGAAATGCCTTTGTATAATTAGACATCATAATCAATGATACGACTAGATAACCACAAACTTAAGAACCAACACCCAACATGGGGTTCAACAAAAAGGCATTGTATTCAATATAAACCTACTAGGTCACTCCACAAGAGATGCATGAGGAATGAGTTATCATCCTTACAACAAAATGTCTTAATGTAGATCCAAATAATTTGCAATAAGAATAACAAGTATGTGTAGGAAGGACCAACTAAATAGGAATATTTCGTTATTAAAATCTAACACTAGAATGCCTACATGATTTAAATCATATGTGCCAAATATTAGGCATGATATGCCTTATACCATTAACGTCCAATAGTCAAAATCCATCTCTGGCCTCTTGAAAATGGCCAACATCTAGAGATCCAACATGAATCAAAATATCCACAGAACATGTGTTTCCCTCACAAAGAAAATAATATACTACTATCACATTATAGATTATAACAATAATCCCATACCCTGGGAACCATGACATACTACCAGAATATGTTTTCGTAATGCACCAGTCTGGTATCCATTAGAGGTTCCAAAACATTCCTAATACCCCTATATATTGTATCCCATATAGTAAAGATGATGAAATGAAACTCATCTAATACCACTTTGTAATAGCCCAACCCAAATGCCACTAAACCCGTGCTATAAACTGTTTCTCCACAAGGACTCAAGTGCACTTCCTAGTTCTCCCGAGGCTTCCTACTAGAAGTGAGAGCGTAGTAAGTGATCATGGGGAGATTATTCACTCATATTAGAGTAAAAGAAGATCTGAAATAGACTAGTATCAACACAATATAAAGAAAATAAAACATCGAAGAAATAATCTTAAAGAATATTGTAATAGTAAAATGATGTAAAAAGCCGAAACATATTTGAAATACAATACCAGAATGGCCAGCCACCGAGCTGACCATATATATACCAGTACAAAGAAACTGAATTTAAATGTATAGAGATAAACTACTAACTCCATGCCAACTCACATACCTAATCTTCATAAATAGATAAACAACACAAGACTAATCTGGAGAACCACTCGATTATATCTATTTGATCAAGAAACACTACACCTCTTACCTATCAACCATGAAACTCATGCCCAACCTAAAAAGAAGACATAAGGTCTACACATAAACCAAGATGAATGGGTATGGGTGAGAAAGAATATCAGTAGGACACCCTAAGAGGAAACCTTAAACTGTGCTTCTAATGTGTATGAAAAAGAAACGTACTAATCCTAGATGAGACACACCCAAAAGATAGTAAATACCAAACATGAAAGCACAATCGAACTCAAACGCTGTAATCCCTGTCAACTGGGCATGTTCCCCATGGATGTCCATATCTATATAGTTACACATGTATACCAACATTACTATACATATATACATAAATATGAATATTCATTGGTATGTGTATCAAACAACATGAAACGACAACAGAAGTATATCCTTCGGTTTATAAACCTAATCTCTTGGACATCATGTAGAAGGGAATGGAGCTGGAAAGATTCCACTCAAGTAGTTTATCGTTATGCAATATCAAGGTCCATAATCCCATTGACACGTACCTACATCAAGAAATTTTGGAATAAAATCACAATGAAAGGCACTTCACCACATGGGGATGCTCATCCTATACCAGGGTTCACTCATAATCATCTCCAATCACAAATTAGGATACCATATACAAGAGTTCAATCCTATAAATAAGGATATCATATACTAAATTTCAATCTTGTAAAATGTCACATGTTGGAAAACACAGAGCATAAGCCCCTAAATCCAACTAATACTTTGAAAACCTCACACTGTTGCGAAATTTTTTAGATTTTCCCACAAGCATAGAATCACCACTCTTACTGACATAACCAATCCTTTCCCATTGGCATAATAAGTCCTCTCATATAGGAATAAAAAATCCTCACGTGGAGGCATAACCTATCCTCACCCACATGGATATCATATAAATTCCTGCATGAATAACATCCATATAGGGTAGAGCCCGATATATCCATATTTTAGCATAACAGAAAACACATGTAAATTGCACAATTACATTGTGATCATAACTAAAAATCACAAGTTAAAACCATTTACATAACCAATTTCATCATGTAAGGCTCAACAACTGGATACCAGGAAGAACCATTGGACATCCCAACAATATATATATATATATAGTATAAATATAAAAGTCCTAGGTAATACCTATAAATACTTGTAAAATATTGAAAAAGACGTGACTTAGATGTTGGATACTAGGAAAGCACATCTAGCATCCCAATAAGAAAAGCATATACCATGAAGAACTATTGGGTATCCCAAGAGGAAAGAAGATGCCTCACGTCAAGATCAACAAACACCAACCAAGAAGCACCTCTGGTGAACATCCATACATCATCAATAAATAAGTGAAACATATAAAAGAGTGATGGTGTCCTTATTTCTCATCTCCACACTACAGTCATAGCCCCATGGGATTACTATTTCATCACTAGTTCGAGGTGACACCCAAACACCATCTATAACCAAACCTAGCGTACAACTCAGGGTCAGTCAAACCACATGCAACGACAGGTTCTTGAATTATAACACAAAAGGCATCCTACTCAGGATCCTCTAGGTAAACATGGAAAAAAGAAATCATATATAGTATCCTTATCAAGAAGAAAGGGAGGATTCCTACATTAGATCCTCAAATTAAAAAAATAGAGGAATCATAATACAAGGATCCTATCAATAGAATGATAAAGAGTGATCATACCATGTACTCCCTAGGATAGCCCAAATGAAATGGAATCCCTCAGCGGATACTTGGAAGCATCAATTTCTGTGACTTCGTGGGATGTAAGGGAACATCTCACAAGTAGAACATCCTCAAAAGCATAGGTCTTGAGAGATATCTCATTGACCAACTTAGTTAAATGGTCTCAACTATATTGGTCTGAACACTAAACTAATCATCCATGTCATGTCTCACTCTTAGGTGACAATTGAACTCGATAACTGGTGGAAGAACCTCACTATTTAGATAGAAACTCCCAAAACATCATTTATATGACCTCTTAAGGTCATTAGGATTACACTATTGTGATATATGCAGACAAATACTTATAGTACACCATGGTAGCTCAACCTATCTAAACTAACATGGCATGTACTTCAAAGTACATGGCATGTACAGTCTAAAAACTGGAAACCTATATTCTTTTTCACATTGTCAGACACACATCCATATAGAACCACATGAAAAATACTTATAGTACACCACATGTAATTAAGCAAAAATCTTCCACCCTGAACGGTAAGAAAACATGGAGTGATACCCTAGAATGCATGTTGTGAATCCAATGTTTCCCGATAGCAAAACCCTCGAATCACCCGAAACCCCCATTTTCACCCTCGAAACAACATATCTGGCCACAAGAGGCCCTAAGTAAGGTAAATATTTCTATAAAAACATGAAAAATCCTAATTATAGGGTTCTATAGAGAAAACATAAACAGTCTTCCCTTCGGGTGGAAACTATCGAAGCATCATTTGATTTCACCATCAACGAACGACATTTGCAGTACGAGTGCAACATGGGCTTCACAATGGTACCAATATTCCTTTACTTATCTCTACCTTTCTCAATCTCCATTTCCCCCCTTACGTAATGGTGAAGGAGTAGAACCAAGATGGGCGTACGCATGAAAGAGAAGGAATGAGGAGAAAATATATAATAAGCAAAAAGGAAGAAAAATAAAATGGGCCTCCGGCCGACCCCACCACCCGACTTGAGTATGTGCCTCATATAGGCCAAAATCCCCATTCCGGACTCAACGACAAAGACGGAATATCATTTCAATGCTCTGTTGAAAAGTTATCTCCGAATGAACATGCATGAATAAAATAATTTTCTAATTTAATAATATTAAATATTAAATATTTTTCTAAAATTTAAACCACAGAGATTTCCACCAAACTCATATTCTAGGGTAAACATCCTATTATTGGACAAATGGAGTGTGAAAATAAATTATTTTCGGTCAGATGGTAGGGTGAAAGGACCATTTTACCCCTTCCTAATCATCTAATAGTAAAAATAAAAATTTCTTCTCAAAACAGTTGTTAGTAAAAAATTTAGGTTCTTAGAGGGATAACTTGTGTAAATAAGATATAATGAATTTGGAGAGAAAAAATGAAAAATAAAACTCATTTAATAAAAAACAATTGAACTAAATACATCGAAGGATAATATAAAGGTATTAATATCATGGATAATGAAAACTAAATTCTTAGTGAAAGAAATGATTAATTTTTTAGGATGGGATCTAATACATCATGATATATTTTTGATCAAGGCCTTAACTATGATATTTAATCAATGGGACCGTATCCGCCAAAAAACGTTCAAAATATATTGGATGAATGGTTTTTCACATGAGTCATTCCAATGGATTAATGGGATATATAATATTTTCCCCAATCCATTACTATATATAAAATGCATTCCTCATATATTTAATAATCAATTTAATTATTAAAAAACTGTCTTTATCATTAAATATTCAGATTGAGTAAAGATTTTGAAATATCAATATTTTTTCCAATAAATAAAATTACATTAATTTTAGTCCACTCTATGTAGGGATGGTTAACAGTTTAGGTAAGAATCATATCCATGGAACAAAGACTGTTGTTCTTAAAGGGAAATATAATTCCCAATGATAATGATAAAAATAAATTGATGATTTCTAGACAATGTTATTGAACACATGTTTAATTGTGATATTTTGGATGGCTATTAATTCATCATAAATGTATAGTTTTTAATAAAATGATTTATTTTAATAAAATGAAATTTAAATATAAATATTTTAAATAAATTTTCATAAATATAATTCTTTGTAAAATAATTGAAATATTTTTGAAAAATCTTCAGATAACATAATTGTTATTGAAGTGGGAATGATTGTTAATAATATATATGAGTGAAAAGTAATTCAATTTAATTTTTTAAGGAAATTTATAAATGACCATTGTAGAAAAAATTATAAATATGAATTTCAAGCATTCTAAAAGGAAAACATTAACATTAAATTTCATGGATGAATCATTTGAGAAAATAAAAACAAAATATTTAATAAAATTAAAATTTAAACAATTTAGAAAAATATAATTCATAAAAAATATAAATAATATCATTTTTATTTGAAATATTAATTTCTATGAATAAATCGAAATATTGAAGAAAATTTTGAATAAAATATGGAAACTATATACATATCGTTATGAAGATAATATAGTCATATGGTAATATGGTTATATTATAATATCAATTCAATTAAACCAATGTAATTCCTAAAAAATGAAATTATAAAATTAATCCTTACCCCTTAGGATACTTTGAAATTGTAACCCCTTGAAAGAGTAGACATGAATTGAAAAATTAATAAAAATAAATAAATATATAATCTTTTCAAATAAATTAAATTGTGATAATATTCACTATAAAAAATAAATGGGTTCATAATTCTATATATGTCTCAATGGAGTTGAATTTGATTTGAAATTTCTTACGAAGATAAAATCAATGATGTGACAATTAATCAATGAAGGTATTATCTTTTAAAATGTAAATCCATATATAAATTTGTAAATATAGAATAAAATAATTTAGATTCCAATTAACACATAAACATTCCATAACCATGTAAATGAATAATTTCTATAACCTAATTAAAGGACTTTCAGTTATGAATGACCATAAAAATTTTGTATCAATGGTGTGATAGTTAATAAATGATGTGGTTTTATCTAAAAAACTAAAATAAACAAAATTTTATATGATATAAAAAATAATATACTCAGTGATTATTTTAAATATAATTAAATTATTAAATATTTAGTAAAGACAAATTATTACACAATGAACCTAAATTTAGTTAACAAACCCCTTATAAAGATCTTATCATTCATGTGAGAATGAAACAATGAAGTGATAATGTGTAAAAAATAAAAATAAAGAAAATATATCTACAGATATAACATTGTAATATTATAAAGAACCTCACACATAATCATGTAATACCATATTCAATGAAGTATAAATATAACCCAATGGATTGAAATTGAGTTAAGAAACCCCGTACTACAAGTCCCCAATACCCTTCAAGTGATATTAAACTCCTTTATGATGGATTTAGATTTATAATAATTAAATACCAAAACTGTAAACCAATATATAATATCATATATGGTCCTATCATAACATATTATCAACTATTCATTAACAATATTTCAATACTCCCATTTTCCTTGTGATAGAAATGTCATTTTTAAGATATTTTTTGTATGTTAGTTTTGGTAATTATCCATAGGATATAGTTTTGTCACCTCCATAATGATATTAATATTATAAATTTAATATTTATCCATTAGATAAATTTTTATAATCATTTTTTGTATGTTTGAGAGGGAATATGAATCAGGTCACTTTGTAGAGATGGTAAATCACACTTACACGTGAGGAATGTTATTATTTTGGTATGGGTGAACGGTTCAAAAAGTAGAAAATATATTAAATTTATAGAATCAATATTTTTTCAATGTTAACATATATACTAATTAATTCCATATCTAATAATTTCCATGTTTGTTAATGATTGAAGAAATATAATAATTTGGTTCGCAAGCTTGTAGTTTTCTCTACACTTGAGCAATGGTGTTGTCTCCCATTTCATGAAGAATGAGATGGAAAACATTATAATATCAGCATAATAATATCATGGAATTTGGTATAATTTTTTTTTATTTTTTAATCCACATTAAGTAATTTATGGTTTAAAAAATCATTGAAAAATAAAGGGGTTGGTGAAGATGATTACATTGTCTTTAAGAACACTTTTTTGGCTTAGACCTTAAGCCTAGAAATTATGGTATTTGGTTAAGAAAAAAGATCTATGATATAGGTAAGGAACCATGGAAGGAATTGTAAAACTTATTCATCAAGATAAAAGGATCATTAATTAAGGAGAAGAGAGTAGACGTGGTATAATTTTATACTGGAGGGAAGGACAACCATTTAATTACTTAAATGAAATAATTAATATATATATATATATCATAAACATGTAATGTGACAAAATGTATAAAAATATTTGATAACATGTTATAGGTTATAAATAATCTCATCCAATAACATTAAGAAATGATTTCATTATACCTTAATTCGTATTATATAGTTAATACACATTAACACCTTTTTATGATTAATCTTGATATGATGACCTTTACAATGATAATGTAATTATATGATAAAAAATAAAATGGAA
Organism: Viscum album; assembly: GCA_963277665.1. NCBI lineage: Eukaryota > Viridiplantae > Streptophyta > Magnoliopsida > Santalales > Viscaceae > Viscum > Viscum album. Next base: position 663,708,775 of record OY728143.1, on the reverse strand, counting down.
TGCTGACAAACTTTATACATTATGGTTCAAAATTTGGAAGAAATATTATTATATTTTATTTTTAGAGGCTGAATAAATTATGTTTTATATAATAACACATAATTCCATAATTAGTTTTTCAAAATAATCTCATTTAAAAGTAAAAATAATTTCAACATAAAATAAAGTAATACATTGGTCTTTAAAAGATTTATTGGTTAAATAATTAAAAATTTAAGGTTTTTTTAATTTTTAGAAATTAAAAACTAATTTAATCTTCCTACACTTCCTATAATTGCTGGGAATCAAAAATAGATTTAATTAAATAAAATATAACATACCTTCCCTAAAAGTCAATATTTTGTTACAATATTCAACAATATTATTTAAAATAAATTATTTATTTATTTAAATAGATATTTTTGAGTAATTTACCCCAAAAAGAGGATGTAGGAAAGTGTTGAATATATTTTAATTTTCATCCCATAATTATTATCTAGTTTTACCTCTGTTACCAAGGTGACCAATCATGAGCATGGACAATATTAATAATGGCAAAAAATTATGTTGAAATAATATTAAATAATATTATACCAAATATGGAATCTATTTTATCAAATTTAATTCAAATTACTGTCATAATTTAATTTTAAATTAAACCCACAAAAGCTGACGAAAAACTGTTCTTTAGAAAAATAAATTTGACAAGAAAAACATGATATTACAATAACTCAATGACTAGTAATAATAATTATATAGTAATTTGAATTTATATATTTGAACAAATAATATATACATATTATTGAAATTACTATATATATGGGTTTATTTAAATTGATTAAAATGGAAAATCATTATATACACTAAAACAAAATTTAGAAAAACGAGTTTTAAAAAAACATGATTTATATCAAAATCATGTAAAATAATGATCCTAATGTAAATAATTATATTAATGGGTTTAAAATATATCGTATATATATTTTAATTCCGGAATCATAATATAATGTTATTTTTAAATGACATTATTTTATGGATAGAAATGGTAGTTTTTAATATAAGTATTATTCACTAGAAACTGAAAATTATTTTTAAAAAAATAAAAAAGAAGATATTTTGAAAATTATGATTTTAAATATTATATCCCATCACTAAATTATATATATAGTACTGGGATATGATAATATTAAATCCCTACACACAAAATTCACCAAAAAATAATTTTTTTAAACATATTTTTGAATCATAAAATAGCTTCACACATGACTGAATACCTATTTCCCAATTTATCCTTAAATAAAATATTTATCAATTTTTCATATTATTTATAGTAGTACTCGTTATATTAAATATAATTACATCGAGATATAAAAATAATTTTAACGATTTTTATGATTTTTTTGAACATGTTGTTGTATGTAAAAAAAGAATAAATGACCTTAAATTTATTTAAAGATAAATATTTCATAAAATCCCATGGTTTTGCAAAAATAACATAAAATTATTATTTAAATACCATTAATTTATGTTTAAAGAAGATATATGATATAAAAATGGAATTACATACAAAAAATTAGATAAATAATTTGTGAAAATCACATATGTCTCGCCAAAACCAAATTTAGATGAGAAAGCATTGCATCATGTATTTTCTCACATTGTAGCCATTCATATATCATTTATAATAAGTATAATATTATTATATATATATTATATATAAAAATTCTTAAATTTATTACCATATATGATTTAGTTACAATATAATGTTACACAATTATTACATATTCATAATTAAAATTAGTGTTCTGAATGGTAACTACTTCGTTTATCATGTATGTTTTGGTTAGATTATTTATGTGAATTATTGATGTAATTTTTTCATAAAAAACATTATTTATGAAATAATTATAATATTTATTCATCTTATACAATTTTATATTTAATCATATACTATGTTGATGAAAAATAATTACATCACTTCATATAGGTAGTAATTTGCACGTACGCATTATTAATGCTTCCATATTTCATATAATTTCATTAAATATGTGGCACAAAAATAAATTTAATATATTTCATATAATTTCATTAAATATGTCTATATCACCATCTATGTAAAGAAGAAATGAAAAAAATCACATGTCTTCATAAAGGTGGTAGTACACATGTAAGCTTGACAAATGATATCATTTTTTAGTGGATGGAATGGTAAGAAGTTGAAAATATATTTTATAATTCAATCAGTATATTTTTGACGTAAATACAATATATCAATCATAAATATATCATAATTTCATACCATGAATTATTAGGATGGGGAATGAATCATATCACTATGTGAAGGCTGCAGTCCACACGTATGCACAAGTGATACTTTTCATTTTTCAATTAATGGAATGAATGGGTAAACTCGTTAAAAATTAAATTAATTATTATTAATTATATATAATATAATAAATTCATTTTTTATAGTGGATAACCTAGATTTATATGTGGCACAAAAATAAATAAATTTAAAGAGGTAGGGTCATATGATTACCTCTTCTTCGGTTGGTCTCTTTTAGATCCCTTCTTAAGTACAATTGGATTTGATATTAAGAATACCAATACCATATAATATTTTATATGTATGTTTAGAATATAATTTATTATTATATTAAAATTATTAAGGGATAAAAGTGGTGAAAATATTAAATATAATGGGTTCCCGTTTAAAAGCAAAGTGATGTGTGCTCTTGTAATTTTTAAAACATTAAAATATTCTAAAGTCACATTTTGGGAATCATGGTTTAAAATTGAAATAATTTAAAATTATAGAATACATAGTGGTGAAAAAACTTATAAAAGAACATTTAGACATGTTTTTAGATCATTTTAACTCTTATCTAGTTTATTTAACCTCGCTTTATTCCATTTTATCAATAACTATGTTAATAAAAAAAATTATCATTAAGAGTTTTAAACATTCATGTGATGAAAACATTGGTACAAAATGATAAATGAATGAAATTCTAAACCATATCAAATCCAAATTTTTTTGCTTCGGGATTTTTATATGGTTTTAATTATTTAATAAATTATTAAATTACTTATAAATATATTTAAGGTTGTTTTTGTGAAATATATTAATTTTAATATTTTAATTATGAGGAAATAAATATATATATATATAATATATACACTTAATCCATAATTTATACAAAATATCTACCCATTAAATTATTGTTACACCATAATTCATCAACAAAATATTTACTTTTAATTTTTTTTAAATAATTAGTAAATTTCTCTACTTATTGAACTAGCACTACAGAAGTGTTAAGTAAGTGTATAAGGTAATTATAACTAAATATAATATTAATAAATAATTATCTATCATAAATATAATCTATCTATATTCAAAATAATAATTTATAACAGATCAAAATAACCACTTATCCCAATGGAAAAATACTATTGTTTTTTCAAAAGATAAGAGAGTGACATTTTTTATTTTTATTCACATAAAATAAATTATAATCCAATATAAAATTCAAATAAAAGTTTTTTTCTATAAAATAGAATCTAAGATTATAATTTTCATAACCCACTCATCCAATAGATTAAAATATTTTTAAGGTTTTTGTAATGTCATATCCCATATTTTTTACCGGGTTTTACCCTGACCAAGATGATAAATGTATATATAATTATTACTATTACTAATAACCAAATATTAAATAGAATTTTTAATTTTTTTTACATATTTATAATAAAAATTTGAATCAATTATTCAATATTAAACACCTATAGGTGGATGAAGTTAATTGTAATATAAATTCATAAAACAAAACAAATTTTCATTTAGAAAAATGGGTTTTAGACCTAAAATTTTACATATAAAAAAAATATTTCTTATTTTTTCATCAAATATAATTAAAAATATTATTTAGAAATAAGGAATGATTATATTTATTTAATATAAAAATTACATTATAAAATAACTTTTCAATAAAAATAAATAAATGTTTTACAAAAATTCAGATAATTCACTATTCTATAAAATGTCAATCTTTTTAGAAAATTCAAACAATTTCACACTAGGATAATATTGATTATATTATTTTATATTAATATCATTTTAATCGAATAATATAAATAATTTTTAGGTAAATTACATATATTATCCACTGAAAACAATAATAAATTCTCGTATTTGATAAAGTATTATTTTTGCATCAAAAAATTATTTTTATTATTACTTAAGTAATTATTTCATATGAATAAATAAAAAAATTCCTTTGTTAAAAACATTCATACATATACTTTGTAATTTTTTAATATTCAATCACTCCAATTTAATAGATATGTTATAATAGACACCTTTAAATAATATTTTTTATTGTATATTGAAGTACGCTTATAAATTAGTGTTCTGTGTTAAGAAAGTTATTTATAAATAATGTTTTCAACAGAAAATATAATCTAAAATCATATAGTGTTACATTTTACACCATAAATAAATTCTTTCCTAACAATTTATTATTTTATTTACTATATTTTTTTCATGTCATTATCATAAAATTTTCCATATATTCTATCACGATAAACAATTTATATATAACTAATTGGAAACATATTATTTCATAATTGATTATTTCTAAAACCAATTATGAATCAATAAAATACTTGTGGGTTTCTAAAAACATATCATAACAGTTGTTTAAAAACTTCTTAAAAATGACTAAATATATTTATCTACCTCTTACATCAGTTTATTAAATCATTTACCATAAATGTAGTGAATACAAGATGAGATACAAACTGGATTCATTTATGTTATATAAAAAGAATGTCATTCTTATTTTTCTATTTAATATATTTCTAATTTTACCTCAATTATTACTCAATTAAATGAATATTCTTGTTGAATTTTTCATTCCAGAAGACCTAAAAGTAAAATTTAATGGATTATAAGATCCAAGATTGAATAAAAAGTCATTCCATAAATCTCTAGAAACATTGAAAAACCATAATAGTTAGCACAATTTAAATGGTATGGATAAATAAAAAAAAAAGATGAAATAATACATCGAGCTCTAAAACATCGATAATAATAAAAAAATGTTCAAAAAAACATTCAATAAATAGATAACAATAAGAATCCTCTAAAATATTTATGAACAGATTTAGTACCCAAAAATATTAATGATTTTACAACATGTATGTTTCCAAGATTAACATTATCATTTATCATCAAAATACATAAATTTGTTTATAATTCCACTAACCACACACACATGAATACATTGATCATATATTATCTTAAAATATGTTCATAATTTCCTAAAAAACATGAATCATCATAAAACCAGAATAAAATCATGTTTGGTTCCATAAATTAATTCAATCCTAATTTCACAATTTTTTACCATAATAATATAACAATCAAAATATATTTTATTTATTTGAATTTTAAATTAGTCACTTAGTAACCAAATAAATTTTAATTACCAAGGATATGTATAAGATAAAAATTTCTCCAAAAAGGTAACAATTCATTTATACCAATTATCAATAATTACTTTATCATCAAATATCATTTGAACTATAATGGTTATTAAGAAAAATCAATTTATTTCAAAAAGATTTAAAATAAGTATTCCCAAAATAAAAATTTTCACAGAAAAATATACCAAATAAAAGGATCATATTCCTATAATTTTCTCTAAAAAATATCTTTAATTATCATAATGCACCATTATATAAAATCAAAAATTATGTATTTATGATCTTAAACATAAGATAAACTGAAAATAATATACATGTGTCACTTTAAGACTATTCAACATCACAATACCTAATTATAGGTTTTCATAGGTTATATACACCAATTTATCATAATAGATTACAAGGAAAATGTGGGATAACTGAAGAATATCCCTTGTGAGTTTATAACCATGTGTGTAGTCTTAGGACCACTCATCATGAACAAGTGATTATTGAGTTAATATCCAGTATAACTATTTTTAAATTATTCCCACTAGGTGAGTGTATTTAACATCTAAATCCAATCACTAGTCTCCAGAAAATGATATATATTATTATAAAATCTCAATCCTTTTTTACCATAACATATGATGTTATCCTATTCGTAGGATTATCCATAGGGTTCTCTTAAATATTCCTCATCCAAGATTCCAATGATAACTACCCAATTATCTAATACCAGCTATAGAAGCCCATACTTTTATTATTTTAAATTTATATCTTATTAGAGGAATATCCATTTCAGATTAATAATGTTATCATTTTTACCCAAAATGGTGTATTGTCTTTGGAAACATGGATACCTAGAAAATTGGATTGCAAAAGATCTCTATAATCTCCCACTAAGTTCATGAACACTATATTCATTCTAAAACACATCATCCATAAATAATTTCATCATTAATAGGTTATAAAATAACATAAAAAAGAATTAGATTAGATTCTTAGTATGGGAAAACAATGGAGACATCAATCTATTATCATATAACAGAATGATATAATCATAACATTATGATAAAATGATCAAAAAATACAATAATTATAAATATGCAATCAATGATATTTAATCACAAATCATGAAAAAATATTTTTTTCAATTTAAAAACACAAACCATCATGAGAAAGATTAATTATAGAATCACTAGATCATATACTCTATTAAAAATATATATATAATAATTTTTTTCATAGATGCAAATTTTCATTAAAAGATCATTATAATATTTATTTAGGAAAATATGGTTTTAAATTTTATATAACATATTTATATTATAAATACTTTAAAAATAATTAAAAAATATTATAAAATATCCATTTAAACTTATAAATTATGCTTCTAATCATTAAGTAGTATTTTTGTTGGGAAATATCATCTATGTTGTAATCATGAAAAAAAATATTCCATTCACACATTTGCTGAAAAAGTACCACATTTTAATCATTACAAGAATATAATATTTCAATATTTTTTTAAAAAATTAATACAAGGGTAAAAATATATTAAAATAGTCATTGAATACTATTCCTATACATTGCTTACAACATTTTTAAAATAATGATATTTAAGAAAATTTATTTAAATGATAGTGGTAAAGAAATTATGGATTTCGTTAAAATTACTTTTTGAATAATTTTAAGGAGAAATGAGGGAAAGATGATACAAAAACCTTTAAATTAGCGATGTAATATAAGTATATGATAAATTAATTTTGTTAATAATATAATAATATATAATTTATGAAATTTATATTCAATAATAGACCAGCCTAAATAAAATTTGATTGAAACATAAATCCCTTACCACTTGAGTATCTTTTGAATCAAAAACCCCATGAAAAAAATAATATCAAATGAATAATTAAATATCATGAATATAAACTTATTCTTTATATATCATTTCAATGAGTCATTATATTCACCACATGAAAAAAGAATGTGTGGAATATGGCATATGCCTAATAGAATGAAAAGTTATACGAGAAACCATTACCTCAAGTCGGGTCTTATTTCTTCACATTAGACAATATATTATGGTAAATATTAAATTATTATATATATATTTTAGATGAATTTTCATTAATATTTTGGAATATATATTTTAATTAAAAAATCATAGCACCTATTAAATATCAATTAATTATTAAAATCATTATTATGGGTGATAACTACTTCATTTTTCTTTTATGAGGAGGTTAGATTGATTTGATACATAATCATGGGTCTTGAATTCATAATATACAAAATGTTATTAATTAATATTTATTAAATCTATTCATCATAAAAAAATCTATAATTTTTCACAAAAAGTGGCTATGAAAAATTAATAACTTCATCAAGATAGCAGTACATAAATATACATGAGTGATGTTTCCACTTTTCAATGATTGAAAATAAGTAAACCTAAATAATAATTAACAATATAAAAATAATTATTCTATAATTTATATAAAATAATTTCCATATATCTATCACTATTTCCATCAATTCAAAAAGAAAATGAAAAAGATCACATCACGTTGTGGAGGTGGTATCACACATGCACGCAAAAGAAATGTCATAATTTACCAATAAATGGAAAATTTTGAAGGAAGATAAGTTTTTATAATTAAATTTAGTTAATAATTTTAAAACTTTATATAGGAATATTAAATCCATCAAAATATCGAACCATGAATTATGGTGATGGATAGTGAATCATAAAATTATGTGCTGATGGTAGTCCACACGTATATATGATCAATCATGTTCATTTTCCATTTGATAGAAAGGATGGTGAAAATGGATAATCCATAGTCCTAAAAAAAGTTAATTAGATTTAATATAATGAATTCTTTATTTTATAATGGACACCATATATTTACAGGTAGTATTTGTCAAAATAAATTAATTTAATTTGGTTAAGACAATCACCTATTCTTTGTTTATCACCCTTAAGATCCCTTCTATCATATCCTAGTAGTGGTCCACATAGACAAAAATCACCTCTAATTAATTACAAGGATATTGGATAGTAGAATTCAGATGGTTTTTTTTTGAGATATATGGATCAATATAATGAAAATAAGAGAGAATATGGGTTCCATTTTATAAATGACGGAATGGAAACTCCTGTAATGTATTGAAATTTTAAAAAAATGTAATGTCTCAATCAAGGATAAGTGATTAAAATTTTATTAGTTTCAATATAAATATGAAATATGATTTAAATAACATTACAATTAGGATTTTTATATGTTTTGAGGTTATTCTATGTCTTACGTGTTTTTCATAACCGCTAGTTAATATTTTTTATCCTCAACTATAGCAATAACTTTTTTCCTAATTTAGGATTTTAAATTAATATATATTTTATGAATTAGAAAAAAAATGATCATGGGATGAAATTTTTGACAATATATTATGCATTTTCATAATTTAAATAATATGATTTATAAATAATTTAATAATATATTATATAACATATAATATCTTTATTATCATTTTACGGATGATTCATTTATTTTGACATAAATGATTGAATGAAAAAATGTTATTAAAATTATTGAACCTTTAACCATAAAATATACAAAATTCTTTCTATTAAAATTATTTTAACTATATAATTAAACCAAAATGTATTTATTTTAATGTTTTAAAATTTATTTATTAACTTATTTCCCTAGTTCCACTAGCATTATATCATTGTTGAATAAATATTTCAAATAGTTATTCCATAAACAAATAAAAAAAATGTAAATTCATATAAATAATATATTATTATAAAAATTTATCATTTATAATGAAACATACCCTTAGGAAATCCCCTTGAAAAAATAAATACTTTTTTAAAAGAAAAGAGATCGAAATTTTTTGTTTTTTGTTAATTAAAATAATATATAAGCCATTACCAAAGAAACAAATGGAACAATATTGTCATAAAAATTATTATAAGATGATGAGAGTTGAACCCAAATCATCCAAAATATTTAATTCATGTCTTAGGGGGGTTTTAATGTCTTACCATAATGTTTTACCAATGTTTTACCCATACCATGTTGAGAAATATTTATCATGGTTACTATTAATAATTTAAAAAAAATAAAAAGTTGCGTATTTTTCACATTTTAAATTCCAAATAAACATGTGGAAACCATTCTTAATGATTTAATTTATTGAATTAGAATAAATGAATTTTATTTTAATTACATAAATTGAAAGAAATAGATCTTTTGGGAAATTTTGTTTTTAAGCCTAAATATTACCATATATCCAAATAATGAATATTACTATGTCAAATGTATTTAATTATATTTTTTATAATTAAAAGATAAATATTTTAATTTAGTAAAAAATTCAAGGTCTAGTGGTACATTATAATTCAATGAAGTGATAAGATTACCAATATTATTATTTTTCATTATTTACTGAAACATCAGTCATTTCAGAAATATCAAACAAAATAACACTTGTCTAATTTTGATATTATGATTTGAAAAATGATATCATATTTATCAGATATAATATATAATCATTATGTAAATTAATTATAACACTTCTTCACAATTATTATTAAAATCCCATTTTCAACGAAAACATGTTTTTGAAACAGAAAATGATTTTACTAAAAATTAATTAATTTGTTATTATTAATTAATAAATATATTTTACTTCCATAAAATCATTATACATATTTTTATATTTTTTTATATATATCCATTAAATAAAAATTAATGTATATTATATAACAACTTCATTTAAATAATATTATTTTTAATATTTAATGTAGTTTACTTATATATCACTTTTCAGTGTCAAACATGGTATTAATAAAATTATATTTATTTAAAGATAAATAATATAAATTAATTATGTGTTATGTGGTCTCAAATTTTATGCCCATAGATGTGTCGAAAACAATTTTTAAGGCTTCATTTACCTCTAAAACATCCTAAAATAGAATATAACATGCTCAAGGATTGAAATAAAATATAATTATTTCCCAAAGGGTTTCACATTAAACCTCCACCAAAAGGTGTTAGGGATCAATATATGGAAACTGTATTAAATCCGGGGATTTCAAGTTATCCAATTTATGAATGATGAGTTCCTCTATTAAAATACATCTTTATGGGATATTTAGATCATGCGTGCAATTGATAAGGTATTTCTTGAGGTCATAGAAAGGGTGTTATGTAATGACATCCAATTTGACATGAATTTTATATTTATGAAGGGGCACAACCACATCCTCAACATTCCGTGATACTAGTTCCAAGGTCGACCTAAAAATTACCGATGGTCCCAACAGAAAAGATGGACTAATCAAACTGGATTCTTCTAAAGAATGGTTGGTATGAGCCTTAGGTATTCAAATGAAAGGAGTACATCCAAAAATAATATTTACAATATTTATTATTGTATCATTCGAGATATATGCTTCTTGTTAGATATTAACATATATGGATGGTTCCTGGAACATTTTTTTATGATATTGAAATAAATGGGAAGAACTGAAATCTATATTATATTCATGGGTTTGGGGATTATTTATTACTTACATCATAATGTCATCTAGAGTAACATTCCTATGCAAATTTTTTTGTCACTTCTACATTTTTATGGATTGGATGCGACATAATTTACAAGGTATGATGTCTAAGTACTCTTTTATCTCTAGAATCTGTCTTTCACTAATCAGTATATAGTAATGTTAAAGTGAATCTGACACTAATTAATGAGGTGAGATTACTATCTAGAAATAGTACCCATAAAAACCTAAAAATTCATGCTTTCCCCATTCTTGTTTATATATCATTGATGTTTAGCTGGGAGGCATAATCTAGAGTTGAAAAAAAGAATTCCTTAATGGGTTTTGGATTCATGTATCAACAAAAAAAACATTATGTCATACAACAGATCATAAATTTTTCCATTAGTTGTATAGCCTCGAACATCATGTGTTGCAACTATAATATGGGTTCAGTCATCGAGTCACTCCATGTTATTTTCAAAACAATAGTGAATGATTCAATAAGATGGAATAGATGAATGTTTTAAGAGACCTACAATATGTGTTGGAGTCATTTTTGTCCAATAATATGCATAAATATCATTTTTTGTGATCCATGGAGTTCTGTTATAGAAACCTGAGTTTTGGGAAGATCCATAAAATCAAGAAAAGGGGTTACATATAAAAAGGTATGATATTTCTCGGTGTGTATGATAGTTAAGGAGAGAGGCTTCGATGGATCTAGTGGGAGACGTTGAATAAGTCTAGAGGCCTTATTACCATCAATGTGTATTGGACTTTGATGTGGGTGTAATATTAAAGACGTTATTCTGAGGTAAGGGTAAATCCTATTGGAATACTATGTCTTATTTTAGAATATAATTGGGAAACCAGATTTGGGATTTCAAAAAATATACAAATTATTCATAATTTGAGGGTATCCGACAGAAATGGTACCAAATTCAGAAATTATTTATAAAAGAAATATTTATTGTAGTAGATTCTATTGTTTATAAAATAAATGGATGATTTTGGGATTTATATAATAAACACCATGGATATCATAAAAGAGAGGTTTGATTAATTATATATGATGGAGTGGTAAAAAACTAATGTTGCGATGGGGATACCTTCATTGACTGGTGGTAAACCAGGATTTATGGTAAACACAATGATTCACCAACATGAAAGGTATGAAACCGAGGACCACTTATTGGTTATGTAGAGATAAGGGAGTCTGGTGGTGAAGAATCTAGGGGATGAATTTTGGACTAGAAGTAATCTATTGAGGGAAATGCAGAACCCTATATTCAATGTCCTAGAATAGATATTCCAGATTTAGGTATTTGTACAATTCATCACATCTCATTATAACAACATTATACCAAGAGAAATATAACATTATTTCCTCTAACATGTGTGTGGGTCGATAAGTGTGGATGGTTTTAATGAGTCCTAGTGTTATGAATGTGGAAATATGGTATGTTTCCCTCATGAAAAAATATAGTATGAATAGAAACTCCATCAAATATATTGAGGGTATCTTCATCCACTATTGATGTAAGACATCCATGTGTCTTTTTTTGTATTGTGGGGACCAGAGTGGAGGATTCCATGTATGGTTCCATGGGTCTGAGCCCAACAATAGGTGTTATATTATACTCATTTGGTCCCTACCTCACTTAAAAATAGACAATTGTCTGTTATTGACCCCATATTTATGTTTCAAACCATCAATGTATTCCTATATCAAATTATCTTAATCTGTAAAATTATTTTATTTCAATGGTAGTTATCCTTAGAGGTTAACATCCCTTGAATGAAAAAAGAAATAATGCACTGATGGTCCCTAAATCCCTTATTTGGACCATTAGGATTGGGGAGTGAGTGAGCTCCCAAATCACTAATGGTTTATGACTGTTTACTTATCAACAAGCCTCTAATGGGGAAGATCTAGAAGTGACAATTTTCCCAAATGAACCCTTGAATGGATCAAGGGAGCAGCTAGTCAAAATATAGTCAATAGGGTATTTGAGGATTATATAATATGAAATAAAATGTTTAAAATACAAATGGGAGGATGATGATGTAGAAAACCCCCTTAGCATATATCCAACACCCTCATAGAGGATACATGATGTCAACCCTTATGCCACATAGACCAAGGATATTTAGTATGATTTCTATCCCAACGAGTTGGATGACTCATGATAATATGTTTTCAAAAATAACTGATTGATCTGATTTGGGCCATGGAGGAATATCTATACTTTTTCTACCTCCATCCTTGCAGACCAAGTTATTGATCTTATTTTATCCTTTCATTATTATCTTTTGATGATGGAGACTACATGAGTTGACCACTGTCCATCCCATGTCATAATTTATGACTTATTTGACAACTCAAAGCATTTGGGATGGAAACATTTTGATGAACCTTGGAACATGTATATCTATATTGGTTTATGTGCTCTCCATAAGACTAACTGAGATATTTCATACTGAGAAGAGTATGTAATAAAGTACTATGACATTAAATTTTCTGATAAATTGATTATCCTTCACCTAGAGGATCAATTGGTGATGGAAATGGATAATTTTTATCATCTAGTGTCTTATGTGGTGGTGTGTGAGGTGAGTAAGTGTAGGCATCATGTGTGGGTACTTGAGGAGTTCCTACATCTAGAGGAGGAAATATAAGTGCTCACTAGGTTGCAAAAAATTGGTGAATCATAATTCTAATGTAAATCCAAGCTCAAAAAATTATTCTCCCAGGTGGATCTTTAAGAATATATTTTTTACTAAAGGAGAGGCACTAATTTTTGGATGATACTCCATGTGTTATTTATCATTAAATAAATTGTACGACTTGATCTTGCTCCCTTTTTTAGGATTTTTAATCATGATCATGTTGAATATATAATAATATATTAACCACCATAATGACATGACTCTTTTGTTTGTGATAAATAATAAATCTACAAAATATCATCAAATTAATTTAGATTGTTTAAAATCCTTTCATGGTTGTTGTTCCGAATGTTACATCGATCACAATTGCGAATAATTGTGGATAATGAAACTTGGTTGTTGTGGATCCATGAATTCAATTCTCTATCAATGTAGAAAATGCATGGGAAAAATCCCCAATATAGATATAATTCCTCTAAAGTAAATGGAATGATGGGTAGAGGTAAATTGTTAATCTATTAACCCAAACCAAGTGATGAATTGGGAATATTGGTTAATAATGACCATTGAAAACTATCAAAATATTTTAATTTCTATAATATTATTAAAAATTTATCTGCGAAGGATTGTATCCTGGTTGTGAAGTGGTCCTTTGTAGTATTTTTCTGTCAAAATAGGGTAGTCTATTCAGTGGTGATGAGAATATACCCTATTAAGAAATATAACATGGATGACTCGAAGGTCAATAGACTGTTGTGTCGCTCAAATTTGGGTTCTGATTTCATTTTCAATGTGGATGTCAATCATAATCATGGGGCACCATTTTATGTATATGGATGAGATGGATTCAAAGGGGGAGTTAAAATAATTTTATGGTTGACCTTTCATGAACTAATCATATTGATGGTGCAATCAAAAAATAGAGAAGGCAAGCAAGTTAGTGTGGAAAAGTGAATTTATAATTTGAGAGAGACATGAAAATATAATCTTATTTTATTCAATGAAGAAATAATTGTGAGAATATGAGTTTTATATCTTGTGGTCGCAAAGCATTCACCACATAGTGGGAAATTCATTATGTTCTCAAAGATTTGGTTATAGAAGTGTGCCTTTTCTTTCTATCTAGATAGTAAAAAGGAGTAGTTACTTCTTAAATTTCATTCATCATGCACCACATAGTGGATAATACTTCAAAATCATGTATTATAGTATAGATCATTGACAATATATGTCATCTCATTATCAAGTGGGTAAAAAGGGAAACCCCTCATAGGCTATGGGGACCAGTATTATGGGAGGAAAAAATGAAGGCATGTGTCTCTATCTGAGAAAATGAATTCTAACATCACTACGTATCTAGTGGACTTGGATTCATGGCATATATATTTTCTTAGATTGTGTGGTAGATCACAAACACCAATGGGTGTTGGTTTGAAATGTATGCTTCACATAGTGAATCCTCTCAACAGAGGTTCAATATATTTCATTATTTTAATTCATTATATTGGGATGATACCATTCATTATAATATCATGGGAATAGAAATTGACCATGTACGTAGTTATCATACGATGAGGATTAAATGGGGGGATCTCAATATTTTCCTAAAGGGAACTGATCCAAAACCCCTAATATCATGTAATTCATTTTCAATGTGAGAAACAAAGGGATTACTTCAAGGGGGTGTGGGTTGTTGTTGTAATAATACATCAATTTATAAGAAACCTATAAATATAGGGAATCTAGTATTGATATATGGCCAGAATCTAGTTCCTACGAATCTTATTGAAATAAAATAGGGGTAAAATTAAGGGTGTCATGGATCCACTTGACTAGGGTGGTTTGGATGGAGGTAAATAATGGATTCCAAAATATTAATTGAGAAGAGGTGATATATTGTCTAAGTATTACTATTTAAAAAACTCATAACATTAATTCGACATGCATATAATAAGTAAATTATGCATTAAAACATGGACAGAATATTTAACATTTCTTTAAACTATAAGGACTAACTTTTTTGGATTAAAATCCTTTGGAATGTTAAACCTATATAGGATATTGACCTTTGGAGCTTTTTTTCATTATGGGGAACTCAATTTTGTCATTAAATATTTTTTGATAAATCCAAACACAATGGTAAAAAATCATTATAAATAAGGTAAACGTTCTAAAATATATCGGAAAACAATGAGCATACACTATCATGTTTTAGGATCCTTAACATGGTGCACCATTCTATTTGGATTAATGAACCATAAAAAACATGATAAAGGATTTAATGTAATTTGGAAAGGTAATGGTTGGTCCCAAATTCAATAGATTTTATGATATCAATCATGGTCTAGAGGATGATAATTTATATATATAATGGAAGAGAAAGAAGGACATGAATTAGAAATCTCAACATCAAAATAGATATCTCCTAGGGGTGAATACTATTTACGGTCATAATGATTAGACCAAATGTGAGGGGGTTTATATAGTTGAGAGGAATGACAAGACTGAACATGAACTAGATGGAAAAAATTACTTTAGAAAACTTCATTGGTAAAGTAAGGACTCTTTATGCCATGATTCATCTACTAAGGTTCTCAGTTTAGGTTCACTGAATAAAAACCATAGATCATACATTTTAAAATCAACTATATATGACCAAGAGGTGATACTACATGTCAATTAATTATTATCATAGGGTATACACATAAGACTACGTTCAATATTCTATAAGAAAATGGTATTTTTTCCAATCTATATTGGAGTAGTGGAAGCCTTATGTGAATTAAAGAGGAACATCCATTATTGATAAGCCTCTAATTTCATTCACATCATGATTCTTTGACTATTGAGGATTTTCTTAATTTATCATGGAACTAGCCCCAAACAATTCAAGTTATATTAGCCTGGAATTGATGTGATTCTATGTAGACTAATGCTATTCATATTTGAATGAGGAGTAAATGGGTAATGGTTTTGATCAAAATGTTTTATTGAAAACTTGGCCTAATGGGAATATCTATGATGTTTTTAGATCTAGATAGTAAGATCCCAAAGTAATATTTATTTATTATTATACGTTAAGATATTTCCAAGTTATAAAATTGGATGACTCTAGGAGGGAAGTCTTACCGTTTTCCCAGTTTTGGCCTACTAATCTATTCTATATCTATCGATCGGAAATTTAGAATTAATATATTTGGAGTAATGTAGGCTAGATTTTATGGCCACACAACTCTGACCAAGATTTTGATGGGTTTTATAGATGTGCATCTTTGAATATAGGTGGGAAATCCTCTTGGTATAGAATGGGGAAACATTAGGTGAATGAATCATTATGGCTAGGGAAACTTTTCCCAAGAAAGTGGTACATGTGGTTTAGGGATATTTTTATTCGATATAAGGTGTGATTTCCCCTATAAAAATGAGAATTGAAAACCCTAATTTAAATTAAAGATCATGTGTTCAAATATTTTAAATAATTATGTGGTAGTAGTTCCTAGTTTATGGTCATTGAATTCAGACCATAGGCATAGTGACATTTAAATTCTAATAGATTCATGTTGGGAAATTCCTAGATTATGGTCAAGGAATTAAAACCATTGGAAATGTAACTTATGCAGAACTAGTTAAGGGAAACTCCCAATATAGATTAGATAACATAATTTTGATATAGAAAACCAACATTAGGTTTTTACATTTTTAAAAGTTGTGATACATGGACTATCTACTATTGAGGGAAATAGAAACATGAGCTATAAAGTTTAAAGGAATGTTTGAAACTGGGATTAAAAAAATATAGAGTATATTTAGTTATGGTCATATGACTGGGCCTGTGATGGGAAATATGGATGTAGCAATGTATCCCATGGAGTTAGAATATTTGTATATGAAATTCATGGGAAATGAAAAGTATGAACATTTATGAATGTCATATAAAAGACGGGAGATGAAAAATAGGTTTCTCTGGAAATGGGCTATTAAAACCTTTTACGAATCAATAAAATTATCACGAACTGGAGAAATAGTTAGGGATGGGATTAAATATTAAGGCTAGGCCAAAAAAGGAATATCCAAATGTTACTAAATATATCATTTGATATAAATAAATCATCAATTAGCTCAAGAAGGTTGCATGGCAGGATACCAACACTAGATGGGTGAATGCACTTAGGTGAGGATTTGAGAAGTCATGCAGTTTTAAGTCATATGATCATGAAAAAACAATATAGTTTACCCTCTTATAGAAGGATATTTTTTTTTATTTAAGGTCATATGGTGAGGATAAATACAATGGCGTGTATCTCCAAGTGATGTGGAATTTAGACACATAGTTTTTCTTTATAATATGTGCCAGAATAGGATGTAAAGTTTATATTCTCGAATCCATGCCTAATTAAGATGTAATATTTTCTACATTAAATTGTTGTCACAATGAAATACAATGTGAACATAAATAAAAAATTAAAAAAGGTAACATCAAAATTGGTGAAGGTAGACGTGATCATTAAATTAGTTAATTTAGTACTATGAAGGGTCCATGCACACAAACATGAAATCCCTCAATCATGTTGGGAAACAAGAGACTAAATACATAATAATATCATAATTATTATCAGTTTTGTAAAAGAGTGTAGATTAGTATCAACCATATCTTATGACAGTTAAAAAATGCGAAAGGTTATCATTATTCTGTTACATAAACCATTTGATGTGACAAAATATATGGAAAATTTGGATGGGGAAGAACCTAAATAAACAAATTATTTTTCAAATAGGATTGAGTTCAATAGGGGATAATACTGATGGAAGTAAAATTACACAGAAATTACAGAGGATATATTCCATGTTAATTATCATTAGAGGGATCTGAATCAGAGGGGAGAGAGAAGTTGTTTATGGATGACTAATTACCACATGAAAAATGCAGGTTTCAATTCTACTTCGTTAGGGATAGTGTAAACAAATTATATTACATCACAAACTATATCATCAAAACATGGTACAAGTAATATATCTATTAATAGTAATCCAAGATTAATAACATTTATAGAAGGTATACATTTAATGAAATGTGATGTAACTATAGGGGAGTTTATTCTAGAATGGACAATTGATTGTGTCCCAAATCATAGAATAACCTAATTGGGGTGGTGAATAGAAAATGTTGATCATATATATTTCAAATAACTAGATGTACAATATTTTTTATTGGCCACGTCATGGGGGAATATCAGTACTGGAAAACAGATAAACCATATGTGGATAGAAGTATTATCTTGATGTTAAATGAGAAGTGGGTACCTAAAAAACACGATTCTTCATCAAGATGGAAAAATTATAATTGAATGGATTTTTGGCCTAGGATAATGAATCCATGTGTCACTAATTATCCCACAAGGTGGTAGTTAAGACACATATATTCATGGGGGGAATAGTGTAGTAGGATACTCAACCCAAAATGAATCTATTCATTTGAGTAATAAAATTGAACTGAATTTTTATTTCATAAATCATACAAACGATATCTTCTACTTTTTGTTCATGCATTTAAGACCGATGATAAGGATCTTTTATGTCATAATATCAGGAAATTTATTTTATAGAATATTGTCATATAGTAATGATGATATATTTTTACCATTTATGTTATGTTATTGGGACTATTTTCCATTCATTTCATGGCTTTTATATTTATCGTCATGTTATTAAGATCTAATGCAATGATAATCCGCACATATAATTTTTCTTCAATTTTATTTAAATTATAATTTCATCATTGTTTCAAAATGAGACACACTTGCCTAAATAAATCCTTTCATGTAAGGTCAACAGTATACTCCATTTTTTATTAAATATCATTACGATCAACCAAATATTCCATTGATGATATCAGAGGTGTATCAAGATATATGTCGATAAATATTTCTACCCCTCAATGAGATGGTGTACTGGACACCTCATCAGGAATGGAAAACATTTACACACATACTATAGTATAGAAAAAAATATCCACCGAGTTAGCTGCTCAAGGATTTAACCTATTCAACTGATGAGAAAATAGCAACACACTATTTAATCTTACCCTATCAACTTTAACTAGGATTCATTCAAAAAAATGATGAAAAATATTGCCCCATAAACCCATTGAAACTGCCTATTCTGATGGATATAATGAATATGGTTATAGATGGTGTATGGATGGTTTATCCCATGAATTAAATCATACAGTCTCATTGCACCATGAAAACATACCGTGATTAATTTTCTCCACCATAGGCCTAGTAAAACTCCATCTAAATTAGAGTAATTATAGAATAAATTCAATAATGTGATTCTAGTCATATTATGTGGGCTACAGGCTCTGTTAAAATATCTTATTCTAGAATAAGGAATATTAACATAATGGAATGTTGGAGATTTTTTCTTTTTCCTTGTTACATTACAAAATACGTTTTTGTTCGAACCTCTTTTATGCACTAATCGATACATTTTATCCAATTATAGTGAGGATTAAGAGGTTCTTGGGGACTTGGAGGATATGAGTTAGAGGAAGGTGATTGGTGGAATGTGGTATTGGAGATGCTGGAGTTCCTTCATCTAGCTGGTGTAGTCCACCGACCAATAGGTTGGCTGTATAGGTTCTTGGTAATCATTATGGTGGTCTATCAACTAGTCGGTACAAATTATATAGAGTAGATATCCTACATTTTTCACCATCTTAGTGGTGGGACCTCTATACATTTCGAAGAATAAGATAATATGACTATGTAATCAGTGCTTCCCTCTTACAATCTAGTGGATTTTGGATGGGATAGGATAAAGAGGGTTGGAGTTTTATTCTCTACAAAAAAACCATCATTTAATACCTAACTACACATTACTAAACTGTAATAAATGATTTCTAAATTTTTAGTGTTCTATAAGGAATATTTTGAATCTTCAACACCTTTTCCTAACCTTTTAATCCACTATTTGATCCAAAACACTTTAATTGGTGTGTATTTTTTATTTTTTTACGTTTCCCACCTGCCTCAACTAGGAAATACTTCTTCAATCCATCATAGGGGGACTCAATTTCAGGTCGTAAATTTTAATGGTGATTTTAATTGATATGATCACTTGAAATCATGTTTTCTTATTTATTGTTTGATGTTGGTTGTCTAAAACATCTTCCTATGTTTTTTATTTATTCATAGTATGTGAAACTAGTGAAATATAATTAGAACATTTTTTTTAAGACACAAAATGGTTTAAATTATCTTTTATGGCTTCAATACCTATAATTAGAACATAATAGGACCCCATTCGATTAGTGGGAATTTAGATTGGGACAATAATCCACTCAAGAAGTGTGCCTACCCCTAATCCAACGTTGTAACATGAAACATAAAAAGCTAGAGCCCTATATTGAATTGGTAATTTAATAAGGATTAACATAATTTTTTAATGGGAATAGCATGTTAATTGAAGTGACTATCTTGATAATGACTCCCTTAGAATATGTGTATTAAATTCACATGAAATTAGTATTATCATAATTATAAGATGGCATAAAGACATGATTGACAAGTGAAATTGTAAATCAGTATAAATGGATTGTGTATTGAAATGTTTACAATTTTTGTGATTTTTTATTAACAATATAGGACACTAGAAATTGTATTAAATGGTTTAATGTAATTTAATGAAAAAATTCTATAAATTTTTTAGATGCCATAAATTATCCAATTTTCAATATGTTAACATCTTTTTCATGTTGGGTATTTTGATGAGCATGGATCTTATTTGAATCAATGATTGAATTGTAAAATATTATATATAATGAGAATTCATAAAAGCTGTGATGCACCATAATCATTTAAGATAACCTATAATGTGTATTTTAACTAATTATAGTGATACTTTTTCCCATGGTATTGTCTTCCAACATGGGAACATGTAAATATTTTTTGCATGGGAAGTCACATAGATAACATTAAATATTGATAATATATCTCATAATTTTCAGGGGAAAACACAATGGAAATATGTGATAAAATTAGTAAAGTTAGTTCCTATAAATTCTAATAGAGCAAGAATAATTTTTTTTCCATTCAAATGGAATCCACCTTGATTTTGTGATGATAATGAAAGAGATATCTAGTATCATTAAAAATAAGGTATTTAATTGACCCAGAATGTCGATCCAAAGGTCAAGGCACGGTGGGTAATTTAAAATTTTGTACTATCTAATGAATTAATTATTTAGTTATCATATTTTCTTGTCCAATATTATCTCATACTACATATGCTTCAAATTTATTGGTGTTAATGAATAGAGTTTTACTCCCACCAAATTTAGGAGTCATTTAGTACCCTTGAAAATATTATGGATGTTACTCTGTACCAATTAAAGTGTGGTAATGATTGATTTAGTTACAACGATGGATTTGATTATATCACAGACAAGGGACTGAGCATTGGGTATGGGATTGGGTTTTTGGATTCTTAATCCTAGTGTTTGTTTTTAGATCGTTGTTTTTATGTCATTAATTATTGAAATTGTTGGAAATAATTTATATCATGAAATGATTTATTATATTTGGATTGGTTGGTATTAGTATATTATATTAATTATTTGGGTATTTTGATTGGATTAACTTATTTTTAATTTTATTTCATCTCAATCTCAGAGGGTATAGTTTTATAAATATAATTATAAACAGATTCTTATAGTTTGTAGATTCTAGCACCTAGGGATTCAAATATGAGGTCATATGGTGACCAATATGGATCACAAGAGGGATGAAATGTCCAAGCATGTTACAAAGTTATATCATTGAAGATTTATTATTATCTTCTTTAAAATTTGGGGATGGTATATAAGTGACAATAATGTTTCGGGGCTTATAATTTAATTTTTATAGTAGTTGTTAACACATGTTTTGGGATAAACCCATTATCCATTGATTTGATTACTATTTATGATGTTAACTATTTTCTGTTGTGATGTTATTTCACCATGTGTGATGCACTTGTTATGTGGTGTTACTATTTTAAGATATTTTTCTCAATTTATATCATGTTATGAGTTTCATATGAATGAATCAAGGTAGGTATGTGTGAAAATATGTTCAAAAGAAAAATTCATTATTGGGGAATATTTACCAGAAATGATAAAATATCCTACTTAAATATTGAAATGTAGAAACATTTCATATCGTATAAATAAATTAATAAAACTCATATAACATGATAGTTCACCTATTAAGAAATGTTTTGGAGAACCCTTGTTTCATCTAGTCTTTGTTGTCATCTTTTCATTATGAGTTAGATGTTGATATGTACCTTATGATCTATGGAGTGTGTTGATCATTGTAGAGAGAGTATCACTATTTTTTATTTGGGATGAAAATCAGGAGATTGGTATCAACAACATATCTAATGTATTAGAGCCAAAACATCCTGCAACTCTGGGAAAAGTGATGCATGATCATATTTATGACCTTTTTCTATGAGTCATGTGATTTAGGAAGAGGGAGACTAATCATGTCATACCTTCAATGTTCAATCTGACTAGATATGTCTTAATATAGAACCCAATGAAATCTATAGGGTGGGGAGGTCCTTAGGTACACTACTATAAAAACAGGAAAGGGAAAAGCCACCTTTTATCAGTGCTAAGAAAACAGTGCTTATAAAGAATCCCTTTATCAGTGCTAATGTTTTAGCACTTATAAAGAGTACTCTTTATAAGCGCTAAAAACCACTAATAAAACCATAGTGCCTTATTTTATAAAATCGGGTGCAGAATATCCTCTATTTATCGTGCCCACAAGCCCTCACGGTGCTGTACCACTTGTGACAACTCCCTTACCCCCAAATCTTCTCTTTGTCGGACCTCTGTCGCTATCTGTACTCCTTATCCTCCCCCTCAAACCCCTTCTACAGATCAATCTCCTCACAAAACCTATTTCCCCTCCTCTCTACTGGACCCTACTCCTCGCAAACCCTTCTCCTTAATTTATCAATGGTGGCGGCTCCACTCGTGAACCTCCCCCTTTGGCAGTCGCGCCTTCCTCTCCTGACATAGCAAAGAAGGCTCCCTGACCGCTTGACACTTCTTCTCTCCTGCCATCGCAGGTGCGATCTACTCTCGATAAGTCTTCATATTCTCCTATTATGTTTACTTTTTGTGGATAGGTTTTTTGAGATTAGTTTTCATTAGGGTGATGTTTGGATTCTTTCCAATAATCAAAATCCAAGGAGTAGATGCTAACTAACATAGAGTTCTAACAATCTATGTTAGGAAATAACACACGTAGTGGATTTTTATACTTGGTTAGCAGATGAATTGAATTTAAGTAAGACATATTTGTGATTCCTCATGGGTCCTTATGATGTTTGGAACTAGTTTTTTTTACCAAGTTTCATATATATAATGGTTCTATATTCTCAGGAAACCTTAAGCTAGACCTTGTTATACATGAAAAATCTATTAATGCTGAGTGTTTTACCCTCATCCTTCTAGTGGAGTGGGTTTATCTATATTGGTAAATTTGACTTTTTGTAAACCGCATCATGAAAAAGAAGAGTTTTGATAGTACCCGACCCATTATTAATTGGTTACACTTTGTGGGTGTCATGATGTGCTGATGATTGTGTTTATGGGGAAGGTTCTATTTATGATAGTGATTATGACCCCTAAAAAATAAAATTTTTATCCAACCGTGTGGATATTGTGTTATACTTCCCCCAGTTAGTGAGCATGGATTTATGTAATGTTTGCAAGAAGAATACTTTTATTCCCTATGAATGTCGATGAATTATGGAATGCTTCATTAGGGATACTTATGTTCATCTCGTGGTAAGGATATGGTGTATGCATGAACGCATATACACGTGATGATGAGTGTCTTTGTGATGTTATAGTGTTCTAAATTGAATCTGTCCTTGATACAGTTCATAGTAGAGCCTATTATCCATTTAGGTTCATTTATTATTAAACCAATATTCATAGAGTGGCCTCCAGTCTTCATGCACTAAGGCCACAAAAGATGAGGAGATCAGAGTAGCGCTTTCATAGAAAGGTGAATGATATTCATTAGAAAAGGAATTTTGGTTTAGATAGATGTATGAACATGTGAGCAGTAGTATTTGGGTGGTTAATTCTTTTTATCATTTGGATATGTTCTTATCTTCAATCAATGGTAAATTCCACACATCATTCCTTTATGTCAAGGATTATTTAAGGGGGGTTTCCACATAGTGATCCTCTATGACCAATTATTCCTAGGTGCTTGTCTAGAAGGCTATTTCTTGAAAATGGGGAGACACCATGCACTTCATTGGGTAGATAGTGATTATTACTTGATACCTATTATGGGAATAAATATAGTTATTTTGAAGGGAGGCTTCTCTAGTAAAGAACTACCCTTGGCGTGTCAGGACAATTGATTCTGGTTAAGTACACCTACATTGTGGAGCACCTGATTATGTAATGGGGGTGAATTTATTCTTAGGGGATTTTAAATGTCATTCACATGGATGGATTGTACTTCAGCTCTTAGTATTAAATCCATTAATTTATGGTGATCAATTCATAGACCGACCTCTTTTATTTTTGGGAAATTAAAAATTTAATACTATGCTTTGGATGGCTATATTAGTGTTCTATGATTATACCTATTGTTTGAGTTGATATCATAAAAATTTTAGGTAGTGATCTTTTGGGATGTAGGGTTCGCAGAACCCACCCACAGTTGGTGTGTAATGCAAGTCTCATCTCAAGAGGCTGTGTCATTCATAGGTACCTCATGGATAGACCATTACTCTGAGGAATTTAATATGATTTTGATTGGTATAGACATATCACATTTCATTTTCTTAACATTCATGCTATAGTCAGAGAGGCAATTGACCAATAGTCTAGGCAAAGGAAGGAACTGGAGAAAGGAGGTTTGTACAGCACTAAATTGATGGAGGAGATCAGGGAGTATCATGAGGTGGATGGAACTTTGGTTTCATTCTACTAATACTACCCCTATGTAGACTACTCCTATATTGGGAAGTTGGTGGTTAGAATATCAGATAGTTGTAGTCACTAGAGTCTTTTTACCAGGAGACTCTAGGTGTGTTTGGAGGTATGATCTATGTTCATTATACATTTTTTGTAGTACTATAAGAAATAGGTACCAGAAACTATCTTTCCAAACTTTTTGAATTATCTCCTAGGTATATGGTAGGCATTGGTAGTGCCCTATGTTAGTGAGAGAGAGTTATTGCATATTCATTAGATGTTCATGATAGAAATTATGCTCACTATCCTTAATTATATATTTCTTATGTTAATTAGGGTAACAAATCCTATGATATTTTAGAGTAATTTTTGATAAAAATAGGTTATATGTTTTCACGATGAACCCCTTGTTTTCATTTTATTTGACTTTGGTCACCAGTTGTGGGCTGTTTAATGTGATTAATTTATTATGAATGAGGTGGCTGGTAGGTCTAGTTAAAAGGATGTTTAATGTTTTGCTACAAGGGTGGTGGGTTCTAGAACTATTGGTAAGGGGGTTGGAAAGTGTGTTGATTTTGATGGGGTGGTATATCCTGGTTTTGTTGATTTCCAAATCATTATTGGAAATGGATAGGCTCTATAAATCATTATTTTTATAAGGAAGTGGTTCTGTTATACTTTTTTGGATGTCTTGTTTTGTTTATTTGAATCATAAATACTAATATTTGTGATTTAAATAAGATGGAGATAAATAAAGAATGGGTGGATGCTAGTTTTTTGACAATAGAGTATGATAATTGAGTGAAAGTGCTCATCAAATTTCCAAAGGATCACAGAAATGATTCTTCTCAAATCCTTTGTCAGTGTTTACATTGTCGTTATTCTAGACTAATTACTCCATAGGAGTTGGATGAACATTTTATATGTCATAGAATAGATCACACTTATAAATGATTGAATAAACATGAAGAAAAAGCAAATGTAGCTACTGGCTGGTTTAAAACAACATTTTATGTATCATCATATATGAATAAAAATATGGATAATGAATAAGAACATATGGAGGATGTGATTATAGATGTCAATGATGATCACGATTGTATTGAGGAAATGAAAAGGATAGTTGAAGATAAACTCTGTGATTGCCCAAAATTGTTTGAGTAGTTAATGAGTTGTGAAAAGACTCCATTGTATGCGGTTTGCACTAAATATATAGCATTGTCAGCAACAATGAAGTAGTATAAATTGGAAGCAGGCAATGGATGGAGTGATGTCTGTTCTACAGATGTACTTTCTCTCTTGAATGACATGCTCCCGGAAGATAATGAGCTCCCAAACTAGACATATGGAGCTAAAACAATTCTACACTCGATGGGTATGATTTTTGAAAAAATACATGAATTCTCAATAGATAGTATACTATTTATCAGGGATAAAAAATTCTATACAGAATGCCCAAACTGTGTCGCTTCTCGTTAAGAGAATTATGAATCCAGCCCTATGAATGTTGTATGGTACTTTCCAATCATTCCATGGTTTAGGCATCAATATAGAAGTGAAGAAACTAAAAGACAATTGTTATGGCATGAATATAAACAAAATAATGATATGAAATTACGTCACCTGGGTGACTCTCCTCAATGGAAGACAATTGATCATGAGTATCTTGATTTTGGAAAAGAGCTGAGAAACCTTCTCCTTGCATTTTCTTTAAATGGAGTGAATCCTTTTGGATTTCAAACCAGAACTCACAGTACATGGCCTATTATGTTGGTAAATTGTAACATGCCACCCTGGTTATGCATGAAAAAAAATCATCATGTTATATGTGCTTATATCATAACCAAAACAAATAGGTAACAATATTGATGTTTATTTGTCTCCTTTAATTGAGGATCTGAAGTTATTGTTGGATTCAGGTGTTATATTATGTGATGCTTATAAAAGTGAATACTTCACATTGAGAGTGATGTTGAATGGGCGGATAACTGATTTCCCTGGTTATGGTAATTTTTTAGGAAATAGCATTAAAGTAACTCATCTGTGTCCCATGTGCGAAGAAGATACAAAATAAATTAGGATGAAACATTCATCAAAATCTGTGTTTCGATGACATTATAGATTTCTACCTCATTGGAATATATACCGATCATGGATGACATCATTCAAGGGATGTTCATAACAATTCACAACACCATCTCTACTAACATGCGATCAGCTACATATTAATGAAAAATATGTGAACACTGTTTTTAGTAAACCATTTTCGAATAACATTACGAAAATCAGTTGGAAAAAGAGATCAATTTTTTTGAATTACCATACTGGAATTATTTGTACGTCAAACATTTTCTGGATGTGATTCATGTGGAAAAAGATGTTTGTGATAGTGTTATCATAAAATTGCTAAATTCCCTTGAAAAAACAAAGGAGGGAATTAAGGCAAGGCTGTACATGATTAACATGGGAATATGAGAAGAGTTGGATCACGTCAAGGGTGAAAATTGAATGTTTCTTCCTATAGCAGCTTACACTCTTTCCAGGGAGGAGAGATATCAATTTTTCAACTTCTTCAATGATGTAAAGGTTCCAGAGGGGTATTCATCAAATATCAAGAACATTGTGTCAATGAATGATTTTAAGTTAAAAGGTTTGAAATCACATGACTATCATGTTTGGATGAATGATTTAATTCCTATTGTTTTATATTTAATTTTTTCTAAGATTTTTCATCATACGTTAACCAAACATTGTTTTTTAGAACGCTGTATGTTTCAATGTTTTTGACACGGAAAAATTTTCAGCTATGGAAAGAGAAATTGTCAACATATTATGTGAATTAGAAATGTTTTTCCTACCAACATTCTTTTATATGATGGTTCATGTGATTCTTCACTTGGTGATAGAGATTCTTCATTGTGGTCCTGTGATTATAGATGGATGTACCCCGTTTAATGGTATATGATGATTTTGAAAGGGTGTGTCAAAAATCAAAGTCATCCAGGGGGTTTTATAGTGGAGTGATATATTGTTGATGAAGCGATGGAATTATGTACCGAATAAATATCTAATTTGGAAAGAATTTGTCTCTCGATATCTCATCACACTAGAAGAATTGAGGGTAAGGGAATTTTTGGAAAATATTTTATGACAATAAATATTACAGATCGGGAGAAAGACCACCTTTAAGGTATTCAAAACAGTTGGGAGGTTGCTCCAAATATTGAAACAAATAGGGAAATTATTAGGTAGTTGAATCCATCAATGGCTGAAAAATTGAAATCAAATAAACATGGGTCATTTTTTATGTGTATGAGTCAACCCCACCTCAGTCCTAGGAACATTGTGGCAGGTATCACACAAAGTGTCTCTCTTTTGTTGAAAATGGATATAATTTTAATGGAAAACATCAACTGACGTATAGAAATCTGACCAAATACATTCAGATTGTGTTGATACTTTAGGGTAACGATCTGTGGGTCATTTGTGTTGTGTACGAGTAAACACCGCCAGAATCTGAGGCATGGTGTGGCCAGTATCACTCAAAGTGTTTCTCTTCGGTTTAAAATGGACAGAATTTTAAGTGAAAGAAACAAATGATGTAAATAAATTCGACCAAATGCATTCATATTGGGTTGATACTTTAGGAGAATCATCCATGGGTCAGTTATAACATGTACGAGTAATCCCCGCAACAATCTGAGGCGCAGTGTAGCTGGTGTCACTCAAAGTGTCTCTCTTTTGATTAAAATGGACAAAATTTTAAGTTAAAACATCAAACGACATACATAAATCTGACCAAATGTATTCGTATTGTGTTACAAATTTATGGGAATGATCCATGAGTCATAGTTAATGTGTATGATTAACCCCCCCCCCCCCCCCCCCCCGAACACCACCCCGCCCCCAGGACACTCCCTTGGATAGCATCCCCCCACCTCCACCCTGGACAACCCCCTATCCCCACCCCCCTGGACACCCACCTACCCTCCTGGACGACACCCCACCCCTCATAGACACCACCCCACCACATGGACACCCCACCCCCCAAACACCCCCACCCCTAAGGACAACCACCCCCACCCACCTGGACACCACCTTGGACAACCCCCCTGGACACCCACCAACCCCCTGGATGGCAACCCAACCCCTCCTAGATACCACCCCACCACCCCACCACCTGGACACCCCCACCCCCTGGACACAGCCACATCCCCTTGGGAAGGAACCCCCACCCCCTCGACACCACCCCACCCCACTCTGACAACCCCACCAACCCCCTATACACCACCCCATCCCCCTTGGATGACCTCACCAACCCCCTAAACCCCCACGAGTCCTTGGACACCCACTAACCCACTAGACGGAACCTTGAACCCTCTTAGACACCACCCCACCACCTAGACACCCCCACCCTCTGGACACCCCCACCCCCATGTACTGCCACCCCACACCCCATGGACACCACCCCACCCCATTGGACAACCCCACCAACCCCCTAGACACCACCCCACCCCTCTTCGACAACCTCACCAACCCCCTAGACCCCCCACCCACCTCGGACACCAACCCGCCCCTTGGTCACCCCCACCCCTCTAGACAGCCCCACCCCTAGACAGACCACCCCCTGGAAAGCCCCCCCCCCCACTCCACCCATCCCCCTGGAAACCACCCCACCACCTAGACACCCCCATGGACACCCCCACCCCCTTGGACATCCCACACCCCCTCCACACCCCCAACCCCTAGACTCCCCCACCCCTTGGATTCTCCCACCCCTCTAAGACACCACCCCACCCCCTGGATACCACCCCACCCCCTTGGACATCCCCAACAACCCCATGGAACCCCACCCCCAGGACACCACCCCACCCTGGGACATCCCCACCCCTCTGGACACCCTCCACCCCTGGAAAGCCCCCCCCCCCCCCCCTGGACACCACCCCACCCCCTAAAAACCCCCATGGAAAGCCCCCCCACCCTGGACGGCCCCACCCCCTTGAACACCCACCAAACCTTTGGAAGGCATCCCCACCCCTCCAAGACACACCACCACCACCCCAACACCTGCACACCCCACCCCCCTACACACCCCCACCCACTTTGATAGACACCCCACAGCCATGGACACCACCCCACCCCCTTGGACTGCCCCACCAACCCACCTGACCCCCCCCCCCCTCACCCCATTAGACACCACCCCACCCCCATCCCCTACAAAGCACACCCCCCCCCACACCGAACATCCTGGACACCACCCCAAACCCCATGCACACGCCCCTACAAAGCCCCCCAGCACCCCCTAGAAATCCCACCATCCCCCTAGACAACCCCACCCCCTGGACTCTCCCACCCCTCATTGACACCACCCCACCACCTAGACACCCCCACACCCATGAAAACCCCCAACCCATGGACAACCCCAACCACTCCCTGGACACCCCCACCCCCTTGGAAATCCCCCCAACATCTGGGACCACCTCAACCCCCCCAGACACCTCTATACCCCCACAGACAACCTCTTCCCCCCCCGGACTCCCCCACCCCCTAGACACCCCTACCCCTCCCACTTGGATAGCCACCGCAAACCCCTGAACAGCCCCCATCCCCTTGAATTTTGAATTGAATTTTTTACATATTTAAGTAACTTATGAATTGTGTTTTAATGGTGTATGTGTATAAATGTTGTATGGGTATACTTTATGTAATAAACATATGAATTGTGTGGTAATTTTGTATGAATATACTTGTTGATACGATGCTATTTTTGCATGTCTTGTTTGGGTGTACTTCTGCATATTTTATGCTATAGCAGGCAGGGCATTTATCAGTGCTTTTTTAGCATTGATAAATGTATCCTTTATCATAGAATTTTTATCGCTGATAAATGATACCTTTATCATCATTCATTTAGCAATGATAATGGTTACCATTATCAGCGGTTTTTAGCGCTGATAAAGGGGACCCCCTATCAATGAAAATCCTTAGAGTGCTTTTTTAGCACTGTGGAAGCCTGTATTGAGTGTTGATAAAGCCCGTTTTTTGTATTAGTGGTAGCCAAGTTCTAGATCGAGTCCATCTAAACAATATTAAAAATCTTATAGACACACTTGGACAGAAGGATAATGCTTATTGCTCATATGACATGAGGGTAAACTAGGGTCTAGTTAGACACTGTAGTGAAAGAATAAATGTAGGGGGAGCTATCCAAGAAGGACTTATATATAATGTTCTATAGTAACTTTTATGTATACATGTTGACGGATGAAAGGGATTATATTATCATGCACTAGGACCAAGGAAACATGTCATTAATGGACTATACCCGATGTTTAACTGATATGTATTTTTAATGAATCATTGGTGTTAGATGAGATATCTAGGTCTAATATAATCCATGATAGTATTCAATATGATATCATGTTATAGATGGCCATATTTTTTCTAAATAACATCTCTAGTGTGATGAATACAAAATTTTTCACCATTGTCAACCTAAAGGAATCCCGAATTGGTGGGAAGGAAGTCTTAGAATGATGATCAGGAACGTCTTCTTCAGGTGATAAAAAGTACCAAAATTTTATTTTCCACCATGTTAGTGGTTTGTGAAGAAGTTAGGGGAATGGATAGATATGTCATTATCTGGGATCATAAATTTTCTTTCTGGATGTAAAGGTTGGTAACATGAATGTATAGGGTTCATTATTTATTTGGGAGTCCCATTATTATAGGATGTTGGGTCATATGCAATGATTATATAGAATCAAATTATAGACTGCTGGTGTTAGAGGATCATGGGAGGAACTGAATTATATAAAATACTCAACTAACCCATAGTTGATTGGTAACTATATTTCCTTTCGATGCTTGGGATGGGGTAGGGGACATGGTACACCGATGTAAGAGAAGAAGTATCAACATGAGAGAGAAAAATAGGGGATTCATTTTATAGACTACAATCGATTGATCATTTTTTTACAAACAACACAGTCCACTTTTACTTTTCAAGTTATAATATAATCCCCTGACAGAGGTACAATTCTAATGTCATTTACCATTACATGGGTATTGTTTGAGAGATATATTTCACATTATTTTACATATTTTTAATATTATAATGGATTTGGTTGGGATAAAGGAATTACTAATGGGGTAATGAAAAAATGCACTGTTATGGTTCTGATACAAGGGTACCAAATGCAATGATGACTGTTCTCTTGAAAATTATTTTGGACATTTCCATTGGAAGGTGTTTGTGTAAGAGATATTGATATTAAACTTATTTTTCTGTATAGATTATCTAAATCTATAATTGGAACACATCAACTGTTACCAATGGGTAGTTACCATATAATATATAGAATGTTATAAACACATCCATCGTGATGAATGGGATCTACAATATTATCATGAGTGACCTATTCAAGGATAATTAGATTGTCTCATAGACTAATTTGGAATAAATATTCTAGATTTTGGAGAGTCTATATGGATTATTTTTTATCAAGTAGTTATCTAATTTCAAGATGTATTTTTTAAATAATTCTTTATCATAACACCTGAGGTGATTTTTTGTTCATTACCAGGTTGTTGTCATGTGACAAATCTATTTCCATCCCACTTTTCAGGACAACACTAGAAGATATTTTAGATTAGGAAGTTCACTTGGATGATCATGAATATAAATAATTCATTTAGTCTAGTACTTCACCATGGGGTTATCCAATTCATTTCACTAGAATATATGATTGGACATTTTACTTATGTGTGGATTATTAGTGGATGAACCATATATTTTACAAGAAATAATATCACTTCCCATGCCTCGAAAATCTATTCCATTAGTTAATAGGAAACTCTATTTTCTCAAATATTGACTTGAGTTTAGGTTTTAATTATTTGAGGGTGATATCTAACATTCCAAATACTAATTCTAAAATCAGGAATGTATTTAATTAATAATTGGTGATTTCTTTTTTTCAAAAGAATGCTAGAGTATCATTTGTGGACACGATTAAATGGATATTACATTTATTTATGTATAAGTATGTGGTGGTTTTGGTCTATGAAATCTTCTTATAATCCCAGAATAGTTAGGATCATTCCCAACATCTTCACATTTTCTAATGTACGTTAAGCGTGCATCAGCTCTATGCTATGTTGTAAAAATTTAATTTCATGATTAACAATATTAACTTCTTGGGTGACATTACAATAGATTATAGAGTGAAAGTAGACTAAGAGAAGGGTTTAACACTAATTTCATAAGACTAGATAAATTATATCCTTATTATTGGGGGACTTCTGGGTTTATAAGGCTAATACCAGCATTTTAAACAAAAAACACCCTCGTCTGGAATCCTTGAAGTCCATGCTGACCAAGAAAGGTGATAATATTTTTAAGTCTATTGAATATATGAAGGCTTTATTGGAATTGATGAGCATGATTATATCAACATTTTTCATCACCTACACTGAGTTGTATAATTCGTATAT
Source organism: Viscum album (assembly GCA_963277665.1). Classification (NCBI taxonomy): domain Eukaryota; kingdom Viridiplantae; phylum Streptophyta; class Magnoliopsida; order Santalales; family Viscaceae; genus Viscum; species Viscum album. The sequence continues at coordinate 663,674,594 of OY728143.1, read as the reverse complement.
TGTGTTTTATGACACCTCAAGAGTCAGGATATATATAGTTATGATGCAAGATGAACAAGTGGTTTCTTGTGGACATTGAAAATTAATTATATACAAGTATAATTATCCTACTCAGGATCGAGTATTAGATATGGTGTTATAGAACCTAAGATACTAGTATCATTATCTATTGGGTAAGGGGTTTGTGGTGAACATTTATTATATTATCCTAATTAATGATATTTACTCACTAAGACTTGAACCTCAGGTTTTCATGGTGGGTCAAGTAATCATATAATTTTTGCATTGCATTAGAATATACACCTAGAATGGGAAATTTCATCACTCAGGTATTGATTTGGAATATGAAGACACGGGATGTGTGGGAACATTTTGTTGAATAGTGGATGATGGTGATGTTTGTGGATATTTTTTTTTGGATTTTCATGATTCCTAGGTGTTAGTGAAAATTGCCAAAATATTGGATGTTTATTTTCTAAAAGATAACATTCATATATTTCAAGTATCTATTCATAAGTTTTCAACCCTCAAGGGAAACATATATGGTGGCGAGACACTATCATGTTGGTCTCATGGAATAAATGGGTTTATTAATATCCATGGCTGTATTTAGGTACCTATTAGTTTTTATGATGAGATGATGGGGGAATTTGATTCAAATAAATATGTAGTATATCTTATTTTTATAAAGATATATCATGATATCCATAGGAAATATTGCATGATGGGGATAAAAAAGGAGTTGGTTGGATTTGTGGCATTATATATCAACATTTGTAAGGTGAAAGATGGGAACCAATGGTTTTATGAGTTATTATATACTTTTATCATTCAAAAATGGATGTGGGGTGATTTAAATTTAAACTTTATTACAAGATTACAAATGAAATATCTGAAATATTATGCAATAAATGATATTATTGATTGACTGAAAAGGGTTCCAACTTATTCCCTATTAGGGTGACCTTCACCATTAATGAAATTTTTAATCACTATGTGTCAGTTATAGTTAATTTATTAAGCTTTCTAAGATATGTTTTTTTAACATCTTGATTTTGAATTAAGGTTCTGGAAGGGAAATCATAAATCCTTGAGATAGTTAGATATTCTAAAAAATCCTTTAATCCACTTAAAATATACCAGTCTAAGTTGATGGTTTAGAATATAGAGTACATGGTATGTGATTGTGTTATGGATTTTATTGATTCATGGATTCTGCATCTTGAACTCATAGTGCATTCCTATAATTAAAACATTATTAATATATATAGAAGTCTAATTTTGAGGATTTATATGTAGTATTGTTTGGTTCACCATATTTTTGTTAGAGGCTGGGGATTTTGGGATTTTTGGACCACGCCTTTTGTATGAGAAAAATAAGAAGGATTACTTCATCAAAATTTGTTTGGAAACAATGAAATGAATGTATAAAGCTTTTTTAACCATTATATATGAACCCGACATATTTATTTTAGTCAGTATGTTTATGTTTAGGTGTCTCCTAGTCCTGGAAAATGTTGTAGCTGAAAGAAGAGAAAACTAGAAAGATGGTTTTTTATTGTAGTTTAAATATTTGAAATAATCAGTCTTGTTTCATGTAGATCAACACATCCACAATGATAAATTTCAATGCACCACATTTTTCACATGTCATAAATCAATAAATATCATTTTTCCACTTTCACATGATATATATCAGTGATGTTGAGATTGATGTTGTGGAGTAATTTTTGGTGAATCTAATCTGTATCTTAAACCTAAATGAGAAGAATCATTGAGGAATGAAAATTACCCTTGTGTGAGTGCATTGGTTTCATAGGTGAGTTTTGGAGGTCACATGGGAGAGGGACTTATATATGATGAAACAGTGGAGCAAATTTCTTATTATTTTGGATCAATGATGCATGAGAACACATCTCATTGATTAGTTTTTATATAATAGAGAGGTTATAAGATATCATATTTTTTCTAGATACCCTCCTCTTTATGATTCTATTAGATCCCTATTATTTCTTTAAAAAATCGTGTTTCCCATTTATATTTATGTTCCCTAGGTGGTCTAGTACTTGGAGGATCTAAGATAGTGGAATTCCAAATGTGGCACCCAGTATGGGATATGTTATAGTTCCATGTAATGGCTTGTATAATCCATCCAATATTTAGAGGGTATTACAAGAGTTCAATTAGACTATAAGAGGATCAAAAAATAGTTGGTGGATCCCACTATCTCACCAATTGAGAACATGTATAATGGGCCTCCTATAAAATAATCATCGGCGTACCAATGGAATTGGGTTGGATTAAAATATGAAGGTGTATAATTCACTTTTATACCCATGAGACAATTTTTTGATTCCCTTTAAACATCGGTTGGATCCAAATTCAGGATTTATGAATTTTATGGGTTATACAAGACATATTTGGATTATTCAGTACCTCCTGTTGGAATTTTGATCAATTCATTGATCTGGATGACATGATTTAGGGAGATCCACTCAGTCTTCATGTTTTCATCTTATTTCCTCATAGATCAACTTCTTCCATCCTTAATGTTGTATTTCAATAACTATCTATCAGTTATTATGGTGTCTCAAAATTATTTTGGCAATTTTGTTTATTTTTTTATCTTCTTAAATTCACTAGGATGGTTCCCTAAAACATATCCTAGAGGTCTAGTTTCACTTTTTAGTATATGAAACCTGTAAAATCATGTTTTAATGTTATGTTAATGACCCTAACTCAATGAAATTATCATGTGTGGACTGACTCCCAACACATCTACCTCCCCCAGATCTTGTTGGGTGTATCTGCATTACGACCCAGACATTTAACTGATCAAGTAGAGTTCCTACCCTTGACCCAATGAGCAATTTAGACTCTATAAACCTATGTTCAAATGTTGAATTTGTAATTTTTAGGGAATTAATTTATTTTATCAATTTATTGTAATATGAATTTTGGAAATTAACAATATAAATAATAACTTTCCTTGTAAGTTGTTCATTGAAATAAAATTAGAATAAACATAAATTTATGTTTAAACAAAGATATATATGACACTTGAAATTGTAAATGGGAATATATTGATTTTGAAATGGAATTATTATGATTATTAAAAAAACTATCTTTAGGGTGTAAAAAAAATTTATTACTTAATACAATGGAGTATGATTGAAAAAGAAATGATGATTGATAATTGGAATGAATTTCGTTATTTAGAATATTTAAAACAATTTGGAATGTTTTTGTTTTTTTGGTGAGATTGAATGATTAATTCATTGATGTGTGATTTTTAAAAACATACATAGTATGGAAATTCACATTAGGTCTATTGTACTTTTGGATGATAAGTGGTCCTATAATTGAAATTTGTACTCTGTCTAGTGATACATTTTATATTAGTATGGTTTTGAACTATAATAACATTAAAGTGTTTCTAGAATGAGAATTCATATAGATCCTAGAATATAAGGATTCTGTTTCATGCACTTGGTATGATATCAATCTAGGAGAACACGTGAGAAGCTCTATTATAGGAATTTGTATAGATCCCATCAGAACATGATAATGTGTTTGGACATTAGAATGGGAATGCACCAAAAATTTGGGATCAAATAGACAATGATATGTTGAATCATTATGAAGAATGTATTTGGATAAAATGTATGTGAACCTAGATCTATAGGGTCAATGGGTTATTTGATGTTATATAATAATTAATGAATTAAGTACCATATTGGTCATATAATATCGTTCCCTATTATTCCTAAATGGATATGTTTAGAAAATGTTCATGTTGATCTACAAATAATTACTCACACCCTATTTGGGTGTAGTTTTGTTCTCAGGAAGACTTCATCATTGTATATTTTGAAATGTCAAAGGTTCCCTAGGAATTATTTTGTTAAAAGTATGGTGGTATTTAATGACGAAGTATTTTCTCTTAAGTGACATCTATCATAAATAGTTGGTGGTTCCTGATATTCCAAAAAATCTTCAACCATGCATGTTGTGCTCAAACACCCCTATATTTGTGGTTAATAAAGGGAAATAAATTTGACTAATATAAACATATATATACCATGTTAGAACATACATTCCTTGAATTATCTGTCACGAAACATACCCAAATATTATTTCATGAGGACATTAAACCTAAATGCGTACTCAGTGATTGAAAATATTCAATCATAATGATAAAAAAACATTCAAATTTTCACTAATCACAGAATCACCACAAATAATCCTCTAAAAAAATAATTTTGAACTCAATTTGGAGAACAATCACTTAATAATGGTCCGAAATCATCAGGTTCATCCATATTTACATTGGGACATTGATAAGTCTTTTTAAATGTTATATCATTTAATATAAAGGGGTTTGGATGGCATATAATACTGGGACCATGGACTCAAACTAGTCCTCTACTACATATGGGTCTAGATCTACCTAGGACATGGATCATCTCTACCTTGGAAACCCACAAATCACACTCAACCTATGCAGATCATCCTACTTTATAGGTAGAATGATCTATTACCCAAAAAAAGGTAAATGATTGTTGTTCAATATCAGAGGTAGGTCTACTTGCTACTTAATGTGTGTGAGTTTCATATGTTTTCCACATGTTGGAGAAACCACCATAGAGGGACCCTAAACACATGCATCATAATTGAAAATATACTCATCATGATATTATTATAGAATCATAGTTGTCTATCAGAATTGAAAAATCCTAAAACAGTTGTGACATTCCATTCACAAAAGAGAATATCGAGCGAGCTATCTAAATATGGTCATAGAAGACAAAACCCATTTCTATTAGAGTAATGTATTGTTATTTTCGTAACAACAGGTTCCTTAGTTTACTAAGTTTCATAGTTGGTTTTCAATGTCTTAGTTAATGTATCTTTGGTCCACCACTAAATCATTATGGTCTATGGCCCAAGATCATAACTCCGGACACTTAAAACATCATTAACCTAAAACCCAATATAATCATAAAAAAAAATAAACTCTCTTTCAAGATAAAACTATAGCATCGTAGACTTTCCTACCACTCTAACATAAAAGTACCAACAAGGGACCTCTTGTATGGTCATAATATGGGTTTCCCACCTTAATCCTACCTCTAACAGGATAGGGATCATTATTCACAATGAGTTGGAATATCACACATATAGCTAATCTTATCCAATTCACCTATACACTTGCACATGTATCTCTATACGAACTAGAGTAAAGGAGAATGTAAAATACTAGATTGATAACTACATACAAAACCCCTAACAATTCCATAAACATGTAAGAATGTACATAGTCAACAAATGAGTGTAAAATATATAACCGACAAAAAGTAAGTAGTTCAAAATCCATGATAAGAGGGAAATGGATTGAGAATGAAACCCCCAATTTGACAGTAATTCATCAGCATAGAAACTAATCGCTACAAAGAACCACCTTCAAACACACCCCCAATATCTTTATAAAATAAAATATCATCAAAAAATAAATGAGATTTATAGGAATATCACATGGGATGGGTAACATATACATACCTTATAGGAAGCCCTAAAAAAATAAGTCGATGTCCCCAAAAATGGTTTATCCAAACATGACCCAAAAAATGTGGGGTTAGGTTAGGTCATGTTATGCATGGAGTATAGTTTGTTCATATGAATTCGGGCTGATTTGAGGTTTGTTTGGGTCTGGTCCAGGGTTGGAAAAATTATAACCCAACCAACCAAACTATATTTATATATAATAGATACTAACTAATTTTTTTGACTGATAAATAATTAGTAATAATTTCTAATAATGATAATATGTAATAATAATTTATGTAAAATTATATATATCAACATCCATTAATTATTAATAATTTAAACTCTATAATACGGAAAAATTAGCAAAATATAATTTAAAAAAACTGTATTTACGTAATATTTTTAGTATATTATTGTTATATTTAAATTATATATAAATTATATAACAACATATTTTTGTTATTTTAAATTATATTTAAAATATATATTGTTATATTTATGTTATATAACATTTGATTCACATATATATAATGTCCATTAATAGTTATATTTATGATATATAATGTATTATGTTTTCTATACATTACTATAAAATGTAATAAAATATTATATTTACATTATATATATATAATATCTAACCCACACATATATATTTTTTATATTTGATTTAATCAATATGTTTTACATCTTTTTGTTATTATTTTCTGTATTTATTAAATAACCTGACACAACCAACATTAGGTCATTTTGAGTGTGGTCATTGTATAAAAATGGTTATGAAATGACCTTAACTGACCCAACCAAGTTTTCTCATGTCGAGTCCAAAATCCCCCTCCCCCCAGCCTAACCCGACATGACCCATGAAAACCCCAATATATCATAAAAAAATTCTTCATGCATTAATGACTTGTTTGTTACAAGAAGAATGAAATCTAAAAAAATCATTTCTTGTAAGAAATACTCTCATTGGGACAACTATTTTATCATATACATTATTTGTAATCCACTATATAGTTGTAAAATATTTGTTTATATTTAAATATAGTATATGATAAACATTATCATTTTTTACCCTGATCATTTTGAGATTATCTCATGTCATCAAGTATTATCCATAATGATCTGATATTAACATTTTCAACATTTATGATAATTTAGAATCACAATAATCCGGTTCATCTATACAATGATATCTAATTCTAGTATATGGTAGTTCAATTTTTCTTTATATAATTAAATTTACATCAGTTTCAAGGATTCATTTTATATTTTACATACAAAAACAATTTTTAAAAATCATATTAACATGAAAATGTACATTCTTCTTAATGAATCATTTACCAATTAAACATCAATATTGAATCATTATTACATCCATCTATTTCATTAATCAATAATTTCAACATAATACATTTATTTTAAATTGGAAAATCATAATACTTTTAATCATTTCACAAAAAATATAATCTCATATTAGTAAAAGATAATTAATTTATCAAAATATGTATTTATAAAAACAACAAATAAAAAATATTCATTGACAAAAAAAATCCAACATTTTGGATTCATGTTCACTTAGTTGAATATTAATATTTTTATTCAAAAAATAATTATATGTTAAAGACTATCAAATATTTAATAAATGTATTTTTTATCATGTCTTTCTTTAAAGAAAATCATATATAGTAACATATAAAAATCATTTAATATCATAATAAAATATCAAAAAAACATTTCTTAGATATGATTTATGAATAATTATGAAGTGTAAATTTCAAATCATTGTTTTATAGTCATTTTTCCAAATCATAGAATCATGTTTTCAAAATTAAATCTGCATAACTATAACCACCATAATAAAATGTAAGTAGTACTATGTATTATAAAAAGGGAAATACAATATTAATAAGAGAAATAACAAAATATTTCGTTATAATATATATTAAAAAACTAATCATTCTGCAAAAATATATATTTAATAGCTAAGTTTAACTCAAAGTAATTATTTGGTATAATATTAGAGAATATTGTTTGCGGGAATTTATAATGATGAATTTTATAAAAATCTGTTGTTGGGATTTGCAGTCAATCTATGAAACCATAAATTAAAAAATTCATATAAAATATTTTTTGGTGAGTACTTGAATAATGTGTCAAATATGATATAAATAATGTTAATGTTAATTCATATGAGTTTAAAGGATCCTAGAAATAATTTTGGTAAATTAGTACCAACCATGCCATAACGATTACGTATTACACCATATGTTTCTTTCCACACTACTACAATACATGCATTTAACCGTTATGAATTTTATTAGTGCTTAAAAAAGATGTGATAAATGGTTGTATTTATAAATACTAAAAAAGAACCAATAAAATGTAACCTTTATCAGTTATTTTTTAGCAGTGATAATGTATATCAATTATCAGTTCTTTTTTATCAGCGATAAACATTACCCTTTTCCAACGCTATATTTGTAGCACTGATAAAGGGTTCCCTTTATCAGTGATTTATTTTCAAAACTAATGAAAGTCCAAAATAAATGGAAATAATTATATTAATAAAAATTAAAAGTTAGGAAATGAAACAATATTAAAAAAATTATAAATTAAATAATTTGTAATAAAATTAAATAAATTTAAGATATATATATATATTATATATAAATAAATAGAATATTTTAGATATATATATATATATATATGAAAAATGAATAAAATAAAATAATTAATGAAATAAAAAATAAAAACATTGTAAATTATGAAAAACATTTAACAGTTTACTAATTAAATAAGAATTAATATTAAAAAAATTTAAATACATAGATATATATTATAAATATTAATAAATAATATATATTAGATACCGATATATAAAATGAATAAATAATAATTATTCAATATTAAAAATAAAATATCATTCAATTTTGTATATTTAAGAAACAACATAAAAATAAAAAAATTACAAATAATGTAAAAAATTTATTAATGAAACTATTATTAATAAATATGATTCTGTTTAATATATGTATATATATATATATTAATTATAAGTCCTATAAAATAATCAATATTAAATTTACATATAGAAAATTAATTAAATTTAATAACTAAACACATATTAATGTCTTATTCATTTTTAATAGGGTTTATACATAATTATTCCATAATAAATTAAATTTAGTAATATATTCAAGTATATTTCAATATACATATATGATTTCTGAAAATATTATTTATATAATTCAAAATATTTTTCCTTCAATTAAATATGTCATATATTAAGTGGATAGTGGTTTCTAATTAAAAATATTATCTAATTGCATCGAGTAACGGACATAGTTGAATGTCAATTTTAATTTTTTATTTAATATATATCAAACTTGTATTACATTAATTTGACACATACATATGCGTAATTAATTCATTTTTATATACATCATGCACACACAAATATTTATGTAATTCATGAAATCTAGTATTAAAACACATAACAATAATATTTATGATATTTATTTAAATTTTATTCTTCATTTTATAATTTCACTATAACATGAAAAAATAAATATATTATATTTTCTATTTGTTCTTTTTTTCATTATTTTAGATATTATTATAGTTAGGTAATACTTAATCATTATCTAATATTTATTAATATATATATTTTTACTATGTCTTAATATTTTCAATATGTAATCATATTTATTTTAATATGTATCATTTATTAAACAATGTATACCTAATTAGTCAAATTTATCCATATTTTAAATGTTTTCAAAGTGTACCCATTTTTTATCAATTTAGTTTCAATCAACCTTCACATGTTTACATTTATGATTATATATTCATTAATAATGTTACAAAAAGTTTTCTAAATGATTATTTATTAAAAAATATATTTATAAATGAATATTTATAATATTTATAAATTTTTTGTTTATAATAAAAAGTAAATAAATATTTTTTTGAAAATGTATACATTTATAAATAAACGATTACATATATTTAAATAATTGTAAAATTATAATAAAATTTTATCAATTATGGATATTGTTAAAATATTCATATTCATATTTATTTGTTATATACTTCTAAAATATCTATATATAACTACATAAATATATATATAATGATATAAATATATAAATAATATTTTTTCCAAAAATGTATTTATATAATTATAAATAAGTGATTCTATATTTAAATAATTATAAAATTATTATAAATATATTAAAATATTCAATATATATTCTTGGATTATATTTGTATTTGTATATTTATTATATATATATATAATTATATAAATATAGATAAAGAGTTTTTTATATTAATAATTACAAAATTATAATAAATATTTATATAAATAATGAATGTATTTTTAAAGAGTTTATATTTATATATATATTATATATATATATATATAATATAAATATTTAAAATGATATAAATATTTTTATATTTAGAAATAAATAAATATAAATATATTTATAATAATATTTATTTATAAATATATTTAAATTTATATTTTTTTATAAATATATTTATTAATTTATACTTAATATATTTTTCAAATAATATATTTATAAGTATAAATAAAAAATATTAATTTTTAAAAAAAATGTAATATAATTAAAAATAATTAATTATAAATTTATATAATTAAAAAATTATAATAACTATATTAAAATAATTAATATAATTAATATATATTATTATATAAATATCTATAATAATATTAATACATTTATAATTATATATAAACATTTATAAATATATTTATGAATTTTTTATTTATAATTAGAATTATAAATAATTTATAAAATTCTCAAGCTTTTGTGGAAGTTCCACCTATCGACGCGCCTCCACTACTTTCACTTTGAAGAATCAAATTCTCTATTTCAAGGTATATTATTTTATCCTCTTCCTCACTCATTGATTTCCTATTCGGGTTCTCCATAATAAGTTTTTTCCAATATGTTTTCTTATAGTTTGGAGATTTTGGAGATTCAATGTTTTTTATTTTTTTCATTCTTTTATTCATCCTCCCTCTCTATTCATTACCTTTTTATAGTATGGTCCCATTTTATGAAATTTCAATTCCATTTTACATCTTCAATGTGTGTGTTTCATTACCTTCTTCTTGTACAACTACTTCTTGATTTCTTCCTCTTGATTTAACTCAATTTGGATCTTCTCTACACCCCATATCACATGAATAATGTAGAAGATATCTTATATTTCCATACCCATATCGTAGGGATGTAATGTCAATTGCTCTTCGCCTACAGTGACAGAGACGTGATAGCCTTGTTTGTTTTCATATTGTGTTAGTATGGATGGGAAACCTTGGGATATTTATTCTACTGGTATATATATAATATTGTCACATCCTAAGATCCAGTGAGATTCCCAATATGACTTTTCAGTTGGAGATATTATCTTAGAGAACCATATTACATGCATTCTTTTCTTCCATTTTAACCATTTATAGAAACATTGCCATTATATATTTATTTTTACCGTTTTTATACATCATTATTATAATGGATCTCATTTGATATATATTCTATATTTAATTGATGTAGGAGTTTTCTTTTTATTATTATTATTATAAAATTTGTGTTGATAAAATTTTTTAATGAATAAAACTAATTTCTATTAAATTTCAAAATCTCCAAAGAACATATTTTTTATATTCAAATTGTTTTATCTTTTAAATGTATGATTCCATCCAATGGTTTGTAAAAATTCAATTTTGGAAGAATGATTATAATTTTATATTTTTTTATATTAGTATAAATGTATTAATCTTAATCATTGTTCTATATTATTTTCCAAAAATCTTTTAACATCAAATTTCAAAAAAGACATGAATTTATGATATTTTATTCTTTTATGAATTCTTTTTTTGAAACATTTTGTTGAATTTTTCAAAATTTGTTTATAAATGAAATTGATTTGACTGTCTGCTAGAATCTTACAAGGCCTTCTTAAATAACAACCTACATACACACCCCTATGTGTATATATAGATTTTTATGATTTCAATTTTTTTGGATTTTATGATCTCAATTTGGATGTCATTACACACCCCTATGGGTATGTAGAGACATCATTCTAGATACTCATAAACATTTTCAATGATTGTTTAATGTTATTAAACTGTTAAATCAATCCCAATTGTATATATATATTGATACCATGGTTCTTTTCCAATGATATAGGAAATTTGGAGTACTCTTTGAGTATTATAGAGAAATAGTTCATGATATTTGGATGGATATGCCTAGAATATTCCCTATAAAATGGTATCAAAGAACACTTTTTGTTTGATGAGTTTTTTCTATAGACCTAGGATTTGAAAACACATGTTGTATTATTTTTATATATTGTTGATCAATAATATCAATAATAAGAAATGAGTTTCGAGGATTAATAATGATTAAGCCTTTAATTTGATTTCATTTGGAAATTTTTATTGGTTTTGACATGTGGTGATAATATTTTTATCAACATTGAGTTAGTTCATATATTTTGGTGCATAGTTGAGTTTTTCAGTAATAGTGGGAGAAAACCAAGAGGCAAACCATTGACATTAGGATTTTGAAAAAATTCATAACCCATTTGTATGGTATTGAGAACTCATCCGAGGATGTTACAAAGTTGTCACATGAATTTGAAAAAAGGTTGTAAAAATAATACACAACTATATTTACCTCCTATATTTTCAGTTTGATCCTATTTTTATTTAAAAAACATCATTATGTGATTTAATTTCTATGTTGATACATCAATCTGTGTTTTTAAATTATTGTTTTTTTTATCATGGTGATTTAAAAACTAGTTTTCTTGTTAAAATAAATTTTAATAATATTCTTTGATAATTTTTTTGGTTCATCACTTCATAAAATAATATTATATAATTATTCAATTATAAAGTAATGGTTTTATGTAAATTATTTATACTATAATGTGAGGTGTCAAAGGTTATTTGGTTAAAATTTTTAATTTTGGAGTAGTTTTGAAGTTAAATATGATTATTATATAAATGTTATCAATTACATGGTAGAGTGGTATTTATTTTAATCTCAAAAAATATATATTAAATAGGTATTATCATTTTATAGAAACGTGTTAAAATGTTTTGAATTCATGATTACTTTTTAATAATGAGTTTATAGATTTGTTATCAAATGATTTTAATTCAAAATAAGGGATTCTTTTATTAATAGTGAATTATTTTGAAGAATTTTCTGCTATACATTGTTCCCAGGTTTGTGTGCATATTTTTTTTTGATAATTTACAAATCAGGAGTTTATTGAGTTCAGATTTAATTTTATTTAGAATATTCCTCCGTGTAAGATAATTATTGAATGTATATACTAAAATCTATAAAAGATATACATGGAGATTCCTTTGATCATTTAGGAGATAAAATTCACATTGTTAACAATACAGATAACAAGACATGAGTGGTGGATCCATATCCTACTTTTCTAATTTAATATTTCCAAAAAATGTAATATTTTCCATAATTATTTCTCCAAGTAATCAATATCCATATGAGTTGATAATGATGGTAGGCATGTTTGGGGGAACCATCAATCCACTAGAAATGATTAAAAGTTTAATGTTGAAACATATAGTTAGATTATTTGAGGGACCAAGATGAGTGTAGTAGGTTTTTATATTCTGCTCCAATATTTTATATTTATATATATTTGGTGTCCTAATATACCATGTATATTAAATGGAATTATAATTATAATTTTGTGGATGTCAAATCATCTAACTTCCTTAATGTGCGTCATGATAATATCAATATCACACATATAATGTATCTAAAATCTCAAGATCTTTTGGAAAAATATACTAAATGTCATTAATATTTGTAAAACCATTATGATATTTATTTCTTAATGAATTATATATCATGTGAAATCATGTATTTTTTGATTATTGTGTGATATTTGAATAAACTAGTTTTTGATATATGAATAATACCTTGATTGAATTTTTAATGAATCCCATGGGATCCTTGGTATTTCGGTGGGAATGTTAAGAAAATCATGTTAGGATTTTAATTGATAATTTACTAATGTGTTATGAAATTTTATATTCATGACATTATTTTAAAATGGTTAATAACCATGTTTTTATTTAGATTGGGTGGTTTCCTACATAGAATCATTATTGTTGTGCATATTTTAATTTTTTCATTGAAAAGTGAATATCGGTTTTAAATTAAAAATTAGGATTTTAAATGAAAAATGAATATTCCCATTAAAATGTCCAAAATTGATTCGATGTTCTAAAACACATGAAGTGATTTGAAATTGAACATTTAATGTTTTAAATGTTTCCAAATTCCAATATTTCCTTGGAATTTGTTTTAACATTTATTTCAATTGTAATATTTTTTGAATATGATTTTAAAATTTATCTATTAATACTTATAGATTTTATATGAAATTGGGTTTGTGTCAGGTAATGTGTTTTGAATAAAATTGGATAATTTTCAAGTGGAATTTTAAAAAATTTGATTTCGGATGGGGTTTTAAAAATTCAACAACAATCCCTTTGAATTTTGAACGTTTTTTGATATTATATTTGACATTTTAAATTATGATGCATTAATTTAAAAATATTTGGTCTCATTTAAAATGTATTAAAAATTGGTTGGTTTTAATATTGAATTTGGAAAATTTTCATAGAAAACAGTCATTAATGTAACATTAATTAATATCTTTACCTAAACATATTTATTTTGGATGTCATACAGTTGTTCATTCATTAATGTTTTTGAAGATGATATCTATGTTTTATTCCTTTTATACTAACTAGGAGCCTCACCATATATTTTGAAATAATAGAGGCTATGAATTGTTGTTTGGTGTTTCACAAACTGGAACCCTGAAAAAAATTAGACATATAGAGAAAACCACTATCCTCATAATCTTCATTTCATGGAATGTTTTTTTATTTTTCCATGAGATTCATTCCCCTATTCTTCTATACAAGAACCTAGGTTTTATGAACTACTCTAAGCACTAGTCATCCAATACTGACTAATGTTGATAATTTTGGATTAATTCAATGGATAACACCTACCATTGTTGAGTAATTATTTTTTTAAATTCAATTACAAATTTCCTTAAAATACTAATAAAATTATGTTATAAAAAATTTGGGGTTGCCCATATAAAAATTATCTATAACATTAAAAATTTGAGAATGAGTATCTAATATTTATTTATTTAATTTTTATAAAAATGAATATTTTATGAACCTAATATGAATGTAATGAATGAAAAATGGATAAACAGTAATCTATGAAAAAATACTATGAATATGGATTCATATAAACATTTGACTAAACAATGTAAAAATATAATTTTCACACTAATTGTAATTATACTACAGTTTATATATCATTGGAAATGACTTCAAGTGTAAATTATGATTTAGATCACATGAACAAAATAAAAATGGATGTTGAAGATGGCCTTATTATTTTTAAATGTTTTTTGTGAAGATTAATAGTCGATCGAAGAGACCATTGTATACTGTATGTAAAAGATACACAACTTTATTAGCTATATTGAAGTTATTTAATTTAAATATGAATTTGGATGGGGACACACTAGCTTTAGAAAAATACTTAGTCTCTAAAATAATATTAAACCACAATGAAATGTGATTTTAAGTTGAAAATATAATAATAAATGAATTCTAATATCAATGGGTGTGATCTATAAAACAATATTCTTTTCCAATTGATTTCATAATGTTTCCCAGTATCATGAATCACCTATAACATTCCCTAAGTGTTTCATGAATCTATACAAGAAAAATAAATCAATCGCATCAAAATTTTATGCTGTACTTTCAATAATTCCATGATTTAATAGAATATTTGGATATTATGAAACCATGATCTAATTAACATGAAATGAAGATGCATTAATTAAATTTGGTTACCAACGTCATCTAGTAGATTCTCCTTAGTGGAAGAAAATTGATTATGATTATCCTAAATATGGAAATGAGCCGAGATACACTCATCTCGTGTCATCTACAGATGGAATAAATCATTTAAAGGTATAGAGTAGTATTCCAAGTACATGGCTCATCATGTTGTTAAATTATAACATACCACCAAGGATATAAATGAAGATAAGATACATTATCTCATCTCTACATATATCGAGACCAACGTAATCTGGTAGTGACATTGATATCTATTTGGATCCATTGATCGAAGAGTATATTTGGATGTGAGATACATGTGTTACAATGTATCATTCTCATAAAAGTGATAATTCACATTAAGGTCCATGTTGTAGGGGATAATAAATAGATTTCTTATTTATTGAAAATTTTTAGGTTATATCATTAAAAGAATGTTATGGAGTCTCATTATTGAAGAACGTACACACTAAATTGGGACGAAATGTTCTTTAAAGATAATCTCTTTAGGATATTGGAAATTGATACATCAAGGATATAAATACCAATCCTAGATTACATCTATCACGACCCCCTCTCCACCAGATGTACCCCTCTTGGGCGAGCACTATGAGAAAAGATACAATGACCCCTGAGTCCCACCTCTAGTAGGCCCTGGGTTGGGAACTTGCATTAAAGGTATAGTAAACACACAAATGGGAGGCATTTCCCTTTTAGAGAACCCATGTAAACGAGAGAGATATGATAGACCCCAACTGTCTCCAACTCATACTGAACTATAAAATAATACCCTAGGGAACATATTTATAGTCATGCTAAACTACTATAACTGAAATGGGAAAATAATAAGTACCAATGTAAAGTAAAACCAACATAAACAACAAGCCTGAACGGCTCCTAAAACCCCATGCAAGTAGAAACAAAGCTTGATCAACATCCTAATCTATGTAACCAAAAAAATAGTTTATATATACAGTGTGAGTATAACAGAATATTCAGTAGGATACTCCCTAGATACTCTCATTCAAAAGTAATGAAAGAATACTAAAGCACAACGAAAAACATGTTAATCAAACTCTTTACTAAAAATAGGTATACTGCATTCCCATACTCACCATGGATACTCTAACCAAGTATCATATACAAGAGTATATAATATAATAAAGATTATCAAGGGTACCACTCTACTACTTCCCAAATGGGTTTTCTGCTTTTCCCCAACTTCACATGTCCTAAGAATCTCTCTCTAAAAAGTCTTTCCCACAGACACCTGGGTGAAGCACCACAACATGCATCTCATGCTACAAAAACACCACGTCAACGTAAGCTATGTAACTATGTATATTCTGGGAGCTACCAAATCTCGCATAACCTGTATCATATGTCAGGAATTATACCTCAAGCTATTACATCCAACACAACAAGTAAGGATCCGCAATCCAACACATCCTATACATGTTACACATATAGTAGTCCATAGAAAACTATATCCAGAATATATGGGTGTCAATAACCAAAATCCATTACATCCCTCTACAATCATATATGTGGAAAACTAACTATTGTGCCTTCCAAAACAAGTAACTACCCCGAGAATATAACGGGATAAAGGGGGTAGTCCACCATCCATCCTTCCCCCAGAATGATGGGGAAAACACCCCTCGGGGCACAAAATCCCTAGGGTGTTAATTTACCTAACTGACAAGGTGGATTATCATATAGAAACACAAAAGGTACAGAATATACTCTAGCTCACAACCACACTATGGGCCTAACTTAGACTTAGCCTCAACTGCTGCTAACATCTCTCGGACTCCCGGCTGCCACTTCTATGACTAGGTATCCTATAAGCACACTATCATTTAAAAGAATTTTTACATTACTTCATTCAATTTTTTATTAGTTAAAAATTACTTTAATTAATTCATTAAATGTTATTTAGCCATTATCTATTTCCACAATATATTTCATAATCATCACACGCAAATTCCATTATTCCATCCAAAGTGAAACCTCAACATTGCATCCCAGCCAGCTCCAACTCCATGGGTTAACATCATTCATATAATCATTTATTAACAGCATTACATTCCCATATTACTTTCCATTCTAGAAAAACATTCTATGTTACTAAACAAAAGGGGTTAAATATGGTGATTGGTTGAACTAATCATCATGTATTTTCCACCTATAGCAAGAGCATAAACCCATCCTTCCTTAGGAAGCTAAACACAAAAAGAATGTTTCATACCCCACACGTCTTTCCCCTATTGGATGATGGTTAAGCAAACCAACCTCCTGGAGCAGTGGGGAATGTAAATAAGATAAACAAGCAACAAGAAATATTAGGCATCCAAACATTCACATTCAACCCATTCCATCATCTCCAGTTCCCTCCCTAACACCCACATTTTAAAATAGGTCCATAATTCTACCCTAGGTGTTAGCTACAACCATAATCAATGGTCCCATGTTCCCCACATATAACAACATCCTTCTAGGATCACATCACAACAAAAACAGTAGGAAAACAAACATCGTATCATCTAGTCTCTTAGCACTTTAGAATGAAAGACTGTATTTCAGAACCCTACGAGGAATTATATATAATAAAACAACCAGTCATTCAATCCATCTGGAATTAAATGATTTATTATTTGTGAGTTCCAACTATAGGATCGTAAACTATAATCGATCACAAATAATTAAACTTTATTACTGCATTAATTTGATTAACATCAAATATCAATACCAAGAATATTTATTTACATGCCTATTTATCTTTAGACAAATAACTATCCATTAATTCTAGTTTTATGTTCTTTACGAATTTCTTACAAGAATGAAAAAAAGAACGCTTAATTATCACACAATTTAGAAAAATAATATCCAATAAAATAGTATTTATTTCAATTTATTTATCTAGTTCAAAAACAAAGGGTGCACTAGCAGCCATAAAAAAATCAAGTAGAACAAATCCAAGGAGGAATGATTGATCACACAACTCCAATGGGGAGGAATGAAATGTTAGAGAATCTCACACTAGAGAAAGGTGATGAAGAACTAGGTAGGAAGATACCTATTCACATTAGAATATTCAGTGGAGAAGTGGTTTATGATAAACTATACATTATCACCTACTTGGTTGCACCAAAAACATAGGGTGCACTAGCTGTAAGAAGAAATTCAAAGGGAACCAATCCAAGGAGGAAATTTTGATCACACACCTCCTATGGGATAGAATGAATGGTTCGAGCATCTCACACCAGAGAACAATGTGGATGAAATTGGAAGGAAGATATCTCATCCCATTATATATTTAACAGAGATTTGGTTTAGGATATGCATGATTTTCCATTATAACAGGATAACAATAAACCACATAGTTTAACCAAGTAAAAGCATCCCAAGACTTAGGAATATTAATATCAGAGTTATGGCCCTTGAATCATCCTTCGAGTACTTAAAAAAAATCATTAAAAGAATTTTACATCAACGGAAACGTCAAAGGGTGAATCTATAGGAAGATGGAAACACGACACCAAAATAGAATTATGGAAAATGAATAAAAAAATCTACTGTTAACACCTCACCATTCTGGAAACACTGTTCATGCACTCAAAATATGGAAAAGAAAATAAAGGTAGCTATTGAACCTCACCATTCTGGAAACACTATTCATGAACAAGAAATTTGGAAAAGAAAATAGTGGTTCTAGTTGGAACCAAACCGTTATAGAAGAACTATTCAATAACCCACAATTTGGAGAATGAAATAGAGGATATTGATTGAACCTCACCATTATGGAAACATTATTCATGAACTCGATATTTTTCAAATGAAATAGAAGTTGTAGTTGGAACCTCACGATTCTGGAAACACTGTTCAAGAACTTGAAATTTGGCACAAGAAATAGATGTTGTAGTTGGAGCCTCATGGTTCTAGAAACACTATTCATGAAATTGATATTAGGAAAAGGAAATAGAGGCTGCAGTGGGAACCTCAATATTTTGGGATCACTTTTTATGTACTCGAAATTTTGCAAAGGAAATAGAGGATGCAGGTCGAACCTCACCATTCTAGAAACATTGTTCACAAAACTAGACATTTGTAAATTTGTTGGGGATGAGTCACCTTGACCTCCTAGAACACCTCAATCACCATATTGTAGTAATGGAATGGAACCGACAGGTATGCGCCGTTACATCAGATACCTCTCAAAACATTTTCAACCTCCCATAATCCAAAACCAACACAAAAGGAAACAAAAAAAAGGGTTCTCAAGAACCACTCATTGAGATACCTCTCAAAAGAGTGAAAGACATAAGAAGAAGCAAAAGAAATCCATCTTAGAAACTTGAAAGGTCTATAACCACAAAGGGGACATCATTACATGAAATGAGTTAAACATCAAACAACTCTGGGTACTATGCATGTATCTGCTACTCACGTTCCCAAGTACACTCCACCATTCCATTGTGTCATCATAAGACACGAACCAAGGGGAGAGAATGCCCACACAACACATTCTCTTTGCAGTCTGGGATCTCCACCTATCGATCATCGAAGGTCTAATCATCTTCAACATTGATATCTCCCCAATCTATGGCGTGAGAGTCATCATGAAGATAACAATGGAGCTGTGACACATTAAAAACATTGTGTATCAGGCTCATCTGTGGGGGGAGTGCTACTCGATATGCCATAGCTCCAACATGATCCAACACCTCAAAAGTTCTCCTAAACCATGGAGAACGATTACTCCCTTGACCAAACCATAGCTACCCAGGATGGGGAGTCATCTTCAGAATCACATGATATCAAAAAAAATTCTAAGGCTCTCTACCTTTGATCGACATATGATTTCTGAAAATTCTGTGATGCTTTCATCATATAACAAATCATCTGAACCATCTTTGTCGTATTCTACAGTCGATCTAGTCTGAGAATTTATGACTCTCCTTCCCTAGTCCTACACAAAGGATAACCAAATGTTTGTCCATATGAGGATTCAAATGGCGCCATCCCATTGGTGGAGTGAAAACTATTATTGTAGGAGAACTCTACCAAGGCTAAGTGCCTCATCAAGAACCTCAAAAATCCACGACATAATAGCATAACATGTCGTCAAGAATCTAGATAGTCTGGTCTTCCTGACCATCCTTTTGTAGATGAAAAGTAGTTCCATAGAAAATGTGAGAACCGAAAGCATTCTAGAGACCACTTCACACCCTTGAGTTAAAATGAGGATCGCGATCAGAAATGACCATCCTTGGGACTCCACGAAGTCCCACCACGTCCTCTAGATACTACCTTGAAAAAACATCCACTGAGCTTAACTCCTTTTTCAATATGAAGTGGGATGATAATGTTAAACGGTCCACTACCACCCAAATAGCATCATGTACTCCCTGAGATCGAGGTAAAATAGTAACAATGTCTAATGATATGTCCTCCCACATTCTCTAATGAATATCTAATTGCTAGTGAAAACCATCGGGGCCACAGTTCTCAGCCAGGCCCTTATGGAAGACCAAACATCAAGACACAAACTCTGAAACTGCATGCTTCAACCCAGGCCACCAAAACTAACACCTCAAGCCTCGGTAAATCATTACCACTCCAGGATTCACCGCTGAAGGTGAACTATGAAACTATCTGAGAACTGTCTCGCACATCTCCAAAGGATGAAATATCATTCTGTGATACAGTACTCGATGTTTTTCAACCTCAGACCAACCATTAGGTGCCTCGCCACAAATAACTCTATCTCTTTAGACCTCTACCTCAAGATGCTCCAACCGGGACTCCACCACCTTCTTCACCTGAGATGAATGCACTTTAATCTGAAAAATACTACCTCTGTACCTAACTAGTAGAGGATCTCTTGGGGAGAAGAGCGATGTTTCCACTTGGGGCCTCTTGCTGGCCTAGGGTTTGCACTTCCCTCCTGCCCCAGATCCACCTCCGACTACTCATCCCACCATCCTCTTGCGAGACATAGATCTAGTCTACCTCTCTCCTCAGGACCAGCCGACATCACCTGCTCTGCTCATCATAGGGTTCCTGTGCTTCTCCGGCTTCCCCCACACGTGAGGTTTGATGACCCGTATCTCAGTCCCCGGAAACCGCTGCCCGCTTCTGGCTTGCCCTGCCTTAGATCATTCTCATCTCTACCTCGCGTGATGTGGGTGCTCTTGTTCCGACCGACGCTGGGCTCTCCTTTAGGTGAGTGTCTTTACACCAACAGTCTCATCATTCCTGACGCAACAGGGATCCTGATGCTAATTCTCGTCCTCCCCAAGCTGTGCTTCCACGACGATGAAGAAACCTCTGGATCTCACTACCGTGTGGCCAACCCTCACTGTTCGGTGTAACTGTAGTCTAGATCCATCCATATCCATCTAGATCTTGTCACCATTTTGTTTGTGTATCTTCCATTCCTATTTCATCATCAAGTCGGTGTCCTCTAATCATAGGATCATCGCCCAATGTGTTTTTGGGAAGCCGCGGTGCGGATCACTTGCATGCGCTTACCCAGCTGATGGAGGCTTGACCTATGATCAGTTCGTGATGACGCCGACATTTTCTAAGGTTTCTGTGTCTTGATTATTTCACATTTTCTTGGTTTCCTCTGCCATTTCATCATGGTTATTCGCACTCTACTCCAATTTGGTTGGGTTCGATGGATCCCATGAAGTTTTGGATGGTGCTGGTGACCTTGGTGAATGTTGAAATTTTCGGATGATTGTGGGTTTCTTTGTCCATGGTGGATCAGCAGTCTAATGGTTTCTCATTTTGGAGCAATGTTAATGAAGCCTTCACCATCCTTCATCATCCTTTGAAGTCTCTAAAGAATATTTTCTTCTAGGTTTTTGTGTGGTTTGTTCAGTTCATGTTTGTTTAGTTTGTTTTGGCTCGTGTATGCAATGTCGGATCCCCTTAAACACAATGTCCTTTTATTTTGTTTTGGTTGGTCTGATCTGTGTCTACAATGTTCCCATTCTATTTGTGGTTCCTTGTGATGGCTTGTTGGTTCTCCCTTATCCTCAAAGTGATTTTGTACTTGTGGGTTTGCACTTATCCAAAATGTTTTTTTCAAAAATAAAAAAAATGGATTTTCAGTATGTACCTTACTTGTCCAATATCGGGATGTAATGCTAAAAGTTCTTCCATACCTCTCCAAGAATCACCATATTCACATAATGCATCACTACGTGACTTCCTTCTTAGTGCATCAGCTACAACATTCCCCTTTCCAAGGGTATACAAGATTTAGAAGTCATACTACTATAAGAACTAAATCCACTAACATTAGTGAATGTTTATGTAACTCTTAGAGAAATCATACCTCGGGCTACTAGGATCAGTGAAAACCACAAAGCAGACGACAATGAGGTAATGTCTCCACAACATCAGAGATAACACCACGGATGCAAACTCAAGATCATGGGTGGCATAACTACGTTCATGGGGACACATCTCCCGAGAGACATAAGAAACAAATGATCTCTACTACATCAGAACACATCATAACCCCATATGTGAAGCATCATAGAAAACATCAAAATAAACTCCCTCTAATAGAAAATTAAGAAATAGAGAACTTACTAACTTCTCCTTTATATACTCAAATGATGTCTGACACTGATCAGTCCACATGAACGCCTGATCCTTCCTGGTCAATGCTGTCAGACGATTCAAAACTTGAGAGAAATTGACTATGAACATTCTTGAGTGTCCTGCAAGACCAAGGAAACTGCGATCCTACCACGATCAAGGGGGATTCCAAATACACAGCTTATTCTATCTTTGATCAATCCATAGCTACTCCCTACTAGGATAAAACATGAAAATTAAATAGAATTCTTAAGCCCAAAACTCACACTTCGACATCTTCCCAAACAACATATGTTGATGAAGAACTCTGAAAATGGTGTGTAGATGCTCTGCATGCTCCTCTATAGACATGTAGTACACAAGGATGTCATCTATCAAAACCACCACGATCATATCTAGGAACTCATAGAATAAAAAATTCATCAATCCCAAGAACACAATTAGAGAATTCTTCACACCAAAAATCATTACAATGAAATTGTAATTCCCATGACAACAACGTAAATAAGTCTATGGGATATCCTCATTCTTCACGCACATATGATAATATTCGGACCATGATTCGATCTTTGAAAACCAACTTGTACTCTTAATTTGATCAAATAAATCCACAATCCATGGAATAGGATTTTGATTCTTCATTTTAACTTTCATTAGGCAATGATAATCGATACACAAATGCAAATTGCCGTCAGCCTTCTTCAGGAAAAAAACTTCTGCACCCCACGGTGACAGACTCGGCCGAACAAAACCGCCCAGTAACAGACCATCACACTGTATATGTATCTCTTTTAACTCATAAGGGTCCATCCTATTGGGAGACATAGAGATAGAAAATGATCCTTCTTGTAGCTCGATCCCAAACTCGATCTCTCGTCGAGGGGGAAATTCCACAACCTCATCTGGATAGACAAGATGGTACTATTCTATGACCCTTGGAAATTCCATCTATTGAGCCTCTGAAGAACTCAGCATCAGCTCAGTCATTAAGGAAGATAAGGACAGAACACACCTCTGACCCATCTTGAGGGTCTTGCTCGCTAACAAACACCACAGTCTCTTCATCCTCATTGAAGAACACAACATAGATACTAATGAAATCCATGATATCTTGCACTGAATACAACCAATCCATTACATCTATGACATCATAGGGTTGCATCTTTAATCATATAAAATCTCCCAAGGAGTGGTGCTACCCTTGTACTAGCTCACAGTCCCTACATACATCAAACAAGTCTACTCGACCCAAACTGGCATAGTCAATGAAATGGGCATTGGATGCCTCTCAACCTCATGTCTCAAAGCATTTACATGGTTAGTTGATATGAAGGAGTGTGTCTCTCTTGAATCTAACAAGGTATACACCATGTTAAAAACAAGAACAGGGTTCCTCGAATGACATATGCATCACCTGGCGCTAATAACACTAAAGCATGAAACTGACCACGACCTTCCCCACGACCACTATGACCCTGATGAAGACCACCACCACAGTTGTGATTGGCTCTATGAGGATTGGGAGCATCACAGGGTTGTACTCTAACTGGCCCATCTACCCTCACCTGCTATGAAGCTGGTGCAACCTGCTTCTACAACCTCAGCTGGAACTACCCCAACAAAGGAACATGGACCTAAACACCAAGTGCACGATGACTGCCTTAAAAGGATGGTCATGGTCTCTGATGATAACATTGACCACCATAATAAAAAAAAGCGCCTCATCCCTTTGAATATGCCTGAGAGCTTCTGTCCATGGAGAAATGAGATGCTGAGGGTTGGGACCTGCCCTCATCCAATAGAAACACATCATCCCTGAAAACCAGTAACCCCAGACCATAGCTCTTCTTTGTGAGGAATCATGATGTCTCCCCTATCATGACAATATGGTTCTAGAAAATGTACTCTCAATGAACTCTACACTCGCTAGTACCTAAATTTATGTATTTAGCATAAATGAGGTGACATGGTGATAGATCTCTAGATGCAAAGCCTCCTTGAAATGACTCACCCTAGACTCATCTTTTGGAAATAGGTTTGAATCATATCATAAAAGGTTTATAAAATAGATTAATAACTCTTGAACACTAGGGATCCCCTGTCAAAGAGTAAGAAGCTCCTGGCGATGGGAAACCATTGTGGTTGAAAAAAGAAACTCAATTATAAACTTGTCTCTGAACCTATCCCATAAGTTCGTCAATGCCCCACAATCCCCCCGGAACAATAACTGCCACTACCTCATTGATCCACGTAGCCCAGTCACAACCAGAGACACCCAGTTCTCCTTCTAAGAGAGGATTGAACTGAATCCTCTATTAAACTCATCTTACCAGTGTTCCGCGACAGCATCTCAAATGGAGCCCTTGTACTTATGTAGACTCTAGGGTTGGAACTCTCAGAGTGTCCTTCCCCTAGTGTCGTTGTCATCAAACTCTACCCTATGTTGATCTGCTGGCATAGCCTACTAGACATCTTCTGCACGAACATCATGACAAAGACAAACCAAAGCCACACCTACAAAATAAAAAAATAGTTTTAGATCCTAAACATGGATTATGGGAGACAGAACATTAATTAATAAATTTTCTTCTTTTATTCATTTTAGGTTAACCTATCCCAAGGTCTACCCATTCAAACACTGGAACAAAGAAGAATGGTGCATGATCCTTTCCTAGGTCTCTAACCTGCAACTAGTATCACAATGTTTAGTAGCCATTGTAAACATAATGGTATTTGCATCAGATCACAAGGGGCCCTAAATGCATATATCTCAGTTGGTCTCTAGTGTTTACATCACTTGCAAAAAATGATTGAAACTATTTCCCTACCAAACCATTCAACCTCACCTGTTCCTAACACCAAACTCTATCTTATCCCTCAACCATACCTCTGATACCACTCTTTATCGAACCCTCCCCACAAGGTATACCCATCCTGGGCTGGAAATGTAAGATGAGATATAATGACCCATGAGTCCCAGCTCCAGCAGGCCCCAGGATGGCGATTAGCACCAAGGGTATACTAAACACACAAATGGGAGACATTACCTTCTAAAAGAACACATGTGTAATGGAGTGATAAGATAAAAACAATATAACTCCAAATTAGACTTAAATTTTAAATAATACCCAAGATCACACATATAATGTCATGAAAAACTACTATAACTGAAATGTGAAATTCCAAGTACCAAAGGACTGTAAAAACAACAGCAACCACTAGCCTCAACAGGTACTTGCACCCCATACTTGTAAAAAGAAGCTGGATCTCAATCCAACTCCAAGTGACCTGAAAAAATGTTTATATACACATAGGGGGATTATAATAGTATACTCAGTAGGATCTTACCCATAGAATCTTGTGAAAATGTGAAGAAAGAATGCTAAAGAACACTGAACAACACGTGAAACTAACTCATCCCTGGAACATGTATACTATGTTCCTAGCTTCCCCATGGCTACTCTCACTATGTATCACATACTATAGTATATAAAATAAAAATGAATATCAAGGATACCCTGCTACTAATTCCCCACTGGTGTGATGATTTTCTCCAACGTCGCACGTCTTAAGAATCTCACTCCAAAAAAGCTTCACGCAGACACCCGGATGAAGCACCACAACATGCACCTCGTGCAACAAAGCCACCACGTCCATGTAAGAAAATTAACCATATATTTTCTTAGATCCACCCAAGCACACATACCATGTATCATACATTAGGCATTATACCTAAAGCCATTATGGCCCACACACTGAGTAAGGATCTGAAAGCCATCAGAACCTATACACATTACACATATAGTAGTCCATTCTAAACTATGTCCAGAATATATGTGATTGAATAGACACATGAACTTTTATCCCCCAACATGCATATATGGGGGAAAATAAATGTTGTGCCTACTAGGACAACTATCTACCAATAGAAGAGTGTGGGGACAAAGGGGGTAGTCAGCCATCCATCCACCCTATAGAATGATGGGGAAAACACCCACAATGCTCATAATCCCTGGGGTTTCAGTTTCCTTAACTGATGGGGTGGAGTAACATATAGAAACACAAAATGGTCAGAATATACTATTGATCACAACCATGATATGGGAATAACCTAGTATTAGACTCAACTGTAGCTATCATCTCTCGGATTCCTAACTTCCTCTTCTAAGACAAGGTACGTTATAATCATAGAACAATTTAATGATAATTGCTTTAGAACTTCACTCCAATTTTTTAGTAGTTACACTTTACGTTAGTTAATTCTTAAAACATTAGTTATCTATAAACAATGTCCACATTTAATTTCACTAGGACCACACCCAAAGTCCACTATTCCTTTAAAATTGCAACCTCAACACTACATCCCGACAAGCTCCAACCCCATGGGTTTACATAAATTATTCAATCATTTATTAATAGCATTACATTCCCATATTCAGTGGCATTATTTAAAAACATTATAAGCTAATAAACACAAGGAGCTCAATAGGGTGAGTACGTGACGTACTTGTTGAGTATTTTCCACCTATAGTAAGAGTGTAGACCCATCCTCCCTCGAGAAGCTAAAAATGCATAGCACATGGCATACCCCACGTGTCATCTGACTTTTTTGGAAGGAGGGTATGAAAACATGATTCCTTGATCAATTTGAAAGGAAATGAAGATAAAAAACAAACATGGAACAACAAAAATACAAACATTCACATCAAACCCATTCCAACATCTCTAGTGTCATATCCAACACTAGAATGCGTAAACTGTTGGAACCACAGACTTCTATGCATGATTTGAAGTATGGTTTGTGTTTTTTGTCAATCCTCTGTGGATGTTCATAATGTGTACCAGCAAAGAGATCATACAGTTCGAGCAGACAAAAGTATTTTTGGAAAAGAAACATGTGCTCTATATGTTTTTCAAGATCGGATCATGGGAAAATGGCAAAGGGATAAGGGGCGCGCAAGTTTTGGGTTGGTCATGCAACTGACCTGCGAGCCGTGAAGAGACTTGCATGCCGATGACTAGGAGGATTGGAAACTTGTGCGTCTATTATTTTTTCAAGGTTATAACTTCAAAATATGGAAAATGAAAGAAAGTCGCGCAAGTATTTGTGTGGTCGTGCAAGTGATTAGCGTGATAGAGGCTAGGGAAGATGAGCTGCGCGCCAGAACTTGCGCGCTGAGGGAAGACTTGCGCGCCACCGCGCAGGGGGTCCAATTTTCCTATAAATAGAGGACCACCCCTCCTCATTTGTAACAAAGTTCAAGACTTAGATATTTTCCGAGATCTCTTCGCGCAAGTGGTTGAGTCGCGAATGTGTTTTTTGGGTCGTGAAAGTAGAGGTTACGCGCCGATTGTTGGCTGTGCGACCAAGGCAGTTGAGGAGTTAAAGGTGAAGCATCGCGCAAGTTTGGTGTTGAAGGAGGCAATGTCGCGCAAGTTTGGTGTTGAATGACTCGAAGTGTTTTTTTTAAAACTTATTATTATTTAAAAAAAATTCAACTAACATACTCAAAACCTTAGAAAACACTTTCATATTATATTGATAATTTAGGATAATGGTTCATAAGACATGTTTTATGTGTAATAATCAGACGCACCTCAATCTCAAACATGATGTTCAATATTTGTCTCAAATACATGTAATTGGATTTTTATCTAATGTTTGGATTAAAAAGTGTCACTCAATGATTTTCAAGAAAAAAATCATATTTTCTTGTTAATTTGTGAAACTGATACATATGTCCTTTTGAGCATGTAGGAATTATCCTTACATTAAAATGACACATGATGTGACTAGTATGGCTCAAATTTCATTTTTTCAGTTTTGAATAATATATTATTAAAAAGGATAGTGATATACTCAAAATAAATAATACAAATTTAGATTGTTTTTATAGTATAGTAAAATGATCCATAAGTCATTTTTGGTCCTGAAAGAATCACTCACAACCCAATATGTTGCATGGTTTGACTAATATGTCTCTGTGTGTCTTTTTTCATTTAAAATAAATATTGTTATAAGTAAAAAACACCTCTAACATACATGAAACAATGATTTTTTTTTATTATTGATATGCCATAAATGTGATCTATTTGTAATTTATAAAATACAGGATTCAACCTCATGCTAATCATATATATGGTGTGACCAAAATGAATCCATGAATGTATTTTTATTTATAAATGAAAATAATTTTCGAAAAAAAGAAACTAACCAAATAAAAACTCCAAAAAACAAATTATTATTTTTATACTATTTGAAAAATGATATGGAAGTCATTTATTAAATTTAGTAATTATACAAACCTCAATCAATGCATGATTTGAGTTGGCTGACTCACGGTGACTGCTGTTAGTTTAAAATTAATATTTTAGATAAAAAAAAGTTTTACTTAATGAAAACCATTAAAATTCACACATATTATATTGATAATTTTTTAAAAAAGATTCATAATTATTTTTAAAATATGGGAATTAGTCTCAGGTCTAACTGGCACAACATGTAACTAGTACTACTCAATGTGAGTGTTTCAATTTTAAAATGAAATATTAATATAAATAAAAGTGACATACTCATAACTGAGAAATCACCTTTGGATTGTTTTCATTCTTTACGAAAATGATCCATAAGATAGTTTTAATGTGAATATATCATCCAGATCTCAATCTGATGCACTTCGTAACAATTATGACTCCATATGTGGATTTTAATTTAAATTTGACATTAAATTTTGTATAAATGACAACTAACATACTCAAAACCCTAAAAAAACATTCAATGAATTTTTCTTGATTAAGAAAATGATCCATATTCCATTTTTTATGATTATAAATAATCTATATATCAATATAATACATGATGTTCCATGTACAAATAAAAGTGTCAATTATCAGTTAAAGAATTACATTTCTGTTCAAAAAGTGTCACTCAATGAAAACAGAAGAACTTCATGTGAATCACATTCACAATTTTTTGAATTATTAATAAGTCATTTGGGAAGAGTAGGAATCATTATCAAATCAATATATCACTCGATTTGATCAATATGAATCAATGTGTGTGTATCCATTTTAAAATGAAATTTTAGTAAAAATGCATGTGATAATCTCAAAATCGAGAAGACACATTCCGTTTTTTATAATTTAGGACAATCATCTATAAGTCATTTTGGACTTGTAAGAATCATCAGAACCTCAATATCAATCACTGTTTGACTGGTATGATGTAATGTTTGTGTTATTAATATAAAAGCATCGTTATATCTTAAAACACACATCACATCTCAATAACTGATAAAAAGATCATATATTTTTTTCTCATCATTCTATCTTCTAGTACTTAATTAATTTTTTTACCATTTTTAACAATTAATTTTTTTAGAGAATATTTATAGTGATAATTTCTGAAGATGAACAATAAATGGTGTGACATGAAAGAATAAATTACAACTCATTGGGATATAATGTGATACTAGTATTACTCATAGGTTAGTTTAATATTAACACATTATATTTAATAAATTTATATATAGAATTAATATAATAATAATTATTTACTTATATTCGTTCAATCATTTTTTTGAGTTGTAGGGGTCAGGGGACAAAGACAAAGGACATTGATATTTTTGATGTATGTGATAATATTTACACACTAATGTAATAATATAAACAACTTTTTGAAATGACTATAATATAGTGTTTTAATTTCATATTTGATTTTCAAATTTTAATTTTTTTTAATATATGTACTTGTACATATTTGTTTTGTTGTTTCTTGTGATTTTTCAG
This sequence comes from Viscum album, assembly GCA_963277665.1. NCBI lineage: Eukaryota > Viridiplantae > Streptophyta > Magnoliopsida > Santalales > Viscaceae > Viscum > Viscum album. The sequence goes on along the minus strand of OY728143.1, from coordinate 663,643,666 downwards.
GTGTTTTAGTGTGCTATAAATTTAACATCATTTCATTGTATGTCTCTATATCAGCAATGATTAAGGGTCCCTTTATCAACAAAACAATATGTAATGATAATTGTATATTGTATAAGTTCAATAAACAGACTCATAAATGGTTTTTTATCAGACCTTCTGAAATATTCAATAAAAAACCCTTTCTCATTTTTTATAGAAGCACTGATAAATGTGGTCCTTTATCAGTTCTTTTAGAATCATTGATGAAGACAACCTTTGTTAGATCGTGTTTAGAACTGATAAATAAACCATTTATCAGAATTTTTCTATCAATGATAATATCCAAGGGATTTTAATCCTTCTCTGGTAGTCAGTTATTCCTTTTACGTAGAGAAATTCTCATTTTAAGATTTATTAAAAGATTAATTTTCAGTAGTTCCTAGTGTGATAATATTAAAACAAAATTTATAGGAATATGTTTCTTCGTTAAATTATGAATCCATAATTTACATATATTCAATATTAATAAAATTGTAAAAATATTTCACCATAAACAATGTGGTATCTGCCTAAATTATAATATTACATAAGATTCACATGACAAAATAAAAGTAGTGAGAAACTGTTTGTTATGAGTAATCTGTTTCACTGTAAATTAAATGTATAAATTTTGATCTAAAATGATTATTTCATTGTTGATTTTTACTCTTAAATAATTCTTCTAAAGTGAGATTTAGTTTGGATAGTAATTTTATATAATCAAATTATAATTTCATTTTTTATGTTGGAATATAAATTATTTCAAATTGATTTTTGTTATGGTCCAAATATAATTTTTTTTAATGACATAAAATACAGTGTTCCATGTATTTTCATTATTTATCATGAATTGAAATACCTTTAATATAATATTATTTATTATTAAATTGAAATTTGAATAGATAACATGATTAAATTAGTACAAAATTTATCTTCATTTCATTTATAAGATTTGTAAAATAAAATTTTAAATTTTATGTCAGATATATTGTGTGTTTCTACTATGTGTGGAATAAATGAGTGTGTAATTACAGGGAGAGGGATGACATAATATGCATATACACATATAGGTAGAAATAACTCATTACAATATTTTGTTACCAGAGATTGTTTTTAAGTAATAGTATAATTGTTAATATCAATGTATTGCACTTTAGAATTTGGACTATAATATATGTGGAGTTGTTTTCTTTTTTTGTACTAATTTTTTAATGATCATAGGTTCATATCTACTTTGTAAAATCATAGTGTGATTGGGTGGATGTTGATGTGAGTTCTATAGGGAGTGATTAGTCTAATCTATAACCACTAATAAATTTATTAGAAATGATATTTTTCTTTAGGTATCTCATCAATTTTTTTAACATTACTAACTGAAATGAAAAATTTGGTGGAGAATTAATCTTAATAAAAAAATCAATGTACTATAATTTAATAGAGTATAATGTAAAACAATAACACAATCCTAATAAAATCTATGGGTAGAGACCCACTTCTTTAATAGATAACCATCCACTCTACCTGGTTACCTTTGGAATCTAGAAAACGGGCCACCATATCCCCCACACAATACCTATTCATAGTCTCCACATTAAGAAGAAGCATGTTTCCCTAGGTTTTGATAATATAAGTGATTATACTGTGAATGGTTGTCACCAAAAATATTATTAGAAACTATAAATGAATCAATGTATTGTACATAGTGGTTGAAATTATTTATAACAAATAAGATATATTACATTAATTCTATCTTGAGCTTCAGATTGAATTGAACTTTTCCCCCATAGATGGATGGTAAAACCATGATAAAAAATCCATTATATTATTTGATAATAGAACCACTTTGAAGGATACAATGGATTCATGAACATTCATTTTGGAGTTTTATCAACAAATATGTTTCTTTCTGACACACCCAACACCCTTTTCCCCCATGAAGTCCACTATCCTAATTACACCCAATAGAATAATTAAGTGTTTTATTGAAAAATATTGATGTTTTAGTTATTAAAGTAAAGGATATGTGGTTATATTAAATTTAGTGAATATTCACCCTCCCCTCCCCAATTTTTTCGATTGGGATCTCACTATATGTGTGATATTGTATTCCATAATTGGTATCAATGTTTTTGGTCTCCTTACGGAAATCAAGTGTTTTTAGGTTTATGGTATAAATTATAATATTTTTTATTTTTTTATAGATTAATAATGTTTTTATTCATTAAGGCACCCAAAAAATCATTAAATAGATAAAGTGTTGATATATTTAAAAAATATTTCAACTTTTGGGCGTAAACAATTTTTTCGTACATTAACTCAATATGAATGAAAGGAATTTCTATTATAATATGAAAATTACATTCATTTTAGATGGTGTGACAATTGGAATGAAAAATATTAACATTTATGTACATGTAAGTAATTCATTCCTAAAAAACATTTAGATATGTATTTTGATACAATTTCTGATCACTATGATGAATAAATTAATCTAGGTGTTATAGTGAAATATTTTTTAGTTGTGTCATAGAGTGAAGGATAAACAACGTCAAATTAATCCACCCCAATTTAAAAACAAATCTTGTAAGAACATCATTGGAAAATCTCAATACTGCCATTAATGAGATTATATTTATAATAAATGTATCAAAGTAAAATTATGTATTTATGGATTTTGAATATGAATATTCCTATATTTTTAAAATGGTTTAACATTAATGTCTATTGTCATGACGGTTTTGAATTAATTAATTTCTTCTGAATGACTTATGAAATATATTGGTTGTAAATAAAAATATTAATGTTGTATATGTAATTTAGATATTAAATAATTAGAAATAAATTTTTTTCTATTATTTTTGGATTATTAATACAACAAAGCTAATGAATGATGAAAAAGATGAATATTTAATCTTGGATAAAGTAAAATTAGGAATTGTGAAAATATTATTTCACATATATGAAAACGTTTATGAATTTAAAAATGATTATAACATATTGAAACTCCTATTAAATGTATCAATAATGTAGGTATTAAAAATTATAATATAAATTGTCTAAATTTGAAACTTAATGTTAATTTAATTGATGATGTGTGGGAAAACAGTTTCACTGAGAAGAAGAATAAACCATTAAACAAGAATATGACACCCTCTAAGGGAAATGAAAATAACTATTCTAAATTCTTAAACATGGTTTTTTTGAATATTTATATTTAAGAATGTTCTTAAAATTGAAGAAATTACGATTTAACATCTAGTGATCATAGAGGGAATTTATTGATCACTGTGGGGAATAATGTAGTGTTATCTACTAAAGGAGGTAAATAAAATACATAATTCATGACAGATAAATACATATAGGAGTTTCTCATTAATATTTGTAAATCAAATTAAGATAATTTTATTTCCAAAATACATCATGTGATTAATTACTTTTAGAAATTACTAGGAAAAATCAAAAAACATATTTTAAAAAAATGATGTTATAAGTGTCTAACTTACGAAAGAGAAAAATATGAATGAATCATTGAAGGAAAACATCAACAAAAAATAAAAATAACATATTATTGATAGTGAACAGAATTAATGGTTATTAATCACCTAAATAGGAAAATTATAATTTTCAAAAGATCATTCATGAATAATAGTTTTTAAAGAGTAGTCATAGGATGAATGTGATCTCATAGATTAAATTATAGAATTCTATAAAATCATGATATGTATACATGAAGATAAAATATTATATAAAATGTCAGTAAATTTTTTTCATAAATAAGTATGAGAAGTTTGAAAATATACAGGAAAAAAAAATTATTTCGAATATTGGAGATGAAATTGATTATAAAAATACGAAAGGATTAAAAGAATCACATTTGAAACTCTTAGTATCTCTTTCAGAACATATTCATTTTTTATAATTAGAGATTATTGTGGTGGCTATGATTATATAGAATGTAATTATTCCTTAAACAGACGATATTATTATAATTAAATAATTTTTTGATGGTAGTAATTTAGAGGGATACAACACACATAAAGATATCAATTTCAAAAATGACTAAAATATACCCATGTAATTTTATAATATGTTTCATGTTTTGAATAATGTATCAGGAATATATAATTTATATGGTTTACATTATATGGAATGACAACCCATTTTTCTATAAAAATTTATTATGAATAAAACTGACATGTTTTATCAGACAAATAAAAATTATTGAATACATCTCTCTTTAGGGATGTTTAATTCAAAAAATGCAAAAATAATCTCTCATCGATACCTAAAAGAATGTGATAATAATATATGAGAATTGATATGATAAATATTGAATTATTTGAAAACAATTTTAATGGTTAATTCATATTTTCAATTTTAAATCGATAAAAAATAATAGGGCATAGATCAATCACAATTGGAGATGAGTACTCAACTAATTGACGGTTTTAAATGCATCCATTGAATAGTTTCACATCAATATACTGAATGAAATGATTTGACCTTTTTCAAATATTTATTCATGGTATTGTATAAAAGGATTGATGTTTTATGTATTAATAAAAATGGATAGATAGAACATGAAGTACGAGAATACAAAAAATCCAATTAATTAAACATGAATGATGAGATATAATTTTTGAAATGAAATCATGACAATATTTTATAAAAGAGATGGAATATTTAACTCAAGGAGAAAATTTTTTAACTATCATCTTTCAGATGAGATAACTGAATTAGGATTGTAGTATATGATACAGAAGAACATAATGAACACAATTTATCAAATGGTGGATATTCCAACCACTATTCCCTTGGAATTTTTATATTGGGTTATTTATTGACCATTAGAGAGGAAATGAATATATGATTATAAATACCGTATCTCTTTAAATGATTAATTAACTTGTATTGTAACAATAATTTTTAAAATTCACATGCCTAAATCATTCATGTCGTTCAATTGTGTTCACCAAATTGAATAATATGAATGTTTGTATTCCATAAATAAATATCTTTTGGATAATGGAATTAAATATAAAAGTGAAATGTTTTCTGTTTATTTAGAGAAAAATATATTTATTATGATTCCAGCGCATCATATACACTAATGGAATCAAATTTTGTATAGGAATCATGCATAAAATTCATGTATTGGTTATCAATGCCTATAATTTATTATATAGCATTACTAGATTATTCAATGAGAAATAAAATCCATTTTTTAATATTCTCACCACCTTTAGAGAAATGAGTATTCTAATAAAAGTGGTGCCACATTATCCATCCCTTATTATTAATTTTTTTCATCCTTCCCAAAATATCTTCATGTTCATTATGTATTCTATTATGGAATTTATCAACATCATCCACTATAATACAATGATACTACATGTATAGTGGGAGGGAACAAGGTGAAGTTATTAAGTATAACAAAGGAATGGAAACTAACCCTGTCATTATTTTTTATTATTTTGTTTATATTACATTATATTAAAATTTTATTGTGGCTAATGATTCACATGGTCTCTTCAACATTATACCACCACCCATCATTTCATAAATTTAATAACTTTTAATTTGAGCTTAATTTTTAATCATATACCTCATGAAATATTTTTTTTAGAGTAACAATTAAAATTTAAAAAATATTAATTAATACATATTAGGTCTATATCATTTTAACATTTATATTACTATATAAAATTGGTATTATTAGTCAAATTCATTATTTTTATATTTACTGTTGATTGGTATCCAATGTTTCATCCATCATAAGTTTTCAAATGTGGGTATGATTGAAAAAATATTTTGCAATGGAGTTTTCCTCAAATATCAAACAAATGGGAAACTATATAACTAATACAATAATTAAAAATGTAACTTTGGTTTCACATTTATATATTTTTGTTTTGGTAATATTTTTGGTGTAAATAATAGAAATAGTTTCTATCATTGATGGAGAAAAAAAATAATTATTATAAAAAAGTTAGAAAATATAATAAGGGAGGAATATGTGTGTTATGAGAATGAAGAATATTTTCCTTTAACTATTTAAAATAATTAAGATGGAAACAATTTAGTTCATTTATGGTTATTCAATGAAATAATTTCTTAGCATTGATAATTTGTATAAGAAAGGATATGTGTCATGACCCCCTCCCACTAAATATGCCACTCTTGAGCAGGAAATGGTGAAAGTGAGATAATGACCCTCGAGTCCCGCCTCCAATAGGCCTTCGGGTAGGCGACAAACACCAAGGGTATGAGTTTTCACAAATATGGGAGGCATTACCCTTTAATTATTTTATGATCGGGAAATTGGAAAAGTCAACCACCAAAAAGGAAAATAACAAGTGTATAGAAATAAACCCATTCCAAGCCCACATGCATGTTTAAATAATTTTATAACATAGTTCAAGAACAAGAAATCTCAAAGTACAATACCAAAAGAAAAAAATGTATAGCAACAACAACAACTCCAACTGTCCGACTAGTAGGGTCCCACACGGCCCTGGTAGTCCTCCCGGAAACCTGAAAGTAAACGTAGGGTGAGCATACAAGTATCCTAAGTAGGGAAACCTAATGCTCTCGTTCACAAGTTGGGAGACATCCTACTGTCCTGTGAGAAAAACCGAAGAAACCTAGAAAGGAATTCTATCCACCCAACCTCACCAGCCACACTCACCAAAAACACAGTCACAATAGGTAGTAGTTTATAAGAACAAGAGTATTGGGTACCCCACACCATTTCCCTTTAGTTAGCTGCTCTTCCTAATGACGAACATCCGGACGCTACCACACTCTCCCTACCCGCACACACCTGGGCCTCATAGCCACGTATCCCACCTGCACACACCTGGGCCTCATAACCAGGTATCCCACCCGCACACACCTTGGCCTCACAACCACGTATCCCGCCTGCACACACTTGGGTCTCACAACCACGTATCCGACGCACACACACCTGGGCCTCACAACCACGTATCCCGCCCACACACACCTGGGCCTCATCCTGAATATTCTTGGAAAACTATAAAATCTTCCCAAAGAGTCTTGGGCTAGAACCACCCCAATCGAAACCTACCTAAAGGGTCTTAGGTGTAAGTTCAACTCATGAAATCATAGCCTAGGGAAGAAGGAGCAGGAAGGAGCTAGTAACTAAGGGGAAAATACCCTCTCCCATGAAATGGGAGTGTTCGACACTAAGTTTTCAACATGGGTGGGGAGCGTTAAAACACAAAAGATACAGATATATATATATATATATATGTGTATACCAAACACACATCCCAACCTATGGCTTCAAAATAGAGAAACCGAGCCTGTGCCTCGACACTGCTACTACGAAGCATACATACAACAAATAACCCCAACCCCATTTAGGTATTCACATTTCATCAGAATTAGTTTATTATTTCCTTAACTATTTGGAAACTATCCACAACCAACAACATCGATCGTTCATAAAACATATCCCTACCATCCACAAATCAAGTTAGGAAAACACAAGCAGCACAACAAATCCCTTCTTATTGGTAAACCAGCCCCATTGATTATTAACCCTGTTCCATTACCATGCCCCACCATTCAATAAATCTTCCACATTTTATTTATTATTCACAACCCATAGCCCATTCACATTTAAACCCATCCCTACAGCCCCGCTTCTGACCACTATAACCACAAACACACCGAAACTCGTACATCATTATCCCTTTAATACCATTTATCGTAGCCCCACTACCCATCACCATCATAGCATTCACACCAACCCACAACCAAGCCAACCGCAGCCCCACTACTCACTAGATCCACAACAACCCACAAAACAACCCCATCGCATGCCATGTATTGAAGCCAACACCCACATGTTCAATATTCCATTTTATTTAACCGGGGTGATGACACACGGGTTCCATATTTTAAATCATCCAACTTTATATAATTAACCAAATTCCACATTCAACGAATTTTTTGACCAAAAAATATTCTAGAAAGATATGGAAACATTTAATTGTGCATGAAAAGGCCCCCAACGACCGTGATTTTCAGTACGCAGATGCCTATTCAATTCACAACATAATATCATAGGATATAAGAAAAACATAACAAATTCCCCATTCCTGTTATTTAACATGTTATTATCTTTATTTAATGGTTCAACTATTTATCATGAAAACAAGAGGATACCCACCCCACATGATGCCAAATTTAGAGAGATGAAGGTATGATCCGTACCTCAATAGGTTCTGATAACAACACTCCCCCAGATCAACTTTAGAAGACGTCAGTCGGCATCCATCACTTCTGTCGGGTCCAGGAAAAACCTCCTCAGGTGGATGTCGGAAGGTAAAGGCCGAGTGAAAGACAACATATCCAAGATCGAAAGTTCTGCCTCTTTGTTACGATCCCGTGACCGCTGACGGATCGAAAATCGGAGCTTGGAAGAAGAAGTTATGGAAGAAAAAGATCCTTCGAGTCCATTGGGAGAGCTCTGCTGAGAGGAATGGGGAGGAGAGGGGTGAGTTGAAAAGGAGGGGACCCCTCCTTTTATAGGAGAGAAAAGAAAAAGTACACGGCCTGTACTTTATGGTACACGGAGTGTACTCGGCCGTTTCACATGGTCACCATGCGGCTTCCAACACGGCCTTTAACGCGGAACAAGGCCGTTGACTGGTCAACACATGGCTTGAAGGTAATTCGTACGCGGGGAGGGACTACACGACGTGTAGTATTGGATACATGGCATGTACCCATTTTTTTTCACACGGCTCCAACATGGCACACGGTTTTTGACAAGTCAACACACAGTAACGCGTACGCGGAGAGAGACTACATGGTGTGTAGTATTGGATACACGACGTGTACCCATTTATTTCACATGGCTCTAACACGGCACAAGTCCATTGACTGGTCAACATATGGTAATGTGTATACGGGGAGATACTACACGGCGTGTAGTATTGGATACACGGGGTGTACCCATTTATTTCACAAGGTAAGGACATGACCTTCAACAAGGGGTATACCCAGCAAGGGGGTACATGGCGTGTACTCAAACTACACGGCGTGTTGTTTCAAAATTCCGGAAACTATGGGAATAGTCCTTTTTACCCTCCAGTACACTTTATGGCCTTATGTTTTACAATGTAATGGGCCGGAGAGGTCCGGACCATTACATTAGATACCTCTTAAAACATTCTCATCCCCTATAATTCAAAACCAACCCAGAGGTACCCATCAAGATACCTCTTAGGGTTGTCGTTATAACAGGACCCCAACCAACAACCCTAATCATAGTTGTTCGTAATTCCCCCTCCTATGTCGAGATAATATCCGCTTTATGCGGCACTAACTCACCTGCACGGGTTTAATCGCATCCGCATTAATGCGTATCAATAAAGGATTGGGCCTTCCCACTTCCATATGTTAGTATTTTCCAACTTGCACTACCCCCAACACCACACAACCAACATACTGCCCGAACATGTGGTTTGGGAAAAAATTCCTTCTCCTATGTCGAGATATTATCTGCTTTAGGCGGCACTTACTCACCCACACGGGTTCAATCGCATCCGAATTAATGCATCTCGATTAAGGATCAGGTTTTTCCCTTTCCCCACACATCCGAACATGTTACAAATTACCAGGGAAAAAGGAAACAAAAGTTCTCACAACCGACAAGCCAAGCATTCCATATATCAAAGGTACATAGTATTACATAAACACAAAGCTCAGAAGAACAAGGGGAAAACAGAAGTCAAAAAAACTCTAGGTACTGAGCGTGCATCTGGGTCTCCCGCTCCCAAGTGCCCTCCTCGAGGTTGCCATGCCTCCATAACACATGAACCAATGGAATGGTTTGTCCATGTATCACCTTCTCATTAGGATCCTCGATTCTGACTGGTTGTTTCTTGAAGGCCGCGTCATCTTCCATATCTAACTCTCCCCAGTCGATAACATTAGATTCGTTGTGTAAGTACAAACAAATCTGGGAGACGTGGAAGACTTTATGAACCTTCTCCAACTGAGTTGGCAGGGCCAGCTGATATGCCACCTCACCGACTCGCCTCAGCACCTCAAAAGGTCTAATGAACCTAGGTGAGAGCTTGCTCCATTTCCCAGTCCTCCTCTGCCCCCGTCGAGGGGAAACCTTCAAGAACACATGATCTCCCACCTCGAACACTAAGGGACTCCTCCGACGATCAACATAAGACTTCTATTGGTCCTGAGCCTCTTTCATTCTCTCACGTACAGGATGGAATTTCTCCATGGTGCTATGTACTACCTCTAGCCTAAGAGCACCTATCTCACCAACCTCTTCCAATAAAATGGGTGAATGACATGGTCTTCCATACAAAGCCTCAAACAAATCCATGTCAATAGTAGAGTGGAAGATTTTGTTGTAGGAAAAATCTACTAAAGGCAAGTGTTGTACCCATGATCCTCCGAAATCTTGAACGCATGCTCGCAGCATGTCCTCTATCATCTGGATAGTCTGCTCTGTCTGCCCATCGGTTTGGGGGTGGAAATCAGTGCTAAGGCGTAGGTGGGTGCCAAAAGAATGTTGTAACCCCCTCCAGACTCGTGAGGTAAATGAGTATCCCGATCTGAGATGATAGTCTTCTGGACTCCATGCAACTGCACAACCTCACCTACGTACCTTTGTTCTAAGGTACTCACCGGGCCTGACTCCTTAATTGATAAGATGTGAGATGATTTCGTCAGTCGATCCACCACTACCCAGATAGCATCATAACCACCCTTAGCTCAGGGTAGTCCTGTGACAAAGTCCATTAAGATGTCATCCCACTTCCACTCAGGGACATCTAAAGGATGCAAAAAACCACTGGGAACATGGTGTTCAGCCTTCACTTGCTGACACACTAGGAATTTAGCCACAAACTCTGCCACTGCCTGTTTCACCCAGGGCCACAAAAACTTTTCCCTCAGGCCTTGGTACATTTTTGAAATTCCTGGATGTACCACCAAGGCTGAGATATAGAACTCATGGAGAACTCCCTCACATGTTGTCTCCAGGACAAACACCCTTCCATGGAAAATCATTTGATTTTGGTTGTCCTATGACCATCCTTTTAGAGCATTCCCCTGATGGACATGATCCCGCATCACTTCTGCCTCGGAGTCCCCCCAGTGAGATTCTTCAACCTGCTCCATCCAGGAGGACTACACTGTCATTTGAAACAAACAGCCTCTAACACCTTCTACCCTTGTATCCAAGTGCAAGGCATCCAACTCTCCTATCTCTTTCCAAGTATCAGTGGATTCCCGAACAACATCCTTATGAGACTTCCTACTCAGGGCATCAGCCACAATGTTGCCCTTACCTTCAGTGTAAGAGATCTCGAAGTCATAGTCTTGGAGAAACTCGACCCATCTCCGCTGCTGTAAGTTCAGGTCACACTGGGAGAAGACATAATGCATGCTCCTATGATCTAAGAAGACCACAATGCTCTCCCCATATAGGTAATGTCGCCACAAATTTAGTGAGAACACTACTGCTGCAAGCCCAAGGTCATGTGTGGAATAGTTACACTCATGAGGGCGTAACTACCTAGACCCATAACAGATCACTCCCTTCTTCTGCATCAACACGCACCCCAGACCAAGGCCAGAAGCATTGAAAAACACCTCATACAACAACCCTTCCTCTAGCAACCAGAGTACGAGAGCACTGACCAACTTATCTTTCTTGTAGTCGAAATACTTCTGGCACTACTCGCTCCATAAGAAGACCTGGTTCTTCCTAGTAAAAGTTGTCAATAGAGCATCAACTTGAGAGAAGTCTAAAATGAACCTCCGATAGTAACCTGCCAACCCCAAGAAACTAGAAACTTCTGCAACGCTCTTGTGTGCCGCCCAAGAAAAAACTGCCTCCAACTTCGATGGGTCCACTGAAACTCCATAATGAGACCCCACGTGCCCAAGGAAGTGTACTTCTTGCGTCAGGAACTTACACTTCGACAATTTATCATAAAGCTGTTGGTGTCGAAGGACTTCCAAGACTACCCTGAGATGCTCAGCGTGCTCCTCCTCTGATATTGAGTAGATCAGGATGTCATCGATAAACACAATGACGAACCTGTCTAGAAACTCTTGGAAGACAATGTTTATAATTCCCATGAACAAATCCGGTGCATTCGTAACTCCAAACGGCATCACTACAAACTCGAAGTGCCCATACCTGCACCTAAAAGCCGTCTTTGAGATTTCACTGTCCTTTACACTCAGCCGATGATATCCAGATCGTAGATCAATCTTAGAAAACCAACCTGCTCCCCTCAGTTGGTCGAAGAGATCATCTATCCTTGGAAGGGGGTAACAGTTCTTGACCGTTACCTGGTTTAACCTTCGGTAGTCTATGCATTGCCTGAGACCACCATCTGCCTTCTTCATGAAAAAAACTGGAGCACCCCATTGCGATACGATGGGTCGAACAAAACACATCTCCATCAGATCATCTATCTGAATATGCAACTCTCGCAACTCCGAAGGTGCCATCTGATAAGGGGCCATCAAAATTAGAAGGGCACCAGGCTGTAAGTCTATCCCGAACTCAATGTCACGTCAGGGGGGTAGAGTGACAACCACTTTAAGAAAAACATTGAGGAACTCCCCAACATCCTCTGGGACATCCATCATCTCTACATCCACTAGAACCACTGATAACCCACCTAACAATGAAAGGAGAGGCTCAACATTTCGGCTTCCTACCCGATAGCTCCTCTCGCCAACAAAGGATATGCGCTGCCAATCAATGTCGGAGAACACGACTCTTCTCTGGAAGCAGTCGATAATGTCACTAACAGAAAACAACCAGTCGATGCCTAGGATGACATCGCATTATTGCATCTGTAATAGAAGAAGGTCCCCAGTATATTGATGTGGTCCCAATGTTAGCCCACATCTTCAGCAAACACAAGATATGATGGTCTGGCCTCCAACTGGTGTACTCAGCACCAATGGTACGGAATGTCTCTCTACGTCTAGTCCCAAAGCATGGGATAGACCAGGAGCAACAAAGGGGTGTGAATCTCCCGAATAGAACAAAGAAGAAACAAAAGTGATGAAAAAACAAATCGTACCTTGCACCACCTCTGGTCTTGCTGGAGTAGTCAACTCTACTGCGTGCAACTGTCCACGCCTAGCTCCTCTACCTCTATGATGACATACACCTCCCCGACCATGCCCTGGTCGAGGTCCCTGAAGAGAACCCTGAGGTTCGTCTCCTCCCGCAAAGTCTTCCCTTGGAGGAGCATGGTCTTGCTGCTGCTAGAAGGGCCTCACCGGCAACTGGTACTGCTGAGATGGGCACTGAACCTGCCCACCTCCACCGTACTGAGCTCGTGTCGGGCACCGACTCTGAACGTGCCCGAAACCTCCACAATAAAAAAACTTTGGTCCTGGGCTCATCAAAACGGGACGAAGACCCGAAGATCTAAACTGGAACTACTGGGGCCTGCTCCCCACTGGCCTGAACCTAGAAGGTCCCGTCGCAGGACACCTGCTGCTGACTGCCTTCCCCTTCGACGAGCCCGGCTGGATCCCCTCTTGTGGTGCACCTCCCAGCGAGTGCATCTTCTCTAAAACCTCTGCCTTCTTCTGTACCTCCACCTACGTCTGAGGGGTGAAGGGGGTGATAGCATACTGGAGAGAAGGGATAAGCGCCTCCTCCAAAGGTCTCGCCCGAGACACCTCATCCGGAAAGAGATCTGGAGAAAAGTGCAGGAGATCCTTGAACTTGATCCCCAAATCTCATACTGATATACCCCTCTGCTAAAGGGAGAGTAACTCCTACTGCTTCTCCTCCTTGATCATGGGAGAAAATAATTCCTCTCAGAATTCCTTCTCAAAGTTAGCCCATAGAACCTCTAACTCTATCCTCTCTTCGAGGTAGAGCGTCCACCATTGTCGCGCCGCGCCTCTCAGGTGACTGATTGCTAGGGGAACCAAGTACTCCCTTAGAGCACGGATCAAGGTAATAGTGATCCCTAGTTCCTCAAGCCACCCCTCTATCTCTGTATCCGAAGTACTACCCTCATAATTCTTGAGGGTCTGTTGCTGAAAAGCACGGAGAGTACTCTAGCATTGGCTATCTTCCTCCTCTCGGTCAATCCTCAACTGATCAACTGCCTGAATCTGTTGGGCCTCGGCCGTCTGAGCCACCTGGGGATAACGTCCAGGTGTCATAGCTGTACGGTAAACAGAGATCGCCTAAGCCCAAGTGGTAATGAAATTTCTCAGGGTTTCATTTTATCATTTTATTTCAATTTCTTTCCCAGAACACCCAAATCAAGTAAAACACAATAATGATGATGCATGTACCTACCTTAGGGTCTCTACCCTGCAATCAATGTTGTCTCACATTGTCATTCGGTAGGCTCAGAGTCCTTGCATCAGATCACGAGGGGCCCTAAAATCCTGTGTCCTAGCCAGTCTTCCCTGGCCTCTGTCACACACCACAATCAACCAACACTGTTTCCTTACCATCCAACGAAATTATCACTGTTCATAACTCTAGAATCCATCCTATCTCCAAACTATCACCTTTGATACCATTCGGTCATGAACCCCTCCCACCAAAGATGCCCCTCTTGAGATGGTAATGGTGAAAGGGAGATAATGACCCCCCGAGTCCCACCTCCAGTAGGCCCCTAGTAGGCAACTAGCACCAAGGGTATGAGTTTTCACAAACATGGGAAGCATTACACTTTTATTATTTTAAGATCGGGAAACAGGACAAATCAACCACCAAAAAGGAAAATAACAAGTGTATAGAAATAAACCCAAACCAAGCCCACATGCATGTTTAAACATTTTTATAACAAGGTGCAATTGCAGGAATGGTCAAAGTACAATACGAAATGAAACAAGTGTACATCAACAACAACAACTCCAACTGTATAACTAGTAGGGTCCTGCATGGCCCTGGTAGTCCTCCTGGAAACCTGAAAGTAAACGTAGGGTGAGAATACAAGTATAATCAGTAGGGAAACCTAAAGCTCTCGTGAAAAAGTGGGGAGACATCCTAATGTCCCATGAGAACAACAGAAGAATCTTAGCAAGGAATTCTATCCACCCAACCTCACAAGCCACACTCACCGAAAACACAATCACAAAATGTAGTAGTATATAAGAACAAGAGTATTGGGTACCCCACACCATTTACCTTTAGTTAGCGGCTCTTCCTAACAGCGAACATCCCGACGCTGCCACACTCTCCCTGCCCGCACACACCTGGGCCTCACAACCACGTATCCCTCCCGAATACACCTAGTCCTCACAACCAGGTATCCCACCCATACACACCTGTGTCTCACAGCCATGTATCCCGCCCGCACACACCTGGGCCTCATAACCACGAATCCCCCCCCCCCCCCCGCACAGACCTGGGCCGCATCCCGAAGATTCTTGGGAAACTCTAAAATCTGCCCGAAGAGTCTTGGGAAAAATCCACCCCAATCGAAACCTACCTGAAGGGTCTTAGGTGTAAGTTCGCCTCAAACCATCACAGCCTAGGGAAGAAGGAGCAGGAAGGAGCTAGTAACTAAGGGGAAAACACCCTCTCCCATGAAATGGGAGTGTTCAACACTATGTGATCAACATGGGTGGGGTGCAATAAAACACAAAAGATACAGATATATATATGTATACAAAACACACAACCCAACCTATGGCTTCTAAACAGAGAAACTGAGCATGTGCCTCGGCACTTCTACTACGAATCATGCATACAACAATCATCCCCAACCCCATTTAGGTTTCACGTTTCAGCAGAATTAGTTTATTAGTTCCTTAAATACTGGACAACTATCCACAACCAACCACATCGATCGTTCGTAAAACATTTCCATTCCATCTACAATCATGTTAGGAAAACACAAGCAGCACAACAAATCCCTTCTTATTAGCAAACCAACCCCATTGATTATTAACTCTGTTCCATTACCATGCCCCACCATCATTAACTCATCAACATTTTATTTATTATTCACAACCCATAGCCCGTTCACATTTAAACTCATCCCTGCAGCCCCGCTGCTGACCACCATAACCACAAACACACCGAAACCTGTACATCATTATCCCTTTAATACCATTTATCGCAGCCCCGATGCCCATCACCATCATATCATTCACACCAACCCACAACCAAGCCAACCACAGCCCTGCTGCTCACCCGATCCACAACAACCCACAAAACACCCCAATCCCATGCCACGTATCCAAGCCAATACCCACATGTTAATTATTCCATTTTCTTTAACCAAGGTGATCACACAAGGGTTCCAGATTTTAAATCAGCCAACATTACCTGATTAACCAAATTCTACATTCAACGAAGTTTCCATCCACAAAATTGTCTAGAAAGATAGGGAAACATTTAATTGCACAAGCAAAGGCCCCCAATGACCGTGATTTTTAGTAGGCAGAAGCCTATTAAATTCACAACATAATATCATAGGATATAAGATAAACATAAAAAATTCCCCAATCCCGTTCTTTAACCAGTTATTATCTTTATTTAATGGTTCAACTCTTTCTCATGAAAAAAAGAGGATACCCACCCATCATGATGCACAATTTAGAGAGACGAAGGTAAGATCCCTTCCTCAACCGGTTTTGATCACAATGCTCCCCCATATCAACTTTAGAAGTCATCCGTTGGCATCCGTCACTTTTGTCGGGTCCCAGAAAAACCTCCTCGGGTGGAATTCAGAAAGGAAAGGTCGAAGGAAAGACATCGGATCCAAGCTCTGAAGTTCCTCCTCGACGTTACGATCCCGTGGACACTAACGGATCGTAAATCGGTGGTCGGACGAAGAAGTTATGGAAGAAAAGGAGCCATCGAGTCCCTTGGGAGAGCTATGCTCAGAGGAATGGGGAAGAGAGGGGTGAGTTGAAAAGGAGGTCGGGACCCCTACTTTTATAGGTGAGAAAATCAAAAGTACACGGCATGTACTTTGTGGTACACGGAGTGTACTCAGCCGTTTCACACGGTCACCACGCAGCTTCCAACATGACCTTCAACGCAGAACGCGGCCGTTGACTTGTCAACACACGGATTGAATGTAACGCATACGCGAGGAGGGACAACACGGCGTGTAGTATTGGATACACTTTGTGTACCCATTTATTTCACACGGCTCCAACACGGCACATGGCCGTTGACTGGACAACACACTGTAACGCGTACGCGGAGAGCGACT
This sequence comes from Viscum album, assembly GCA_963277665.1. Taxonomy (NCBI): domain Eukaryota; kingdom Viridiplantae; phylum Streptophyta; class Magnoliopsida; order Santalales; family Viscaceae; genus Viscum; species Viscum album. Next base: position 663,626,414 of record OY728143.1, on the reverse strand, counting down.
ACACGACATGTAGTATTGGATACACGACGTGTACCCATTTATTTCACATGGTTACAACACGGCACACGGCTGTTGACTGTTTAACACATGGTAACGCGTATGTGGGGAGAGACTACATGGCGTGTAGTATTGGATACATGGCGTGTACCAATTTATTTCACACGGCAAGGACATGAACTTCAACACTAGGTATACCCAGCAAGGGGGTACACGACGTGTACTCAAACTACACTGCGTGTAGTTTCAAAATTCTAGAAAGTGTGGGAAAGGTCCATTTTACCCTCCAGAAAAATTCATGGCCTTATTTTTGACAAAGGAATGGGCCGGAGAGGTTCGGGCCATTACAATATGTTTATGGAATAAAGATCACACCTCATTTATTTCTATATCAAAAAATGAATATGTGTAATGAATTCATGAATAAATCATACATTCATGTCAAGAATCAATACAAGGATAAAATATAAAAAAACACCAGTCTATCATAGCTTCTATAATCAAAAAGTAATAATTTTTTTGGAATGATATAGTGTTTAGTAAAAAGATTAATGATAAGGGTGAATTAATTAAGAGCATGCATAGGGTTAGTTGTCAAGGGTATTCCATGTTTTATTTTGTTGAGATCAATTTGGTGTTTTCTATAGATTATAGGAATGAAAATTTAAATATTTTTTTGTCAATTCTTAAAGGAAAAACATTTTTTTCAACTTGATTGTGATGTCAACTTGTAGAAATGGTAAACTATTTTATGCCGTATACATTTAGAAACCAAATGGAATTGTTCTTATAGATTATTATGTATGTTTTTATTGAATAAATAATATAGTGAATAGGTTAAAATAAATTCACGAATATGATATTCATATATTGCATCAATCTTAAGGTCAAGTGAATATTTACCTTGATATAGTTTTTAATTTGTAAATAAAAATCATAAAAATCATTATGGTGAGACCATATCAGGTCTTCATGGTGAGACAATGAATGAATTTTACGGTGAGATAGTGAATTAATTTTATAGTGAGACGGTGATTGAACCTTACGGTGAGATAGTGACTGAGAAACAGTAATAACAATATACTAACTACGAGACCGTAAACATGAAACAGTGAGATATAAAAGGTAAGATATAAAATAGTAAGATATAAAATAGTAATACATTTACTTAAGATTTATCATGCCTAATTCATGTATAATGTAGTCTATTCTTTTAGACTTTAATGGATTGGTAAATATATCATCAAGACGATTCTTAGAACCAATGTATTCCAAAGTGATATCACCTTTTTGAAAACAATCTTTCAATAATTGATGTCTTACATCAATATGCTTTGTCCTAGAATGTGAAACAAGTTTTTTCGAGATGTAAACATCACTTCTGGTGTCACAATTTATAGGTAAATTCCGAAATTGATAACCATAATCTAGTAATGTGTGTGTTCATCCACAATATTTGGGCACAACAACTGCCATCCGCTATATATTCATCTTATGCAGCTGATAATTCAATAGAATTTTCTTTCTTACTACACCATGATACTAGTGACTTTCCTAAAAAGTGACATGCTCCAAAGGTGCTTTTTCTATCTAACTTACTACCACTGAAGTTAGCAATAGAATAACTAACTTATTCAAATGAGTGTCCTATAGGATAGAATAGTCCTAAATTGGGTGTATGCTTGAGGTATTTGAAAATTCTCTTTATAGAATTTAAATGAGATTCCTTAGGATTTGATTGAAAAATAGCACACATAAACACACCAAACATAATTACAGGTCGACTTGCAGTTAAGTAGAGTAAACTTCCAATCCTTCCAATATAAGTGGTTGGATCAATATATTTTCCATCTTCATCAAGATCTAACATACAAGTGGTACTTATGGGAGTGTCACAACTTTTAGTGCTATCCAATTAAAAACATTTTATAAGATCTATATTGTATTTACTTTGAGTTAAAATAATACCATAATTATTTTTAATGATTTGAAATCTGAGGGAGAATTTTAGTTCACCCATTAAACTCATTTGAAATTCATTTTCCATCATTTTATAAATATGAACACATAACGAATTTCCTAACGATCCAAAGATAATGTCATCTACGTAGATTTTAACAACTAAAACATCATTCAAAATTAATTTTATAAACATGGTATAATCAGCCATTCCTTTTGTAAAACCTTTGGAAATAAGAAAAGTACTCAACCTATTATTCCACGCATTTGGAAATTTATTTAAACCATATAATGCTTTTGTTAATTTAAAAATATGATTTGGAATATGGGGGTTTCTAATGAATGGGGTTGATCAACAAGACATCCTCATCTATATACCCATTTATGAATGTGCTCTTAACATCCATTTGATATAGTTTGAAATTAGGATGTACAACATAAGACAATAGGATTCCAATGGATTCATGTCTAGATACTGGTGCAAAGCTCTCCTCATAGTCAATTCCTTCTTCCTGACTATAGCCTTGTACAACCAATCTAATTTTGTTTCTAACAATGTTACCAGCTTCATCTACCTTATTTCTAAACACCCATTTAGTGCCTATGGTAAAGGTGTCCTTAGGTCTTTCAACAAGTTTCCAAACTCTATTCCTTTCAAACTTATTATGTTCTTCTTGCATATCCATCACCTAAAACTCACCATTGGTAGCATTATTAATGTTTTTAGGTACAAGTTATGACAAGAAGACATGATGTTGAACCTGATTTCTAAGAGAATCTCTAGTTTGAGTTACTTTTTTTAGGTCTCCTACAATAGAATCTAAAGGATGGTTCTTGAGTGTTCAAACATCTCTAGAAAAGGAGGGACTATTGATTTTAGGTTCATCAATAGGTTCAGGTTCATTATGACTTGAGTCTAAGGAATTTCCAGAACTTGTAGTTTTCAGAGATTATTTCCCAGAATTGTTTGAGGAGTTTGAATTAATGTTCATATTTGATACGTTATCCTCCAGCTTTTCAAGTATGTTTTTTGAATCATGTGGATCAGTTTCATCAAATTTGACATGGACATATTCTTACAAACATTTAGTTCTTTCATTGAATACTCTATATGATTTACTAGAAATGAAATATCCTAATGAGATACCTTCATCACTCTTAGAAGAAATTTTTTCACTATTTTCTTTATTATTAAGAATATAGACTTTTAACCAAAAACTTTGAAGTAGTTGACCTTGGGTTTTCAATTGTTCCATAACTCATAAGGAGTCCTTTTAAGAATAAGTTTGATCAACACCCTATTGATTATGTAGCATGTTCTATTGACAACATCCGCCCAAAAATAAATAGGTAGGTCATATTCACTAAGGATTGTTCTACAAATATCTTACAGGGTTCTATTTCTTCTTTCTATAACTCCATTTTGTTGAGGTGTTCTAGGGGCAGAGAAATTGTGACTATAAACATTTTTTGAGCAAAAGGATTCAAACTCTGGATTTTCAAACTCACAACAATGATCAATTTTTAAGGATTTAATTGCAATTGCACTACGGTTTTCAATAGACTTGGCATATTTAGTAAAATAAAATCATGTATACCTTTTGTGATTCATAAAGAAGGTCCAAGTATATCTAGAAAAGTCATCTACATAAACATAAACATAGTTCTTTCCATTTAAACTAGAAACACTAGATGGTCCAAACAAATCCATGTGAACCAGTTCAAGAGGTAGATAAGTTGACACTTATTTATTTGGATTGAATGAAATTTTTTGTTGTTTTCCCTTTTAATAAGGATTACACACTTTGTCATTTGGAAAATCAAGATTGGGTAAGACATTAACTAAGAATTTTCTTGTTAGGATTCTATGGGACGGATTATTACAGTTTCCAAGTCTCCTATGCTAGATCCAAGACTCTTTATGAAATACACTTAAGCATGATGAATTTTGTGAAGCTAAGGAATCTATGTTAAAATAGTAACAATTTTCATTTTTTAATGCAAAAAATATTAATTCTTCATTATGATTAAAGACATTGCAAGAATGCTTATCAAATATAACATGAAATCCATCATCGCATAATTGTGAGATACTAAGTATATTATATTTTAATCAATCAAAAATCATTACTTAATAAATTAAAACCGAGTTATAGTTACCGATTTGGCGGAGTCCAATAGTCATTCTTTTGGCTTTTTCACCAAATGTGACATATCCTCCATCTATTTTTATTACGTTATTGTAGAATGAGTAGTCTCCTGTCATGTTTCTTGGACATCCATGGTACATGTACCATAAAAATTTACAAGAAATCATTAAACAACATTCCTAAAAGTGATTAAGAAAAAATAGATTTTGGTACCCATACTTGTTTGGGTCTAGTAATATTAGTAATGAGTGATTTAGGAACCCATATGCGCCTTAAAGGTTTCCTATAAGCATTAAGTAATGTATTTAAAAAGTAAACTATATTTGAAAAGTAAACTATATTTGGTCTAGAAATACATGAAATACTAGAATGTGTATCATAAATTGAATTAGTTGATTTGTGCCTAGAATTGGGAGTAAAACTATATATCCAAGATTTAGAAACAAAATTTGTTCTCCCAATATTTCTTTTTCCAGGTTGATTAACAATTCTAGTGTTATATTTAGGGGAAATTAGTTTACCTAGAATTTGAGTAAGGGTATTTGTCCCATTCATAAACTTTTCTAGGACATTCATTAATTGATCTTTATATATTTTTAATTCATTGATCCCTCTTAGAAGTTGATCATTTCTCTCTTTTTCAGTTGTGAGTTCAGATTTAATTGTCACTGCAAGAGCATACTATTTATTTAATGATTTATATTTTTCTTTTAGTTAATTGCACGTTTCTTCAAGAATCATATAGTATTCAATCATTTCTTCATTAGCCATATTTTCAGAGTCACTATCATCTGCTGGATAATATGAATTATGTATAGGAGAGTCCAACGTTACCTCAGATGAGCTTATCATAAAACACATATTGGATTTGTTATCTTGTTCATAATGTAATGTTTATACGTCTCTTGAAATATCCTAAGATTCACTCTTGCTTTCTTTCATTTCATTTTTATACATCTTTTCCTTGTCATCATATCTCTCTTTGTACATTATCTTCAGACAGTCAGCCTTGATATGTTTTTTTCGATTATATTCACAGCAAACAATATCCTCAGTCTTGTCACATCTTTTCCAATCCTTCTTCCAAATTCTTGTTTTGTCATATTTTCCTTTGAAGTAAGGCATTTGAAAAAATTACTTTATCTTGTAAATTTTCTTGAATCTTCTGGCTAATTGAGCCATCTCCTCACAAATGTCAGCTGATGATTGTTCACTACTAGAACTTTCTATAGAAGCATCTAATTTACCTTTTTCTTATAGTTTCCACAGATATCATTTTTGGTTAATCATACTCTTCGTTGTTGACTTTAATCTCTTCTTCATAAATCATTAGTTTCCCAATGAGTTCTATTATAGGTAGATTGTTGTCTTCACCTGATTCTCTAATAATGACAGATGTTCCTCTCCATCGGTTAGACATACATCTGAGAATTCTCATGATCTGTTCCTTGGTAGTGACTTCTATTCCAAGAGAAATCATTCTGTTTACAATCTCACTGAACATAAGATACATATTATAGATATGCTCATCAGGTTTCATTTTAAATATATCATATTAAATAGTATAAGTATTAAGTCTTATTTCTTGTACAATAGATTTTCCTTCAGGTGACATAGACTGGGTATCCCAAATTTCATGGGAAGTATTTCAAGTAGAAATTATTTTGAATTATTCATCTCATAAAGAGAAGTATAATGCATTCACATCTATGCAATTGTTATCGTAGGAAGTTTTGATCGGTTCATCCCATGTGATTCTATGAGTAGTAGGAATCATATATTCCTACATAATGGAAGACCAAACTTCAAAACCCATACTCTCTAAATGCATTTTCATTTTAATTTTCCATTGAGAATAGTTGGTTCCATTAAATAATGGTGGTCTGTTGGTTGCATCACCTTCCAATCAATTATCAAGAATATAGAAATAATTTAAGAGAGATAGAAATTTAGAATTAATAGAAATTTATAGATCTTCAAATTACAACTATAATCAATGTTGAATTAGTGGAACTGAATAAACAGCTAGAGTAATTGAGTGATAAAGGATTTATTACACCTAGTGATTATCCATGTGGATACCATATCCATTTAGTTAAAAGGAATAATGGATATATGTCGATTTTCATTAACTATAAAGAGATCAATACTATATAAATAATGAAAAACTATCCCATGACTCGCATTGATGATTTATTCGATCATTTTCATAGAGCCCCATATTTTTCAATGGTTAAACTTCAATATAGATTTCATTATTTGTGAGTGTGGAAGGAATTTATTCCAAAGACAACATTTTGATCAAGTTATGGCCATTCTGATTTTACAGATATCCATTTGGACTCACTACTGAACCATCTATTTTCATGGATCTAATTAATTGTTTTTCAAGGAATATCTTGATGTATTTTTCATAGTAATTATTGATGGTATCTGGGTATACATTAAAATCTATGAAGATCATGAAAATCAATTTAGCACTTTTCTGACGATTATTATAAGAACAGAAATGCATGGGATGTATAACAATTATGAATTTTGGATTGAATTAGTTTTCTTTCTTGGTAACACTATTTTTAAGGATGGAATATCTATAGATCATTTGAAGAAAAAATTTGTGAAAAAATGGCCAACTCCAACAAAAAAACGGAGGTTCGTAGTTTTATTGATTTAGTAGGATATTAATGGCGTTTCATTCAGAACTTCACCCGATTATCCAACCCAATGACAAAGCTTACATGTAATGTGGTTAAGTATATATGGAGAAAAGAATGTGTGGAATATTTTAAAGTATTGAAGAGATGATTATTGAATACTCTGATGTTGCCTTTGTCATCCTGGAATGGTGGATTTGTGATCTATAGTGATGCATCAATTAAAGGACTTGGTTGTATCCTTTTAAAAAATGATAGAGTTGTTTCTTATGTGTCAAGGTAGTCATAAATTCATGAATATAAATAACCTACTTGTAATCTTACATTTTAAAAAGTGATATTTTCTCTAAATATATGATGACTCCATATCTATGGTGAAAGATTTGTGATATATATATATTAGAAGAGTCTGGAATATATCTTCTCCTAGAAAGAACACAACATGAGACAAAGGTGATGACTCGAACAACTCTAGTATTATGATTTTTCCATACTATACCTCCCATGAATGTAAAATATGGTAGGGGATTAATTTTGATGAAAGTATCATGGAGTATTATACAAAATAAGGATTGAAAGGGATCATGTATTCATTGATCTGATAAAGATGGGCATTGTAATTATCAAAAGAGGTGAGACATCAGTACTGTTTCAATCGGTTTTGAAAAAACAATTATTGGGAATATTTAAAACATCTCAGTGTGATAATGAAAATATTCAAAAGAATATTAGTATTGTGGACGATGGGATGTTGAAAGACTTCGTATATGAAGATATAATTCTTAAATTTGGGAAGAGGTTTTGTTTTACCGCTATACCTGAGCTCAAAAAGGATTTATATGATTATTTACATAGAAAAAGTTTCCTCATACTTCCAGGTAGCACAAAAAATGTATAGATATTTGGATGAAGATATCTATTGGGACAACATAAAGCAGGAAATTGTAGATTAGGTATCAAGATGTTTAGTCTATCAACAAGTGATGGTTGAACGATAATATCCTAGAGGTGTCATGCATCCTATACCAATGACTACATGGAAATGGGATGACATAACCATGGATTGAATCACTAGATTAACAAAAAATTCATGAAAGAAGGATGTGATATGTGTAATTGTTGATTGAATTAAAAATTCTTCACTTTTCCTCGCAATAAGGGAGGATTTTCCATAGGAACACCTAGGAAGAATCTATATCAATGATGTATTAAGAATTCATGGAGCACCACTATAAATTTTTTATGATTGTAATCCATGATTTAAATTGATATTATAAAATGGTATTTGAAAAATTTGTAATACCAAGATTTGATTGAGTACTATTTATTATCCTCAAAATGATATTCAATCAAAGAGTATTCCCTTGGTCTGCACTATTTGGACCTCCTTAATCCTTGGAATTTCTTATTGTCCTCAATATTTGAATAAAAATTTGACGTGGAAGGATGGATATTATGTCTACTGGACATTGAAGGAGTGTTGGATCAATATTAATTATTAGAGTTTTCCCACAATAATAGCTTCCATTCAAGTATTCAAATGGTACCATATGAAGCATTGTACGAGATGTGATTTTGTATAAAAACATGCTGTAATGAAGTTGGTGAAAGGAATCTTGTGGGCCCAGAGCTAGATACGTAAATAACAGAAAAGGTAAAGACTAATCATACCCATATAAAAGTAAATCAATGAAGGAAAATGAGATATACTGATAATCTATGAATGTATTTGCAATTTCAAGTGGGATATCACATTTTTTTTGAATGTATATCTATGGTGGGAGTTATATGATTTGGGAAGATGGGGAAATTGAGACCTAGATACATTGGAAATTCTAAAATACAAGAGAGAATTGGAGTTGTTGCATATCATTTGGCTATACCGCCAAGCCTGTCTAATGTACACAAGGTGTTCCATGTCGAATTTTTTAGGAAGTGCATTCCATACCCAAAGCATGTCCTCACATATGAAGAGATAGAATTGGATCCTGACTTATCTTAACGATAAGAGACACTGAGGATTCTAGACACAATGGAACTAGTTTTGAGGAAACAGATGACATGGCTGGAAAAGGTACATTGAAAAATTCTTCGATATAAAGAAGACACATGGGAGCCTTAGGAGCATATGATAAATACCTATCCAAATCGTTTTATGACGTGACATTCTGTGAATTTTGAATAAATCATTTTTGTAAAGGGGAGGGGATATAACAACCCTAGGATTTGTAAATAAATATAATATTGAATGCATAAAACAATGAATATCTACGAAACATGAGTTTGTTAAAAAATAGCGAGTAAAAATAATTTTTCAACCTCTATGGTTTGAATTTTGAAAAACCGATATACATAGTTGTGTTTATTAAGATATTTAATGTCCGACAAGACTAAATTAATATTATTTTAATGTTAGAACAACATTATAAATAGTAATATGAATTTTTATATGACTTATATGAATACTAAATATAATTATTATTTTATTTTATTTTGATTATAATATAATGAGATCTTTATTACAATTTTAAGGTGATATAAAACGAATTGTAGTTTTAAAATTGTTATTTTTCATATTTATTATTATTCTATTTAAAAACTAAATTAATAATATTTATATTTTGTTTTCAAAAAATGGAGTTAATCATTTAATTTACATGTCAAAAAATGGTATGTGGGGTTTTGTTGGTATTTTTCTGAAATACTAGAATTATTTATGAATAATTAAATATGGAAATTTATTGTATATATACATTAACGATTAAATTCACTATTCATGCATTATGGATGATTGAAAAACCCCTAGTTTGAACTCAAAATAACTTATTACTATTATGGTTCACATGAATCAACACTATTTATTATCTTAAGATAAATAATAAAAAAATTAAGATATTAAAAAATTACCCCTCTTATCCACTTTAAAACCCATCCCGCTCCTTTTTCTCTTCACTCCTCTCAAGCCTTGTTCTTTGTCTAATTTCTACTCAGTTATACTCTCAATTTCTTCCCCTAAATCCATCATCCCTTGGTCTTATAAAAATATAAAAACCTCACCCCTATAGAGTCTCTCAAGGAAGATTACTTCAATAGTTAAATTTCCCACTTCATTTTTTTATTTCATGTTCCTTTATTTTCCTTTTCTTTTGTCACATATTTCATCCAAACGTTATGATGACCATACTAACAAGCATGTACTGGAATTTTATTTTGATAAATGAATAATTCTTAATCATCTCTCCTTTTTCGTTCTATTTATACTAGAAATTAAAACACCTTACGAGATGTGTTAATTTATCACATTCAAGGATGATTGGTTTTCAATTTCTATTACCATAATCAATTATGGTCATGAAACCATTTTGATGGTTAAAATAGATTATAACATTTGTACAATAAAATACTTAAGGTTATGTAATAATTTTGTAATCTTAATATTAATTTACAATTCAAAATAATTTTGTTGTGATAAAAAATAGCCAATTAACCCAAACAATAGTTATTAAATATTTATATAATGATTCATATTCACTCCCAATAACCAAACATATATTATAAACATGTAATCATATAGCTTTTTCACTTAAAAAAATTCTATTATGGACAAAAATTATTATTCTATACAAGAATATAATTAAACCAATCATGAAAACCAAGGATGAAAATGCTGCCAAACAATGACATTGAATCTATTAACACATCAAAAGGCAATGAATGAACATAATAAGGTTATAAAAGATCAAATAAAAGTATATTAAAAATTTAAATTATTAATTTTTGAACATAAATTTGATTATTCAATGAATTATGATAGAGTGAGGAACATGTTTAAAATTAAGCTAAGGGTTTCCTACCTAAACCCCCATTTTCTTTCTGGTTACTCTTTGTCTCTATTTATCCCAATTATATTATTAATTATTCTTACATAATCCTCATAAATTTTATGTGAATTTTATATTTAAATTTAAAATCAATAATAAATATTTATTTTATTGGCATTAGATGTTCTAAAAAAACTTTTGAAATTCCTTCCAGAATGTAAGCTCGTTTAAAGGAAATTTCTCAAATTCTAACCTATTTTCAAGGGAACTCTATAAAATGTTTTAGAAACAACTATTTTTTGGAAATAAATAAATTTATTATAAAAATAATATTTTACTTAGATTCTATTATTAGAAAAACAATCATTAAAAACCCATTCTTTTTGAAGTAAAATTATATTTACCTTCTGAATTACACGATGTTTTTAAGAGAATTGTAATCTATTTCAAAACAAAGTTTTATATATATGTTATATTGGGAATAATATTTTATGATATCATATTAAATCTTATATTAAATTAAATATGATAAATTTGGATGTGTATTTGGAGTTTTGATACCGTTCATCTTACTACTAATAATGGTTAGTGATTATATTACAGATTTGGGATAGTTATTTACATATCATGTGTATATATTATTTATGTTTTCCCCATTAATATTATGAATGCATTAGAGATATAATTTTATGAGTGGGGCTGATTAAATCACCTCGATAAATTAGTGGGTCTCATTAGAAAAATAAATATGGACTTAGCTGAGGCCTTTCCCATTTTTAATATTTTTTTGGACGAGGAATTAATAAATTTTTTATGTCTTTTTCGAGGCCTTGATGGTGTGATTTAGAATGTCCGACTTATGAATTAACATAATTATGAAGCTATAAATACATAGTTCATGAGGTTTGTCAACTACTAGAATACACATGCTTATGTTTACATAGGGAAATATTTTCTATGATAATATTCTTTCCATATTATGTTAATGAATGTTTTTAATGGAACATGTTTTCAATTATTCAACATTCCTAGTTTCAATAATCTCTTCTATATTATTTTTTTACCCTAACTGAGCATCTAATATAACCCTATATTAGGTTTCCTTTTTCTAAGGAATTGAATTGGTATATTATTATTGGTCTTCCAGTATAATATTAGAGTGATGGATGTTCCCAATAAAAATTATATATTGATTTTAATTCTTGTTGTAATATTGAAATTACATATGTTTTTCGTTTTCCAATTATATTAAACAATTCATTACATAGGGATACAACTTTATTATAATCATTCTAGTGAAATAAAATAAGGAATTGGTACTGGGCAACTGGGGTTGGGTCTTTACAATACCCTTACTACTTTTAAAATTTATTTTGAGAACTAAAAAAATCAATTATTGTGAAAATAGTTTTAATTTAAAACAAACAGAGAATTCTAAAAATGAACCTTAAAAAATATTTTTTTCATGATTTTGGGAAATTCAATTCATGTCATAAATGTTAAAAATTAATAAATTAAAAAAATTATAAATGCAGTCGAAAGTTACCTATTCCGAAAACAATAAAAAATTTCCATTTAAAACCATTTGAAATCATGTTTGTATAAAATATAACAATTTATTTAATAATTTTAGAAAACATTTATTTTGAAATAGTGATTCTTGATATAAAAATAACATTAACTATATCGCATAAAAATTACATTCTCAATTTTTCGGAAAAAAATAGAAGAAATAGAAGGTAAACATTTAAAGAAAATTCATAAATAGGGTATAAGAAAAAACACATTGATTATATAAATAATTACATATAATTATCCCCATAAAACCTTGAATTGAAATGATTTATAAAAAAAAGGAGATTTCAAAATAAATTCTTTCCCACTTTGGTAACACGTTAATAATAAGCCCCAAGAAAAAATAACATCTAATAAATCATTAAATATCATTAACATAAGGATATTGATGAAAAAAAATTACAATGTGTAAGTATACACACAAAATAAAATAATATAAACTCATATCAGAAATATATATCTCAATGATAGGGAAATAGAGATCAATAACCCTAACAAATATAATTTCATTGAATTGACAGTTAATTAGATGAGATTTGTTTTCAATAAATATAAATCCACCCAAAACGAGTTGAATTATATATCAAAACAATTTATATTTTGATTCACACTTATTAATGGCACCATAATGTTAATGAATATAAGTTATAACATAATTAAAAGAAATTTATTTATGGACCTTTTTATCACTAGGTAATGTTCACGTTAAATACCATCATGTAATTTAATTAAAATTGATTCATAAAATAAAAATCCATATAAATTATTCATGATATAATTTGTAAAAGTGTCCTTATAGTCACTATAAAAAATAAATGTGGAGTATAACAATAATATATTCTTTCATGAAATGAAATTTTGACAAAATCCCTTTCCTCAAGTCTGACTCAACATATATGTTATTTCTCATCGTTCATAATAAATTTATGTTAATTATTTAAAAGAGAAATATCATTTTTTCCCTTTCCTAATTTATTTTATTTTTTAATTACAATTTTATATTAAATTTGTCAATCAATTATCGTTTTCATCATGAGTTTGGATGAAATTCTTCTTATATGTCCTAAGTGTCTATGATACGTTGATTATGGTCATAAAGGTCTGTATTTGATCATATAAATATATAATAGGAAAATAATGATCAATATTATAAATAAATAATACTTTTAAATACAATAATGAAATTTATTTATGAAAACTTAACAATGTTTCGATCATATGGATGGTAGGTCATACATATATACGAGTAATGATTCGATATTTCAATAATTCTTATGAAGAGATTTTAAAAATTATTGTATCTTAAAAAATTATTTTAATATACTAAATAAAATATTATTTATTTAAATATACATTTATGTACAATCTGTGTGATGTTGCGATGAAAAATGAATCGCATCTTTTCCTGGAGGTGGTAGTCCACATATATATAGGATTGAAATTATAAATTTTCAATGAAAGAAAACGTAATAAATTAATGGTTATATTATCATTAGAGTTGATAATTATTTTATTAATATATTACATATATAAATATTAAATCCATGATTATAACCACTTTTGAGAGGTGGGATGGAAATGATTGTTAATCTGTAACCAAGGCAGTAGTCCGCCATACACATGGATGGTAGATTTGTTTCTTATTTTATTGAGATTGGAGACAGATATAGGTTATGAACATATGGAAATTACATTTTTATATATAAGAAAAAATATTTTAATTATTTTATCATTGTTTATTAATAATTCAAAGAATTAGATGTTTAAAAAAACATATACACTCAATTAAGAATGGTACCTCTTCTTGGGAAAACATCTTAATGTTTAAACCAGAAGCATTGCTAGTTTGTTTTTATGATAAAAACATCAATTATGATGTAAGGTGGGATTAAATTAAGTGATTTTGGTACATAATGTTCAATGTAAAAGTATTATGATTTTTTGAATAAATTATCACATGTGGTTCCCTTTTATAAGAGAGGGGAGGGGTACTATTGTAATTTAATAAAATATTAAATTAATAAATAAATATTTTATTATAAAAAATGATTAAAAAAATATATTATTCGTGTAAAATATTATTATTATTCCAAATAAATACATAAAATTAAATTTTTATAACATTGGATCAAATTTTTACACTTTTCTATTTGTTTTAACACATCATTAATCAATTTGACAATTACTTCGGTGTCAATGTTTTTGACTCTCTAAAAGTTAATATAGATAACATAAAAGGAAAAAATTACCATAAATTCAACATGAATAATTTATTATACAATAAATCATTCGAATTGATGAGTATAATAATTGTAATAATTTCAAATCATTTAGTAAAATATTAATTATAATAAAATAACATTAATGTTAATTTTCAAACTATATATTTTATTTGACTTTTAAAACTACAATACAGCAATGTAATCAAATAAATTCATAAAACAATCTATAATATGTTTTGATTGTATAAAAAATTATCGACTCAAAAAAATCACTCAAATAATGCTATTATTAACATTTATAAAATAATGTGTAATATTTTTTTATTAATTGAATAATTAATTTACAACATTGCCTAATATTTTAATTTAATTATTTATAAGATAAAAAATAAAACTATATTACCATGATTAATATAAATGATTTATATTTCTAATTAATATTTACAACTAAACATGTCCCCTTTGATATCAATTTTGAAAATATTATAATTTATTAAACACAAGAGTCCAATATTTTTTACTTTTCTTTAAGTAAAATAATTTAAAGGACATAATCACATCCAATTATAAGAGAAAGATAATATATCCTAATTTTGGATATTTATGGATTAAATTTACTCTGCAAATAATATAATAGCAATTTTCATGGTCCTTTTTTGACATTACCATTTTATAAATAACACATAAAACATGATTTATCCTTTACCATTGTGAATTATTAACTATGGCTGTTCTTCATAATTACTAAAAATAAAAGGGGATTATAAAAAAATATTTTAAATTTTCATTTCAAATATATAAGAAAATTCAAGATTCAAAACATAAATGATGAAGAATTTCATTTGGAATTGAACTAGAAAAATACAAAAATATGACAATTTGAAAAAATTCACATTTAAGTATAAAATGTATTTATAATAAATTAAATATTAAAATAAATATCAAAAACCATATTTTTATAATTATAAATAAAAAATAACTAATTAAATTTAATAACTATTCCAAAATTGGATTTTTCATTGTAAATTCTTAAAATGAAAATATAGTTTTAAATAAATATTAGTATTTATTACTATCAATTAATAAATCAAAATTTTGAATAAAAATTCACCATGAGCTAATTCTGATATGTTATTTGAAAAATTAAATCTTTCTCCATTAGACATAAATTCTATTATCTTCATTGATTAATTATAATATTCTCTCACCAAAACAAATAACTACCAATTTTAATGAAACAATATTTTTGATGAATAAAATGTATTTTCATAAAATTTAGTAAATATTTCCTAATAGTTGATCAATATATTTGTATTAGTAAGGATATATATATATCGTAAATAATTTAATATTATTCATACCTTATAATTTAATGGTTGTGATATTACTATCATATTTAAATAACATTATTTTAAGGTTCTTTAGGCACTCTATTGTGAGTCATATATGTTTTTGAACATAGTTTTCTTTTTAAAATCACTTGATTTGACATATATGACACATAAAATTTATTTTAGATGGATATATTCGTCAATTTATTTTTCACAAGTCTATTGGGAACATACTCGTGTGAATTACTATGATTATATACCATTCATTTTGTATATTACTTATTCAAATTATTCACCTTAGTATAATTAAATAATTGGGATTTTGAATTTATTACCCTACACTAATACCACTTTTTTGTGTATATCATAGATTATTAATAATCCCTTTCAAATCCTTTTGTTATGAATCCATTAATATATTTTCTTTAAAGTCTTTCTTTACATTATGCAAATGATACATGCTGTTTGGGACTAAAATTATGTATCCCTAAAAAGAATAATGTAATATCTCTTATCCTATTATATTATAATGATATATCATGGTACAATAAATGAGATCAAATTTTTTTATATTTTATTAAAATTCAATCCAAATCTATATGAAAAAATTTAAGTAACATTATCCAGGTGTAAAATTTAATTTAAATAATAATAACCCCAATTATAAAAAATACATGGCATTTGGTTCTACTCTAGATCAATAATAATTACACTATTACTCATGTATATAAACATGAACATTTTCTATTGATGTCTTCATGTTCTCTATTAAAATATCGATTATTGTCTCAATTTTTCAGGAATTAGCTATAGGAACAGATATCACAAACATTTTGTAGTGTTGATTGTAAAATAATTTATCTGATTCTGTCTAGATCTTCGAAAAATTAACATCATAGAGTATTCAATTATTTTTAGTGGATGATGGATAATCGGGGAAACCTCTATTCTTATTCAGCAATGCCCTAACCCTAAGGTCGCGAAACCTTTATCCCCCCTCTCGATCGGAGGGGTATGCTTGCAAGCTCATGGATGAGACAAGGTCTTCACGCCGTTCACAAATCCCAATCTTTTGCCGTCTCTTCTGAGGATTAAAATCTCGCCAAAAGAACCTGATCTTTTCCAAGGAGTGCCTCAGCTTAATGTTCCCTTGGCGGATCTTAATGGTGCATCAGACCTCTGCAATCTTACGCTTGTGGCTCAGTTCCTTCATCAACGTCCTTCAGTCGATGATTTCGATCGATTTATTTTCAATTCATGGGATCTTCAAGAGCGCGCGGTAGTCGTCTTACTAGATAGGAAGCATTTGATTATTTGGTTTGAGACTGAAGAAGACTTAATTACTGCCTAGTCCCATTCCCCTCAAAACTACAATGGAGAATCCGTTTTCTTCTTCGATGGAGTTTTTACTTTCACATGAGACGTGACCACTCGACAATGGTGATTTGGGTGAGTCTTCCGGGTCTACCTCTTTCCTTTCAAAATCCCTCTATTTTGTGCTCCATTGGAAATTTGATAAGCCGATACCTCTATTCTGATCGTTAGAAAGAGGTCGTCTATCACCCCATGTTTCCACGGATTTGTGTAGAAGTCGATGTTGTGAGGTCGCCTGTCAATTAGGTACAGATTTAAGATGGTAAGGAGTTTCGGTGGAAGAAGGATGTTATGTTAGAGTCTGGGATTCCCTTCTATGTTTCATGTAGGCAACTTGGACATACTGATTTGGTTTTCGAAATAAAGGTATGGCTGGGCCTTCAGCGGGGGTATTGAGAATGGGTAGTGTAGGTCTCTTCTCACTGGTGATGAAGGAGCTGTCTAGGATTATTGGGTCACAGCGCTAGGAGGGCGCTCGAGATCTAGTTACTTCCTCTATACAGGCAGCGAATGATCTTCAGGTTACTGTGGTTCAGGCTGCGGGATGCTCTGGTTCAGTTTCCACAATGTAGGGGAAATCTCTGAAGGATGTGGAGGAGCGGCCATAGGACCCGACTGTGAGGAAAATTTTTGGACATCTAAAGAGTGATCATGGTTTTCCAATGGAAGTGGATAACCAGAATTCATGTGACCGACAGATCGAGCTTGTGCCTGAATAGCAGATGGATGCAGCTGTTTCTAAAATAAGGGAAACAAATGCCTATGATGAGTAGTGGATAGGGTAGGAGGATGTTTCTTGAGTAATTTCAATCATTGTCTCCACTGGAATTCGATTTCTGGAATTGGCTCTAGTGGTGGAAGCTGCTACAAGGCAGTATGAGGGCATACTGTAGGATGATCTCTCCCATGTGGGTGCTGCAATAGGGAATACTGTTATGCAGGATGTTATGGAGCAGCCATGATGTCTTTACCTGATTGAGAATAACATTCAAGATCAGTAAGAGCGGGGATTGCGGTATCAAGAAGTGAAAATCCTGGGAAAGTGGGGTGATATATCTGATAGTGACAAGGAAAATGTGAATGGCATGGTACAAATGTCTTATAGTGATGTGGTTTATGGTGTGGGGATGAAGATGTCTGGGAATGAGGATGCCATGACTGCCCCACCATGGCAGAGGTTGAGAAAAGATTACTCTTATCATTAAAGACTAGTTCTTACGAGATCTTCTGTTGTGAAGGAAATTGGTGTTCTGTTGTCTTAAAAGGAATTTTTGTCTCTTGTAAAGTTTAATCTATGAAGGAAATATGCAAAGGTCCTCACGCATTATGAATGATCCGAGTGGGAAACTGCTACTGTGGAAGAGGGAGGATATAGTGGATGTGGTGTTGGTTGTGATTTTTATGCTCTGTAGTTATCTTTTCTTACATGTTGTACATGGTTGATTCTTTCATTTTTATTAGTAAATGGTCAGAGGCTTATATCTAACTGAACTTTCCTGGTAATATTCAATTATTTTTAGGATATTTAATGAGGTATATTTAAACTAAGATTCATTTACTAAGGTCTATGATGAAAAATATCTTGTATTACAACATTAAGAAACTAAAAAGTTCCACATGACATCTTCAAATTCCTAAAATTAGTAGCATATCATTTCACTACTGAAAAAAGAACCTATACGCATGGTTCAAACCTGTGGGTATAGCCCCCAAAACCGTGGGTATAGCCTATACCCACGGTTTTGGGAACCATGGGCTGGAACCGCATCGGTATAGGTCCCCAGCCTATACCCATGGTTTTCCAAAACCCTGTGTATAGGTGTCCTACCACAGTGTCACCAAAACATAGCCAATTTCCACGGTGTCAATAAATTTTACCCACGGTTTCAAAACCATGGGTATAGGTCCTAAAATATTGCAGGCACCGAGTTTCGAACCCGGAACATCTTCGCTGCAAACAAAACGTCTAACCACTACCCCAACATCAGCTATATGTGTATATATATATATTTAGTTATATACAGCAACAAACAATATGGGTATAGAGGGAAGAACCGTGGGTATAGGGTTCCCGCCAAAAGAAAATTCCTTCCCGTGGAAAAAAAACATCATGTGCACACAAAATTGACCTATACCCACATATTTTCATAACCGTGGGTTTAGGTATTTTATCCCAGACCTATCCCCGCAATTTCCCCCCAAACTCTGGGGATAGGTACCCTTATTCCCAAGGTTTTGGGAAACCGTGGGTATGGGTCACCTTTCAGGACCCATCCCCACGGTTTTGGAAAACCGTGGGTATAGGTCTTGAAAATTCACCTATTGCCACGGTTTTCCAAAACTGTGGGGATAGGGCCATTTTGATGTAGTGTTGAAAATTATTTAATTTATCATTAAAAAATATTTATTATTTTTTGAGCAAATAAATCATATTTATTTAAATTTAATATTTACATAATTATAAACTCATTACTAAATAATGAGTTAAACTATATTAAATAAATCCAATGTAGGGATTAATTTAGTAAAATAATTATATAAACTGAGATGAATAAATTATTCCTAATTATATTCAATAAGTAAATATTCACATTTTCATTAATGTAAACAACAAGAAAAGTTTTATATAATATAAAAAATCCATGTAAAATACTTATCGATAAATAATAACACGCGATGAAATTATTAACGTCCCAATATGAAGAGACATAAATGTAAAAACTAATATTAGATCCATTATAAAAAATAAAATAGACCAAATTTGTTGAACTTAAATGTATACTTGGGGCATAACCCTCTAGGTTTTTTTATTTTTGTAAGGTTCCAAACTCAAAAACGAATTGAATTTTCTTGAAACAAATCTAAACCCAGATTAAGTAAGTGAAAACACAAAAAACAACAACATTCTAATGAGTGTTGACTATATATTATAATTCCCTAATGATAAAGTATATCATAATGTTTTATGAACACATATTTCATCATCCCCTAACTCTAGAGTCTATGTTTCTATAACTAATCAAGAAACAATTCTTCTGGTCTCCATGGAAATGGAATTATTTCAAACACATTTATGTCAACAACAGAGTTATATTCATATTACCCATTAGGGAGATAAAAATCATTATTTATTCAATTTTTCTGTACCACTAATGATCACCCTATGGAAGATAAATTTTCATCTATATTTCACACCAAGGTTGTCATCATGTATTTATGTTTATGATTATTGATATACATTAAATATAATCTCAAGCCTAATGTATATTTAACAATATATAATAAATATATTTGTAATCAGACATATTATGTAAAACTTCTATTAATATTTTTATCCTCAACATTTCCAATGTTGGGCATCAACAAGTTAGAAGTACTGAGATGTCTCTCTAATTCTTTTGGCTTCTGGAAATCATATTGGCAAACATCATATGTGTTTCACCATAAAAACATTTCTATACCATACTATATAACATTTATTATATTTTCATGGAATTATTATCTTCTCATCATATCAAAAACATAAAATATGTATATTATCCCTTTCACATTAATAATATTTCATCAATATAAATTATATTTAAAATTCTATTCCCACAAACATTATTACAAAATAGTGACTCGCTATCATAATTAATGAAAGAAAAAGATTATATTAACAAAACAAAATGGACATTTTATGGTCGTGATTCCTTATATAATATATATATATATATCCAATGTATTTTTAATTTATTGGTTTCAGTTTATATTTAATGTCATCTGAGTGGTTTAATATATATATTTTATACTTTTCCAATTAATAACATTTTAATTTACATCCATATATTAAATTTCATAATCCTGGAAAGATGATATAGAATTTATAATGATAATCCATTATAGTATTTCTATGTATTCCATGACTTTATTTCTATGGATGGAATATAATTTTTAATTCATATATAATTAGTATTTAGTTTCTTTCCTTAAATAACATACTTTTTAATAGTATAGGGTTTCATCAACCTTTATGAGCAGCAGGTCCTATTCTTTTAGGATAAGTAAACAACATCTCACTATTTATTTAAGGAACTATAAATGTGTATATATTATATCATTATATAAATTATTATCTACTACATTATGTAATAAATAAAATTCATGAAACTAATAAATTAACTTTAAATAAATATATCCTGTATAACCATTTTAAAATATAATAGCTTCAACATATCATATAGAATTATTTACAAAAAAAATTTGTACATATTATGATGAAATGGATCAACCTATCCTGGATAATCACCCAAAGTGGACCTCCACATAGACTAAAATGAATACATGATCCCCACAGGATTCCATCTAATGTTTCAGAACTATATAATCCCCTATTAGAAATTATTTTAAAATGATCCTCGTTAGAATAAAATGGATCCCTGCCCAATTTTCTAACGTTAAACATCCATAATCTAAATGTCAACGAAACATTAATATCATATCCAATAAATAATAAAACCAAATTATTTATTAAAACTCATAGTGATTCAGATCCATTTTATAATGAATGAATTATTTCTGAAATAATTACCAAGAAATTTTCAATATGATGAAACTAAATAGACATAAAAATAAATTTCATCTTTGTTAATACATCGGTATCCAAAATAAAAAAACTCTTGAACAATATCGCATGATCACATCTATGTACCCTAAGGTTTCTCATCACATCCCAAGCCATTATAAATGTCTTAATATAAGGAATCCAATTCTAAGACAAAACATGATTATTTTTTCAAATATAAGACATTTATACACATAGAGAGTGTATATAAAATGTGCGATCTCACAAGAATGGTAGGATATCATGAAGGATTATATTTAATTCCATAAACTTTGAAATTAATTATTTCTCATTTGAAATAAATTTGAAAATAATAGTTTTATTTTTTATTACATTAAAAATGAAATTGACATCAAATATTAAAACACAAAAAAACCAAGTCATTCCCATTATGTAGAAAAAAAATTTAAAATCCAAAATTTATGTGTTTTAATTTCCATGAAAACTAAAAAACCCATTTTTTATCATTTAAATCATTTAATGAAATTTGAAAACAAAATATAAATCATTTTGATATAATATTAAAATACCCCTTCCATGCATTTAACTTGAAAAAACATTTCAAAACCTACTCAAACACTAATGCATAACGAAAAACCTATTTATGGAACAACTATATTAGTGGATCACAAAAGAAAAAAAATCAAAGCATCTTTTATTAAAAAAGCATGGTGGAATATAAACAAACTACTTGGAACCACTAATCAATGAGTTGGTGTCATGGGATACACAATCGGTGTTACACCCAAATTTTTAAAAAGAAGAAAATTATATTCTATAGAATAAAGGTAACATAAAATTTAGTTTATCGTATGATACACATAGAAATATGTTTCCTAGATGGATTATGTTAATCAAAACACCAATGATTGCTACTATTATATGAAAGCCTGATATTTTTAGGTCTAATAGCGTGTTCAACATGCAACACAAAACACAAACAACCCATGATATAACATGTCATTATAACCAACCTTTTAGAGTATTTGGAATAAATATGATTAATTTTATTATTAAAATATGTTTTA
The DNA here is from genome assembly GCA_963277665.1 of Viscum album. NCBI lineage: Eukaryota > Viridiplantae > Streptophyta > Magnoliopsida > Santalales > Viscaceae > Viscum > Viscum album. Next base: position 663,603,700 of record OY728143.1, on the reverse strand, counting down.
AAATGTATATATAATTAAATTTTTGGTGACCAATTAATTATAAAAGAAAATAAAACCCTTTTGAAAATAAAAGGAAATATGTTTCAGAAAAACTATTGAGATTCATACCAATAATGGAAAAAATAACTCCTATTTGATTATATTAATGAAATTTATATAATCTATATTCAATCTAATATATAACATTCTAGAAATTTTTTTCTAGGCATGATATAATAACAAATAAAATTTTACAATCAAAACTAGATTTTATAAAAATCATTTTTGTCACCTTTTTGAAGCGCACATAATTAAAAAATAGGTTTTGAAAATTTTATAATTTCTATTTGAAAGAAATTGAAATTCATATATAATTATTATATAAGGTTTAATTTTTTTTCTGAAAATATTAATTTGTTAATGAATAGTGAGAAATACAAAATTTAAATTTAGTGTTGCCATTTAATGTAAATAATTTATAATATTGAATTATATTATAAATTTTTAAATGTAAAAGTAGTTATTGAAAAAATATATTAATTCAATTTACATCATTCAAAAAATATCATAATTAATTTTTATATTAAAACAATGTATACTTTTTGATATTTTCACTTCTAAAAACCCATGTTTTCTCATCCGGTCGGTGAGATAAATTAAAAATTAAATTACTCTAATTCTCTAAATGATTTTTTTTAGAAAATGAATCCATATATTGAACTGTAATATTTTATATTATCTAATAATGTGAACCTAAATATTTACTAATGTTATTAGTGAAAACAAGAATTGTTAATTAAAGCGATTAAGGTAAAATGAATTTATATAGTGGTTAAACATAGAATATATGGTGTAAAATTGTCCCAAAAAATGTGCAATACCTATTTTCAAGACATATTTATATACATATGACCAATGAATCTAAATATACGAGTTCTTTAAAATATTTCTTGGTAATTGACAAATTTAATAAGGAAAATAAAAAAAGATAAAAAATGTATATTTCTTTCTTAAAATTTATTTAATGCTTTGGGGATATGTAAAAACTAAACTTTTAGGCCATAAAATTTATTTTTGAATATAAATGAGTTTTTTGTCGTTGTATTGTATCATTAATTTTAAGGGATGATATAATTACAATAAATTTTTAACAAATTCCAACACATAAATTATTTAGATAATACTTGAATAATGTAAATGATATTATAAAATTTAAATGTGAAGTAAATAGAAACAAAATGTGTGTTACATTATATTTTTTGATAAATATATAAAATTGAAAATATTTTATCTAAATATATTAAAAATATATTTTTAATTGAATTTTTTTAAATTTTATATAAAAAAATAAGGTCAAAATTTATATTTAGTAATTTTACAAAAAATGATATACTATTAAATGATATTAAAATAATATTCTCAATCTTTTTCCAAGATATTTTTTAATGAAAATAAATATATAAAATTATCAATCATTGTACCAATTTATCTTTTTATAGTGAACATATTCACCCCTAAATTGTAAAATCATTGTTGGAACAATTATAGTCAAACTAGTGTTTTTGCGTATTATATTCACTTCGGGGAAAATTAATTTCCAAAAGAATGGGTTATTTATTTTAAAATATTTATTTTATATTTATACAAATTGGGTACATATTTCCCAATAACTTTCACATTAATTATTATTGAGGATACATTACACAAGTTAAAAACATGTTTCAATAATGTGAACCCAAATTTTGAAAAATTAGAAAACAAAGAAGCAAAGGAAGGGAATGATTATAATATTTTTTATAATGTGTGTTAGAGCTGTAAATCAACCATAAAATACTTAAAAAAATTAATTATAATTCATGGATTCACTTTATGTAATATTTAACTCCCAATAGTGAATACTTTTTTGATTTACCTGAATTTTTCTCCACCTCAAATTTAAAAAGGGACACTCTCCCAACTACTTAACACCTCTCGATCAATTTCTCCCATCAAAATGCTTCCAATATAAATCCCAAACATCCATAAACTAGTATATAATCCTATGTTTATTATAAAAATCGATCAATGTAACTACTTCTATGAATACAAATAAGAGTTACCTATGGAAGAGTAAACATTCATCAACGTGCAATTTTTTATTTCCTTTATAGCATGCATAAATTACTATTAAACCATTTTTTGAAAATGACCTTATTGTCCTAAAAATACTTATATTTCTTAATTTTATTTTTATGACCTTTAAGAAAACAAACCTATTTCAAATGGGTTACTAAATCATCATTCTTATGTACGGTGTACTACCGCCTAGTGAAACAGTGTCATTTGTTTATGTATTAACCCATTTCAAGGATGTGAATAATGATGAAAATACTATTTAACTATGATATTTAGGATACATATACTATAATTGTACCTTTGGATTCATTTTACCACATGTAAAATTTTTATATTCTATGATATATGGGATATAATAACGTTGCTTGTGTGTAAGACGTTCTGCTGTCTCAAAAGTGATGTGAAGAATTTTTAATTAACATGTTACATAGGAGGTAATAATTTTAACTATAATGAATATATATTAAATATATTAAATAATTATTACAATAAAAACATAATTAAATTTTAATAAAATATAATATATCATTTTCTTCTTACCATTTTAAACACTGAAAATAGATATTACGGTTCATGGATGTGTGGACTACCTCCTTATCGATGTGAAATGAGTCATCCTTTTTTCATCACAAAATCACAATATCGAGATATATATATATATATATATAAATTTTAAATTAAATAAAATGGTATTTATCATTTTATGATCATTCTGGGAATATATATATTATTTAACTTATTTCATTAACGATTTTTGAGAAAATAGAAAGTTATTCATGTGTAAGTATAACGTACCATCTCTATGATCATAACATAAGTTAATATTTAAAATAATTATTCAATGATTAATTTAAATAGTAAATTTTATGTATAAATATGATAAGTATTTCATGATTATTACTCATTATATGTTCAGAAAATTACCTCATTGACATTATTCAACCTACTGAAGTCAGTTTTGAAACAAAAATGGAATTTAGTCAAATCATCCAACATAAACATCACTTATTAAGTAGTTTCATATAAAATTTTAATAAGTTAAATAATAATAATAATAATAATAATAATAATAATATACACGTTTTCAAGAAAGTAAATAGTTAACATAATTTTTTTTAGCATCATAAAGAATAAGAAACATAAATCAAACTCAGAGTAATATTTTTCCTTGTCTAACATATACATCAGTGAGATACATGTCGTATTCACAAAATATTTTATTGTTTGTGGTATATAATTCACATGAATGTATATTATGGTCCTAATTCATACATTTAAGCATATTTTCATTTCTATTTTAGGATCACATTTCCTTGGAGGTTATGGTTTCAAAGTTATCCGTGTGGTAATTTTTTTTTCATAATTTCCCTTCTTTACAAATTATGTCTATTATTGTACCTATATTTTTTAAGAGGTGTATATACATACAATTTTATGAGTTATATAATTAATCATCTTATTTTAATTATATTATATGTTTGATTTAATTTTCTTCCTTCATGGGTCTTATGATTCTGGTTAGTAATGTGGTAAGATTTTTTTTTCACGATCTTATTTTATATTAGGATTGTGTATGATTATGTATTAATTTTTTTTAATAATTATTAACTTTATTTATTAATTTATTCTATTTTTATTCCTGTTATTTTAATGTAATAACCATATTTTCATTCTATTTTCTACTATATAATAATTGTGAAATAGTATTTAATAAAATATAAGTCACTTTATCTCTTAGGTTGACAATCTGTTATCATTCAAAATCTTCTATTTCAAAAAAAATTAAAAAAATTAAACCATTTTAAAATTTTTAATTAATGATTTGTTGTTAAATTTTTCCTTTAAAATTAGTTTTTCAAAATATACTTTTTTCTCTTTCCGCTCATAGAACATTTCAAACTTTTTTACTGTACAATATGAATACTATTCTGACATGTATGGAATGTAATGATTTACCCACTATCATAAAAATAATTTATTGGAATCTTCCTATGAATTTTTATATGGTTATTTTTAAAGAATGTTTTTTCTTAGTATTTTTTAAAATAATATTTATTTAATATCGGGCCTTCAATGACAAGGATATTTAAATTGTTTTAGGTTTTAAAATAATCAAACATAAATAAATATTTTCCTCTATAATTTTGTTGATAATAATTTCATTGTATTCAAATTCATAAAAACTAACAACACTTCTTGTTAATTATCATCCACTTGGGATATTTAATATTGACATCACCCTCTTTCATTCATTGGATGGATTATGTTTGATATCACATGCCTCGTGACTGTTCATCCTTATGTCTATTGACATAATCAAATCCATATGCCATGTATTAATGTTTTATAAACTATTTATTGATATGTGTGAATATTTTTATTTTATACTTGTAATAAGATAACAAACATTAATGTTACATATTCTTGTGTGGAGTCAAGAATTCACATTAAGGATATTATCTGGTTTATATTTTTAACGAATTAGCCCATAAATATTACAAAACAACTCAAATATTACAAAATATACACTTCTAGTCACTATAGATTTTTTCAGAAAACAATACTATTAAAATAAGACATTGTTTATTTTAATATTCAATTATCCATACTTTTCTGTTGAACTCATCCATGACTCTATTCTCCATTAATTCTTATGAAAAACATTTCAACAAAATGGATGAGAAAAAAATATAAATAAGGGATAAAAAATAATAAATGAGACCATAAGTCCACGAATATTTTGAACCCATAATTGTTTTTAAAAAATCATACTTTTTACCCATAAAACATAATATATTTATCATACATTTTTTAATCACAATATTCGTATTAAATATATTAGAAACAATAAATCAAAAATTTATCTTGTTGAATCTATATAATACTAACATTATAGATTTCACATCTACATATGGAGTAACCTTCATGGTTATATTTTTAATACCCATCACAGTATATTTCCCAAATATCTTAATATAAAACCGAATGTTTAATTATTTTCCATTACCAAATTAATTTGAGATCTAGAATAGGCTATACCACCCTCAACCTATTAGGTAACCAACTGTATATATAAACAATTCCCAAGAACAATATCATAATCATAATGCATAAAAGTATTATAAAGGAAAAAAATAATAGTTCCACTTAGAAATCACATTTCATTTTTACAAAGGCACACACTCATAAATAGAAATAGATTATTTGAAAATAATATGGTAAAAATATAATTGAATAAAAAAAAATCAATGAAACATGAACTAATGAAATTCCATTCATGGCGTGTATGTTAAAAAAATATTCATTTTGTGTTTTTTTAGTAAAAGTTGATGTAGTAACTTTTAAAGAGGCTTTTAAAAGAAATTATTTTATAAGGATCCATTTATGAAAGAATTTTATAGAAATTAAAAAAAATTAAAAAAAATCATGTCCATAGAAATACATTTATAAAAACCATTTGGAAAACATGGACAAAAAATTGATATATTTATAAAAATAAATCATTAAAACATTAAAATGGGGTTTTGAGTTAAAAAGTCATTTTCCTTGAGACAGAATAATCAGAAACAACATTTACCTTGTTGAATAATAAATAGAGGTAAATTTATTCTTTTGTGGGAAAATATATCATATTTATTATTCATTTTATATAACTTATTACCATGTTATTACAATTTAATAATTTTATAAGTTCATGTTGGTCATTTTTTTGATATTCTATACATGATTCATATATGAACTTTATATGATGTCAATATTAAATGTGTTCAAAATTTCATCATCATCAGAATAACATTCCTGAAAAAAAATATATAAATGAATTAAACCTTTAATATATTCAAAAAATATAGATATGAATAATTAAAAATGTTATGACCATGGAGATGGCAAGCTGTACGTACGCATGAGTAGAATTTCCATTTTTCATTGATCATTATATAAATAAGTTATTTTGTTATATTATCTTTACAAGAATGGTCATGATATTCTTAATAATTTATTAATAATTTAATTATACAAATATAAACCATACAATTCATGTGGTGAATAAAAATTATTCATTTCGCTTCTTGGAGGTGATAGTTTACACGTACGTACGAACATTGTTATCCTTTTTTTAAAGGCTGTGGTTGAAGCCTCATTTATTATTAAATCAAAGCAAAGAACTCTTTTAACTGGGTAGAGGGAGACCCATTACATAGCCCGAAGGCCAAGTGGGCATTTAGCCCATTACATGGCCCGTAGGCCCATTTTCATGGCCCGAAGTCCAATCTGTGAATAGTACTGCTACAATACCCTGCACTGCTACAATACTGCACAGTACGTGCCGCTGTTACAGTACTTTGTCGCCGCTACAGTGCCCTGTTACCGCTACAGTTCCATGCCGCCACTACAGTGCCCACCGTTGCTAAATTACATCGCTGCTGCAGTACACCACTGCTACAGTATGCTACAGTATTGCTACAATAACCTGCACCCAATTGGTTTTGAAACATACAAAAGAACAATTAATTATATTCCTATATTATGGAAATGGAGATGAATTTTTGTGACGATGTTAACAAAATAACATATCCTTATATTTATGATAATTTATTTATTATCTCATCATGGTTGGATAGTATTAGAAGGTCTATGAATAAGAAACATAATTGAAATACTAAATTAAAAATGTTTCCTTTCCTTCAGATAATCACCTTTCATAACACAATAACACCTCTAAAAATGTTATTCTACCAAAAATAAGGCCTTAATAATGTGTTTTGGTATTCTATAACGGGTTTTGGGTAGTACATTCCAGAACCAAATGGTCTTTTAAATATGAGTAAAAGAGTGGAATGGGTGCCTTTTTATAGAAGAGGGGTGGGGCACCCATAAAACCCCTTAAATTATTAAATTAGTATAATTTACTTTTTGAATTAAAATTTTCCAAAAATAATTTATTTAGAAGGTATGATTATTATGGGTCTAATACCCATAATTAAAATAAAAACTAGACATGTTTTGAATATTTTTTAATCCTTATCTTTTTGTTGTAATTCCTTTTAATTCTTACCATTTTATCAAAAAAGATACAATTTGCGGGTCCAAATACGTACCCTAACAAGGTTAATGGCCAATGAATAAGTCACTAAATAAATATTTATTCTTATATCTTCTTGTTGGACAATGATTGGATTCTTATAAATTTTATAACATTTAATAAAATATTTTATATTTTAAAATATATGTTATGTCAATTTTGAAATTACGTTTTTAAAAAAGTAATAACATATTGGTTACATTGAAGTAACCATATTTAATCATTTATAACATGTCATATTCATCTAGAAAATTCTCAATTGAATAAAATATTTAAAATTATATATTTTTTAATATTATTATTATCATTTATTTTATTCATCCTTTCACAAATATATTACTGCATCATCACTGTGTCATAATAAAATTTAATTATTTATTTCTTAAAAATTATAAATAAATAACCATTATTCAGGTACTATTTTTTCATTATAAAGAATTTTTATAGTAAATTATATCCCTTATATAAATCCATATTTATAGGGATTTGTTTTATAAAAATATGTGTACATAATTTATAAAATAAAATTAATTAAAATATAATATATCCCAGTTTCGTAGAATGTGGCTTAAAAAGTTTCAAATGTCAGCCTAATTTTGACTTTCGACAAAACCAACACCTACAATGAAATTAGGAGAACTTTTACTATAATATTATAATATTATAAAATTATATTTACCCTTATTTACTTGATTTACCATTTAACCTTGGTAAATAAAATACAAACAATACTATTTACTAAAAAATTATTTTGATCCTATTAGAAATAAATTTTTAAAATGATTGCAACAGTGTATGGCCATTTTTTAAAAGTCAATTCACAAAATCCGTAAAATTAAGTTTAATACTAATCACGTAGATGTAGTTACACAATGGGTAATATACACATTGAAAATTTTAATATGTGTTTATATATAATTTCAATAAATAATCATTCCAAATACCTACATTTAATTAAATGAAAAATATGTACTCTAATTATACTTTAAAACCAATTAAAATGGTATTCTAATAATATAAATAAATTACAAGAAAAACAAATTTGGAACTAAAATGTAATATTTATCACTATTCATTAAAAAAATGAATTTTTTCAAAAAAAATATAAAAAACAACCAAAGTGATTTTTGATGTCACTCATGAAAATAATATGATTATATTGTCTAATTAAAATTTTAAAAGTGAAAAAACTAGATTTACAATGCATTCTCCATTAAAACGTAGTGAAACTATGTTTTCTGAAACATACTCCTTTTATGCATGAAATAGAAATAGATCTTATATCATGTCTAGAAAACATAAAATATTAATTTTAGACATATTAATGAATTTATTTTTCATAAATATAATCCAACTATATTGATTTCATTATTTTATAAACACCATTACTCACAGTTAACAGTTTTCAAGAAAAACCAACACATTATATTCAATTGGATTGTATTTTCATTTCAAATTATTTTTCTAAACAACTAATCTTTGATCTATAAACATGTTTGAGCCCTATTTTCATTATTTAGTTAATTTTTATTATTTACACTGTTCTGACAACTTGGATTTAATGATAACATGTAAATAATAATATTTAGTTGTCTATTTAAGATGGATATGGCGTATCATGTTTGCTATTAAACAATATTTTTTTAAACAAGTTGGGATGTTACTTTCTCTTAAATTTTAGAAATTGAATCCTTGAAATTTTTAATTAGGTATTTGAAACATTGGTTTGATTTTAAAAATTACTTCATTGAAATTCCACATCTGAAAAAGAGACAATAAAACATCCACTTCAAAAGAAAGAAAGTTATGTACGAAGTCTACCTAGGATAACAAATACTATGGTCCAATGTACGAAAACATGGATATGGAAGTGAAAAATAGCCACCATGTTTTGAATGAGAGTGATAGAAAACAATTTCATGAGAAATTTAACAATCACAAAACCATAAATTTGTGACGGGTTAAACGGTATTTGATTTTTTAGTAGGAATATTAAACATAAATTTTTTTAAAATCATTTTCATAATGGTTAGGAAATAATTTAATTTATCAACTCTAAACAAAAAGAAATATACTTAATTGAAATGTATAGTTTCATCCATTAATCAAATTTCACCACAAAATCATCTTTTTCTCTAAACAATGAGTATTCTGAAGGATTCAACATCTATAGAGTTACATAACCCATAGAAAATTAACCCTTTATTCCTACTATCTAAAATATTAAACAAATAAAATATAGTTAGGATAATTTAATATAATTACCAAAAAATAATATTACTTTTTATGAAAAAAGTCTACTTTTAACCTCAAAAATTGAAAAGTAATACTGAAAGATCCACATAGACCATTGAATAATTAATTATCCTTAAAATTCTTTAAAATAATCCAAATTAATATTGAAACCTAAAACTTGTAAGAATTTGATTGCATAATCTAATTGGATAATTTATGAAACTTTTCTTCAAATAACATCAACCACTCTAAATGTATCATCCCTAAAAGTAATTTACAATATCAAATATTCTCCAATAGAGGTTAATCATTTCCTTAGATAACATAAATCAAAATAAGACCATAAAAATCAAATATTCTTCCATAATAAAACTCAACCATTACTCCTAAAATAAATTCCCATTTTATTATAATTAATTTAATTATATAATGTTGAAAAATTAGAGAATATCATCCAAAATTACATATATCAATTAATTCCAAAACCATTTTCTAATACCATGGATATCCATTTTATAAAACATAAATTCCAAAAATAAACTAATTATTAATCTGAAAAATCATTAAACTAAATATAATAAGTCAAACTAACCAGGGACCATATGTTGGATAGTTGTAATAGATAAATCTTTTTCACCCTTCAATTATGTTTTCTATTTAAACAGCCTTGTCCAACAAGATGGGTTTTTACACTTCATACATGTTTTCCTTTTTATAAAACTATATAATTCCTATTAAATTACCAAAATGAGATGAAATCCTCAAAAATACCTTTATCTTTTCATACCCTCAATTATTATCTCATACCTCTCATTTTTCTTCCCAAAATGTGATAATCCATAATCATATCAATATCCAAGATCATATAAACCATCAAGGTTATTGATACCTTTGTAATTATGTCCACACAAGAATAGATAATTCATCAATGAATAACTTTTTCACATAACAAACATTATAGTTACACATACTAAAAAATACTTCCAATGTAATTCTATCATCAAAATATCTTTAATAATTTTAAAATTTCTCTATAATGACTCTTGAATCCCATATATGTCGAAATATTAAATATTCAATGATATTAATGTTCCCTTAACCATGTTTTTCCTCTTATTTCTTAATATTTCTTTCCAATAACCAAAAAAATGAACTAAATTTGTGGATTCCATATTTTTAAAACATGATACATGAAATAATGTATTCCATTCTTCAGAAATTTTTAGATACCTCATCTTTAATTATAATCGAATTAGATATTACTAATCCTATATTTTTATGATACTTATATTCCCATTCCTAAATATTCTTTATATGACATCAATTTTCATAATTACCATACTCCCCATATTTAAAAGATTCACTTGATAATAAAGAAATATTTTTTCTATTTTTTGAGTCAACTAAACACTTTCATTTTTCGTTCTTCGTTATTGATTTATTCACTTCATTACAAAATGTATAACATATTATTGTCCCTATAAAAAAATTCATTGGTTTATCCTTCATATCCATGATGCATATGTTCTATAATATAATTACCTTTATGATCAGTATTACCTGAACATCCATAAGGATTATTTTGTCTCATATATGATGCTTCAGTAAAATATACAAGGTTCAACTGGTTAATCATTACTCGAGACAGTTTATTTAGAATAACAGTGAGATATTTCATTTTGACCCCCATTTCACTTAACATCTAATTCATAGAACCACAACATTTTACTTCATATCCATTATTACATTGGTGCCTGCAAGATCTAGCCATTTACTAAAACCAAAAATGTTGAGTCAGTATATTAATAAAATCCTCACATAATATCTTATAAGGTGGATAAAAACTAAGATACAGATCTTCATTTTAGAAAAAATTTATTAAAATTATCTAAAATAACTACGAATATTTATAATATTCAAATTGTTGTGATTATATACAACATTTCAATAACTCTTAAATAAAATCCTAACATCTAAATTATCTAAATATTTTTTTGAATCAAACTATAAGACCATGCCTTAAGCATTATATAATCATAAGTTATGTCAAGAATTATCTTTGATGATATTTTCAAGAATATATTTTTAAAGAATTAATCCATAACTATTTTATAAAAACTCAAATATTATAAAGTATACACTATTTTCCAAAAAATACAAACTATTAAAATGAAACATGGTTTATTTTCATGTTAAATTATCATAACTTCTCCCTTGATCCCATCCTTGAATCTATTATCCCTTAAATCATCTAAAAAATTTTCAAAAATTGGGATGTCCAAAAAAACATAGTAAGGTATATAAAAAAAATATTGAAACCATTAGTCCATGAATATTTTAAATTCATGATATATTTTTCAAAGTAATAATTATTTTCACCCATAAAACATATGATCTTTATCATCCCTTGTAAAATCAAATGATTCTTGATAACCATATTATAAATAATAAATCCTAAATGTAACTTTTTGTATCCATATCCGACTTACATTTTAACTTTCAAAACTATATAGGGAGTAACCTTCATTGTTATATTTGGAATACCCTTCACAGTATATTCGCTAAATATCATAGTAAAAAACAAAATGTTTAAGTCTATATAATTAACCAATTCTTGGAGAGATATCGTGGGATCATCCTAACTCATTTTATCATGGAACCACCGGTATAAAAATGAAATTTGAAAAAACCATAACATAATAATGACATATAAATCAAGCAGAAATGAAAAAAATACTATCTACCCTTTGAAATCATATATCATTTTTACAATGTCGCACAATGATAATTGAATACATATTATTTGACAATAATTTGGAAGACATATAAATGAATGACCAAAACATCAACGATACAAGAAATAGAGAAATTCCATTCATGTAATATATGTTAAAAAACATTAATTTTTTTTAAAAATTTGTTGAATGAGTAACTTTTAAGATGATTTTTTAAAGTAATTCTCTAATAAGGAACCCTTTATGAAAATATTTGAGAAAAATTTAAAAGTTCAAAATTTATGATATTCATGTCCATATAAATACATTAAATAATACAATTTGGAAAACAATGACATAAAATAGAAATATTTATAATAATAAATTAGTAAAACATTAAAACAAGGTTATGAGTTACGAAGTACTTTACCATGATTCTGACACATTAGGTAAAATAATTATAATCTTGAATAATAAATATAGGTTAATATACAATTTCTCTAGAACCTTTTTCATTCATATTATTCTTTTTATATCACTTAAAATTTATGAATCTTAAATATTTTTTTATGTTCATGTTAGATGTTTAGTCGCTATTCAGTACCTTATTCAAAAATAAACGTGGAATGATGTCAATAGGGCATGTGATCAGAATTCCATATTCTCTAGAGTAATATTGATTAAATAATAATCATTCTGATATATCAATTATACCATTAAATTCACTAATTATTATGAAAATAAGGTTGTTGTTATTTTCTACATCCATAATGATCATAATATTATTAACATCATATAAATAATTTAAATATACTTATAAAAATCATAAAATTTATATGGTGAATAAAAATGAATCCCATCACTACGTGGTGGTGATAGTTTACACGTACGCACGAAGGACATCATCATTTTTATGTGAATTTAAAGTAATAATGTAATTGATATATTATTATTTTTTAATGATTAATATGTCATTAATATAAAATATTAACATTAATTCTATTATTATAACCATTCACGAGAGACAGTTTTGGAAAATGGTTTATATCGATTCGTGGGGATGATAGTTCACAAATAAGCACAAATGATTAATTCTTTTTCCATTTGATGGATGTGTGATGGAGTTAGGGATTACATTAAAATAATAATATCTCAGTATGTTGAAGATACCCGATTTATTATCTCATCATGTATGGATAATATTTGAAGGATGGTGAAGATGATACAGAATAGAAATACATAATTATAAACATTTAAAGAGGGTGTTTTGCTTTAAATAAGGCATTAGTAATGTCAGGAGGTATTATAGGAAGGGTTTTTGGCATATCATGGTATAACCAAATGGGTTTTGAGGTATGATTAATACAGAGGAATGGGTGAATTTTTATTTGAAAGGAGAGGGGAACCATTGAAAATACTTAAAATATTTAATTAGTATAAACAATTTTTCAAATCCAAATGGACCCACACTGATTTATTTATAATATATAATGATTTTGGGTCTAAATAACATCATCCAATTAAAAAAATACATGTTTTTAATATTTTTGAATCGTTATCTCCTTGTTTTAACCCTTTTTATGAAACAATTAAATCATGTTAGTTACACATGGAAGCTTAAAATTATAACCATAAGAGGGAAAATAACGAGTGAATAAGTCATTAATTTTATTTTAAGATATATATAAATTTTTTGGCCAAATCATGGATTTTTAAGAATTTTTATCATTTAATAAAATAATTATAATTACAATTATTTTAATATTATTAATATCAGTTATTTGCTTTTTCCTTCAATAAATCAATTATTGTATTGTCATTGTGTCATAATTAAATTTAATTATTTGATTCATAAAAATATTAAATAAATTACCGCGATGTGTGTAATATTTTTATATTTCTAAATACTATTTATAGTTTATGATATCAATTATATAACTTAATATTAAAATTTATTTACTTATTAAAAATAAGAGTATGACATTTTGAATGTATCATTAAATAAAATATAATAAATTTTATTTTATTACAAAAGTGGCTTAAGAATGTTGTAATTTTGGTGTAAGTTTTATTTTTGTCTAAACATACTCATACAATGAAATTAAGAGAACTGTTACGATAATTCTATAACATTATAAAATCAATTTTAAAATAATTTACTTGATTAAACCTTTAAACCTGGTAAATAAAATACTAATGTTTATATTCACGTAAAATTATTTTGATTCTATTAAATGAAAAGATCCATACTGATTACAATTGTGTGTGTCCATTTTTCGAAATTCAATTCACAGAAGCTGTATAATTATGTTTCATTTTAATCCTGTAGATGTGGATAAAATGATGGTAAAAGGGATATTCAACATTTTTATAATTGTTTATATATAATTTCAATAGAAAATTCATTCCAATGACCTAAATTGGATTAAATGATGAAAAATATAAACTAAATATTCTTTAAATCTAATTAAAATGGTATTCTAAAAATATAAATATAATAGATGAAAAATGGGTTTTGAATATAAATACATAATTTTTCACAATTCATTAAAAAATGAATCTTATCATAAAAATACCAAAAATTTAAAAAAAGTAAATTTTTATGTTTTTCAACCAAGGAATATGTTCATTTTTTCAAATATAACATATAATAGTAAAAAATAATATTTAAAATGGGCTCTCCATCAAAAGAAAGTAAAAATGTGTTTTTTTTTGAAAAATACATTATAGTGCATAAAATTTATTTTGATCTTATATCATGTCTATAAAACATAGATGATCAATTTTAATCATCAGATTGAATTCATATTCCATTAATATAATTCCAAAATGTTTATTTTTTTATTTTATTAAAATAATTATTCACACAAAAATTGTATTCCATAAAAACATATATTTTATATTCAATATGTTTGTATTTTCATGTCTAATTAATTTTCAGACCATATAATCATTCTTATATAGACATGTGTAAATGATATTTTCATTATTTAGGTAATACTATTCATTCCCACCTTTTTAATAAATATGTTACAATGAATAACATTAAACTAATAATATTTTGTTTTTATTAAAGCCTTATATTGTGGATCATGTACGCTACCGAAAAATTTATTTCATTTAAAAAAACAATGGATGTTACACTAATGAACATTGATTATTTTACCATAACATTATGGTATTATTATGCTCACTAATGTTATTTATTTGTTAATTATTATGTTTTCATTTTTTTATATTTTCATATCACCTTTCATATCTATCATTATCCATAGGATATAAATAATGAGTTTGAATGATTTATTTATAGATGGTATTTCTTATGGATGTTGATTATGTATTAGTTTGAAAAATATAATATAAGCTAGGTGGGGTAAATTCTCAAATAAAAATATGTAAATTGTTTAGGTGGGAGTTTATAATAATTATCTAGAACAATAATATAATAATTCCCTGTAGGTTGTAATTGATCCAATCATACCTTATGGTGTTCTATGATTTGGATGATTATAATTGAATTACAATTATCAGAATGAAAGATAAAAAATAAAAATTTATTAGTTTGGCACCGAATCTAGGACCATGGGTTCTAGGAAATTATAGTACATATCAACAGTCAGTTTAGATAATTTTATGAGAAAATGATGTTATCATGTGTCATATTATTAAGAGTTATGAATGCGTTCTTAGGTATAATATCTTAAGGGAGATCATAAGTTCAAAGTCATAGACACACCATTTTAGATTTAAGTGATGACATATTAAAGTGATTAATAACATTTACAAAGATGTTTTATTGGGTTTGTTTATTTATAAACCCATTTTTCAACATGAAGTATTATTTAGTAAGAAATATTTTTTCATTTTTAAGGTAAAAAATGACAACTCATAGGCCAGGTGAAAACCTCTGCATCAGTCAAGGCCACATGTCCTGAAAACACAATCAAAGAGAGAAAATGGTGTAACACCTACCCCTAGTATATTTGATATCTTATTTAGTATTTATTTATTATATATAAGGTTTTATTCTTTTAGGAAACAAATGGGATTCTATTTCAGGAGTTAGAGGTTATTTATCATAATTGAATATGTGAATAAATCCTTATAATCAACAGGTTTAGATGTTAGATATGATATGTTTTCTGAATACTAAGGATGCTTATTTACAGAATGATTTGGTATATACCTTGGTTATTACAGTTGAAATATTGAGATTAATGTATGAAGATTGAATTATGTTGGGAATTATCTTTCTACATCATAACAATTTTACTATTTTTTAATTCTAAAGACGGGATGATTAACTTGATACCCCTATAATGGTAATATTGTGTTTAAATGTTTTTTAATTCTTCACGAATGAAAATTTTATCTTGAATATTCATCATTTGGAGGAAAATATGGTATTTCATTGTAAATATACTCAAGGATGTCCTTTGACTCAGCTTGTAAATATATTTCCATGTTCACATATTCTGGATGGTAACAAAATTTCATAACACTAGGAAATGGATAATTTAAGAAAATTTTATCCTAGTAACATAATATCGGATGAACCGATGATTTATTAGATAATCATGGATTTTTTGTTTTTGGCCCTTAAATTTCCATTGAACATTCACTTTTTGTTGAACAATGAACTAAATCTATCACTATAATTAGTTATTATTTTTCTTCATTCCATCATATTTTTTCCTTTTTGGAATCCCAGTTATTTATTATTCTATATACACTTTTAATTACCTTTATAGATTATTTGGTGGATGATTTCTTAACCCCTTTTTTCTATACGGGTTTATAAAAAAAAATTATTTTCAAATATCCATTCTTTGATTACCGATATAATGTTCAAATAGTGAGGAGGAAATTTATAAATGTGGGAGATGGGGTAGCACCCCATGTTTTTAAAATAATAACATTATATTATACATTGTAAAGGAAATGAAAAACTAATTTTGGCTTATGAAACACACACAAACGAATTTTTTTTAAAATATTGGGTTATACGCAACACCCACTTTAGATTGTGTTACATATGACCCCTACATTTTTATGTTCGATAGTGTATCCCACAATTAATAAGAAAGATAAACGACCCACGATATATATTTTTATTATGAACTAGATGTTGAAATTTATTTTATTGATATGGTCAAATGAATAATTAAACTATGTTTTATAAATGAATAAATAATTAAGTCTTTGGTTACCAATTAATTAGAAATGAAAATAAAACTATTTTGAAAAAAATAAATCAATTTCTGAAAAAACTATGATATTTTTACCAATAATCGAAAAAGTCAATATTTTTTGTTTATATTCATTAATTTTATATTTTATATATTAAATATATATTTTAACATACATCGTATAAATTTTTTCTAATCATGGTATAAAAATAAATCTAATTTTAAGCTCATAAATGAATCTTTCAAAAAAGTAGTTTTGTCACCTTTTTATGGAACACTTATTTTTTAACTTATTTTTGAATAATTTATAATTTTTTTTTGAAAAAATAAATTTCATTTTATAAATAATAATATGTATAATATTTGAGTATGATGTTTTTATTATTATTATGAAATGTTTTTTTAATTTAAGAAAAATTGAAAATTTGGAATTTTAATTGAAAACTATATTTCTATGCATTTAATTTTTATCATAAATTAATATTTTTAATTTTTTTATTGTATAATAGTTAAATTATATATATTAATCTAATTTAGGAAATTATAATACTTTTCATTTTTAAATTTAATATAAAAACTTTGTACACTTTTTAATATTTTCCCTTCCTAAAAAAACTCTTTCTCATCACTCATGTTCGATTAATTTCAACTTAAATTATATCACATTTGTGAATGGAATTTTGAAAAATTGATTTAATATTATGAATCAAAATATTTTATATTATCTAATACGGTCAACTTATATTTTTTTAAAATTATTACTAAAAACAATTAAAATGAATGACAATGATTACGGTAAACATGAGCATACTTAGTTTTTAAACATAGAATATAAGTTTTGAAAATGGAAAAACACTTTTACAAAACCTGTTTTCTAGTCATATTTGGGACTATATGAAAATATTATCTAAATATGCATTTTTAGGGACACATTCCAAGAAAATAACCCATATAATAAGCTAAATAATGGAAAAGGGAAAAATATACATTTCTTCAATAAATATTCTATAAAGAATTAGGCATATAAAATTAATTTATATGGTTATTTATGTGATTATGATATAGAAATGAGTTATTTTTATCATTATAATTTATCTTTTGTTTTTATATGTGAACAAAATTTATTAAATGTTATGAAATTCCAATACAAACATTATTTATTTACAAACTAAATAAATAATTTATATGAAAAATAATATGAGAGATATAATTAGAATAAATTTTTTTATCCCCATATTTTTTTATATAAATATATAATATAACACATTTTTATCTTAATTTATTTGAATTGAATATTTGTATTTATATTTTCCAAATTTTAATTAATTAATAATTGATAAAATTTTCTTTAATGATTTTTATAATAAATTATATTTTAATAAATTATTTAAGATTAATAAAAAACATATATTATTATATTGTTTTAAAATTTCAACAAAAATAAAATATGCTTCATTAATGGACCAATTAATCTATTATAGTTAACACATTTACCAGTAATGAGTATAATTATTGTTTGCATGATTAATTTTAATGTACTATTTTTGCAGCTTTCATTCACATTATTTAATGTTAATTTTTAAAACATCAGTTTTTTATTTTAAAAAAAGTTTTATTTGTTAGAATAATTGTTTTTAAATTTTCTAATAAGTCTAAAATTAATTTACTTTTATTGATAAATTACATAATTTTTAAAACTAATTTTTACAATGAAGAATAAAAATGATAAAAATTTGGAAACATACAAGTAAATGATGGAAATGTATAAAAAATTTCTTATAATGTGTATTGGAAGTTATTATCGACCATATCATATATTAATATATTTAATTATCAATATTTTAGCCAGTTGAGGTTAGATTGAATTCCCAATATTGAATAATTTTGATAGTTTAATAGAATGTCAATCCTCCCCGACTATAACATGGAAGTCACTCTCCTCACTTATTCACACCTCTCAAGACATTTAGATCATCTAAAAACATCATAAATAAGTCTAAAAATTACCTAACTTCATCTTATAATCCTTAATTGGGTAATAAAACCATCCAATGATGTCCTCTTTTCCAACCTAAAAGTAGTTACCTAAGGAAGAGGTATTGTTCATCAAAGTGCATTTTTTTTATTTTCATCTCCACCTCCTTCAATTATTATTATAAAATGTGTTACGACCCATCCGCCAGAGCCTATGTCGTGACTACCCCAAGTCCGCCTTCTATAGGCCATGGGCTGGCGACTACCACCGAAAGGCGTATACCCTATAACCGGGAAGGAATTGCCATTATAACCTGTAAAAAAATGAAACCAAGCTCACAGAAAGATACAAACACAAGTCAACTATATAGAAAAAGGAGTTTTGAAAGTAAAAAGGGACCGGAATACAAGACCAATAGTAAATTACATAAAACTCAATGTATAAGTAATCTGGAAGAGATCCTATGATCACCCGCCAAGGATCCTACCTGAAGGGTAGGTACAACTCTTGAATAGTCATCTCTGTGATACACATCGTCTAAGGTCCAACTCTGAGCTACCTCCAACCCTGGTACTCTCGTCCTCAGTTAGCGTGGTCCGTCATCTACACCCAACACAATGATGTGCGAGCATAGCCCATGTAGGGGTGAGTATAATGATACTCTATAATGACCTTGAGACCCTCAAGGTCTCACAAAATCCACCAAGGATAAACTACAAGACAGGAAATCAACTGACTACCCTACTTATGTATATGCCCATACATATACCTGATTTATCAAATAAACACATCTCAATCATGAGGAAAACATAGAGTCCAAATCCAAATCCCCAATCTCAACTGTTCCACAAAGGAAGAAAGTCCACGAAGGCAAGTACCACACAAGTACGCCACACCAAAGAATACCACCAAGGTAATACCAAGAAGGAAATTACCACACAGGTAAAGACCCAACTCACACTATGTATAACATAATTACAGTAGTAGAGATGATTAAATATGAATATTAATTCTTCTTACTCTGTTAAAAAAAGACCCACAAAGGATCCATAAGCGCTACCCCACACATGATCGCTCAATGATGACCCACACGGGATCACTCAGTGCTGACCCACACAGGATCACTTGGGTACTCCCACAAGGAATCATAGAGTGGTTCCATGTGGGAACCTTAATCATAGACCCATGAAGGAATACTTTCTCAAGTCACAACCAGATACTAGGTTTCCACACTAGGCTTTCTCATCTTCGGGAGGGTCTGCTCCTAAAGCCACATGTTGATACTCCAACTACCACGAAGCCCCAAGAAAAAGTAACCCAAAGGACCGCCGCGTTATAGGGGTCTCAACGCAACAGACGGCGTATCAATCTGATGCATTATCTAAAATTATTTTTCATTTAGTCCCGAGGTCCCGGTTGTATTTGTTCTCGATCCAACCCGACCATATTACAACATTGTCCAAATATCATGTGGGGTTTATAAAATGGACCGTCTTTCTCCAAGGTTTCCAGCGCTGCTAATAGTTTATCAAACGGACATCCGGTACCATGATTATGGCCAAAATATCGTAAATGGGTCGAATTGGGTCTGGGTCTGGTTCAACCCGGTCGGATCGACATGGATCAACCTGGCCTGGGATGGCCGATTTTGGTCATCCTGGTCTAACCCGATGGGTACAACCCGACCCACCGGGTCCGGCCAGGCTGGCGGTGCGGCTGAGCCCACTCAGTCTGGCCCAGCCCCAGCTGGAAGGCTCGGCCCATGAAGGGCTACCCGGCCCACGCAGGGCAGGCCGAACTAGACGGCACAGTGGGGTCTTGAGGCCGCGGAGGGCTGCAAGGCCGTTGGGCCATGCGTAGGGTTGCGAGGCTGCAGGGCGGCGCGGTGAGGCTGTGGGGTGTCACAATGAGGCCACGGGGCGGCGTCCTCTGCGGACGACAAGGCCGTTCGGTGGCGCGATGAGGTCGCGGGTGGCGGTGCATCGGGTTTTCATCGGAAACAAGTTTGACTGTCCACCTTTCATTCATTACCTTCATTACGGTTCCCAAGTTCCACTGGTGCCAACCGCTGGTACCGGTCGTCGAGACCATTTCAGATATTACACAAAAGATCCACATGATTTTCTGACGGGTAGGTCCATGTTTGATTAGCCCATACCCTCCATTTTAGGGCGGTAGTATATGATTCATGGAAGATGATTCAATGTGAGAGGGAAATTAACAGTGATCAAATTAAAACAGACACCTACCTCGTTTGTGTTTTGACATCGATGAGGAGGGAAGGATGGTTGTCGATTAAATACATCCCACATTGGAGGATGTCCTGAAGAAGATGTTGAAGTCGTGCATCAGAGTTCTTCATTGGAAGAGCTCTTCGTTGGAGGATGTGGTCTTCCACGTCTTCCTCTTGCAAACCCTTTCCTCCCAATTCCACCAAAATGAAAAGTATCCCACATAATAGAACAAGTTATTTATAATTTTTTTGGCATAATTTCAAATTGGCTTATTTAATTAATTGATGAGTTTTTATAATTAATTAAGGGGGTGTTACAATTAAAGTGGGGAATGATTAAAAGTTTTATCCCCATTAAGAGAGATGTTCAAAGGGGTTTAGGTCTCGGGTGGTCCCCACCACCATAACCCACATGGGAGGTTAGTTCTGGTGGTCCCACCTCCACAATATCACATCAGAGGCTTAGTTCTGGTGGTCCCCACCTCTCAACATCCACATGGGAGTTCCAAAGAAACTAAGATGTTACAGAATTTTATTTTATTTTATTCTTTCACAAAAAACCCAAATTTTATCTTTCACCCTCGACCTACAATAGTTGAGGTGAAGTTTCCCTTAATAGAATATCGGTACTCTGAGTTCAACGGTGCCCTCAGATTTCAATTTCGAGAATCGGTTCAAAAGTTACAAAAACCCGCTCAAACGTTTACTGAACTTACCCGAAAAAACATTCAAAAATTCATTCCGGGCACATCGGGCCTCGATTCACGCGCCATAAATTTTAACAGACTTTTAAAATTTCAATTTAATTAAAAAAATTCATGGAAATTTGTAGTCTTTACATTCTACCCACCTCATGGCTTTGCATCCCTATAAGCCACAACTCAAACTAAGGGAACATGTGGGAGTACTGAGCACACATCTGATATCCCGCTCCCATGTGCTCCTCTGTAGGTTCCCGTGCTGCCAGCAAACGTGCACCAGAGGTATCAAACGCCAATGAAGGACCTGATCCTATCAATCCTCAATCTCTACTAGAACCTCTGTAAAAGTCTCCCCATCATCAACGTCCAGCTCGCCGTGGTCGATGATGTGAGAAGGGTCATGCACGTGTCACCTTAGCTGGGATACGTGGAAGACGTCATGCACCCATTTCTACGGAGGTGCAAGAGCTAAGTGGTAAGCCACCTCTCCCACTCAACTGAGGACCTGAAAGGGTCCAATGAACCTCATATATAACTTTTTCCACATCCAAATCTCTGTAAACCTCATCGGGGTGAGACCCATAGAAAGGTGTGGTCACCATCGACGAACTCTAGAGGTCCATATCTCTTGTCTGCATAAATATTCATCATGCTCTATGCAGTTTTCATCCACTCCCAGATGATCTTCACCTTATTTATGGTAGACTGTACCATCTCTAGTCCCACTAGTGCTATCTCACCTGGGTCTGTCCACCACAATGGTGATCTGCAAGGTCACCCATACAACGCCTCAAAAGGTTCCATCATAATGGTGGAGTGATAGTTGTTGTTTTATTAAAACTTCACCAAAGGAAAGTGATCCTTCTAGCTATGACTGAAGTCTAAGACACAATTACACAACATGTACTCGAGAGTCTGAATGGTCTGCTCAGTCTGGCCATCCATTTGAGGATTGAAGGCGGTGATAAAAAGAAGCTGCATCCCAAAAACCTCCTACAACCCATTCTATAACTGGGAAGTGAAATGTGTATCATGATTGGATACAATCATTGAGGGTACTCCATGTAACCGCACAATCTTCTGCACATAGAGGCGTCCCAAGCCCTCTACTGGACCCTACTCTTAGATCGGTAGGAAGTGGGCCGACATGGTGATTCGGTCGACGATCACCCAAATTGAGTCATTCCCCATGGATGTACGTGGATGTCTTGTCACAAATTCCATTGATATCCCATCCCACTTCTACTATGGGACCTCTAAAGGCTGAACCAAGTCTACCAGTACCTGATGTTCCTCCATCGCATGCTTTCAATTGAGGCACCTAAAGACAAATTATTTTACTACTTTCTTCATTCCCAGCCACCCGTGCTATCTTCGGAGATCCTGGTACATCTTCGTCACTCATGGATGTACCTTTTGAGGGGATGTGTGGAACTCCCTCATCACTTCCTCTCAATGCGACACTGGTACAATGTTATATCCTCGGAAGAGCATGACATGCTCGCCACCTTCAGAAAATCAATCAGGTACCTATCCTGTTGATATCTCAGCATGTCATGTCTCAAAATTAGTGTCGCCGCGCTATGCCTCCCTCACTCGCTGAAGAAGTGGGGGAGGAACTTTAAGAGACTGAAGAAAAGCTCCTTTGTCCCAATCCACAAACTATATTTGCAATGTGGCCCGATGCTCCGCCACCTCTCCATGAAGCTATATACCTAACCTCATTCTTAGTGAATCTGCTACAACATTCTCCTACCCTGGAGTATAGAATATCTTGATGTCATAGTCCCGGAGGAAGTCTAACCCATGTCGCTGTCTCAGGTTCAGCTTCTTCTGATAGAAGATATACCTGAGACTCTTGTGATCAGAGTACACTATAAAACGCTCTCCCATGAAGTTATATCGCCACATCTTCAAGGTAAAGACCACTACTGCGAACTCTAGGTCATTGGTAGCGTAGTTATGATCATGTTGTCTCAGCTATTTAAAACCATATGTGATCACTTCTGGCTCCTGCATCAGGACATATTTGAGTCAGGTCCCTGATGCGTCACAGTAGACTACGCATCCTACGCCCTCCTCTAAAAGCCTGAAGATGGGGGAACTAGTCAGCCTCTACCTCAGCTCCTGAAAACTCTATTGGCATCTCTCTGACCACACGAAGTGTTGCCCCATATTTGTCAACACTGATAAAGGTGATGTAGCTTTGGAGAAATCTAGCTCTAACCTCCAGTAGTATCCAGCCAAACCCAGCAAACTCCGTATCTCCGTTACACTCCTGGGTGGATCCCAAGAATGTTCCACCTCAATCTTCACTGGATCAACTAAAACTACAGCATCCGATATGACATGTCCCAAAAGTGAACCTCTCCGATTTGAAACTATAACATCGATAGCTTACCATAAAGTTGGTGCTCTCGGAGTGTGTCTAGTACTACCTGAAAATTATAGGCATGCTCCTCCTCAGTAGTCGAGTAGATCAGAATGTCTTCGATGAAGATTACTACAATGCAATCCAGGTATGGCTAAAAGATCATGTTCATTAGTCTCATGAATGATTTTTTAGTGTTGGTTACACCGAATGCCATTACCAAAAACTGGTAGCGGTTGAACCCATATCTGAAAGCCTTCTACTGCACATCTTCATCTCTTACTCTGAGTTGGTGATAGCTTTATATGAGGTCTATCTTCGAGAACCACTGTGATCCCTTCAGCTGATCAAAGAGGTCGTCAATCCTCGGAAGTGGGTACTTGTTCCTTACGGTCACCTGGTTTTGGTGCCGATAGTCAACACAAAGCCTCAAACTCCCATCCGCCTTCTTGGCGAACAAAATCGAGGATGCCCAAGGAGAAACATTGTGTCGAATGAATCATTTCCCCTATAAGTCCTCCAACTGTACCTGCAGCTCACGAAACTCTATGGGAGCCATCCGATAAGATGGTGTAGATATCCGTGCTATCTCAATGTACAAGTAAATGTAAAACTCCACCTATCTACGAGGAGGTAGACCTGAAACATCATCAGGGAAAACATCTGTGTACTGTTCCACCACTATAGGATAAATCAGACACTCTACATCAACCTCTCTGAAGGTAAGGCTAGCCACCAGATGTATAATCAGTTGAAACCATCTCCGGCTAAGTCCATCCTATGCTGTAATGGCTCCCTTCTTGTCGGTGAAGTTAAAATTTGTCCCATCAATGCATAGGCACCATACTTTGTGCCTAATACAATCAATCTGAGCATGGACTATAGAGAACCACTCCATACCCAAGATGACACCGTAAGGCCTTGACGATGCTACCAAGAGATCACAGCCGATGCTTATTCCTCCTAGAGTGAGATCACACTATCGGCACCAGGGAATAATCATCAAATCTACTGCCATAGGGGTCTCTAGAAGTAAAGGTCGAGTCAAAGGCTCCATCGAAATCTCTGAGCTCCGAACAAGGGAAGTGGCAATAAAAGAATAACTGGAACCTATGTCTATAAGTACATCAACTAAGGTGTAATAGACACATATCATACCTTGTATCATCTATGGAGTGCCGTGATTGTAGGTCTCACATGCCTGGAGATGAGCTCACCCCTGTCCTCATGCTCCCTGTGGTCCGGGTGGACCACCAGGTAGTGCTTGCGGTAACATATCGAATCATCTCCCACCCCCACCTACAAGTCCATCTCCTCTGCCACATCCACCTACTTCCTGAGGACCTCCTAAGTCAAATATCTGTCTGTACATGGATGGATCTTTTACTATCTGTTTATCATCTATACGGCGGTTTAGACAGTCACGATCCATGGGACGCTTCCAGCAGCATGTGTAACACTACCCGCTCCTGGCATGATTGGCTCACCCTCATGTGCCTCGAACAACCAACCCTGAATACTACGGTCGTCTATCTATAGGTATGGTCCTCTTTGACCTCTACGACATCATTCTACTGGCAGCTGCTGAAGACTCCGCTATATGATGACTAGTGATGGGTCTTGCTGCTGGTTACTTCTCAGCAAGGAAACACTCAACTAAAAGGCTTCTCTCTAAAACCCCCGCCTGCGTCGGGATTCTATGTGACATCATCGAAGCTCTGATCTTCTTCCTGAGTCCCTGATTGAATTTTCGGGCACTAAATAATGGGTCCCAAAACATATCATTTCAGTTGCGTGATAGGTTAGTGAACATCACTGTGTACTGAGCCACAATCATGTTTCCTTACTGTAGATGAAGAATCTCTTGTATGTGCACTGCGCGAAGAGTCGATGTGACAAATATTTCACAAAATAGGCTCTCGTAGTCTACCCAGAGAAGTTTCACCTCTTCATTAGCCTGAAGGGTCAAGATCCTCCATCTACCTGTTTCTTCCTATAGAAGACCGGCGGCAAGGATCACCGTCAGATCGGCTGGTGTCCCTACCTGTAAAAGACTGTCACCATAACCTCCATCCAAACCTCAGTCGCATGTGGGCCGTCTATCCCATGCTCCTGGGTGGCCTCTGGCATAGGAACATGTAAAATTCACTCAAGCGGCATCCACCCTCTTTTATAGGGGCTAATTTCATTGGTGGACCAACAGGTAATGGTATTGTCGGT
The DNA here is from genome assembly GCA_963277665.1 of Viscum album. Taxonomy (NCBI): domain Eukaryota; kingdom Viridiplantae; phylum Streptophyta; class Magnoliopsida; order Santalales; family Viscaceae; genus Viscum; species Viscum album. Next base: position 663,576,885 of record OY728143.1, on the reverse strand, counting down.
GCCTTTGCTGGTGCATCTACTGGAAGTGGGCCCTACACCGAGGCCTTGTGGCTCAGTGGGCTATTACTGTGTACTATATCTCGAACCCTAGCTGGATGTTTGGGTAGAGGCATCCTAAAATGAAACAGGTGCGCGATAGTAAATAATTTATACATGGTGAGCTGACTGAAAGAGATCACAAAGAAAACTCTTCAAAACACACACACAATTAGTGTTTTTCATGAACTGAGTCTGAAATCTGAAGTCAGGGTCCTGGTGAATGGTTATGTCAACTATCGAACCAACACTTAATACCCTAAACTGATAACCACACTCACTAAACATAATACTATTGCTGTTAAAAAAGATCAGAGTCCTATGTTATATGGTAGAAATGACTCATCTGATACCAATTTGTCAAGACTCATCCCCCGGGTCCCGTTTCATGACTACCCCAAGCCCGCCTTCCACAGGCCAGGGGTTGGACTCTAGCACCAAAAAGGTGTATTTTCTATAACCAATAAGGCATTTCATTTATAACATGTAAACACACACAACCATGCAAATAGTAGGATATGATCACAAGTCAATTATATAGAAAAAAAAGTGCTGAAAGTAAAAAGGGGTCGGAATACCAGCCCAACAGTAAAGTACAAGAAACTGAAAATATAAATAAACTGGAACAGCTCCTGAGATCACCTTCCAATGATCCTACCTAAAGGGTAGGTACAGCTCTAGAATGGTCTTCTCTGTGATAGGCCTCATCTAAGGTCCACCTCCGAGCTAGCTCCCGTCCTGGTGCTCTCATCCTCAGTCACCACTTTCCGTCGTCTACACTAAACACAACGAGGTGCGGGAATAGCTCTTGCATGGGTGAGCATAAGGATACTCAATAGGTACCCTATGACCCTCACGGTCTCACAAAATATACCAAGTATAAACCACAAGGAATGAAATCAACTGACCACCCCACTTATGTATATGCCCATACATATACCTAAGTTATCATGTAAACCCATCTGAATCATGAGGAAAACATAGAGTCCAACTCCAAATCCCCAAGGTCAATTGTTCCACAAAGGAAAAAATACCACAAAGTAAATTACCACAAATGTATGCCACAGAGAAGATTACAACCAAGGTAATATGATAAAGGAATGTACCACACAGGTACAGACTCAGCTCACACCAAGTATAACTTAAGTATTGTAGTAGAGATGATTTAATGTAACAATAAATTCATATTAATATTTTATGAAGCATAACAATGAAGGAACCCTAAGTGCTGACCCACACATGATCCCTCGGTGCTAACACACACATGATCCCTTGGTGCTGACCCACACAGGATCGCTCGGTGCTGACCCACACAAGATCGATCTGTGCTGACACACAGAGGATCACTAGGTGCTGACCCACACAGGATTTCTAGGGTAGTCCCGCATGGAATAATATAGTTGATCCATGTTGGACCCTCAATCATAGACCCATGAAGGGTCTCTTTCTCAAGTCACAGCCTGATACTTGGTTCCCGCACTAGTCTTCCTCGTCTCCGGGAGGGCCCGCTACTGAAGATGATATTTGATACACCAACAAACACAAATTCCAATGAAAATGTAACCAAAAGGGCCGCCACGTCATAGGGGTCACAATGCAATAGACAGTTCATCAATCGGACACTCGGTCTGTATGTTATTATCCTTTTAGTCTCGAGTGCCCGGTTTGATTCGTGGTCGTTCCAACCTGACCATTCCCAAACTTTATCCAATTCAATAGTGGGGTATACCTAAGGGACCATCTCACTCCATGGCATCCAGTTCCTCTGACGGTTTTTAAAATATACATCCGGTTCCCTAGTTATGGCCAAAAGAGCGTAAATGGGTTGAAATGAGTCTGGGTCCAGTCCAACCCGGCCCGACACGATTTGGGTCGACCAGGCCTGACTGCTGTTTCCAGCCCAGCCCGCGTTAGGCGTCCTGGCATGGGTGGATCGGTGAGGTCATGAGACCGCGGAGGGCTGTGAGGCCACAGGGCAGTGTGGTGAGGCCGCTGGGCAGTGGTGGATGGGGTCGGCAAAGCCGCTGTGCGGCGGTGGTCGCGGGCGGTGAGTTCGTTGGGTGGCACGATGAGGCCATGGGTGGTGGTACACCATGCATTCATTGGCTACCAGCTGGACAGACCGCCCTTCATTTTTCTCCTTCACTGCGGTTGTCGACTTCCACTGGTGGAAACTGCCGACACCGGCCCCAAAAACCATTGTGAATATCACAAAAAAGATCCACAACATTTGTGGAGGGGCCGGGCCTTGTTTTTTTGGCCGATAGCCTCCGCGTTTGGGAGGTAGCATACGGCTCAAGGAAGATGATTCAATGTGAGAGGGAAATTAACATTGATCCAATTAAAACACAACCATACCTTGTTCATTTGTTGTCATTGATGAGGAGGGAAGGACGGTCGTCGATTAAAGACATCCCACGTTGGAGGATTTCCTATGGAAGAATTCAAATTCATGCATAGACATTCTTCATTGGAACAACTCTTCATTGGAGGATGTGTTCTTCCATGTTCTCCTCTTTCCAACCCTTTCCTCTCAATTCCGCTAAAATGCAATGTATCCCACATAATAGAACAAGTTATCTATTATGTTTGTTGGCATAATTTCAAATTGGATTAATTAATTAATTGAGGAGTTGGTATATTTAATTAATCGGGGTCGCACAATTAATGTGGCGTAAGATCATGAGTTTTCTCCCCATTAAGAGGGAAGTTCAAGGGGGTTAAGTCTTGGGTGGTCCCCACCACCATAACACACATGGGAGGTCAGTTATGGTATTACCCACCTCCACAACCTCACATGGGAGGTCTTGTTCTTGTGGTCCCCACCTCTCAACATCCAAATGGGAGTTCCAAAGAAAATAAAATGTTTCACTATTTTATTTTGTTTTATTCTTTCACAAGAAACCAAAATTCTATCTTTCACCCTTGACCTACTGCATTTGAGGTGAAGGTCCCCTTAAGCGACTACTGGTGCATCGAGTTCAATGATGCCCTCAGATTTCAATTCCGAGCACCGGTTCAAAAGTTACAAAAACCCACTCGCACGTTTACTGAACGTACCCGAAACAAATTTTAGAAATTCATTCTAGGCACACTATGCCTCGAAATCATGCGCTGTCTATTTTCACAGTCTCGTAAAATTCCTATTTAATTAAAAAAACTACATGGAAATTTCGGGTCTTTAGACAATGATTAAATAATAATATCAGTATATGAAATATAATAATATGTTTAATGTCAATTTTATAACTACAACCAAACACAATTCCAAAAAATGAGTTACAAAATAATCAATCGTGTGTATGGAGGAGTACTGCCAAACAAGCCGATGTCATTCATTTTTCATTACCACCTTTCATGGTAAGAAATATTGATGTACATAATTTTTTTAAATAAAATTTATGATATTTATTAAATAATAATACCAATTTAGTAATTATATCATATATTAACTTTTGAAATTTCATAACATCGGTGATACAATAATGTTGCATGTGTGTATTATAGATTACCAACACTCGAAGCGATGTGATGTGTTCTTCATTAATGTGTTACATGGAAGGTAGTAAGGGTAACTATAATTAATAAAACTAATATGAATTCAATAATTTTTATATTAATGAAATGGTTTTTTATGGATCTATAATATATAATTTTCATCTAACCATTTCACATTCTTAAAAAGTGATAACATCATTCAGGGATGTGGGGACCGTTTTCTCCTCAAAGCGATGTGTTTCCTCGTTTTCTCATCAAAAGATTATAATAAGGATATAAATATTCATCTATAATTAAATATTATGGTATTTATTATATTATTTTCATTATTTAATGATAAATTTTAATTACCATTTTTCAATAATGATCGTTGGAAAATGAGAATGTTACTCATGCATACGTATGACCAATCATCTCCATGATCATAATGTTTGATCATTTTTCATAAAAATATTACCTGATTTATTTTAAGAGTAAAATTGATTTATAAATAATATATTATTTCATTATAATTAATATGAATATTTTTATTTAATTTCCTTATTAACTATAATCAACCTACCAAAGTCTATTTTTGACACATAAGCTAAATATAGTCAAACAAATCTGACTTGAAAGTAATAGATTTTTTAGTTTCATTTAACTTATTAATAAGTGAAATAAAAATAATGTTAAACAAGGTAATGGTAATTAGGAAATCTCAACGTTAATATACTTATTTTATTCAGGAAGATAACGAACAAGCTTGATAAATCAGATTCATACTAAGGGTTTTCCTCAGTTCACTTTTATTTCTTTGAGATACATGCCATATTAATGAATTATTTTTTTGTGTGGTGCATATAACTCAAATTTAATTGTTTGAGGATTATATTACATAAATTTATGTTAATTTATATATCTTTTTTAGGATTTCATTTCATAGGGTAAATGGTTTCAATGTTACCAAAGCGGAAATGGATTTTTGTTATATTTTGTTTTCTTTTAGACTTATGTAATGTTATGTGCCTATATTATTTTATATGGTGTATATAAATTCACATTCACAATTTATATCATAAATATAATAATTTTATTAATATTATATGTTTAATTTAGTGTTGCTCCTTAATGTAGATTACATTTCATGTTAGCAATGTGGCAATAGTTTTTATTAAAATATCATCGTTAATCGAAATAATGTATGATTAAGTTTTAGATATAAAAATATTATAGTCCTTATAAATTCCGGTAAATTACCATTTTTAGAATTTTTATAACATAATAGTTCAACTTTCTACTATTTTTTTATTTGAATTATTGAGAAAACATTTTCCAGAAAAGTTGACTATCTTTATCTATTTGGTCAGAAATATGGTTTAATCCAAATTTTAATTTCTAAAAATGGTTCAAATATTTTTTATTCATTATAAGAATATTTATGAAAGAAACTTTGTGGGCTGAATTTTAATTTTAAAAAATGTTTTTTATTTATATATTCTTGTCATTTTCTAATCAAGGATCTTTTTTAAATATTTTATAGTGAAAAAGGAATGTTATTATTATATGTATGTCATGTTAGAATTTACTCGTCATCATGGACATAATTTAATTGACACATTTTTTTTAAAGATTACAATAATTTTTAAACAAAATTTTCACTTAATATTAAGAAAATTCATATTATTCAAACGTGGGTTCTCAAAAAAAATATTTTCAAATAGTTTTATGTTTTAAAATGAGACTTTCAAAAATAAAAGTTTATTTTCATTGAGAGTGTTTTTAATAATATTATCATGATATTTTCATTCCCCTTAATCTATAACCCTTGTAGTTACTTGTCCTCTTTGGTGGATATTTAATATTGATACCATTATTTTTATTTCAGGGAAAATATTTTGCTTTTTATAAAGATATTTTCACCTAAACCTTTCCTTTTCCTCTAGTTAATAATGTTATGAAAATAATAATGGTTATTTAAATGAGTTATGATGGAAAAATGTAACTATGTTCTTTATTAATGTTGTTGTTAATGGAAATTATAATTTTTTTGGGTCCAGATAGGACAATGAGAGCTTGATATATCATAAATGATGGGTGCATCGAGATAACACTCTAATGTATTTGGTAATAATTAAATTTTCCAAAAACATATATTGGAATTCAATAATTTGGTTATTATAAACATTAAGAGTTCTATATGTGTTATGAAGGGGTCCTATGAAATGTGGTTCAAAGATACTGATATGTTTTATCTATGATTTTGATGTGATTATGAAGATTCATTTGGTCATGATTGATATCACATGGATAATGACTACTACTTATAATTTTAATTTACAATATTAATCTTGTATGCCATTTTTTCCGGTTTTGATTATCTAGAAATTGATGTGTATTAATATTCTTATGATATAATTGTGTGGTTTGATTATGTTATCATACCCTTAATATATTATTATGATCATTGATGGAATTTTTTTTAACTCTCATGTATTTTCTTTTTGAATATATCATATAAGTATTATTATATTTCCATTATACTAGTTCATAAATAATGAGGGTGAATGAGTTATTTATAGATATTATTTCTTTTGGATTGTGTTGATGTAGAAATGTAAAAAAGAAAAAATGGGTTAAGTGGTGGAATTGTCCACATAAATTCATATGAATTATTTATATAGGACTATTTCCTAATTTTTTAAAATAGTAAACCAAAATGAAACTTGATTTTTTAAGTGATCCTATTTTTTCATTTGATTTAGTAAAGATTAGATGAAAAAATTGAGTCATAATTATTGGAATCAATAATAAAATTGTATGTCTTATGATTTCCTAACCAAATATGGGTGTATAGGTTTTGGGGAGTTATAATAGGTACTCACGTGGAACGATCATATAATTTATCTACATGACTAGACTAACTTACCAGGATACATTCATTCCTAGGAACAATCTAATCAAATATACTACATCAACCTGTATAAAATTCCTCCCACATCACCCACTATCACATGTGTATTGCACAACTATAGGAAAAATAGTGGCATTATAACTGAAAATTATATAATAAAACTATACTAACCTCTTAGATACCTATGTTAAATTGAACAATCTAATGTTGATGTGAGATTTTATTAAAACAATAAGGAATTAATATTAATTAAAAAAGTGAATTTACATCACCTCCCACTCCATCATATCAAATGACCATGTTACACAGCATACATCCATTGAATAATAATAATACCAATAAAAATAATAAAATCCATCAAGGGGAAATCTAGAATCATGGTGGGAATCAATGATGCTCTCAACATATCCAACCAATTATCTTAAAATGACAGTTAATACCTTGATAAAATCAAATCAATATACTACTTCATTTTCATCGAATGACATTAATATTTGAACATTCTATTGAAATCATTATGAAACCAAAACAATACCATTTATAAGTCATTATTTAGAAATAAATAGACATTTTACCACACCCTTTTATCTAAAATAATCAACAAAACATACCATTAATTGATTGAAAATAAACCCTAGAAAATGCTACATGTATTCCATAAAAATATTTAAATAAATATCATAAGCACATCTAGAATGGGGATTGGAATTCTTGAAAAAATCAACTTGTTACTTTAAATTAATAAGGAAACCTATTTATAGTAAGAAGTATGTGCATGTAAACCTTTATCATAATTTTTTAGACCTTATATATTGGCATACCAACATAAACAAGTATTGAAAAGTTAAATTTACATGAGAAATAAAAACTAAAACACCCAAACTCATACCTCCATCCCAGTGGAATCAAACCATAATGTGTCACTTTCTATAGAGGACACCCAATCATATCAATTTTATCCCTCCAAAATTAATAAATGATTAAGACCCCACAGATAATTTAAACTTAACCAAAATACAATATTACAACAAAATTAAGTTCATCAGAAGATGAGAAATAAATGTGTACGAGGGAGGGAAGATAGGATGAGTTTAAAAGATGAATAAGATGATGGGTTACCTAGAAAAAATATATTATAAAAAATTCACAAGATTACACATATCATAGTTTGAGGATGATTGGATATACAACAAGGTTAAATAGAATTTTGGCAGGTGTTATAGAGAAGATGAGGGAATAAGTCTATTTAAATCATTGGGAAAGAGAAGAAATTTTAAATATTTAGGTAAATATTGTAAATATGTGTGGTTATGATGCACAATTACTCATAATCAATAGACTACTATATCTTTAAATCCCAATAGAAAAATGGGTTTCATAGTTCCCATAAATACACCACAATGCACGAAAAACCATGACCCATCCTTTGAAAATCAAAATATCAAGAATTGCAACACAGTGATGTGGTTATATGAAAGTTACTACTAAATATGCAGTATTCATGAGACACTAAAAAAATATATCAAATTCAAAAATAAAATGACCAAAAACATTTAATCCTTAATAAACCCCAAAATAATATCAAATAATATCAAAAATAATAGAATAATAACATGTGGTTGTTATAGTCACCCATCCATTCTTATTTTTATCCTAAAACATATCTTGGTTAAGGTAGATGGAAAAATAGTTTGGAAACCTCCAATAAAAAATATATTTGGCGTGACTAGAAAACCAAAAACAATTAACAATGGAACTGAACTGGAAAAACAACTATAGACATCTCTATTCACAGCCAACCCGCAACTATCTAAACTGAGACCCCATAATGATGGAGATTGATCATATATCACATTACCATTATGAATTACATTAAAATGCTATAATTAAGGAAGGAAGCTCAAATTATGATATCCTTAACCTAATAAATTACTCTAATGTTATAAAAATAAAAATGAAAAATCTATAAATAACAAATTTTGACCATCTAGAATTGATATGATCGTAAGCCAAATGAAAAACAAAAATCAACACCCAAACACCCACTTGATTGATCTAACTAAAATAATATATGAATTGATCAACCAAAATCACCCCTAATAAGATAAGAGCAAACTATTTCCATTAACAACATGGATCAAAATGGTTCTAACATCTTTTAAAAGAGACAATAAAAGTCTAACCATGGACCTTACATCTAGAAAACTACATCATAGAGAAACCATTCAAGGACCAATAAAATCACTGTCACGTACACAACATAAACTATTGTATCATATTCCACTATCACTAATACCTAAACCATATGTTTTATCCATGTCAGTCTATAAATAATCAACCTCATCACCCACTAATTTCATAGACACACCAATTAAAAAAACATCTACCGACCACACTTGAGAAAACCCATAATCCAACAAATATCACATAAAAAACAACAAAACTTGATCATATGGGAACACCCTACAAATCTTAAATCAATTATTCTATTAAATCCACATCCACAAATATAAAACCACCAAAAATATAATTTCATAAATTTACATATCCCATGAGATACTCTCAAATAACAAGAAGGTCGATATTTTCCAACCCATTTGATGTAGCCTTCTCTCTATTATTTTTAAACATCATTTATTGTAATATATGATTTTTCTAATATCAAAATATTTTTATTAAATAATGTTAAACTATTGATAATTTTTTGTTTAATTATAAAATATTTTTATTAAACTATAAAAATATTTAGTTTACTGATTATTTTTTAAAATTTGTTATTTTAAAAATAAACTAGATTTATTATTTAAACACATATTTTTTATAATTATATGGATGTAAAAATAAATTGTAATAATTTTTTTTAATTTTTTTTTTCTATTTTTAAAAATAATAATTTCATTTAGTATTGCATATTATATTATTTGTTCTTTTTAATTTCAATGATAGCATAAGCTAATAATATTTACCATGATTAAATAATATTTTTTATAACATGTTTAATTTTAAGTATTTTTTTATTAATTAATTTTGTTTTGTTTTGATATTTTAAAAATTATTTAGGTTTTCAAATAATTAATTAATCCATTTATTTTGGAAAAAGATATTTTTTATTTTTTATTTTTAATTTAAATTTTATTTTATTTTTTAATTGAATTGAATTTTTATTAGGTATGTATTTTAATGAAAATCTACTTATAGTTCCAGAATCCTTCAACATTGTCTATTATTGACCCACGATCTACAACCACCCACATCTGTTGTCAGTTCTACCACCACCCATTTACACCTCTTAATGATTTCTTATTTCCACTCTTAAAACTGGTAATCAACTACCACCACCTGAACCAACTACAAACACTCATAAATAGCTGTAGACTAATTCCATCCCAATTTTGCTTCCATATCCCTTATATGAGAAACACTACCTACCAACATGTTCTCTATTTCCACTAGCCAACAAGGATGAAGCTGTACTATTGATAAGGGCCTCATTGATTCTCATCTAATTCCACCATTGAAGAATGTTCCAAACTAGGATTAAACCACAATATAATCTCTACAATCAATGAAATTCTGTCCACAAGTGAACCCTCAAATCCATGTTGAAGATAAAATAGAATCAAATGGATGATTTATCTAACTTGATGATATCCAGACACTCCATTCATGGTTTGGATGATACTAGAAACTGGTGATGTAGCCATTATCAATCATGAATATGGTTTCCAAATTTCCTTTGATGATTCATGATAGTTATATCCAATAATTATGAGGACCCGTAAGGGAAAATAATTAGGTATTTCATTGACTAAACTGAGGATTGAGTTCATATTTTTAAATTCAAGTGTAGTAAATTAAGGGACTGTGATTTTTTGTTTTTGTATTCCCATTATAGGGTCAACATAATGAGGAAGGAATATTATAGAAATTATTTAAATTTTGGATATATTCTGACAAGTGAGGAGAAATATTTATTTAGGAAACATCAATCAAGTCACCAAAGGAGGAATTTGTATTGTGATAATCAAGACATTTTTATTTCATGGAAATGTTTCCAGGAAACTTCTATGAGTAGACAATTGAGATGCATGTAAACATTTCTATTAAGAAGAATATGTTACATAGGACAAGGGTATGCACCAAGATCTTCTATAAACATGAATGATCAATGATACATTATTCATTGAATGGAGACATAGATAATGGGTAATCATATATCGTAATGTCTCTTCGTGTAGGAGACAGTTGAGTTGCAGTTAGAGACATGATCGAACCTCAAAACTTAATCTTCTCAACTCTTTCTTATTCATTCAATTAATGTATTTTCAGGACGTATTCATTGAATATTTATATTATTCCATAATAAAAATTGTTTTATAATACAATTTTGTTAGTCAAATCTTTATTATTTTAATCATTGATATATTCTTCGTTTAAATAACATGGCTGCATGAGTGACATTTATTTTCACTGATCTCATTTTTTTCCATAATGATCATTAACTCTTTACAATTATTTGATCTAAACAGTTATCATAGAGAACACTATCAAATTGAATTTTATAAGAATGGCTAAAAATGGAAATAACAAATGTTATCCTCTCTATTATTCACAATTCAACTCCCTTGTAATGATTGGGAGATCACTTCTATGTAAAATCAAAGAGTTTTGTGAAAAAATATAGTGATAGATTAGTGTATCATAATCATTTCATAAAAATCTTTTACAATTGTTTTATTCTTAATAAAGACCACAAAATCCTTAAAAACAATTCATATTATTCTGATCTCCCTAATTTCAATAATTTAATTGTTTACCAATTTCAATTTGTTAATCTCCCAACAAGAAATCTATAAAATAGAATCATTCTTACACACTCTCACATAAATTTTTTTTTCGCACTCCTCATTTCATTACCTTATTATTTGTTTTTTATGTTTTATATTTTTTTTTATTTTGGTCATTCACACACACCATTTCCTTCCCCATTTAATCAAGCTCCATTCTCACTAGCATACATATTTTATGTAGATGTAAGGTTTTATAAAATTATATAAATTTTCTATTTTGCATTAATGACCATGCGATATTTCAATATCATGGCATTGTTTCTAGGGATAGAATGATTGACCAATATAAAAAACAAAAAAAGAAATATATTTAAAAAAAATAAAAAAAACACTTATAAAAACAACAAAAAACCATATACAAATATGTTTACTAATTTTTGAAACTCACCTTGTGTGAATTTAATTCAAAAAATTTTAATATGTATTATAAATACAGTTTCTAATCATACCTTGTAAATATAAATCGTTAAACCATTAAAAATTATAAGTTCATTAGACATAAAATAAACCAAAAAGGGAAAATTTGGAAAACAAACATTTAGGTAGATTTTGAAATCAAAACATAGGTATACTTCCACCCATTGTTCCAACAATTGAAATTCCTAGACTAAGGGAGTTTCAAATTTCTACTATTTTATGTAATCAATAATGAATCTGGATTTTTTCTTATGAATTGGTATAATTAGGCAATGAATTATATCATCTCCAAGTTACCTTCATTTAGTAGCCTTAGTACAATAGATTTTTTAGATTAATTGGATATTTTTATGGATCTATCTTACATCTTCCAGAACATGGTTTGAGTGATGAAAAGTTTATGTTGATGGTGATCTTAAGCATAGGGATATAATGTGGTTTTAAAATATGGATGAGTAAATTTTTAAACATATTATGGAATTTCCAGTTCATTTTTATCTAAATTATACTAAAGGAACACCACTACCAAGGTCAAACACAATATCAGTAGTATTTTAAATGATGATAGAGAGTTTTTTCATGTGGAATGGGATATGTTTATAAGTCTCTTAATGTTGAGTCCCATCATTAGTGAACTTTCCACATTAACCTGGATAATTATTTCAATTCTGTCACCCCTTATAATGAAAAAATGTTGATCAATCATGTTGGTGTGACTTCTATTCCTTGAAAGAATTTGATCTTAAAATATATAGTGGAATGTTATCCCAATAAACAAAAAACAAGTTCATAGTGTATTGATTCATTCATATATATGATTCAAGAACCCAAGATGATTATGTTGATTATAGATTTCCTAAAAAGATGAGTTTTATTAGGTGATATATGAACATAAACATATTTTTTCCGAATAATGGATAACTTATCCTATCTATGGGTCATTCCATGTTCATTGATTATAGTGATGTAAAGCAGTCAATAAATGAACCTTTTTCAAAAGAAAATAACATTGTTACAATAATTTTACTAATCTATATGTAGAGGTCCAAGTATAATTAAGAAACCTACTTCACTAGGTTTTCCCCAAAAACCTTTTATTTACCAATATCTGTATGTATATGAGTTTGATAATTCTGAATGGGGAATTAAGAGAATATTATAGTAGTTTTTTGGTTAAATTTGTTTACTAAGAAATTATATTGACTTTAGGACTCATATTTTGAAACATCAAATGTGTTAAATAGATATAGAACTAGGTGGGAGAGACATGGGTAAGCTACCCAACACTATTATTCCAAACATACGAGAGAATTTTATGGATATCATCACTCTATATAGACTTAAAACATCACAAAAATTTAATGATCAACCAATGGATGTTACAATTTATTAAAATTCAAAAATAAAAAATTTAATCCTCGAAAATGAAAAAATTGGATGTCTTGATATCAATGTCCAACCTATATAGAATGTTGAAGCAACACCTAAAAGAACCAAAATATCATATAGAATGAAGTGGTAATTGATTTTCAAAGGAAAAAAAATTAATTTAGGATTAGTTACACAATAAAGTATTTTTAAAACTTGATTCTCCGCCAATTACTTTTCTTGAAAGAGTGCAAAATAATTTTGAACATGACTAATTGAGATTTCATAAAATGATTAGAAAAAATGGAATCAAGATGGATTTTTAGAAGCATAAGATAAAATTAAAAATCATGTTAAATTAAATAACATATTTCATAAAACCAAAAAAAATATAAGATTAAATTGGATACAATCATTTATAATGAAGTGCGTGGTGATGTTTTTTTAAAGGAATATACCTCCAAAGATTAGGAGAACTAGAAATTATATTCCTTCAGTTACGAATATGAGGAAGTGTAAAGCCAAACTATCAGTGTGATTTGGGAATTTTTGTTAATATCAATCCATACTCTTGGTCAAATATATGGGTTTTAAGGATATAAAGTCATCTATTGTTTGTCTTCAAATTTCCGATAGATCACTTAATCATCCTTATGGAAGGTTGCTTGGATTAATAGTAAGAGTTATGATGCTCAAATTTCCAAAAGGCTTGATTATTATTGATATGAAGTGTTGTGAAAATGTCGTAATCATCTTATGTATATAATTACAGGATTCTTGTGGAGTTATCATTGATGTGTCCCAAGTAAAACATCCCATTCACGATATAGAAGAAGTTGACGATATTCTAGTTTTTGAGAAACCCAAACACAAGGTTATATATGATCTAATTAATTCAAGAATGAATAATCCATTAAAGTAGGTGTCATATTTGTGTATGGTTCCATTTTTTTGAGTTTTCATTGAATATAATTCCCTAGATCATTGATAGTTTATCTCGGAATATTTCAACATCCACTCATGTATTTATTAAAGAATCAAATTGCAACATTGAGCATATTCTAGAGTAAAAAACAAAAACCAATTTTAATATTCCTTCTGAAACTATTTAGAAATGTTTAACATATCAGGTTGAATTTTTAAAAAACCTAAATTCTTGGGATTTTTCTAGTTAAATACCTTTGAAAAAACAAGATTGTGTTTGATATATACATGTTTATTTCCAGGAAAAATTTTCGCCACTTGAGTTTGATAATGGGTGTGTTGATTTACACATAGAATAATACAAGTTCAATTCATTTATGTATTATTTTTAATCTAAGAAAATATTAATACTAAATTTGAATTTCCCCAGAGGTAATATTCTAATGGTCTGATTTACAGGCTCTTTTAGGAAATTTTTCTAGAAATAATGAGATGATGTCTATTTGATTGAAACATGTTTCTATTTTTAAAAAAAAATAAATATGGTTGAAGGGGTAATAAAATTTATAATAAAATAGATGAATCTATTAGTCTGTTGTTAATATTTCTTATAGGTGAGGGAGAAGGAATGACTGATTGTGTTTATCTATACATCCTGTTACCCACTACTTCTATGTAAGATTTTGGAAAAAATTTATTTCACTTAATGATGGAAACATAAGGGTATTTCCTTTTGATGATTTCTTATATGAAAATAAAGTGAAAATAATTAATCAATATCATCCATTGACAAGCTATGAATTGATCCTTAGGAATGAAATTCTAGTTGATGTCGTTAAATTCTGTGCATCTTGGGATGTAAACTATTTTTTTATTTTTTTATCATTTAAAATCTATTCAAATAAATTCATCTCTCTCAGTTATGTAACAATATGAGATTTTAAATAAATAATTCAATTTCAATAGTATATATGAAAAGACACCAAACATAGAAAAGAATGTATCACACAGAGAAATTAATGTAATTATTTCCCACTAAATGAACATCAGTAAATAAAAAAGAAGAAATGCCTAAATATGGGTATTCTTTTCCCTCAAACAAAAAGGAGAAGTAGGTGTATAGAACTAACGAGTCGTGTGAACCTACAAAGAACTTGATACCACCAAAATTAATATTTCTATTTTCTAAAGACACTTTTAATTGGTATGTGTGAACCAAAACAACTCCAATCAGTTATAAATTCAACCATTGCATGATCACACCCATTGAAAATCCAAAAACCCAAAGACCACTGAAAAATTTCTAACATTCAAAATATAAAAGGATCAATACTACCAAACTCAGACCACAAGCCTACCTGTTTCATGCTTCACCATCTATCATGTCACTCCCAACCACTATCATCATCATTGATTGTGCCAAAAACCCCTCACTAATGCGGATCAAGACGTCGACACTGTATTCCCCCTGAAATTGCCCGCACAAAATCACATCCCAATGATCCATGATTCCCACCTCATAGCTCCACCTCGGAGAGATTGGGGGAATCTAAGATCCAGAGAAAAGATTAAAAGCGGGAAATTTCTGGTCATAATAATGACAAGGATCACTAGAATCAAAAGTCATCAAGAACATCATATCCTCCACACAATCAACCCCCATGATCCAATAGAGACAAAACCACCACTAGAAGCCTATGAACCCTCACCCTCACATCCCAAAACACCATGGAGACCACCCATCAGATCCACCTCTGAGAGATTGGTGGAGTCCTGGAGCTAGATAAGAGAATAAAACAGCTACTTTACTCAACAGATCAAGTCTCCATGGCCCGAAACACTTACGATGACCACTAAAGTCGAAGGCAAGACAAAAACCCAAATACAGCACATCCAACCATGAACAGATCACACAAAAATTCAAAAAATATTGGGATCCAACATTCCTCTCCTCTAAGAATCAAACTGACGGTCATCTGAGCAGGAACAACATTGTTCTTGTGAAGGAATCCGAATACACTTTTTGGTCTTGCGGCATCTTTCAGATGAGCAACCCAAAGCCTAGTGAATTGACAGATTATAGGTTCCTAACAAGACATCCAAAATTCTTTGAAAAAATTTAAAAAAAATATCCAAAATAATATATCTAATAATGGTTGTAAAAAAAAAGTGATGTACTCATGTAGATCATGAAACACCACAAATTCACCATTGACATATTTTATTAGTCACACAAAAGCTCGATGGAATGTCACCATAGTTTGGAGAAATCCCTCACACATTTCCAAGAATTTTGGTGCTCCCCCTCATTATCCAAAGTCCAAGAGAACCTTTTTTCCATTATAATACTAATTCATTACCGAAGAACCTTTTCTTTGACATGTTATGTATAATGAGGGCGAGAGTGATTGTTTTTTAAAATAATTGAACAACCTCATGAGATCCCTTCACATACAAGATGAAAAAGAAAATAAAAAGGGAATTTCTAGGATTATCTTGTGAGGGAAAGATATGTCAGTCACCATTGATCATTAGAAACCCCCTTTAAAGGAGAACACGGTCTTTTAGAATCACTAAGACATGTCCCCTCTGTCTCACAAAAGGACCCAGGTAGGTCTCCTTAGGTCATGCAAAAGCCTTCAAGCCAGTATCCTGATCTCCCAAAAGTCCAAATACAATTCGAGCCAAACTTATTGAATCCACATGGAATGAAGGAATTATAAAATAATACCCCATTCAATGGATGGAATTCCATAATTTATGAATTGATGGGATGTTATTGTGATCGTTAAATTTTATGCGACACTTAAGGTGGCATTTCCCAAAACACATGATGAAAATTATCACCACAAAGTCCAAACCTAATCATTTATATATGATTAAAATAGATCATTGTAAAACTTTGTTGAAGATGTCTATACCCCCCTAGTTCAAAAGGGGCATCCATCAATGAGACCTCATGTACAAGATCTCAAGAGAGGATTTCTCTGAGTGTCCCAACATGGGATCATAAAATATTTTCACCAGGTAAAATCCAATGAACAACCTATGTGATCATATAGCATGAAATGGTCCTTCACATGATCACTTAATATCATGACATGGAATACTAGAGGTTTACACAAATAACATCTCTGATATCTATATATGAAGTGTGAGCTAAAAAATACTACCCCTTAAAAAACTAAGGAACACATGATATAAAATTAGAGTAAAAACAAAATATGGGAGTCCTACAGAAATATTGATATGATGATTATCATGTTGTTTCTATGAGACATTTAAATCAAGATATGAATCTAGGGAATGTCATATATGTCATGTGATGTCTCTCTAATAGACCATATAGATAATGAGACGTCCACTGGGCACACTAATAATGTCATGTAAAACCCTCTATGAACTTTACACAATTATCATGAATACATATGAACTCGCCAACCATGTCATGTGTTTTCCTTTATAAAATTCAACTATGATATTTGGAGACACTACACAATGTTTTCTAGGTCACATAGAGCCTTTTGGGATTGTTATCCAGATCATGCGGTACTCTCTAAGAGTGTCTTCTAGGTAGTGAGATTGTTTCTAGACATTTCACCGTAGTCTAAAAATTCCCTCTATTCTATCCACCAAGTTCTTTAGATGATCCCAATACATTTTTAGAATGTCATGGAACTTCCTTCAGAAAAGTAAACATTGATCTAGTGATACCGTCGAGAAAATTCAACCAGATCATGTGAAACTCTCTGAACATGGAATATCTGATCTTGTTTTTTGTACCTATACATCCTCATATAGGTCTTGCAAAATCCCCCATATATGTAATC
Organism: Viscum album; assembly: GCA_963277665.1. NCBI lineage: Eukaryota > Viridiplantae > Streptophyta > Magnoliopsida > Santalales > Viscaceae > Viscum > Viscum album. The sequence continues at coordinate 663,559,069 of OY728143.1, read as the reverse complement.
CTTGAACATGTGATTGCTACAATGAGATATTAGGTCGAAAACCATACATGTTTGGAATACAACCAAAGATGTTAGGTAGATAAACATGAATTGCCAAGTAGATGTCTCAAACTATGATATCCTTTTCCAACTAGAATTTGAGCGAAACCTCAGTGATTAATCCCAAATAAGTATCCTAATATATCATGTTCCTCATATAAATGTTTCCTTAGTGTGTAATCCCTAACATTAAGAACTATTATAACTCTAATTTTTTATATAACCATGGTACATATGATGCCCTTCTAACGTCTGAGCTCCAAACCCATTATCCAAAAGGGTTGTCCCGGTATGTAATTCTGACATCCACATGCAGTGAGAATGAGTACTTGATAATTCCTGTTTATCAAACTGTGCATATCATGTGTGGGGTTATTGAGTTTCAATAGTCATATCATTTATATCATAAAACTATATCGAGATAGGGCAACCAGAGTGCATTATTAATGGTCAACAACATAATATGATATGTTCCAAATATAAGGACATCCTCATATTATAATCCCCAATTACATGAACTATATGAACTCAGATTCCTTTTAAAACATGGATACATAGGATATTGTACTAAGTCCTAATATCGAATTGGAAGACAACTTAGTGTAATCCCTACCGTGTGTCCCATATTCCAACCACAAGGAACTGATATCTCATAAGGGATTGTCATACATCCTCATGCACCAATTGATAGAAAAGCCACAAAACTATGATAACTCTGATTCTAGCCATAACTAGGATATGTTGTATTCCATCAAAATGCATGAGCCTGATATTTAGCACCCAACAAGATGTCCTAACATGTAATTACCAAATCCATATGCAATTAAGATGAGAAATGGTTGTCCCATGTTTCGAAACAAGGAATGGATCATGTGGGCTAATGGAGTTGAAATTATCACATCATTGGAATCAGGATTCTCTATATTCTTGGGAAACCATAGTGTGTATTCACTAATCAGTGGTATTATATAATTACCCATCATACAAGGGTATTTACATTGGGGAATACACAAGGTCTTGATTGAACTATGAGAACTCTGATTCCTACCATATCCAATATATTTAGGATGCCTCATCGAGATTTGATCTCAAATATTTGGTTCTCCAGTTACCCCAATATATGTCCTTTCAATATGATGTTAAACTGAATGGGTTTAACAAACTATGTGTGTTTTTATTCATTTTATAGAAAAATATATAGGATTCCTCTTAGTGGCTCAATACCATCCTTATACTATTGACTACCTCCCTATATGAAAATACACTCTGGGGTTCCGGGTTAAATATCTTAAACATAAAAGAAACTACCAACAAATTTGAAATAGATTAAGAACCATGGTTACATATATATTGATTCAATAATAAGTTCCAACTTTTTGAATAAAAATAGACTTAACCTATTATCATTTTGTAAGGTTAACTAGTTCTTGAATGGGATTTTAATTGATTTTTGAACATATCATTAATTTAAAAGGGATCCTTATTGTAGGAAATAGTTCCCCCCAATATGTTGTGACAAAACCAACCTCCCATCATATCTTCCAATGTGAGTTCCTATGTTTCCTTGTGTTTGAAACCACAAAAGACCACCCACATTTATGATGAATCTATTACCCAATTCTAGGTGTGGGGACCTTTGGGAGCATCTAGGAGGGTTAAATAAATGGTTAGACCGGTTTGAGTGATTTTACAAGGACGTTGAACCCCCACTATAATCAAAATTTTAAGGGATGAAATCCACATCACTCCAATGAAAAAAGTGGAAAACCAGACAAGAAAACATTAAAATGTGTCAAATACTTCACGTGAAAAAGAATGATATAATTTAAATTCCCATTCAGACCATTTAGTTCTCAACAGATTGGTGTTTCATTATCCAGAAAACCCCACATGAAACAATAAAGGCGACCCCAACTTGAATCTCTCAAGTAACAAAATGATTAGGTTGTTATCTATCCAGTCATTTTGATCACATTTCATACACACACAAATATGGTGAACTAGACCTGAATCCCTCAAATAGATTAATGATTAGTTGATAATGATATTGATCTTATGGATGATCCTCTATAGACGTGGTTCGCATGAAATATAAACCTCCTCACTTTGACAAGCCCATGAGGACAGAATAGTCAGATCAGAAATTACCGGACAAATTTGTTACCCATGTATATCTAATTGAGCACATATAATTCATGAAATGGTGTAGTGTTTGGTGACCATGTTCCTTTTTCACTCATGACTGATGAAAATAATCTTGCAAACGGCACCATGATCTAACATGAATTCATATAGTGACAGTTCAAGAAAATAAACTGCAATAACAACCCCAATGGGGCATATAATGACCTCACCAACCTGAAATATTAAGAATACATTGTAAAATGCAATGGATAAGTAATAACACCAACATCGTATGATCTAAACCATCAAGTCTTCCCATAGGGTTTCTCAATTATTTATATCAATGAGTAGACATCGTCCAATATAAGATGATGTAAATCTAGTGGCCCTCATTTCTACTGCCAAAAACATCGAAATTATATATTTGCAGAATGAAAATAATCATATTTAGTATCTTATGGATGTGTTACAAGGAGACAAATATGTCTCCCTTCTAGTTTAAGGGCCACCGCGGAGTGATATCTTCATCCTCTAACACTAGTTCCATCTCGCTACTTCAATTCAATTGCCTATTAAGGGTGCCACCCAAAATAGTTCCACCATGGACATGCATGCACAAAAAACAAAGAAGACCCATAAGGCATAGAAATCATTATAAAATATTTAGTGGGATCATATACCCTCATCCTTTAATGATTTCAACTTGAAAATTCTAGAAATTGATAGTTAAGAAGGCTCAAATTTCTCCCCAATCAGAAAAATAATGTTGAAATATTCTTATAGAGGGAATGGGGTGGGTGAATATATCTACCCCTGTGCATGGTTCCCATATTCATATTATAGTGTAATTTGAGTAAAAAAGTTTTCTCATATCCTCATATCAATTGAGGTTATGTACTAGTATATAGTGGAGAAAGAAAATTTGTAAGCTTACATACATATTAAAACTTTTCTAAAATGCCATTACATCTGAAAAACAACTAAAGAACTCCTCCAGAATATTCAGTCACTGGTATAGATACATGTGAAAACACATATGCATGTCCCTATATAAATGTAGACATAACACTTTGATATTTTGGAAAAAGAGCTTACTCTGGAGTAAGTACAAGTTCACATTCCCATCCAGGCATATTATAGGCATATTCCAGAAAACGAGGAGATGTTAGACATGGATAATATTCCAATTTCAAATTGGGATCACAAGGTGAGAGTATAAAATTCCTCTGGATAAGGTTACATGACTATCAAAAAATTTGAAGCATATTCAAAAGGCCCATGATCAGGCTCATATCCTCAATTTCATTGAGGATCGCCAAGTGAGTGTTGTACATGCCTCGGGAAATCCACATTTTTCCATCGACGAAGACAACAAAGTCCCTCCAAAGGCCCATGATTGGGAATGTACTCCCTTTATACATTAAGATCACCATGTTATAGTTTCTCATGCCTTAGGAAAGACTCACATTAATGTAATTGAATATGTCAATCATATTATAGAAGATTACATAATTAAGGCATATATATCTACTTTCACCAATGAATGACTAAATCAACATCCTTATGGGGACAATCAAGAATATGATCTTATCTTTTATCCTACTACTGAAGTCTTTATGTATATTCTGATTGGGCATGGTTATTTATCTCAAGCTCAAATTCCCACTCTAACTCAGTATAACCAAGTGAGAGCAGCACATGCCTAGGGGAATGCTAATATCCCCACAACAAAAGTCAAGATAAATATTTCCATGTTTTAAGATTGGGCTCATACTCTTATTCTGACCAAGGATTTCTATGTGATAATGGATCATGACTTCGGGAAGGTTCATATTTCATCCAATAATGAAGGAGTTCATTTATATATTTTATTTCCTTCTCAACAGGGGTCTCATACTCCCACAACACAAAAAGGAAATAAAAAATTCTTGACAACCGTCATAAAACAAGATTATATGTCGGTATATTACATGATGGATGGTCATCATATTCCATCCACAATGAAAAAAATGATCATATCCTGAATATACAGAATTCCAGTGTTCTTTATGTTATCCAGGACATGTTATCAATGCCCTTGGTTCTGCACACTCTTCAACCGAAGTAAAATATGATCGTTACCATGATCGACCTCATCATGATAGTGCCGTGGTAGATCATTGGGACTCTACTCCTAAAAACATCCATTTTCAACCTCCCTGTAATGATATCTTATATAGATAAGGAAATTACCCCCTTCCCATAAACCTCCATATACAGAGGTATTCAAAACTCATTCACCTTCATATAAAGGGGCACTAAAAATATCTGGCTCAACCATGTATAGTTCCTCATCAAATTCTAGAATAACTCCACTCCAGTCAGCAGGTGACCCAAAAAGCATGTTCTTTCATCTGATCAGATTGAGGCATATATGTCTAATGTAGAGGATTCCATCATTTATATATTGATAGGGTTATCTCTAAATATAATCAAAATATTGTTCTAGTGTCTGCCCACTTATTACTATGAGATACTAAATGAGATAAAGAAGGAGTGTATGCCTTATCTATCCCAAAATGTGTAGGAAACTCAAATGAGACTAAAGAATATACACCTCTTTTATCCAAGATATGTGGTCCTCCTTTAGACTGTTAAGATAATCTATTTTCAACTAGACCTGAATACTATATCTATGGGACAAGTTCCAAAACTGGAAAACACATTGAAAATTTGCAACAAGCTTGTCACCCTTTCAACTAGGCTATAATTAAATTTTTATCCATATCTATTTAATGAATTCGTATTCGAGGATGGATATTGAATTTCATGTCACACTTCAAAAAACCATGGAACATTATAAACCCTTTGATATGGAATCCTGTAATGTCATATCCTCTAGAAAAATTAAGGGTCTGGGTAATGATCAGTCCCATTGATCACTAAATAATTAATATGGCTTAAAAATGGAAATAAATCATGAAAAAAGGAAGAGGATATCCATATTTTTTTGAACTAGGACACTTAAAGAAATGAGAATATATTTACTACATGATATTAACAGATGAAAACCACCGGATGACTTCATATGGAAACTGACTTGCATCGTGGGATTTTTTTTCACTCTAAACCTATACGAGTACAACTAAACCACATAAAATCTGTTGTAGTAGAAACTACTATAGCAGCCTTCCAAAAGTGTATCAAGACTGTTGGGTTTGGGGAATATCTATCACAGCCTCATATCATCATACCTTTATTTCTCGAGACAATTTATTAAATTTATATAATTGTGAAAAATAAACACCATACCACAAGGTTAGAAGAATTTTTATGTCAATATACATTAGTAGGTTCAGCATCCCTAGAGAAGGACTTTGGGAAATCAGCAATGATTCTATATTAACCATATCCTGGTGTAAGGGTGGAATTTATATCCCTATGTATGACCCAAAAATCATCAAATCCTCAAAAAAAAGAAAAATACCACCAAAACAGGATTCATCAATTCCAGTTGTGGCCCCTAATAACCCCCGGACCATATGGATGGTGTTATTTTAATCATCATCAGTATAGAGAGAATAATTATTCTCTTGGTTGGGAGGTTAAAATTTATGGTCAGCATCACATCTCTTCCTCCCACTACGAGACTCACCTCCACTATTTGAGGCATGTTCTGAAATTACAGCTGGAAACACCATCATAGTAATTATTCATAGTTTGAGATGGGAGGAGAATTCATTGATGAAAACCAGAACCCCTTTGTCATTTTAATCCAAAATAGCCCAATATGTCCAAGGGGTTTGAGAAATGACACTAAAGTAGATAGTGCAAAATCAACTTATTGCATTGAATGATATTTGACAAAAACCATTTCCTAATAAACCTATATGAATTTCATCACCATAAACACAGTATAAATTATTTATTAAGAAGCAGATGTATAGGAACATGACATAATAAATTTACCCAAAAAGGAATGTGATTTTGATACATCAACTGAGGATGCGGAGACCCGTAACTAGAGGATGTTGTAAACTATGGAACAAAAAAATATTGAGTATCCAACTCCATGAAGAAACACTTCCAAATATAATGAAAAATCTGTCGTTATATCCCTTTCACCACCCTAAAGAGTCGAAGTTGCTTCTATATAAGAATTAATGTCACATTATAAGAATGGGATTAAAATTATCCAATAATTCAATCAGGATCTACTATAGGGAAATTTTCTTACTAGGTATCTTCTCTAGATAATGGAAAAAATACCTCGTCCCTTGTAATTTGAAATAGATAATTGTCCAATCAAACAAGAAAATAAGAATTATACGAACTACACATCCTTGTAGCCTGCCTAAATAAATATGATTCTCAATTATGATCAAGACATCCAACCATTCTGGAGATAACCTCTCCGTTATAAGGAAAATCATTCCATATTCATATGAATTTATAATATGTAGGAGTTTATTATAGGGAAACAACAATATTCGTCTTCTTCTCCTTGTAGATTAGTGGGGGCTCAAATAGGATTACCACAAATATTTTTTAATTTCGTAGAGTCCCGGACTATTCAAATAGAATCTATGAAAGGGAGAACAAAACCTATGAATCCAAAAAATGAATCCATGTCCTAAGTAGGTGGATGACACTTTTACAGCAACTAAATTTACAAATCCTACCCTATATTCCTTGGATGGAATGGGAGACCAGAACAACATATCACTCCCTTTTTATCCCAATGTGGTCTGCTAATAGGCCGTCATGATTAGACGGAGGTGACCAAGATTTTTTGTTTTGTACAATCTCTAGACTGGTCATCCTTTATTTGGTATAATTACCTAAAATGTGGTGCTATGTAAAATCTCTAGAATGGTCATCCTTTATTTGGTATAATAACCTGCTAGTAGGATCTGTTGTAGGATGGGAAGACCTTCATATCAAATACAATTACTAATTCATATTTAAAACATATAAAAACAATAATTTTAGACTTTGAGACTTGAAAATAATGTGATAATGAGAGAGTTTTTGATTTCATAACCTGATGGAAGTTTCTAAACTATTTACTCATCAACCCCTATCATTGAAACAATTACTGAAACTCTATAACGAAAATAGTTGAGATAAGATAATGAAACCATTGATCCCAAGGTATTATCCAGCTGGGATTCATTAGTCTTTCTAAATGGCCAATCATTTGGAAGATTCCATTCAATGAACTGGAGATAAATCATAGTTCTTTCCATCAGCACTGAGGAGGAGGCTCGACAAGGCATAATCTTCCTCTGTTACCCTAAAAATAGTATTAATTCTTTTTCAAGAACCTAAATAGGTCCTAAAATTCCCAATTCATCTAGTTAATAGTGAAAAACAAGAAATCTCCCCCGACTGAAAACATAGAAAAATCAGGGTCACCTGATATTTGAGGAATTGATGAAGAAAGAATGATCATGAAAAAATTAACAAGTACCTGGTCATTTCCATACATGTATGGGAAATAAATACTCAAGGTGCGATATCCAAAGATGCCTAATTAGGGTAACCTCACTGATAATCATGAATAATGACCTTTCAATAGAAGGATGGTTCAAAATACATATGATATATATCTCTTTAATGAAAACCTACATGGAATTTTAAATTCTAGATAGGTGGTTTTCTGCAACTCATCACAGAAGATGTCCTTAATAATTGCTTCCATGAAAAAATATGGTAATTGACCGAAGGTTTAGTAGGGCATGAAAAAATTTCAAAAACTAGATGACTCAATGAATAGTTAGATGACCTTAGGCCACACTAAGATAATAACTGTGTAGACACTCTATAGTTATGCCACCCAGGAAGGTGACATAATATATGTGTCCTAATGGTGGATGTGACCATCAGACAAATGAATAGATAAAAGAGGAAGAGCTATATTTTGATCCAATATGCAATTTTACTCTTGCAGACATCTACCCTATAAAATCCAAATCATGGAATCCACCAGACAAAATAGCACCCTCATCGGGTGGAGAGATTGATTTTGGATTCTTCAACATGATAAAAATGGAAACACCCTTATCCAATGATGAATATTTTACTGGGTAATATTTCCATACACCTTACCAGGGAATAAGATTTCAAATGCACCGGATCCAAGGATACACGGGACATCCCAGGTGTGTTAGACGTAATATTTTATTCATGTCCCCACTATGGACATTAACGTAGTTAACACATGTGGTAAAGCAATCGAACATTCCCCACATATACCTGGGGGTGTCTCAGGACAATTTAGTTTTCATCCACACAAAGTATTCTTTCATGAATACCTAGAGAGGGAACAATTTTGCGATCCACCCAAGCAATGAGGAAGGACGACATGACCTACACCACATGAAGTAGATGCTACCTCAACCTCTGTACAAGAAACATGACCATCCACCTAAAATTCCTCATCTCCCAAGACTCAAAAAATTTAGAAACCCCACCTTAATAAGAACTAAAGCATAGCCCAAATGTATAACATTCTAAAATAGCTGGTGACTTTCCTAACCAAGTTCTTAGACATAGATTCACTCCACCATTAAAAATAAATCTATGAGGCACTCATTGAATCCCCCCAAATCCGAAAATAATTTTAGGTAGAAGATGTTTCAACTGATGTCTATCGAGTGGGGGCCAATCCTGGAAAATTACTAGCCTCCATATTATTCTTAGATAAAGATCAGGAAGATGTTATCCAGGGACACAATAGACCCCTATATGTTTCAGGTAGACTCAATAATGTATAAATCATATAGGATTCGATTTAAAAGGGGTCTGGGAACAATCCCATCCTCATGAAAACCTTATTATGTTTTAGATATATCAAGGGGGATTTATCTTCTTCTAAGATTACCATTCATGGGTATGATAAGCATGTGGAAATTAATATAAAGAAGCTCAAACTCAAAATCTCTGCATGGGGATCACACATCGGATATTTAGTTAATGATAATATTGTAAGGCACCTTATAGAATGTCCTTCTTATAAGGCCTTCCTCCATATCCATGTGGAATACCTTCAACATTTGGTTAGAGTCTCAAATACATAATCGATGGAAATGTTGTAATACTTTATGTTGATAATTCCCCATTAAAGACTTGCAAAACCACATATGATGTGGTGTGTTTTTAAAAAAGGGAAGGAAAAGAGAAAAGGGTGGGCGATGATATATAGATTACATCCCCAAATGGAATGGGGAAAAGCCCTATAGATTTGTGTAGTATACTTCATAGTAAATAAGGGATACCTATAAATCTATTTGAAGTAATAGAATAAGTGATATAGGTCCAAGACACTTCTAACCGTAGTGAAAGTGTAAAAGACAATCATCTTTGTCATCTATCTGCAACTACTCTAGATGTATGGGATGAGAATATCTTTTTTCTCACCTCTATAACCTTGATAGTGATAGATATTCCACTAGATTTATAATTTTGTTTGAAAATGAATCTTTAGACTCATAGGTAGATTAAGAATAAAATGAACTCAAAAACCAACTTCCCATATTCGAGGAAGTCATATCCACCACCGTCAATTATCATAGGAAAGAAAAATTAGGAACATAAAAAGTCACACGACCTATACTGATTAGTTTCAGCATGCATCTTGAATAGAATGATATGTACATAACATTTATAAATAAAGACTATTATTTGTCCACTTATAATTTTAATGAAATTACTACACTGAATCCATATATATATATGCACCATATCAACATACTTGATGACTATCGATGCATTAGGAAGCCTTCCATCATGATTCACCCCTATCATGCTACAAATGTAGTGGCTAAAGTTGAGGAATTTATTAAATACATCATTGTGAGAGAAGTAAAATACCCTAGAAGGATTTCAAATATTTCCCCTATAATTAAAATAAACAGTTAAATTATGGTCTACAATGATTCCAGATATGTTAATCGAGAATGCTTGTATGAATAATTTACATTAGTGATAACATATCTCTTGATCGATGAAACTACATTCTTTAAAGTCTGCTCTTTCATGGATGGGTATTCACTGTAAAATTACTTAAATATGGATCCTAATGATGATGAATCCACTACATTTAGAGAATCCATTTGTATCTTTTTATTATCAATTCATGTCCTTCGGATTAAAGAAAACTAGATCCACTCATCAATGCCCCATGTCCAATATATTTATTACATTCTTTAGAAGGATATATGATAGTTTTTTTGAAGTCCCGAGGGTCAAATATGGATAGTTTGGAAATAAAATCTAGGATCTCCAAGTAGTCTTCAACAAGATATGAATGAAAAGTCTGATAATGAATCAACAAAAATTTTCTATTGAATTAATATTTGGTTTGTTACTATGTATTTATCATATTCCACAAAAAAATTCACGGTTGATCCATAGAATACTAGTTTTATTTTCAAAAATTCATCCCCATAAATCTCAATGAATCGAGGGGACTCCTTGGGAAACTTACAGACATTCTGTGTTTCATAGAAAATGTGGCTGAAAATCACTCCCTTTCACCTGGGTAATGAAATAGGGAATCACCTATGAATCGGGCATAGACTGCCCAGAATCCTTCAAATGTATCAAGCATTATCTGCAGCACCCACTAGTCTGGTTTCCAGAAGATGATGGAAGTAAACTCATCTTATTTGCGGCCTCTATGTAATTCTTACATGGTTCCATCCTCCCACAAAATTATTAAATGGGGAGTGAAAATGGAAAATATTAACTCATCCAAACAATGAAAGCTATTGAGACCCAATACTAAGATATTAATAAGAACAATCTTGCACTCATATATGTTGTAATGAATATGAGGTATTACATGAAACACCAAAAAGTCTCTCTCATCCCCTTTATTGACCCTCCCATGTACATCCTTGGATGCCCCATGTTTTCTAGGCATCTGTGAAGCTATTCTACTACAACATGTCATCCAATTCATGTCACAAAATATGGTAAAAGGTCATGCGAGGGAAAATTTCCTCATAGAAAATCCTGAAATGGAAATTACTCTAGTGACCATTATACTCCCATATTAGTATTTTTTCTCTGACCATGACACTCCCCATACATGGGATATATATTTCTATTACCCCTCCCAAATCCCTATCACTAAAATGTGGGAAATACAAAGCCTAATCTGAATAAATTAGGGATTATTTTTTCTAGAAAAGAAAACTTTCCATCATTTATTGAATATGTGAAGGCTTTATAAATAATGAGTTTGAACATGATTCCCTTATCACTACCTTAGAACTAGAAATACGGTTGCAGATAGCCTACCTAAATAACAATGAGGATTGGGAACTAGTGAAAATGATCATCAAAAGATAATATCCCAATAAAAGGTGGGAATTATACCCTATAACTATCCTTGTTAAGGTACTATTGTCATAATTCTATTTTAATAACATATTTAATCATGATCAACATTCAATGAATGACCATGTAGATAAATGTTCTAATGAATCAACAGTCCTGGATGACCGTGATCAGGAGGAACCAATTTTCTATATCATTCCCTAAATAATGGGGTTTTAACTAGCGAGAGGGGTCAATAAGGTCAGCACCTCCCCAAATAATGATGAACATATATCCATGAGTATATATATTAATCCCATAATTTTTCCCCCAAAATGGGAGTCTCTAGACCGACTAAGCCGAAGGGGAACCGATTCGACACTGTGCAACAAAATTTACCATGTGGGACTGTATAAATGAGAAAAAATTACCTTTATAAGAAACATTTTGACTGAATATCTTTTATATGATAAAACATTATAGAAATTAGAACCATCATGGATGTAGTCCATACAGACTCCTATGACACTCATCAGTCTGGGGCCGGCCTCTCCCACCAAATCAGTACGTTGGTTTACTTCTAGAAAATTATCATACATTATTATGTTTAATTCACTAGTAAATTTAATGCATTATATATTCAAGAAACTATATTCATCATCCAACATAATTACTGTATACATCAACATATTCCAAGACATTTTACATTTGGGGAATAAATGTTGAGGGACCATGTCCCCCAGCCTCAAAAAAGTTGTTCAAGTACATATTTACTGCAACTGAATTGTTCTCAAAATGGTGTTAGTTAATAAAACTAATATAATTAAGGATGAATAACATCATCATATTTTTATTTTTCCATATCATCACAGTTTTCAGGGTCCATCACACAATATTTACAGACAATGACACTAAATTCTATTCAATGGAGATATTGATATCGTACTAGGAATACAACATCGTGATTAACAACTCATCCTAACATTTATTAGTATAAAATGGTAAAATAGTGGTATTTAATAGGACCATGTCAAAAATCAATCAAAAGATGTTGAATAAATATATGATATCCTTTATAGAGAAACACTACCATGCTTTATGGGCCTACAATACCACAACATGTACAACTAAAAAAGAAACACTGTACTCATTGGTGGGTGGTGCAAAGGTTGTACTACCCAAAGATGTCTCATTAACCATTATTTGAATATACATTTACAGACAACCATCATATGAAGATAAAAAACATTTATATGATCTATAATTTCATGATGGGAATAGGTACAATACATTACAATACCACGAAGTCCATCATAATCAGATCTCATGATAGTTCAATAAAAATGTCCACCTCAATTCTTTCCCCCAAGGAGAAATGTTATTTTTTCTCAAAACCACAAAGTTACCAGGGATTAATCTTCCAATGTTGGATCCAAAATGCAATGCAACTTATATCATATATAATGTATCTCACAAAATAATTTTCATTTCTATCATCAAAATCCTCTCAACATGGATACATGATGTTACAATGTAAAAATTATTCCTAACCACATGACATTAAACTATAAGAAATAACATCCTCACCATAGGATATTAAACTGAATAAATAACTAGATATTTCATATTCATTCATGTTTAGTGAACCATATCCTAGAAGAAACATGTTATACATTCAATGTGTCTCACGTCTAAACAACATGAAATTATAATTACAGTAATGTGTCCTTACCTCGTGATCTTAAAATGCATGGAATATGTCCTCACTGCATTTAAAAAACTCCCCTTGAATCATTTTTTCACCAACAAATCACCAAAAAATAGATTGATTTATGTGAAATAATGAGGGAATTACCTCATCCTTGTTTGAGATTCAACTCCACATTAGTACTATTATCACTCAATGAATATGTTTTCCTTTATTCCTTCCATAAAAGGATAGGTTGTGATGCAAAAAACTCTATTCTCATGCCCAACCATTGTATTTATTTTCATTCACATCAAGTGATCCCTATCCTTATCACAAGATATCAATCTTCATAGAAGACATCCTTAAAACATAATGTAAAACATCACATATTCATGACATTCATCTTTCTTTTATGTTGAGTTACCCACTTCCTGACCACCTGATGTTAAACTATACAAATGAAATCCTCACAATAAGACATTAAACTATATGTGTTTCTAGAAGTACATATGAAATAATTCTGAATCCAATGGCATAAATACTGATTATGTGATCCTCTTTGTTGGTCTATCCACCACATGATACAAAGTTCCCCTATCAAATAAATGATAGCCTCTATATAATGATAGGGACCCTTGACATTAGTTGTTTCTCACACAGGGCATAGGTCAGGTGAGATTAGCAATTTTAGTAAGCAGACCCCTCCTATAACATTTTTTATCTTGTCATGATAGGATTATCATAGTCTAGAATGAAATACCTTAAAATGAATACCACGAGTCCTCCCAACATGATATTAAAATCCAGGGATAATGTCGGTTGAATGAATGAAAAGTTAAAATTTATGTTCACCTCACCTGAGAGGACCACTAAAGTCAATGTTGATCTCATTCCAATCCACCAATCATGAAATTCTTGTTACATGATTCAATATATCATAGGATACATAGGGATACTAGAATCTATAACCCCGGGTCGTGTCACAAAAACAAAATATAAATATTACCCTGCTTGCATATATGTCAAAAAAGAACTGGAAGTTCCTAATGTAATAAATATTTGTGGCTTGATTCAAATTACAAATGGGTTTGCATACTATAACCCATATCTCCATGATTAGGTCCATTCCGAATACTCGTTTTTCATGTTATGGACCCTATGTCCATATCTCGTGTTTTTAAACTATATAGTGTCTGAAGAAATATATATGGATTCATTCCTATAATCACATGATTTATATTTATCCCTAAATATCGAAACCATTTTCTAGATACAATAATCAATGGGAACAATGCCCACATATATTTAGTAGTCAAACCTACGTAGATATTTTCTCATTTTAATAATTTTATGTGGATTTATTCATGCCATCTCATGATACATAGTGATTCGAAGATCCCCAATCACGAGCCTAACTACAATAACCATGGAAAAAATGTATCCCCATACCATAGGGAATAAATAAAACAAGCTCATTCTACCTGAATATGAGTCATACCTATAAATGAATTTTCATTTCATTTAATACCTCTTTTGTAGATTTTCACTTTTATTCCAATTTCCTTACCACATTATGTTAAAATTTGAGGAAACAAAAACGTTTTTACAACATGAAGTTAAATGGAAACCTAATTATCATGGTCGCATGGTAATAAAACTATACAAAAAAATAAATCCCCACTATGAGAAGTTATAATGTGTTTCTCATCACCCATTATCAAACCTTATCATTGGACCAAAAAATCCACACCATTTTCAACTAGAGTACATGGTACTTCCCATATCTTTCAATAAACTTTGTTCAAAAATCACACTTAATGTAGTTATAACCTCATGTTGACACATTCTTTTTATATCCCTTTAAAAGGAAATTGTATCTCTCTAGTTGATCATTCTATTATTTCCTAAGTGTTGATACCTACCAACTAAAGAAATCATGGCTCTATTAGGATGGCTTCCTAATACTAGTGTTTTTGATGTCACCATTGAAGAACTTAGAACCTAAGGGTGTTAGAGGACATCCCTGATATAATTTTACCATATCATTACTCATGAAATTTGAACCATGATTCATGATTTACAAATTCTTCATCTCCTACAGAGATAGATGTTGGAGTGCTCTTGACCCTAGGTATACAAATTAGGCTATTGTGTGGCATCACCTCGTAATTAGAGCATATGTTTCCAGACCTTAAATTTATGGCACTATGATAAAATATATATGAAATTAAACTATATCCTATAATGGTCAAAATGGATGGTCCTAAACTTCCAGTGAAATAGAAAAAATATTTCAGGTTGAAAACACAAAAAGGGAGTCCTAAGAAAATGCCCAATCTTTTCTCAATGAACATGTCATCTCTCATGTTATACGAAAACAATTAGGGTACAAATAAATATTTCATAATACTCATATGCCCTAATTTACAGTCCTAGTCAAAACAAAGCTACTATCACGAAACCCAAAGTCCAGGAAAAATTTTGAGTAATGATTTTTCACATGTCCTCACGATGAGAACATGTTGACTTGGTAGTGACCCAAAATTTATATACTTGGACCCTTCTGGGATATTACACTTCTCAGAAGTGACACATCATTATTATAGTGCTTAGGATCTCCATAAACATTCCATAGCCCTTGTAAAAGGATACATGGATTCAAGGGACCCATTTTGAGGAATTTTTTTATGGATCCTATATATTCACTTATGGTCATCAACAAAATTTATCATTCCAAAAAAAGAATTTCAGATACTTGTGATTCGTGACACCACCATGGTAGTATCAACTCATAAGTGTGTTATAAACTATTCCTGGTATGATTGTCCCATATCATCATCAAGAATTGGACACTTTGAACCATGATATACAATTCCAATAACGTAACTATTCATGAAAATTTTATATCATTTACATCAAATTACCATTTCTAATAACCTTTCTCAAAGATAGAATATGACACTCTATTCTAAAACCCTTGAGGGCCCCACAACTCATGACTCGAAATCATAGGGAATATGGATTGATCATTAATATAAATATTTTAATGGAATTTGGGTTCTAGAACCCTGCCTGTATTTATGTTACCCCAAACCCAACTTTATATTCTGGATTACTGAGTATTCTCATATCTTTCACGGACCTCAGAAAAGGGGGGGGGGACACCTCTCTTTGACCATGCTGCTGAAACATAAAGTATTTTTCCTAATAAAGAGTTGTTTCCCATCATAAAAGAAACCATGACCCAAATTATCCCTAGTATTATCATGGAAAAACATGACACTCTTTGGGTGTTATGGTTTATTCTCGACACATCTAAAATATCCCATACACACTTACTCAAATGATTGGGTTATGACATAAATCATCCACATTCCAAATATTAAGGGGGACATAAATCTCAAGTACATCTCCCTTAATAAATATTTCCCCCATAAATCATTCATGCACCTTGAAAAAGATGGAATATAACTCTATTTGACCATTCCATCAGCTTATAAGGGATTTGATCGATGAATGAGCAAAATATACTCATAGTAAGAGTGGAACTCTAATCCTTGGGATCCCTTAGAACACCACATCAAGACATAAAACCTCCTGGTTTCATGGTTCATCCATGACAACTCTACCCCATATTACATAAATAATATTATAAGTTATAGACCTAAATACTCTAAAATACATCGATAGAAGGTTCGTTCTAAAAGACCCTAAACTACACAAATATAAGGTACGAGCTAAACTACCCTAAACTATTGTGATCAAAACGTCCGAACTAAATGACTGTAAAATAAAGTAATACTAGGTTTGAGATAAATAAACCAAAAGTACAGTGAGATTTGGTCAGATCTAAATGTCCCTATACTTCAATTAAAGATGGTCTGACATAAATGAACATAAACTCGCAACAATAGAAGGTATAAGATAAAAGACCATAAACTACAGTTAAAAAGGGTCAAGGGAAAAAGAACATAAGCTATATCGATATACGGTCCAAGATAAAATCCACAATCTATAATAATTCATACTCTAAGATAAAAGAACCTTTACTACATTGATAGAAGTTCTAATCCACAAACCACAAAAAAACAATGATAAAATGTTAGAGCTAAAATACCTTAATCAACGCCCATAGAAGCTCCGAGCTAAAAGACATAGAATTATCTAAATAGACGGTTCGAGCTAAATGAATTTAAAAAAAGACAAAAAAAATATTTATTATAGAATAATAAAAAAGCTACAAATATTGTGAGGCCCATCATGTTTGTAAAAATATAATGGAAATATCCCTCTGGGAAACATATTCAACAAAAATTATCCATCAAGGAATTTTTTGTCCAACCAATTGATAAAAATGAAATATTAATAAAAATTCCATGTTTGGAAGAATTAATGATCATTTATCAAGAATAATATATTATAATTTAAACAATCAAATGAAGAAATTTATGTTTACTTGATATAATGAAATGGATGGGAATCGTTGGTAATTCAGCCAACATAATATCAGTGTTGTTTTAGGGACATCATGAATGAATGAAAACTAGTAAACAATATATAATGTTTTTTGGATCCTTTAATTTATAACATATGTAAAGAAGAAACTCCGCATTTTGGAGTCTCTCAAAAAAATTCGTTTAAAAAATTGCATATCAATGATCAAAGTAAAATAATAATATATTGGATGTTGTAACCATATTAATATGATTCTAGTGAGGAGCATCAACTGAATGTTGATGATCCACTCACCTCTCTATATCTACTTCTACCCCATAACAAAGGGAATCAAATAAAGTGGTAAGCTCTTAAACTCATTTTTGAGTGGTCTCTAGTGAGGATGATGAAGAAAAAAATATAAACAAATTGTGTGTTTTTAGATATCATAATATATACCTATCTACATGTTCAAGAAAACTATTTTAGACATTTTCTTAATCATTATTTGGAAACTATGTTCCAAAAAAACTGAAGCATTGTTCACCAACATGGTTTAGGAAGCCTCTTCATAAATATCACACAGGTCCCTTTCACTGGTAGTCAATTATTTCTGCTCCATTATAATATATAACATTATTTTATATAATGATTAATGGATGAATCCACCATCCTCAAAAAAATAATACCTAAAAATAAGTTCCAGGTGTTAATGAAATGTCCCAATATAAGTTCCAGAAATCATCGTATGAATCTACTACAGAATTATCATGCGTAATGTATGTGATTCTATTTAGGATGAGGTGGGTATTCCCAAATAAGGAGTAACCAACTGATATGGTAAGTAAATTAGAGAAGTGCTTCCAAATATTTTCCCCTTAATAGATACATCTATTATTTCTTATTCGTATGGGATAATTTATTCAATATATTCTACCCTGCTATCAGGATAGTTATCTCTATTAAGAAGAAACTACATCAATGAATATTTTGAGTCCTAAATCAATCTCATCTTTTCTATGGATAGGGGGTTTGTGAGGTATTTGGTTTTATAGAAGATAGAACAATCGGCTCATCACACCATCTAAGGTAGCTTCAACCTAAGCCTAATCATTAAACCATTTTGAAATATATAGGTTCTAACAATTAGAAAGATGATCTAGACATTGGTATCTACACAGAAAAACATTATCTAAAATTGGTAGATGATTCCAAGGTGTACCTCTCCCCACATGATAATGTATGGGAGAAGGGAATCACTATGGGTGAAGCCAATCTAATGGGAAAATAGATAAGGTGTATATGGATCAAAAACGGTTAGCTCACCCATCCTAAATGTAAGAACCAAATCCTGAACATAGATCTTATATGACCATTCATCAAGATAGATCCCTCTATTATCGATGATTGGCCATGTCAGTGTGAGTAAAGGGGAAAATCAATGAAATAAAATTGACTCAAAACATTGATAAACTCATTAGGGCATAATGTGTTGGCCCCAATCCCATATTTGTTTAACAAACTAGGATAAAATATTGCACTTAGAATCCTAAAAGTACTTCAATATTTGTAGAAATAAAAAATATCCCCAATCAGAAAAAATAAAAACTCGAAAGGAACACTAATCCTATAGAGTGTGCTTCCTGGGTGAATTTTGAAGGATCTAAATAGTGATGTAGATGCTCAATATACAAGAGGGGGTGAATTGTATACTTTTAAAAATTCCTTTGGAACCATTAAAGTTAGTTACGAATAACTATGTATTCCTTAAGCAAAGGAAAAGACTAAGTTTAACAAAGTTAAACTAAGCAAATTCACAACACTTCTAACACCGAATGCGGCCTTGGAAAGAGATTCCGAAAGTAGGTTCCGGAAATATGGTTCCGGAAATTTAAACTTAACAAAAGATTAAAATATGAGATTCTACCTTAAAGCATATAGAATCTAAATGAAACAGAGTACAAATAAGAAGTATAAGAAAGTTATACTTTCCTTATAATACAAAATTCAGCGGAAATAAACGAGTAGTAAAACTACAGGTAACAAGATATAGGTCTTTTAACCCAAAGGGAAGGGTATCCAACAACCTTGGATAAAGGACCCTTGATTTATACTTTCAAGCAAGTCTGTCTTACCCACACCAGGGTAAGCCCTCGATACGAAGATCAGAGTCTCTGTATTGCTATCCCTGCAAGCCCTCAACATCAAGGTAGTTGGCAACCTCTGTCTTCCTCAGCAAAGAAGCCCTCAAACTTCAAAGTAGTCGACACCTCTGTCTTCCTATCCCCGGAAGTCCTCGAATGTAATCACCAACATTCGGAGTCGCACAAAGCATTGAGAGTTGATAAGATCCCCTCTCTCTAGAAATCACTTCAATAGCATGTATGCTCAATGTTAAAAATCGTTGTTGTGTGTGTTATGAGCTCTTTCAAATGAGCTCCTATTTATAGGTAAGGTCGGATCCTTCTCCAACGGTCATATTTTCCTTAAGGATTGGAGGGACCTGTATACATGTCACTTAGACAACGGTTAGTTTATAACAAAATAGACGACATCGTTTTATAACAAAACAAGTGTAACAGAAAGTATGACATCGTTTTAATTCTAACTCAAAAGACCGGAATGAAAGCTTTGGATTGAAGGTTTGGAGTCTAACAAAAATAATTTTCGGAGTCTGAATAAATTCAGAGTGTATAAAACAACGATAATCAGTATCTGTTTAATAAGAGAATTCGGAATGAGAGTTTGGAATGGGAGTTGGTCATTATAATTCATAATGAGAATTCTTCATCGAACTTCATAAGAATTCATATCCTGAATCTGGATTATAACTATATCCGGAATTCGGAATGAAACTTTATCACAGTTCTCATTCTGGATTTCGGAGTGAAACTTTATCACATTTCTTATCCAGAATCCGGATCTTAAAACAGAATACTTCATATCAAAGTTTCAAGAAATTCCTAGAAAATAGAAATGAATCCGAATCTCATACTTAAGAAAAATCTAGATGAAAATATAATAAGGATGATTTTTCTTATAAAAGTGATTTTTTTATAAAAGAAATTTTCCTTATAAAAGAAATTTTCCTTAAGAATAAGGTGTTTGTGATATTCAAAACAAGAAGGAATGGAAAATTCATAAGGAAAACCTTATTGACTCAACAACCTCCCCCTTTTTGGAAAGCAAAAACAACCTTACGAAAAATAAATTCTAGGAAGAAAGAAAAACATTAAAACTTATCTCCTTTTGCTTTAAGGATATTGATGAATATGAATAACTCCCCCTTAGGCCTTGAAACTCTAAGGATCATATTCAGATTTCCGGAGTGACATTTTATTACGAAAAATAAAGTCTTCTTTAATGAAAAAGAACTCCCCCTTAGATAAACTCTTATTAGAGTTATTTTTCTTAAGTATCTTTTCCTTCTCCCCCTTTGTGATTTTCAAAAAGAATTCGAGGGAATGGAAAATCAATAACAAAGTACCTAAAACATTAGTTACAAAAACAAAAGAACCGACAAGCACAAATTACATTAAGTTTGAAATCTCGGCAAGAAAGAAAATTAGATATAACAAAAAGATCGGATTTATCTATTTCGGATCTTTTTTCCTTCGAAATGAGCCCCTTAAGAATAGTCTTGATCTTCTTCAGGTCTTTATGATCTTCTTCAGCTTGCTTCTCTATGAACACTATTCGTGCAGATTGAGCTTAAATATTTTCTTGCTGGGCTTTCAGCTTTTCTTCCTGAGCCTTGATCTTTTATTCTTGAGCCTTCATCTTCTGTTCAAACTCGATCCGATGATCCCTTTCAAACTTCCAGTTTTGAGAGACGGAATTCAGCTTCCCATTCAGATCTCTGACTTCTTGAATCCGGAAGTTCTTTTCATCTGCCAGCTTCTCTTCAAAGGAAGAAGTCAGGTCATTTATCTTCCTGTCCTCAGTCTCAAAAGAATCTTTAACATTATCTTGAAATTCATCGAATAACCTCATCTCTTCAACAGTCTTCTTCGACCAGTTTGTTATTCTCTTGCAAGATTTTCTATGAGCATAGTAGCCAACAAAGAAGGTTTTGAACTAAGCCTCAATCTCAACGCACTTGTCCATAACCATAGATACATAGTCAATTTTCTGATTCAAAGCATATTGGAGCATCTGACA
Organism: Viscum album; assembly: GCA_963277665.1. Classification (NCBI taxonomy): domain Eukaryota; kingdom Viridiplantae; phylum Streptophyta; class Magnoliopsida; order Santalales; family Viscaceae; genus Viscum; species Viscum album. The sequence goes on along the minus strand of OY728143.1, from coordinate 663,537,315 downwards.
TATTGAATCAATACTTGAGAAGGTCGGAATGGATCCCACCAACTTCTTTAAAGACTGGACAACAAAGTCATGCCCCACTGAGGATGACTCCGAATCTGACACTTTTCTTGGAGAATTTTCTTCCTCAATAAGCTCCAACATCCTTTTAGATGAATCACCATATTCTCTTTTCTTGCTAGCCACTGATTTCGGAGTGTCAACAAGGAGTTGCTTTCCCTTGTCTTTTTTCAGAATCGATTCCTGATCAGGAGTTTTCTTCTCACCAGTAGACACTTGAATAATATCATCAACAACTTTTTGAACAACATCTTCCTCATTCTTCTCCTTCTCTGGAGTTACTAACTTAGAGGATTCACCCTCTGAAGTTCGTAGTGACAGGTGTTCCTAAGGCGACCCCTTATAATCATCTACTTCTTTCAATAAATCTTCTGTTTCACCACTTCCTTCAGCAACATCTTCTTGCTCTTCCACTTGTTGAATCTACTCGAGTTTCTCAACATGTTCAGCTGTAGTCTCTTCCGGAAAATCAAGGTTTCTTCATGGTGTCTCATGTAGAGATTCCAAGGAGAAAGATCTCAGAACTGGAATGCTTCCGGAGACCATCTCATTAAATTTTAACAACGCTTGGACTGCCTCGGCTTCTGACATCTTCTTCTTGAGCTTCTTTTCCATTACTTGTTTTTCAAGTTCATCAGCAGTTCCCTCCATCAGGGCCTTAGCCTCCGCAGGGTCCAATCCGAACTGTGTATCCCCTTATTTTCTTTTCTCTTTATCTTCTATCCACTTCGCAACAACCTCATCAGGAAAGGCCTTCTTCTTCATTTGTTTGGGAGGTTCGGATTGAACTTCCATAGATTTAGGATCCTCAACTTCAGCTGCAACATCTTTCAACTTTCTTTTCTTTACTAGCTTAGATGATTCAGGTTCAGCAGCCTTCGGAGCCGCTTCTTCTTGATTGGGAAAATCGAAGAACTCACCAGTCTCCTTGTTGAAAGCCACATCCATCCTCTTAAGGGTATCATCACCGACCAATAAAATTTTTCAAACCCATGGCTTAGATCTGTAAGCTTCCTTGAAGGACTCAAGGCACCGAACTATCAACTTTGATAAAATTGCAGGGTACTTTATGATCTGGGCTCTAAGATTTACTTTCTTTAGATTCTCAATGGTTATAAGAATGTGCCTCATGAAATTAAACTTCATTAGATTTATCAGGAAATCTAAGATATAGATCTCACTCTTCTTCAGGATGTCTTTATCACCTATCCTCGGTACGATAAGACCTTGTACCCACAACTCTAGAATCCGGAAATTTGTAGGCAAACTAGAAATCATCGGAGCTTTGTCATCTGAGATTCCGAGTGTTTTCAAGGCTTTTTCTTTGTTGAATCTACCCTTAGAATCCGGCAAAACGTGAGATATAAACTCGGATTCTCCTTCATAGGATAGCCCTACCAAGCTTGCTGCCTTGGTATAAGAAAGTTTGTAAGTCTTACCATAAGACTTAAAAGAATTTTTCTCTCTATCATCTTCCTTAAAGAAGGAACCTGATCCATAGAACTCAACAAGTAACTCTGAAAAGACATCGTCTTGATTCCCTGGTTTGGATACAACGATATCTTCCCAGCCATTCAACTTAATGTTCTTCGAAATGAGAGAATCATAGTTTTTGATGAAATCCGGATGGACTAACCTTTCTCTGTAAACTAACCATTGCCAAATAGGCTTAGAGGATGAAATTTCTTAAGAAGCTAACTCCACAGACATTCGGATCTGATGACCTCTGAGAAGTTTGGAAGGGAGAAATATGATGTTCGGAACGGCCTTAAATCAGAGAGGCAGAGATTCGGGATGCGAGATCTTGAAATCGATGTGGGACGAGTATTTGGGTCCCCTTTATATAGGCAATGAGATGACAGTTCAACTTCAGATGACGGTTCAACTTCCACGGTTGATCTAATGGTTGTGATAAGCTGAGATCAGATCTGACGGTTGAAAACAAATTCTCAAGAAAACCGAATCCGATCTTTTTGTGGTTTTTTTATTAAAACAACGAATTAAGAAAACTATAATCCGAAAATAAAATATAAGAAAATGCCAGCAAGTAAAATATGACTATGAGAAAATGGATAAGGAAATCATACCTTTCGGATTGGCTTAGGAGGATTATTCAAAATGGGTAATATGAAAAAGACTACGAAAAAAAACTTTATTATGAAAAGACAAAGTTCACAAAAAAAAACTTTACTACGGAAAACAAACCCAGTACGGAAAAACTCATTACGGAAAAGTCAGTACAAAAAACAAATTCAAAGAATTTGAGAAAAGAAAAAAAAATTATGGAAGATTTGGTACAAAAATCCCATTATGAAAATACCAGTATGAAATTTTCATTCCGGATGTTTTCAATACGAACACTTCCATTCTAGAATTATTCTGTATGAAAATTTCCATTCTGGAAAATTGTAGTTCTGGAAATTCCATTCCGGAAATTTTCATTCCGAAAAGTTTGAGAACAAACTTTGAAAAACTTTGTTATTTTCTCAAACAAATGTACTCCCCCTATGAAAAGGAGTTTATTGCTATAAGGAGACTTTTTTTAACAGAAATTTAATTAAGAAATATTACCTTACAGATATCATTCATAACTTCTGTTTAATATATTCAAATCTATCAGAAGGCAATGATTTTGTGAAAATATCAGCAAGTTGATCTTGGGTTCCAATAAACTGAAGAATAATATCTCCTTTGAGTGTGTGATCCCTATGAAAGTGATGCCTAATATCTATGTGTTTTGCACGGGAGTGATGTGCAGGGTTCTTACTAAGGGAAATGGCACTTGTGTTATCACACACAATTTGATTTTTAGTAAAACTCAAGCCATAGTCTGTGAGTGTGTGTTGCATCCACAACACTTGAGCACAACAACTTCCAGCTACTACATATTCAGATTCAGTAGTGGAGAGTGCTACACAATGTTGCTTCTTGCAGGACCAGGAAACTAGTGAATCTCCTAAGAAATGACAAGTTCCGGATGTACTTTTCCTATCCATTCTACATCCACCAAAGTCAGCATCAGAAAAGATTTTTAGAACAAAATCATTTCCAGAAGTATAAAATAATCCTAGATCCATGGTTCCCTTAAGGTAGCGAAATATTCTTTTTACTGCCTTTAAGTGATATTCCTTAGGATTGGATTGATATCTTGCACATAAGCATACTGAAAACATCAAGTCTGGTCGACTAGCTGTTAAGTAAAGTAAACTTCCTATCATACCTCTAAAAGATTTTTGATCTACTGGTTTCCCAGCTTCATCAAGATCTAAAGAGTTTGAGGTGCCAATAGGAGTACTTATACTTTTAGTGTTTTCATAACCATACTTTTTAAGAAGATCATTAATATACTTATGTTGATATATGTAGATTCCTTCTGTTTTTTGAGAAATTTGAAAAGCAAGGAAAAATGTTAACTCACCCATCATACTCATTTCAAACTCAGATTTCATTAGACTTGCGAAAGAGTCGGTCAAAGATTGCTGAGTTGAACCAAATATGATTTCATCAACATAAATTTGAACAATCAAAACATTTTTCTTATCTTTCTTTATAAAAAGGGTTGGATCTGCATTTTCCTTAACATGGTTATTTTGAAGCAAAAATCCAGTAAGTCTATCATACCATGCTCTTGGGGATTGTTTAAGACCATACAAAGCCTTGGTAAGTCTAAAAACATGATCAGGATGTTTTGTATCTTCAAAACCAGGAGTTTGTTCAACAAAAACTTCCTCTTGAACATAACCGTTAAGAAAAGCACATTTCACATCCATTTGGAAAAGTTTGAAATTAAAGAATGCTGCAAAGGAAAGTAGAATACAGATAGATTCAAGTCTAGCTACTGGAGCATATGTTTCTTCATAGTCTATTCCTTCTTGCTGATTATAGCCTTTAGTAACAAGTCTAGCTATATTTCTTACTATGACTCCATTTTCATCACATTTATTTCTGAAAACCCATTTTACTCCAATAAGAGAAGTTTCCTTAGTTCTTTCAACCAGGGTCCAGAATTTATTCCTTTAGAATTCATTTAGTTCATCTTTCATGGCTTTAATCCAATCATCATCACCTAAAGCTTCATCAGTGCTTTTAGGTTCTAATTGGGAAAGAAATGCTAGATGTTGTACTTCATTTCATAAGGAACTTCTAGTCCTTACAGGTTGATTTATATCACCAATGATACTATCACTGGGATGATTCTTAAGAAACACCTGATTTGGGTTTTGTAAAACCTATTCATCAACATAGGGTAGAAGGACTTCTGGGGTAAATGTTTCAGAAGTATCTTCTTGAACATTATCCTTATTAGAAGGTTCTTCTATCAATGGTTGACAATCAGTTTTTGAAAACACATCCAAGGATGTGGGTAGGGATGGTTTAAAAACAAAAGGATTTGACTCATCAAATTTTACATGTACTGTTTCTTCAACAGTATAAGTGTTTTTATTAAAAACCCTATAAGCCTTAGAGGTTGTGGAATAACCTAAGAAAATCCCATCATCAGATTTTGGTGCGAATTTATGTAAGTTATCTTTAGTATTCAGAATGAATACCTTGCTACCAAAAACCTTGAAGTAAGATAGTCTTGGTTTTCTTCCATTCCATAACTCATAATGAGTTTTATTAAGAAAAGGTCTAATCAAAACTCGATTTATAGTATAGCAAGCAGTACTTACAGCTTCAGCCCAGAAATGTCTAGCTATAGAATTTTCACTCAACATGGTTCTAGTTATCTCTTGAAGAATTCTATTTCTTCTTTCAACTACACCATTTTGTTGAGTAGTTCTAGGTGCTGAAAAATTGTGGGTAATACCTTTTTTACTACAAAAAGTTTCAAAATCAGAATTTTGAAATTCTCCTCCATGATAACTATGAATAGTTTTCAATGGAAGGGTTTTCTCATTTTTAACATGAGCTATAAAACTTTTGAAATATGAAAAAGCTTCATACTTCTTTGCTAGAAAATAAACCCAAGTAAATCTACTGTAATCATCAACTAGAACAAACACATAGTATTTGCCTCCAATACTTCTAGTATGTGTTGGACCAAAAAGATCCATGTGAACTAACTGTAATGCATTGGTTGTTGAGACTTCACCTATTTATTTAAAACTAGATTTATGTTTCTTACCATATTGAAAAGGATCACAAACTTTAGAAGAATCAAATCTATGCTCCGGTAGATCCTTAACTAGTCTCTTCTTATAGAGTTTACATAGGTTCCTAAGGTTACAGTGACCTAGTCCTCTATGCCATAACCAAGAGTGATCTTATATTGCACTTAGGAAAGGTAAATCTTGTCTTCTGAGGTCTTCTAAATTTAAGGTGTAAACATTCTCTTGCCTATTGGCTGAGAGAATAAACTCTTCCTTGGAATTGTTAACTAAGCACTTATCATTCCTAAAATTCAAAAGGTAACCTTCATCACATAACTGAATTATGCTAATGAGGTTGTGCTTAAGACATTTAACAAAAAGAACATTTGGAATCAAGGTTTTACCAAGAAGAACAATATTACCAATACCGACAATCTCTCCCTTAGCATTATCTCCGAAAGTTACCTTTGCTTCTTTCGTTTTGATAATCTTTTCAAAAAAGATTTTTTTACCAGTCATGTTCCGGGAACATCCACTATCCATGTACCATGTATTGTTGCTGGTACTCTCTTTATTTTGCTGAAATCAAGAAGAAAATTAGACTTTCGGAATCCAAACATATTTGGATCCGAGATTTCCAGATAACAAAATTTTAGGAACCCACATCTTCTTAGAGAAGTAAGTTTTGTGAAATCCTAAAGATTGGGTTTTGTTTATGGAACACTTCTTTACCCAGTGACCACCACATTGACACTTGGTACAAAATGGGGCACTTTGAGGAACGAAATAATTGTTACTGAAAATTGGTTTTTCATGGGTATAACCAAATTCGGATTTATTTCTTAAAGGTCGTATTTGAGAATACATTTTATCAAAATTTTACTTACCATGGGTAAAGTTTGATAAACAATTCTTTAAGGAAAAAATATCGGGCTTGAGTTTTACAACCAAGTTTTTATCCTCAAAATCATTAGTTTTAAAACTAGAGCTAGGCTCAAAAACATTTTTATTAGAAATTACTTTTTCTAATTCTTTATAAAGTTTGTTCTTCTCAGAAATTACTTCCTCAAGATTCGTTGAAATACTTTCAAAATCAGTATTTTTCTTATCAAGATCTTTAGAAAGGTCTGATATCTCTTTTGTAAGAATAGAATTCCTAGAGTTTTCTTTATCAAGTTTCTTATTGAGTTTGGAATTCTCAATTTCAAGAAGTTCAGCAAACCTAGAGACTTTTTCATAAGTAGGTAAAGTATTTTCCTCATCAGAAGATGATTCTTCATCATAAGAGTTATAATACTTACTATCATAGGAATTTAAAGAAACATTGGTCAATGATTCAGCATTTCGTACCTTAGCCATAAAACAATGATTATCAATAGGTAATCTGGCTATAAGACCAAGATTCTTCTATCCTGAAGATTCATACTCAGAAGATTCATCTGAAGAGTCACCACCACTAGCACTCCAGGGGTGATTAGCTCTCCGAAAATTCTTAGCTTTTGCTTTATAATACTTCATTATGTTCTTGTCTGAATGTCTTTCTTTCATATCTTTCTTTTTGAGCATAGGGGAATCTGGACTTATATGTCCAGCTCTCTTTCAGTCATTACAAGTAACTTATCCATCTTTCTTATCTTTCCTTTCCTTTTTCTTATACTTGGATTGGAAATTTCTCTGGCCAGCTATCTTGTTCATCCTTCGAGTAAGATTTTCTAGTTCATTTTCTGAGACTTCACTCTCACTAGATTCTGATTGGAAAATAACTTTTTTAGACGTGGATCTGGTTACTCTCTCAGGAGTCTTAGCTTTCATCTGATTTGAAGTTGTAGTAAAAGCAACAGTACCATTTCCATTCTTCTTCTTGATATTGTCTGCATCTCTCTTCATTCTGGTTTCATGTTGTAGAAGAGTTCCAAAAAGCTCATCAAGAGAGATCTGAGTGACCTTCCTGTTTTCATCTACAACTGTTCTTTTTGATTCCCACTCATTAGGCATGATATCAATTATATTATCCACAACATCTTCATCATCTAAACCTTTCTCTCCCATAGACTGTAGGCTGTTTACGATAGTCATAAATCTCTGTTGAACATTACATATTGGTTCTCCATAAGGAAAGTTGAAGCCATGATATTCAGCTCTAAGCATAGCTCTTCTAGTCTCAATCAATTTAGAAGTCCCAAAGTGTGTAACTTCTAATTTCTTCCAGATACAGTTAGCTTCTTCACAAGAAGAAATTTGGCTATATATATTCCTGGTCATTGAACAAATTAGAGTATTGCGTACCTTATAGTTGAGTTGATATTCTTGATTTTCCTGGTTAGTGAAAGTTCTAACTTCCTTGTCAGGAATTTTATAATCACCAGTAAGCATAAAAAAATTGTCTACTTCAGTGTTGACAACAAAAGTCTTCATTCGATCTCTCCAGTACTCATAATCATTACCATAAAATATAGGTGGACTTGTAGGATTTAGATTATCAATAAAACCAAAATTAATTCCTGCCATACTAGAACAACCTTTGGAACACAAACTTGTTAGTAGAAAATATTCGTAATAACAATGTTCGGAATGTAAAAGTTCGGAATGAAAAATTTCGGAATGAAAAAGTGAGCAAGAAAAACTTATTCGTAAGTATAAGTATTTCAGAGACCTCCTTTGATACCAATTGTAGGATCTAAATAGTGATGTAGATGCTCAATATACAAGAGGGGGGTGAATTGTATACTTTTAAAAATTCCTTTGGAACCTTTAAAGTTAGTTACGAATAACTATGTTTTCCTTAAGCAAAGGAAAAGACTAAGTTTAACAAAGTTAAACTAAGAAAATTCAAAACACTTCTAACACCGAATGCAGCCTTATAATGAGATTCCGAATGTAGGTTCTGGAAATATGGTTCCAGATATTTAAACATAACAAAAGATTACAATATCAGATTCTACCTTAAAGAATATAGAATCTAAATGAAACAGAGTACAAATAAGGAAGTATAAGAAAGTTATACATTCCTTATAATACAAAATGCAGCGGAAATAAACGAGTAGTAAAACTACAGGTAACAAGATATAGGTCTTTTAACCCAAAGAGAAGGGTATCCAACAACCTTGAAATAAGGTCCCTTGATTTATACTTTCAAGAAAGTCTGTCTTACACACACCAGGGTAAGCCCTCGATACAAAGATCGGAGTCTCTGTCTTGCTATCCCTGCAAGCCCTCAACTTCAAGGTAGTTGGCAACCTCTATCTTCCTCAGCAAGGAATCCCTCAAACATCAAGGTAGTAGGCACCTCTGTCTTCGTATCCCCGGAAGTCCTCGAATGTAATCACCAACATTTGGAGTCGCACAAAGCATTGAGAGTTTATAAGAGCCTCTCTCTCTAGAAATAACTTCAACAACATGTATGCTCAATGTCAAAAATCATTGTTGTGTGTGTTATGAGCTCTTTCAAATGAGCTCCTATTTGTAGGTAAGGTCGGATCCTTCTCCAACGGTCATATTTTCCTTAAGGATCGGAGGGACCTGTATACGTGTCACTTAGACAACGGTTAGTTTATAACAAAATAGATGACATCGATTTATAACAAAACAAGTGTAACAGAAAGTACGACATCATTTTAATTCTAACTCAAAAGACTGGAATGAAAGCTTCGGATTGAAGGTTCGGAGTCTAACAAAAATAATTTTCGGAGTCTGAATAAATTCAGAGTGTATAAAACAAAGATAATCAGATTCTATTTAATAAGAGAATTCGGAATGAGATTTCGGAATGGGAGTTGGTCATTAGAATTCGTAATGAGAATTCATCATCGAACTTCATAAGAATTCGTATCCTAAATCTGGATTAAAACTGTATCCAGAATTCGGAATGAAACTTTATCATAGTTCTCATTCTAGATTTCAGAGTGAAACTTTATCACAGTACTTATCCAGAATCCGGATCTTAAAACAGAATACTTCATATCAAAGTTTCAAGCAATTCTGAGAAAATAGAAATGAATCTGAATCTCATATTTAAGAAAAATCTAGATGAAAATATAATAAGGATAATTTTTCTTATAAAAGTGATTTTTCTTATAAAAGCAATTTTCCTTATAAAATCAATTTTCCTTAAGAAAGCAATTTTCCTTAAGAATAAGGTGTTTGTGATTTTCAATACACTAAGGAATGGAAAAGTTATAAGGAAAAACTTATTGACTCAACAAATTTGACCTATGATTTAGTACAGGAGTGCTTGATTTGTAATCACTAGATTAAGGTATTTACTGTCTTTTTGTCATTCAGTGATCACAAGAAAAGTCAACTAGATTTGAGATTGTGAGCTCCCTACTAAGAAAATCCATATTTTCCGGAACAATTCAAGGAAATATATTAGTATATGGATCGGAGAGATAATGTATTCACTCGGTATCCCCATGAAATATTCTCCACCACTTCCAAAATGGACCAATTCTAACTAACACAATCATGAGCTTTTTGGGAAGGGCACTGATTGGGGAGTATCACATTCGGCCAAGATCCACATTGATAAAAGAAAATATTTATATAATATTTGAAAGAGATTAGTGAATTTATATTCTTATACTTTCATAAATTCTACATCATAATGAATATCATGTCCCTCTCTAAGACTAGGGTTTTCAAAGGGAAATCCCACATTACTATGTCATGAAGGAATTAATTATACATCTCTTCAAGAAGGGTTTTCCCAACCAATTGATAAATACCCCAATGACTAATTACCACTATTCCATGGAAAAATAGATTGATTTGGTGCCAATAAAATAATGGATAACCATTTCATGAATAATATCAGACTCAATATAAATGATGAACTTGGTAACCCATACATATTAAAAATGATGTACATTGTATTATAGGTTTGGAAACTATGAAAATAATTCCCCAACCGAGAATAGACATTATCGTTCATAAGAAAAGTTATCACCCATTTGATGATCCCATTTTTAGATCCATGTACCACTTGAGTGTTCAAATAATATTAAAATATTCTTCAATAACTATAATCAATGGTATGGTGAGAAAAATAATAAATGTTTGGACCCATAGGAGAATTTTATATTATATAATACATCCCTTGTGATTGAGCAATGATAATTTGGTCAAACTCAAAAATTTCCATATGAATTTAGTCAAGATAAGTAGACACCCAGTAATATATTATGGTGAATTCAAATAAGAGATTTAAATTTTTTCCAAAAAGAAAAACCCATATAGAAGAATCCATTGGGATAGATTATAATTATAGATCATAGATTTAGTAATCAATTTTAATTATGATTTATCATAATTCACACAATATCAATGGTTAGTATTACTATTTTTATCTACCATGGACATTTTATCAGAAAAATTAATATAACTATGATGAGAGCATGAATCTATATTAATAAAAGTATGTGGAATATGTATGAAATATAAATATAAAATATTTTTAATGGGAAAAAATTCAGAAAGACATACATGCATTGCATGAAGAACCAAAGTCATTTTTTATAACATAAATGATTCTAGAATAATATGGCTCATGATGATTTCATAGACCACGTAAAACCTGTAGACAATGTGTAATCAAACGATCAGTCAGGACCGTGTGATATTTAGGATGGCATTTATTTTCCTTAGAAGTGATCCATTATCACCACAAATGTCACTACTAGGGGGGGTATTTGTTGATTCCAACTAAATGACCATCCAAAAATACACAAAGGAAGAAATTCATCAACATGATTTTTTACCTCAGTTCAATGGAATAAGATGGTGTCAAAGACTCACCATTTAGATTAATCTACAAAGTTCACATGATTTCATGACCATTGGAAGGCCATGAGATGGCTCATAGAATGTGAATAGCCAACTAACATATTCCAATGTTTCTCTTCGACAATCCCTGCTAATTCTTGTGAATGTTTTGAAAGTCCCTCACTGATCTTGTGGTGGCTACCAAATGAGCCCCCAAAAGTCATGTGAATTGTGAGGTTATAGAGGCCAAAAATGTCATCCAAAAATAATTGGAAAGTAAATAGAAATATAAAAAAGTTGGGAGAAACATTCATCAATTAAATTCAATTGATACACCCATGTAGCACATGAAACACCTTTAAATCCCCATGGAAATTTCCACATAATCCTGAAAAATCCCACTATCATGTCACCCTCGTCTCACGAAAGGCGTCAGACATGACCTATTGTTATTGAGCATTCCCTCCAACACTAATGGAGAACATAACGGTTTTCCCTGGATAATTCTCATAAATAAAAACATAACCATATGTTGGAAATTTGATTTATCACTAATAGGAAGAGTAATTGTTTATGACAATAGTCACATAAATTATCGATATCCCCAACCATTACATGATAAAAAAGAAAATAAAATATGAAATGATAATATATTATTATGAGGTGAAGATATGATGATAACCATTGATCATGGGAGACCCCCTAATCAAGCTATACAATCATTAGTAATCCCCAAAATAATACACATCTAACTCATGAATGTTCCAAGATAGGTAACCATGGACCACTGAAAATCCTTTAATCAGGCATCCAGATGTCATGAATGTATATATACATATCAGTCTTACCATATGGATGAACCTTTTCATGAATGAATGATTAAAAACAATTTAAATGAAAAAATTCATTAGATTATGTATTAATGGGACGTTAATGAGATCATTTAATGTCATGAAACATTTATGAATAGATTTCATAAAACATGTTTCACAAAATCCCTCCACCGACTCCAGCCCGAATCTATGAGATACGCACCCCGCAGGGTGGAATATAACTAGGATAAGAGGACTACAACTCCCAAAATATTGGATCATTAAATTGGGGCATCAATAAATGATCCATCATGTATGAGATATCAAATGTAGCATTCTCCGAGCAGCTATTATAGTGATATGAAATTTTTTTCACCACGTAAAGTCTGGGGAACAACCAACATGATCACTAAGCCTACATGAACCCATTATTAGATCACTTGTGATCATGAGAAGTACCAATATATGTTTATGTATATAACCTATCAATTATCTACAAGATCATTTGAGACCTAAAAACTTTATCCTTAGAAAGAAAAAAATTAACAACTATAATAAATTAGAATAAATAATAAATACAGGTGAATTACGATAAAATAGATTTGATAATCCTCAAAAACATCGCATGACTCATTCATATCATGTCCCAAAAATATGGAGAGTCACTAAATTCTAATGAAATTCCTCTCAAATACCATTTGGATATTTCACTTTCTTCATGACACACCATGTAGTTCATGTGAATCCTTACAAGTCTTTCAATCGCGTCTCACAAAATACTATGGGCTCACCATCCTCATTTTTCAATGACCTATAGACATGTAAACCAAGATATATAGAGACAACAAAATATTTCATCAAGGTCTTATGGAACCCTATGGGCCTATCAAGGAAAATTTATGGCACTCTCTAAACATGTTAGTCATGTTACACGATGCCCATTAGAAATTTGACCAGAGACTCATGAAGCCCTCAAGGATCAGCAATTTCTTTTTCTATGAGTGCAATAATTTTCAGCAGGATCATTAAATTTCCCCTAGAAAAGTCATCCTAGATCAGGGAATTTCATATAGAAATTTCAACAAGGTCATGTGAACCTCCCCAGACATATCAACTCTGATCATGCGATTGTCCCTAGAAATCCAAGGCCAAGTCTTGAAACATATTCTAGATATGGAAGCATGGATTACGTTATTCTCATTAGGACATGTTAGAAGTACACCCAGACCTACCACGAAGACAACCAGAGATGTCAAGAAGACAACCAGACCATCTCAAGTATACATCATGTAATATTATAGCATTTTCATGTAGCATATTATTTAAACCATAGGGTCTTGGCCTCAACTAGCAGAATAAAATGATATTTCCAACATACAGGGGAATCCTTAGTCTGTAAGACACAACATAATAACCCTTGAGAACTCTGAATCCCATTATAACAGGGATAAAAAATATCAATTTTCAATGTTAGAGATCTATATCTAATTTCTAAATGTGTAGTCCTAGTATGTAAGTCCCCATCCATAAGTAGTGAGACTGATTATATGCTATCAATTTTTTGCCACATCTAGCATAGATCTCATAGACATAGATATTTTTATAATCAGACCATTTGAATAATAAACCTCTATCATGATAGGGAATACTCATTGTGTAAGACCTTATCAGTGAAATAATTTTATATGTTGATCATATAAAGGAATCATTAGAGTAAAAGACTAGATTAGATAAACTATGATAACTATGATTCTTATTATAACCATGATACATAGGATGCCTTATTATGAATAAAACTAATATAGGAATCCACCTTATTTTATTCTCTCTCAGGTCTTCAACATTACAACATTAGGGACCCGATGCATCCCATGGGCTGATTATACTTTATCATCCCCCATTGGATTCAGAATTAACTGAACTATGATGAATCTGATTCATTACATATCTTGGATATATAGGATTCCTTATAAGGACCCAATACAAATATCTATAATCCAATGGGTTTTCCAATCACATAATCCTGAAATCAATTTTCAATAAGTATGATACTTTTATCCGTTTTTTCTCGCACCAAGCATGGATTACATGGGATTACAAAGTTTCCATTATCACATCATTAGAATTGTGAATATCTAAAATCCAGGGTAACCTTAGTTTATAACCCTCAATCGGTGGTATAAAATAATTACCAATTATACAATGTTATCTAACTTGGGGAAATTCATTAGGGAGTTATTGAACCATGATAACTCTAATTCCTTCCATAAGAATGATATGTAAGAGGCCTCCTTGAAGTTAGACCTGAAATATATTCTTCACCAATTCCCCCATACATATCACTTCTATATGATGTTAAACAGAAGGGGTTTATGGAAATATATGGGTTTGAATCATTTTATAAAATATGATATATAGGATTCCTCATATTGGATCAATCCCATCTGAAAAATATTAACGGTCTCTATGAATAACAACACACTCTAGAGTTTCTGGTTATAAGACTCCAACATAAAAGATGGTTCCCACCAATGGGAATTGGATAGTTAACCTAAAATACATATAGTTGTATTGAAAAATATGATTCCCATTTTTTCAAATATGATTCTTCACCTATGATAATTTTGATATCACAAACAGTCTTGTATCTAGAGTTAGAAGAGATTCTCATTCATCTCAAAAACATATTAGAGAATCTAGGACTATGAGACAATTCAACATAACACTTTTTGATGTTCCCAACCTCTCATCATCTCGAACAATGTGATATCCTAATTTTCGTTGGGTCTAAAACCCCAAAGGACAACCTACCTTTCGACGGTATACTCATACCATGCTATGGATATGTGAGAGGTTGGGAGTTATAGTTATTAATGAAAAAATGGAAAGGATGACATAATTTAGTTTTCAAAGACATTGAACCCCCACCAAAATCAACCCATTAGTTTAGGAAAACCATATATTTCCAATGAAAAAAATGTTGTGAACCAGACAAGAAAGCATTTATCTACAATATCTACTTTATAAGATAAAATGATAAACTGCACAGTCCTTATCATACCATTTATATCACATCACATGAGTGCTTCCTTATCCCCAATTATTTATCTGAGACAATTATATTTTTATTCTTAAATAAATTCAACCTGAAAAATAACTTTCAATGTATTCCAAACTAATTTTATACGAATCATGATACAGTATTCTAATATTATTTTTTAAACATAATCATTTTTACCTTGTGGTTATGATTTTTGGTATGAATAAGACTAGATAAATTATGAATATTAAATGGTTTTACATATAGAAAAATCAAATTTAATGGTTATATACTAATATTAAATTAAATATGAACCATATTAAAGTAAATGATTGTTTTAGAAAAATAATATTTTTTAATGGAGTTTCAATCATGTTTAGGGTGCATAAAAAATAATTTTTTCGACTTACATAAATTCTGTTTCAGTAATTTAATTTAATTATTCCATACTTCATAAAAGAATTATATATGGTGAAATTTTTGAGTTTTTTCATAACAGAATTATTTTTTAGTTAAAACTAAAAAATACAGTTTTTATTGAAAACAAAAATTTCATTTAGGTAGTTTATAGTCTTCAGTTATATTTTTAATTTTTTGAAAAATTATTTCATTTAAATATTAATTCATGTAGCCTAACATGTGTAATTAATTTATTATAAATTTTTCATACAAAAAAATATTATACTTTTGTAAATTTTCTCTTAATAAAGATTCTCTTTCATCACTTATGTCGTTTAATTTTTAATATAATTTTATAACTTATGAGAATTTAATTTTCAAAAAAGGATTCCATATTTAGAAAATGAATAATTTATAATATTTAATAACATGAAAATAATTTATGACTATAATTTATATTGAAAATAGAAGAAATTAATTACCATGGTTAAGGTAAATATTATATTACCATGGGGTTAAATTGAAGAGATACATATTAAAATGAACTGAAAAATTGATAATTCCTATTAGATCCAATATTTCAACCAGTATAACCATATTCTCTTTTTTATGTGTTTTTGGGACACTTTATCAGGAAATTGAACTCTATAGTAATTTAGGTAATGAAAATGAAAAAAGGCACCCTCTTTCTTTTAAGTTTTAATTATGTGTTCTCATAGAGAAAAGATTAAAATTAAAATGTATATAGATTCCCATTTTGGGAATATTGAAATTATTTATTGTGAGTAATTTATTTATTTTTTTAATAAATAATCATTTTGGAGGGGATACATTTCCATATAATCCCTCAAATATTCTATTTTCAATTTTGGATCTACATGGGGTGATAATGAATTCTAATTATTGAATGGTTCTCAGTATTTACAACAATGGAACTCCTCCTAAATTATAAAATGGAGCTCAATCCCTTCACTTATTCACACCTCCCAAGAAATTTTCCTTAACCAAACACTTCAAAAATCCATCACCAAAAGCATTAAACCCATTATATAGATTTTTTTCCCAAAAATTTTAAACCTAGGTTATTTAAAAAGATGTCCAATGGTGTTTCCTCTAATAATATTTAATTTTATTTTAAAATATCATTACTTTTATTTCATATTTTAAATAGTTAAATTCTTTTTTAACACATATAATATAATTAAAATTGGTATATCCCATATACTGATATGTTTTTTTATTAATTGAATTATATTCTACCGTCTCCACTTCCATCGAATGTGTAATAAATTTGTTAATCATGTGTTTGTCGGACTACCGCCTCGTGAACTGGGGTATTTAGTATTCCATGAGAACATATCATGGTTTCAAATAATGATTGAATTAGTATATATATATATATTATTAATTAAATACTTGTACTATATTAGTTATAATATAACATGTACCAACATAAATTACACTCCTTTTAAAATACGATAATGTATGTCATGTTTATGGAAGACTACAGTCTCTCCTAGTCATGTGATCATTTTTAAGTTGTGTTTTACATGGAAAGTAATTTGGATAAATTTAATGAATTTATTTGATAAATATGATGTTACATAAATTCATAAAAATTAATATAACATAAACATTTCTAGACACACACCAATTTTGTGAATGATATTTTCGATCGTGTGTATGTACGACCTACCGTCTTCATGAAGTGATGAAATAATTTTTCTATGCCCATAATCGACGAATTAATATAAGGGCGTTCCAAATGAAAAATATATCATTATAAAATTAATATCATTAATGTGATTATGGAACTATTTCCAATATAACATAATATGAATTTTTAGGATAAAACACAAATTATAAAATATGGAAATTTCTTCTCAAATTACTGAAAATAATGAATCGTTATAAAATAATGTGAAATAAGATGTTATAAAAAGACAATACGTTATATTATAAATATTAATATAGTTATTATATGAGTTAATGGCCTACTTAAAACAACTACATAGGAGGTTAAAATGAACTCTACTAATGGAAGTATGAGGTAAATGGTTTCTAAATGCAATTTCCATTCATTGGGTAATATGTCTACATTATTGATTATATAATGGAAAGAATGTGTGTGAAATAAAATTTTAGTGATTAATTTTGTATATAATCTTTGACTTGTGTAGATAAATATTTTTTAAACATAGTATCTTCATTTACTAGCACTCGCCGCAATGATATGAATGTTATAGGGATTTCTGTTTCAAAACATATATCTTCGAGACACATGAAATTGTTCACACCTTGTTTATTCTAAATGGTGTATAGAATCCCCAATTAGAAACTATATCGTGAATAATTGAAACTACATACTAAGGTAATTTCATTAATAATACTTCATTCATAGAATGTTATTATTCAAATGTTACTAAAAAGTTAAGGGTTTCATTTTAATTTTGATTGTTTGTGCTTGAATTCCCTTTGTAAATTTTTTTGTATCGATATATAATATAAAAAATAATTTTATTATCCTATGGTTATTCATGAAATTATCTTGAAATTGTACCTTTTTTTCTCTTTTTGGTATATAAAATCATTTGAGGATTCTTTTTATGAAAATATAAATAATATCTCTCTTTAGATGATATTACTTTCTCTACCAATATTATATTATCGTTAAAATGATTTGAAAAATTGTTTAATATAAATCTATTATTTTTAATGGAAATTTTACTGATTATTTATTGTTAATTAATTTTATTAATTTTATTTCTATTTTTCAAATGAGTTAATTTTTAAATTTTACAAATGTGTCAAACAAATGTTTTTTACTTGTAGGAAATGTTTGGAATTAACTACTATCATGACCATTATTTTCCATTAATATTCCATTAAATTTTTTAGGGTTATGTTAAAACATACTTTTTAAAAAAATGAAATGTTAATTTTTGGTATATAAAAAATTATATTAATATTATAAAAAATATTTTTCATTAAAATGTTTTTAACATTATATAGTATTCTTTTCAATAATAAAATATCCTTTAATTTTATAGATTACTATTAAATTTTGAATATATGTCTCCCACATTTAATACCTATAATATTATCTATTTTTGGGATGGGGTAACAAATGAATTCTATTCATATCTCAAATTCTTTAATTTTGAATTTGTCATCGATTATAATAGGATGTAGGATTATGAAACCCAATTTATCTCCCTAGATATTTATTATGAAATTACATATGATTAATTTAATTTAACTGGAACATTGATATTTCATTAATTTTATGATTGGTGCACCCCTATAAAACATAAATTCCCTGTGTAATGTTACAGCCTCAAGATCCATCATGTGTGGGATTAGGGGGTTGACCGAATATTTAATGGGATGTTGAACACAATATGATATTGTATATGAAATTGTCCATGACTCATTATTATGTCATTTTTTGGGTTGCGACAAAATTTTCTATGTATTCATGATTTTATGATTCCATGATCATTATGTTATGCTTCCATTTTATTACTCATGTTCCTTCTCTTTTATGATATAATGTTTTATATGTGACATTCTTTTCCTGTATACTTATCATGTTTATCTCCTTGTGGGGATTTTATGCCAACCCTTCCTTTGAGTATTCCCTATATAAGCCCATTATAATTTAAGATATCAAATTTATTTTAATAGATCACTATAGAAAATAAAATAGTGTTTCCATGTTTATTTATTATAAACTAATTCCTCCAAATACACTAATCCATTATGATCCTTGTGTTCAATTAGTTAATATTCATGTTAAAGAGTCAATTAATAATAAATGTAAATTTTCTTGGTTCACTAAATTTTTAACAAAATATATGTTTTAGTTAACCTTTTGAACTATAATGAGAATGATTCATTGATAAATATAAGTATATGTCTATAGATAAGTCTATGTACAGGAAAATATACATGAATTTTGGTGATGTTTAATGTGAGTGGTTTCTAACCAATATCATCCATGTCAAGATAACAAAAGTGTATGTGTCTCTATAATAGTTATACCTAAGGTTTATATATCTGAAAATGGAATATTGATATTGAATTGATCGTCACCTAGTGCATGAGAACATGACATTATTCACAAATGGTTTGACACCCTTGGGGGATTTGATCTATAAATTCTAATACATTTTATGAACCATCATGATGGACTTTAATTGGTGAAAATCATGGATAACCAATGATAAAAATAATATACATTGTGTTAATAATTTTAAGGTTGAGAATAATTTAAATGTCCTAAGTACCATTTTGGTTTTTCGTTACAATTGTTTTTGAATATTAAGAGTACTTTGGGAAACATTTTTGGTAATATAACCCTTTGGTTTGTTGTGGGATTTAATGAAATAATTATTTTAGGGATAATTCCTTTTATTATATGAACATAATATTAATGGAATTTGTAATCATTATGGTTTATCCTATCATTAATTTTAAGTAAATAATATTCAATTGATATTATTTTATATTATTGGAAAGAAATGTTTTATAGAATTCCTTAGTGGTTACAAACTGATTTGATGATTAATGTAATTTTGAGTATGACAATTACATATTTGGTTAATTTATTGGAATTATATAAATAGGTTGTGTGAAAAAATTAAAAACAATGTTATAGGAAAAAACCCATCATATCCTTCTAGGTAGTGATACATAAATCCACAACCAAAAATAGCTAACAATGCAACAGATTCAACTAGAATACATTGTAAAGTGCTGAGTAAAACACGATTTCTTACATTTGATATTTGGTGGATAAATATTAATTTTATTATGAGAAACATAATATAGGACCAGATATGTTTTGTTTTACAGGATATTGAGGTGATTAATAATATTTTGGGAATATTTTATTCGTTTTTGATATATATATGTACATATAACCTCTAGGTTTAATGAAATGGTTTATTTGGGATGCATATTTTCATGTTTACTAAAATATAATTCCAATGGGTATGGAAAAAAATTAGGATAAAACCTTCTATAATTTTGAGATTGTTGATGTCATTTGTTATATAAGCTTCTTAATTTAAGGAATGTCTTACATAAAAACTATTGTGTTATTTGAATTTATCTTAAAATGTGTAACCATTTTTTTAATAAATATATGAGTAATAGATTTTTAATCATTTTTATATCAAATGTTCTGTTAAAATGTAATTTTAGTGATACATAGATAAAAAAATCATATTGAATATTAATTACATAGAGTAAGAGATGATGTTAAAAGTTATATATGAAAAAACCAATAGATATGTTTTTTTATGAAATAAAAATATATTAGGAACATATGCTTTATGGTTTTCTCTATCATAATATTAAATTATTAACATAAATATAGTAAAAGGTTCTTGAATCAAATTTTTTTAACCTATTACAATTATTTCTGATGATTCAAATAGCCTCTAAACTCATCATAGATTTATGGGTTTTTGGTTTTTGACTATCTCTTGATCTTTAACTTTATTTCAATCAATTATCTCTATCACCCTCCACAATTATTTAATACATTCTTCCTTGTACACATCTTCACATTCCACCAATGTTATCCTATGTGGAAACCTAGTTATGTGGTGACTAATGTAATTTCCATATACACTTGTTTAAGAGGGATTTTTGTTTACTTTTTTACCATGTATATTTAAAACAAAGGAGTTTAAACATTTTAGACCATTGATTACCGAGATCATGATTAGGTTTCTTGTATGTAATTTATTTGTGTGAGGTAAAATATAGGACCCTTTGATTTTAAAAAAATAACATATTATTTATAGGTTATATAAAATGAAATACAGAGTTTACATGAGAAAGTAACACCCCGAGACTTTATAATATATAATTTTTAAATAAATTTAATCAATTTTATATCTTCTAATACATACAATACTAGTTTAAAAAAAATGTTATACTCTAATAAAATATTACTATTTATATATTCCCATTATAATCTTTCCATTAAGATGGTGGGTATTGACATAAAAATCACAATTATTAATATTATATGATTTAAAAATTTGAAAAAAATGGATAACTAATTATTAAATATAAAATAATCACCATTTGAATGAAAAAGAAATTTTTTCTAAAAAATATTAATATAGTAAATGGACTTATAGTGGAACTTTACACAAACAAATTAATATGAATTATTAAAAATTTGATAAAATTAATTTTAAAAATTAATTTATTTTTAAAAATTATTATATCAAAATTATCTCAGGTTTAATTTTTTTCTCTAAAATGTTTTCACTTTTTTTATAAATAATGAAAAATGAAGATTTTTATTGAAAAAATTATTTTATTTTTAATTAGTTCCATATTTTAATAATATTTCAAATAGTCTAAAATTCAAAATAGTTTAAATTTTGTAAAATTTACCTAATTTTGGTCATTTTTATAAATTACATAATGAATTATGATAAACAAATTATTATATAATTCTGAAATTTCACCATTAGAAAGACGATTCTTCATCCTGTTGGTAGTTTCATTTTCAATTGAATTAGGCATCTTATGTGAATTAAATTTCAAATTACATATTTGGATTCAATAAAATAACATTATCTAATAATTTCAATGAATTTATTAAAATAATATATAGTGAAGATAGTCATAACTAATCAACATAGATATTGTAAATATTAGTTCATTTGGTGGTTAACCTAAATATGTAAGGGTCAAGATGTCCCAGTCAGTTGTCCAATTCAAATTGGATGTAAATATTTAGACCATTATCTTCTTATTATATTTTTTTTATAATTTGTTTCGACACTTACCCAAAAAAGTTCAAATATAACAATTTATGTAATGATAAAAGACAAAATGTCACCCTATTACTTTTAAATTTCATTTTTGTGTTTACGTATTTTCAGAAGGTATATGTGAATGAATTGGGTTTTAATTTTGACCATATTTAATTTAATATCACGATTTTAATTGATTTATTATTTTTAGTAATCATTTAATTACATTAAATTCTTAAAAAAGAAAAAGTGGTAATTATTTAATTAATAGAAAATCATAATAAATGATACTAAAAATATAAAATATTGAATAAATTGAATTAATTATTGTGTAAAAGTATTTTTATATATAAATATATTTTTTTTTATTGTTTTGAAGATAATATATTACAATTCCACTATTTTATTTATATTTTTACAAATTCAAACTGAATGAATAATCCCAAAATTGATATTAATGATATTAAAAAAAATGATATTTTATTAAATGATTTAAAGTTCATAAAAAGCATACCTTTTTCAGTATGATTTATAGTTGTTTAAAAAACATTAACTATGTTACATTAATTTATAAGTTATTATTTAATTGTGAATCAATTGACCCCTAATGAGTAAGAAAACTGTTATAGTATTTACGGTCAATATTTTTTTGTAGGATTCATGCCTTTATTTAAATATAAATTTATGACAAGAATATGATTTTTTTAAATTTGGATTTAATATTTCTAAAAAATGGTTCCAAACCACGTAATATGTTTAATTTTTTTTTCTAATATGATTAATTCTTTTTGTTAAAAATACTATTTACATAAGTGAAAATTCTAAATTTTCAAAACAAGGACACATAGATGGTAAAGTACAACATGTTACAAAAAATTTATTTTTTGGGTTAGAGGTGTGTGTAGAATATATTGTCTCTACCTGAATTTAATTGTAAATTTTGGGGCCACTAGGGGTGAGAGTGACTTCCCCATATTTAATAGTTTTTTTGTATTTTAAAAAAATTCCACTCCCCATCAATTATAAAAAAACACTCACTCCCCTCACTTCTTCATACCTATCTTGAAATTTGTTAAGAACAACAACTTCCAAAATCTATACCTAAAATTCATATAACATTATACATCTTGTGACCTTCCCAAAATACCAACCCTATGGTACTTAATAAAAGATCTAAATGTGGTTTATCTAAGAGAGGGTAATTATCATCATAATGGTAATTCTTTTTCATTCTTCTTTTATAACCTCAGATTATTTCTAAAAACATACAATACAATTAAAAATATTATTAACATATAATAATAAATTATTATTTTTTATCATAATATTAATCCATACCAACTTTAAACAAATGAAAAATGAAATCTTCAATCATATGTAAGGCTGACTAACGCCATAATAAATTATTTAAACCATTTTCCGTTAACACTTCTATCAATGGATAAAATAGTGTAATTAAGGTCTAAATATAATATTTATTATATAATTTTAAACACTAAGTTATAATATCCCATATAACATCTTTATTTTCATTCCATTTATAAAATTATAACATCACCCATGTGTACGGATGAATGCCATATCGCAAAGTGATGTGATTCATTTTTCAGTTACAGTTTACATGGAAATTAATAAGTCTAAATTAAATGAATATTGGTAATATATATTACTGGTTAAAAAATATTAAAAAATTAATATTTCAAAAACATCCAGACCCTTTCACCCTTTAAGGAAATTATATGCATGATTGTGTGTACGTACTACCGACCATGCCCCCTAAGTGATGTTGTTCATTTTATATGCACAAATAAAAAATGGTTATAATGATGTTTATATGAACGAAAATTATAAAATTAATATAAATTTGTTGACTATGGAATAATTTCTTTTTCACAAGAACTAAAAAATTCATGAGAAAACATGCATGATAAATAAAAGTCAATTAACACCCAAATGAATGAAAATAATGAATTATTATTAATAAAGAGTAATAAGATGATATAAAATGATCATATATGAAATTATAGATACGAATATGGTTCTAGTATAAGTTAATAAAATGTTTGAAACCATTATATAGGTTTTTTAAATAGAACACATCTTATGGGAATCACGGGGTAAGGGGTTTTCTAACTCAATTTCCATTTAATTAGTTTATATGTCTACATCGTTGATTATATTTTTCTAAGATTCGGTATGAAATGTATTTTTATTGATTTATTTATTATTTCTATTTTTCATTTTTGGATATAATTATCTTTACCATAATAATATCATTCATTAACTCTCACTTCAATGATATGAATGTTTTAAGGGTTTCCATTTCATTATATCCTTCATTGAGACACGTGATCTTTTATGCACCTGATATATTTTATATGGTGTATATATTTCCATGATGAATAGAATTCATCTTGAATTCATAGTAATTAGTGGTATTTTTAGTTACAAATAATCTAATTCATTCATGGTAGGTTATAATTAAAAAGTTACTAAATCAATAAGTGTTTATGTTTCAATCACATTTTAATCAGAATGTTATTGTGATAAATTTTCAATGTATGAACTTATTTGATCATGGTATAAAAAAATTTATTTCATTGTTAAATATTTTTTTAATTTTATATTAATAAATATTTCAATTTTAATCAATTTTTTACATCAAATAATTTAGTAAAATTTTTTTAAATATTGAAATTTTTTTCTCGTTGACCAAAAATCCTTTCACTTCAATGTCCATGTTCTCCTTAAAATAGATTCAGAAATGTTTTAATATTCACACAATATTTTTAATGTAATTTAAATATTTTTTTCAAATTTTTAAAAATATTTATTGAATGGACTCATTTTTTCATTTTATATTTGAGAAACATTATGACATCTTAAACATCTGTTAAAGGAAAGTTTTCTTGACTTATAAATCATATATAAAATTACCCATAATCATGATCATTATTTTAATTAAACATTACATTATATTTTTTTAGATTTATTTTAAAATAAGATTATATCCATAAAAATTTTAAATTTTTTATCATTCAAAAAAAATTATTTTCAAATTCAGAAGGTTATTTATCTCCTTAATATTTTTAATCATTATATTGTGTTTGTATTCATCAATTTAAAAAACCATTCATATTATCAGTTGATTCTAAATTACGAATATATTTCCCCCATATATATACCTAAATTATTATCTATTCTTTTGATTTGTTAATATGTTCATAATATTCATCTCTCAGATGTCATCATTTTAATATTTTCATTGATTTTGATATAATTCAAGAATATATAAAAAATTTTATTTTAATTGAAAATTATTATTGTATTCATTATGATTGATTTCCTCTATGTTTCCCAAACACATAATCAATATGTAAAAATCGGTGAACCAATATAGTTCTATTATTAATTTGGTAACATTATAGTTTCATAAGACTCCATTTATAGGATTATGGAGTAAACATAATCTGTTATGGGTGTTTTTCCACCATACGATATTGCTTACGAAGTTATCCTTGAATCATGATTATGTAATGTTTTTGTTGTGGTTGAATTTTTTAGGATACCTTGATCATATGATTCCATTTTATTTTAGTAATGCTTCAATGTTATTACTCATATGCCATATCTTTTATGATATCTTGTTATATCTTTGATTCAAACATTAATTATCCTTATCATTTTTTTCACATACTATGAATTATATATCACACCATTATTTATGTATTCCTCAAGTTATATCATGCATATTAAAGAGATAAGATGTATTTTTAAAGCTCACTATGGAAAATAAAATGATGATGACATGTTTAAGATTACATTATATATTTTTATCCTTGTCCTCTAGAGACACTAGGCCTTTAAAATCCTTGTATTTTATTAAATGGGATTTATATTTATGAATAATGTATTATTTTTTGGGTCACCGTAGGTTGAGTATCTTTTATAATGGATGAAATTTCGAATTTGGAGTTTTCATTGTCAAATTCTTACTCATTGTAGATTTATTATTTGTTTTTAAATTTTAGTAACAAGTTACTATGAGGTGTTAGTATTCTGTGTATGGGAGAGTAACAATGAGAAGTAGACATAGTCATAAATGATAACCATTTAATAATTGAATTTTAATTTTTAAATTCAAATACATAAGTTTATGCAAGTTTGGGAAAAAAAGGATTACTCATTCATATATTTTTACTACATTATTTTAATTAAAATTTTTTATTATATGTTCATTTGGTAAAATAAAAAAAAATAAACCAAGAGAACCATTTATTTGGAGGTAGGATACAGATATTTCATGATCCAAGGATATAAACTTCTACATTCTTAGGATTAAATTATTTCTATTTTTTATAAACAGATTTATCATTACAGCTTGGTGGATTAATTTATTAGAATATATGACTTATTAATTTATTAGTGGTCAATATCATTGCTTTATTTGTTTCTATATCAGATAATGTTTTTATTTCTTAATCTATTTTCTTCACATCAAAAAAAATTGTAAACTTCATAATATTCATAGAACATTTGTAAAATATTATTTTGTAATTAATTTCCTAGTAGTGTAATGTGTACTTTCGTTTCAATTCAAGGAAATTTTTTGTATAGATTATTTTTTAAGGAACACTTTTCATTAATTGATCCTCTATATATCACTATAAAACCCAACATGTTATATAATCTTATCATAATATATTTTCAATTACTTAATCGATTTTTTCTCCCACGTTGTTATTATAAAATGTGGAGTATGATGAGTATAATATGTGGATTATGGGTTTTAATTGTGTTAAAAAATAATAATTCAATCACAAAAAAATCCACAATTGTTTTAATAATATCCTCCCTTT
Organism: Viscum album; assembly: GCA_963277665.1. Classification (NCBI taxonomy): domain Eukaryota; kingdom Viridiplantae; phylum Streptophyta; class Magnoliopsida; order Santalales; family Viscaceae; genus Viscum; species Viscum album. The sequence goes on along the minus strand of OY728143.1, from coordinate 663,510,510 downwards.
GAATAATAAATTTGTGTTTTATAAAAGTGGAATTATTAATACAATTTAACCATATCAAAGTTATATTTCATTCTTAGTTAGGAGGTTTCACGAATTTTTCAATTTCTAGAATTGTGTGATTTCTTTGTGTTTTTCTCCAGATGTGTTTATGAAGATTATGTTTAGGAACTACGAAATGGAGTGCAATGGGACATATTTTTGTGGAATTAATAGTAAATCATTGGGATACTTGAAACATGAACCTCCTACTATGCCAAAAAACCATTTTCCAATATCATTAGATGGAAAAATTTAAATATTAAAATATAAGATCATTGAATCTTGAGTAAAATTGGAAAATGGGACCCCACAGAGATTCTTTGTGACATGAGAACTTTTTTTGATTGAATAAATCCATTTTTAAAATCAATATGTTATTTTAACAGTTCTTTGAAAAAACCCTATGACTCAAAAAGTTAACATAAACGTCCTCGTAAAATATTAGTTGGTTATAGTGAGGGGAAATTTTTATCCAAATAAATAATGAGACTATTGAATTATAGGAACATTATTTTAGTTATACCAACAATGTTAAAAATTGATCATTGATTATGGGAACCGAACTGTGGGTCATAACGGAGGGTTCCACTTTTTTATGTTCTTAATTCAAATTCCTCTAATCTATTCTACTCCTAGAACTCTAACATGAATTTTATGTGGAGATGGGTTAGTGATTGGATTTCATATTATAGTCATTATTGTTTTAATAAATTGAGGTGTTTTTAATTTATATTTAATATGAACTATTTTATACCCTAGGTAGGATGATATATTATTTTGAAAATTATTTTGTAATTAATAAAATGCATTGTATTTCCCAGGAGTGAAATTTATTAGGTCTTGGGAAATTTGATGTAGCCCTTTTTCTGGTTATTTTAGAAAATATTTTATTGAAACATATTGTTTTTTGTTTAAAAATATTCTTTTTTACTTGATTAATGTAAAAAAATTGGTAATTTTGTGGTCATTTATTAAAACTATGAATTATAGTGTTAAAATATATATTTTATTTATTAGATTTGTTAATTTTTTTTATTTCCCTGTACAGCATAAATATTATTTTAACCAAACATTTTTTTAATTTTTTGGTTGAAATTACTAGTTTATATTATTTTTATTTTTCTGTTTATTTTATACTTTTAAAAAATATAATTTTAATTAGTGTATTCAAATATTTTTTTTATTTGTAATTTTAATTATATTTCAAACTAATGGTTTTTTTTGTTAAATTAATCTTTTTGTTTAACATACTTATAACTTTTTAGATATTTTTATGATAAATTTATTTTCATGTGTTTTGAATATTGATTAATATATTTATTTAATCTATTAAATTCTTATATCTTTTCAATTTAAAATAAATAATTTACTTTTTGTGTCATAATGGTGATGATGAACATACAAGGGGTGGTAAATTTTCACATTTTAAAAATCCTGAAAAAATTAAAACATCACCTTGAAATGAAGTGATCCCTTTCACCTATCTCAGAGATGTGTGTACATTGGAAATAAATAAATTAATAACATAATATCGTATGGATGTTAGAGGTATATAGATCAACTATTCCACAAAAAAAATTATATACACAAGAATCATACTGATTTTCACTATTGTGTCCTCGTATCTGGTGACCACTACAACATAGTATTGAAAGTTGACACCATAAATATATTTTATAGGTCCTTCTATTTTATTTATATGGATCCATAAATCCATTGATTAGTTCAATAAGGTGATTATCCCCTTTGAATATGTCTTATCAGTTGATATTCTAATAAATCAATAGAGACATATTTGATTGAGAAATTAGAATTCACTTACGGTTTCCCAACAAACTAGAAAATATATATTTTTCTTCAAAAATGTACAACGATAGAAAAATAATCATCAATGTCACACATGCTTCTTATTATTTTTTAAATATTATAAATTATTATTTTTCTCATTTTACATATTTATTCTTCATCTTCTTAATCATCCCACAGTTTGAGAAAAATAGGTATAAAAGGAATTTAACTATCCTATCAAAATTATGATCATCAAAATGAAATTATTTCAACACATTATTTTAGTCACAAATTTCAAATATTCATTGTTAATTGTATATACCATTTTAATCCATAGAAAAATATATACAAACAACAAAAATCTATAAAATAATATTATATACTTTTCTTTTAGATAATAAAAATAAATTCATGAGAAATATCTCATATATATCCCCAAGAATAACCCAAAAATGTTGGTTTCCTCTTATCGAATAAATATGAAATAAAATAATTAAACATAATTATATTAACTCCTCTAATAATATCATCAGAATAAAATTAGGTTTAAAAAAATTACAACTCTAGTTTAAAACCATTCAACCCACTTTTATCAGATTCTGAAATGTTCTTAAAATCACGCTTCAAAGACTATAAAAATTTTCAAATATTTGATTTTGAATATACTATTATTTTTTGACATAACTGAAAAAAATATAAGAATAAAAAATAAATTTTATGTCTAAAATACTACCAAAACCATTGGAAAATTCTTCTATTATAACCATTTAAATTTCTAATGAATTATACAACTCATAAATCACATAATGAATTCTAGATAAAACGTTGAAATTTAAATACCAAGAACCCTTTAAAAAAATCTTGCTATAAAATACATATTTTAATTCACCTACTTATGCAGTGAAGTATTCAAGTGTAATATCCAAGTGGTTCAACATTAAAAGAATTTTTATATTCAATGAAACACATAAAAAGTTTATTTTATTATTAATCCTTTAATATATATCTAGTTTGGGTATATACAGTTACATAAAAGACATTTTTTCATTTAAATAGAATACTAACAATGTCATATAATATATAATGATGTTGAAGACAACAATTATAGAAGTGGGGACATTAGAAGCATAGAAGTTCATTCATTATCATTTTCAAGGGGAGAAGTAAGTTATATTGTCCTATATTTATTTTTCAATATATATAAATATATGTTTTATTCACCATCATTAGTAATCTCATAAATTTTAGGTTCTCAAGCAGTGAGCAGGTGTACAATAAATCATCTTAGTCTGGTTTATGAATTACATTGTTTTATGCATCGCATATTTGTTCATCTTTAAAACATACAATGTCCTATATTTCCGACTATAATATGATACATACATAGTGATGATTACTTATGGTTCCACCAAGAGTTTCTTCAAGATGTATCGTTTTATCTTTTAAGAAATTGTATATCTTTTTGAGATGATATACATCTTTTAGTCTTGAAGTAATTCATATGAGGGATATCTACAATAACAATTTTAATATAAAAACATTTAGATGTTTATGATAAACATTAGTTTCATGATTTAAAAATACTATTTTAGTGTAAATATTTTTCATAATAAAAAACTTAGGTGGTGGTAACATCAGATAAATTTTCACTAGAACATTGGGATCATTAAAAGTAAAACAGGGTTCATAAAAGTTGTGTAGGGTTCATTTCATCAAACTTTATGGAACATGAAACCTTCATTTGGCTAAAAAAATATGATTTATAAAATGTATAAAATGTTTCATTGAACAATACATTTAACCCAGATGTGGAGTTTATGAAAATTATTGTTCAAAAGTAGGGTTCAGAAGTAGAAATCTATCAAATAATACAAAACCCTATGAAAATATAAACATCATAAACACACAATTCACTGAATTTGTAGAGACCATATACATAAAATTAATCATTTCACCAATAATATATTTTTTTTTTAAATATTAATATCTCTAAAAAAGATCAAGATATTACTCAATCTGACCTACAGTCTATAGATATCATCAAAAAAATATTAGAATCACAATAATTAAAAAACTATAGATATGTAAAACCATTGAATAAATTTGAAAAATTTATTGAAAAACCAAAAAAAAGTTAGCCTTCAATTTATTATATTGAAATCAATATAAAAATATTTTATTTCTTGTTCACCATGTTGTGAGTGATTCTAATGTGTGTAGAACGTATAGTAAATAAAATATAGTATCTCTAAAAATATAAAGACTATAAGCTAAAAAACTCATGTAGCAAATTTCGTGATTTTTTATTGTAAAAAAATAATTTTATAAATTCCTAATAAACTAGTGAAATTTACAAAAATATCATATATATCTAATGGTGAAATAATCACATGAATCCAGTCATATTAGCATGATATGTAATCAAAATTATAATTTAAATTTAAGTTGAAAACTACATATTCATTTGAATATACTGTTATTGATACAATGATTTGTTACATCATCGAAAAAATGAATTAGATTTAGACATTAAAATATGAAATTAAGATAATATTATTATCTTTCTTATAGAACAATCACTAACAGAATCTGATCAAATTTTCATCATATATAAAGTAAGTAATATGACATAATAATTATAAAACTATGATACTAATTTATTAGGAAACAAAGAATGGTGCATTGAGGTAATTATCAAAACCAAACCTTGATGTGAATGGAAAGGATACACACAACATTATTCTCCATTCTAATTATTACATAATAAAATATTCTTCAAACCTTCCACCATGTTTTAAGGATCAAAAGGATTTTATTTTTAGAATATTAATTAACACAATATATCCACTTTTTAATACCATATTTGAAAAAATATTCTTCCAATTTTGGATATATAAAAAACATTATTTTTTTGGAATGATATGAAAATTTTATTTTATATATATAAAAATATAAACCCTCACTAAATTCATTCTTATTTTAAATAATTTATAATTAAGGTACCATGAAATCATATAAAATATTATTCAATTAATAATTTATATTTTAAATGAGTCATATTAAACCATTTAATTCCTTCCATACTAATAAAACATTTAATTAAATTCTAAATATTTAATATAACTCCCTCTAACATAGATAATAATTGTAAAATATATTCCAGGAATTAAATAAAATATATTCAATGAATATTAAGTGTAATATTTTAAAATAAATTAAATTATATTATTTATATATTATTTAAATTAAATTATTTTCAACTAATTAAAAATAACTTTTAGGCATATAATAATTGAACAAAATATTTATATCTAATAATTGAATAATTTATCACCTGTACTAATAGATTAGTATAGCATATGTAATTTATTTATATAGTATGAAATTAGACACATTTTTTCAAGTAAGGTAACCAATTGGTTAAAAATCATATAATATGTTTAATGGTAATTGGTTAATAAAATAAATTATTGAATTAATTAATAAAATAAATGTGTGAAGAAATAATTTGACAATCAAAGAATAATAATAACTAATTATAGATGAATAATAGACAAAACATAAAAAAATTTCTCCTCTATATAAAATATTTAGTACAATTAAATCATATATTAAAATGAAAAATAAAATACTTCCAGGATTAAATGGGTTAGGATCTATGAAAATATTAAACTTACGTCTGACATTAAAAATATTCATTCAATATAATATAATTAAAATAAGTCTTTATTTTTTTGTAAACCAATTAGTGATATAAAGATGATTTTCATCGGTATAAACCTACAAAATATCAAATATAAGTTATTTTTGGTACCCATATGCATTTGGATCTGGAACTGTTTGTATGCGATGATTTAGGTAACCAAATATTTTTATTTTAATGAAAAATTTCATAATTATATCTTGATAGTGATTTCAAATAATGGACATTTTTCCACCAAAAAATTGAGGCTTTCTAAAATAAAAATCCTCAGCATAATTTATATTAATACCATAATAAAAAATTAATGAGTATAATGATTATTTTTCAAACCAGGAACACGAAAAAATTATTGTATAATTTTAGATATTCTACATTACTTCTAATAATGACTTATCCTTTTGTAATTTTATTATTAAAAATAATTTCAGTCAAATATTGTTATCCCAAAATAGCAATTCTAGAATATTATTCTAAGGTTTCAATATCGTCCAACAATTCATAAATTTTATTTTTGATAAAGATCACATGAAATTTAAGATGAATTTAATCTTAAATACACATTTTTATTTGAAAAATATTCGTTATCAACTTAAATAGAATCATTTGATTTTCTATATTTTCTTATCCTCATTATTTTAGGAATAAAATTTTTCTCAATGAATAAATCAAAATATATATTCTTCAGAAAAAATATGAATCATATTTTTTGAAGTAAAATTGTGTTTCATCATAATTATGAGTCATAATACATATATATACCTTTTAATTTTCATTCTATGCTTTTGAGTTTGAATTAGATTCATCACTCTAACCAAAATTATTAAAATAATTAATTCCACTATTAATGTTTTGGGTGTATCGTTTTCCTTTTTTGATAGAAATATGATATTCAATGTATACTATAATCTCAACATTGCACATCTCAATAAACACCTTTATTTCATGATTTATTTTTGAAATTGGAGTTCCCAATGAATAAGCACCATTGAAAACTTATATCAATTTATGGGAAACTTAATAAGAAACATTTATTGTCCTTCACATCTCTTAGGTAGTTGCATTGTGAGAAATGAAATTAAATTCTTCAGGTCGAAGTCCTCGTATAATTTTATTTATGGTTAATGAATTAACAACATTCCCATTTTCCTTCACATAATCTCACTTTTCCGGTTCTCTATGTATTTCATAAGGCTTTAAAGTATTCATGTAAAAATTAAAACCATGATTATTTAAATATATTTTCATTTGAGATTTCTAGATTCCATATTTATCACAATTAAAATAAATACCACAATTCATCAACATGCATTTTCTAAGACTTTCCATTATGAATTTTCTTCATCTCAATACCTAACTCCGGATTTTTATATCCAAAAAAAATATTCTATATTAAAAAATAGTCTGACATTGGAATCCAATTTTTTGTATCCGCTAGAAATAACAGAATATTTAAATATTTTTAAAAATAAAAATTTAGCAATATATCTCTTCCTTTGATACAACTTATTGGGTCCATATGGTGGGATGTCGACATAAGAAGGGGTCAATTGTTCCCTTTTAAAAATATTCACAAAATTGAAACCCACATATTTGGTATTATTCATCATTATTCTGAGAAAATAGTAACTTGTTTTATTTTAATTTAATTTCTAGTTTATTTTTGAAATTTAATTTATCCTAAATTGGTTTTATTTTTAATCACATATAACGCCAGTTCCATCTACCAACACCACTATCTAAAACTGACCCACTATTTAAAACATCCAATATCTGGATTCAGTTACATCACCACCCATCTAACACTCCTGGGGAGATAATGTTTCCATTCCCACCATCAATAATATTGCACCACCTATTTTACCTACTGCCAACCCTCATCCATCCACACTACCTTCTACCATCCCACTTCTATTCCTAACTCCAACAATAGCCTCCATATTAAATTCCACAATTTAAATCAATCTTCTAGCTACTGGTCCATGGTTCTAACATCCTATCACCACTATTAAGGTATAGGATGAAGTTGACACCACTTGTTTAATGTAACAGTGAACCAATGTCCCCCATAAATCACAAGATTGATTGAATGAACCCACAAATTAGATGATTCCAACATGGATAAAGCTCGAACCACTATCCAATGTTGTGATGCATAATAAAATGACATTCCTTAATTGGAAGATGATCTAGATCCACTAACACCAAATCTGATGGAATAATGATGTCATCAATTAGGCCTACGATTCTCTATTATAGATGAATTCTTAGAGATCTGAGACCCACTCGTGATCCAAACCACCTCTAGATAAGTCTTGTGATAATGAGTTCCCTAAAATGGTTTTCCACAAATGTCAAAGCTACTCAATTGATGAATACATAACCGATTTTTGTTTGATTACACTACATTAGAAGGATCCAAACTTCTTTAGATCAACCAAATACACACACAAAAATAATGATTTTCGGATTTCGGATGAAACACAAAATTCATGTTGGGTATTAAGGAGAAGATAATAAGAGGAGAATAAACATTACTAAAATCCAAGATCCTAATTATGGTGCTAGAAGATGCTAGACACTGATAATGAATCTAGTACTATACTTGTTGATGAGGTCATACTAACCTATACTGATTCATACTTGATGGATCCATGAATGAAGATTATTCTTGAAGAATATTAGTAAGTTATTTCTAGAACTAAAATATGAATGATTTTTGGATTTTTTAGTTCAATTTTAGTCAGTTGAGGGAATAGGTAGAATAATTGAGATCAAATTGGATATTTCAAAGATATAAATTTTTTTTACTACGTGATAATTCCAGGTAATCCATATTCAGGGTTCTATAGAGGTGATTTCAAAAATAAATCTTTTACAAAATGATGAGGGGAAGAAATTAGTGAGTGACATTTCATTTAATTATAACCATGTTGGGGTCACAATTATCCTATATAAATAATATATAAATTTCTGGAGTACTGGATACAGGTCCACATTGGAGGAGATGAATTTGTTAAGGCAACATCACTCAATGCACAAGAGAAGAATGTTGTATAGTGACAGTCATTCCACAAGGAATATAGGGAAATGTTTTTCTGTAGTGTTTGTTAGAGTGAAAACGATATGAAAATGAAATTTCCTATTAATAATTGAATGGTACCCAGGACATGAGTATGAACCTTGATATTCTTTGACCCATATGATCCATAATACATAATTCACTGAAGAGAGATCATATTGAGTGGAGAATCATAGATCAAACCCACACTAATAATAGTATAAAGCTTTGTTGAATCATGATATAGGAGTGAACCTAGGAAAATATTCATCTCATCTATTTCTTTTCTATTTTGTTACTCTTTTTTTGAGATGTAAATATTATATGTTTTTTTGGCTTTCATTCAAAACATTAGTAGCTATATTTATTTAGTAAATAATATTGGTATGATTCAAATCATTATTATGTTTTTGTTTTAAATTCCATGATATCTTGAGTGACATTTAAGCTCTATGATCTGATTTCCATTCACAATGAGAATCAATTTTAACTATTTTAACAGTCCAATGTGTCAATATAGTGAACAATGTTTCTTTAAATTTTACAAAATATATATAAAATGCAAAAGGATAATGTTCTAGTCTATTTATAGATCAATTTAAATATTTTAGTGGTTATTAATAGATCATTTATATATATGATCAAAGAGATATTATTAAAACTATAGAGAGAGTGCAGTGCTCAATGAATTTTCTTTAGAAACCTTTATATACTATTTTATACTTGAGTAAAAATTGAGAATATTTTAAATCAATTAAAATTATTCTGAGATCCCCAATGTAAAATATATGATTGTTTTCTAATGTATATATGATATTCCCCACGAACCACAACAACAACACAAATCATTATCACTCAATACAATTTCATATTAAATTTTCATACACATTATTTCCCTAAATTAATATTTATTTTTTTATAATAGTATTTTTTTTTCTTTGTTTTGGTCCATCTCAAAAACCGATTTCCTTACCTAGGGGATCATCACCCATAATCATGACTATAATTATTATAGGTAGTGGTGGGGATTTATATTAATAATTATGTTTTCAATTCTGATTCAATAGCTATGTGTTCAAGTCACCAATTATAAAATAAATGTTCATCCAATGTTTATTACTCAACCCCATCTATAGGATCCTCCCAAAATCTATGATATACCACTATTATACTAAGAATAAAAAAAACAAATCAACCAATATACTAGGAATAAATGAAGAATAAAAAATTGGATTCTATGAACTATAATGACTACTCCAAAAAACAATATCCACCATCTTATCAATATATTACTATGAGAAATTCATGAAAACTAGACACCCAAACCCCAAAAATTATTATTTTAGAAATAAAATGAAATATCTAAATCATCATACACCGTATAAATTTAGAAGCATGATCGTAGAGTAAAATATTCTCAATACTACTTTAAAAAATAAATCTTTAAATCCGAAGTTTCCTTAACAAGGGTCCATATTTTTTTTCAAATGAATAATCACATTTTAAATAGGGAAATAAATTATAAACAAAATAATTTATATGAAAACCACATAAAAACAAATTTCATAGTCACATTAAAAACAATTCTAGATTCCATATCATAGAAGCTTATATTTTTTAAACAAATATACTTAAATTAAAGTATAATTCTTTATTGAAAATAATTTAACATTCAATATATTTTCTATTTTTAGTTCAAATATACATCATCCTATTAAATATTATCAAAACCCAAAAATATAACAACTAGTTCTAAAACAATGTTTTGTAAAACCAAATTTATTTTACAATTATCCATAAGGATGAATTTTAAAAAAATAACACTTTTCTTGAAATCTCATATTTCACTCAACAAAAACCAAATTTGGAAATGACCATAATAAAGACATACCACATACATAACCCAGAAATCAACCCGACAACATCATCAAATTTTAAGATTCTCTCTAATTCTTTAAAATTTTCTTCAATTCACCCATTGATAATTTTAGGACTATTGGGTCCTCATAAATAATAATGTGGGATTCAAAATAGTGGAAGACAATTCCACATGGTTGAATATACTACACTAGTCCTGCAACAGTCTCAAAAATATTTCTATAGTCAATGATTTAGCCACTTCTTGTTTTGTAAATCCGTGAAATAAATCCCCAAAACATAAATTTATTCTTCAATTTTTTCCCAAATCCATGAAAATACTTTATGGAGAGTCACTAAATTTTGTTGTTTATCGAATAAAATCATCATAAATCTCAATTCATGTGTGGAATTAAAAAATGAAATCCAAAACAGCCATGTAAACTCAAAGGGTAGGGTTTAAAGGATCAAGCTAGGCTCTTCCATCACCAACATATTAATGTACGGTAGTCATATATTTATTCCCTTCAAAACCCCTAATAATAAGATAGTGCTATGTAATATATTTATATAATAGAATGTTACCCCAAATACTTTTTTTATTAAATTTTCCTCATCATACCCAACATGTCACCCAAACTAATAGAACAATAGGTCTTAAGAGTATTTCCAATCTCCATGTGATAGATAATAGTGTCTAGGAATAATGAAATACAATTTTTGGGAATTTTTCTTCCCTTGATAAGATTTAGTGAATAATAGATCCAATAATGAAGTTATAACATTGAAAATTTATATTATGTACATCCACACAACATCGAGAATATACAATAAATAATAAAACCAAATAATAAATAATAATATATAATTATTCATTGTACTTGTAAAATCATCAAAAATTTAATATATATATTCTTATAAAGTTTCACCATCTAGAAATATGAAAAATAGTGAAATTATATCACAATAAATACATCAATATCCAGAATAATAAAATCATGAATCATACTGTGATATCATTTCTATAGAAATCAAAGTTTCATGAAATATCTCAAATCACCATTAAAAACCCATTAAAATAGATTTAATCTCAAAATAAAACATGGTACCTTTTAATTTTTTTTGAAAAACAGACACACACATAGATAATGTGTGTGTCTCTATGGCGTATGCTAACTAGCCCTGTAGGATCTCAATAAAAATTATAGGAAATTTATTTTTATTATAAGATTTTTTTTAAACTGAAATAAATTAAAAATGATAGTTTTTTGTTCCTGTATAATGTATAAAATAAAAATTACACCTTATACTAACAAAAACAATTTTCCTCCATTTTCATGGAAAATTAATTCTAATCCACAACCTATGCCATTGATTTATTTTCAAAACCAATAAAACATTTTTTTATAATTTATAATATTTTATAAAACTCAAAAAAGGGACGTATTTAAGTAAAATCAAAAAAAAATCATTCCAGATATTAGTGTAAAAATTTAATTTTCAAAATAACCCAACAAATGAATAATGTATATAAACATTTAGGGTCAACTACGATTATGGAATCAAAAAAGTAAATAATCAAATTGTACATAAACAAGAAATAACAGTGTAATATAAATAAACATGGTAAATATACTATATTTGCAACTACTAACAATGACAATGTGTTTTTGGATATGTCACACACATAGTGTTATTTTTTGGTATATTTATCTAATCTTGGTTTATGGTTTATAATATAGATTTTATTGGTTTTTTAAAAAAACATATAAATTTAGAGAATATAGAGGGTGCCTCACGGTTAGGAGGAACTATATTCCAACCCATATAGAAGATGTGGCCTAGAAATTGGAACTTGAGTGCCTGCATGGTTAGGCCAACAGTTCATGAAATCAGGAAAATCAAATTATATACTCATAGTATTTGGGAAAGAGGTGATCATATGGTTAGCACATGTTTTGGAAGACCATACGAAAAAGCCATGCAACCTATCTAATTTTAAAATATTTTGTTCTTCTAAATGTACCATCCCTAATTTTAACCCCTTTTCACCCTTTAATTTACCCCATTCCACTTCTCCAACCCAATCCATGCCTATCATCATTTCCACCCTCCTCTTCAGTTTTATTTGTTGGGTTTATTTTCTTAGTTACTCAAAAAATTCCAATTAAGTGTATTATCTCTTCTTTTCATGGTCTCTTCTCTATTCTCTCATGTGTTTCCTTCCACTTTATGGACATATTTTACTAGATTAGGTGGTTTCAAATTTATTTTTCATGCATTTTAATATTTTTTGTGTTCAATATTCTGTAGGATCTCATATTGTCTTATATTACAATTTTTAACATATTAGTGGTTGGTTTGAGAATGTAGTCGGTTCAATTTTTCCCTATTATTATTTTATTATTTAAACTTTATTTCCCTATTTATAAATGATTTCTAAAATTATGTGTGTGTTTTAAAATGGGTGATTTCTAGGGGTCTTGTTTCTAAATGTATATGATTGTTCATATCCAAAAATGAAAATTGTTGGAAATATTATGAGGACATGTGGTGGATATTTTTTCAAAAATAAGGATTTTCATAGTCTGGTATGTGGGTTTACGCATAAGGGAATCCTAGGTACCTTTCTTGGAATATTAGAAATATTACTCAGGGATTATCCCACCCAACCAAGCAAGATTTAATTACAATACCAACAAAACTGATGATGGGGATTTGTTGGATCGAGTGTGAGAATTGACCTTCATATCCATGTTCACTCACAAATAGTATGAGGATATTCGGCCCCCATAAACCCAAAATACATAGGGATTTTCCATGGTTCTTATAGAACATATTTACCCATTTCTATTTATGGATTTATATTTAGTACTAATAATTTTAGATAACACTCTATATACACCACATGGGTGTATACAGACCTTATATTGTCTAACTCGGGTAAGGTGAAGCATCACCATGGGGTGGTTGTGGGTAATCTTGTTACTGGTCATCTTTGTGGATGGTGATGATGATAGTGACATGGTGAGTTTTTACCTTCATTCTACATGGATTATGATGCTCATTTTATTAGACCTATATAATTCATTCATTTTCATTTTGTGTAAGAAAATTTAATTATGGAATTCTTGTGACTCTTTGTGTAGATTTTTTATGGATGATGTTTTTGATTCATTTTGTACTTATTGGATGTTTTTTATTTCGGATGAGTATTTTTTTTGGTTGTTATTTGGGGGAAAATAATCCCCATGGGTATCATTGATTCATAATAACTAGGTTATATCATGAAATGATTGGGAATGCCCTTCTGGAAAATCTATGAGCTAGGTTGGGTGTATGGATGGATGACAACCCAAACTAGTTCATGAAAAAATATTCCAACAGTACTCAGTTGTGATAGAACAACACATTACTGAAACTACTATACCAGTCCATCAGTATATATTGAGTCCAAAGAGACAAACCTCATGACTATCACACATTAAAATAATTATAATTGTACACTCCCACACAACCCATTATCCCTTTCATGATAGAAAACTCTGGGGAACTACAAGTGTGTGAACTATCTAGTGTTTCCAAAAAACTAAACCTCCAACATACGTACCATGGATCCCATTACAAATATACACTTTATATTGTAAATATAGAAAAAAATGAATAAATAATTCATTAATCATAAATATATCTCACTTCCATGGTGCTCTCTTGAATAATCCCCACAAAGATCACTCGTATATTACATAATAATAAAAATATAACCCACTAAAGTGTTTTCAACAAACACTAAGGGTATTAATAACAACCCCAAAAACATATATCCATTTATTTTAAATTGAAAAAATTATTTTATGAAAATCATCTCATAATGTTGTGATATTTTCATGAAATTAATTTTCCTCATTTATCATTATATATATATATCATTATCAAACCAAACCATTCATCTTTTTAAATAATATTAATGAAATAACTTGAAAATAAACCACACCCCATTTAACATAAAAATTTCCAACAAACATACATGTATTTTATTAAAAATCAAATAAAGTCAAAATACACATTTCCCCCCCAAAAAAATAAATGGACAACAAAATCATTCTTAAAATTATCATCGAATAATTGACCAAAAATTTTCACATATGAATTTAAAATTACTGGCCAAACCATTTATAAATATAAAAATGTTGATGGAATGTATTCATGTAATTGTAATATGTATCGTATATTGTTTAATATTCATAAAATGTGATTGAAAATATTAATAACAATTTAAATTATAAAACAATGTATGAAAATAGAATCACTAGCCACAAAATAGATGGAATCGAGCCACAATGCCACGCATTCCATAGAGAACACATAATCATGCCAATAATCACCGTCTATATGAAATAAATGAAAAAACGCCATAAATTATACAAACAATACATTTAATCACATCAACACATAGATTCTAGTCATTACGTAAATGATACTTAAATGTGAACAAGAGAGGGAGGAGAGGGGAAGATATGAAAGAAGTAGAAGAATGGAAAGCTTAAATAAATATATTGGAAACCATAAATAAGAAGTCACAAATCAATCAAGGTTGAATATTTTATCTCTTATTGAGATTTATGTGTAACACCCTAACAATTTTCAGTATATTTCTCTATAAATTAATTTTTTTACTATGATATATTTATTTACATGATAAATCAATTTTAAACAAAAAATATATATTATTCATTGTTTATTATCAAATTTGAATGTAATCACCATTTTTTGGATTAGAGGTTATGAAAAGAACCAACATTGTTACTAAATATTATTACATAAAAAGGATGAAAATGAATCCATTTGTAATCAATTGGATAATAATGAATATAATGGAGCTGAAAGAAAAAAAAGAGAGGTTTTTCTTTAAGAATATATTTTTATACACAATGATTTTTTTTATAAATTAACATAATAATTATTTATTAAATATTTTAATGAAATATTTTTATAATATTTTCACTAAATTATTTTGAAATTAATATATTTAATTTTATGCTGAAATTTATAAAAATGAATTTAATTTTATAATTAAAAATACAATTGTTCTAAAACAAAATATGTTATGGCTTTTTCCCTTTTTTTAAAATAATTTATTCCGTGTATAGATAATAAATAAGATAAAATGTTAAAAATATTATGAATCATTATTTATACATTTTTTAATGAGATTGATTTCATTTTTGGTCATTATAAATTCTAACACAGGTAAACATTCATTAATACTATGCAGGTTGATAGGATTAACAAGAGGATAAAATGAAGTTAAAATGTGTAAAATAACCTAAAATGTTTCTACATTTTATTTTTTATTTTTATCTCAACCAATCATTGTCTTATAATCTAATTTTAGTTACTTTGGTTACACTTTCACTTCAATGTGGATTCATTGTGTATTAAATTTTTTAAATATTTAAAAGGGTTCAACTCCCCTATTTTAAAAAAGTTAATATCCTATACTTTCATATCCACACTCCATGATTCCATTAGTGAGGTTACCCAAGAAAATACTAACATAAATATCACATTAATCTCATAATTTATATAATAATTCTCATAAAAAGTATCACCACACATAGACCAAAAGACTGTGTGTCTTGGTGATTTTCGATATTAAGATCTTAATTTAATACTCATACACATAGTTCTCAATAATAATTTTCTTATATACCCTTTCCTATATATATCACATTATATTATTGTCATTGTATCTCAAGGAATAAAAATAAAGGTAAGGGGTGAGCTCAGGCGCCTTGTTTGGGAAATAATATCATATTGTATGAGATGTGAAACATGAAGAAGTACATATGAAATCCATAAATATCATAGTATGAGATCAAAATACCAAAGATTATAATTATAAAACATGATAATGTGAAATAATATCATAAGGATATTTTTAAGGATTTGTAAATGTAATGAATTGGAAGAAAATATATATCAATAACCAAAAAACATGCGATCTTTAAAAAATTTGAGGAAATGTTCAAAATAAAATGAAAACATGGAAACATAGCATAACATGATAATAAATTTGAAAATGTGGAACAATAATAATCCTATTATTTCTTATAATTATGAACCCTACTACCCACCAACCCACTCAATAATAAAATTGTCATTAGGGATAATTTCTTTCAGACTCACCCTTTTGGAACTTAGCTACATGATATCCCATTCACATATTACTTCTATTTTATAAGATATTATTCTTTACCCAATGCATTGGAGACAGATAATGGTCCCAAATGTCTCATAATATATACATTGTTTTAATACTTGATAATAATTTTCATAACACAAAATATACCATATAAATATTATGGGTTACATGGAATTTATAAATCATCATATATAGAACCCCTAAAAATAATTTGTTTCATAAACCCATCAATAATTTTACATTTCACTAATTTATGAAATCATATGATATCAAAAAATCACACTATCAAAATGGAAATATTTTATAATATCATATTTATGGTTATAAAAAATAACTTCATGAAAGATAACCCATGGTGAGTATATAGATGTTATAATACAAACAATTAATACAAAATTTTAAATAACTAAAGTAAAAAATCACAATCAATTTTTTAATGTGAAAGATAATACTTCTGATGACATTATTTTATGATTTTGAAATAAATCAACATAAAAAATAACAAAATGTTATAAAAAATGAGAAGTGAAAAATTAGTTGAAAACATATTCTTTCAAATAATTATTTACGAAAGTATATGATAAAAATACACAACGTCTTCAAAACAAAGAAGTGAAAATACTTTTAATGCATTTTATTTTCAAAGAATGCTTAAAAATGGAGAATTGAAATTGATATAAAACATCAAGACACTAAAGTGAAATTTCTTTTAAAAAATATAATTTTATAAAAAATATTCCTTTATAATGAATCCTATGAAAAGGAATATATTCTATTAAAAGGAAATGTGGATTATGTGATAAAAAGGTTTAGTTTTAAATGAATAAAAACCATTCAAAGAATTCGAAAACCCATATAGTTCAAAATGATAAATATAACATTACATTAAAATTAAATAACGAAATTAAAACGAATGTTATATATAAAATGATTTCTTATTTTTCACTATGAAAAAGAGAACATTGTTTGGAATTAAACATAAACAAATAGAATAAAAATATATTAAAATTAATGGGAATTATTATTAAAAATTAATTTTAAAGAATTATTAAAATCATCACAGATGAATAATTTTGTGTCATACAAGATTTTATTATAAAATAACTTGTATATTAATTATAAAATAATCATAGGTTATAGAATATCAATAGTGAATGATACTAGAAAAAATATTAGTGATTACAACCTGATGAAGAGAATTGATTCATAAAACCCCCAATAAATTTAGTAAATTTACATTCAAAATTCAGAAGAAGAATGAAAATATATTTTTTATTGAAATAACATGAATTTCAGGATGTATTATATAAAAATACATTACTGGACTGTATATATCTCATATGAATAATAAATTGGTTTAAAACATTAAAGTATCTCAATGAAGAGATGTTGAGATGATAAACCATTACTGCCTTTGTATATTTTGAATCAGAACACCACGAGAGAATGAAGTTGGAATAAAACATTGTGTATTGTGAAATAAACTGAAATCATGAAAGATAGTTATCATATTTTATTATATAAAAAACTAAAAAAATAAAATTGGTATATATGATAATCATTTGTTAAGGGATTCCAATTTTAGACGAAGACACCACTTCCTTGTTTCCCCACTAAATAAAAAGTTCCATAAACAATAGCACAAAAAAAATCCAAAAAATATATTTTAGAACCACATTCATTCAAATAAATATTTACTTTTTTCATTCATAATTATTATCAATATGTATATTAGTTAGTTTTTTCCTATTTTCCGATATTGGGTGTTAAGTGTTTTTACCATTTTTTTATATTTCCATTGAAGTAATGTGAATGTTAAATATTCATTTACGATAGATATTCAAATATAATTATTGTTACTATAATAGATGAATTATAATGTTTTATATAGTTTTATTTTTTATTCATGTTATCTTTATTGACTATCTTAGAATATAAAATACATAATGAATATTTTTTTGGTTGTTTTCATCCTAAAAATGGAGTTTTCAAAACAATTGAGTTAAATATTTGTTTTTCCATTCAAAAAAATAATAATTTAACTATTTATTTTATTTAATACCATATATTATGTTTTTATGATCATTCATTATATAATTTCGTAGTATTATTCATGTGGTGATCAAAATGACCCAATCCTTAGCACACATTATCCTGATTGGTAAATATAGTTAAAGATATGTTTATTTTTACATAATGTCACTATAAAAGTATAACAATGAAATTATTTTGAAATTATAATGATGGTGAAATTTATTTTAATATATGTGTATATAGAGTCAAAAAGTATATTGAAAATGGAAAAAAAAATTCTTCCTTAGGGATGTATTCTGCACAACGCAAAAATATTTTTTTTTGTTACTCACTAAATGAGACTATTAAAGGTGGATAGTATGTGACAATTTAAAAATAATCAATACATTATAAAAATACAAATTTTTCACAAATTGTATAATTAAAACCATCCTTAATAGTTAGTGATGAAAAAACTAAAGCATCGATTCATGGAGGTAGTAATATCCCCACACACACTAATGATGTTTTTTATTATACTGAATATTTGAAATAGAATAAATAATAATTATACCAACATTATAACAAAATCTCAACAAACTATAGATTCTTATGATATTATTTTACAATGTTTATCATTGGTTTAGTATGTAAATAAAAATAAAGTACTATTAAGAATGTTGTGATACCTGTTTTGAGATCATGAACGACATCTTGATAGGGCCTTAGATTTTCGGAAATTAGGCTAATTTTTTTTAACAAGGGAACTGTGGAATTTGTAGGACATTAAAGACTGTATTTTTTTACTTTTTAAATTATATTTTTAAATTCTATTTAAGTATTGAAGAGGTGGATGTTATCCCCATTCATAGGTGAATAAGAGGGACTTTTCAATGGAAACATATAGTAAGAATGGGTGACAATGGAATGGAATGATATTTAGGTTTGTTAGGTTATGTAAGGTTGGACTGACATGTGGTTGATACTTTACAACCAAATATATTTTTCTATGGTTGGAATTTCATTTTAATTTTACAAAATTTGAGCCACCTAACATTAGTCATTTAAATAATTATTACACTTAATTAAATATTTATAATAACTATTATTTTATTTATAAAAATATAACATGACTCATATTATCAAATTTTAACATGAGGAATCTGAATCCATTCCCAATTAAATCGAATACTATTTCTAAATAGGATGGAATCCGTATTCAAATCAGAACATATAATGTGTTAAAAAACTATTTTTCAATAAAAATGTCGTCTTAATCATAAAGTGTTATTAGTCTTATTTAGAATTTATTACTCATTAAATATTTGTTAGTTCATTTTTTTATATGCTCATACATCATATTATTGTTTAATGTTAATTGTGATTCTTTTATTATTATAAATACTAAATATAATTAAAAGTATTATTATTTGTAAAATGGATGTTTAACCAGGGTAACTAATTTTTTCCATGAGTAACATAATATTTATGCATATAAATTTATTGACCATTTTTGTATAATTTTTACCCACTTATATAAAATTTAGAATCTATTTTATTTTATTAAAAAAACAAATTATTAATATACTAATGTATAATATTTTTTATAAAATAGAACAAACACATAGGTACTAAAATATAAAATATTTCTTGTCATTAAATCATGATAATTTAGAATATATAAAATTATATAAAATTAATATATTTGGTTACGAATTATTTTCAAACTTTTTAGATTATCAAAAATTTGATAATTTTTAAAAATTTAGTTTTCATTGTAGACCTAAAATTAAATTCTTTTAAAAAAATGAAAACATCCAAATAATATAATATGACTATGAGAAATCAAAAAATTCTGTAATTTTTTTTAAATTCTTTCCTTAAAACTTATACATTTATTATTTAAATAAAATCACAAAATTTCAAGAAAAAAAGTTTTATTATAGGGAATAGTTTTTTGGTATATTAATTATTCATCTACAATTACTGTAAGTCATAAATATATATAACAGATAGAAATATCCAATATATAATTCAAAATTTTAGAATAAAGAGAAACATTATTATTTTCATAGATGTACTAATTGAGTTTTATGTTTAAGAAGAAATTTATTTTTTTTCCTTATATATATATATTCATTAATATATATTTAAAAATTATATCTCCACTATTTACATGTACATAATATATGGCTATCTAATAATGGTCTATTTTTGTTTAGTTTTCACCATTTCATGTGGATAAACCAATAACAATGAATATTAATTATAGGAGTAAAACATATGCCACTACATTTATCCCCTAAAATAAATTATTTCCTCGCAAGTCAATTATCATATACTCATATCAATTAATAAAATTTCAAAAATAAAATTAATGTTTCAATATATAATCCTTGATATCATAGGGAAGACTATAAAGCACTTATTATCACAACACATATCATGGAAGATTACCTCGTACCTAGGTATCAATGTAAGAGTTAAGTATTTGGTTTTATTATTAGTTAATTCATAGATTTTTGTACACTAATAGGATATCATAGTTTATTTAGAATTTTTTTTTCAAATTCTAGTAATATTTATTGATTCAATTTTAAGATAGTCACTCTATTACGAAAAATAAAATCCATTTATTTTTTTATTTTTCTTAGAGAGAACAATATAATTTTCATAAAAAATTTTCCCAAAACATAATAATTCAATGACTAAATTATTTCTTAAAAAAATAAATTATTGTAGTGAAAAAATTGTCACTGAATGATATCTAAATCGAAGAATGTTTATAATCCTATAATACATACAGTAATTCGGGGTGGGGGGGGGGTATGTGAAAACATAATTACCACCATCTACTTAACTGAAAATAATTTTATATGTTCCTCCTTGATCCTTAGGTATAATAGCTTATGTATTATTATCATCCTCATTAATCGATAGATTAAGGGATTATCATTGAAAATTAATTTTTTCTCTATGATTGAGATATTAAATTTATAGTCATTCCATGGAATGAGTACTATAACAACCCAGTTATATTGAAAGAAGTCAATACATATTTTTTTCAGAATATTTAAAACATTACACAAATAGATACCCAAATAACATATTAGTTTAGGGGCATTTGAAACACATAAATGTAAACTATTAAACATGAGTAAGATACATTTTCAACCACTATGTTATTCAATACAGAACCATTCTTTGTAACACTATACCTAACACATATCATTATATCATAGATGTAGACATATAAAAATTGGTGATATAAAATTCTCAATTAGGAAAAAATAGTTATAAGTAAGCATAAACAAGATAATAATTGTATATAAACATGATCGTGACACTATAAGATCATGCTATATATATATAATATAATAAACATATATCATGGATTAAATACTTACATTTCATATGACATGAATCACAAGGGAAGCATGAGAATAAAAATATCATAGGAATAGGACATAGAGTTTTGGGTATACACCAAAAAATAAAAAAACATATGTCAAGGATAACTACAATGACTTTCAAAAAATATTAAGATTGGGATAATAACCCACATACCTACTACGGCCTTGGGATTACCTCCCATGTAACTTCTTTATTTCGAGAATGGGATGTCTATCTATATACCCTCTTTTTTAGGGCATAACATAACCACTTGTTTTTGGATTGGGATTCACAACTCTTTACGCTCTTGTTTTGGGCTTGGTATTCCCTCATATGTACCCTTGAGCTCCTAAATCATTTAATATTACCTATTACATTGGATGGTGATATAGGTAAAACCCATTACATAATAAAATTATAAATACATTCCATAAGAGAATAAAAATTTCGTCAAACCGTGACCCTTAGGAAGATATGGAATTCATCAACATCCAATCACAACCAATGAAATAAATTGGGTATCATAAAATTTTAAATATATCAAAACCTATAGAAAATATATATGATTCATAATCATTTGATTCTATAATGATCCATTAATATAAGTGTGTCTTTTAGGAATTCATCTTGGTATATCCCATTGATGATAAATGGGTTTCATAAAATATAACCTATGGAATATTAACGATCTTGATTAACATATAACCAATTAATGATTAATGGGTCTTCATAAAAATCATTTCATCAAAACATAAACCATTTAGAGAATGAATATTAATGTAACCTTTTTTTTCAATTCTCATTAAGAAATGGGTAATACTCTTGGATTTCATCTTATATTTAAGTTAATTTTGAAGTATATTTCAAAAAAATTTCTTGAGGAAAATATCATTTCATCATTGGAAAATTATTTTTAATACATAAAACCATTTGAAAACCATGTTAATGAAAATAAAAATGAAAATATATAAAGGAACATTTTAAAAAATTAAATTCTATTCCATTAAATACTTATTGAAAACATATATTGAAATCTTGAAATAATTTAGAAAACAATTCCATTTAAAATAGTTTTAAATATTATAAATAACCTTTGAAAATAATTTATTAAAAAAACATTTACTTAGATATTTTTCATTAAAAATATTATTAAAATAATTTATTTCCATAATATTTAGTAAAATGTTTACAAAAACATTTTGGTTGTAATCGTTTAAATGAAATCTTAATGGAAATAATGTCATTATGGTCGATAAATCCATTCATATCGAACATTCCTCTTTCACTGTATAATGTATATAAATGTCCCTTGACTAGAAAATGACAAGAAGGTTAATTTTTAAGAAACTTTTGACTAAAAATATGATAATAGGTAAAATTATCTTTTAAATATCATTTGATAGTTGTAAAATATTTTTTTGAAAATTACTTTTAGAAGAGATTGTTTTAAGGAACACATGTTTCTGATAGAAGTGAGGGTGGAGTCGATATTTATTAAAAACACATTATTAACATACTTATGAACCAAAGAATGTAATATTAATAAAAATACAAGAATATAACATCAATAACCAGACGAAAAAAAGTAATGAGAGTTCTTTAGATATGGATCATAATATTTATTCAAAGGATTTATAATCCTAAACAATCCCAAAATGCAATGAGATTATTACAATAAACACTCACCACTCGGTAACTTTAAACCATATATACCATTTAAGAAAATGAAATTACATTAATGATAAAATAGAAATTAAAAATTTGGATTCAGGATATATCATTTATTATGTAGTATATTCACATCTCATTAATATGGGTGTATAACATGGCCTCTATCTCAATGAAGAAAAATTGAGACAAAATTAATTCACTTGTTTGTTAAAATTTTGAAACATAAACCCCTTGAGAAAAATATCATAAAATGGTTAATTAAATACCAATAAAAAAATTATAATAATAATATAACATTTAAATTTTTGTTATAAACACCACTAAAAATGATTGGGTTTTGAATAAAGCATGTTTCTCACAGAAATAAAAAGTGAGATGAATTTCTTTTACCTTATGTCTTGCTTCTCATCATAATTGTAACAAAAATACATTAATATAAGTTTATTATTAATCTATCACAAAACCACATTAATATATCTAATACCATAAATGGTTTGAATATAACTTTATATTACACTCTCGAAAATAATTCTATGTAATGGTTTCACTTCAGATAATATTTACTTTTGTTCATGTGACTTAATTCACTACATCATTAGTCCTTAAACATATATCGTGATTTCAAAAAATGTAAATTATGATATTAATATCATTTATATGTAAAATATTTATATTTTAATAATATATATTATATTGATGTATGAAATTTAATACATAGTTCATCAAGATAATAACTCATGCATATGCATGAATGTTATGTCAGTTTTTTTATAATATTGAAATTTAAAAAAGTAAATGAAATATATATATATCATTAATCTAGAATTATTATTTCACATATATCATATATTTTCACTAAAACCACCCTTTATAAATTCTATATAGTGTGTTAATGAATCACATCATTTTGAGGGCGGGTTGTTGCACACTTCATCAAACGAAATTACCGTATTTAAACAAAACGAAATGTTTAAATATATATGTTTTGAAATATGTTTGATAATATTAAATATATAATAATTATCTTATGTATCATATATAAATAGTGTATCCATCACAATTCCCACCATTGTAGGTGGTAATTGGAGGTTGAACCATGATCATTTTGGGAGGTTCTTGTTTACATTACAATAAATTGTATGTTCATTACCAATGAGTTGAAAGTGTGTGTAACTATAGGTCATACCCATATAATAAAATATATTGATATTTTTATGATACTGGTTTTTTATAATAATGCAATATGGTTTTTATAGGGTCAGGAAAATCAAAGTAAGAAAAAGGAGCACGAGGGAGGATGCTACCTCTTCTTTCGGTAACATCTTTCAGTTTTTACCACAAGGCATCCTTTGAATTCATTATTCATAATGGGAGGTTTCAATGACAAAGTTATATATTTTATGAAGTTTATAATGAGAATATTTAATTAAATTATGTGTTTTGAGAGGTTTGGGAAGGGATATATATGGTGGACATTTATAGGGGATGGAAAGGACTCAGTTAGATTCTTTAAAAACAAGTTATGTGAACCAATGTTTTTACCCAGAATAATCCATCCAAAACCAAATAAATTAAATAATAGTAGGTTAATTTATAATAAATGACCATAAAGTGTGTTTTTACAAGTCTCTAGGTCATTTGGGCCCTAAAGATTAAGTTTTAGTCAATTGTTAAGTTTAATTTTTCATCAATTGTTTTAATTAATTTGATCTAGTTTCACTAAAAATATTGGACGAAAACTAAGATAACCTTGTTATAAAATATAAATTATTCTGATTCAAAATATTGAATCCCTTTTTATAAATTCACAAAATTGAATTCTTATAAATTAATTTAAATTTTATCCCATAGATGGGATGAAAATGTAGGGTTTTTATAGTAAACATGGGAAAAAGATTCCTATTTTTTTATATCAAATTTTAAGGTAAAATTAATTTAAATGAAATAAATTGGATTAATATATATATATATATAGTATAATTATACTTTATAACCGAAAAACTATATGTAAATATAAAAATAAATTAGATGAGAAAGCAGTTTTGAATGAAAATTCAATATTTTTTTTACTCTTCATGGAAAAATAAAGTTTCTCAGAAAAATTAAAAAAAATTAACATAAGATAAATTATACATTATAAATTAAAAAATGAATATTATTTTTTTAAAAATAATTTAATTAATATATTTAGAACTCATTTTATTTTATTTTCTATAAAATCCTTAATATTTATTAATATTATTATTAATATGTTTACTGTCTAGGCTATAACTATCTTGGTTAAATAATTATATCAATAAACTTTTGTTTCTTGTGAACTCAGTGTTGTTTGTAATTTATACCAAGTTTGTGTTACGGGTAACATAGTCGAAGTTGGTGCAGTTAGAATGGAATGTTTGAACAACTAAATTAATGTAATATGTGTTATATATTGTGCTTCTTGAAGTTAAAAATATCAAAAAGAATAAATTAATTCAAAAAATAACAAACTCTTAGGGAGTTACATTTTAGCCCCTTAAGATGAATTTTTCCATCAAAACTAATCTTGGCATCAAAGGATAAATAATTTTTTGTTAATTTCATTAAATCCAACATATTAAAAATGAAAATTAAAACAACCATTAAGTAACAAATTTTTAAACATAATGGTTACCTAATGTAACATAGAAATAAGTTTACAAAAAAGAAAACATAAATGGGAAGTGAAAACACTGACAAGGAAATGAAGTATGACTATAATGTTTTGAAGGAGAGTGATAAATAAAATGATTAATATAATTTTAACAACCAATGTCACATCTCAAAGATGATTGAAAAAAATATTTGATGTAATCATAAAGGATGATAAGATGATAAAAATTTAATTCAATATCATTTCAAAATGATTAATATTTTTATTAAGGAGATATACATACATGATTTCTGAAAAATATCATCATTTATTTAATTGCTAAACTACCACTTTCTCAATTATTCCATGAAATTAATGTGAATTATTAATTCATGTAGCATTAATAGATCATGATATCCATAAATAGAATTGTAGGTCATTTCATCTGTCTCTATCACAACAAAGGGTTAGGAATACATATCCAATATGAAAAAATCCACTTGTGTAGAGATAATATACTAATCTCACAAACATCCATTGAAGTTTAATATAATATTCTCATAAATTCTTAACATTGTATCCATTCAAAAACATAATTAACATTTTTTCCTTAAATATGCTCTTATCTAATACCGAAAAAAATTTCATTGGAAACATGGGTCTATTGTCATACTTAGAAAATATTAGATGTGATTTTATTTTTATATAATCCATATAGGGGAAGACAATCACATGAAATCCTAACGAATAATGAATAGTAATATTTTCATTGAGATTATTCGTACCAAATCAAACATAAACAAATTCCCAATTAAAGAGGGGATGATAAGTATTTACTAATTATATTGGTTCACATCCCCCATTATGATATCATTATCTATCCTCTTATTCTATTACAATGGAGGTCTTTGTGTATCATCTTTCACATTAGTCATTAGATTGGGGATCTTATTATGATAGTGGTAAAACTCCATGTAATTGAAACATTGTTGTGTGGGAGGTGAATTATATAAGTATTTATCATTATCCACATCATCAGCTAACTTACACCCATCACATAGAAATTAAACCACTCTATGACCTTCCATTCAACCCATAAAATATTTGGATATCCCTTTATAAATATTCCATTCATGTTTCATCCCATAATTTGTGGATAAATAAAGTACCATTTTCGTTTCACTATTTTTGTTATATTTTCCATAGAAAAATGTCATCATTTTCATTAAAAACCATCAAATTGATGCATAACTATTACCTTTATTAAAACCATTATGTAAAATCTAACACCTTTTTTATATCATCTAATTTCTCTTAAAGGAAAGGACTTTTGAGAAATAGGTTTCAAACTGGAAAATAATCGATAAATTTATATTTCTGTTTGAATGATAATATCCATATATTACCTCTGAAACTGTGTAAATATTTCCTCATAGGAATGATAATATTTATATCCCCTCTTCTAACACCCTAATAATTCCTTTTATATATTTTTATGAAGATACCGAGGAATGTATTTATTTAAAAAATAGTTATATAACACATCCAAATCCATGGATTATGTTTCTTATTTCTACCTCATATTATTGAGTAAAGTCCACCATTGATCCTATTTACTTTCAAATAGAAAAATATCCCAAATGTCTTTATCTTGTCTGAAAAATTAGAGATCATAAATATCATTATAGTGGTTTTGATCCATTGTTCATCAACAAGTGTATCAGAAGACCCACTTAAAGATGTTAGACAATGCCTCATAGGGGATTCAACAAAATGTAGTTCTATCCTTTTCCCATTTGGTAGTTCAACATAGTTCATAACATGAGAAATTTGGTTAACTATTGAAATGGTATTTTTAATTCCTTTTGTCATAGAATTTATATTTTAATGATGAAAATCACTGCATTGTCCATTGTAGTCACCATTAACATGGTTCCTCCAAATTCCAGATAGCGCCTAAAACCAAAATCAAAGAGTTTACAACACATGTGATATTAAGAAACCATATAATAATGAAAACTAAATAATTATATGATTTCTAAATCCGGAAACTTCCATAATCTATGAAGACATAGTTTTATACTAGGAAATTTCTATAAAACTTATTATTAAATCCACCCTAATGGATTATATAGAGTTTTTGACTACCAAAGTAAATACCATTGTAGTGTCAAACTAGGTGTGTCGTAAGAAACGTTGTTATGTACCAGGTTACACTGGTTCAGGTCCAACACAACTTTCTAGAGTTTCCACTCCTAGGAACATCTATTCCAGAACAACATCTAATTTTACTATCAAAATGAGGATGTATTTCATGGAACTCACACACACTATCCTTTTCCAAAATTGCATAACTTTTTCCTTAAATTTAACTCATCCTTATACTTATCCTTAAGGACATCCATAAAAATATCCTTAGAAATATAAATTAGATTTTATCAAATGTTTTTCCCTCCAATATTTCAATGGTTTTATAATAATTTTCTATGATACCAACTATAACACCATAGTCATAATATAAATATACATTATTTTCGTTATGTATAATATAAAAAACAAATCAAAAATAAATTCTCAAATACTGTATTTGTTTAATGACTTTGGAAACATGGATGCACAAACAATGTTGAATGTCCAAGCTATATTATTTCCCACTACGTTCTTCATGACTAGAACCATTTTTATATTCACCAAAATTAATAAATATATTAATATTATAGGGGATGAATCATAAAAATGGGAGAGTTCAAATTCTCATAATAAATATAAATGGAGATATGCAATCATAAACATGGACATATGGGTACATGAACGTTATCATGACATTAGATGTAAATAACCAGAATATCAAATATCATAGACATGAATCATGGAATAATGATCAGTAGTTTAGAAGAAATAAATCATAATGGAAAAAATAATAAGAGAATATCATAGGAATACAACACGAAATTTGAAGCATAGACATAAACATAGTATATCATATTTCAGGGAAAACTACCAATACATTCACAACATGAAATGGTTGGGATAATAACATATGTACCTACTCTGGTCTTGGTATTCCCTCTCATATACACTCTTGTTTCTGGATTAGGATGTCCACCCATGTAATTTCTTGTTTTGGGCTACAGATTCCCTCCTATTTCGAGCTTGGGATTCCCTTCAGTGTACCCTCTTCCTTTACAGTTTGGATTCCCACTCATTTACCCTCGTGAGCTCATAAAAAATTTATTACTACCCAATGAATTGGAGGGAGATATAGGTACCACACATTACATGATAAAATCATAAATATATGTTCCATAATATAATAAAACATTCATCATTACATGTCCCATAAAAAGGAATTGTTACTATATACATCATATCATAACCCATGAAATGATATAGGCATCCTAAACATTTAATAATATCATAATCTATTGAATCAATTTTGAATTCATAATAATTTCCACCTAGAACAAATCCTTAATGAAAGCGGGATTCATAGGAATTCATCAGTGTATAACCAATTTAAGTGTTATG
The DNA here is from genome assembly GCA_963277665.1 of Viscum album. Lineage (NCBI taxonomy): Eukaryota > Viridiplantae > Streptophyta > Magnoliopsida > Santalales > Viscaceae > Viscum > Viscum album. The sequence continues at coordinate 663,480,644 of OY728143.1, read as the reverse complement.
GATTTCATAAGCATATACCATCTAGAATAGTAACATGATTTATTAATATATAATCAATAAAAATGAAATTGGTTTCATAAATATACATCCATAAAAAACTAAACTATTCTAAAAATGAGAATGGATAGAACTGTTGGATCATTTCCTCAAAATACGAATGGAACCATTGGATCATTTCTAATAAACTCATGAGTTACACCAACTGATCTCATCAAAGAGGGAAAATATTTTTTAAATAATTTCTAAATACCATTCTAGAAGAAAATATCATTTATTACGGGAAAAGTTATTTTGAAAATATATGACTATATGATAAAAATTTTCATGAAAAGTACCATTCAAACTTATAAGGGAAAATTTGAAACATTATGAAACCCACTTCATTTGAAAACCACTCAACAAAATTTAATAAATTCTTGAAAACAATTTTAAAACTATTTCTTTTTATATACATTGAAAATTTATAAAATCATATTTGAAAATAATTTATGAAAATAAAAACTTTTTGATAACCATTTTCATTGAAAATGAAATTAAAATATTGAATTTAGAGAATATTAGGAAAATATTTTTGTTTTTAAAAAATAAAATTATAATACAGTAAAGGAAGCTACAATGGAATGACCATCATGATGAAAGATAAATACATACATGTAGAGCATTCCTTTGGTACCGTACAAAATTTAGAAATGTTCCATGACCATATAATGAAATGAATATTCCATTTTAAGAACCTTGTTTATTATATGGGTAAACATGGGAAAATTTAATTAAAATATCACAGGAAAATAGAAGAATAATTTTGGAAACATTTAATTTTGGAAAAAAATGATTGAAAGAATATATATTTCTGAATGAAGAGTTGGTTGTGTCGGGTTTTCTTAAAAATAAATTATTATGTATATTATGTATAAAATAATGGGAAATTGGTACCAATACATGAATATAAAATTAAAAACTATAGAATAAGAAAATTGATGGGTGGTCTTCAGATATTGATCATAATATTTCATTAATGTAAGCATAAACATAAACAATTCTGAGAAGATATGAGATTGTTTAAATAAACTCTTACCATATGGTAACATTGAACCATAATCCCAATTTAAGAAAATGGAATTAAATGAATATAAAAATATCGTGAAACTAAATAGATTCGTGATATAAAATTTCAAATGCATTATATCAACCCATCTAAATATTTTGGTGCATAACGTGGCATGTGTCTCAATGAAGGGAAATTGAGAAAAAATTAATTTACCAAATTTGTATATTTTGAAACATAAACCCCATGAAATAAAGGTAATAAAATGGGAATGTAAATACTCTTATATAGATGTATAATAATCCAACAATACATCTATTGTAATTATACACACCACAATAATTGAATGGGTTTTTAATAAAACATGTTTATCATGGAAATAAAAAGTTATTTGAAATTTATTTACCTTGTGTCTTGACTCTCATCATAATCATAACGAATTCCTATATAATAAATAAAATTTTATTACACATCTATCATAGAAAAATATTCATATATCTAATTCCATATATTTTTTTATTATGAATTTATATTACCCTCTTATTATCAATTCTATGTGAAGGTTTCACTTTGGGTAATATTCATTTTTTTGCATGTGTTGAAATTTGTTACATGTTTGGATATTTTACATATATCATGATTTACATAATATAAAACATGACCTATATATTACAAATATTCATTATATATATATTATAATAATCTATATTATCTAGATGTATTAGATTAAATGCATTAATCATTTAGACGCTAGGTCGTACATACACATGATCATTATTTCTGTATTCAGTTATAATATTGAATGTTAAAAAATCAGATTACACACACACAAAAACACACACTCACACATATATTTTTAATAGAATTATTATGTAATATATATCATATAATTTCACTAAACCCATAATTAATACATTCTATGTAGTTTTTGAATGAATCACATTTCATTTTTCGTTAGTGGTCCACACTTCCACATACGAAATTATCTTATATACATAAATTGAATGTCCACTAAACCAACCTAGGTCGACCCTGAACTGATCACCCAAGCCGGTCCACAAATTTTCCCAATTGGCGTTCCCAATCCTCATGGGTTCCAACTAGTGGTGGGCATCAAAATTTTATTTCTAGGAACAATATTTCCCATAAAAGATCTATAAATGAACCATAACAAACCAAAAATATAACTAAACTCTAATTTAGGAATAAGAAATATAAAAACATATCAACATACCTCAACATCATTTTCTACTTCCCCTCTTAACTAAAGGTCGAACTTACACTAATAATGAGCAACTCAGCCAAGATAATATGAAAAATGGAATCCTGTATTTGAAATTATAAAAAAGGTGTGACCATAAAAAATGATCAGTAGGGTATCTAAGATAATCCATAGAATTAGAGAATCTCACATCTCAAAATAATCCAATGATACAAGTTTGAAATAAAATTTTAAAATTAGGGTTTCCACATTTTAAAATAAGAAAAATGAATTTCCCATTCAAAAATCCAGCAGACATTACATGCTATTTCAATAAAACAATTTTTAATTTTAGAAACAGAACTCAAAACAGAAGATACCAAATAGGGGAAAGAATAATAAAGGTAAAGAATGATATCTGAAAATGAACTAGTATGAATGAATTTAAACAATAAATGTAAATAAATGAGTGACCATGGGTGATCCTAAACATCCTTAGAAGTCCCCTGGACATACTCGGTTTCAGAACCACCTGCCGATGTATGGTGAAGCACCAAAGTCTATAACCAGATGGTTTCCCTATAACTGACCAATGCAGTGGAAAACCCCAACCATCCTTACAGAAAATCTAGAGGGTACCAGCCCATCTAATCGAGGTTGATCATAAATCGTCACTCGATCATCTAAAAGATTCACAGAAACCCATGGTGGTTACAATAATATTGTGTAAGTAGGAGTCCATCACACGGGTGACTCATCTCACTACACTTTACTACCCAAAATATAGACACTCTATCCAATAACCCATAAATGGATATCCCACCTATAGAGGAGCCCCATATAAATTTACACATAATATCATCAATGGTCCCCATTGGGCTGTTAAACCATATAATCATTCCAATATTTCATAAAACATTTTGTGTTTCCAGTTAGGCACAATCACTTCTCAAAGCATAATCCATTCTAAAATCCCATATAAACATCACATTTGAATTTAATGTTCCTAATTGTACTTTGAGGATACATGTCATGAAACACAATCAAACTATTAATCAAACACCACTTTTACATTTGTATGCAAAAAAAACTACACTGAGGAACACCTTTAAAAACCAAGATTTTTAAAATGCATGAAGAAACACTTTATAAAACTCCTCTAAAACATTTTTTCAAAATACCACAAGAAAACCAACATTGTTTGGATAAAAAATCATAAAAACAAATGTTTTAAGAAAAAACAATTTCCAATAACCATCTTCACTTAAGGTCACATGCATGTGTGAACCTCATGCACCCATGGGTGTGCCAATAGCCAATGGCATGCCAAGGATAAAAAAAATATTTGAAACCATTTATAAAAGTCTCCATTTTCTTTCAATCAAATAAAACAACAAATAAATTATTTATAAATCCCCACTCATTACATTGAAACCACAAAACCATTTCCTTAAAATCATTAAAAATTTACTAATTAATTTAACATGTTTAAAATTCTATACCAATATAAATCAATACAGACCTGAAAACCAATATTGATATCAAATGCACACCAAAAAAAAATTATTGCCTTTCCCCTAAAATCCCCACTTCCCCAACATTATTTTATAGGAACAACAACTAAAAACATTGAATCGATTGATCCATTACAAAAATGTTTTAACAAATTTCCAAGTCATGTTCATTAATAAACGATGTAATGACAACATAATAATGTCGATAAATTTCATGAAGTCCCAATTACTCCTTAAAGAAACAATGGAAATTTAATTAAGTTTCCTAGATATCATAAAACTAGTCAATTTACTCTAAAATTCACTTCAATTATGTTAATAACAAATCAATTTCAAAGTTCAAAAATAATTTAAACAAGGGTTTTATAGAGTTCAGAATCAACCTGATAAATATATTTAAAATTCCAATCATCAAAAGAACCCATTAGGAATGCAAAACATGGAAAATCCTAACTCAAATCTACTAAAGATGGAGAAAAATATAAAGTGAAGAAGGCACAATGCCTCGAGGACCCCTCACACACCCATGACAACATTAGTGAGGTCACCAGACTAGAGAACTCACATTGGCTACAATGGGAGTCAGAGTCTGCCATCAGGTCAAGAGACAGATACCGCACAAAACGAGGGGAGGTTTTTTGGGATCAGTTGGCTAACTGGCCAAAGTAAGGGAGGCCGGATAAGGAAGGCCATAGGCTGAAGCACATGATGTTCAAGCACAAGAGGCCGGAAAGGGAGAGTCTGGAATTGCGAGGGCTAGAGTGGGAGTGGGAGAAGGGGAGTCCGGCACTGGGTGTCGAGGCGGGGTGGTGACCAGGAGTATGATGGTTGAGCAGAGAGGGGGTTGGGTGTATTAATGCGTGAAGTAAGGGTGAGGATGGGTGCGCAAGAGGCTGGATGAATGGAAAAATGTTGATGGATGGATGAAGCAGTGTTGGGGAATAGGGATGTTAGGAGCGAGTGTGGACCTACATGAGGCGGCGATGTAGGGATGGGATGTGTTGGAGGGCATGAAGCTGGGAGTGAGGACACCGTGAGGGAAAGGATGGGTGTGCTGGGTGGTGGCTCGCGCAGGGGAATTTCTTGGAAGGGGGGGGGGATGTGGGTAGATTAGGTTAACATATCTTTTTTCTCTTAATAATAATAATAATATTAATATTAATAACAATCAAATAACAATTTTAATATTGATAATAATAATTGCAATTAAATTAATTTTTTTTAAATTATATTAATATCAAATTCTAAATAATAACCATATTATTAACCATTATAAATAATTACAACATTATTATTTACACAATAGTTTCTTTATTATTATTCTTACGTTTTAAACATTTTACTTATTTAATTTATGTAAAACATTATTTCTTTTTAGTGAATGAAATCTTCACAAGCACTTAGGCCAATCATGTAGCTACCGCCTACTATGTGGTGCTCGTGCACTGGTCCAGAACCCACCAAAGTAATTGAACGTCAAAAAATTTAAATGGGGACCCGACCTAACCCATGACATAAGAACCCAGAGCCAGGAAATAATAAAATAAAAATAAATTAAAATGTTTGGGTGTGAAAATAAGTTATAAGGATATAATTTATAATAGAATACATAAATATTAATTATATAATAAGTATCATATATATATATATATACTTTTTCTATCACCATTGACACCATGGCAGTTGGTAAATGAAAGATGGATAATCACTATTCGGTGATGGGGTAGTTCTTCGTACAGATAAACATTATGTTTTTTACCCATTAGATGGATGTATGTATATGTTTCACAATAATATTTATCATAAAAACATATAACTAGATTTATTATAATGGTTTCTTTAAAATCATGTAATAAGGATAGTATAGGGGTGGAACAAGAAAATAAGATAGAGGAGCATGAGGGAGGATGTTTTCTCATCTCTGAGTAACTCCTTTTGGTTTTCATCAACGGGATTACTTGGACTACTATCTTCCAAAATGGAGGCTTCATGGAGGAATTTTGGGACTTTTTGAAATGTATTAGGTATATATTTTCTGATCCTAATTTGTTTTAGAGGTGTGTGTAAAGGGGGGAAGTGGTGTTCTTTTGTAGTTGTTGGAAGAGACTCACTTAGTATTTAAAAAACGTTAGGTATTCCCAAATTTCTCATTAAAAACGACAATAAACCAACCAAACTCAGTAATGCATAGTTAGTAGATAAAACATTTCCATCCACAGGGTTTTGTAATAGTTTCTATGTCATTTGTGCCCATATGGTTAAGGTTTTATCCTTTGTTAATCTTAATTTTTTCCTTTATCATTTTAATTAATTTTTATTACTTCTACTAATATTTTTTCTCAAAAATAATCCTTAAATTTTAAAAATTATAAAATTTCTTGATTAAAAATTTGAATCAACTTTTCCAAATTCACATCATGGAATTGGATTGAATTAATTTTTGTTTAATTCAAAATATTGGACTATAATGTGAGGGTTTAACGTAACAACATCCAAAAAAATTTATGGTTTTATATATTATTTCAATTTGAAATTGGATCCACTGAACACAATTAGATTAATATATGTTTATTAAAAAAAATAATACATTTAAAAAATATAATCTATCTATATAAAAATTAGATGAAAAATTAACATTGAATTAAAATACTGTATTTTTAATTATTCTATAGCTTCTTCTTCAGCGATGTTCCCCTCGCTCGAGCCCGACCCTAGGAAATCCCTGGAGAATAGGATTCTTGAAGAAGACACCTATATAAGATCATCATTGAAGCTTACTCTTCCCTCCTCTCCTCCATTTCGGTACAAAGGTTCTCATACGGTTACTTTTTCTGAAGATGAAGTTAGGGTTTTGGCGGATGATTTTGGTCTTACTCTGGTTGGGGTTTTCCATTGTTGGAGGCCCTCACATGCTTCGATCCGCCATACTCTAGATGTAATTGGTTTCTATAAACTGAATTTTGGGCTTTTGGATGAGGATCGTGTGGTGCTCCGCTTTGAGGATTGAGAGGAAATTTATTGATTCTTGAGGCGACGAAGCTGCAAAATCGCTGGTTTCAATATGGATATCTAAAAATGGTCTCTATTCGCCTTGGAGGGTTGTGAATCTTCGCTTATGCCGATCTGGGTATGTTTTTTGGGCCTTCCTCTTCAACTTTTTCATTCAGAATACCTTCTGGCGGTTGCAAGAGTTTTAGGCTTCACAGTCAAAATAGACTCCTCGACTATTAATCTCTCCCGCCCTTCAGTAGCTCATGTTTGTATTGTCCTGGACCTTGTAGGGGAGATGCCTCAATTTGTGTGGATTAAGAATGGAAGGGATGGTTTTATCGAGGAAGTACACTATAGAGATATTCCTCATTTCTACTTCAGATGTAAGAAATTTTGTCACTTAGCTTCAGCATGTGGTAGAAATGTCCAGTTGAGTAAGGGAAGGGGGGTCAAGGAAGTTGGTGATCAAATTGTTACAGAAAAGGATAAAGAGGGAATGCATATATCTGAAGTACAGGGGCACCTCTACTCGGGATGGTTGATCTGGTACAGTTTCAGGTTCCTTCTAGGCAGAAAAACCCCAGAATAAGTAGAGGCACGACACAGGTTCTGATGTCACTGATGGTTCTGGAGCTACTGATGGATCTAATGATAACCACCAAGCTTCTTCAGGTGCAGGCACTGCTGATGTTGAGAAGATAATTTCTGATGTATACACTGGACTTGGCTTCACTGTTACAAACAATGGGAAGCATTGTGGTAGGTAGATAGTGGCTGGAGACACTCATCAATCTTCAATGGAGGAAGATGCACATGCAGAGGTGCAGGCTGCTATCAAGTCTGATGACAACCCAATTACGTCTGATGTGGATAAAGGTAAACACACAACTTCTGGAAATGATAGTGAGTGATTTGAAGCTGTAAAGGACAAGAAATCTTGACCATGAAGGGACTACTACAATATCCCTAGAACAGTCATAACTAGGTCTACTCGAAACTCTACTACCATAGAAGTGGTGATCCATGAAAATAAAGAGAATGAGATCCTCCATGGTGGATTCTATTGTAATTATCATATTACAAGAGCTCAAATTGAATCTCTCCAAATTCTAAAGATAAGGCCTGAGGAAAACACTCCATGCAACACCACGGGAAGAGGCGAGATGATTTTAGCAGTTCCTGAGGGGACTAATTTTCGTTCTGATGAAGAACTAATTGCTAATATGCATGAGAGGTCTTCTATCCAGCTAAAATGATCAAGGTACTTGAATTCTTGCTCCCTTTAAATTGGACTTACTCTGATGGTTCACACTAATTATTCATCCAAAAATGGTGTTTCATAGAAAAATAAAAAATTAAACCTAAGGAAATTTTGACATTCTAAATTTAAAAAAAAATATTTTATCAAATTTAATTAATAATTTTTTCTGAAATTAATATTTTAATTTTTCAGACCAGAACATGAAAATTCATTCATCTGAGGAAATACTATATTGAATAATATGAAGTCATTACAGAAAAATATATTTTCTATTATGTTTTATGTTTATAAAAATATTATATATACTATTTGAAATATTTTTATTACTATAGATATTACAATGTTTAACACCATGGTTAAAATTATCCTATTTAAATAATTATAGTAATAAAATGATGTTTCATGGGATCTATGTGTAATGGGTAATGTATAAGAAATCGACATTGCATGTAGAACAAAAAAGGTTTATTTTGTGATATTGGATATTTTTACGTAGTTTATTCACATGGTATAAGCTATATCTATAATTTCAAGTAATAAAAAATATTAAAAAGATATAGTTAGTTCAAAAAAATTCAAAAAATCTTAGGTTATTACAAGTAATATCATTTTTACATTATTAACAAATGTATTCATTTTACATCTAGAGTTTGATACTATATGTCCTCCATTTTTATAAGTAAAGTATCTTCCCTAACCCTTGAGGGAATTACCTTTGTGCATTTTGACCATTTTTGATATAAAGTATATCCATCATTTATTCCATCATTGTCTTCTACAATTCATCTTTCATGAGAGCCCATATTGTTCATATTCAATGTGTTTGGAATTTTTTTATGTTAAAATTGTTAATAATATTTCATTCAATATAGTTTGGTATTATCATAATGATTCTAAATCCAAATCTCATTATTATATGTTTTTTTGAGGTAATCTTTTCATTGTCCCTCTGTCCAATGATTAACATGATTCATATGTGTTTAATCTCTCGCTAATATAAAAAATGATTGTAATGGGTGTCGAAACCACAGTAGTCTAGTGAATTATCATAATTATAACACCAATTAAACCATAAAAGTTATTTTCCTTTTATATTGTCAGATTTTTTATAGATCCTTTAGTTTAATGAATATTGTTCTTAGTCTGACCTAGGTTACTTTAGGTTGGGTTAACATTCATTTCTCAACATAATCCATCAAAAAAACTATAAAATAAATAATTAATAGTGACACCTAATGAGCAAGTGATCAATGAATGAATAACCCATAAGAGTTCCAAACCAAGTGTTTATTCCAATTCCAACCCTTTGTGAATCAAGTTGGTGATAATGATAATGAACATCCAACCCTTTTCGAGGTTATTACACCTGGTGAATGAATACCACATCCACAACTACTTTTAATATCTAAAAAATGATTTTTTGTATGATAATATCGTCTCCTTAAAACATTTCTAATATTTAAGGATGTCATCCGATAAATTAACTCATATTTGGGAATTTCAATAAGGTTCTCCAAACAATAACTTAAAATAATTAATCTAATCTAGAAAATAAATAAACCCTTCTCTAATTACAATTAAAGTGACATAAGATAAATATGAGATAAATAATAAATTAATATCAAAATCTAAATAATATATCTCCCGAAAAGTTCCAAAACATAAAAACCAAATGGATTAGTGTCTTTTATATCAAATATTTGAGCATCTTAATTTACAACACATTTGGAATGTTTTGTATAATTATGCTTTTAAAGACACATTGAAACACATTTTAGATGGTATAATCTAATTCATAACATGTGGAATTTAAATATAATAATTTGTTTGGTTTCAATGCTTAGTAAGGGGAAAATCATATTGTGTAAGATCAAAAACAATTAATTAGTATATAATAATGAAATAAAAAACATAATAAGTTATCATAAGACCATATATTGTAAATTAAAAAATGTGATAATGGTATATAATATTTTAACTATAATGTTACCTATGTGTAACATTTATTAATTAGATAAAAATATATAAAATAAATGAAATATTCATTTGGGCATAGAAATAAATTCGGGATTAGATTTTAAATTTGACACAATAATGAAAACATAGAATAATATAAAAAATAAGAATTTGTGGCCTAATATTAAACATATGATTTCTTACCATTATGAACCAGGATACCCACCAAAAAATTTAATCATAAAATTAGGATTAGAGATAAACACCGTCACACTCACCATATGTAAACCTATATATTTGATAACCTGTTTACATAAAATTTTCATCTCATAAGATATTCCCTTTTAAAAAGTGAATTAGAGTGAGATACCGGAATCACTAGTCTCATAATCCCTAAATTGGTATTAAACATACATATAATCGTCACAAAATATATTAAACCATAGAAATAAATCTGTTTCATGAAATTAAAAAACCATCATATATAGAACCCAAGAAAAAAGAATGTTTTTCTTAATATTATAAAAAACATCACATTTTTATGAACATAAGAAATCATAAGATATTAAAAATTAATAATGTCTAAATTGGAATCTTATATAATGATATATATGGAATGATCAAAACATCCATTCACAAATGATAAAATTTTGTGGGAAAATTGAATTAAAAAATCAAAATTTTTGAAATCTCTATTTAAAAATTTTATTTTTAAATTATATTCAAAATCATTTTTTGGGAGGGAAAGATTTTTTTTGAAAAAATTAATATAATGAGTTATAAAAAACCTTTTAAATGATATAATATTTCCAAAAAAGGTAATATACTTAGATCATGTTGACTATTAAATGAATATTTCAAAAATAATACATTAAAAATACATAAACTCGTTAATAATGGATGTTAAAATACAATTATAATATTTTTTAAATAATATTTTGGAAACGAGAATAATAAAATAATAATATTTTCAAAAATGGAAGACAAATTTCATAGAGATCATTTACTCATTAAGAATAATCATTTATATTAGAAGCATAAAAAATGCATGAAATCTATCAAAACAATATAAAGAGATGGTGAAAAAACATTTTATTTTTAATGTCTTGAAATACGTTTTTATAGTTTTAAAAACAGATGTCATTGATAATGATAAGGAATGATTTTCATGAAAATGAAATAATGGGAATGAAAGGATTATTGGATATAGAAAATTAATTTCAAATATGGAAAGGTGAACATTTTTTTGAAGTTAAAATATTTAAATTGATGAAAATTCCCTTTAATACGATAAGAAAATTTCTTAAAAAAATACATTTTAAAAATACATTATAAACAGCATGGAATTACTATTTATGGAAAAAAATATTTTTTCAAAAAAATTCAGGTTCAAGTAAATTATTATTTCATCATATTTTATTATACATCAGTATTTAAATCTAATAGAAAATGTTGAGTAATATTTCAAAATCAATATAATTGAGTAATGATACCCCCTTATGGGTTTATTAATTTTTTAATCAAATGTATTTTGAATGATGAAACTTATATGGTTCTATAAATACTATATATAAAATCATATTGTTTATAAAAATAAATAATTTTACTATTTACAGAAAAAAGAAATAATATATTAGTGAAAAACATTAAAACACATCTAACTGAAAAGAAGTTCAGACTAAGAAGCAAAAAAACCACTGAATATTTTCAATCACAAGCCCAATATATAATGAACATAGAGAAAATATAAATCATTGATTATAATTATATAATGACAAAAAATTAAAATGGGATGATAATTAAACCATATAATATAAAATGGGATGTATAACCTATACATGTCTCAAGGGGAAAATGTGATACAATGAAACCCTTACCTTTCATCCTCACATAGTCAAATGTGATCAACCCTCATATAAAAAAACATAACTATAAAAATATACTATTTTATAACCATATTCAAGCTATAAACTATATATAATTTATATTCATAATCATTATATATATTTATATTTTTTGGGGGTTTTCCCATTTTCCCACATTGGGTGGTTATAGTTTTGACCCTTTGGACTAGTTTCTTAGGGGAAATATTGTTGTTCGTAATTCCTTCGATGTTCATCATTAAATTTTATTTAATTTTAATATAATAGTTTAATTAAAATGATCAGTGTGGTTTAAATTCCATTCATTATTTCCTTAGTTATTGTAATAGAATTTGAAATCTACAATGAACTTTTGTATTGCATGATTTTCAATGTATGAATGGTGTTTTATTAATTAAATATTTAATTATTAATGAATATACCTGAAATAATTATTATTTAAATATTTATGTAATATTATAAAATAAATCAATTTTCCATAATCATTCATAATATAATTTCTTATAAATTTTCATGTAAGCGGTCAAACCAACCTAATCTTAAACACGCTTCTACTCGATTGGTGAGTATGGATTAGGATGTGTTTCTTTTAAATTAATTCCAATATATAATAATAATATAAATGATATAATTTTTATATTTTTGTGTTATTTAATCATATATTATGATTTTTTAATAAATAATTAAATATTATAATAAAAAATGATTCTTCGTCGAGGCGGTAGTCCACACAATGCCTGATTAGCATTTATATTAAAGAATAATAGAGATGGGTGAAGGTGGTTTGTAGGTAATAACATTAGAGCCATAAATATATTATATAAATAATATTTATTCACTAATACAATCACTAATACCATCCATGATAGGTATTGAAGGAAATATGAAAGCATCGCTTCGTGTAGGTAGAAATAATTGCACTTGAACTAATGAAGATTCTTTTTTTTAATAATTGATATAAGAGAATAAATTTTCGTTTGACCATTTTATAATAGAATAAAATTTTACTAATGATACTAATGTAAATATTATACAATTTTTATGGTATATTTATAAAGGAATGAATAAGAATTTAATGTCAAGAAATATGTGAATCCTATGGTGAGTACTTGAATAAACTCTTGATAAAGGCCTTATATTTTAGGGATTTGGGATAAATTTTTACAACGAATAGAAATATAGAGTTTAAAAAAATCAAGGAGTTGAATTATGGGTAGGGTTTCAATACAATTTCCAAGCACTAGTGGCATATTTAAAGAATGGAAATTTTTTCCCTTTTATAAGTGATGTATAGGGACTTTTCCTTAGTGCATATTGTTATGAATATGGTATGAGTAAAAATAATTAATTTTATATTATTTTGATGAGGGAAGGTTGTTATGAAATATCATTAATAATTTAATGACTAAAAATAAAGAATTTATAATGGAAATGTTAATATAGAAAAATTTTATCCACCATGTATTAGTTATATAAACACTAATTACTCATAATCAAATATTATTTATGTCATTTAATTTATTTAAAACAAGATAGGATGACCCTTATTTTAAAATTTAACAAGATAAATATGTATTTTGTGTCAATTTAATCTAACCAAATTTCTCAATTGAATAAAATTTTCATTTAAATAAAATTATATAATGTGTTGAAAAAATATTTTCATAGAATATAGTTCTTTTAATTATTATGTGTTGTTTATCATATTTATCATTAATTACCCATTAAATTAGTGTTATTTCATTTAAAAATAGTTTGAATAATTTTATTAGAGTTTTAATTTAAAATTTATTTATAAATTTTATTGAAACACACAATATATATAAATATATTATACACTAAAAAATTATTTTCATAGGGTTACTAATATTTACCCATGGTAAATTAATTATTATGCAAAAATTTATGTGCCCCTTATAAAATAATTTTGATCTTGTGATTAAAATTATAAAATCCATTTCTCTTGAATCAATTGATAAAAACTAATTAAAAATGTTTTATATAGGGTACTTGGAGAAAAATTTAGATACTATTAATTTTTTTTAAAATATCAAATATTTGTTTGTAATTTAATCACGATGTTTTAAAACATAAAAATTTACATAGACGAAATATATTTCATAAATTCTATGTTACATATTTTTTATGTTATAAATACTATGTTATTTTTTAAATTCTATTTATCATCACTCGCCAAAAAATCAGTTATTTTTTAAAATTTCTAAAAATCCATTCTAAGATATAATTATCGTGATAAATATTATAACAATATTAAATATTTAAAAAACACCCAATAAAAGAATTAAATGTTAATTTAATATAAATTAAAAAAATCATGGAAAATTGATTATTGAAGTGGAATATTTTTTATTATATTAAATATTCTTTTAAAATTTTTGGTAATCGTAAATATACCATTTATAGAAAAATATACATTTTATGAAATAATATGTAAGCAAAAAAATAGATTTTATTAGTTTCCTAGTTGTACTAATTGAGTTCGATATTTAGGAATAATTTTATTTATTTTTTTATTATATATATTTATTACATATATATATATTGAATTATTTTTCAAATTTTCATACCTGTTAATTCTATGGTAACCTTATTGAGGATTATAGGTTTGGTTTTTGTCATTGTATGTGGTGAAAAACATAGGAAATTGTATTTATTTATTGGAAAAATATCATTTTGTTACAATTATCTCATCCATGCTGTTACCAATTAGTCTCTCTATATCCTAATTGATGACACTAAGTTGTTTTACTTCTAAAAAGTCTCTTTGAAGAATCCTTATGTTTATTTTCAATGGAGGATACATTAAGGAGAGTTATATGTTTTTATAAGTTTTTTTGGATTATTTCTATGTATAGCTACAAAAATATATATATAACCATATTAACATGATAATATATATATATATTTATTTAATATACTTATTTTTTTAAATCGTTTATCTCGTTTATGTATCATTACCATCCATTGTTAAATGTTAATGTCGTTTGTATGTACATGTGGACTACCACCACTATGAGTGATGTAATTAATTTTTCATTTCCTACTTGCATGGATGGTCATAATGATAGATTTTTGGAATATATATATATATATATATATATATATATATGAAATTTATCATTTAATTATTATTAAATACAATTAGTTTAATAATAAGCATTATTATATTCCATCCATTGAAAAAGGAAACTTCACTCTTGGGAACAAACGTATTATGGTCTCTATGAGATGATGTAAATAATTTGTAATCGATGATTTATATGAATGGTTATAAGAGTGTATTTAATGAAAATACATAATAAATATGAAATAATTAATATTCTTCAATCGAGGAATCCAAGATCAAGGTAAATGGACTTGAATAATTTAATTGAATCATGAATGGAAAATAGTCAGGTTATCACCCAAATGTTCAGAATAAAAATGAATTATTACTAAAAGGGACCTATTTATTTTTATCAAAATGATACAATATATTTATTATGTGAATATTTTTTTTATAATAGTTATATCCTAAATATAAATTGGTTAAATATGAGTTTTGAACATTTATGAAGTAAAATCGGTCATGAGGTAAGAATTTATGTTATAATCCAATTTCATTTCATGATTTCCTTTGTTAAATTTACATGTGGAGAAATTATATGAAAATTATTCTTTAATAACATATATTTTATTCTCCTATGTGTATTCATTTAATTTTTAAATATTAATACCTATTTCCATTATTTGGTTCATAAAACATTAAGATTCTTTTAAGAAAACCTAACTTATTTACTCTTTGTTGGACGAACATTTTCTTCCCCAAATATATATGATTAACATTTTTTCAAGTATTTTATTCTATATAAAGAAATAATTCATTAAATTCTTTTTCAATCATATTTTACATTACATTAATATTTTTAAAATGGATGTTTTTCAATGTTTTAGAAATTGTTACTTATCTACTTTTCTACAATACTATGACGGGAATATGCTATAATGATTTTTTAGTTGAAAAGATTTTCACATATTCATAAATATAATATTATATGAACATTACATTACAATTTTACATGATTATTTGCAAATAAATTAATTTTCAAAATACACAATAATTTTTTATATAATTTCATCCATTGAAAGTGATATTTTTCTATTATTCTAAAAAACGTTTGAATTCACATTTAAATATATTTGACATATTATTTAAACATATATTTATGTTTCATATACTTACATGGGGATATAATATCATGATACCATCTATATTCTTTTTTCAAGATGTATTATTATTATTTTTTGAGAAAATATTTATGAGAACAATTTCTTTTCCGTGGGATATTCTATGATGTAATGATGAATATTTCTATGATATTTTGGAATATATATATATATATTTATATTTATATAACACCTGGGTCCATTAAAGTCCTCCAATGAATTAGTTAATTGTTAACATCTTATGTGATAATATAAACTATCTTGGGGAGTGATACTGGTTCAGTACGAGAACCCATCCATTTTAATAATCCTGGGAGTTAAACATTACTTTATAAATGATGGAATATAGAAGTAAAAACAATAAAATATGAGAGTATTCATATCTATATATGACTATGTAAATTATTCTCTATGTTTATTTATATGCTAAAACCTTTTCCTTTTTATTATCCTATTTTTTCATGCATCAAGAATGATTATTAATGATTCCTCGCACTTATATATATTTTATTTTCTTTTTAAGATCCCTCATTTTGTGATTCATGATTATGGATATTTTTATAAATGGGTTTGTCTTTCATAAGTCATGATCATGTTATCATACCGATATTTTTATCTTAAATTCAACTATTATAATTGATTGATATCTTAGACATTTTACCTTACTAAGCATCTGTTATCACTCTTTATTAGGTTTCAATTTTCTTGGTTGTGAAGAATTGTTTTAATTAGGGTAGGTATATGAAGTGTGTTATGTGAGTAAAACATTGAAGAAGTTTTTAATACTCATTTATGAAATATATTGATTATGTATCTGGTCTCCAAATACAATAAAACTTTATATTTTATGGGTGTGTATTATTATGAGTTGTTTTAAATATTCATATAAAATAATGTAATATATATTTATTCAATTATTGGGTTCAGTCAATTTATTCAGTGTCATATTTTATTTATTTTTTGGGATTAACATTAGGTAACTTTCCTGAAAACCTTGGGGATATATTTATGTATTGGATAACATCTGGATGTTTTGGTAAATTATTGTTTGTGTGGACTCTGAAACATGAAATAACTATTTGGATAATGGATAGTTGATATTATAGTGGAATAGATTCCACATTTGGTAAAATCCCTAAAAATCATAGTTGATTATCAAATCGATCGTTACATAGTTCATGATGAGTAGTCCTAAAACTACACAACATTCTAGACACTCTTTAAGGTATTTTCTATTGTAAATTCACATTCTCCTTCATAAAAAATTATTATGAATGAGAGGGTACAATATATGACGACATATGATAAGAGATACTGATATGTTATGAACATAAGTGTTTTATATTGAATGATGGTATCATAACTCATGAATCAAAGGAGTATTTTTCAAATTCACAAATATAGTACAATGGTTATTGATGTATGATACTCCCACTATGTTTTTATTTTTAATAAATGATTGGAACTAGGAAGAATCATGTGAATGATAAATTATATATCCAACAAAAAGACCATCCATATGAGTAATAAAATGAAATTTTTGTTAGGATGCGAAATATTACTATAATTTTCACACATCGTTCTCAAGCTATGTGTGGTAACATGAATCATGGTAAGCTTCTAACTGGCCAAAGGTAGGAACAAAAAACATACTGAGTCATATATATGATTAATGGATCAAAAATACGGAAAATATATTATCTCATCTATCATTATTGAACCATGAGATGTTTATTTTTAATATGTATCATCTGGATGGTGAAGATGATCAATTGTAGACATTATAAAAAATATATGGAAGGATGAATAAATTTAATCTATGACATGGGAAGAGTTTAGTGTGGTATATATGAATAAATATTTTTCATCAAACTCCATATATGGAAATGAAAACATAATTTTTGGAACTAATTAAATATGATGATGAACATAACAATAATTATGAGTAAATTTTAAAAATGCTTATAAGGTATACACCCTAATTTTTCATGGAATAGAAATGAAAATTCAACTAGTTATTAAGTGGATTAAGACCAATTCATCAAATATAATTTCCTATAAAATAATTTGATAGCTATAATTTATTAACTTGGGGTGCTATCAAGCTAAATCTGGAGGTTGGAGATTCTAATTGTTCTCATGGGATTGGTGATAAGAAGAGGAAGACTGAATTTGGAGGAATATATAATAACAAAACAAAATGAGGAATGAAAATTTGTCTTTCATCATACCCAAAGTGTGGAAAAAATATGTGATGGAATTTCCTTATTGGGTATTGTAATTTTTCTATGTGTGGAAAATAAGTTCGATGAGAAAAATTAGGTGAATGTGATATGTAATGAACAAACAATTAGATAAATTGACATATATATATATATATATATATAATTTAATGTATTATATTAATTATATCAATTAGTTCCTGAATATGAATTTTATTGATTAATTTTAACATAAACAAAATTTTAAGATAAGAGATGAAGGGAAAGATTATGTGATCACACTCATAATGTTGGTAATTAAAATGAAGTGGAGAAATTTTAAATTACCATACAAAATAGAATTATAAATATTTAATTTGATTATGTATCTATCCACTAATTTATATCTGCATAATAGTAAAATGGTATCACATCACTAACTCAAATATTATATATTGTGTTTTTAGTAAACACTCTTATCATTTATATGATCTCATCTAAAGACTATAACACCCCTTTGATAGAAAATTATTATAATATGATTGATTAAAATTATATAATTCTCCCTATATTTTAATTTTATGATATTTTGGTCTTGGATTATCCATACTAATCTTGAGCCCATATTAATTTCTAAGGAATGTAATTCACATTTGATATTATGAATCAACCGATAATCGTTGTTAAGTGTTATGATGAATAAGAAAATAAAATAAAATTTACTTATTTACAGTGTTTCTTATAACCTATTCATTAGGGAAATTTATATCAAATGTATATGGAGAACCTCAACATCAAATATATTATTATTTGTCATAATATGATAATTAATTTCTTAAAAAAATTCCAAGTACTCCCCTGAATTTTGATTTTTTATTTTAAATAAAACTCATATCTTGTACTGAAACAATTTCAAAGACTCTATATATAATTGAATTGATTGAGTCAAACTAATTGGAGAACAACTACATGATATTCTTGATAAAGGATCTCTATTCCTTAGTTCATCACCATGGGTTTCAACTATTTTTTATGAAGAAAGATGGTACAATGCATTATAACATTGATTATTAAAGACAACACTAGATCATTATAAATAATGAGTATCCCGTACCCAATATTGAGGACATGTTTGATAAAAAAATGTGGAGATATATAATTTTCCACGATTGATCTTCATTTGGGTTAACATAAATTGAGGTTTAATAAGGAGGATATACCCAAGACCAACGTTCCTAAATGGTATGGTCAGTAGAATTTTATAGTGATGTCATTTAGACTAAAAATATTCTTTTCTATCTTTAAAAATCTAATTAATATAGTCATTAAATATTATAATGATCAGTTTTTCGTATTATTAATAGATAATATTCTCATATATTATATGTAAATATAAAATCATAAATAGTATTTGAGTATTTTTATGATGACCCTTGGTAAGTAAATGTTTTATTCCAAATTTTTTATATATGAATTTTTTAATGATAAAATATAAATATTTTTGAATGTAATATCAAGAGAGGGTATATCAGTAGATCATTGAAAGAATAATGTTATTGAGAAATGGCTTTGAATAACCATAGTGACAAAGATATGTAGTTTACACGGAATAAATAAATAATAAACACAATTTTTTGTAAATTTATTTTGGATATAAAATCCAATAACAAAGCTGACATATAAGGGATCCATGTTAAATTGATTAGATGAATGTGAGGAAAATTTGAAGTAGATAAAAAAATGTTTTATTAGTACACATATACACACACAAACGTATAATTGAGAATAAATTGTGATTTACAATAACGAATTCAAGAAGGGGAATTTATTAATTAATCATTTTGAATAATATTGTTATTATATATGACTCACACTAACTGAGAATTCAGCTTAAAAATTTAAAACCTCATGATTTAGAGTTGGAAACCGTATATGTTTCATTAAAAAATTTATCATTATTTTTTGATTGATATATGTGATATATATATATATATGAATTAATCTATATTAATGAATTTATTCACATTGAAATTGTTGAAAATATACCAAAGGAAATAGGTGTATTTGATTAAATATTATGAATACTCAATACATTTCCACCCTTGTAAGGTGAACAATATGAATTATGCTCTGAATTGGAAATAAAATTTTATTTTATCTATAATTAGGTTTAAAATATATTCAATACATTAGGATTTAGTAAAGATATATATTTAAAAATTAATAAATGGGGGGAATATAGTATATTTCATATTTTAAAGTTGAAAATCACTCCATGGGAGGATAAAAGAGATGTACAATGAATATGTATTACAACTAAAGAAATTATGAAATGTTTCTAAGTTCATACATGATTATTATGGAATGATAGGGTTCATAAATTGCGTATTGGTCCGGTTAATACAAAAATTTTTGTAGTGTTGGTATGAATCTCATTGATAATTGTTATAATTTCCCCATTTATATAATATTTTCTATAGAGTTTTGAAAGACTATTTTTGTGAGATAATAAGAAAATTTATATTGTAGAAATGGTATCTTGATAACTCCTATGTCGGAAAATTATGCCTAATTAATAGAAGACATAGGGCTTGTTACAAATAATAAACATTCTATAATATAATTTTGATAAAATCACCACGGATTTCATCATCTGACCCACAAAACAACTATATATAATATTGGTATTTGCATTATAGTTCATCACCTTATGAAATTATAAAATATCATTACAATTAGGGAAAATTTTACTATTGAAGAGATTAGCAGGATATACATTAATAATGTTTTATGGTAGGGTAGATTACATCATTATATTTCATATGATGTAGATTTGAGTTTTACCATTAATATTTAGGGACGTCTTCAACAATATCTAAATATGATGTTCAAATTTATCATTATATATCATCATCTAATATATGGTCTTTTTGAGTGAACCATTTAAACCCAGAATATGTTTTGCGATAATATTTTTTAGATTTCACAGGATGTTAGATCTAATACCCTTCTATAGTCCAGTTTTCATAAAACAATTGCACTCAATAAAGTATTGAGATACATCTTTAAAATCCCTCAATATTAGGAAGTGAAGAACTCTAATTACTTGGGTTAAAGTTATAGAGTGAAAGATATTGGGACTTTCTTAACTTGAATAAATTAAATAGATTGTTAGATCTATTCAGAAAAACATTAGGGTAGCATAAAATTAATAAAAATGATATTATAAGAATAATTTGTGAGATATTGAGTTCATTGTTCATGATAAGTTATTCAAAACAATATCACCCTCGAAAAAGGTTATAATATTTTGAAAGAATGCAAAGGTGATCCCAATATATATATTTCCATATAAAATTTATTAACCTTATAAAGATAATTTGTTTTGCATAAAAATTATACCGAGTCTCTATCTGGTTCATTATTTTTAGCTATATATCTCTCTTAAGTAAGTATATGCACGATTGTTTACATGCACTAAACATATATTTCATTCAATAAAAGAATCAATATTTTTATAATAAAAACCTCATGTAGATTCTAAATTAAATAAAGAATGTATTTTGGAGTATGAACACACATTTAATATAATTTTTATAGTGAATCCCAACATTTGGGATGCTACAATGGAATCCAAGCATGTGATCAGGAATATGTTTCCTCAAATTTTTACATTGAAGTGATGAGATTTTGTGTGTGAAATAAATATTAGAGAGTATAATGTAATAACCTGAGGCTTATATATATATATATTTATAATATTATTTATGTTGCATATTTATTTATAGATAACAATGAGATTAAATAAAATAGAATATACTAGTGAAGTATTTTTATTAAATGTGATATTTATCCCCAAGCTGATGGATGTGGGGGTACAAATAATAAAAAATGTGAAAAAAGTATATTTATATATGTGGAAAATTATTTAATTAATTAATAATTTATTATACATTAAGATAAACTATTATATTCTAATATATATATATAAATATATTATTTTTAAAAACATTTACCCCAGAAATGAGTTTTCAAAAAATGTGCATCATGTTTATGAATTTCACTGTAAGATAACTAGGAACATACACAGTTTTTCCACAATGTTATTTGTACATGTGATACCTTTATGGTAGTCACCAAAAAAAAAATATCAGTAAAATTGCTTATTCGAATATACTATATGTCTTAGAAAGCCATTCACTAATATGGAAAAAAATTCACAATAAATAATTTTAGTACTATCAAACGACAATAACATAATTACAACTAACAATGAATAAACTATGTAACCCCAAAACCCTCCAAATCTCAAGAATTAAAGACCTAAAATCTTATAAAATTTATCAAACCCCTTGATTTTACATAAAAAATATGAAATAACCCAAAACAATAACATAGTGTATTACAGATATCCTTATATATAATTTCTATATTGAAATTGGAAACATGATAAATTGATAATCTCAAAGGGGTAGTATGCTAAAACATATAAATGAGTCATATACTATGATATTGTAAACATATGAGAAAATATAATCATGGAGAAGATACTTTATAAAAGTAAAAATATCACAAGATCATTGATTGGGATCATAAGATGTTATGAAATAATAATTGATTATATGGTTGGAATATGGAGCCTTAAAATAAACATCATTAGGTATTAACATAAACTTTGGTATATAGGTATAAAATTATAAGATAACAATAAAGATCCATGTAAATTTAGATTGTAAATATTACACAAACATAATCGAAAAAAATATAACATATTCCAAGGGACACTCTCTCGACCATCATAACATAGTGGATTGGGTTCACTCCCTTGTATAGAAGACATAGTGGTTCATGTTCACTCTATAGTCACATATATACCATATCATGAAATTTTAATCTTTACCCAATACATTTTATTGATCTATAATTCTAAGATCACCCACCACATAATGATAAAAACTAAATATGTTTTCCACTTGAAATAAATGATATATCAAAACATTGTTTTCCCAGGGATATAAAATGGGTTGCATAAGCTAAATTATTTTGTATAAATACTAAATAAATAACTGAAAATAATATCAAGGTAAATAACTATAAAAAAGAATAATTATGTATAATTAATTCACATGACATAGAATAAATTCATATATAGAGTTGTTAATAAATTTCCACATTCAATAAAAAGGACTTTCTAGGTCAATACCATTTAATTATAAGAAAGAATAATTTGGTACTCATAATGAAAATTTATTGGAACTTTTTTTCCATAGATATTAATGATTATAATAAAATAAATAGGAGGATACAAAATAATCATATCAAATTGATTCAATTTTCTCAACACCATGGATACATATAAATATTTGAGTTATGAAAAAAGAAATTATATCAATATTGTAATTTATATTGAGAAGTAAATAATGAGAGGAAATATATTGGAAAGATTATTTTCATTGATGATTAATATTTTATAAGAAGATAAATGATTATATAATATTAATAAATTAAATTCAATAGTTTCTAATTAGATGATTAAAAAATAAAAAATATCAAAATTAATGGATTAAATAAAATTTGGATGAAATTACATACTAAGAATAAAATGGATGGGAAGTCATGAAAATTTATTATTTTAAGGTTGGTATCCTTTTCAAAAAAATGAATATGTTTTCCACATTAAAAAATCATTTTAAAATAGTTGACAAAAAATCTGAAAAATACATTAAATGAAAATTTGGCCAATATCAGATTAAAAAAGAATAATTGTATATGTAGATTAAATGTGGACTAGAGGTAAAAATTTAAAGAATTTGAGTAAAATTAATTTTTCTTGTCTTTATATAGAGTATTATTAAACCCCAAATTGAAAAAAAGAGTTTTTAAATAGTTTTTCAATAAAGATAACGATAAAGATGAAATGTAAATAAGATAACAAATATTTGAATTCAAAATAAGTAACATTGAAAAATATATATGAAACAATACTTACAAAGAGAATAAATATCTGAAATAATGTGTAATAGTTATTGTTAACAACATTAAATTTTTAAAAAAATTGAATTCATTTACTGCAGAAGATATTGATATGAAATTTTGACATCCCAAGTGAAAATGGAAAATAGAAATTGAGATATTGAAATGTAAAAATATAAAACATTTGGAATATTAAAAAATATTAGATAACATTAAATTCAAATTTAAATTCAATGAATGAAGGGTTAATTATTACAAAATACCTAAAACATGTAGTTTATAAGTAATATAAGTAAAAATCAGTACATAAAATGATACATCTCTAAATGAAAGAAAATTTATAAGAAATAATCGTCCATAATATGTAATATATAGATCAAAAGAAGATGAAAGAGTGACCATGAAATTGACATAGAAATATCATGAATCATATCATAGTTATTAAAAATGAATTAAATAGGGTAGTATGTAACATCCTAAGTAATTAGAGAATAATAATTTTTCATATCTACTAATATTTTTGAATTATATATTAACTTTACATAAAAGGGGACTCAATGTAAGATAGAGTACATAACAAACAACAATGTGTGTCTCTAAAATCTTATCTTGCACACAAGGATGAGATATACTGAAAAATAATAAATTATTAAATTTAGAATAAATGTAACTTTAATCTTAAGGTACTCTAATATTCATAAAATCGTGTTTTTCACCGTTTATTGAGAAACCTTCTAAAATATAGTTTTTAGAACTATTATTTTTTATATTAGAAAAAATATAATTCTTAATTGGAAATGAGACGTCAAAATTAACTCTGGTTAAAATTTTGGTAATTTTCTGATGAAATTAAAAAAAATTAACAATAAAGAATTCTGCATTTTAATTCAAAACGACCTTTTCATCTAATTTATTTGTATTGTTAGATTATCATTTTAATTAGTTCTATAGTATATTATGATTATGTTGTTATTATAGAATCTAATGTTTTTTCATTGGAAGTAGTTCAATATTAAAATTTAATATGATCCCATATCATTCTTTTGATGGTTTTTACATCTTAAAACCACCTTTATCTTGAAAAATATGAATAGTTTAAAAATTGACATAAAGTATATTTTAAGATACATACTATTTTATTAAATTATAAAAAAGTTATTAAAATATATGGTTACAAAAAAATAAATTGGATAGTTTTTAAAATGTAAAAGTGATCCAATTTTGGATTTTTATGAATTTGATTATAACTATATTTACCACATCGTGTAAAAATACATGAAGTAATGATAATAATTAAATTATTTGACATAGGGTTAAAGACAAAAGATAAGATTACTTTTTGGACCTAAAAAATTATACAATTTATTAGTTGAATATATTTCATCCCATCCTCATCTTAGCCTCGAAATAAATCGTTTTAGAGCTATTTGAAACAGAAAATCAATGTATAATAAATTAATATTTCATGACATTCCTAATATTCCCCTCACCTATCCTATATAAAGAAACATTACCTTATAATTTATTCACATTTACAGAACACTTTGTTTTTCCCAATCTGTACCCAAAAATCTTCTTAAAATCCATCCCCTCATCCCTGGAGCCTCTCTTAGGGTAGGCCGCCTATCAAGGAAGCGTTTTGGTATTAACCAATAGAAGTTACCCAATTAATAGGTAATACCATCTCTCCAGTTTTTTTGTTGTTTAATTTCCATTATCCACTCTATATAAACTTATTATTATATGAATAAATAAAAAATCTATTATATTCAATATACCTAGATGTTTTTATGATAATGATTCAACCAACAATTGCAAACATCTCCATTTAATAGGTAACGAACATATTGTTTCTGTGTATGGTGAACTGCTGCCTCGAGAAACAATGATTGTTCAATATTCCCCTAAAAACTATAAGGGTGTTAATTATGATGAATATTTTATTTATATATGATATATATTATATTTTAGTTTTCACAATTATTCTATATTTTTTTAGAACAAACCTTTATGCTTTCTATGTTGTGTAAATATGATAATTATGTTTCAGGAAGTGTGGATTAATGCCCCCTCAAGGTGCTATGACTCCTTCCCTATATACATGGAACATAAAAATGATGATTTTATTAAAATTATAATTAATATATGATATTAATATGACACATGAATTATAATATATATTTATATGAATTAATTCTTTTTATTTTAATAAGACAAATAAATGAAGGTAGCAGTCATGCGTACGTACGGTGTATCATCTCCTTGAATGGTGATCATAATTTATTATATCCAAATATTAGAGATTATTCTAAATAAAAATATATTATATATATATGATATTGAAATCATGTATAATATTCTAGAGTTTATAGACTTATGACCACATGAACTATTAACATCATGTCGTGTTCATTTTTTACTCAAGTTCTAAATATCAAACGAACAGTTGATATGAAATTTTATATTTGTTTAATAATTATAACATCATAATAAGTGATATAAAATAAATAATTAAAAATTAAAAATTTCTCATGGAAGTAGAAATTAACACATGTTTATTATTCAGTAATAACAAGGAAGAGATGTGATGAATTGAACTCAAGGTAAGGGACTTCATCTCAATATCTGTTCATTGATCATATTTTGATAATATACTCCAAACTCTTGTATATGGTGTATAATTATCATAATTGACTTTTAATTTCTTTCAATGGTATTAAAATGGAATATTTTTCCTCAAATACTTTTACAAGATGGCTGAATGAATGTTTTTTATCATATTTAGGGATAATGACTTCTCCACCACCTTAAGAATTATTTTATATTTGGATTCCTCTATAAGATTTATTTTTTAAAAGGAAAAGAAATCAAATATTCTACTTTTTGGATTTTTGGTATGAAAATGGATTTGAATGTATATTTTCTAAAAGAATATCTTGAAATGATTTCTTGTGATTTCAAATGAAATGTTATGAGTGAAAAGTAGAAAATTGCAATCTTTGAGTGTTATGATTATATACTGGTACTTTAAAAATTGACTACTGGTTATGTGATAAACCAATGACATGTGGTAATGTGATAATATAATTATGGGTGGATCTATGATAAACCAATGATGGGGGGTGACGTTATAAATTCCAATTCCTTGTGTTTGGAAGTCGGTCATATGGCTATTCAATTTTGTGATATATGTGGATGTCAACTGTAGGGTTTTTCCATTAGAGTCTATTTATGTCCAAATATACATTTATAAGTTATATGTTACATTCAATTTTTTTAGGGAAATATTTTTATTACAAAAATTATAATCAATGATCTTATATCTAGTGATGTGTAATTACAACTTCTTAAAAGTGAAAAAGTATTATTTATGATAAGGAATTCAAGATTTATAAGTCTTCCAATGATTATTAGTTTTCCTTATTTATGTATCACGTAATGAGATTTTTATGGTCATCCCATTTTTTGAACTATTATTCAATGGACTTATATTAGAAAATGGTCAAGGATGGGATCAAGGGAATTTTATGATTGTAAAAGTTGAAATGAAATCATTTTTATTTTTAAATATTATTATTTTATGAAAAAATAGATATTGAGAAGAATTTTTATCTTCCTAATAATTATGTTTTTATGTAACATTGGAGGCCTAATTCTACAAATTTCTTAACTAGAAAAGCTCCTAAATGTGAATTAAATTCAAATTGTTGACATAACTCAAGATTTAGTAATGTTTAAGGTTGGGGTCTTACCATTGGTATTAATTATTGATTTAGATAAATTTCGGAGATAGGATATTTCAAATATAATATCGATAAATTATTTTTATTTTATCGTGTAATTGTAATGATATATGATTTGAGGATAACCATGTTGCGTCATATATGATATGTTTGTTCTGAATGGTTTTTAGAAATGGAAATAAGGATGTTTTAATGAAAAGGAACAAAGTTGAATATAACCTTCCAAATCAGCATCTTGAGATGGTCATAATTGGTACTGAAAAGATTCTCGTAGTGATTGATCAGTTTACTCAGGTGATAAATTTTTGTAGTGTCCATTAATGAGATTGACAAGATAAACCATAGAGGAAGATGTCAATAGTGGATCATTTCATGAGGTAACGTTCTCCATCATTAAAAAGATCATCTGACCATGTACAAGGTGAATAGTGGATTGAAGCACTAGAAAATGTTTTTTATGTAATGGGGAGTTCATACAATCAAATGGTTAGTCTTATAATTTTTTATTTGGATGTTTAAGTTGATAAGTAGTGTTCAATGATTTAAAATTTCCGAGGAGGTGAAGATATTGAAGCCATATAATGGGATGGATTTAATAACATTTTCCTTGAGAAATATTTTTCTATAGCTGCTCGACATAGGATGGAAATGTATTTCATGTAATTATGAATGATGAATGAAGATTATGTGGCTTAATATGACGAAAATTTCACATGTTTGTCAAGGTACACTATAGTTTTATCTGCGATATTGATAGAATGATAAATATTCTTTACTCAGCATTGAAGCCAAAATATCAAAGGGCATTAGTTACTTGTGAGTTTAAAATCCATGATAAACTTGTAAATTTTTCTAATAAGGTATAAATGATGTTTTCTTATAATCATATGTTTAATGAGAGTATGAAAAAGAAGAGATCTTGTTAGAAGAAAATGTGGAACAATTCATCAAATATATGTGGAGGTAAGAAAACAAAATTTCCAAATTCTGAGAAGAGTAGAAAAAAGAATCTGGGAGAATGTCTGTCAATGTCTGGGAAGATCTTATAATGTGGTATGGTTGGTCATATTTATTATAATTGTTAGGACGATAATCAGGTGGGAAAAACCAATGGTATGAGGATTCCGTTGCAACGATTTAGGGCATTATTCCAATGTGTGTTTAATGTTGATTACAAAATTTAAAAACCAGCAGGATCTAAAGAATAAGGGTATGGAAAATCATTTTCTTCTACTATAGATGATGTTGGGCCATGAAATAAAATGGGTAATAGTATGATACAGGTTTATTGAAAGTATTAATATTCCTTATTTTACTTTTTATCTTTATATTATTTCATATATAGGAGCATTTTATGTAAATTAGAAATATTACTACCTGAAAGTGATACAAAACATTTGGTAAAACCACTAAGTGAAAGTATTAAAGAAACCATGATTTATGGGAATCATATTATTGTCATTTTTTGAATGGTTCTTCCAGATAATCTTGTTGAAATTCCCATTGTATAATTTCATATCATTTGTTGGTATGGACTAGCTTTCCATTTATCATGACAAAATTTGTTACAACCCCATAATGATTTATTCAATTATTTCATACATTACATAAAATAAAAATATTATAAGAGATTGAATAAAGATGGAAGTGATGTTATCTAGCTCATTTTGTTGAAAGGAAAGAAACACTTTTCAATAGTGACATTCCAGTAGAGAATGAATTCTCTGAAGTTTTTTAATATGAATTTCATAGTATTTTTCCGGATTAGGAGGTTGAATTTATTTATTGATTTTGTTCCGGAGGCTAATCCTATTTCTAAACTGCTTTAGCCTATTATTTATGTAGAACTAGTGGAATTGAAAAAATATTTTAATGTATTGCTTAAAAAAATTTAATTCATCTTAACACTTCCCCATGGGGAGATCCTATTTTATTTATTAAAATCAAAAATGGTTCTATTTGAATTTGTATTTATTACAGGGCCATAAATAACATCACTATTAAAAAAGTATCATTTTCCACAAAGTGATGATTTGTTGGATCAGGTCCATGGAGATCAATATTTTTGGAAGATTGATTTGTGGTCTAGTTACCATAAGTTAAAGGTAAAATTAGAAGAACTTCCACAGACTGAATTATCAATGAGTTATAGTAATTATGAGTTTTTAGTAATGTTATTTGGGTTATCTAATGTACCTACTGTATGTATGAATCTCATAAACAATGTTTGTCAACATTTTTTGGATCTGTTTGGAGGTGTGTTTATAATTGACATTTTTGTATATTATAATTGTCATAAGGAACATGAGAGTAACATAACTATTTTTTCGAACCTTGAATAAAAATAAACATTATGGTATGTTTAGTAAGTGTTATTTTTTGTTGAAGAATGTTTATTTCCATATACACAATTCTTCTAAATATGGAATAACTATTGACCCTTCTAAAAAATGTTAAAGATAGATAAAGACCATCCAATATCACAGAGATCCATATACTTTGTGAATTTTCATGAAATTACTGAATGCTTATTGAAAACTATTATTGATTATCTAGCACACTAACTAAATTAACACTGTAGAGTGTTATGTTCATCAGGAAAAAATAATGTGATGATTGCTTTAATGAACTAGAAAGAAGAAATGTAAATGAGCTAGTTTTTTCCCTGTTGTATATGAATGGGGAATTTGTTATATACAGTTATTCATCAATGAATGGTAGAGTTTATTTCCTAATGAATAAGGATCATTTAATATCTTATGCTTCAATTCATTTGAAAACTCATGAGTTAAATTTCCCAATACATGATATAAAATTAGCTGGTGTTGTTTTTTGTATTAAAAATATGGAGGCATCATTTGTATCGTGTAATTTTTGAAATATATACTCATCAAAAAAGTTGGAAATATATATTCATTTAGAAAAATTTCAAAATTAGATAGAGGATATGGTTATAATTAATCATGGATTATGATTGCATTATTCATTACCAACTATTAAATGAAATTAAAGTGGTCAATGCACTGAGTCGAAATAGTAATGATACATTAACCATGATAATATTGGAATCAGATCATTTAGTTAATGATTTGTTGAATTTTAGATTGGATATTATTGGTGTAAGGAATTCCTCTATTTGTTTCAGGTTTCAGTGAAATATTATCTATCAGATAGAATTAAGAAAGAATATAAGGAACATAGAGAGTTATAAAAAAGGTAGAATATTTTTAAATTGGTATGTTACCTGAATATCACATTGATAAACACGTTGTTTGGAGGTTTGAGAAGAGATTATATGTGCCTTGTGATTAACAATTGAAGAATTATTTGTTATTTAAAGCTCATAGTTAAATGTTTTCAGTTCATCCTAATTGTACTATGAAGTATAGTGATTTTTGGGAGTTTTACTGGTGGGATGTAATGAAGAGAGATATTGTTGACTTTACTGCAAAATGTTGGACATGTCAATAGGTTGAAGAAGAGAGGAAGTTACCGAAGTGTATACTTTATCTTTTTCTAGTCATAGAATGATGTGGGAACATTTATTAATGGACATCATTGTGTGATTACATTATACATCTCGAGGTAATAATTAAATTTGGTTTAACATTGATCAATTGACTAAATATTCTCATTTTATTCCTATACAATATACATTCTATCTAGATCAACCTTTTCAGTTTTATATTAAATATATAGTAAGGTTGCGTGGAGTTACCCCTTCCATTGTATCTGATCAGGATCCTAGGCTTACATTTAGTCTTTAGAAAGGACTTCTAAAATCACTAGTTACTTAATATAATTTCTCTATAGATTTTCATCCTCAATCTGCGTGATAGACAGAAAGAACAATTTAGACATTAGAGGATATGATACATGCTTGTTCATATAATTACTAGGGAAATTAGGGCCATCATTGTTCTTTAGATGAGATTAATTATAATACCAGTTTTCATTCCGTTATACTGATGGCACTATTTGATGCATTATAAGTAAATCAGTGTCGAACTCCATATTTATGTGATAATGTAGTTAAAAAAAGTTTATGGGACCATAATTGGTATAAGAGAAGGAATATAATGTTTATTTGATTTATAAGAACATGATGAAAGCTTAGAGTAGACCGAAAATTTATTCAGATAACTAGAGAAATGATATTTTTTTATGTCAGTGATCATGTCTTTTTAAAAATTTTACCATTGAAAAGTGTAGTGTGTTTTGGTCATAATTGAAAGATGAGTCCATTGTTCATTTGCCGATATAAAATCTAGCAAATAGTTGGATCAGTTATCTAAAGAGTGGATTTTCCTCTGAGTTTATCTCATGAATAAAATGTTATCTAAGTTTCGATGTTATGAAATTATATGTCTGATCCATCTCTGGTTTTGAGTCCTGATGTAGTTCAGTTGAAAGGGAATCATTCTTATGAGAAAAATACAGTTTAGATTCATGACCATATAGACCACCTACTATTAAATAAGGTGATTCATTTGGTTATGGTTTTCAGAAATAAAAAACAGATGGCTGAAGAGGAAACATGGAAATCTAAAACTACTATGAGGGATAAATACCTCCCACCTATTTGATAAGTGAATAAAATTGTGAGGATACAATTTCAGAAAAGGGGGGAAGGATGTAACATCCTATGTAATTAAATAATAAGACATTTGAATATGTACTAATATTTATTAATTATATGTTAATATTAAATAAATAGGATTCTATGTATAGTAGCATACTTGACTAACAATAATAGGTATCTCTAAAATCTTATGTTGCACACAAGGATGAGATATACCGAAAAATAATACCTTATTAATATTATTAGTTTAATTGGTAGTTAACATATTACTATAATATCAGCGGTGATGAACATAACTTACTATGTTATGATTACTAATAATTTTAAAATGTTTTTACATTCATCAAATAAATTGTAAAGTCGTCAAAAGAGAATAAACATAATTTTAACCCTAATGTACTCTAATATTTTTGAATAGTAGTTTTAACACCTTTTGATATAAAATTATTTATAAAATAATTTTTGGAATATTTATATTTTATATTTGAGAAAATATACTACCTGTTTGGAAGAAATTCATCAAGATTTACTTTGGTTGAATGTTTTGTATTTTTCTGATAATTCATAGTTTAATGAATAGTGAAAATGGAGTATTTTAGTAAAAAAATCCCTTGTCATATAATATAGTTGTATTGATAAATTGTCATATAAATTTTCTTTAACATATATTTAGAATATTTTTTATCATTTAATACAATTTGTTTTCCATTGGATGTAATTTCACATTGAAATTTAATATAAACACATATAATTTTTCAATGGTTTTTACTTCTTAAAAACCCGTTTTTTCGAAACAACAACCTTATTTGTGTTATATCTAATTTTACCACTTTGTTGAATTGAATTATAAAAAACTAAAATACGTGGTTTTAATAAGTATGGAAAATGTTGTTTTATAGGATCAAAATAGTTTTTGGTCAATAGTAACTTATGTATTTTATTTAAGACTATTAATGGTAAATATGGTAATTAAAGGTAAACTTAAAATTATAATATTAAAACATTGTACCAAAACTTGTTCTAATATTTGTTTATGTTGTAAGGTGTACTCATATGACCATTGGGATGAAAATTTGGTCTCTGAATCCCACTTGGGTGTCATTATGACATATATAACATTTTATTTAAATTAAAGAAACAATTTTCATAAACATGACTCTTATTACTAATGTAATTTTAATATGGGGTAATATAATTGATCTATTCTACTATAAATAGTAATTATAAATATAAATTGAATACATACATCATGGTATTTTATTTATAATTTTCATACGTTATATATTTATATTTAATTATTATATAATGATGATGAAGTGATTTCTTTATTAATAAAGGAATCAAATTAATGTTTTTATAAATATTTAAATAAATTTTCTCTGAAAAAAATTATGTAATAAAGGATTTTCTATGGTAGATATGTCATATTAAAATACAATTAAATGTGTTTTTTCAATATTATATCTCTGTTTGGATTTCATTTAAATTCAATAATGTTAATAGGGTAAAAAAATATATATAAATGATATTTTAAAATAAATACCATTTTATTAGATAATTCAAAAGTCATAAAAATTAATGGTTTGGAACAATAACACGTATAGTGCCAAAAAAGAAAATTAATGATCCAATTTTGGTTTGTTTGGAATTTTATAGTATCTATATTAACTATATAGTGTAAAAATACATTAAGAAATGCAAATAATTAAATTTTTTAACTAAGGGTTAGACACAAAAGAAAAGGTTAATTTTGTGACCTAAACATGTCAAAAATTCATTTTTAGACTATTTTTACCCATAATAATCTTATCCTTTAAATAAATCACTTTTAATCTATTGAAAACTGAAAATCAATTTATAATGAATTAATATTTCAAGACATTTTTAATGTGTTGCTCACCTCTCCTTAAAATATAACTTCTCCTTCTCTTTTTTTTTCACATTTCCATAACCCTTTGGGTTAGAAAATACCCACCCAAAACTATTTCTATAATCATTCTACTTATCTTAGAATCCTCCCTAAGTGCTGTAAGGCTCTCAAGAAAACCATTCGGTAATAAATAATTGAAGATACCAAATTAAGAGTAAATGGCTTCTCTCATGTTTTTTTATTTCATTTTCATTCTCCACTTCTTATACACTTACTATTCTATGATTACATAAAACAACAGTAAAATATATATAATAGGATGTTTTTTTATAATTATTGAACCAAATTTGCACAGACCTCCATTTAATGGGTAACGTACTTACAAATTCTGTGTTTGGAAAACAACTGCCTCACAAAACGGTGATTGTCCAATTTTCTCCTACCAGCAATCATGGTTCCAATATTATGAACACTATATTTATTTTATGATATAAATTATAATTCTATTTTCTATATTCTTATGTAATTTTTATTTAGGAAATATCTTTTTTCTCTCCATGTTCTTTAAATACGATAATTTCTTCTGAGGATGTGTGGACTACCGCCACCTCAATGTGGTGTGACTCGTTCCCACAATACATTGAACGTATAAAGAATGGTTTTATTAAAACTATAAGACATATATTAAATTAGTATAATAATTTATTTTTGAAATAAATATATATCATTTTTTTCTTATTCTTTTAATATGACAAATTAATGAATGTAGCTTTCATGCGTATGTGTACTCTACCATCTCCCAAAA
Source organism: Viscum album (assembly GCA_963277665.1). Lineage (NCBI taxonomy): Eukaryota > Viridiplantae > Streptophyta > Magnoliopsida > Santalales > Viscaceae > Viscum > Viscum album. The sequence goes on along the minus strand of OY728143.1, from coordinate 663,445,392 downwards.
TGAGGTATTTCATTTATTATCTCCAAATATTATGGATTATTATAAATAAATATATTCCAAATATATAATTTATTGAAATAATGAATATTATTCTAGTTTTGATTGACATATGACCACATGAACTCTTGACATCACACCATGTTCATTTTTTACTCATGTATCAAATATCGACTAAATGTCTGATATGAACTTAAAAAATTATGTAATTTTAATAACATGGTAATAAGTGATATAAAAGAATAAATAAAATTTTCAAATTTTCTCAAAAATATATAAATTAACCTATATTTGTAATTGAGTAGTAACAAGGAATATACGTGATGGTTCTCGTAATTCATTATGCGCGGAGGTGCGGTCCTTTCTCACGGGAGTCTCTCTTTGCAAAAGATTCGGATTCCAGGATTGTACAGTTGAATCTAATTTGGAGATTTTGGTGAGGTCTATACAAGGGAAACACAGTTCTCCATGGTATTTGATCAATCTCATTTGAAGATGTTTGAAGGAAATCAATGAAGGTTGCAGGATTCATCATATATGGAGAGAAGCTAATTTTGTTGCGGATGCTCTTGCTCGTGCAGGAAGAGAGGTGGAACCATTATTGATTTACTCCGCTATTGGATCTCTTCCATAGGAATGTAAGGATGTTGTGTGGGTGGATTCCATTGGACTTCATCATTTTTAACCCCCGTGATTTTTATTTTTGAGGATGTCCTATCATCCTTTGATAATAAACTAATTTTTTATCGATACCTCTTAGAAAAATTAAATATTCTAGTTACCCATTTTGAATCCATTTTGTGTTTTTAAATATCAATATATTATCATGAAAAATATTAAATAAAAATACATTATTAATTTAAAAGAACTATGTTTTATATTTAAATTACTTTTTCATATAAAAAGTATTCCTCATTTAAATCCATATAAATCATGAATAATTACATAAATGATAAATTATTTTATTATATAAAATCTTTTAAAAAATTCAAATCATCATTAAACCATGATATATTTTTTCTATATGAATAAGAATCAGAACACATATAAAATCATAAAAATCACTTTGCAAGATTAAATGATTTTATTTTTATTTCTATCCTAATTTATAGTCATTTAATGGATTTTATTTTATATTCACATATATATATATATAGTATTTAATAAATTTCATACTCTAAATTTTTAAAATTTATCCTTTAATTAAAAACAAAAAATAGAAATAAATGTTAATAAAACATAATTCTAGTAACCTCATCAATCCCTTCCATTAATGTAATTATTTTAATGTGATAAATTGAAGAAAATATTTATTGATAAAAACAATTTCTTCAGAACAAGTGGTCTCTTACCTTGTTAATTAGTATTTTTTCCACAACACTATATAGAATTTAATTTTGAAAAATATTTTAATAATGATATTTTATATTATTGACATCCAAATAATTTTTTTTATCAACATATAATTGTAAACTTTAACCATTTGTATTTAAAAATATAATACAAAATAGATATATAGTCATTAACAATGGTTAAATAATTTAAATAATACCCCCATTATTTTTTATCAATTCAGTAAATTTAAAATTTTTAAATAAAACTACTCATTCCATTTATTTTTTTTAATAAATTCTTTCACCTTTTATGATGTTTTTTCTCTTTATAGTTTTAGCTGTACAAAAATTACTCTCTTGTTTGAAGATAACCTAGGGGATTTCCGAATTTTATATTTTTTTTATTATTTTCTATTTAAGATCCCATATAATATTGCAATAATTTATGGGATGTAATCATCAAGGGTATGTAATAATCCATGATAGGTAAAACCTGGTATCATGTACGTTAATTGTAATGAACAATTATGAATGAATATATTTTTTATAATTTGTTTCATATCTTCTATTATTTGTTTTCTTTTCAATTAGAGAATAATAAAAACATATATCATTGGGAAAAAATTAATAGTAAAAATGTGGATGTTACATTATCTCCTCTAACAAAATATCATCATTAAAATTTTAATTTTTATCACTATATAAAAATAGGGGAGGGTATCTTGGAATTTGGCATAATTATATATATTAGTTGTATTGATAACAAAACCTTAGTTTCCAGATTAAGAAAAATATAGTAATTTTTTCCACACAATATTTATATGTCCACACATTTTTTAATCTCAAACGTTTATTATATATATCAATTATTAGGTGTTCTTAATACTCTAATTATGGAAGCAATTTTAAGATAAACCTCTACAACCTATTGAATCGTATGATGGTTTGCAATATGGAATAAGGATTCTCAATCCATATAACTTGTATTATATTTATATTAATAGAGCTAATAAATAACAAATATATAGTCAAAAAATACTAAATGTAAAATAACTATATATTTAAGAATAATCATCTCTTAAATATAATCTTTAGAAGTGTAATATACCTCAGATTATCCCACTTCTAAGTATGATAAAAAATGAAAATAAATTATTTTATGTGTCGAAAAAATAGTCATATAAAACATAGAAGATATAGAGAAATATGTAGAACCATAATAAAACATGATATTTCTTGTTAAAGAATATATAAAAAGTATTACTTTCACTGTAACGATTTCATAATCTGGTAAAATGAAAGTAATATCATTAGATCTCCTTGGATACCCAAGGTTATTAAAGGTTCTTGACAACAATTTTTCACATTATCACTTAATTTTAGTGATTTTGTTTATATTTATAAAAATTTAGGAATTAAAATTAGTAAACTATTATAGGTTACATTGGAATAAAATCATTTTCATATATCATATTAAATGAACACATCATTTTCTAAAAGTGGATAGTTTCTCAATTCTTATTTTTAATACACATATGATTCCTTTATATTATTTTGGGAAATTTCATGGTGATTACTCCAACATTTATAACACATAGTACATTGTTCATTATTCCCATTAATGTCTTTATCACCTACACATCAAGGGAAATATTGAGCATATTAGGTCATCAAAACACCACTAGTTCTCTAAAACAACTCATTGGGGGAACATTCAATTCTTATTACATTATAATCCAATATGTACCATACCAAATATGGTGTAAAAAACTTTAAAATCCGAACAACCCAACCACCTTCCACCAGAAGATACTTCCGGAACCAAAACTGGGGAACACGGCACTCAAAAGATTCTAATATTCCATGGAACAATCAAGATAATTCACTATCCAAAATAATTAATAACTTCAATCCTATCCACCATGATTATTGTCCATTAAATATATATACCTTAAATTAATTATCTATGATAAAATATTAAAAAAATAATGTATAATAAGAAACGCGTGAAAAATAGAAACATACACAAGACCTTAGAGAAACCCAGTTTATACTATGTCATACTCGAAGAAAGACCAAAATTGTGATTTATTTAAGGATATAAACTGAGTTTTATAGGATCCATATATCTATAAACCATAATATTATAGAATATAAGGGACATATTTTTAATAATCTGATACATAAACTAAAAAACATAAGATCACCTATTGGGACCACTTACATACCATAGACACTTCATGAAAAATCCCATAAGGGAGTGGATGATATCAATTCATATTCTATATATTATTACACACACAAATTTTTTTCCTACAGCTATAAAATTATTCTTTTACCACTATTTATAAAGGTTATACATAAATTATAGTATGGAGATTTGGATGCACCCAAATATGATCACATGGAAGGTGTTCAATACAGATAAGGGGGTGGATCAGTGTTAATAATAATATTTGATGTCAGAAATTATATCTTTATTGTTTTTAATTGATACCTATAACTCAACATGGGGAAAAATAAATAAGGATTAAAAAATATTATCAATTTTTCTATCCTATAAGGATGACAACATTCCTAGAGTATTATAGTTTTTCTGATGTACAAATATCACACTCTTATTTTAAATAAGTAGACACATTTAATGGAATGAACATGAACATTATCAATTCCTTGAATATTTTTTCAAAATTGTCAAACTATTATTATCTTATAATATTATTCATATATAAACATAATATCTCACCTAGATATTGTTTTAATATATTTAATAATATGACCATTCAACCATGATACAAAATTTCCCTAAAATTATTAGACATTCAAAATGAATTAAAATATTAAAATTAAATGTATTCATAATAAATAATTTTATACTTTCTATATAATATCCAAAATTATAAAAAAATTCTATTTCCAAAATATTTTCATTATTATGTCCTTTTCTGCATGATAATATGCATTGGAATGGTCTCTTCCTCAATTACATTATTCAAAAAAGTTGTTACTTTAATAATTTAATGGTCTCATCATTGAATCTCTTATCATGGAATAAAACAATATAAAATTTTATTTATATTGTTTAATGAAATTTTCTAACAAATTATCATAGCATAAATGTCTCTCACAAAACACTCTTTATCATGCAATGCAATATGGTCTTCCATTTAAATCATGATGTTATCTTAAGTTCCAAAACAATATTTCGCTTTCTATTAATCCACATAAAAATTGTTAGGGTGATCATATTCTTCTTGATTTATTTCTAATTCATCTTTTTCATTCATCATCACTAAAACCAGCTACATGAATCATGATTATAAATGTAATAATGATATTTAAATCATTGGTAAACTGATTGATAATTTTTTAAATTTGATCTCTAGGAGAACATATCATTTAGTAAATTATTGAGATATCATATCTGAAAATTAGCGTTTTGTAACTACAAACACATATATATGAAACATTACATATTAAACATAATTTATAAATATTGATTTATCATATAGAAAAAACCATTTCATACCACATTTAAAATAAAAAATTATATTGTTGATTTTTTAGTCTTTCTTCTTGGTACACTTATTTTTTAAGTCATCTTGCAATTTTTCCATAATCAATAACTCTTAGATCTTTTGAACCTCTCTCTAGATGTAACACCCCGACCCCAGCTACTCAGAGCCGGTGCGTTACTTCGTAACATTGGCATGATCACAAAAGATCAAGTCTCGAAAGACAGATTTGTTTAGTAGCCTTGGAAACACTAGATACATTTGTAAACGTTACATTACATCATAAAGTGAAAAACTACAATAACAAAGTCTCCATAGTCCACACTCATATCCTCTTCTGACTATCTCTGCAGGTCATTCATAAAATACTTCTTCACATCCTGGAAAATATTAAAACATTGAAAGGGGTGAGCTCAGATGCTCAGTAAGGATAACAATAATGCATAAGCTTTCATAAATAAACATTAACATTTAAGGAAATGTATAACTAAAACAAAAGACGTTTAAACATGAACTTCAACATAATATGGCAAAAGTAAAATGAGATAATGCCATTTACTTATTCACATGGATATTATACTGGTCGAATAATCACATGCAATATCAATAACCACTTTCATAATGATGGAATGCATAATGCCAGACTATCATAACCACGTAGTCAAGGCCTCGAGCCAAGACCACAAATAAGATTTTTTCAAGGCCTTGTGCCAAGACACTAGTTTGTCTCATGAGACCTGCCGATGCATCGAGGAGCTATAGCGGGCTCCACCCGTCACTTATTAAGTCCAATGCATTCCTCATATGAATAGGTTTAAACATATCATAAACCATAACATAATCGTATCACATAAAACATGCATAAAGGAAACATAACATTTCCACATTTCAATCACAAGATATCAATACAACACATTGATATAATAAAAATGCTTTCAAAACCATTTTCAATACCAAAATAAAAGAAATTTAAAACTTTGTATTTATTTTTCATTAAAAAATGATGGCTTGTAGAGGAAGCTGAATCTCAAATAATGGTCACGGCGGCGGAGAAGTCGTTGTCGCCGCATAAGTACGGAAAGAAAAACATTCCCTTTTGTCGTTTATTAAAACGCTTCGTATAAAAAATATTCCTATTGAATAAACATAAAAGTCAAAAGGGTTTATACACCGTATAAAAGAAAGTTGTGTATAATCCCAAATATGCCTCAATGAAAGGAGATTGAGACGAAGTCCTTAAAAAGATCATTTTTTAAAATAAAATATATCTATTATGTGTATTCACTATAGGTACACATAAAGAAAGTAAAAATACAAAATAATACATAATAATATCATGACATAATTGGAAAGTAGGAGATTAACCCAAAGAATGGAAGTTGGGTTAAGAAGTTCCCTTACCTCATGTCTGACTTGACTCAACCGTTCTTTAACCTCCTGAATAATAAACTAGAGATAATATACACCTTATTAAAAACCATTTTCAATTTTATTATCCTTATTATATCACTTATTACAATGATATGAACATTATGTAATTATTTAAGTTAATAACGGTCGTTTTGTCGATCTTTGGTACTTGAGTCAACAATAAACTTCTTATAATTACAAGTTGTTCATGTGGTGAAACATCCATTATATCCAGAATTATATTAATGATGTAGATATCATATATATCATATATATACAGTATATACATTCATTCATAATATTACGTAACATTTAGAGGTAAGAAATGAAATGCACCGTTCATGGAGACGGTAAGCCGTACGTACGCATGAACGCTACTTTCATTTCTATTTCGTATTTAATGGAATTAAATCATAATGATATAAATTTATAATATAATTCCATTATAATATAGTGTATAATACCATATACTCCATCCTTTATACATCCCACATATGGCATTAACGATTCAAATCAATTTGAGGGGGCGGTAGTCCGCACTTCCTAAAATGAAATTATCGCGTTTACCGATAATGGAAATCATAAAGTTTGCCATAAATGAGAAATAAAGAAGCATAAGTAAAACATAAACATATTATATATCATATAAAAAAATAGTTACATCTTAATGTCCACCTTTGAAGGTGTTATATGAGTGTTGAACAATCATCGTTTCGTGAGGCAGAAATTCGCCATCCACAGAAACCGTATGTTCTTTAACCATTAGACGTAAGTGTGTGTAAGTGTAGCTCGAATCCTTCTTATAACAACATCCTAGTATATTGAGGATACTGGTGTTGTTACAAAAGAAATGAATAAAAATATTTTAGGGGGTTGGAGAAGAAAAATGCAACAAAACAACATTAGAGAAGACATTACCTCAAAATCGGGTAACTCTTTTTGATTTGAGACAAAGGATTCCTTGGGAAGAGTTCTTCCCAATGTGAGGCTTCTAGGAGTAAGAGGGGGAAGTTGGGAGAGTATTTGGGCAGAGTTTGGCCGAGTCAAATGGCTTGAAGGTGTGAATAAGGTGGGAGAGGTGGGGGCCTTTTATAAGTGGAGAGGAGGGGCTCTTTTGGAATGATTGAAATGTTACATTATTACACAATGCTTTTCGGATTATAAAGGTCCCACACATATATAATTATAGGATAAGGTGATAAGGGTTCGAAATCTCCTCATCCAATTGGCTTTGGACAAGTGTAAGCCTTGGATTTTGCATTATCTTCCCATTTTATTTAAATCGTTAAATAATGAGGTCATCACTTCATCATCATGATGTCATAATTAATTTAATTTATATAATGTCTAAAAATTATAAAAAAAATACTATGATGTAGGAAATCTTTTTATATTTCTAATTAATATTTATAAACGAAATTTGGACTTGTGTAACCCCACTTAAAAACTGTTTTAGTAAAACAACTCATGTTTGTGTCAATTTAATTTTAACAATAAATATATATATATTAATTTCATTTTCCAACCGAAGTGGCTCCATGGGGTCCCCAAGTTGACCCATGGGTTGTCTTGGTCGGCCATGACTCATCCAATAGGAGTAGGACAAGTGTCAAGCTCATATCATATTATTAAAACATTGTTTTTACCTTAAACTACACTAATTACCTCTAATCGTGATTAAGAACTTAAAAGTTACTGTTCACCAAAAAATTATTTTAATCTCATTGAACCACATTTTACTTATTAATGACAACCATGTATGTCGGATTTTTGAAAATCAAATCACAGAAGTGGTAATATTTCATTTAAACGAAAAATCAGTTATTTAACTACCACTTAGTGGTTTCACTATTCATCAAAAATTGATGTTTTTCAGAACAATGCCAAAATTTCACCCTAAGCTATAATTGATATTCTGAATTCAAAAATGATGTCTATTTTACAAAATTTCAAACATATAAGTTGCATTAATTAATTTTATAATTAATTCCCGCTGTCGCAACAAATAGCGTGTTTTAAGAAACAATTTATATCAAAAGATTGGCAATTGTTTATGTCCAATTTCAATGTTAAATTAATTATAATGACCACCATTGGATAAAATGGTAAAAATATATTCTAATTATACTTTAAAACCACTAAATAGTATAATTTATCACTATAAATTATTTTGATTAAAAAAGTTGTTTTTAAGTATTTTTCACTATTCATAAAAAAAATTAGAAGTTCTCAGAAAAATACCAAAAATTCAACATAGGCTAATTTTGATATTCCGAATCCAAAAATGAAGTCCATTTTGAAATATAAAATTTATATAATTTTAAAAAGTGGTTATTACTATTCATAACGGCTACTTTGATTAGTCGCGGTGTTATAGAACTCGAAGTTGCGTACAATGCAAGCTATTGCATTATTGAATGAGAAGCGTATCATGGAAGCTCGGGGTGTTACATTCTCCCCTCCTTCAATAAATTGCGTCCTCGCAATTTGAAATCTTTTCTTTGAAAATAACAGGTTGAAAAGAGAAAATACCTTTGTGGAAAACCCACATCGGAAATAAGATTAATAAAATTTAGCATTAATAAGAGGGAAATGGAAATAAGAAAGTCACCACCAAATTATGATCTTGATAAGGAGAACATTGGTGGCAATTAGAGACATATAATTGGAGGAAAAACGTAAATATTTGTAGGGAGTTATTGAGGTCATCAATTACAATCAACTGTCAAATTGAGGGCCTCAAAGCCTTCAATCTATGTTGATTTGAAATATCATCAGTTCAAAAAGACATAAGGTATTAGGATAACACATTTTTTGTTTTAATATCCCTTTACTAAAGTTTAAGAATTAATTTATTCATTGAATAAGAGATAGGTATATATATATTTATTCTTGACAATTAGAGTTTCAACCTTCAACTCATCTTTCAATCAAAAAGATAATAGAACTCAAAAATATTATACTTATCCTAATTGTATAAGGTTATAAATGTTAACACATACCATTTAGATTAGTAAAATTATTTTTTAATTACCAGGGACTTCCTGTAGGCTAGTGGTAGGAAATAAAGGCTTGTCGCACTATGATTGTGGGTTCGATTCTGGCAGCTTTGTCCGATGCGACGGGTTATGCCCACCCTCCAGGTTGTCCTTTTCCTAAAACTAGAGTATCATAATATTCCAAAAATAATCTTCATAAATTTTTTAACCATAGACAATACTATCCAAAGATCAACTTAATCCACTCCAACCTTTATAGTTATCCAAAATACCTCTGTCCAGACTTTCTCTAAAAGGTCTCTTAATTCCAAAATCAATTTATCAGATTCCCAAAACAAAGAAAAGTTTCTCTTATTGTCACATACTAAAAATATAATTACCTTCATCATATTAAATCCTTAATAAAGACAACATGTACTGCAGTACAATCCTTATATATATAACACATTATTCTTATAACCATAATCTAGTTCTTGAGTCCAAAAACACAAATACAATAATTATTCCGCTTCAACTGTAGTCACAACATAAGATTGGCCTTGATCCCTTGGCCTTTTCTGAGGTAAGTTTCCTTGACGCTTAGGACATTCATTTCCATAATGACCCATTTCTCTACAATTGTAGAATTCAACATTGATAGCCTCTTTCTTTCCCTTGCAATCACGAGCCTGGTGACCCTTTTCTCCACATTTATAACAAACTCCCATTCCTTTTAGGCACGTACCAGGGTGATTCTTCCCACAATTATCACATAATGGAAAATCCTTCTTTCCCTTTTTCCCTTTATCTATCTCTTGTTCCACCGTTCTCTTCTTATCTTGCTTTACATTGTTGTCATAAGACTTAGAGAATTCCTTTTCTGTCTTGATAGCACACGAGACAATATCTTCGTATAATGAGAAGGATTGTGATACTAAAGCTCGACGGAGAAATGATTTTAACCCATCAAAGAAACGATCAATCTTACTCCTTGGGTTACGTATATAATCTGAAGCATGCCTCGCTAACCTTGTAAATTTAGCCTCATACTTTGCGACATTCTCATCCTCCTTCTGCCTCAGACTCAGAAATTGTCTTTCCATATCTGCTCGATGGTCACGAGGAAAGTATTTTTCCAAGAAAAGCTCTTTGAACTCCCTCCATTCCATATTCGATACTTCATCATCTTCCTTTGTGTTTTGAATCAGCGACCACCACTGATCGGCATCTCCAGTGAGACGGTAAACTGCCATGACAACCTTCTCCCTTTCACTACTCCCCAAGGCATGGAATATTTTCTCTAAGGAATTTATCCATTGCTCAGCTACTATAGGATTTGTACTCCCATTGAAGGTTGGTGGTTGTTGCCTCATGAAACGGTCTAGCATTGATCCTCCACGTTGCGGATCAGGGTGCTCCATACGAGTAAGGTTGTTATTCATAACCTGCGTGAGTTGTCCCAGTACGGTGAGAAGCTGATCGGCACCAGTTGTATCACTAGCTCCACCATAATTATCCTGAGCAGGAGGGAAATCCCTACACGGAGTGCATGCATTGATACAGTTTCCATTCCTTCCACTAGGCACCATTTCTAAATAATGGCATAAACTAGATTAGTTCATGAATCAAAATATATAATTACATACTTGTAAAATACTTAACATAAATTGAACTATTTATGGATATAATCCATAAAAATGTTTTCTTTGAGGAAGTATATACTCATAAACCCTTCATAATGATTTGTAATGAAAATGAGAGTTATCCTAAGCATATCCCCCGGGAGTGTCGTAACCAAGAGTGCAGCAAGGCCCGTTGTCGTGCACCAGTTCCCGTTCGAGTCTAGCTCAAAGCGGTGTTTTCGGGTTTTACCCCTAGGAACATCTGTGCCAGAGCCGCCTCTACCTGCTCGTATCCAGACAGAGATGTATTGCTCAGAAAACTCATAACATCTCTATAATGCCAAAATTCTAGGAAGTTCTTCTATACTAATCCTCAAAATCTATCTTTGGGCTATGTGCTCTAATCAGAGTTTATCTACATCTAGCTTCCAAGGTTAGTACTAAACTGCCTCTGATACCCACTGTAACACTCCGACCCCAGCTACTCAGAGCCGGTGCGTTACTTCGTAACATTGGCATGATCACAAAAGATCAAGTCTCGAAAGACCGATTAGTTTAGTAGCCTTGGAAACACTAGATACATTTGTAAACGTTACATTACATCATAAAGTAAAAAACTACAATAACGAAGTCTCCATAGTCCACACTCATATCCTCTTCTGACTATCCCTGCAGGTCATTCATAAAATACTTCTTCACATCCTGGAAAATATTAAAACATTGAAAGGGGTTAGCTCAGATGCTCAGTAAGGATAACAATAATGCGAAGCTTTCATAAATAAACATTAACATTTAAGGAAATGTATAACTAAAACAAAAGACTTTTAAACATGAACTTCAACATAATATGGCAAAAGTAAAATGAGATAATGCCATTTACTTATTCACATGGATATTCTACTGGTCGAATAATCACATGCAATATCAATAATCACTTTCATAATGATGGAATGCATAATGCCAGACTATCATAACCACGTAGTCAAGGCCTCGTGCCAATACCACAAATAAGATTTTGTCAAGGCCTTGTGCCAAGACACTAGTTTGTCTCATGAGACCTGCCAATGCATCGAGGAGCTATAGCGGGCTCCACCCGTCACTTATTAAGTCCAATGCATTCCTCATATGAATAGGTTTAAACATATCATAAACCATAACATAATCGTATCACATAAAACATGCATAAAGGAAACATAAAATTTCCACATTTCAATCAGAAGATATCAATACAACACATTGATATAATAAAAATGATTTCAAAACCATTTTCAATACCAAAATAAAAGAAATTTAAAACTTTGTATTTATTTTTCATTAAAAAAAATGATGGCTTGTAGAGGAAGCCGAATCTCAAATAATGGTCACAGCGGCGGAGAAGTCGTTGTCGCCGCATAAGTACGGAAAGAAAAACATTCCATTTTGTCGTTTAGTAAAACGCTTCGTATAAAAAAGATTCCTATTGAATAAACGTAAAAGTCAAAGGGGTTTATACACCATATAAAAGAAAGTTGTGTATAAAACCAAATATGCCTCAATGAAAGTAGATTGAGATGAAGTCCTTAAAAAGATCATTTTTTAAAATAAAATAGATCTATTATATGTATTCACTATAGGTACACATAAGGAAAGTAAAAAATACAAAATAATACATAATAATATCATGACATAATTGGAAAGTAGGAGATTAACCCAAAGAATGGAAGTTTGGTTAAGAAGTTCCCTTACCTCATGTCTGACTTGACTCAACCATTATTTAACCTCCTGAATAATAAACTAGAGTTAATATAAACCTTATTAAGAACCATTTTCAATTTTATTATCCTTATTATATCACTTATTACAATTATATGAACATTATGTAATTATTTAAGTTAATAACGGTCGTTTTGTCGATCTTTGGTACTTGAGTCAACAATAAACTTCTTATAATTACAAGTTGTTCATGTGGTGAAATATCCATTATATCCAGAATTATATTAATGATGTATATATCATATATATCATATATATCCAGTATATACATTCATTCATAATATTACGTAACATTTAGAGGTAAGAAATGAAATGCACCGTTCATGGAGACGGTAAGCCGTACGTACGCATGAACGCTACTTTCATTTCTATTTCGTATTTAATGAAATTAAATCATAATGATATAAATTTATAATATAATTCCAGTATAATATAGTGTATAATACCATTTACTCCATCCTTTATACATCCCACATATGGCATTAACGATTCAAATCACTTTGAGGGGGCGGTAGTCCGCACTTCCTAAAATGAAATTATCGCGTTTACCCATAATGGAAATCATAAAGTATGCCATAAATGAGAAATACAGAAGCATAAGTAAAACATAAACATATTATATATCATATATAAAAATATTGACATCTTAATGGCCACCTTTGAAGGTGTTATATGAGTGTTGAACAATCATCGTTTCGTGAGGCAGAAATTCGCCATCCACAGAAACCGTATGTTCTTTAACCATTAGATGTAAGTGTGTGTAAGTGTAGCTCGAATCCTTCTTATAAAAACATCCTAGTATATTTATGATACTGTTTTTGTTACAAAAGAAATGAATAAAAATAGTTTAGGGGGTTGGAGAAGAAAAATGCAACAAAACAACATTAGAGAAGACATTACCTCAAATCGGGTAACTCTTTTTGATTTGAGCCAAAGGCTTCCTTGGGAAGAGTTCTTCCCAAAGTGAGGCTTCTATGAGTAAGAGGGGGAAGTTGGGAGAGTATTTGGGCAGAGTTTGGCCGATTAAAATGGCTTGAAGGTGTGAATAAGGTGGGAGAGGTGGGGGCCTTTTATAAGTGGAGAGGAGGGGCTCTTTTGGAATGATTGAAATGTTACATTATTACAGAATGATTTTCGGATTCTAAAGGTCCCACACTTATATAATTCGAGGCTAAGGTGATAAGGGTTCTAAATATCCTCATCCAATTGGCTTTGGACAAGTGTAAGCCTTGTATTTTTCATTATCTTCCCATTTTATTTAAATCGTTAAATAATGAGGTCATCACTGCATCATCATGATGTCATAATTAATTTAATTTATTTAATATATAAAAATTATAAAAAAATACTATTATGTAGTAAATCTTTTTGTCTTTCTAATGAATATTTAGAAACAAAATTTGGACTTGTGTAACCCCACTTAAAAACTGTTTTAGTAAAACAACTCATGTTTGTGTCAATTTAATTTTAACATTAAATATATATATATTAATGTCATTTTCCAACCAAAGTGGCTCCATGGGGTCTCCAAGTTGACCCATGGGTTGTCTTGGTCGGCCATGACTCATCCAATAGGAGTAGGACAAGTGTCAAGCTCATATCATATTATTAAAACATTGTTTTTACCTTAAACTACACTAATTACCTCTAATCGCGATTAAGAACTTAAAAGTTACTATTCACCAAAAAATTATTTTAATCTCATTGAACCACATTTTACTTCTTAATGACAACCATGTATGTCGTATTTTTGAAAATCAAATCACAGAAGTGGTAATATTTCATTTAAACGAAAAATCAGTTATTTATCTACTACTTAGTGGTTTCACTATTCATCAAAAATTGATGTTTTTCAGAACAATGCCAAAATTTCACCCTAAGCTATAATTGATATTCTGAATTCAAAAATGATGTCTATTTTAAAAAATTCCAAACATATAAGTTGCATTAATTAATTTTATAATTAATTCCCGCTGTCACAACAAATAGCGTGTTTTAAGAAACAATTTATATCAAAAGATTGGCAATTGTTTATGTCCAATTTCAATGTTAAATTAATTATAATGACCACCATTGGATAAAATGGTAAAAATATATTCTAATTATACTTTAAAACCACTAAATAGTATAATTTACCACTATAAATTATTTTGATTAAAAAAGTTGTTTTTAAGTATTTTTCACTATTCATAAAAAAATTAGAAGTTCTCAGAAAAATACCAAAAATTCAACATAGGCTAATTTCGATATTCCGAATCCAAAAATGAAGTCCATTTTGAAATATAAAATTTCTATAATTTTAAAAAGTGGTTATTACTATTCATAATGGCTACTTTGATTAGTCGCGGTGTTATAGAACTCGAAGTTGCGTACAATGCAAGCTATTGCATTATTGAATGAGAAGCGTATCATGGAAGCTCGGGGTGTGACACTAGACATCTAAAATATAATTTTTAAAAGTCCTCACCCATATAAAATTATCATAAAAACTTAAAATAACATTATAAAAATAATGTTCCTTTAATAAAATTTTGAACTCTATTTATAAATAATTTGGAACCTTTAAAATATCACAGCTTCTTTAGACATTACCATGGATTGAAATATTTTTTACTCATTATATTCTAAAAAAAATATAAAAGGTAATAACATTAACTCAAGAAATTAAATCCTAAAAACATATATTAACTATAAGTACAACATCTTTTTAAAATTCTTTAAACAATGAACCCCCTTTGATTTTTATTCAGTACTAAAAGAATCATTCTTATCTAAAATCTAAAATCATCACCCCTTATAATATGAAAATAAATTGATATTTATTACCACCCACCCACTAATCGTAAAAAAAGGTGAAGAGAATTTGTGTTATGGGTTTTATAAAATACTTTCAAGAAATGAGATATTAACTAATGAACTCTCAGTCAATATGAGCAAGCTCAATGTATAAAATGAGATTGATTAATTAAAACATAAGTGTTATCTAGGAACATTTCATTAATAGATATCAACTAAAAGTCCTAGATGATGGAATTTAAAAATTATTTTCATACTATTTTTTAAGATAATAAATAAATAGATTAAAACATTTAAATAGTTTTTACCCTTGTAAATTACATATCCCACTTTTAAAAATAGAAAACTCAATTATAAAAAGCCAATAAAATAGAAACATAGCATAATATTGTAAAGGAATGATCTGAATTCCCACTTTCAATCTTAACTTATAAAATTAAAAACTTGGAAGTGGTATTGTTATACTTTTTGTAACTATTTTCTTAGTTTGAAAAAAATTAATTTTTAAGATACCATTATCCACATTTCCATTTATTATATTATGTTTACTATTAGTGTTCATTAATATGAAATTTTTTAAAATATTTATAGAAATTTTTTTGAACATTAGTTTTGATTAATAATAACATATGGATATTCAGTTATAATATCCATATCCTCCAATGGTCATTTCATCCAAATCATCTATAAGGATTTATTAGATGTATAAATATACACTTCTTCAATTGAACATAAGGTGATTGGTGATTTATTCTTAAAATTCCATGACATTTGTCATGAACCAACCATAGGTTTCCTGAAATAGGTTATCTAAGTCAGTCGTGGTAAGTCTCTATGGTCATTACTGATCCACTTGGTCTAGTGACATGTGCTTGGGAATCAAAAAAATGAATTTTCAATTATTTAAAAAGAAAATAATTATAAATAATATGTATAATAATAAATCAAAATCATAGAAACTAGGAACAAAAAAAATAAACCTAAACATGCACATGATACTTGGATACATGTCAAAAAGGCATCACAAATAAGAATGAGGTGAAAAAATACCGCAATTCACAAATACTAAGTTTCCATATGCAAATGAGGTTGAATTACATACACCTCCCTCAAATAACATGAACAAAGAGATATAGGGATATCTGCCATAATAAATCACCCTACATAACAATATATATATATATATGTGTGTGTGTGTGTGTGTGTGTGTGTGTTCGCTAAGATTACCAGTAGGTCACCACATGAAAACCATAGAATAACACATTAAAGGAATTTATATTTAATTCATGTTTGAAAATTAGGATATAAAAATGGATTCTGGATATCCATTGTTTAAAAATCCTCACACTATTTTCCATAAAACATACCATTTTAACAAATTTTAGGTTCATTCTTAATAAAAACACTATTTTTTTCTTTTAGAAATGTCATTAATTAATATTTTTTAAAATAGTTTTAAGGAATCCTAGGAACTAAAATAGAGAGACCATTTAATAAAAAATATTTAAAAATAATCTTCTTAAAATAAATAAAAATGTATATATATATATATATATATATATATCATCATTTAATATTAGTTGTTCACGTGAAAACAATGTGTAGAGAAATATGGTCATAAATAAATAAAACATTTCATGCTAGAAAAAAAATACACATTAATCGATCCTACACTAACACCTAGTTCTACCATTTATGGCCTAACTAAGGGGAAACATACCATAGGTTCACATATATCATGCATAAGGACACCACCCAGGGAATAATTCATAACAAGTGAACATGTATACAAAGGCATCCCTCCTCACCCAGCCTATAATAAAATTAAATATCAAAGTTAATGAGAGAATTTTCAGTAGTAATCACACTATATAATCATAAAAAAATTCATTTATTTATCTCACTCACTCACCCACATGGATTAAAATAAAGGTTAATCCCCTTTATCCAATTATAATATTATAACATAACTACCAATTTAGGGTAATTTATCTCATGGAATTGAAAACAAGAATGAATTTCCTAATAGTATTACATAAATATAACTATTTTGGTTGTTATCCCAAGGATTTTAAAATAACAATGGATGTTCATATCACAAAAAATTATTACCACTACAATGGTGTATGTCTCATGGAGGCTAAAACAACCATTAGTTTCTATTATATATAAAATGATAATATCTTCTAATATTTTACAATTAAACTATAATAACATCAAATTGATCCTTGAGATAAAACAAAAAAATTATATTAATGAAATTCCCATTAGTAATGAAACTGAAATGAATTAATTAATCACTTCAACAAATACATTTTTTTAAATAATTTTAGCAGTGGGGAAAACCCACTACATATTTATAAGGAATATTGTTTACCAATTATTTTGGAACTCAAAATATTTTATAACACATGAAAAATAATCAAGTTCTATTTGGTTGTTACAATTTCAAATTGAAGGATTATTCGATTAAAACAAATATAATTATCTATTATTGTGATGATACCCATTTCATATATTCATCAAAATCTCCTGAAAATATCATTCATTTGTATAACTATTAGATAAAACCAGAAGTATTAAAATACAATCGATTTCATATGATAAATGCCAAACGAATCAGGAATTCAAATTGAAATAGAGATTAATAGGACACCAACCACAAACACATGTAATTTATATTAACAGAACTGGATCATGAAGCAAAGGAAAAATAGATTCCATATGAAGCAAAAAATAGATATAACCCATGAATCCAAATTCACGATTCATGATTGAAATAACCCTTATATAAATAGATAACCCAAAAAAATCAATTAAAATATAAATAATTCAAATGATATATATTGGCTCAACTTCCTATCCCTTCAAAACCAAAAATAAATAGCATCAAATATACTTATAACCAATAGATTTATTCCTAACAGCGTTGATCTATGATTCTTTTAGAGAAGAATAAAGGTGATCTTGAAGAATAATAAAAAAACATGAAGAATGATTCTATACCATCAATTTTAAAAATCCAATTTTGTAAAAACAATCAAAATCTCTCTCTTTAGTGTATAGAACACACAAAATCTCTAAGTGGAGTCCTTAGGGTAGATAGCCTAATGTATAAGAGAAATAATCTGTTCAATGGGAGTAATATTGTCATTTAAAATTAACTTTCATCTTATTAATTCCCATCAGATGTTTTTTGGCATAATTTGATACATTATACAAAAAAAATTCTCCTTTTTCTATAAACCGCTAAAGCTACACCATTTGGTCATAAATATTTTCTAACAATTCACATACCGTGTTAAATTCCACTATTTGAAACATCCATTGAGCACATCATTCCTTGGGAATTCCAAATGGTTTTGACTAACCATTTGAAAATAGTTAACAAGTCAAGTAAACATTAAAATATCACAAAAATCACTAAGAACCGACTTAGTGTCATTTAGAGAAAAATATGAATAACCTAAAAGTGATACATTTGTTTGAAAATTCTTCCTATAATAACACATTACCCTAGATAAAGACTCGTTGTAATGGAAAGGTCCTTCTAACTGGTATCCTTGTGGGAAATCTTGTCGTTGAGATGTCTGAGGAAATTTGTTAAGTGTTTGGAGAAGGAAGGGAGGTGTTATATTTGTTTTGAAGACAAAATGGGAGATTTAGGGGATGATGGAAATTTTTTGGATGTATATCTTTTATATAAGTAGGTTATTCTAGCAGTATTTCTTTCTTGTGGTAGGTTATTCTGGTATAGATTCAGTCTAGTTGTAGGTTATTCATAAGGTAGGTCATTTTTTGTAGTGTGTCATTATTGAAGTGGATCATTCCAGTAGTGAGTCGTTCTTGTTACAAGTCATTCTAGTGGAAGTTCATTTCTGATAGTGGATCATTCTAGTGGTGGTTCAATTTTGTTATGATTCATTTACGATAGAGATTCATTCTGAAAGTAACTCAATTCTGGAGGTGGGTTATTCTGGCAGTGAATCATTCTTCCCGTCAATCATTCAGATGGTAAGTCATTTATAGTGGTGGTTCATTATTGGAGTGAGTAATTTTTTTGGATATTTTTTTATGATTGTTTATCATTAAGAGGGTGGGTTCAGATCTTGTGGTAAGTCATTTCTCACAATCATTGGTAAATTGTATTCCCAGTTTTTCTATACTTTATAGATTTTTTTGAAATTATATATGATAAAAATGATTTAATTATTTGATGAATGGCTTTAAAATCAGTTTTAATGGTGGATATTTATAAATTAGGCTTCTAAAATATTTGGGGGACTTTTAGATATTTTTAACAAATGGATTTAATGACATGTGACTTTAATGCCAATTCTATAAAGTATCTAATCTCATTGGTCTAAGATACAATCATTCAAAAGTGAAAAAAAATATTGTGTTCATTCGGTCATTCTTTTTCATGAGACATTTGGTTCAAAATACTTTTCCTATAGGAGTTGTGGAGACTTATTACCACAGTAGGTTTGAGTTCCCCAAAGAGGTTTCCTCATGTATGAAAATCCCATGTTTTGGTGCAAAATGTTTCAGAAAATATTATTAACCTAAGAATTAATTACCCCATGTCACTTTTTTTGTATCATGTGGGATTTGATTATTTTGATTTAATATTGTGAATATGGCTTGATATAGGTTAAAATATATTAATCAACTTTTTAAAATTAAATTAGTATTGAAAGGGTAATTTGAAGGATGGACTTATAGGGTTTTTATTATTTATTTGATATTCTGAATTGTAAGGGATTAATGATGGATGAAAATCATGGATTTTGGGAATTGTTTCATGATCTGTAATTATATGATCTATGGAATTCATTTGGTATGATTTTTGACCACACATAAAGAATAATTGGATAATAATGTACAATCTGGAAATGAAATGGATTCTCCAGGATCTTTTGGCTTGTGTGATAATGATAGTAATTAAAGAATTATAATGTAGACAAATCCCTTATTCTCTATCTAGAAAATGAAATGTGTGTGATGTATTTTTTTGTACGTTTTTTTGTGTAGTGTGTTTGATATAAATATGTGTTTCATGGTTAGTGGCTTTATTGTGATGCGTGTGGGGGATTTGGAAGTGATACACAATGGGGCTATTATGGTGGCGGTGGTGTGTTTGTGTTGTGGGGTTGCAATGGTGGTTGGTTACACTAGTTTCTTGAGTAGTAATGGAATTAAATTCATGATAATGATATGAAATGGTATGATAATTAATGTTGAATACTTAAATTAATGGGGGTTTATAATGTTGAATTTATTGATAATAAGAAATCTGTAGAATTCGACAAATTGGTTTTAAAAATTTAATGTGTTTTGTTGATTTTGTTTTAATGGTGTGGGGTTATAAAATTATATTTGGGAGAAATATTAGTGTATTTTTTCTGGGTTTTATACCTTGGATGTGAACCATTTGGATAGTTATTTTGTTCCATATATAAATATATAAACATTATATATTATTTTTTAAATATATATGTGTCTTAGCCACATCAAGAACCTTGTACCATCAACAAATATGTTGGGGGAATTTTTTCCAAAATCTCGGTGTTAGGGTGGATACTTCGGTTCTGACTCATCCCTATCATTATTCTTGGTATAGGTGATATGCACTCGTTGTGATGGCCAGATGTAAAATGATATGTCATCTACTTGTGGTGTGATGAGATGTTATGTTCTGTGTGTCTTTGGCCAAGATGTGATGTGATGTTCAGAAGTAAAATGTGATTTCGTTTACTATATATGTTAGGAGATGTGGTGTCATGATATGGATCATGTGTTTGTGGGTAGGATGTTTTATGGTTCTAAGTTATTTTGGAATAGGTGGGAGCTCCATGACATAAAACGTTGGGGTGTAAGAGTGGAAAATCAAAGGTAAAGTGGTGTGGGGTACCATATAATCGATATGAATAAAATTATATTATTATAATTGGATGCATAATTCAATGTGGGATCATTGGTGAGTTTGGGGTTTTCTATAGTATATCTATATAGGTACTATTTGGTTATGTTGTTTTTTTCTCATGGATGCATTAGTATAATCTTTTTACATGTGCGTGAGAGACATAAGCATTCGAACCATGTATACCTATATTCTCACCATAAATGAATAAAATATTTTTTTGGTTTTTAGGAGGACTTCATAGAAAGTGTTTCACATTTCTATGTGGGACCATTAAAATATTTCAATCTCACTACATTATCTTTGTACATGGAAATTTACTTTGGATACAATTATATGTAGAGGTTTAATTTAAACATTCAATTTTGCGATTCATTTAATTTATTATATCTTTTTCAAGGAGTTTATTGTTGATTATTCATCTTACCTCTCAACCCTACATTTGTATTTATGTTAATTCCACCCATTCAAGAGATTTTTAAACCGTTGGGGATAATCATCAACCAGTGGCCCACTAAAGGTGGGACTTTGGGGGGAGGGGGTATTATCTCGCTCCCTTCATTGAGGAATCTTTAGGGTGAGGGGGTCATGATAGAGTGGTATAAAAAATACTTTTTTGACAGATAAAATAGAGTTTGGAGTTAAGAACATCAATGGTTTCATGGGATGGTATAGGAATAGTTCTAGATGACATTCGTACTATTAGTGTTGGTGGACTGGAACCAACTACTTTGTACTTTATGATAAACTTTTATTCAAGGATTTGAATATTAATAAATACCTTATAACATCTTGATTGTTCTTCTATGTGACAATGCATGTGATAATATCCTAAGGATAGTTGTTGCACTAATGTGTCATAGAGGATCCCTACTAAGATGAGAAACCAAAAGTGTCGTAACACTATTCATGAAAATATGTTTTATGGATGGATGATGTTATTTGAGATTGAAACAAATACAAGCCATTATGGGTCAGGACTCATTAAACATTGAGGATCCTTTTCATAGTGTGCGCCCTTGGTAATATTTAGGAGGATATTATAAGAGAGAGACTTTACAGTAAGAAATCCACATTACATAGTGTCATTGGATGTTCTTATGAATAGGCTTTTGTATTGGTATTTATAAATTAAGATTGTTATTAATGGGTATTACAGCTCATGCACTTATATGTGTTGACAAAAACTGTGACAAAACATTGTTCGCAAAGATGAAGGATATGGGTTGTGCGTCATGAGTAATACTACATTAATAAATAATGATAGGAAGGATTTTCACATTATATTCCATAACCGAAGTTGATATCTGAATCCCTTTTTCGCAATTTATTTATCACAAATTAATATATTTCCATATGGAGGAATGGGAATGTTCAATTCCGAGAAATTAAAGAAATAATAATCGATGATATAGTTTTATGGAACATTCATGAAACCCTCTTGATTTGAGATATTGAGACCACAAGATTAAATTACCTCATAAGCATTCGTAGGAGTTAATACATTATTGTGGCATTAACTTCCTTCTCTATAGATGCCTTGGTGTCTTCCTAGATGCTAACCATGGACATTAGGTACGTTCCTCCTAATGCCACTGAGAATGAGGCCAAGAGGGTCACACACTACGTGTATCCAAATATATAATTCAAATATTCATTTAACAAGTTGAATAATGATTATCCCCAACTTTGGTTTTATAATTATTCAAGGATGCATGATTGCATTTATTTTGACACTATTTATTCTATAGAAGATATTATCTGTGAAATAATATATTTATTAGCAAATAATGCAGTTATATATGTTAATGAAATTAATTTCCATTACTCAAGGTCTAATAAATGTGAAGGAAGAAATATAAATGAATTGAAAAAAAAAGTACATGCCATCAATATTAATATACACATAGTGAGGTTTTTCATGGAATTTTTTGGAAATAATATAATATAATTAATTAATTAATATTATGTGTAATTTACTTATGAATGAAGAGTAAAAATAGTCAAACGCTATTATTAGACAGGGGGTCTTACTAGGAATTAAATGGATTAAATAAATACCTATTGGTAATTATTTTATTTTATTATTCTATGTATTATAAATCCCAATTAAATTATTATCATTAAGAATAGCCATTTTTTTGTGAGAAATGGATCTAGATAAATTTCTCAAGAAAATAGAGAATTCCATTCCTCTAGTAATGCTCTCATGATACTAGAGAGATCCTCCACCCCCAGATCAAGGATAGTGCTTTGGAAGCTTCTCTCAATGAGTTTGAAGGCGGACTCCAGAAGTGGAATCTCTTCCACGCTAGCACTTAGATACCCTTTCAGTAATGTCCAAATATATGTGGTGCACATCTGGATATCCGCTAGAGAAATCCTACACATGGCATCTGCAACACAACGACATCTCATATTGGATCATGACCGAGATCATCATTAGAGAGAGAATTCCAAAAAGTTAATTATTATTTATTGAATAAATTTTTTATTACTAAATTATGATGATCCCATAATTAGTTTTGGGGTTTTCTATCTTTCTTTTTCGTTATTCGTTCTATTTCATGGATCTGGTGTGTAATCCTTGTGATAGATAACGGGTACATCGTTGTTATTGGTAAAATTATTGCTCGTTACACCCATCATTGTGATTCTGTTGTGCTTATAACCTATATGTTGTATCAAAGTGGTCATATCATTGATTATAATTATTTATTTTTTCATTGAGGATTCACACCTTTTATAACATAGTAGTTTCGATTCAAGATAATCATTCTATAAATCTGAATTTCGAGATCTATTCATCTTGTTTTGTTTCTCATTCACCGTACAAAAAATGATATTTTTATTTAAATTTTTCTTAAAATAAAACATTGGATCTCATCCAGAGGTGCCAAAGTTTCCTATCCATACAACACCAGAGCACACACCCTTTATTCAGTTTTACATGTCCCCTAGTCAACGATCAAGGCATTTGACTAGTCCGCCAATCCAAGAAATGTGATTAGAGTTTTTCTAAGTCTTAATGACTCTGTGTGTTGACCATGAATAGGTGGAACATGGTTTATTGATTACACACCATGTGTCCCCCAAGACAGAGTATATAGTCCCATTGCGTTAGGGTTGGACCGTGTACCCCATACATGGATTGCCCAGTTGGAGACCATGATATGTGGATACTACATGTCATGTGGCCTAGTGGACATGTTGTGTACTCTGAAGATTTATGATGTAAATCTATATGATTTATCCTCGGGTTCATAATTCAGATAGACATTTAATGATAGTACACATTCTGTTGTAGGAACACATGTCATTTACTCTTCCAAATTATGTATATTTATTGAAATTTATTATTATGTTATATGAACCGTTGAGATATGTACCATGTTAAATGAGTATATATAGGGAAAACACAAGATATGTGTTATATATGTATATATTAAATGTATCATCTGCTTAATGATCATTTCTAATCATTGGGTACTTATGAACTGTAATTTACCAGGTTTCCTCCTAGGTACATGTTTCGTATTAATATAATTTTAAATAAATATATTTGTAAAAAAAATATGATGGGTGAGAATATCATGGAAATTTAGAAAAAGGATTAAGATAAAAAGATTCTATATTTTAAATATGATAATTAATTTATTCGATTGTGATTAATATTAAACAATAATGATTAATGAATTAAATGCTTCTTTTATTTATGTGTAAATATCGTTGCATGTATGGATTATCATGAGATAGACCACGACCATTATATGTGGATGGTTTAGTTTAATTAATTTATTTAAATTTATTTTTTTGTCATGGGAGACTTCTGCTCATTAATATGTTTGGAATGTGTGCCCATGATTTCATTTATGTAATACCCCATTGTACACCTCACTTGCATGTGAGATAAAGAAATATGTAATGGATGGAGATCCCAAGATATTGGAGGCGGTTCATTTTAGGATCTGAGCCGAAACCAACCCAAGGAGATGCAATGGTGGACATATGGAAATCTGTGATCATGAACCCAAAACGTTCAAGGTGATTTCTTTCCTAGTTCATTGGTTAGTTTATCCACCGTTACATAAACTAACTAATAGAACAAGCTCATTATCATAACATTTATTTTATTTTTTTCATATGAATGTTTTATTTGTTGTGGGTGTGTTTTCAAGATCACAGAGTTAATTAATTAAATGAAAATGAATGAAAGACTAAAATAACACTGGATTGTGGATTAATATTATCTCAAGACAAGGTTAATCACTTAAGTATTTCTCACTTCACATTAACAATAATGTAATAATGATAATAAAATATAAATATATGTAAAATGATAAAATCCCTCAAGCATATAATATTTCTGTATATCCTTCTATAATCATGGTTAGAATAGAACCATAATTCAAAGTCCTTGATCAACCCTAGTTGGGATGCTTTAAATTATCGAGTAATTCTAATTTGAGGTTTTTGGTTGAATTGACTAGGCTCAAATCAAGGGTTGACTACCACACCAGTACATGGTGTGACCAAGGGGAAAATGTTGAGGAAATAAAAAATAAAAGGATTTAATAATTGGAGAGTCCACTTACCAAATTCAGGATTTATAAGTTAATGCAATTGGCATATGAAATGCCTACCAAAAACCCTTCACATTTCATGACTAACCCTAGTTGGGGTAATGTGAATGGAAATATTGTTCCTTACCAGTAGAAAATTTAGGAAAAAAATATTCTGAATTCAATTGTGGTGGCTATTGGATTTTTATAATATAGTGGGAGAATAAACAATATTTATTTATTTATTTGCCTCATTTTTATCATGATAAAGTACAAAATCTTTTGTATTACTAATTTATAGAAATATTATAAAAATGAATTCAAATATACAATTTTGAAGCATACATTATATGGAAAACCATCTCATTGGCATCAATTTCTAGGTTTGCCAGAAGCGCTTAGGCATCATCCTTCGCCACATGAAGAAAGTCTATCTGTTGGAGGAGCCTGTTCCAGTTGTCCCTAGAAACGAGGCCAAGGATGAGGAAATATATCTCTATAAAAAAAATTGGATGATTCCACATATTTCAAATGTTTCATGAAATAATCCATATTTAATGAGATTTTAAATCAACATGGAAACATAGACATGTATAGAATTATGTATCACTATAAGGATCTCTATCAAGAGAAGGTGAGATTGGAGAGATATGAGATTTCCAATTCATTGTTCACAAGTAAGCTTGGGGAGTCTATGCCAGTTGGGCCTCATTTAGTCCAAATTATTGGCTACATTAAACATATGTACATTTTAGGGATTGTGTTCTAAAATGATTAGTATATAGATCTAATCCTATCATCACTTCCCAAGACCTTCTCTAGCTTTATTGTCAACTAAAACATGATAAATATTGAGAATAGTCTATCGGAACATCACCGTGATTTTTCTGGTAGATAAGGACAATGGGAATGAAAACCCCATCAAGGAACTATTATTGGTACACACGGATGTTTGTGGAACATTTTCAGAAGAAGCTAGAGGTGTATATTCTTACATTATTACTTTTACTGATGATTTGATTAAATGTGGCTATATATAATTATTGAGGAATATGTCAATTTCAATTGAGAAAATTAAGGAATTCATTGATAATGTAGGGAATCTTCTTGGTATTAATATAAAGAACAATCGATCATATTGAGGTGTAGAATATCTGAACCATTATTTCATCGACCTTTTATGGGAGTTCAGGATTCTCTCTCAACTCATTCCTCATAATAGGCCGTAGTTTAATGGTGTTATTGAACAGAGTAACCACAACTTGTTGGACATGGTGAGGTTGATGATGATTCTTTTAGATATTCCATTATCCATTTAGGGATATGAATTAAAAACTGCAGCATACACATTAAACTGAGTATAAACTAGGTCAGAAAATGAAATTCCCTCTGAGTGATGGAATAGATGGAAACCGATTTTGTCTCACATATGGGTATGGGGATGCGAGGTGTTTGTTAAGGCTTTACCATGACAAAAAACTAGCAACCCAAGCCATGAGATTTATCTTTATTGGATAAACCAATGAAATGAAAGGATATTACTTATATAACCCTTCAGATAATAATTTAATTGTCGCCGGACAATCCATATTTCATGAGAGGGAGAAAATCTTCAAAAAGGATAGTGGGATCAATATTGACATTAATGAATTTGATTCTCAAGATAAACATGATTTGGTATATTAAAAAGTTCCATAGGTGCATGTGGAAGAAATTATAGAAACACAAGTACAAACTAGGAGCTCAAGTGATGTAAGGGAACCAGAGATATTTGGTTTTCAAGTCGTCAAGGAAAGAGAATCATTATTATTGGAAAATAATGAATCTCTATCCGATAAGGAAAAAATAGAGAGCTCAAAAGCTAAAAGATGAATAGAAACTATGACTTCTGAGATGGATTCCATGTATTAAAATAAGGTCTGGATTCTAGATGATGATCAAGTTGATTTAAAACCAGTTGGATGAAAACGGATATTCAAGAGAAAACTGGACATAGAAAGTAAATTAGCACCTATAAAGTGAGGATAGTGGAAAAAGGATTCAAACAACCTGAAGGAATTGAATATTATGAAACCTTATCACTAGTTTCCATGTTTATATCCAAAAGAAACATACTTTCTATAGCAGCTTTCTATGACTACATGATTTGGAAAAAGGATGTCAAAACATTATTCCATAACGAGAACATTTAGGAAGATGTAAATATGACATTACCATATTTGTGTGTGACCCCAAGTTAAGAAAAACAGGCTTGAAAAGTTTCTGAAATCCATTTATGAAATAAAGAAAGAATGCAGGTCATGGAACATTTTATATGATGAACCCATAAAAGAATTTGATTTCATTAAGAACAAATGTGATCCATATATTTATAAAATGTTTATTGGGAATGAGGTCATTATCCTAGAAGTAAATGTGGATGACATATTATTTATTGGAATCGATGTTCCAGTCATTCAGTTAGTTATGGAATTGTTGATCATGTGTTTCTCTAGGAATGAATCTGGTGAATCAACCTATATTCGAGGAATCAAGATCATTTTTGATCGATACAAGAGGCTTATTACACTAAATCAGGGTACATACATTGACCAGATACAAAAGATATTTAATATGGAATGATCCAAGAGGTGATTGGATCCATTGTCACATTGCCTACATCATTCTAAGAGAATGTGTCTCCAAAAAAACATGAGAAATATAGGATGAGTAAAATCCCATAGAATGAGCTATTGGATCCATCATGTACAACATGTTATATAATAGGATTGATCTTGCATATGCACTTATCATGGTAGACAGATATGATGAAAATCTAGGAGAACATCATTAGACTGCAGCTAAGATTACCCTTAAGTATCTAAGAATAACAAAGGATATATTCTTGGTGTTAATATTGGAAACAAGGAGCCTGTCAAAAGAAGATAAACGGATGCTGGTTTTTAGATTGATCAAAACAATCTGAGGTCACATTGAGGATATTTTTTCTATCTCAATAGATGAGATTTGTGCTTAAAGAGTTCAAAGCATCCAGTTGTCACCAATTCTATAGTGGAGTCTGAATATATAGAGTATTATAATGAATCCATGGAAGCCATCTAGATTTTTAACTTTTTCTAGGAGATCGATGTGGTTCATAGTAGTAATGATCCTATCACATTGATTGGTTATAATATTGCAGTAGTGTCTCTTACAAAAGAACCAATGTCACCTCAACAAAAAATCACAGTATCTGGAAGTGTCACCTCTTGAGAGATTTCTATCAAATGGGTGATGTTTTAGTGAGCATATTGTCTATAGAAGAGAAAGCGTCAGACCCCATGAATAAATTCCTATATCAGAAGAAGCAAGAATATCATGTAAGAGCAAGGGATTAATGGTTTTTAGCAGTTCTCTCTAGTCCAAGTGAGAGTCTGTTGCAGTTGGTGGACTATAACCAACTACATTTTACTTTATAATAAACTTGTATTCATGGATTTTAATATTAATAATTACATTATCACATCTTGATTGTTCTTATATGTGAAAATTCATGGGATAATGTTCTAAGTATAACTATTGTGCTAAAGGGTCATAGTCGATCCCTACTATGATGAGAACATGAAAGATCCATAACCCAATTCTTGAATAGGTGTTTTATTTCCGGATGATGTTATTTGAGGGACACAAATAATACATGCCATTTTTGGTAAGGACTCATAAATAATTGAATCACCTTCTCATGGTGTGTTCCCTTAATAATAATAAGGAAGATATTATGAGAATGGTACCCGCCAGTAGGAAATCTATATTTTATATTGTCATTGGATGTTCCAAACAATGGATGTGTTTGTCGGTCCTTAGATTTAAGATTATTATTAATTTTTATTACTTCTCATGCACTTAGATTTATTGATGACAACAATTATGAAACACTTTTCTATGAGAGGTAGGATATGTTTGGTGCATCATGAGTAATATAGAATTAATAGATAATGTGAGAAATTATTTTTCCCTTTTCATCCATAATGGATGTTGATATCTCAGGACCTTTGGTGGAATTGAAATAGCCTATATAAAACCATGACCTTGGGGTGGAATGGGAATTTTCAATTTCAGGATGTCAAAAAAAGAATAATCGAGCAGATGGATTGATGACAGTAGCATGAAACCCACTTCATTAGAGATATCAAGATGAAGAGATTACATTGCATGGAAAGAGTTTATAGAAGGTGAAATGTTATTGCGGTGTTTGCATATTTGTATATGGGTGCCATGGTGTGTTGGTAGATGTTATCCTTGAACATTAGGCATGCTCTTCCAAATGCCTTTGAGAAACTGTCCTAGAGGGTCACACAATAAGTGTATTAATGTATCTCGGTTAAATATTCATTTAACATGTTGAATAATGATTATTATCGGCTGTGATTTAATAATTATTCAAGGATACCTGATCGCATTTATTTCAACACGAGTTATTAGAGAGAATATATTGTGGGAGAAATATTATATTTATTAGTGAATAATGCAGTGATATTTATTTAAAATTTAAATAGTCATTATTCATGGTCTAATAATTGTGGTGGAGGAAATAAAGGAAATGGAAAAAACAATAGTACACGTTGTGTGGTTTTTTTGGATTTTTTTGAGAAATAATAATATTTATTTAATTAAATAATATTAGGTGAAATTCCCTGGGATTATGTAATGTAATAATATTCAAGCACTATTATTATACATGGTGTATTACTGTGAGATAAATGAAATAAATAAATACTTATGGGTGATTATTTTATTATATTATTCGATGTATTATTATTCTCAGTTACATTACACTCATTATAACTAGCCATTATTTGTGGTTGTGCACAAAGATCTAGAGTAAGTACTCAAGCCAAGGGAAAATTTCATTCCTACAAGAAGACTCTCAAGTTACTATATGGACCTACTCCACCGGATCAAGTGGAGAACTTTGGAAGTGGCTCTCAAGGCGATCAAAGTTAGACACTACAAGCTGATGCTCTTCTATGCTATCACCCGGAGATCCCTTTAGTGACATAAAGAGATACATAGAGCATGTTTTGATCACCTCTAGAGGAAGCCTACAATTGGCTTATGTGATGAAACGCAGGGTCACATAAGATCGTGACCAAAAGCATCAACAAAGTGTGAATTCCATCAATGTAATTATTTTGTTTTAAATAAATTATCTATAACCAACATATGATGAACTTTTTTTTGGTTTTGCAACTTCCCTAGTTCTTTTTCATTATATGTTTTATTCTAAAGAATCGTCATTTTATCATCACGATGGATTTCAGATTGATTGTTGTTAACAGTAAAATTAATGTTGGGTAAACCAATATATGCACTTCCGCTACACCTGGAACCTACAAGTGCATGACATAGTCTAGGGAGACTAGCTAGGACTTGAGATTTTATCCCCCCCAGAACCAGGGTATAGACTATATGTATATTGAAAAATGAAGTTATGTGGACCTATTTGTAGGGTAGAAACCTATAAGAAGTACACATATCACGATGACTTGTGTTAATGTTTGAATTCGGTTGTTTTTTGACGTTCATAATGAATAATGTGAATGAAATTCAATGATTATAAAATTGAATGATACATTGATTATAAAATAATTATTTCTCTTTCATCTATAGATCCTAGTCATCATATGCATGTGGCTTAGTAGTAGTGGTTCAACATGCTGACTCAGTTGATCGTTGGAGGGTTCATCTGGTTAAGGATGATAATTACTGGTAGAGAACATTGAAAACTTTTTAGTAATAGGTTTTGGGAAGTCTGAGGGAATGATTCTTGATTTGGAGACCGTGGGATGGATAGAGTAGAATGAGATCACATTTAGTTTGACCTATACACCGATAGAGTATCGTGTCCCCTTTGTATTTAGTCATATGCGAGTAAATTCATGTCAGTGGTGGATATTGTACCTTGGGTAGAAAAATAAGTAATATGTCCAACATGTTGAAATCCATATGGAGTTATAGATAGAGTTTATTTCATCAAAAATGAATTATATGAAAAGAAAGGAGCTTGTCTCCCTTCAGTATGGGAGTATGTCTGTGAAAAATCATGGGATCAGCTTCAGGAACCTTCTTTTCTTTTACTTAGATATTTTCCTAGATGAGGATCCATGAGAAAGGCTTCATGATGAGGCACTTTTTCCATTGATCAAGTATAAGTTTAATCATTTTATTTGGGAAACAATTTCATAATACCCAAATAATCGATATCAAACTTATTAAATACATTATTGGGGATGCTTTCAATGAGTGGGGAACCATAAGTGTTTATTGATGAGTAGAGTTTCTAGCGGTTTGATTGAGGTTCCATTGGCCATGGAGGTTTCGAATAAAAAGGAGTCAAACTCAAAAGCTTCCCATCTAGGCAATTGGGGTGAGTGGTTTTCATTATCATTTTATTTACTTCATTACAGTGTTTTGTTTCTATGGGTTAAGTGGTCATCATCGTGATTAGTTCTTAGTGGTTACTTGACCGCAGTTTGGAGGAGGTGTATAGGTTAAGAACCTTCCCAAGTAGGAGTTACCATTTTGTACATTCAAGAAACATGGGAATCAAGCTTCTAATTTATTGAGAGATGATGTGTTTGATTTAATTCTACCTCATTATGAACCTAAATATCTACTAAGTCAACCCATGATTGATCATGGTTGTATCTATTAAAAATGAGGGATAGGAGCTGGGTGTGGTTAGTTGCATGCAGTAGAGGCATCATCACTAGGGAAAACAATTTTTCAATGTTCACATCATTTATATTGTACCCATTTTTTTACTTGTTTGATTTGGGGTAATCCCACTCCTTTTTTCCACCCCCTCTATTCCATTCTTGGGGACTATATGTAGAGATTCTGTTTATTCCCCATATGTTTACTATGCTAGTCGGAGGACAAATCATCATGTTTGATGCTTTTTGGGGATGTTCATTGATGATGTGGTAGAATATATAATGTATAGACCTTATCTTACATAAAATGTATCCATAATATGTCATCTCCAGCATCAAAGCTTTGTATTTTTTCATGCTGTTATTAGCTATTTTTTTATGAGGGTTGTGTTCTCAAATTTAGATATCCAGTGTGTGGTTTTCATTGGCGAGATGGGTTTCTAGTTGGGTAGTCGTCATTTATAGAAGCTTATTACTTGGTGGATGATTTTTCGATCCAATCGTACGATATCATAATAGAGGAGGATATGATGTACATTAGTGATTTCTAGTATGTTTTCCCTAAGGAGGTTGTGACACTACCTCAAAGAAGCAATGTTGAGTTTGGGATAGATATTCTGCATGGTGCTAATCAAATTTCAATGGATCCTTATCTGATAAATCCTTCTATGTCATGGGAGTTGAGGATTAAAATATTTTATCTAATGTTTAGGTTTTTCATTTGAGGTAGTGTATCACCATGGAATGATATAGTGTTATTCACCAAAAGGTGAATGGTTGTCTGAGGTTTTGCATAGACTATCAGATGTAAAACTAGGTGATGATCAAGAATTTCTCTTCTATTCAAAGTATTTATGATTATTTTGAATATTTTAGGGTACCTATTTGGTGCTCCAATTTCTATCTATTGTTTAGATATCACCAGTTAAGGGGGAATTATTGATATATCCAAAAGACTGCCTTCTGATGCTGGTATGGGAACTTCAAGTTAGGGGACATGCCTTTTAGTGTGATGAATTCACAAACCATGATCATGGGGATCATGAAATCCATTTTACAAAATTTTCTAGACCATTTTTTATCATATTCCTTGATGTAATACTAATCTACTAATGTTCATAGGAGGAACATGTCGAGCATATCGGTACTATTTTTCATGTTCTTCATCACCACGAGCTCTATAAGAATGTGTCACTGTGTATATTCTGGACAAGAGTGGATTGTTTCCTAGGGAATTTGGTGTCTCAAGATGGTGTGTTATTTAACCCTATAAAGGCATACATAGTACTTTCTTGTTAAGAACGCAAAAATATAGCTGAGGTTTGTAGCTTCTTTGGAATTGCATGCCATTATAAAAGATTTCTACCCTATTTATCTCATGTTTCAATCATATTAACCTCATTGAACAAGAAGAAACATGTTTTATATTATAAAGATCATTTTGAAGAAGTGTTTAGTTCACCAAAAAGGAATTTGGTTAGTGATAAAGTGATTTAGTTTTTAAATGGGGGTGTAAAGTTTTATTTTTTTTATGACCCATCCCTTCTGGGATTGGGATGCGTATTGATAGGGAAAAATACAACGATCTATTATGGGTTTTAGAAGTTAATTCATAAAAATAATAAATTTGAAACACATGATTTATTGATACCATTAGTTTTGTTTCATAGATGTTTTGGAGAAATTACCTCAGTGGGTAAAACTTGTTGTCTCCACATAACACAAGAATTTGAGTCATATCTATTCTCAACATGATATGAATATGCTAATGTGAATGTTCATGTATGTTCTTCTAGACATTGATTTTCTGGTCTTCTATAACTTAGTATTGGGCGATGTGATGGTGGATTCTTTCAACATGATGTCACAACTAATTTTTTTTAGAGTCCATTTATTTGTATAGAGTGATGGAGGAGTCGAAAAATATACACATAGATGAATGGGTAGATGATTGAAGATATTGTTTGTTTCATATAATGATGTAGTCATCCCTGATGTAGTAGGTGGAGGCGTCTCAAGGGGGGGACTCATTTCTCATAGTGATGTGAAATCTTGTTCTCCATGGGGATGCTCCGGATGGATAGTCATACGATGGTTAGAATGAGAGGTTATTTTAGGGGATGTTGTTTTCTATAGAAGAAATACATGAGTGAGTACTTCCTGAGTTTCATAAATCACATTTAATGGTACAACTATAAGTCTCCATGATTTACGATCTCTTGAAGACATGGTTTTGGGGGCCTAGAATGAAATGGGAAATTATAGATTTTGGGTCTTGGAATCTAGTTATCCAGTAGGTAAGGCTCAGAAGTCATGATTCTGGATGTTTTTTTAGCCCTTGGATATTTTCAAGTAGAAGTGGGATTACATATTGATGTATTTAATCAACGTTATACCCTAATACTTGGGAGTTTCTGATTCTATATTTGTAATTATTCATGGTTTTATGAAATTTTCTCTCTTTCTAGTGATCATAGAGTCTATAACAATAGAAGTTTTAGGAAAACATTATACATATAATATGGGGTGGATTTATGGAGTAATGATGTCAATTATCTAAAATTAGGATTAATATTTATAAAAATTATTATAGATGGGATTTGAGCATGATTTTGGAACTCAGTTACATATCAACACCGCTTCCCTCCCTCAGATGGACAGGCAGAATGAGTTGGTTATCCATGCATTGGAGGATATGTTGTTGGAATGTTTCTTGGACATTAGTGGATCATGTGAACAAAAAATTCCCTTAGATGAGTTAAATTTTCATATAATATATCAATAAATCATTTAAATGGTCATGTTTTTGGATTTTTAAGGGTTTCCATCCCATTCCCATTTATACTAAAGTGAGGATGGGGAGTTAGTAGTTCATGGAACCGATGTGGTGAATAACATGAAAGGGGAGGGTTGATTGGGTCAAGTGGGGGTGAAAAAATCACATAACTAAGAAAAACCTCATTCTATTCATAGGAGGAGGTCCTTATATTTTAAGGTGATGGACCAAAATTTCTTGAAGGTTTCCCTTTAATGTGGGTAATGGAGGTTTAGAAAAGAGACTAAGCTCACACCTCAATTTTTTGTGCCTTTCATGGTGTTGGGTCCGGTTGTTCAGGTGACATACCATTTGGAACATTCACCTCAACTAGACCAAATCCTTGGCGTCTTCCACATCTCTTAGTACCATCGATATTTGCATGATAATTCTTATTACATTGACTTGGGAGTGTTGGATATAAATGTTTATGTGATATTTCTGGACTAGCTGATGGGGATCCAAGACCTTTGAGTGATGGAGATATGAGAATAGAGAATTCCACTAGTTCATTTGATGGAGAGAAATGATTTCTAGGAGGATTGTACATGAAAGTTTTAGAAGCATATGTGTGACTAGCACCCGGAGTTTTAATTACCTTTTCCTTACTCTATTTTACTTTGTGATGTTCTGTTTAGTCCTTGGTGTTTTATGAGAAATATGAATTTCCGCATGATGTGATTTGTTCTGTATGATATTTGATAGATTTATGAAATGTTAAGAGGGGAATATAATAATAATAATAGAGATGAATTATACTAAGATATTACAAAACCTATTTAGGTGAGTGAGCTCCCCCTAGTACAGAATGAATCATGACATTAAGGATTGAATTTCCCAATTCCTATTTTGGAGACGTATGATATTGTTAAACATTATTTGGATTTTTGGTAAGAATGTTCCGTTAGTGTCATGACATTTATCTAATCACATTTATAAGATTTATTGTGTGGGATGGTAGTTTGGAAAATAAATTTCCTTCATTCCGACTGTGTTTTGAAATCTTGAGGATAAGAATAGTTTGATAGTTATTTTATGTAATGGTCTTGACCTTATATTATGTTAAATTTTTATAGATATGGTTATGTATATTTATAGGGTAATCATAGAAGTTTTTAGAGACCAATAATAGAATTTTAGTTTTTTTAATGATACATTTTTTCTTTAGGAAATGAATGAAAACTTCTAGTGGTCATTCATTTATTTCAGTGGTTCATTCTGATGGTCGATCATTATAGTGGTATTTCATTCCCACAGTGAGTCATTCAAGATGTATGACATATTAGTGGTAGTTTATTTATGGTGGCTAGTCATTTGGGTGGTGAATTATTCTGGTGGTGAGTCGTTCTGATTGGATGTTATTTTTTATGGGGATTTATTATGTCGGTACTTCATTCCAAGTGATGGGTCATCATGGCGGTGGGCTATTGTGACATGGAGCCATTTTGGTGGTACTTTATTCTAGTGGAAATACATTTATGGAAGTGTGACATTATAGCAATGAGTCATTATAGGAGATGGTCATTTCTGACAATCAACCATTATTATAGTGAACCATTTCTAGAGGTCAGACATTTCAGGCGATGACTCGTGAATAGTGATTACTGTTTTTCCACCATTTAAATATCTCATGTTTTCAGATCTTTTATGATAAAAATCGATTTAATAATTTAATTAATGGTTTTTAATGACGTTCTAAAAGTGGATGAATATACCTTAATTTTATAAAAGGACCTAATGCCTTTTAATTTCTTAAAATGTGTGTATTTAATGATATCCAACTTAAATAGCCAATATGGACCATATATAATCCATGGCTCTCGGATCAAATCTTTCAAAATAAGAGACATTTCAGTCATTATTTTAGTCTTTCTTTCTCCTAAGACTGGTGATTCCAAATCCTTCCTCCTATAGATTCATGGATACCTATTACATTAGATTTCTTGAGTTCCCCTAAAGCAGTTTCTTCATGTATGTTCCCCACATTATTTGGTGGAAATTTATTTGGAAAATATTCTTCTTCCAAGATTTAATTTCGTCATTTATCTTTATGTGTGTCATTTAGGATGAGATTATTATTTTTATATCTTTTTAATATGGTAACATCAATATTTAAAATATAAATGAACTTTTTAAAATTAAATAAAAATTTGTAGGGGAATGAAAATCATGAGATTTTAGATTTGTTATTATTATAGTGATATTTTGAATTTTATGGGATTAATGGAGGGTGGAAATCATGGTCATTGGGGTTCCATCATTGCAATATTAAAATGTGACTATTATAATTCATGTTATTTGATTATTGAATATTCAAAAACCACAATTGTTTCACCATGTACAGTTTGGTAAAAATTTAATGTCATGGGATCATATAGTTTGCGTGATAGCACCTATAAATCAAAAAGTGGAATTGAATCAAATCCTATAATTCCAATCTATAAAATGATATGTGTGTGATTTAATAGTTTTTTCTATGAATTTCTTTACTGTGGATTGGATACATTGATTCCTTGCATAGGTGGTGGATTTATTGTAATGGGAGTGGGTGAAGGGGATGTGATAAGTAGTTGGTCTACGATGGTAGTGGTGGTGTGGTTGTGCAGAAGGGATTTAATGGTTGCTGGTTGTGTTAGTTTCTTGATTAGTAATGGAATTAACATCATGATAATGATATAAAATGGGTTGTAAACGAATCTTAAAATAATAATTAAAATTGTGTTATTAAAGTGGAATTTATTTTATTATATAAATTATAGAAATTGTAAAAACATAGTTCAAAAAGTGTAAAGTTATTTATGGATATTATTTTTATTTTCAGGGACATGTATTTAGCACTGGAAGTAGAAGTTGAGTATCTTGTGAGAGGTTTTATAGCTTGGTTTTGAACCATTAGTATGGATATTGTTTTCTATTTTATTGTATGTGTATAAATTGAATATTAATTGGTATTTCTATATTTTTTCCACCCATGTCAAGAGCCATGTGTTGATACCAAATATTTTCAGTGTGTTTTCCCGACTCACATGTGAGAGGATGGATGGATGGTTACCTACTCTTCCTCATTCCTTCTTCTAGGAATTGGTGGCGACCAACCCGTGGTGTCTAAAACTTTTTTTCTCATAGAGAAAAATTGAAAAAATAAAATATATGAGGCAATATGACCTTGAATTGTAGTATCCCATCCATGATAGAAATCAATTGAATCACTTGTATCCAAAAAAAAACACTAGCAAAAAATAAAAATATTACGACATTAATAAAATCCATATAAAAATATCAAATTTGAGAACAATGTGTTGGTCGGAGTGGACACTCAAGAGGGGGGTGAATTGAGTTCCAATTAAAATTTCTGTTAAAAATAATTTCTATTAAAATCCCCCAATTTCAAAAACAAATTAAACTGTAGTGAATTTATATAGATTATGAAGGTTCAATTAATTTCTCAAAGATTGATTAATTCTCAGTTAACTTAATCTTATGATTAAATTAACCTTTGAAACTAACTTACTGATTTATAACAAATATAAACACTTGCTAATTTAATTATCAAAGTAGCTTTGAAGATAGATTGTATTTCAAAGTAGTAGCAGCGGAATATGAAATTAAATATGTATAGTATGGATATAGAGTATAACTACAAACACAGTGAATTAACCAAGAGGTTTAGTCTCAAGCCGAGACTTAGTCCTCTTCCACTTGGTGATCACCTGCCACCAAGCAATTTCATAAAAAGGATTGATACACAGCCTGTATCGGGCTTTACAACAGTTTTCACAAACTGCCCAGGTTTGACAACCTCTGCCACAGTTATACGTGGGAAAACAGACAACAGCAGCAAGCTGTCCAGGTCACAAGACCTCTACCACTATCCACAGTGGGAAATGAGGTGTAAAAGGGTTTGCTGAGGATTTACAGATCCTCCAGTGAAAGTACAGGAGTCAGTGTGTGTGTTTTAATATAGCAGAT
Source organism: Viscum album (assembly GCA_963277665.1). NCBI lineage: Eukaryota > Viridiplantae > Streptophyta > Magnoliopsida > Santalales > Viscaceae > Viscum > Viscum album. The sequence goes on along the minus strand of OY728143.1, from coordinate 663,406,024 downwards.
AACATACACTGCTCAAAAGGTAGAATAAATCACAGAACAAGAGATGTAGAGTTTAGAAGTAGTTCTGGTGATCTCAGTGTAGCTCTTGACTCCTTTGTATTCGATCAGAAATGAGTTTGAGTCCTCTTCTCGTTTCTGTTTTAGAAACAGAGTGTCGTATGCTCCAGGTTCACAGGTAGTGAGAATGTAGTCGATGATGTTCTTCAGGGTTCTTCTTGTATGCACATAACACTTCTCTGTGTTCTTGATGGAGCTCGTTTTTGTTTTTCTGGTATATTTTGTCCACGACGCACTTCTCTGGTTCGCATGCTCTGTGTATTCGTTGTATGTTTGGGCAGCGTAGTCTTCTCGTATTTATCTCCCGACAGGGGACAGAAAAGATTTCTTTTCAGCAGGTACGAGGTATGGGTTCCTGACATCCGACAACCTTTATCAGATATTTGACAAATCATCAAAATGTATGATATGACCGTTAGATAAATTAAATAAATTAAATATAGGAAATAAAGAAATTAAAACAGTGAGTCGAGAATGTATGTCACTGTTGACTTCAACTGTGGTCTTCCAACTGTGGACTTCCAACTGTGGACTTCCAACTGTGGACTTCCTTCTGACTGCTGACTTCAAAAAGGGGGCTTGCTGTCTGTAGGCTTGCAATGGTAGCTTTTACTCCATGTAGCTGTAGCCTTTCTAACTGTAGACTTGTAACATCAAATTTGTAGAGCTGTAACCTTTGTCAACTGTAGACTTTGATCATCTGTAGACTTAGTAGACAGAAGCTGTCTAACTGTAACCTTGACTGTAGACTTATGACTGTAGACTTGTTCGACTGTGAACTTGTTCCAACTGTAGACTTGTTCGACTGTGAACTTGTTCCAACTGTAGACTTGTTCGACTGTGAACTTGAGCAGAGAAAAACTTCGAGCAGAAGTCTTGTAACTGTGACCTTCGTCTGTGAGCTTTGACAATAGATAGCAGTAGACTTGTAACTGTAAGCTTGTATTAGTCTTCGACTGTAACCTTGTAACTGTGAACTTCGACTGTAACCTTGTAACTGTGAACTTATTGCAACAGTAACTTAAGGTGACAGTTAACTGTAACTGTGACTTTGAGAAGAAAACTCTGACTGTTAGCTAACAATACCAAACTTATGTAAATACTACAGTAAGCTGTTACAGCAAAGTTATGAGAGTAAGAATATGAACTGTTTAGAATAAAATACGTTTAAGCATAGAATAATAAGATTAATGCAAGGTTTTAATACATCATAATTAATGTTTAAGCATGATTTGGGATTATCAAAACAGGTGATTCCAACAATCTCCCCCTTTTTGATAATCACAAATTATGTCAGTATGAAATATAGAAGTATCAGAGAGAAGTGTGCAAACCACAGTATTAGCAATATGAGCACAAAAAATGAGGTATAATCCGCAAGGATTTCTCCTCTCTGTATAGGTTCATTTCTCCCTTGAGTTTCCCTATTTCTCCCAATTTCTCCCCCTATCAATTTCTCTTTATTTCTCCCCCTTTGTGATTAAAAAAAAGAAAGACAGAATGAGAGAAAAGAAACATTGTATTAATAAGGAGTACATTACATGACCCAAAATGTGAATACATGATCCCTATCAAAAAAAATAAACAGACTCAATCCTCTTCATCTGGAGGTAAGGGATCTTTTCCTTTGGAGGAAGAAGATGGAGCAGGAGGTGAAGGATCAACAGGCTGAGGAATGGCAGCAGGAATGTCTGGAGGGGCAGCAACAGAGGTTCCTGAAGGCCGGTAGTGAGTAGCTTGCCGAGGGATCAGTGGTCGAAGGCTTCGGAGGGCATCAGCAGGAGACATTATGGAAGAACCACTGGGGTTGGAGACAGGTAAGGCAGGAGGAACTATAACAGGTGTGCAGTCCACATGAAGAAAAGGTAGGAGCAGATTCCTGAAATCCAAGATAATGTTCCCTCCTCTGTCCATGGCAGACAAGAAGTCATCTTTGTTTTCCAAGAATTTATCCAAAGCCGGAGTCAACTCTCGTAGCTTGCTAACTTGTTCTTTGAAGGCTTGAGTTACAGGAGGCAGCTTCATAGTCTCTAGCATGAGCTTGAAGTGATTGTTCAACTGATGCTTGGTGAAAATCCGATCAAAGTAATAATCCACTTTACTTTTGATGGCCTCCTGAGAAGCAGTAGCAGCCTGCAGGTGCTCACGAACAAAGCCACTGACTTCTCTTGTAGTAGCAAGGATCTGTAGGTCTGATGTGTCATTTGCACGGGCCTGAGTAAGCTCTTCTCTGAGCAGGCTTCTAAACTGCTCAAGGTCCACAGGAGAGCTAGATGAAGGAAGGGACTTGACTGAGAATGCCACTGTCTCCTTGAAAGACTGAGTCAGATTTCCAATCACTTTCTGAATGACAGCATCCTGATTGCTAAAGTGTTCTTTTACTGATTTCTTGAAAGCCTCAAATACTTCCACAAACTGCTTGACCACTTCTTTGATGTATCGAATCTCACTGGCCACTTGTGTCTGAGAACTGCACAGGGCAGTTAAAGAAGCAACTGATTGTCTGAGAGCCACTACTGCTCCAGTCCAGCTTTCAATTTGGGTGTGGCACACTTTCATTTCATCCATCACTTCTTTGATTGGACTTCCTACAACACATCCTAGAGATAGTTCTAAGGACTGTTCCACATTTTTCAGCTCATCAAAAAGACTGGTTTTCAGTTCAGCAACAGACTGTCTGATGGTCTCCTTCATTTCATTCTTTAAGGATTCAAGGTCTTCCTTGGTGGCCAATCTTTCAGTTTCTAACACTGGAGAGCTGTTAGGTAGGATGACTGGATTTCTTGGTGGTTGGTTTTCCTCATCTGAATCCTCATAATTGAGTCCTAACACCATGTATCCTGGATCTGAGGTCCATCCTTCTATATCATACAGTACAGAGACTGAACCAACACGCTCCCCCTCACTTGGAGGTCCTTCCTGAACACTTTCTACTATCTGCTCAACTCTGGGTAACTCTAAGTTTTCTTCTGTAGCTCTAGCAGGTTCCATACTTGCTTCCTCTGTAGGTTCAGCAGTGAGGTTAGCCTCCTTCTCTGTTGGGTCATCAACCACTTCCATGACAACAGTAGTGGAGACCACTCCTGCTTCCTGGTCAGACACTGACTTGTCTGTATACCCTATCAGAGGGCTCATACTGAGTTCTTCTGCAACAGTTTCTTGATTTTCATTTAAAGCTCCAGCCTCTTCTGCTTCGACTGTATCACCCTCATCAGAGGTGTCCTTGACAAAATATTGAGATTCTTCTTCTTCTTCTGTAGTCTCAGTCTCACTGTCTCTTAGAACAGGTTCTCTACTGGGTAGTTCTTTTGGAGGGCTTGCTGCTCCAAACGTCACTGTCCTGACAGGACTGTGAGTAGTATCAGGATCACTCCCTTCATCAATTGGAGTGTTCTCTCTTGCAGAGTCACCAACTACTGCAGTCTGTTCATCATCTGAGTATACAGGTTCAGGCTCATCAGGCTTTAAGCCTGGATCTCTCCTATCTCTCGGTCTAGAGGGATGAGTAGAAGGGCTAAAATTCTCATATATTCTCTCCTCATCATTCACCCATGTTTTCTTCCAGGGATTCCAACTGATCTTCATGAATTTGCAGATTACTTTCGAGATACATACACTGTTCTTTGCCACTATCAACTCTTCCTGACTTCCAGCTGCACCTTTCACTTTCAACATAACCGAAATGAGTTTAGCATGAAACAAGGCACTTGATTTTGAGCTTGCCTTTATCATGTCCTCCATCTGAGCCATCAGCAACCTACAAAGGTTGACCTTCCTTCCATGTTTTAATAAGTACATCAAGTAAATATCCTGATGCTTCAGAGTTGCAAAATCTCCTCTTCTAGGACTCAGTACATGCTGAATAAACTTAAACAGAAGCCTGTCCTCTCCATTCATTTCAGTAGCAATAATTCTCCTTACAGTGCCATTGCCTGTCAATTCTTCCAGAGCTGTTTCATGATCAAAGATTCTACTATTTGGAGGAGCCGCTCCAGAATAGTAGTTGTAAATACCCTCATGAGGAACTCTTAAACAAGCAGCCCATTCAGCGGATGAAAAACTGACTTCATTGCCATTTACTCTGGATATTAGTCTATGCAGATCATCCTCTTCCTCGAACTGTAGATATTCATAGAATTCCTTCACCAGCTTCGGGTAGTACGGTCCATTATTGCTTGCGAAGCATTCGGTCCATCCTTGATCATTAAGCACTGCCAGTACTAATGATCTGCTCGATAAAATCCACTCTTCACATAGCTCCTTCTCAGCAACTATTTCTCTCTTAGTCAGATGTGGATTAACAGGTCTTATCGAGGCGTTCCCGGTGCCACTGGATTCGACTTGAGTCCTCTTCGGCATTGGTGCATCTTCGTTAACAGTCGGGGGTCGCTTTGTTCTGGCCATTGGAACTGAATGAGGTTTCGAGGTTCGGTTGAAGGTTTAGGGTTTAGGACTTGAGAGAGCAAGGGTCGAGATGAGTGGATTGAGATATGTTCGATGTTCTCAATTTTATCATTTAGGGATTTAGAAATAAAAGAATAAAGAAAAGAAACGGTTCGAATTCCCGCAAAAATAAAATAAGATTAAACAGCGAAACAGCCTACAGAGAGATGTAACAGTGAGGTACACCGGTGAGGTCTAACTGTGAGGTTTCAACTGTGAGGTTTCAACTGTGAGGTTTCAACTGTGAGGTTTCAACTGTGAGGTTTCAACTGTGAGGTTTAACTGTGAGGTTTCAACTGTGAGGTTTCAACTGTGAGGTTTAACTGTGAGGTTTCAACTGTGAGGTTTAACTGTGAGGTTTCAACTGTGAGGTTTCAACTGTGAGGTTTAACTGTGAGGTTTAAACTGTGAGGTTTCAACTGTGCTATAATTAATCATACCTAACTCATGTTTGATGTAACTTAATCTCTCAGAATTCAAAGGCTTTGTAAAAATATCAGCTAACTGATGTTCAGTGCCAATGAACTCAAGAGTGATATCACCTTTTTGATAATGATCCCTCAGAAAGTGATGTCTCACATCAATATGTTTTGTCCTAGCATGAGATACTGGATTTTTTGAAATGTTAATAGAACTTGTATTGTCACACCTTATAGAGACATGTTTGAATTGATATCCATAGTCTAGTAAAGTGTGTTTCATCCACAAGATTTGTGCACAACAGCTACCAGCAGCTATATACTCAGCTTCGGCAGTAGACAATGCAACAGAATTCTGCTTCTTACTACACCAAGATACTAGTGACTTGCCTAAAATGTGACATGTTCCAGAGGTGCTCTTTCTATCTAACTTGCAGCCAGCAAAATCAGCATCAGAATAACTTAATAGATCAAATGATTGTCCTTTTGGATAAAATAATCCCAAATTGGGAGTATGTTTTAGATATTTGAAAATCCTTTTAACAGCAGTCAAATGAGACTCTTTTGGATTGGCTTGAAATCGAGCACACATGCATACACTGAACATGATGTCAGGTCTACTGGCAGTAAGGTACAGTAGACTACCTATCATACCTCTGTAATTGGTTTGATCCACTGGTTCACCAGTTTCATCACTGTCCAACCTGCAAGTGGTGCTCATAGGTGTGTCACTGCCTTTGGTGCCATCCAAAGAAAAACGTTTTAGAAGATCTTTAATATATTTACTTTGGTTCAAAATAATACCATTTTTATTTTGAAAGATCTGAAATCCAAGGAAAAATTTGAGTTCTCCCATTAAAATCATTTCAAACTCATTTTGCATTATTTTTGAAAAATCAACACATAAAGAATTTTTTGAAGATCCAAAAATAATATCATCCACATAGATTTGTACTATTAAGACATCTTTAGAAATCCATTTAATAAAAAGAGTAGGATCAGCTATCCCTTTAGTAAATCCTTTTGAAATAAGAAAAGAGCTGAGCCTATCATACCAAGCTCTTGGAGCTTGCTTTAAACCATATAAAGCTTTAGATAGTTTAAAAACATGATTAGAAAAATGGGGATTTGTAAAACCATGAGGTTGTTCCACAAATACATCCTCAATTATATATCCATTTAGAAAAGCACTTTTAACATCCATTTGATATAGTTTGAAATTCAGATGAGCAGCATAAGCAAGTAATATCCTAATGGCCTCTAGTCTAGCCACGGGTGCAAAGGTTTCCTCATAGTCTATTCCTTCTTCCTGACTATACCCTTGTGCAACTAGCCTAGCTTTGTTTCTGATTATGTTACCAAACTCATCAACTTTGTTTCTAAACACCCATTTAGTGCCTATAGTAAGAGTGTCTTTAGGTCTTTCCACTAATTCCCAAACTTTGTTTCTTTCAAACTGATTTAGTTCTTCTTGCATAGCCATTACCCAGAATTCATCACTGATAGCATCATTGACATTTTTGGGTTCAAGCTGTGAAAGAAAAGCTTGATGTTCAACCTGATTTTTTAGAGAAGCTCTAGTTTGTGTTCCTCTATCAAGATTACCAACAACAGCATCTAAAGGATGATTCTTTAGAATCCTAGTTGATTTGGTAAAGGTTGGACTAGAGATTTCAGGTTCATCTATAGGTTCGGGTTCCACAGAGGAAGATTCTGGAAAAAGTCCAGAACTGGATGTTTTTATTGCAGGTTCTTTAGATTTGTCATTTAGGTTCAGAACAGATAAGTCTTCTTCAACATCTTCAAGAGAAGTTTTAGACTCATGTGGATCAGTCTCATCAAACTTGATGTGAACAGATTCTTCCACACATTTGGTTTTCTTATTGAACACTCTATAGGCTTTACTAGACATAGAGTAACCTAGGAAAATTCCTTCATCACTTTTTGGAGCAAATTTATCAAGATTATCTTTAGTATTCAGAATAAAGACATTGCAACCAAAAACTCTAAAGTAATTAACCTTAGGCTTCCTATTATTCCACAACTCATAAGGGGTTTTCTTTAGAACAGGTCTGATCAAGACTCTATTAATGACATAGCAAGCTGTATTAACAGCTTCAGCCCAAAAGTAAATTGGCAGGTCATATTCATTAAGCATAGTTCTAGCAATTTCTTGCAGGGTTCTGTTTCTTCTTTCCACTACACCATTCTGTTGAGGTGTCCTAGGAGCAGAAAAATTGTGAGCATAGCCATTGTGTGAGCAGTAAGATTCAAATTCTTGATTCTCAAACTCACGGCCATGATCACTCCTCAAGGTCTTAATCTTAAGTCCACTAAGATTTTCTACAGACTTAGAGTATTTAACAAAGGAAGAGCAGGCTTCACTTTTGTGAGCTAGAAAGTATACCCAAGTATATCTAGAAAAGTCATCTACAAGAACATAAACATAGTGCTTCCCATTTAGACTTGAAATTATTGATGGTCCAAACAAATCCATGTGAACCAGTTCAAGTGGTTGAGAAGTTGAGACTTCTTTCTTTGGTTTAAAAGAAACTTTGTGTTGTTTTCCCTTTTGACAGGGATTACACACTTTGTCATTTGGGAATTCAAGCTTAGGTAAGTCTCTAACTAGGTGTTTCTTAGAGAGTTTTATAAGTGAGTGAATGTTGCAGTGTCCTAATCTCCTATGCCACATCCAAGACTCTTTATGAAAAGCATTTAAGCAATTAACATTGTGTTTAGCTAAAGTGTTTAAGTCAACAGCATAAACATTTTCATTTCTTAAGGCAGAAAATATTAAAGCATTTTTGGAATTATAAACATCACAAGAATTGTTTTCAAACTTGACATTAAAGCCATCATCACACAATTGAGAAATGCTAAGTAGGTTGTACTTAAGTCCATCGACAAATAAAACTTTGGAAATTAATACTGAGTCAGTGTTACCAATCTGGCCTAAGCCGATGATTTTTCCTTTTGAGTTATCACCAAAAGTAACATATCCTCCATCAACCTTTATTAAGCTTTCGAAGCACGAATAGTCCCCAGACATGTGTCTTGAGCATCCACTGTCTAAGTACCATACCTTCTTGTAATTTTTTTTCAAACAGATTTCCTACAAAACAGATTAGACAAGAAATGACTTTGGTACCCAGATTTTCTTGGGTCCAGATATATTAGCAATCAAGGATTTAGGTACCCAGATTTGTCTTATGGGTCCCATACAATTAATAGATGTAACAGATTTAGAGAGATATACTTTATTTGATCTACAACTATTTAAATAACCAGTTGAGGCATATGAATTTCCAAAACTGGAACTAGCAGGATTTTTTCCAGACTTAATAAATCGGGTTTTAGCAAACTGTCTTTGTCCAGGTTGGTATCCCAAGCCAGTAGCATACTTAGGTGCAACTTGCTTTCCTAGCAGTTGGGTTAGAGTATCTTTTCCATTTGTGAATGTTTCTAAGTCCTTTCTAAGTTGTTCATTAGATAGTTTCAGTTCTGTATTCTCCTTTAATAATTGAACATTTTTCTCTTTTTCTACATCAAGTGCAGACTTGACACTTGCAGTAAGAGCATGCTGTTTCTTTAAAGACTTATATTTATCCTTTAGTTCATTACACGTTTCTTCCAGCATATTACAGTATTCAGTCAATTCATCTTTAGACATATTTTCAGAATCAGAATCAGATTCTGCTTCACCTTCAGAATAATAAGAGTTTAAAGTGGGAGTGTCTAAGGTTACCTCAGATGTGTTTGTCATGAAACACATATTAGCACGATTTCTTTCAGAATCACTGGACTCTGATTCACTTGTGCTGTCTTCTGAAGCACTCCAGGTGGCCTTCATAGCTTTCTTATAATTCTTGTCCTTGTACTCATATTTCTTTTTGAATTTTAACTTAGGACAGTCAGCTTTGATGTGTCCTTTCCTTTTACATTCATAGCAAACTATGTCTTCTTCTTTATCAGTTTTCTTCCAATCTTTCTTCCACTTACCTTGTCTATCATACTTACCCTTGTAGTTTGGTTTTCTGAAGAACTTCTTCTTCCTATAGAACTTCTTGAATCTCCTTGCTATTTGTGCCATCTCGGCATCACTGTCAGAATCTAAGTCTTCACTAGATGAGCTTTCAGTTGGTATATGCACTTTCTCCTTGTCTTTGCTCTTTGATGCAGTAGACTTAAAAGCTACAGATTTTCGTTTTGGTTCCTCATATTCCTCTTTATTCACCTTTAGCTCTTCTTCATACATCATCAGCTTACCAATTAACTCCTTGACAGGCAAAGTTCCAATATCACAGGATTCTCTAATTGAAACGGATGTGCCTCTCCATCTGTCAGGCAGACATCTCAATAATCTCATGATTTGCTCCTTTGCTGGAACAATCTTCCCGAGTGAGCTCATTGTGTTGAATATCTCATTAAACCTGAGATACATATCAGAAATAGGTTCATCATCTTTCATCTTAAAGTTATCATATTTGATAGTATAAGTGTTTAACCGCATTTCCTTGACATTAGTTGTTCCTTCATGAGAAACAGCTAAGGTGTCCCAGATTTCAAAAGCAGTTTTACATGCAGAAATTCTATTGAACTCCTCATCTCCTAGAGCACAGTAGAGAGCATTCACAGCCTTACAATTATTATTGTAAGCTACCTTAGTAGGTTCATCCCAAGTTATTCTTTCAGTTTCTGGAATCTTGTATTGAGACTCTATAGCAGTCCAAATATCAAAACCCATACTTTCCAAATGAATTTTCATTTTGAGCTTCCATTGGGCATAATTCAAACCATTAAAGAAGGGTGGCCTGTTAGTAGCAGCACCTTCTAGTCTATTATCCATAAGGAAATTCTAGAAAATGTTTTAAAGAGATAAAATTTAGAACTAACAGAAATTTAAGATCGTTTAGATAAAACTACAATCACAGTTTAAAAACAGAGAGTTAAAATAAAACTTTGAGCAAGTATAACAGAGCTAAACACAACCTCTGATACCAAATGTTGGTCGGAGTGGACACTCAAGAGGGGGGTGAATTGAGTTCCAATTAAAATTTCTGTTAAAAATAATTTCTATTAAAATCCCCCAATTTCAAAAACAAATTAAACTGTAGTGAATTTATATAGATTATGAAGGTTCAATTAATTTCTCAAAGATTGATTAATTCTCAGTTAACTTAATCTTATGATTAAATTAACCTTTGAAACTAACTTACTGATTTATAACAAATATAAACACTTGCTAATTTAATTATCAAAGTAGCTTTGAAGATAGATTGTATTTCAAAGTAGTAGCAGCGGAATATGAAATTAAATTTGTATAGTATGGATATAGAGTATAACTACAAACACAGTGAATTAACCAAGAGGTTCAGTCTCAAGCCGAGACTTAGTCCTCTTCCACTTGGTGATCACCTGCCACCAAGCAATTTCATAAAAAGGATTGATACACAGCCTGTATCGGGCTTTACAACAGTTTTCACAAACTGCCCAGGTTTGACAACCTCTGCCACAGTTATACGTGGGAAAACAGACAACAGCAGCAAGCTGTCCAGGTCACAAGACCTCTACCACTATCCACAGTGGGAAATGAGGTGTAAAAGGGTTTGCTGAGGATTTACAGATCCTCCAGTGAAAGTACAGGAGTCAGTGTGTGTGTTTTAATATAGCAGATAACACACACTGCTCAAAAGGTAGAATAAATCACAGAACAAGAGATGTAGAGTTTAGAAGTAGTTCTGGTGATCTCAGTGTAGCTCTTGACTCCTTTGTATTCGATCAGAAATGAGTTTGAGTCCTCTTCTCGTTTCTGTTTTAGAAACAGAGTGTCGTATGCTCCAGGTTCACAGGTAGTGAGAATGTAGTCGATGATGTTCTTCAGGGTTCTTCTTGTATGCACATAACACTTCTCTGTGTTCTTGATGGAGCTCGTTTTTGTTTTTCTGGTATATTTTGTCCACGACGCACTTCTCTGGTTCGCATGCTCTGTGTATTCGTTGTATGTTTGGGCAGCGTAGTCTTCTCGTATTTATCTCCCGACAGGGGACAGAAAAGATTTCTTTTCAGCAGGTACGAGGTACAGGTTCCTGACATCCGACAACCTTTATCAGATATTTGACAAATCATCAAAATGTATGATATGACCGTTAGATAAATTAAATAAATTAAATATAGGAAATAAAGAAATTAAAACAGTGAGTCGAGAATGTACGTCACTGTTGACTTCAACTGTGGTCTTCCAACTGTGGACTTCCAACTGTGGACTTCCAACTGTGGACTTCCTTCTGACTGCTGACTTCAAAAAGGGGGCTTGCTGTCTGTAGGCTTGCAATGGTAGCTTTTACTCCATGTAGCTGTAGCCTTTCTAACTGTAGACTTATAACATCAAATTTGTAGAGCTGTAACCTTTGTCAACTGTAGACTTTGATCATCTGTAGACTTAGTAGACAGAAGCTGTCTAACTGTAACCTTGACTGTAGACTTATGACTGTAGACTTGTTCGACTGTGAACTTGTTCCAACTGTAGACTTGTTCGACTGTGAACTTGTTCCAACTGTAGACTTGTTCGACTGTGAACTTGAGCAGAGAAAAACTTCGAGCAGAAGTCTTGTAACTGTGACCTTCGTCTGTGAGCTTTGACAATAGATAGCAGTAGACTTGTAACTGTAAGCTTGTATTAGTCTTCGACTGTAACCTTGTAACTGTGAACTTCGACTGTAACCTTGTAACTGTGAACTTATTGCAACAGTAACTTAAGGTGACAGTTAACTGTAACTGTGACTTTGAGAAGAAAACTCTGACTGTTAGCTAACAATACCAAACTTATGTAAATACTACAGTAAGCTGTTACAGCAAAGTTATGAGAGTAAGAATATGAACTGTTTAGAATAAAATACGTTTAAGCATAGAATAATAAGATTAATGCAAGGTTTTAATACATCATAATTAATGTTTAAGCATGATTTGGGATTATCAAAACAGGTGATTCCAACACAATGGATAAAGATTGGAAATCTCCCAAAATGGATCATTAAAAAAATATAACCGCATAGTCTAGCTTCAAGTTAAGTAATGATGAATTATGTTTATGCCTCCAAAACCCCATCTGTTGGTGTTCCAAGAAAAACATTAGATCATAGTGAACAGTAACCCATAGTCACCCTAACACCTACCCAAACTTTCCAATGTAAAATCCTACTGGGAATATTATACACCACAACAGCCACATCACACTAAGAAAATATATGTTTGAATATCATAAATCCATGAGAATTCCCAAAACCACTCATATCCCATAGGGTACTGTCATTGGAAATTCTTGAATGAAAACAATATTGAAATCACCTCATGGTATTCAGTGTCTGAAGAACATAATCTATTTATTGTTCCCAAATAAAATAACAAAACCTATATCAATTAATGAAGATAAATCCTTTAAATATAATAAATTCACACATATATGGTTCTCCCAAATACATAATAATATCTTATAGAAACAAAATATTCCATTTAAACTCATAAAAATCAATAAATTACATAAGAGGGAAAGATCATGAGGAAATTCATAAAAAATGAAATCGTATATCATCAACATCTAATCCAATAGTGAAGCTGTATATTTTGAAACAACACCATAGAAACTATGAGACAAAAATACAGAACTCAAGATGTCACATGGTAAATAAGGTGTAATGTATTATATAAAAATAAAACTCAAATATTCTTCAGTACAATATCAAAATCAATGAATTGAATCATTGGATTATCAAAAGGGGTATATTTTACTCCATCATTCTTATAAGAAAAACAAATAAAGAATGTCCTTAGGATTATACAAACAAGATAGTTTCTTATATCCTTTATTTTTATACTAAATGAAAACCAACAAGTTTTGCCTATAAAAATATGATTATATAGAAGTAATATGGACTATTGATACTGATATTCACAATGTTTGACTTTTTACACATATTTTTCCTCTTATAAAGGATCCTTTTACAGCATCCTATAATAATATAAGAATCTATCACCATTGGTTCTTGTGAAATGTTGGCTTCAACATTGTTATATTTCCATAACACCACTCTATTAGAGTATAGGATATGAGAAGAAACTACTAGTTATATGATAATTAGAAGTTCATCAGATAAAACCCCTACTAATTAAAGAATCATCCAATTCTATATGAGGTTGCAAAGGTACTAACTCAATAATATAACATTTGTACACCAATACCATTTTATCACATTATTTGAGGTCATAAATATATGTAACCTTAGGTAATGTCTACACACTATAAAAAACAATCAAATATACCATTCCATGAAATCTTCCAAAAGGTGGTCATTATCTACCATAGTATGGATAACTATTCCCACCACATCCAACTAAAAACCTCTATCATGAAGTTCACAAACATTTCTTTTATTAGTTTTGGAACAAATAGCTATATTATAATTTCTTCAATCTTTACTACCCAAACCACCAATTCTTGAGAAAATGATTCCAAATAAAATAAGAAGGATTCATGTTTTGAAACACTTAAATGATTCCCTTGTATTTTTGAAAGAGATGAAGAATAATAAGATTATGTATAACGAACCCAACCCCAATATCTTGGTTCTAGTTCCCCAAATTATTACATTTTCATATATTGAGTACTCCAATAAAAATTGATAAAAAAATTTGTTTTTTTGGAAACCTAGATTTACAAAAATGATACCCATTTTTTTCATTTGTAGTAGAAAATGAAACATAATACATAAAAAATTCTGAAAATTTGAATCCATAAAACTCATTTAAAGGATTACTCTTTGAATACTAGGGAAAGGAAACAAAACAATGATGAGATGAAATGCCCATTAATGGTTAAGTACAGTGGAATCTATGAAGAGTTATAAGAATAATCAACATGACAGAGTAAATAAATGTATAATAAATAAGAAATATGGAAAGGTAAATAAATAAAAAACAACTCATTTAATCAATATAGAAAATATGAAATTTATATATATATATTTTCATAGTGAATATCCTATGGATAGTAAAAACTGAGTTCTTAATTAAGTAAATTATTTCTTATTGGAACCCATTATCTCAGGAATCATGATTCCTCTACCATTGAGACCTTTCAGAAGATGGTTTAAAACTCTATATAGAAACTCATTTAGTTGGCTAACATAATGGGTCATAAGAGACATAATAATACATCAATGGAATATATTATAAAAGGCCCCACATATCCCATTAGGTCTAAATTATTCCACATATATCAAATAATCGATTTAATTAATTAATAAATAGGACTTTTTAAATATACATATCGAGTAACAGATGTTGATTTATTAATATTTTCTTAGTTAATATAATAACATTAAAAGTAATAATGGTATGTAATAAAAGGAATACAGTTTAATAAAAAATAATATCCATCATACAATATTATAGATATTTAATATATATGTAATTTCAAATGAAAATTTGTTATAATAAAGTGATTATTTCAATATAATGTTTATAATCACAAATGAAAGTAGGATTGCAAATATAACTTTAACAACTTGGTAATTTTCATATCAAAATTATTTTCTTAATATAATTAAATAAGAAACCTAAAATAACATTATTAATTATTTAATTTGATATGATATTAAAATTTTACAATATAAACACCATAGTAAAGTGAATTGGTGCATAATAACAAATAAGTCTCAATGGAATGTAAATTTAGGAAAAATCCCATATCTAATGCCAAATATTTGATTATATATCTTTATCCTATTTTATAAATGATTTTATAATACTATTACCTTATAAAATAACCACATTAATATTTATGATATCATATTTAATTCTTTTAGAACATAATATCACCCGTTGGTTAATAATCTTTCATTATATTAATTATTTCGAGTGTTAATCAACTCATTTTTGAAGTATGATTTGAGATTTTTTTCTCATAAATAGATGATGATTTAATTATATATTTATTGTAAAACATCATGTTAATAACATGTATATTATGTATATATATATAGACAGTAATCCATAAAAAAATTAATGGAAAATAAAATGCACTGTTCATGTAGACATATGACCATTTGTACACCAGAATGTTGTTTCAATTACTATTTCATATTAAATTAATGAAATTTAAATGATATAGATATATATTATATTATCATTATTATTTAATATATGTCAAATCTATTAATTAAAACCACCACAAACGATGTTATCGTCTTACCAAAAATGGAAAGAATGAAGTAATGTGTTATATAAATATCTCATAATTATAAAGGGATAATAAATATCATATATATCACATATATACTATAAATCCGTCATTATTCTAGTCCATCAATGGTGGTAATGTAAGAATGAATGACATCAGTTTTTTTGTACACATAAATAATGATTGTGTATCTCATTTGATGGATGTGTGTGTGGGTGTAGGTCACATCCTTAATATAACAACATCTCATTATATTTAGTATAACGAGTCTATTATATATAAATTTTATAAAAATAATATAATAGGTTGGAATGAAAAAGAAATTATTCACTGAATAATGTTACTACCTCTTTAGGTAACTCCATTAAGTTGAAACAAAAATTCCTTAGATGTATTTATACAAAAATTGTGGAATATAGGATGAGGGGTTTTATTTTTTGAGTCTAACTTGTTTGGAATTGGATAAAAAAAATTGATTTATATGTGTGATGAATTATGTGGGGAAGGATCCCTTTATAGTGGAGGTGGAGTGAAATTCTTCTAAATACCAAAATGTAAACACTATTGGGAGGTTTCCTTACATCATGTGCACTTGATAACGAACCATTTTCTATAAGATATTTTATATAGATTAATTATTCCTAGAAAATGGGTTTTTAAACAAGTTTCTAGGACATTTAGACCCTTAAGATTAATGATTAACCCCTTAGTAAACTCATTTTCAAATTAATTTGCTATAATTATTTTTAATTGATTTCAATAATATTTAGGAAAACTAATTTTAACTTCATAGAAATAATATCTTATTCAGATTCAAAATTTTTAATCCTTTTTTTCAAAATAAAAAAACATAACTAGAAGAAATTAATTTCAAGTTAATCCCATTTATGAGATGAAAAGTAGATTTTTCAATTGAAAAATTTACAATGTTCATCATGTTTTTATACAGAAAATAAATATAAAAAATATTATAATGACCAAAACTGGATCAATAGATGTATAATTTACCATATTTCACATTAAAAAATATGAAATATAATCTAATAGTATAAATTAATAAGGTGAAAACACGTTTTTAAATTGAAATGCAGTATTTTTCACCATTCATCAAAAAATGAAACATCTCCTAAAAATACTAAAAAAATTTTGAAAAATAATATAATCGTTCTTGTTTAAAGTTTTACGGTTATTTCTCAAATAAATTTTTTATAATTATGAATATTTTTTTTCATGAAATGGCACCCTCAAGAGGAGAAATAACTGAATTTAAACAAATTACCACTTTAATGTGTGAAATTTTATTTGTTCTTATCCAAGGCATATCAAATATATTGGATGAACACATTTTTTTAATATATAATATATAAATTTCATTATGGTAATCCATTTATAGTGATTAATTTTATTTATTAAGGTTAAATTCCTTTTTCAAATAATTTTATTATAAAATCATGTCGTTTATATTCAATTGTTTTTTTCAATCATTTCTAATAAATTTCTATCCAAATTATTCAACCATATATTTTTATAAGTCAGTTAATAATATTTATAAACTCAAATTAAATTTCATGGATTTAAATTTTATTTTCATTAATAATATTAATAGTATTAGATAAAACAATGTATTTCATGTGACCCAAACCATCGAAGAAAGTCGATGTTTCTTGTAAAGAAAGGTAAAACCACTATAGCATTTAATACAAGATATTATCAGAGTTTATTTTAGTATAATATAATTTTTTTTTGTGTACAAATAAAACTAAAAATTAAATTAAATTTATTCTCAAAGTAAAACATTTCTAATTCTTAAGGTATTACATTCTTCCCACCAGAAAAAAATTGTGTCATCACAAGTCAAATATGATCTCAGTATTAAAGTGTTTGATATTTTTAAGTACTAATATTAAATTACACACATCATGAATAGTGTAAATATGAAATATTCTTAATAACAGTGAATGGGAAATTTTATGGTCACCCCAAACTCAACTCTAGAGTAGGAGTACATTAGTGAAAACATGGATATTGAGAGAAATTTGACTGTAATGTTCTTATGGAGAGTGGTAAAGAATGCTGATGACAGGAAAGTGGGTGATCTAGGATAGATTAACCACCAAGAGTCCATCAACCACACATTAATAAAAATATCAATTATTTCATCAAAAATGAAGTTAATAGGGAATGATTTAGGTTTCAAGACCCTTCCATAGAGGTGGGGAGTGAAGGTTTTGGTGTAGCGTAATCTCAAGGGTGGATGAACCCTCATGGATTTTTGTCATTAGCAATGGTCAATCTGGGATCAGTATGAAGATAAACAACAACCTCCATGGATCGAATCACAAAAATAGAAAACAAAGAAGGATAGTCTTGGAACCACAAATGAGGATCTTCATAGGTTGATTATAATTAATTTAATTAATTGAAAAGAAGTATTATTTTGTGATTTATTTCCTTGTTGATATTTCTAATCAAGTTCTGATGCGATTCATCAATGCGTCATAGGAGAAAGGGTAGACTTCCTCTAGCGGTGGTCCTCACGTGCATGACGTATCTCTGGACGTCGTCAAAGGAGTTTCTGGGTGCTAGCTAGGAGAAACATTTTCATGTGTTGTCCACCTTAGATCGTCTTGATCTAATGGAAGAGGATCTCCCTCGGTCTTGAGAGCGTTCTTAGGGGAAGGATTCTTTCAGTCTTCAGAAAATTCTCCAAAATTGTTATGCACAAAGATTAGTGAAAAGTGTTTGGGTTGTGAGAATATTTATAATCAGGTTTTATGTTATAGAGTTATGACAATAAATAAACGTGTTACACGTTTTATTTATTTCATTATATCTTATTGAAATCCCCCATGTCGAATAATTAATTCCTTGACATTTTCCCATGCTGATTATAATAAATATCATTTAATAGAACAAAATTATTTCTTCAAAATATTGACTGGAAGAACTAGAAGATGTGTAATCATAAATACATAGCTTGTACTTTTTTTTCATAAAACTACGTGGCATATAATCATTAATAAACGGAGTTTAAATATTTTTCATTTCCATTACAAAATGAAAACTACATGGCATGTAATCATTCATACATGGAGTGTATATATTGTTTTCATTTTATTCCTCCCCAATCATTAAAACAATTTAGTCTTCCTTGAATAATTATTAAACCACATACGGGAATAATCTTTTTTCTACTTGAGATACTTGGATACACATCGTGTGTGACCCTCTAGGACTCTTTCTCATTGGCATTAGGCAGGCTTTCCTAAAGTAGAAGATTGCTATCTAGCTACGGGTCAAGGCACCCAAGAGATTAAAGTTTACACAACATTGATGTGTCACCTCATACGAATGCTTACCGTGTAATTTAATCACCTTGTCTCAATATCTCATCAAGAAGGTTTCATGGCAGTGTCATAAACCTATATGCATGATCTTTCATTCTTTGACTTCTAGAAATAAACTCTTCATGACACCATGTCTAGGGAATTTGGGTGACATTTCAATTTCACTCAAAGGGCTCGAGATATTTACTTCCCTAAATATGGAAGGGACAAATCCTTCCTTGACTTATCCATTAATAACATGTCATTATTGATTCCCCAACATACCCTACTTACCACCAACTATCTTCGTGATGGTTTTTATCACCAAATCTAAGTGTGTGAGTTAGGACATGAGTTAATGATAATCTTCCTATCTACAGACCATTGCACACGCTCATAGAGAGCATTTTCAGATGACACCAAGACATTCAGAATTACTACAGGTAGGTGTGATCTCATAATCTCCCTTCTCGGAGACTACCAAGTGCGGACTCCATGAGAGAGAGTGTTATCTTCTTACGAGTACATTCACATGACGGTATGTATACTATGTGTCCTATCATATTATGTCATCCAACCGTAGAACATTAATTAAGAATATCGTTAAATCATTTCCAAGTTCTCATCATTGTTGGGATTCTCCACGACCTTATTAAAACATAAAATATTCCAGGACATTATTATATTATAGTTATACAGAAAAAGGAAAAATATATAATATGTGCACATTAACGTAATCAATGTAAAAACAGTTGGTTCTTAGGATACCAACTCTAACAAACTCCCACTTGGACTTGAGCCAACTGCCTATGACTTTTAGTCTGCTAGACCTCACATGATGATCATGTTTCTGGAGAGTCAAGGCTTTAGTCAAGGGGTCTGCCATGTTGTCTTCCGTGGAAATACTACTCACTACAGCTTCACCTCTCTGAGAAAAATCCCCCAAGAGATGATACTTCAGAAGTATGTGCTTTGTCCACTGATGTGAACTTGGCTCTCTTGCAAGTGCCACCACAGCAGAATTATCACAATAGATTCTAATAGGATATTTACTACTAGGTACTACATCCATCTCTTGGACGAATCTTCGCATCTATAATTCTTTCTTAGATACCTCATAAGCTACGATATAATCAAGATCTACTATAAAATATACGACTACACCTTGCTTTGTGCTCTTCTAGCTCAATATACCTCCATTCAAACTAATGATGTACCCATTCTGTGACTTCTTATCATCTTGATCAGTCTAGAAATTAGCCTCCACATGTCCTCTAATGACTAATTCCTCATCTCCTCCACAAACCAGGAACATATTCTTAGTATGACTCAGATACTTAAGGATGGTCTTGACTGCCATCCATTGGTGGTCTCCTATATCATATTGATATCTACATACCACACTTAATGTGTAAGAAACCTCTAGCCCTATATATAGCATAACATACATGACTGACCCAATCACAGATGCGTAAGAGATCCATTTCATTTTATTATTTCCTCATATGTCTGTGGTCACATTTTCTAGGAATGATGAATGACATGTGACACTAGCAACAATCCCCTCTTACACTGTTCCATAAAAAAATATATTAAGTATCTTATAAATGTATGTACATTGACTCAGGCCCAATATTCTTTTGGATCAATCACAATGGATCTTAATCCCAAGAATTTATGCTTCCTCGCCCAAGCCTTTCATAGAGAAACATTTATCGAACCATGCCTAAACTGACTGTAAGACAGGTACTTCGTTTCAAATTAGTAATATGTCATCAACATATACTATTTGGAAAATGAATGCACTCCCACTAAACCTCTTGTGGACACAAGGATCACATTCATTCTTAACAAAGACAAAATTTGTTACGGCTTCATCAAAACGAATGTTCCATGACCTTGATGCTTGCTTTAATATATAAATGGATTTCTATAACTTGCATAAATTGTTGGAATCCTTTGGAGTCACAAACCCTTCAGGTTGTGGCATGTAGACATCTTCCTAGAGGTTCCTGTTAAGGAATTGTATTTTAACATCCATTTTCCAAATTTCATTGTCAAGGTAAGCAGTAATGGCCAATATGATTCGGATGGATTTCAGAATCACAACCCGTGAAAAGGTTTCATTATAGTCAATTCCAAGACACTGTCTAAAACCTTTTGAAACCAGTCATGCCTTATAGGTGATGACTTGTCCCTCCATTTCCATTTACTTCTTGAATACCCATTTATTACCATGAACATTACATCAGCTAGAGGATCTACCAAAATCCAGACTTGGTTTTGGTACATGGAATCCATTTCAGAATTCATGTATTTTTCACTCTTGGAAACAGTTGTTCCTTAAACTACTTCTCTGTAGGTTAGAGTATCATCATTGTCAACAAATAATGAGTCACCATCCTTGATGATAGGAATGCCATATCGTTATTCTCTCTCACCTCTCTCATGATCATTTTCAGTTCTTGTGTCTCTAGAATAGATTATTCCTCCACGGGGTTTTGTGTAATCTGTTCTGGTTCCAAATCCTATGTATCTTGATCCTCGACTTTATTGAATCCTATCTTTCTCCCATTATCATTTTTGGAGATGTTCTCCCTTTCAAATAAATATGGCATGTCTTTCCACTGTAACCTTTTTATCTGAGGGGTTTTGTAGGTAATATCCCCCCGTTTCCTTGGGATATCCTAAAATGATACACTTTGTGCCTCAGGGTGCATGTTTGTTACCTGAAGAGGCCTTAAAAATGCTTCTCTACCCTACACATGTAAATTTGAAAACATGGCATTCTGTATACGCCATAACTCATACGAAATACCATTTATCGATTTAGTTGGTATTTGGTTTAGAATGTGTGCTTCTGTTTGTAATGCATATCCCCAAAATGATAATGGAAGACTCGCCTAACTCATCATTGATCTCACCATGTCCGCAAGGGTGCAATTCCTCCATTCACTTACACTATTCTATTGAGGCATGTAAGGAGGAGTAATTTGAAATAGAATCCCAAACTCCCGTAAGAAATCTAGGAATTCCAGATTAAGATTTTCTCCTCCTCCATTTGAGCGGAGTTTATTAATCTCTTTACCATGCTGGTTCTCAACTTCATTCTAGTATTCTTTTAACCGATCAAAAGAATCTGACTTATACCTCATTAAGTAAATAAACCCATATCTTCTAAAATCATCCGTAAAAGTTAATAAGTACACGAACCCACCCCTTGATTCAACTGGAAATGGCCGACACACATCCGTGTGAAATAATTATAGAATATCTTTATCCCTTTCACCTTTTCCACTAAATGAGGATTTGGATATTTTTCCTTGTTGACACGCATGACATACACCAAGTGGATTCTGTTCGAAAGAATCTAAATACCCATCTTGATGTAATTTTGTCAAACGTTTCACATTGACATGACCTATCCAGTGATACCAAAGTTGTTTGTGGTATGACTCTTGTGAATTAACTATTTCATCTATTTCAATTACTTGGTTTGTGTAGTCTAAAACATAATTGTCATTATATAAATGTGCCATACCAAAACAAATGTTATCTTTATAAAAGTAGAAAAATCTACTTCCAAACTGGAAGATGAATCCATTTGTATCTAATCTGGATACTGAAATAATGTTTTTGGTTCAGAGGGTATATAATAACATTCTTTTAATACAAAGTCCATCCTAGTTGGAAATGTGAGGTTGTAGTCTCTGACATCTGCAATAGAGAGTTTAGCTCTGTTGGCTGCTTGCAGATCCACCACACCTCGGTCAATCTTTCTGAATCTACATGGTTCCTATATTTTGATACAGATGTGAGCACCACAAGAAGCATATAATAGCCAATTGGTAGAAATAGATAGATTTCATTCGATAAAAAACACACCTGAGGCTTCCCCTTGCTTCTTTGGATGGGTGTATTTTTTTCCAGTGGCCCTTCTTGCCTCATGCGAAACAAACAGCCTCATGTTTTCTTTCCTCCCCTTTGATCATCCTTTTCATGTAAGGCCATGAAGAAGATTTTGGATTAAATCTCTTCGCCTTCCCATTCCTTTTATTCATCATGATGGTAGAAGTCTTTTTACGCTCCATATCATTCTCAACTTGGAGAATGAGGTTAAGATGATTAGATAGAGACATCTCAATGTTTTTCATGTTGTAATTTACAAAAATGTTAGAGAACCTCCAGGGGAGTGATGAAAAAATGAGATCAGTACCGAGTTCTTCAAGGAGTTTATGCCCTAGAACCTCCAAGTGCTCAATGTAGCCAATGAGTTTGACTACATTAGGCCCAACTGGGGCACCCTCTCCAAGCTTGCTCAGAAAAAGATCCGTGGAGATCTCAAACCTCTCATGTCTTTCTCTCTCTTAGTATAGACCACGGAGGTTCTCCATCATGATATAGGAATCTATGTCTTCATGAGAGTTAATTAGCTCAATAGACATTGATGACAACATCAATCATTGAACTTCGAGTGCATCACTCAAATGATGATCATAGATAATGAAATCTTCATCACTCTCCCCTTGGACAGGCGAATCAGGAAGTGAGGACTCCAACACGTAAAACTTTTGTTGATGGAATAAGATAACCCAAAGGTGACTAAACCATTCATAAAAGTAACTCGAAGGGATGATATTTTATTCATCCATAATTGATCGTACAGAAAATATGGTTGAACATTTTTTCATATTGATTCTATAAATTAAAAAGAGCAGATTTATCAGTAATTTCATGATTACATTTTATGAGAAATTTTAAATTTTATTAAGTCTCCCACTATTTTATCATATCCCAATGGCCCTCACCATTGAACTCTAAATGTTAGGTTTCTTTGACATTCTAGTGGAAATTATCCATATTACCCTTCACATAACCCCAACAAGGGTTGGTCGCGCTATTATAAGGTATTTAGGTAGGCAGGACATTTCCAACTGTGAGTTTATAGTTCCTTGATCTATTGAGTGGAGTCCCCAATCCTGAAATCCAAACATGGATTTCCACAACCCTTGCCTCTATTTTACAAAAAGTCTAGCAATGGCTAGTCCCCTTGATGTAAAATATTTATTAAAACCCAAAACATTTATAAGAGCTTACTTTATAAATGTAAGTATCCCAACAACGGTTGGTCAAACACATAGTTTTGTTGTTTCTTTCCCTTAATCATATAACGGAAGGCTTGGACTGACTTAATATGGTATTGGAGGGATTTTAATCTTTTTTGTGTAGTTTCACATTATCAAATGCTTGTTAATATTAAGTGATTATTTTTTAAGTGATTATCCATGTTCTGACAATGCTTACGCATAGTCCGGTTTTTATTTTATTCTATCTTTTTATGCATTTTTATTTCATTAACTATGTGATCGAGACAATATATAATAAATAAACCATGCAATAAGATAGAATTAAAATAATATGGCATGATCATGATCTTCTATTGGTTAGATTATCTAGCGGGTTTGATAATCTATCCCTGACCTAGGAAAAAACACACTAATCCCGATGGTTCATGTTTTTCAGCCCCCACCAGTCCACCTTTGAATCTTATTGTGTTGGTTTCACCTCAGCTTCGGATTTTGAACTATCTCCTTGGGCTTGGGAGATCCTCCATTACAAGGGGTTTACATTATAGAAACAATGGGCATGGAAGCCCTACATTTTATTTGAAGAAGGCTTATAGTTCAACAAATTTAAATTAAATAAATTTAAATGAAACAATACACACAAAGGGTCTTTGGTCTACCTCATGATCATCCATAGCATGCAATGACATTTATGAATTTTTAGTATTCAAATTATTTTAGTCATTATTTTATTCAAGAAAATTTTCCCTTGAATTTAATTAATTATGAACTTATAATTAATTGATTCTTTATCATAAATTCCTTTTGGAATATCCCTGAGATTTTTCTAATCCATATTCCTTATACAAGGATTTTTACCCTGGAGGAATCCTGGGGAAATTCCATTTTTGTAATTTACATTGCATGTAGGCTATATTACATGGCTTGTATTTATTTTCACCATTTATCTAAAGTACACGCTGGGTGCTTTGGCATGTTTTCTATACTTCAGAAACTTTGGAGTACAGGACGTATAGATTAATATAACACAGTGTGTACTTCCTTGTGACATAGTTACCGGCCTTGCAATCCAATGTACATGGCACACAGCTCCCCCTTGTACACTATTTCACCTAGGCTGGATCAGACTACACGGCGTGTTGTTTCAACATACACGACGTGTATTCCTATTTCCACATGTCATTCAGTTCTGGTCAACACGAGTATTAAAAACATAGTTACTCTCAATTCACATGGTGTGGCTTGGCAGACTAGTACTGTTTCGCTGAACATAAGTACACAGCGTGTAGTTTCCACTTACATGCCAGTTATTCTTATGTTGTACAGATAGAATGAGCAGCTCCTCCAGATGAGTTCCTCATATTTTAATCAAAATTAAAATTAAAAAGTCACATATTTGATATGAAATGAGAAAGGAAGGAGGAAGAATACATCTCATTCATTCTGTTTTATAGAAAGAATTTTCTTGAATTGAATCTAATATAAATGCTTAAATTATAAAAAAAAATTAAAAAAATATATTCAACGATGTAAAATTCCTTTGATACCATTTTATAGTTCTTGGCGTGACGGAAGCTCATGGGTGGATGTGCCCACTTGGCTTTTTGTCAATAAAAATGGTCAATTTGGTATTAAAACGATGATAAACTCGAGCCTCCATGGATCGAATCATAGAAATAGAAAAATAAGAAGGATAGTCCTGGAACCACAAATGGGGATCATCACATGTTGATTATAATTAATTTAATTAATTAACATGAAGTAATTTTTTGGCGTTCTTTCTTAGTTGATATTTTTGATCACGTTCTGATGTGATTCATCATCCCGTCGTAGGAGCCAAGGGTAGAATTCATCGAGCAGTGATCCACACGTGCGCCATGTATCTCCGGCCATAGTCAAAGGAATCTTCGGGTGCTATCATTGAGAAACCTTTGCTTCCATTGTCCACCTTATATAGTCTTGATTGGATGGAATATGATCTCTCTCGGTCATGAGTGCATTCTTAGAGGAAGGAGTTCTTTCGGTCATGAGAGTATTCCCCAGAATTGTTGTGAACAACGATTAGGGAAATGTTTTGGGGTTGTGGGGATATTTATAATTGGCTTCGAGGTTATAGATTTATGAAAATAAATAAACATGTTATGCATTTTATTTATTTCATTAACTCTTATTGAAAACCCCCATGTTGAATCATTATTTCCTTAACATGCGCCAACGATGATTATAATAAATATCATTTAATAATACAATATTATTTCCTCAAACTCCAAACAGGAAAAACTACACGGTGTGTAATCATAAATACACGGCATGTACTTTTTTTCATAAAAATACAGGGAATGTAATCATTAATATACGGCATGTACTTGTTTTTCATTTCCTTTCCAAAATGAGAAATAAAAGGCGTGTAATCATTAATACACAGCGTGTATATCTGGTTTCATTTTATTTTTCCTCCATCATTAAAACGATTTAGGCTTCCTTCAATAATTATTAAAACACATACACGAATAATCATTATTATACCTGAGAAACTTGGATACACTTATTGTGTGACCCTCTAGGTCTTTTTGCCATTGGCATTAGCGGGCTTGCCTAATTTCCATGATTACTGTCTTCCAACAGGTTAAGGCACCAAAGAGAAAGAAGTTGATTCCATATTGAATCTTCACCTCATACAAACGCTTACCATGTAATCTAATCCCTTTGTATCAATAGACTATCAATCAGGTTTAATAGAATTTTCATAAACCTATATGCTTGATCTGTCATTGTTTGACATCCAGAAATAAACTCGTCGTGACACCATGGCCCTGGAATTTGGGTGACAGCTCTATTTTAACCAAAGGGCTCAAGATATCTATTTACATAAATATGGAAGGGACAAATCCTTCCTCTAATTATCCATTAACAACGTGTCATTCGTGACACACCCAATGTACCCTACTTCCCGCCAACTATATTCGTGACGGTTTTCGTTAGCAAATAATGTGTGCAAGCCATGACATGAGATAATGATATTCTTCCACTATAAGGACCATAACACACGCATGTAGATAGCAATGTCTGATGACACTAAGACATTCGAAATTACTACTGGAAGGTCTGTTATCATAATCTCCCATCATGGAGATTACCAAGTGCTAACTCCACGAGAGAGATTCTCATATCCTTATGAGTACTTTCACATGACTATATGTATACTATGTGTCCAATTATAGTATTTCATGTAACCGTGGAACATTACTTAAGAATATTGTTCCAACATTTCGTGGTTTTCATTATAAAGGGGATCAACCATGACCATATTAAAGAAACAATATTCTAGGACATTATTATATTACAGTCATGCAGAATAATGAACAATATATAATAAGTGTAAATTCTTGTAATCGATGTACAAACAGTTGGTTCTTAGGACACCAACTCTAACAAGAAGTTCATACATTCACTTTGAATATATGAAAATATAATTACATGAAAAATTTCAATTTCCCAAACACAATATTATCCTTTTTTATTTCTTGATCTATTTCAACTTTATCTCTCATAACAATTTTCATTATTGGGTGATATAATTCAACAATCTATAAAACCACATCCAATGTCCAACTTGAATAATTTCATAAATAGGTAACCTTTCCATAATATTTTCATAGACTTAATTCGAATCATTTTTATTATAGCTAGTACAATCCAATTTGCATTGTCCATATTAATAAAATATTTATCTAACATCATTATCTCAACATTTGGAACATATTAAGGCTTATCGTTCCCTCAACAGTTTATATTAAAAAAATTAACATTAAACCAACACACTTTTCTTTGTACCATTCAAAATATTCTCTCAAACACTTAAGGAAATTGTACAGAAGTCCAATAATTATATAATTATTAAATAATATGACAAGAAAACCATTAATAAAATACAATACAAAATATTTCCATGATCCAAATACATAATCTCATTAATCAGTCTACTTCGGTTTTTCCAATAACATATTCTTGGCCCTGATCAGTTATCTTTTTTTGAGATGTATTCCCTTGATGTTTGTGGAATTTGTTTTCATATTGGCCCATCTCCATTCATTTTTAATAATAAATTGTAGTTTTTCCCTTCTTTCCATTTGATATATTTTTTCATGTAAACTCTTTCTCTACACATATAAAAAACACCCAATCCTTTCAATCATTTACCAAGATTATTCTTTCTAATAGTTTCACATGTGGAGAAATCCTTCTTTCTATTTTTCCCTTTATCTTTAGTTTTCTCTTCCTTCCTCTTCTTCTCTTTCATCCCTTTTAATCAATAATATGTGGACAATTATTTTTATATCATGATAAACGAAATACAATTAATGATGAAATGTTTAGATACACTTGCTTCCTTCGAATACATGGCTTATGACCTATATGGAAGTGATCAATATTACACTTCGTGTAGAGTATGTAATACATAGCATACCTACCAAACCATTTAATGGTATCCTCCTACTTCAGAACACTATCTCATCCTTTTTTTATTCTAAGGAACATTCTATTCTTCTCAGTTAGTTGTTCACAAGGGAAATATTTTTCAATTATTGTCTCCTTAAAAGTATTCCATATCTTTTTATATATTTCCTTTTCCTCCCTAGTATTCTTGATCAATGTTAACTACTGATATGAATTTCCATTGATAAAATACACCAAATGTGTAACATTTTCCTTTTCACCACATCATAATTGAATAAATTTCTTTTTCAAATACTTAATCCATTACTCCCCTTTTATTGGATTAATAGTTCCTTTAATTGGTGGGGGACTCTATTGAATAAATGGAACCAGTATCAGAGAATATCACATAAGAATAGTTTTCCTTATCTAGACAAGGTTATTTTTTATAATGTGATTAATATTCCCAAATATAGCCATCATGTTATCAATTCTAATAATAGAATCATTATTTTCCTCTATATGGAAACCTCTATATTGGCCAAGAGAATTGATACCCTTCTTCCTTCTAGGTTCATTTTTAAAAAAGGTCTTATTTTAGATCAGATCATATAAAAATGAAAAATAATGTGTAACCCCAATAATATATTAACATTAAACTTATAATGAAAAATTTATGTGTATATAATATAATAAATATAATCATGGTTTTATGGGATGTTCATGTATAATTATCCTCAAAGTCTATCATAAGGTTGTTTTCCATAATATAAATTTTCAAATGTACAGTTTCCAAATTTTCCAATAAAATTTATCTGATAGAAACTTTAATTACCCATACTTTTGTAGAATGGATATGGAAGCATACATTATCACATTTATATAGAATAAAGATTCAAATAAAAAAGGAACAAAAAATATAGAGGTTATCAAAATACATGTATAAAAACATGATACTCATAATAAATTGGCAGTAGAAAATAAAACATAATTCATAAAAAAAGTATTAAATGGTATCCTAGAAAGTCATTCCATAAATTCATATTCATATACTGGTGAAAGAAATCATAATAAAGTTGAGCTCAAATACTCAATTAGGGTTATGTACTATTGAGGAGACAATGAGTCAATAAAAATAATCTAAATTGAATGGTTAATAGGTAAATAGACATTCCATCAAAATAATGGTATAATATATAAACAAGATATTACGTTAAATATGTAAAAACTCATGTCATTTAATCAATACATAGAAAAAGAAATTTATCCACATATTTTTTCATAATGAAAATTATCTAGACAATAATAACTGAATTATAAATGAATGAAATGGTTTATTATTAGAATCCATGATCAAAGGAATAATTTCACCACTACCATCAATACCTTTCATAATTATTTTAAACCCACATTTAAATTACTCGTTTTACATGGAAAAATAAATTTTCCTCAAGAGATCTAATGATTCATCGAAGGGCCATATTATACTAGGTCACTCCCATAAATTCATGTCTAAATAATTTCTCACATATCAAGTGATAATTTTAATTAATTGCTCAATATTCCTTATCAAATATATTTAACTAGTAAAATATATAGATTTATAAATATTTCACTGGTTTATCAAATAACATTCAAAGTAAAAAACCATATGTAATAAAAGAATGAATTTTTTGAAATATTCATATTAATCAAAAAAGAATATATATATATATAATAAATAAAAATTATAATAAAAATTATTACTATAATGTTATTTTTTGAAGCTAAATTTAACAATCACAAAATAATTTGGGGTTTAAAAGATAACTTTTACCACTTTGTAATTTTCTTTCAAAAACCCCTTGGATGAAATAAGCTAGATTAAAAAATAAAATTAATTATGAATGAATAATGATATTAAATTAAAAATGGTCAATATATACACCATATTAAATAGAATCGGTTTATAATAACAAATAAGTCTCAATAAAATGTAAATTGAGATGAAATCTCGTAACTTACACAACCATTTAGATGAATACCATTTTAACTCATTTATAATGGTTTTAATAATGTTAAAAAATTATAATATAAAAATATTAATATTTATAATGTCATGTATTATTTTTTATAACAACTTATCAACATTTTATTAACAATCAGTCATTATTTTCATCGCTTTAGGAATTAATCAACTTGTTCCACGAGTATTTTTTACTTGTAATTTTTCATTCCAACTACATAGATGATTATATAGATTTAACTAATGGTAAATAATCATATATATACCACATATATTCAATAAATATTGATTTATAATCTTCCATAAAACATTGTGATAGGAAATTAAATTCATAATTAGAGGAGATAGTAGGTCGTACGTATGCATTAAAGTTGTTTCCATTTTATTGTCTTATTGAACTAAAAAAAAGAGAATTATATATATATATATATATTATAATTAAAAAATAATTTATATGGAATATATATCACATATATTTAGTTAACCAACCATTAATTCAGTCTACATAAATCTTGTAGCAATCACATTGCTTTAAGGAGGTAGTAGTCCACATGCCCACAGAAGATGTAATCGTATTCGAAAAAAATGGAATGCAGAAATTTATGTATAATATGATAATTTTAGAAGAAAAAAATAAGTTATAAATATAATATATATCATATATAAACTATAAATCTATCATTATTCCAAAATATGAAAGGTGGAAATTGATGAACGAAAGACATTGGTTTATAAGGTTGTAGTCCACCTTACAAACGAACAACGATTGCATATTCTAATTGATGGAAGTGTTTGAGGGTGTACATAAAGCCTTTATGATAAAAAAAATATAATTATATATAGAATAATTTTGTAATTATATAATCATTTTATAATATTAATTTAGGGGTGGATAATTAAATAAAAAAAGTTCTTATTGAAGAATAATAACTCGTCTTCGGTGACTACTTTTGGTTTGAACAAAAGGACATCCTTGGATGGATTTCATCCCAATGATAGGATTATGAATTGATTTTAGATATTTCATGAGTTTATTTTTGTAGGTTTGTAAGAATACAAATATCATAATATATGTTAATAAATGAGGGGTTTGAGTTCCCTTTTATAGTGGAGGAGGAGTGGAATTCTTATAATCCCCAAAAGGTAAACACTCTCAGAAGGTATATTTAAAATATTGATCCCCAAATAATGTTAAATGATTGATAAATGATGTCATATGGTTGGATTATTTCAATAAATTGATTTTTGGAAAATTATCTAGGTCATTTAGTTGCTTAAGAATCAAGGTTAACCACAAAGTAAATTCATTTTAACTGAGTTACAATAATTAATTTTAGTTATATTCACTAATATTTATGTTAAATAACATAATGGAACTTAAAACTTAATGATTCATTATTATGGTTGCAAATATGAAATCAAATTTTCCAAATTAAATTCACAAAATGGTGGGAATTAATTAAAAATTAATCCCCTAAACGGGATGGGAAAGCGTGTTTTTAAAGAAACAATGTACAATTGTTCACTACATTTTGATATGTAATGAAAAATTAAAATGATTAAAAATTCTTATATTGGATTAACATATTCATAATTAATCTATTTTGACTTTAAAACCAATTATAAAAACAAATAATATTATAAATTATTTAGAAAAAAAATCCAATTTTATATTAAAATTCAATATATATAACTAATCTTCAAAAAAAAAAATATTATCCGAAATAAAACAAACATTTCCCCAAACATAATGTCATCATTAAAATATTAAAAAAATCCATAAAAAATTAAAAAAGTGTTAAATTGCAGTTTTTAATCATGTTCTTAATAAAAAATTCTATGAAACCCATTTTAGAAAAATATTGAGTTTTTACATAAAACTAGATTTGTTATATCCTATGATGATAAAATATATTAGATAAATGACCGAAATTATTATTGAATATATTTTTAAAATGTTTCATTATGATGATCCAACAATAATAATTAATTTAATTTATAAATATAAAACATTGTTGTTGCATAAATAGAGTTTTGTATATAAAAAATTCTTTCATATTCAATTGTGCTTAACAGTCATTCTAAATTAATTAGTATCCAATGAATTAAAACTTATATTTTCATAAGTTAGATAATCCTACATATAACCTCTTATTTAATGAGTTAATTTTATTTTTTATTTGATACAATATTATTATTTAAAACAACATTAACATTCTTCTAAAATTTACATGTCTTTTAAAACTATTAGCGATAACAAAAAGACATAAATAAAAAAAGGGTTAGATATAAATCCAAGTAAGGGATTATACATGGAATAAAATGAAGACAATAATATATTTTAGATAATAGAAATATCAATAGGGAATAAAAATTGTATGAATTATAATCATGGACAATGATACATGATATAGAATGATAATCATAACATGGGAAATACATAAACATTTTAAAAACATTGCATCTTAAACACAGGTCTTGGATAAACCACCAAGACATCATGGTTTATAATATTCACACAAATGAATAAGGTTCAATCCTTATCCCAACATGATATATCATGATACTAATCATTATCCATTGCATTAGTGTACTGTATAATTCTGGGTTTTTAACACCCCGACCCCAGTTACCCAGAGTCGGTGCATTATTACATAACATTGGCATGATCACAAGAAATATCAAATCTCAAAAGACCGATTAGTTTAGTAACCTCGGAATAACTAGATACATTAATAAAGTTTAAATTACATCATAAAATGAAAACTACAACAATATAGTCTCCATATTACACACTCTTATACCCTCGTACTATCCTTGTAGGTCATTCATAAATTACTTCTTCATATCATGGGAAAAATAAAACATAGAAACGGGGTGAGCTCAAATGCCCAGTAAGGATAACAATATAGCATAAACTTTCATAAATAAGAATAAACATTTAACACAATGTATTACTAAAACAAAAGCCTTTAAAACTTGAACTTCAACATAATATGACAGAAATAAAATGAAATAATGCCATTTATTTATTCACCTGGATATTCTACTAATTGAATAATCACATGAAATATCAATAACCACTTTCATATTGATGGAATGCATAATGCAGACAATCATAACCACATAGTCAAGGCCTCGTGCCAAGACTACAAATAATATTTTTTCAAGGCCTTATTACAAGACACTAGTTTGTCTCATGAGACCTAACGATGTGTCGAGGAGCTATAGCGGGCTCCACTCATCACTTATTAAGTCCAATGCATTCCTCATATGAACAGGTTTAAAAATAACATAAACATTCATATTAAAACTAGAATATGAAATGTCAACACTTTCTTCATAAAACATGAATGGTATAAAAATAACTTATCCACAGTCAAACATAACACAAAACCATCAATATAATATGGAAGTTCTTTATAATAATAAATCAACTCCAAATAAACTTAAAATCCATCAAAGGATGTTGACATAGATGAAATCAAAACTCTTTTTAGAGAAATATCTCTTCCTATTTTGAAATAATTTAAGAGTCACATAATTATAAAATAAAACATTTAAATTGGAAATCTTCTTATAAGATTGTAAGGGAAGCTTCGAAGATTTTATAACGGTGGAAAATAGCCGCACCCACCGTGTAAGTTTAAAAAAGACATTCTTAACTTAATTCTGTCGAAAAGGTAAAAAGCACCTTGTTTGGGAAACGAAAAAGAGATTCCTTTATATAACTCTTATACAAAGTCAAACAAGGGTATAAATGACTTTAACCCATATTCTTATAAATAGTAAAAAAAATTAAATACATTTTTAAGAAACATGGATATGGATGATAATGAAATCCCAGTAGATTATCACGTACAAACAACCTCGGATAATGAAGAGATTGCGAAATAAACCATTACCTTGTACTTTTCTTTGTTTGATGTTAGGTTAACCTCCTGTATAATGGTGAAATAATTGTTATTAAATTATACAAGAATCATATACATTAATATGATATCATATATGATCTTTTCACATTGCTTTGTTAATAATATCTTAGAATTATCGTCATTTCGGGTGTTAACATACTCATTTTCTTTTATATGTTTTGTTACATAAGACGTGTTTTTTATGGATATGTTGTATCTTATTCATATCAAGAATTATATCATGTCCTTAAACATTATTTTTAATCATCAAATTAGAATTATACTTGAATGGATACGATGGAGAATGAATAGCATCACGTTCGTGGAGACGGTAGTCCGTACGTACGAACGAGCGACAATATCATTCTTTTGATATTAAAATAACATATAATTGTATTTTATATAATATATACAGAATCATTATCATGTTATATTTATTATTTACATGAATTACACATCATTATTTTACCCATCCAAATAATAATTTATTGAATAACAATTACACCATGATGTGGAGACGATAAGCCGTACGTACGCACATATGGTTAAATGTCATTCAAAGAATGGATAGAATACTGAATATGGTTCTACCACATTTATAATAACATCACCATATATATAAGATACTGGATTTATTATTTTATAATGGGAATAACAAACAATGAAGAAGCTGAAGAATAATTGAACTTGAAAGAGGGTGGTGAAAACATTACTTATTCTTCGGGTTCTTCCTTTTGATTTGAACAAAAGGGCTCCTTGGGTTGGCTTTCAGATCAAACTAATTCCACTAGGTTGAATTGAGGGATGTTGAGAGAGTATTTGGTCAGGGTTTGGCCGAGCCAAAAGGCTTTGAATGTGTTAATTAGTGAGAAGGGGGAGTGTCCTTTTATAAGAGGGGTGGGGGGCACCTTTGGAAATTCTAGAAATATTATTTTATAATAAATTCATATTCGGTTTCTAATGGCTCCAAAGTGGATTATTTATAGTTTAAGGTGGGTATGGGTCGAAAAAAACTCATCCAATAGGATTTAGACAGGTTTGGGTCACTATATTAACCTTATCTTTAATTATTAACTCTTAGTTAATTAGTTTCACTTTTACAATGTCCCATTATATTTTTATATTATATGGTTACTAAACATACTATATGCATTTAAGAGAACCCCAAGTGGTCCATTAATGATACACCTATCATGATATAAGACTCTTTTCTGAACCTTATATTTTTAGGAATTCAATATCAATTAATAATATAATATTTTCTTTAAAAACACTTTTATGCAAATTTTGACACTATTTGGAAAATTTATTTTTGTGAAACTCATAACAGAATGATTACTTCGAAAAAAGTTAATTAAATCAATCATAAAATGTCATAGTAAACTATAAAATTAGTGAAATTCATAAAAAGTCTCAAATTATATTTATTTGGGTATTTATAATATCAATTATTTTAATTTTTCACTATTATGGTAATTACTGCATCACCATTGTGTCATAAATAACAAAAATTATTTAATGTCTAAAATTTATAAATAAAATACCATAATGTAGGAAATCATTTTATATTTCTTATGAATATTTAAAATCTAATTTATCTTATGTATAACTTTATATTAAAAATGTTTTAGTAAATAAACATTGATTTTAACTCTTTTAACTCTTCTTTGAATTAAATAATAATAAATGTCCTAATCTAATCCATGTGCACCTAAATGATAATATTTTATTCCTAAGGTTGTTCTTGGTCGAGATAAATTTTTCCAATAGAATTATTACATGTGTTAGGGTAATATTAATACCATTTTTACCCCTAATTACCCTATTTACTTTTAATCGTGGTAAATAAAAGTAAAAAGTTACTAATCACCAAAATTATTTTCATCTCACTGAACCACATATTACTCCTTTATATTAATAATGTCTCTCGGATTTTCAAAATTCCACTCATAGAAGCGGTAAAATTAAGGTTTATGAAAAAAATAAGTTTTTTAACTACAACTTAGTGGTTTCACTATTAATCAAAAAATGATGTTTTTCAGAAAAATAATAAAAATTCACCCTAGGATAATTTCGTTATTCTGAATCCAAAAATGAAGTCCATTTTCAAAAACAAAATTTATAAATTTCAAAAAGTAGTTATTACTATTCATAATGGCTAGTTTGATAGATTGTGGTATGTTAGAACTCGATCTTTCGTACAACACACGCTATTACATTATTCGAAGAGAAGCGTACCGTAGAAGCTTGGCGTGTTACATTCTCCCCTCCTTCAAATAATTTCATCCTCGAAATTTCTAGAATACTACCGCATGAAAAGACTCGGGTGGTTCTTCATCATAAGTTCCTTGGGATCCCATGTTGCCTCTTCCATCTTATGGTTTCTCCACAAAACTTTTACCAGACGCATCGTCCAATTTCTCAGTACTTGTTCTCTCGTATCAAGAATCCTGATGGGCTCTTCGCAATAAGATAGATCGGGTTC
Organism: Viscum album; assembly: GCA_963277665.1. Lineage (NCBI taxonomy): Eukaryota > Viridiplantae > Streptophyta > Magnoliopsida > Santalales > Viscaceae > Viscum > Viscum album. Next base: position 663,369,614 of record OY728143.1, on the reverse strand, counting down.
CAATTCTAATTCCTCATAGTGGAGTACATGCGTTGGGTTAGGCATGTATTTCCTCAACTGTGATATGTGGAACACATCATGAACTTTGGAGAGACTTGGTGGCATTGTCAAACAGTAAGCTACAACCCCAATTCATTCTAGAATTTCGAAAGGTCTGATGTTCCTGGGACTCAATTTAACTTTCATACCAAAACGTTTGACTCCCTTCTATGGAGATAACTTCAGGAAAACATCATCACTGACTTGAAATTCCAAATCCTTCCTTCGATTATCGGCATAGATCTTTTGCCTACTTTGAGCTGCTTTGATATGGTTTTGGATTACCTTCACCTTTTACATCGTTTCCTCCACCAGTTTTGGGCCTATAAGTTTTCTTTCCCCAACGTCATCCCAACAGGTTGGTGTGCGATATCTCTTTCTGTATAACACTTCATATGGTGCCATATGAATAATTGAATGGAAGATATTGTTATAGGAAAATTCTACCAGAGGTAAATATTGATCCCACATACCCTGAAAGTCACATGAGAAGGATCTCAACATGTCTTCTATGGTTTGAATAGTCCGTTCTGATTGTCCATCTGTTTGAGGGTGGTATGTAGTGCTCAAATGAAGATCACTATCCAAGGCCTTCTAAAGACTCTTCTAGAATCTTGATGTAAAATGGGGATCACGATTAGAAACAATCGATAGGGTTACTCCATGAAGTCTCACCACTTCATTAATATATAGTCTAGCTAGACGTTCCAGTGGTAGATCTTCTCTTATATAAAGAAAATGTTTTGACATGGTAAGACGATCAATAATAACCCATATCACATCGTTCCTTCTTGGACTCTTTGGTAGCCCCATGAAAAATTCCATCGTAATATTGTCCCTTTTCCACTTTGATATGGGAAGAGGTTGCAAGACTCGTCCAGTCTATTGCCTTCTAGCTTTAACTTGTTGACAAACCATACATCTTGATACAAAATCAGCAATCTCCCTCTTCATGTTGTCCCACCAAAAATGTTCCTTCAAGTCTCCATATATTTTGGTGCTCCCATGGTGTATAGAGAAATTGGAACTATGAGCATCGTCCAACAATTCCCTTTTTAGATCCGGTATATTGGGAACACAAAGTCTATTCCCAAATTTCAAAATTACATCTTCATACCCAAAGTCATTCAATCTCCCATCATTCACAGCTTTAATCATCTTTTAAAATTCTTCATCATTGGACTAAGAACTCTTAATCCTTTCTAGTAAAGATGTTTTGGCAACCATTTGAAAAAGCACTAATGTTTCACCTTCCATGATTATTCCCATTCCATCTTCACTAGATTCATGAAAATTGGATCCGTTTAAATTCTCATATTGTTCAAAACTCCAGGATCTTTTCTGCTCAAAGAATCTTCCACCTTATTTGCTTTCCACGGGTGGTATTGTATTGTACAATCATAATCCTTGAGTAATTCAAGCCATGTCCTTTGCCTCATGTTGAGTTATTTTTGTTGGAAAATATACTTCAAACTATTGTGATCAGTATACATCTCACATTTCCCACCATAGAGGTAGTGCCACCATATCTTCAAATAAAAGATCATAGCTGCTAACTCAATATCATGAGTAGGATAGTTTTGCTCATGAATTTTCAACTGTCATGATGCATAGGCAATAACCCTATCATTCTGCATAAGTATACAACCAAGTCCTTTCTTCGATGCATCACTATAAATAACGAACCCATCATTCCCCTATGGTAGAGTCAATATAAGAGAATTGACTAATCTTCTCTTCAGATCTTCGAAGCATTCTTCACACTCTTTTGTCTAAAAAAATTTATCCCCTTTACGTGTGTGCTTTGTTAATGGGTAAGGCAACTTGGAAAAATTCTGGACAAAACGTTGATAATAACCTGCTAAACCAACAAAACTACGTACCTTAGTTATACTCGTCGGTGCAGGCCATTCTTGGATTGCCTTGGTCCTAGAAGGATCAACAGAGATTCCATATTTAGAGACAATATGACCAAGAAAAGAAATCTCCTGATGCCAGAATTCACACTTGCTAAACATCCCATATAATTTATGTCTTCTCAGAGTGTTCAGGATAATGCGCAAGTGATTTTCATGATCTTCGTAGCTTTTAGAGTATTCCAAGATATCATCAATAAATACCACCACAAATTCATCAAGATATTCCTTGAAAACTCTATTCATCTGATCCATGAATAAATAGGGTGCATTAGTCAATCCAAAATGCATTACTGTAAACTCATAATGCTCGTACCTGGTTCGAAATGCGGTCTTCGGAATGTCCTCTTTCTTCACACACAACTGATGGTATCCAGATCGAAGGTAAATCTTTGAAAAGTATTGATCTCCATATAGTTGGTCAAATAAATCATCAATGCGGGGTAGGGGATACTTGTTCTTTATTGTTATAGCATTGATCTCCCTGTAGTCGATACATAACCTCATAGATCCATATTTCTTTTTAAAAAAAGAACAGGGGCTCCCCATGGAGAAACACTAGGGCGAATAAATCCCTTATTACTCAATTCCTCTAGTTTTTTCTGTAGTTCAACTTATCCATAGTGGCCATTCTATAAGGGGTCTTTGATATAGGCCTTGATCCAGGAATTAAATCAATGGAAAGATCAACTTATCATTCTAGAGGATGTCTAGGTAAATCTTCCAGAAACACATCTACATATTCTTTCACAATAGGTACATCCTCTATTTGAACATTCTGTTCCTCACCCATTGTAATTTCATTCTCTTCCTCCCAAATAATTGAATTTAGTTGAGCTACTGGGGGGGATCTAGATAAGAATTAGGTGGTGATGATTCTGCTCTAATTATAAGGTGTTCCTTATCATCATCATCAAAAATCATAACCTCCTTCTTCTTACAATAAATCTTCACATCATGGTCTGAAATCCAATCCATACCAAGGATTATATCAAACTCAATCATAGGTATGATGATGAGATCAGTGGATAAAGTAAATTTTTGTTCTCTAATGGGGTCTGATTCACAAAACATTTTTGCAATGATACTTCCATTAGGAGTTTTAACTGACAACCCCCTTGTTAAATAAAATTGGAAATATCTAATTTTTTTAGAAAACTAGGAAGAAATGAAATAATGTGATGATCCAGAATCAAATAATGGATTTGCTAAACTTGAGGAAACCATTAAATTACCTGAAACCACATCATTCGGAGCTTCTACCTCAGCAGTAGTGATAGCAAAAGATTAGCCTTGATCCCTTAGCTTTTTCTGAGGTAAGTTCTCCTGACGCTTAGGACATTCATTTGTATAATGTCCCATGTCCCTGCAACTGTAGCATTGGACATCAGTAGCTTCCTTCTTCCCCTTGCAATCACGAGCTTGGTGGCCTTTTTCACCACACTTGTTACAGACTCCCATTCCCTTAAAGAAAGTACCAGGGTGTTTCTTCCCACATTTACTGCAGGATTGATATTTAAATTTTCCCTTCTTCCCCTTATTTCCATTTCCAGATTGATCAGTAGATCTCTTCTTCTCCTGCTTTGCTTTAAAGTCGTAAGACTTAGAGAATTCCTTTTCAGTATTTATAGCACATGAGACAATGTCTTCGTATGATGAGAATTATTGTGAGACTAATGCTCGACGGAGAAATTATTTTAACCCATCAAAGAAACGATCAATCTTACTTATTGGGTTACGTATATAATCTCCAGCATACCTTTCTAACCTTGTAAAGTTAGCCTCATACTTTGTGACATTATCATCCTCCTTTTGTCTCAGTCGTAGAAATTATCTTTCCATGTCTACTCGATGGTCGCGAGGAAAGAATTTTTCTAAAAATAGATCTTTGAACTCCCTCTAGTCCATATTTGATACTTCATTATCTTCCTTCGTGTTTTGAATCAATGACTACCATTGATCAGCATCTCCCGTGAGGCGATAAACTACCATGACAACATTTTTCCATTCACTACTCCCCAAAACCTGAAATATTTTCTCTAGGGAACTAATCCATTGCTCAGCTACTAATGGATTTGTACTCCCATTGAATGTTGGTGGTTGTTGCCTCATGAAGCAATCTAACATTGATCCTCCACGTTGTGGATCGGGGTGATCCATACAGGTAAGGTTATTATTCATAACCAATGTGAGTTGTCCCAGTATGGTGATTAGGTGATCAGCACCAGTTGCATCACCAGCTTCACAATAATTATCTTGAGTAGGAGGTAAATCTCTACATGGAGTGCATGCATTGATATAGTTTCCATTTCTTCCACTAGGTGCCATTTCTAAACAATGGCATAAACTAGATCAGTTTATGAATCAAAATACATAATTCCATACTTATAAAACACTTAACATAAATTGAACTATTTATGGATATAATCAATAATCATAAAAATGTTTTCTTTGAGGAAGTATATACTCATAAACCCTTTATAATTATTTTTAAAGAAAATGAGAGTTATCCTAAGCATATCCCCTGGGAGTGTCGTAACCAAGAGTGCAGTAAGGCCCATTGCTGTGCACTTGTTCTCGTTCGTGTCTAGCTCAAAGAGGTGTTTTCAGGTTTTACCCCTAGGTACATATGTTCCAGAGCTGCCTCTACCTGATCGTATCTAGAAATGGTTGTATTTCTCGGAAAACTCACAAAATCTCTACAATTCCAAAATTATAGGAAGTTCTTCTATACTAATCCTCAAAGTCCATCTTAAATCTATGTGCTCTAATCAGAGTTTATCTAAATCTAGCTTCCAAGGTTTGTACTAAACTTCCTCTGATACCAACTTTAACGCCCCGACCCTAGTTACCCAGATTCGGTTCATTATTACATAACATTGGCATGATCACAAGAAAGATAAAATCTCCAAAGATCGATTAGTTTAGTAGGCTTGGAATAACTAGATACATTAATAATGTTTACATTACATCATAAAATGAAAACTACAACAATATAGTCTCCATGGTCCACACTCTTATCCCCTCATACTATCCCTGCAGGTCATTCATAAATTACTTCTTCACATCCTGGGAAAAATAAAACATCGAAAAGGGGTGAGCTCAAATTCACAGTAAGGATAACGATATAGCGGAAACTTTAATAAATAAGAATAAAAATTTATGGAAATGTATAACTAAAACAGAAGACATTAAAACTTGAACTTCAAAATAATATGGCAGAAATAAAATGAAATAATTCCATTTACTAATTCACATGGATATTCTACTAATTGAATAATCACATGCAATATCAATAACCACTTTCATAATGATGGAATGCATAATGTCATACTATCATAACCACATAGTCAAGGCCTTGTGCCCAGACTCCAAATAATATTTTGTCAAGTACTTGTGTCAAGACATTAGTTTTTCTCATGAGACCTACCGATGCATCGAGGAGCTATAGCGGGCTCCACCTGTCACTTATTAAGTAAAATTCATTTCTCATATGAACAGGTTTAAACATAACATAAATATTCATATTAAAACAAGCATACGAAATGTCAATAAATTCTTCATAAACCATGAATGGTATAAAAATAACACATCCATAGTCAAACATATCACAAAACCATCAATACAATATGGAAGTTTTGTGTCAAAATAAATCAACACTAAATAAACTTAAAATCCATAAATGGATATTTACATAGGTGAAATGAAAACCCTTTTTAGAGAAATATCTCTTCCTATTTTGAAACCATTTAAGAGTCACATTATTATAAAATAAAACATTTACATTGAAAATTTTATTATAATCTTATAATGGAATCTTTGAAGATTTTATAATGGTGGAAAATAGCTTCACCCGCTGTATAATTTAAAAAAACATTCTTCACTTAATTCTGTCGAAAAGGTTAAAAGAACCTTGTTTGGAAAACGATGGAAATATTCCTTTATAAACCTCTTATAAAAATTCAAACAATTCTATATATAAGTTTAAACCATATTCCTGTAAATAGTAAAAATGTTTTCAAATACATTTTTAAGAAACATGGATGTGCGTGATAAAGAAATCTCATTAGATTATCACGTATAAATAACCTCGGATAATGAAGAGATTGCGAAATAAACCCTTACATTGTACTTCTCCTTGGTTGAGGGTAGGATAACCTCCTGTATAATGGTAAAATAATTTTTTTTTCAATTATACAAGAATCATATACATTAATATGATATCATATATGATCTTTTAATATTTCTTTGTTAATAATATCTTAGAATTATCGCTGTTTCGGGTGTTAACTTACTCGTTTTCTTTTATATTTTTTGTTATATAAGACATCTTTGTTATGGATAGGTTGTATCATATTCATATACATAATTATATCAAGTCCTTAAACATTATTTTTAATCATCATATGAGAATTATACTTGAATGGATACGATGGAGAATCAATCTCATTGCATTCGTGGAGACGGTAGTCCGTACGTACGCACGAGCAACAATATCATTCTTTTGATATTAAAATAATATATAATTGGATGGTATATAATATACAAAAAATCATTATCATGTTATATTTATTATTTATATGAATTAAACATCATTATTATACCCATCCAAATAATAATTTATTGAATAACAATTACTCCACGACGTGGAGACGGTAAGCCGTACGTACACACGTATGGTGAAATGTCATTCAAAGGATGGATAGAATACTTAATATGTGTGTACCATATTTATAATAACATCAAAGTATATATAATATACTGGATTTATTATTTTAGAATGGTAATAACAAAGAAAGAAGAAGTTGAATAAGAAAGGAACTTGAAAGAGGTTGGTGAAATCATTACCTCTTCTTCGGGTTCTTCCTATTGATTTGATCAAAAGGGATCCTTAGGTTGGCCTTATGATCACACTATGGCCTCTAGGTTGAGGTGAGGGAAGTTGAGAGATTATTTGGGCAGGGTTTGGCCGATCTAAAAGGCTTTGAATGTGTGAATTAGTGAGAAGGGGGACTGCCCTTTTATAAGAGGGGTAAGGGGCACCTTTGGAAAAGCTAGAAATATTATATTATAATAAATTCATATTCTGTTTCTAGTGGAACAAAAGTGTATTATTTAAAGTTTAAGGAGGATATGGGTCGAAAACAACTCAACCAACAGGATTTAGACCGGTTTGGGTCACTATATTAACCTTATCTTTAATTATTAACTCTTAGTTAATTAGTTTTACTTTTAAAATGTCTCTTTATATTTTTATATTATATGGTTAATAAACATACTATATACATCCATGAGAACCCCAAGTGGTCCATTAATGATACAACTATCATGATATAAGTCTTTTGGCCGAACCTTATATTTTTAGGAATTGAATATCAATTAATAATATAATAATTGTTTTAAAAACTCTTTTATGTCAATTCCGACACTATTTATAAAATTGATTTTTGTGAAAATCATAACAGAATTATTACTTCGAAAGAAGTTAATTAAATCAATCCTAACATGCCATATTAACCTAAAAAATTAGTTTAATTCATAAAAAGCCTCAAATTATATTTATTGTTGTATTTCTAATATCAGTTAGTTTAATTTTGCACTATTATGTTAATTACTGAATCAACATTGTGTCATAAATAAATTAAATTATTTAATGTATAAAATATATAAATAAAATACCATTATGTAGTAAATCTTATTATCTTTATATTGAATATTTACAATCTAATTTATCTTATGTATAACCCTATATTAAAAATGTACTAGTAAATAAACATTGGTTTTAACTCTTTTAACTCTTCTATGAATTAAATATTAATAAATGTCCTAATCTAATCCAAGTGGACCTAAATGATAATATTTTATTCCTTACATTATTTTTGTTTGATAAAATAGTCCAATTGAATTATTACATGTTTTAGGATAATATTAATATCATTTTTACCATTAATTACCCTATTTACTTTTAAACGTGGTAAATAAAAGAAAAAAGCTATTATTCACCAAAAATTATTTTCATCTCATTGAACCACATTTTACTCCTTGATATTAACAGTGTCTCTCGGATTTTTGAAATTCCACTCACAGAAGTGGTAAAATTATGCTTTATGAAAAACTTAGTTTTTTAACTACCAGTTAGTGGTTTCACTATTCATCAAAAAATGATGTTTTTCAGAAAAATACCAAAAATTCACCCTATGCTAATTTCGATATTCCGAATGCAAAAATGAAGTCCATATTAAAAAATAAAATTTATAAATTCTGAAAGGTGGGAATTACTATTCATAACGGCTAGTTTGACAGGTTGTGGTGTGTTAGAACTCGATGTGGCGTACAACACACGCTATTTCATTATTCAAAGAGAAACGTACCGTAGAAGCTTGGGGTGTTACACGGTGCACCTATCCCTTTCATTTTATTCTCATTCTTAAGTGTTCCAAATAGATTATACTAAATGAGATCATTCATCATCATAATTGATTCCATGATAATTAATTGATGAATAAATACATGTAGTTCCCCAATCATAAAGATTATATACGTAAAGGTGAACACCAATAATAGGAAATGGGTATGGTACTCAATACAAAATTCTTTTGGTAGGGAAAATCATGGTTAAATTTCTACCGCATGACAACATCCCTTATGAATTCATAAAATGGGTTTATGAGAGATAAAAGGGTCTCTCATCATATAAAATTCTAATGAAAAGTAATAGAGGATAGAAAATCATATCCCAATATTATAAATTGGGAAATATAAGGAATAAGCTAATTATGAAACGTGAATAATGCAAAAAACTAACTATATTTCAGCATGGTTATATGTTAACATAAAAGATCAAGGGGGGGATTATTTAGAGTAATAGTGGGATTTAATAAATTATACATTAAATGGAGAATAAGTGGAATATTCAATAACATATACCAACTTTAGAAAATGTAATTTAAGTGACATAACATAAAATAATTTCTTGAATAGAAACAAGAATAGAGAAATCCATTACTAAATTATGGCATGGCAGTGGGGTACATAGTGGATAATAGAAAGTATTAATGAGATTTGAAGGGGTACCTCAACTTATATAAATAAATATTATATTATTTGGGATATATAATAACATATCCCAACATGAAAAACATTAACTTAGATGAATAACATAAAATAAGCTCTTGAATAAAAAAATAGAGTGAAAGATCCATTAATTTAGTGTGTGGCTCCAAATGCATTGGAGGGGCTTATTATGAGAATTTTGATGTATTAGGAGGTCTCTAGAAAGTGGGGATGATTAAGGAAGTTAATAAATGAGTTAGCATTAAGAGAAATGAGATCATGGAGGGTTTATATTGGATTAAAATGAGGATTTCATTGCTATTTAGGTTTTGGACTCGACATAGAAAAAAACCAAGGCCACAAACCATCCCAGGGATTTTTCCCATATTTTATATGAAATGGGAGTTTTTTTAGAATTATTTTAGAAGTATAAGGGTGGAACAAAATATAATAATTATCTTTCATTTGTGGATCTGAGTCAATCTTTTAAATAAATGAATTTACAATCAATGAATATATTAATGGTTTGGGAGGATTCATAATGGCATTATAAGATTAATTAAATCAATTTAAAATCATATTATTTTAATTATAAAAAATATATTGGGTAATAGGTAACCTTTATGGTATTTTTTAAATCACTTTGGGTTATTATGATGTCATAATATAAATATATATTTATATGGTATTTAATTTTACGAAAAAATCAATTGTCTCATAAAATAATGAAAAACCCCCTGGATAATTTTGACATTATGATTGCAAAAAAATATTTATTTTATCTCTATAATTTAATAAATATATAAATTTTATACTTTGTTATAATATCTGTATTTATTTAAAATGATGGGTTTTTTATAATAACAGTTTTAAAACCCTTATAGACATTATATTTGAATTCTTATGAATTAAATGATAATTTATATATTACAATCATTAATTTAAAAATATATTTTCTTTAAAAATTATTTATTTAAAAAATCTATTAGTTCATCAAAATATATTGCTTAAGTGAATTTATATATTACCCCAAAATATTATTTCTGATTTATTACATCAAAATAGATATCATTTAGAAATTAAAAATAATATGATACCAATATATTAATTATTATATTAAAATAATGTAAATACTCTTTATTCTAGAGTCTTGAGACATATTCCTTTAACACATTTGAAAACTCCCTAAGAGTAATGTGTGTGATGATCATAATTTCATTGGGTCCTTCGAGGTACATGGTTTGGGTTATGATATCGATGATCTTGAATGACAGTGCTCTCCACACTCTCCTTAGAGGGAGCTCTCCACAATCGTCTCCTCCATTACTCTAGTGTTTTAGTTTTCACCCACAACATCTCCCCTTCGCTCTCAACTTTGTCTGCTCTTGGTCTCCCCTCTCCTCAGGTGCTTTTCATTATGGGATTTGTCTGCGATTCTATTGTTTCTTCCATCAAAGGTATAGGTTTTGGACGCCCTCCATTGTATTAACCTGCTCTGGACTTAAGTTCTTTCACACCTCTCTGGGTCAGGGATGTAGTGGAGTTATCTTGCGGCTTTGGGATTGTGGTTTGGTGGATGTTGGGTTTCCAGATTCTTCCCAAGTTGGTCTTCTCCTTGGCCACCCAAACCAAATCCGACCTAGGGTTCCACCACTTCGCTACAGGTCGGAGTTATAGTGATGGAAATATGGGGTTTTGGGGATACAGTTTGCTGCTACCGAGGGTTATATTTTTTGGGTTTCATCCCCAAGGTTTCTTCAGGGTTCATTCCAATCATTTTTCATGGTTTTCCTTGGTTTTTTGTTGGTCTTCTTTCTCATTAGCGGTTTTTCATTTTGTCGGCCGTCTTCTTTTATGGTGCTGGTTGTTTGTGGAGACACGTCGTGTTTTTGGTTTCCCTTTATTTAATTATTCTGGTGGGTAGTCTATTTAACATTGATAATGTTTTGCAGTGTTGCGGCTTTTGTTTATGAATACATGTTGGTGATATCATCGATGGTCCAGTCGACATCGGGTGCAGGTGGATGACATAGGAGAAGAGACTGGTGGTGTTGTGGCATGGAGAAAGGAGACCTTGGTAATGTGTTTATGTGAAATAGCGATTGGTCATACAGTTCGATGGGGGTTTCTATGCTGGTTTGCCAAAAATGGTTGTCTGTGTTAGTGTTCATGGTAATAGTAGTTCTTGGTTCCTCTGGCGGTTCATGTTTCTGAATGTAGCGGCCTATGGTGGATGAGTTGCAGGTAGGGGAAAACAATGGTATATGGATTCATGGTTCATCCTCATGCATGAGGATGATGGTAGTTGGTATTGTTGCAATTGAGCCATCAGTGTGACAATGGGGGGTGAGATGTTCGAGTGATTGGTTTCTCAGGCGGCACAATGGCATGTGGTTCCTTTGATAGCCTTTTGGATTTGAATTTTAATTTTTAAAATCATGAGTGTCGTTCTTGAATGTTGTTTGAGGGTGGTGATGTTTTATTTTGGGGATGGGTTGAATATGGTGGGAATATGTTTGGTTCACACATACCCTAAAAGTGTCATTAGAAAATAAAAAAAATTGGATGGTGGTGATGAGCTAGGATCCTCCTATAAATGGTTTTATTATGCTTAAGTAATTGTAAATCTGCTTGGGACTAGTCAGGCGAAAATCCAAGAGATGAAATATCTCATAGAATCTTTGATTAATGGGATTTATAGGGTATGATAGAACTGGTTTAGGTCATAACATCCATTATTTGTGAAAATTTAATTTTTTAAAACCATATATTTATAATAAGGATGTGATAATTTTTTAAAGAATATATTATCAATGATAATGATATTAATTGGTATCTTAAATCCAATTACATATAATAATAAATAATAAGTGCATGTGTTTTCGAAATCTATATTTCATAATAGTATTTCTTAATAAATTTGATGGGGAATTTTATTTTTAATAGTATCGGTCATTACCATCTTCCCCCTAAATAAATTTCTCTATAAAAATTTTATTGTCCCATATTAAAATAGATGAGGTTAATTTTTATTCTTCACATCCTCTATTTCCCATATCACTTATTCAAAATTTTGGTTTCTCCACAACACATTGACTAGGGGCATTGTCTTATTCTAATGAAAGTTTCCTCTGTGATCAATGATTTTCACCAGATTTTCCTCACAGTAAAGGCCATTCTCCGATTTTACCACCTCTGTATTTAGTAAATGTGAGGGTTGTATTATTTTATTTATCAATTGGGATACATGGAATACATCTTTTACTTCAGATAGGTATGTTTAGAGTTGTAGTAGATATGTCACCGCTCTAATGTAATCAAGGACCTCAATGGGGTTGTTTTATCATGGAATAATCTTTCCCTTCCTCCCAAATAACATTACCTTATTCAATTGAGATATGTAGAGGAATACCATTTCTCCAACATCGAACTCTATTTCTTGTCAATTATCTTCAAAGTATCTCTTTTCATGCCTATTTGTATCCATGACGTGATGTTAAATGGTCATAACCATTCCCACCATTTCCTCAACCATTTCATAAACTAGTTGTTTTTTCCACAATATCATCACAACATGAAGATTTTACACACCTCTTCTAATAAAGAACTTCATGTGGAGACATTAAGAATATTGAAAAGAAACTATTGTTGTAAGTAAACTCAGCCAGTAGAATATTTTGGTCTCATCCGCCTTTGAAGTCAAATAACCATGATCTCATCATGTCCTCAAGTTCCCTTGTATTAGGCTTAGACTAAACATCAGTTTATTGGTGAAAAGCTATGATTAAGTTCAATTTAGTGTCGAGAGCATATTGGGTATGATTCTGGGACTTAGAGGTGAATCTACGATATTGATCGGATACAATAGATAGTGTTACTCCATGTAACTTTAGAACTTCTCTAGTGTATATCTATAGAAGTTGATATAGTTATAAATCCTCTCAAATCACAATGAAATGAGATATCATTGTAAGGTGATCCACAATAACCAATATATATTTTTTTCCATTTTATATCTTTAGATGTTTGGTGACAAAGTGTATAGTGATTTTTCCCATTAATATGTTGGTATGGGTATTGGTTGCATCATAACCTTATACATCTACCTTTAATCATCCAATTGCTAACATTCCATACACAATGATGTATATTCAGTGATCTCCTTCTTCAAATTTTCCCACCTATAGTGTTCTCAAATATCTAGATACATCTTTTTTGATTTTTGGGTGAATGGAGAATGTTGAACTCTATGCATCATCCAGTAGTTCCATCATTAACATAGGATTTGAAGTAACACATAGTTGTGACCCAAACCTCTCAAATCCTTCATTAAGAATGAAATATGTGGATTTCAATTTACTAATAGATTCCATTTTCATATCGATTCCCAAATTATCCCTTTGAGAACAATTAAACTACTCTATAAGGTTTTGTTGATCAATCATTTGTGTAAGGATTGATGATGTTCCTTTTATTGTGGTTCCTCAATCCATCCATTTTAAATCTAAGATGATCAAAACCCTCTAAATTCTCATGAATTATATAATTGAGGTATCCTTTGTACATAATGAATATACCACTTTAGTCTCACTCCCAATATGGTAGTGAATTGAACATTCATAGTCCTCTATCAACTGTAACCGTAATTTTTGGCCCATATTCATCTATTTATATGTGAATATATACATGATTATTTTTTGATCCATATATATTTTCCACTTCTCCCAAAAACATTAATGCCTCCAAAGTTTAAAATATATGATCACTACATACACCTCTCGATCATGAATTGGTTTTTTCATGAAATTTCAAATAATTTGATGCATGGACTATGGCTTTTTAATTCTTTATATACACACAGCCAAATCCCTTCTTTGAAGAATCACTACAAAATCAAGAAAATTTCCCCACTTGTGGGTACTGTGAGCATCAAGCTATGTATAATTTATCTTATTAGATCCATGATTCTCCCTTATAACTCATCAATATATTAAAATCTGAATCCATTCCAAGTTATCTTTGTAGTAGGGTTTTAAGATCACTATAAATTTAACCCAAATTGATGGTCATGCCAATATAATCTAAGGAAACTATGAATAACTGTAATTGAATTTTTCATTGTCCAAACGTAAATTACTTCTTCCTTTGAAGGATCCACAAATATCTCATTTTATGTGATGATATTCACCATGAATGAGGCTTCCTTGAATTAAAACTCAGATTTGGATTAAATTGAAAAAAACTTACACTTTAATAGTATCTTTTACATAGTGATCGTATGCTGCTCATGTTCCTCCATGGTTATATTGTATATATTAATATCATCTATAAACTCTGCCATAAATCATTCAATTTAATCTCTAAAAAATCTACACAACATGTACGTGAAAATATCTCTAGCATTAGTGAGTATGAATGGAATCACCATAAACTCATAGAGCCAATTTCATTTATGAGAAATGGTCCTGGGAAAATGTTCATTCTTCACCATTACATGGTAATATGTTTACTGAAGATCCACCTTAGATAAGTATTGTTCTCCATGTAGCTGATTGAACATGTCATTAATCCATGGAATATAATAATTTTTCTATATCATGATTTTTTTGAGCTAATGATAATCAATTAAAATGTATATTGAACCATCCATATTCCTGATTATGAGGACTGGTGGACCCTATAAGGAAGCAATAAGGTATTTGAAGCATTTTTCCGTGTTATTCTATAGTTTTTTCTTCATAACCTCAAGTTACCCAATAGCTATTCTATACAGATTCTTGGATAATGGGAATTTCTCAAGTATAAGATCAATTGAAAATTATAATTCTCCACTAGGAGGTAGACCAAACGGTTCCTCGGGAAACACATTAGCATATTCCTTCACAATGGGCATGTCTTCAATGAAAATTATTTCCTTAGACTCTATCATTTGATCTCTATATGCTTTCTTATAGTTCAATAATATCCCTACAATAGATTTTGGTGCTAAATAAGATTTATCTTCCTCTTTACACTTGTACAAAATACAGTGACTATTTACAATACAAGGAGTGATTTCCTTCTTGTAGAAATTTATGTTAACTGTATATAGGGAATGTTGATTCATACTGAATATTGTATAAAATTCCACCAATGGGTTTTCAGAAGGTTCACTGGGATGTTTGGACCAAAAATTATGATAGTGGAGGAGTAATATACATTAGATGTTGTACATTCACCATTTTTTGTTATCACTAACATCAATAGTTCCTGAAATTGTAGTGGTGTTTTAATAGTTGTACTAAACATTTATGATATAAAGGAATTCATAAAACCATAATAAAAAAGTATATTCTATATTCATAAAGGAATAACTTGAGTAACATTAATGACTTTATTGTTGGAATCCACTATATTGGGACTGATTGAAAAATCTCACCAATGATACCTTGGAGGTTGTTGGTTTTATCAAAAAACCATTTGCTTAGTACATTGGTATGAAAAGTTACCTGGTTCCTTTCATTTTTATTAAAGAAAAATGCGATGTGGGTCGACCAGAGAATCCATTTCCTCCATCGCATTAGTGGATTTATCATGTCATAAATTGATTTTTATGTGCCCTTTCATCATACCCCAAAAGCATTTCTTCATCCCCATTCAGTAATTTATGGAGGGTTCTTCTTTCCACACCATTGAAAAATGGGATTCTAAAATTTATTGGCACCATTAAGTTTCTCCATCGGACCACCAGAATTAAACTCAGCCTTCTATTTCATATACCCATGGTACCCTTGAGATTCACCAAACTCCATTTCATCTTTGAGGGAACATCAGAAATTTTTTTCTGAGAAATCATTGTTATAGATCTCTTATACATTTCTTAAATTAGTTTTTATCTCACCAAATAAGTAATGAACATTGCGTTCGATCACAATAATAAAACTAGAGCCATATAATGCATGTCTTTTGATGTTTTCAATATAATCGCTGATAGATTTGCCATCTTTTTTGCATGAGGTAAAGGAAGTACCATTCCATTTTAACACAAAGAGTTCGAGGAAAATATTTATCGATATATTTTTCTAATATTACCTCCAATTCATCACATTGATATCTTATACTGTATTTTTATTATCAAACAATTTCCCCAACATATCATATTTCTCCCTACATACTATAATAATCTAGTTGAACCATCTTTTGTTCCGAACATTGAATGATGTGTAAGATAATATAAATGGAGTTGATCCACTGTTCTGTGATTAATGGATCAGATTATCCATTGAAATATAGAGGATTTTGTCACATAATGTTATCAATAACTACGTTTTATCTCCTTTGGAAAGTTTTATGCTCCTTCTTAATCTGGGATTCTATTCATAACACAAGACAGTTGAGAGAGTATCTTCATGAATTTCCTGAATACTTCTCCCATCGGTTTGGGTATCTCTTTGGGGATGTCATGAAATTTCATATTTCATTGATCTTTTCCTCAATTACTCCTATTTTTTCTAGTTTTATAGAGTAATGGGAAAATTAGGAATCATAATTTTTAAAATATTAAACAAAAAATGGGAATCCAATAAAATTAATGGAATAACAAAAATATATATATTTTTATCCTTAATATATGAATTATAACGATTCAATATATGTTATCCTTGACGTATTTCCAATCATATACTATTATATGTATTTTTCCCTTACTAATGATTAATAATTACACTATGAATTTACAAAACCATATCCCATTGGTGTTTTAGACAAGGTTTCTACTAAAGAATGTTTTTGTGTACCAGGTTACACTTTTTCAGGCTTGACACACATCGTTCGAGTAGTTACCTTTAAGTGCATTTGTTCCAAAACCATGTCCACTTGTAATATCCAAACATGGATGTATTTAAATGTTAAAACATACTCATTATTTACCAAAATTTATGGATGTTTTCTTATACATATCCTTTTCCCTAAGTCTTTGCCTAGTGTTTTACAAACCTAATCCCAAAATAACAAAAAAATTACTTTGATACAATAATGGAATCCTGGTTCTTTATTACATATTGATTCATTACCTACTAAATCAATGTAAAAATAATAAAACATGAAAGAGGTAGAAGTATTGTTTCTTTAGTATTATGGTAAATATAATAAAATCTTGAACATGGGAATCAATTAAATTATTGAAAACATCCATAACATGCTACTAAAATTTCCATGGATTTTCAATTGCACATGATAAACTAGAGACATACATAAGAAAGGGATGAGCTATAAATCCCAGTAACGGAACAAATTGAATAAAATGAAGATAATAATCCATGCTATAAAATAGGTTTATAAATGGGTAATAAATTGATTATTAAACCTAAACATAAGAAATGAGACATTATATTGAATGATAATAATAATGTGGGAAATGTGGAAGCAATTAAAAAAACTACATCACAAACATAGGTCAAGGATAAACTGCCATGAAATCATGGTGGAAAAACATTCCATAAAGTAATAATGTTCAGTACCTATCCAAAAATAAAATATCATGACACTAAACATTATCTAATTCATTATACTACTATATACTTTCGAGTGCACTGGGCACATTCATTTAATTCTCATGCCTATGTGTGCCACATAGATCGTACAACATGAGTTAATTCTTAATCATAATTAATTATGTGATCATGGAGTTTGTAATACATTCATGTAATTACACAATAAGAAATTATATGTTCTTAATTTTGAATTCCATTTACATTAATTTATTATGGTGTTCACTAAACAATTGTTTTGACATGGAATGTCATATAGAAATTTTGGAATTAAAAGGATGTCACATAAAGATTCATAAAATTGGGTTGAAGGGAGATAAATGAATCTCTTATCATAGATAAATAAATTTTTAATTAATATGTACACATAATATCATATCTAAAATTTATTAATTGGGTAATATAATGTACACGGCAATGAAGAATCCTGAATAAAGAAAATAATTAAAATTATATTTTAGCATAGTAACGAGTAACCATAAAAGATCGTGAGAGGATTAAGATGAGGGAAAAAAGGGATATAATATTTTATAAATTAAATGGTAATTAATGAGAACAAGTAAGAACATATACTAATAGATAAGTAGTCAATTTATGATATTTAACATAAATGATGTGCTAGAATGGAAATGAGAAGAGGGAAATCACTTTGTAAGTTTCTACAAGGTAATGAGTGTGCAAAATGGTTCATTGAAAGGATTAATGAGAGTGGAAAGGGTATATGATCATCAAGGAATAAAAATAAAATATGTGGGATATGGTATAATGTATTCAAACATGACAAAATGTCTAATTATGAATCAAAACATAAAATAAGTTCTTCATTAAAAAAGAGAGTGGAAGATCTATTATATGAGTGTGTGAATCCAATTTCTTGGGAGGGGATTACTTAAAGCATGGGGGTGGGGGCTTGAAAAGAATATATGGAGTGGGTAGGAGTATCTAAATGATCCAATATCATTGAGTGATGATAATTGGGAGCCTAGGATGGTTTATATAGGGAGAAAGGGGGATTTTAATATTATTTAGGTTTTTGAATCTACATGACAAATTAAATAAAACCACAAATGATACAATTATTTCTTCCCATGGATTCATAGAAATGGGAGTGGTTTTATTAAATTTAATAAAAAATGGGTCAAACATAATAAAATAATACCCTTTCATACGTGGAGTTTAGTCAAACACTTTCAAAAATGATTTTGAAACCTTGAATTATTTTAATGGGTTTGGATGATTCATAATGGATTCTAAAAAATTAGGCAAGTATAAATAAAATAAAATTATTTTAATTATAAAAATATATTTGGTGTTGAATACTTTTATAATATTTAATGCATCACATTTAAGTCATTATTATGTCATAATACATAATGTATATTTATACGTTATTTAATTTTTATGAAAATAATCGATTCTCTCAGATAATTTTGGAAAATTAATTGATGGATAATTTCAATGTTGTGATTTAAAAAAATATCAACTTTTTATATAAAAATTTATAAATAAGTTAATTTTCACTTTTAAAATAATATTCCACATTTAATAAAAAAATTCGATTTTTTTTGCAATAAGAGTTTCCAAACCCTTATGAAAATTTCATTTGACTCCTTAGAAATTATATGATCATTTATTTTTAATAATAGTGTTTTAATAACAATATTTTATGAAAATATTATTTATTTAAAAATCATTAATTTAATAAAAATACATTCCTAAATTTAATTTGAATATTACGGAGAAATACTCTTTCTGTTTTATTATATCGACATAAAAACCGTTTATAAAGTAACTATAATAGGATGAAAACCCTTTCATTATTATATTAAAAATAATGCAAATAACTATAATTCTAGAGTCCCGATACATATCCATTCCAAAAACTGGAATATTTTATAACAGTAGGCTGTGTGATGAGGATAATTTCATGTGGTGGATTGGAATATGTGGTTTGGGTCATGTTCTCTATAAGCTTGAAATTCTCTCCTAAAAGTTTTCGCTCATGATTATGTTGTTGGATCTCAGCATGATCTAGGTCAATGGAAATTCATGGAGATTTTTTCTCCCTTATAAGCATTAACAAATGGAATTTATGTGGTACAATCCTATTGGTTGAGGGCATTGCATCTTTTAACTATGTCAACAAGATTTTTCAAAACCCCATATTTATATTAATCATGTGATCACCATTCAGTGGCTATATTATAAAATGTAATGATTTACAAAGGTATTTTAAATCCAATTGGATATAATAAAAAGGAAAAAATGAATGTGTATTATATATCTGTATTTCATAAAAATAAATTTATTTATATTGTAATGTAAATTTTATTTAAAACAGTTCTTGTTATTACATAATCATTGAGGTGTGTGTACCATAAGTTTTAATTTGTGTTTCATATAATGGAAGATAGTAACAAAAATAAATTTATTCTAATATTTAACTAATTAAAAGTATTGGGGTGTTACATTAGGGTCTGGAGAATATAGAATAACCATAATAAGAATATCTTGGATAAAAAAAGGTCAATGAAATCGAAACTAGGATTCACTATATGAATTTAAAAAAACATCATCACAGTAAACTAAATACGTCCAACTATAAGGCTCTAAACTTGCTCTTCCAAATTGGATACAAAAACAAAATGACATATATTTTTTATATTTAATTTAAAAAATAATATACACTCATTTATTTCTAAGGATAGTTACCTATGTATACATTATAGTAAAATAATGACTCTTACATATTATCGAAGTTAAACAAAATGCAGTGATAATACAGTTTCATGCAAGCTCATTATTGAATCTAATCAACATGGGATGCCTGAATGAACCTAATAACATTTATAGATACATAGGGATATAAATATTTCCTAATAAGGGGTACTTAGATTCTAGTGAAGAACCTCATTGAAAAAACATATATCTTCTGGAATTACATATGAAAATACTATTAAACATGAATACACTGCATCAGTAAATAGTTTAAAAATACTGTTAAAATACTCATAAAATTGAAAACATAAATTTGAAAAAAAACTTTTTAAATTATAATAATTTTGTTGAAAACACATGAAAATTATTTTAATAGTATATTTTAAAATACTATAATGACTTCTAAATTACAAAATGTTCTGAAAACAAAATAATGATTCTGAAAATACTTACACAATGAAAATGATTTAAAATATTCACAATATTTTTTAGAAGACATTAATAAATCCCTTAAAAACTACGCAGACACTTACATACACTTACACACTTATATTTACATATAAATAAATTAATATCACTATTCATAGAAAATTAGATGCTGTATTTTTTACAACCAGAACCCATTTCAGTTAATATTTATAGAATATTAATTATAATGAACATCCATGCATTCAAACATTCATTCATCAACATATGAAATAAATTTTATTAAAATTGGAGAAAAATTGAAAACTTTTATCACTTAAAACACATCCTTAAATATCTTATTACCTTATTTGCAATTTTGATCCTTCAAAAATAATATTGGGGTAAATAAATAAACCATTCACATAAAATAAGAAAAATTTTAAATATAAATTGATATAAAATAATAGACTTATAATTTTTTACATTTAATAATCATAGAAATATTGAACATATAATTCCAATAAGAAATATTGTTTAAAAAAACATTTTATATTTGTATAATTTAAAATTTATCAAATTATGTAAGATAATAACATGAATTTATTGTGAAGTGTCAGGCATATGAAATTTTAATTATTTCAAATCCTGAAATGAAGATTAATTGTTTATATTTATATACATAAAAAAGAATATTATAACCCCACTGAAACTCTCATAACTTTCTCATTGTCAAACAAAATATAAAAACATAAAATAGTTGTGTACATAACAGTAAATGTAAAAATAATATTTTAATAAAATAATTTTTTTAACAATATATATAATTAATTTTACTTTTTTGAAATAATTATAAGTAAATGATAATATACAATTAACTGATAATTTTAAAATAAAAATCATCCAACACACCTAAAAAATATAAAAGAAACTTTTCAAAAAATAAATATTGTGTCCCTTCATAACATATAAATATCAAATTGATTATGTTTGATGATTTGTAATGAATTGCTTATTCATTAAAATCATGAAATAATAACCAGATGAGTGTGTATATATATATTTATACAAATCCATAGTTTTTATATAAATCCTTACATAAATATAAATTTAATGTAATTCAACAATTATAAGTATATGCATATATGTTTTGAAAAACATACACTTAGAAAGGTAAATACATTTGTACATAATTATAAACATAAATCTATTCATATGAAAATTAATTGATCTTCAAAATTGAATGAATCACAAATATATATATATATATATATATATATTGTTATATATAAATATAATATATATATATATATATTAAAACCATTAATATAATTAAATATTTTGGGTGTTTTTAATCATAGAGTATGATAAATAATGATGAAATATGTATGAAAAAAAACCAAAACATTTCATACATGTATATATAAATCGTGAATTTTCATCATTAAAAAATATAATATTTTAAACCACATATTTATAAAACAATGAATTTTAAATACTTATATGTAATATTCTATTTTGAAAAAAGTATAAAATTTCCCATCAACTAAATATTTATTAAAAATGAACATTCCTAATTAAATTGAATAATTTGTAGTTTGGTATTTATGCAATTATAATTATAATTTAAGAACATCAAATTTTTACATATATATGTATATGATCGAAATTTAATATAAATATATATAAAGGGTCCCTCTTATATGTGATGGAATCTTCTTTGAAGAAGATGACGGTTGTGGGTTCTTCTTCACATACCAGATGTGCGGCCTTCTATTTTTAGTAAGTTCAAAATAGTGGGTATGTGGTGAAAATGAGGAAAATGCTTTGTATTTTCTTCTTATAATGAAGGAGATGGTTGTTATACACAGTGAGATGATGCTTATATATATATATATATATTCATTGAGGGTTGGGTATCATGGTTTTGAATCCCATTATTTATGTTCACATTATCAGGGAAAATAGATGGTTACCAGCATAGTATGTTTTGGTTCTACGGATTCTGTGATCTAGAAGGATAATTTAGAGGATGATGAGGGTTGTGGGTTGGCATCATCATTTCAGGTTGATAAGGTCGATAAATAGTCATTGAATCAGGTGGTCGTGAGGAGGGAGACAAATCATGTGAAATATGATGTTGTAGGGGTTCTCAGGTAGATGAGGTGTCCAAATATAACTGGAGAGATTTCTCCTAGTCGAAAGTTACGATCTCACATCAAAAAGTTATTTGAATTCTTACTTTTATATAATCCAATCTATGAATTTCATTCACTAGGAAAAAAATAGCCTAACATAAGGGCCAATAGGAGTTCTCGCCTACCTCCCTCATGATTCGGGCATTATCATTCCTCCACTATGCTCACAAAGGCTCTTCCAAGGCTCGACCTCATACGATGAGAACTACCTTTGTCGCTACTCGGTCTTGTCTCAGGTTGAGAACTCCACGTGGTTGTCCCTAATGGGTCAAACAATGTGATGAGGGATGAGTAGCGTGAAAAATTAGAGGGGCAAGATATATTTTCTATAAATTATGTATTTATAATTAAGTTACTTAAATCAAGAAAATGTATTATTGTTAGGTATTTTAACTTCAACATAAAATATTAATTACACTAAAATTTAACTAAAACTCATTGTATTTTTAAAATTAATTCTTATGTGATTAATTTTTAAAACTAAATTAATCAATTAATTAACTCTTTATATATCCAATTTTTTTAATATCTATTACTTATATTTTTAAATTATACAATACAGTTACTTAAATTTATTAATTATTTGTGAATTTATCATAGACACCATTCATTATATAAATAACTATAAATTTTAACAAATATATGATTATTTTATAATAGTATTTTAATTATTATACCATACTTTTATTATTTCATACAATTTTATTTTTTTAATCCTCATTATATTTGAAGAAATGTCCCATATTAATTATCCTATAAATAGATAACAAAGGCACCATTTTAGTAATATTTATGTTCCTAGATGTTTTTATATGGCCCCAGCCTTAAACCTTACTTAATCTCGAGTTATTACAAGATTACACATTGAGGATCTTTTCGGGTTTAGATTTTTAGAGAAATAGATCATAAAAATTGCATTACATTCCACATATAAAAAAAGTGGTTACATAAAGATAGTATTCTTCTTTCCGATCAATGGAAACATATTTAAAATAAAACATGGATTCTTTCTTGACACTTCCATGACACTATCATCATATCATGTACCTTTACCTTGACCTGTGAAAAACATTTCAAACAAACATGGGATGAGCATAAAAAGCTCAGTAAGGGATATAAAAATATATGGAAAGGAAACATGGATACATATATACATAAAAATGAAATCATACTTTACCCATAAAACATAATCACTTTAACATACCTCATCAAATCATGAATAAATCATAGAAATCATAAGACATTAAGGTAACATGAGGCATTCATAACATTCTTACGTAGGGAGTAACCCTCTTGGTTACGTTTGGAATACCCATCACAGTATATTCTCTAAATCTCTTCGGAGAAACCTTAACATTACACTCCTTCACGTTACCCAATGCATTGGAGAGCTATATCGGGCTCACCCGCCCTTAGTTTATCACGAAACCACCCGTCTTCATAATAATGCCCAAGAACCTCAACATAATCGTATCACATAAAACATGCATAAAGGAAACATAAAATTTCCACCTTTCAATTACAAGATATCAATACAACACATTGATATAAAAATATTATGAAAACCATTTTCAATACCAAAATAAAATAAAAGTAAAACATGGTATTTATTTTTCTTTTAAAAAAAAGGTATGGCTTGTAGAGGAAGCCGAAACTCAAATAATGGTCACGGTGGCGGAGAAGTCGTTGTCGCCGCATACGTACGACAAAAACATTCCCTTTTTTTGTTTAGTAAACTCTTTGTATAAAAAGGTTCCTTTTGAATAAAAATAAAATTCAAAGGGTTTTATACACCGTATAAAAGAAGGTTTTGTATAAAACAAAATATGGCTTAATGAAAGGAGATTGAGACGAAGTCCCATACCTCAGGTCCGACTTGACTCGGTCGTTCTTTAATCTCCTGAATAATAAACTTGAGTTAATTTCTACTTGTTTAAGAACCTTTTTCAAGTTCATTATTCCTTTTATATCACTTATTTCCACGTCATGAACACTATGTAATTATTTAAGTTAATAACAGTCGTTTTAACGATCATTGGTACTTGAGTAAAAAATAAGCCCTTTATAATTACATGTTGTTCATGTATCCATTATATCCAGAATTATAATCATTATGTATATATCATATATATCCAGTATATACATGCATTTATTATATTACATAATCATTTAGAGGTAAGAAATTAAATGCACCGTTCATGGAGATGGTAAGCCGTACGTACGCATGAACGCTACTTTAATTTCTATTTCGTATTTTATAGAATAGAATCATAATGATATAAAGGTATATTATAAATCCAGTATAGTATAATATATAATATCATATCTCCATCCTTTATATGTCCCACATATGGTATTTAACGAATCATATCACTTTGAGGGGGCGGTAGTCCGCACTTACTTAAATGAAGATATCGCGTTTACCCAAAATGGAAACCATAAAGGTATGCCCAAAATGAAAAATACAAAAGCTTAAGGAAAACCTAAACATATTATATATCATATATAAATATAGTTACATCTTAATGGCCACCTTTTAAGGTGTTAAAAGAATGTTGAACAATCATCATTTTGGGAGGCATAAATTCACCATCCACGGAAACAGTATGTTATTTAACCATTAGATGCAGGTGTGTGTAAGTGTAGCTCGAATACATCATATAACAACATCCTAGTATACTGAATATTCTGGAGTTGTTACAAAAGAAATGAATAAAAAGAGTTTAGGGGGTTGGAGAATCAAAATAAAACAAAAGCACTCATGTGAAGACATTACCTTAAAATCAGGTAACTCCCTTTGGTTTGAGCTCAAAAGCTTCCTTGGGAAGACTTCTGCCCAAATTGAGGATTTAAGGAGTAATAGAGGGAAGTGTAGAGACAAAATGTTCAGGGGTTGGACGAGCCAAAGGCTTTTGATGTGTGTTTAAGGTGGTAGAGGTGGGGGCCTATTATAAGAGGAGAGGAGGGGCACGCTTGGAAAGTAAGGAAAAGTCACTTTATTTTAATAATGCTATTCGGATTTAAGAGGTCCCACATTGATGTGTTTCGAGGATAAGGTGATATGGGATCTAAATCCACCCATCCAATATGTTTTTTCCATGTGTAGGTCTTAGATTTTACATTCTCTTTCCATTTTATTTGAATCGTTAAATAATGAGGTCATCGCTGCATCACCATGATGTCATAAATAATTTAATTTATTTATTGTCTAAAAATTATAAAACAAATATCATGATGTATGAAATCTTTTTTTATTTATAATGAATATTTATAGTCAAAAATATGACTTGTATAACCCCATGTAAAAATTGTTTTAGTAAAACACCTCATGTGTGTGTCATTTTTACATTAACATTTAATAAAAAGTTATTTATATCATTTCCCAACCAAAGTGGCTCCATGGGGTCCCCAAGTTGACCCATGGCTTTTCTTGGTCGGCCATGACACATCCAATAATGGTAGGACGTGTGTCTATGTCATTTCATTTTATTAAAACATTATTCTTACCTTAAACTACACTAATTACCTCTAATCGCGATTAAGAACTTAAAAGTAACTATTCACCAAAAAATTATTATAACCTCATTAAACCAAATTTTACTTCTTAATGGAAACCATGTATGTCGGATTTTTGAAAATCAAATCACAGAAGTGACAAAGTTTCATTTAAACGAAAAATCAGTTTCTTTAACTACCACTTAGTGGTTTCACTATTCATCAAAAATTGAAGTTTTTCGGAAAAAAAACCAAAACTTCACCCTAATATATATTTGATATTATGAATTCAAAAATGATATATATTTTACAAAATTCAAAACATATAAGTTTCATTAATTAATTTAATAATTAATTCCCGTTGTCAAAACAAATAGCGTGTTTTTATGAAACAAAATGTATCAAAAGATTGACACTAGTTTAAGTCCGATTTCAAAGTGAAATTAATTCCAACGACCACCATTGGATTAAATGGTAAAAATATTTTCTAATTTCAATTTAAAACCAATTCAAAAGATAATCTAATCATATAAATAAATTCAATTAAAAAGCAGTTTTGATGTAAAATGCAGTATTTTTCACTATTCATTAAAAAATGAACATTGTCAGAAAAATACAAAAAATTCACAAAAAGTAAATTTTGATGTCGCAATCATAATGAATATGATTATTTTGACAAACATAGCTTATAAAATTTTCTAAAGATTGATTGAAAAATGGTTTTCCATCAAAAGGCAGTAAAACAATCTTTTAAAAAATATTAGTGTATTCCATTATTAAGATTGGATTTATTTTCATTTTAAGCCTCTAAAACACTATATAATTCATTAATAAACATATATAAAATTATCTATTATTCATTACCTACTTGGGTTGTTACAGTTTTAATCTTAGGAATATGGATCTTATATTTCACTTTTTTTCATTGTGTTTGGATTATCTTCCTTTTCTAAGTTTTCCTACTAAATGATGTTCCCATAGTGTTGGTTTATGATCTTGAACGTCTTATTATTTTAGGGGAATGCTATGTTGTGTTATTAGTGCTTCAAATGAGTTTTTTTTATCTAGTGGAAATTGTAAATGTGTTAAGATGTCCTTGTATCTTGTATTGGATTCTGTTTGTTTTTAATATGTATTATACACTATTCCAGTCTATTTTATCATGACTCTCCTTTTTATTTAAAAGATGAATACACACATAAAATATATGATTGCGTTACATTCTACCCCCCCCCCCCCACCCCCATTAAATGGAATTTCTCCATCAAAATATTTCCACACTCTAAGTATTGATCATCATTATCAAAATATGGATGTTCTATATTCTTAAAAAATAATTTTATTAAGATCACAAAACAATGAAAATTCTAGTAAAAATTCTTACCTTCAACCTGGTTTTCAATATTTGAATCTCTTGTGAAGAGTAGGGGCCCAATAATTCTAGTGGTACTATAGGGGAAATTTAAAATACTATATCTCATCTTTCCAAATTCAACAGTTACTATTATTATGGAAATAAAAATGACATCAATAATTATTCTGGAATGTGTTGTTTTCAATATATAAATTTTGATCATCTGTGTGAACCCTACCTTTAAAAAATAATTGCATTGTTTTCTCCGCAATGGTAGGAAATTATCTTTGATACTTCTTAAGATATAAATACATAAATTGGATACATGCAAGCTTCTATAAGGTGACCCTATGAAAAATATACATTAGAATTCATAATTTATTCTTATGGTTTGGTTACGGAAAAGAATTTAAAAAATACCCTTGTAATACATTCAATTATTTATATAATAGGAAAGTTGAGTATAGAAGATTGGTTTGTATAGAAATTGTGATCCGAGAAATAATTGGGGAACAATGGATGTGTGAGAATATTTGTATAGTTTCTTGTAGGCAACATGGATGTCAATAAAGGTTTAGAAATCATCTAAATATGATTTCCTCGTTATCCTAAAAATTAAATCCTCTAGAATATAGATTATAGTTGTTTGAGATCATTCTCTTTTCATTTTGATGGTGTTCCTTGACTAAGAAAATTAACAAATAATGGTTTTAATAAAACAATAAACATAGAAATAATAAACATTTATTAAACAGACATCCTAATTTCTAAATTTATCTAAAATATTCATTTGATGACAAAAATAATTCCTCATACATGAACTTTTAGATCCAGTTCAAAAAACATGATGTAAATTTTTTATATAGAATGTAACTAAAAAACATACCATCAGTTACAAATGATGAATTTTATGGTCTTTTATATGGAGAAAAAGGACCAATATTACATATTATAAACAATTAAATAATAAATAAAAACGGAGTGATAAGAATTTGCTCGAATGAGATTCTTAATGAAGCTAAACTCTATGGAACCTCTAAATGAATATGAAGAAATTTTATAGAAAGATAGGTTGATCAAAAATACATTGTAAGGGGGTTTTAAAATCCATTTAAGAACCATTTAAAAAATATCCATTCCTTTTGAAGGTACCGTTGAAAATAATTTTGAAAATAAATATATAGATTTGGAAAAAAAATTAAAAATCTATTGAAAATATATATATGTTTGAAAATATATATATTTTAAAATAGATTTAAAAATATAATATATTTTTGAAAACTATTTTGTATATCTATTGAAAACATGATATAAAAATTATATAAATACTATTAAATTTCATACACTTTTTAAAACATTATAATTATTTGAAAAATACTTACTCTTTTAAAATGGTTTAAAATATTCCAGTGATTTTTCAAAAACCATTATGCAAGTTCCTAAAAACAAAACAATGGGGGCTGATAAACATTTATGGTGGTATAGACCGACTCATTTTAATTAGAAATGGGTTCGCTCCCACCTCCCCTTTCATGTTTACATTGTTTATGTTCGAGTTGATTTTTTATAAAACTATTTTTTTTATTTCCTTTCATAATTATATTTATATCCATTTTTCACTAGGGTTTTGAAATTTTTTTTAATATAGAAATGCATTAAATAAACATAAAAACATATATTTATATATGAATATATAAATGTAATCATTATTAGAAAATGAATAGAGAGATTTGGTACAACAAAAAATAAGATCTTCTAGATTTTCCATAGACAATTGATAATATTGAACATCCTTGTATTCGAACATTAATTCATAAACTCATGAAATACATTTTATTAAAATGTGATATAATTTTTTGGATTTTATCATTTAGAAATCATTCATGAATAACAGATTTTTTCTATTAAAAAATCTACGATTTTACACATAAAATATTGGAAAATATATATAAAGCATTCATGTAAAATAATAGAAATTGAATATTGAAATTCCCAAAAAACAATATACATATAATATTATTTTCATAAAATAATACTAGTCATTATATTCATTTAATTATAGTAATCAATATTTAAAAAAAACATTTCCTTTCATTATATTTTAAAATTTATGAAATTAAGTACGGTCGAAACATAAATTTACAGTGAATTATCATGCATATGAAATATTAATTATTTCAAATAATGAACTAAAAGTTAATTTTTCACACACACAGACACACACACACACAAATATATATATATATATATCTATATATATACATAAACACACACATCTGGAGTATAAAAACCTTGACTATTTTATAATACCTTCATTTTCACACAAAATATAAGAACATAAAATAGTGGAGTGCATACTATTAAATATAAAATTACTATTTATATAAAAATATTTCCCTTAATAAACTATATATAACTTTAATTTCATGAAACAATTATAAGAAATACAAAATATACCCTTACCATTAAAATTTTGAATGCAAAATCATACAACACACATTATAATTATAAAAGTAACTTTTAAAAATAATAATATTTTCCTCCTTGTTCAACATAGAAATATTTAATTGATTATAATTCATGATTTTTAATTAATTTAGTATTCATTAAAATTATTACATAATAACAATATATAAATAAATAAATAGGTATATATATTTATACACTTACATAATTAGTATGAAAACTCATACTTAATTATAAATTGAATGCACTTTCTTAATTAAATGTAAATGAATATATGTTTTTAAATAACATAAACATGAAGAGGTATATATATGTACATATTAATAAAATTGAATATATAAGTATTGAAATTAATTGATCTTGAATATTGAAAAAAATAATATATATATATATATATATATGTTTCGATAATATATATATATATATATTTATTATAATACACATATAAAAATAATTACATAATTTGGAAGAAAATATTGACAGATTATGAAAAAATAATTCTTCATTATGTATGACAAACATAAACTAATAATTCAATACATCTACATATAAGACATGAATTTTCATCAATGAAAAAAATATAAACATGGGAATTAGATATATAAAAAACATATAATTTGAAATACTTATATGTAATAGTTTTTTATTTGGAAAACATAAATGGTCCCCTACCAAAATATTAATTTGAAATAAATTTTTCTAAAAAAATAAAAAAAAATTGTAGCTTGGAATTAGTACATTAACAATTATACATCTTCTCAAGACCCAATGATTTATGAATAAAATTAACCATCTATAAAATATCTTTTGTATATAGAAACCACATGCTATTAATTTTTTTGTTATATCTAATTATATTTCAATGACTATTATGTGTATTTACCATTAATAATATAGTTATTAAACTATTATCACACAACTAGTATTAATATAGGGGTTTTTTGGATTGTTTATAATTAGAAAAATAAATTGATGGCCTCAACCAGTAGGACTGATCAATATGAATCTCATTTATCATAACTTTCAAGGGAGAGAGAATTTATAGGTGTTTCTCTAGACCAATCTTATGTTATGATCCAATGTCCAACGAATGAGAGAAACCTTTAATGGGTGAAGTTCAAGCTCATCGAGATCATAACCCAAACCATGTTCACTGAATGACCCCATGAAAGCCCCACCATTGCACACCTTACTCTCAGGGCGTGTGCAGGTGTAATAAATTGATATATAATAATAACCTAACTTTATAATTATGTACATTAACTTTTTATATAATAATGAATACACTTTAATTCAATTATTGATTACATTGTGAATGAATTTTAAAGACCAAATAGTATTTTTGGTTAATATTCCACTTCAATTAAGAAATATATTTTGTCGGATAAATTTATTTTTGAAATAAATAATAATTTAACAAAATATTATTATTAATTTACATTTAATAATTATAAAAAAAATTATGCTTTATGAAGTAAAATGTAAAATTTATGATGGTTTAAAAACTATTTTCTCAAAACCTATCAATTTTAGAAATTGTTGGATTCTCTTTTAAATGTGAAAATAAAAAAAATTGACAATTATTTAGGTTAAATGAATTTTATTTTTGGAATCAGAAGTTGAAATTATTTAATGGTTAATTTTTCATAATTTACTGAAATAGATCAATTTTTAGGTAAAAATTGAATACCTTATAAATATATAGTGTGATTTATGACATCATAATGGACCAATAATGATGTAATAAGTACAAAAAAAGATTATTTATCAAAATACACATTTTTCATTTAAAATAATTCGTTTTTATGTATGTCTTATATATTTTATAAATCCTTAGTGAATCTTCCAAGAATAATAAAATACTTTAAGATTTCAAAATAATTTTTATGAGAGAGTCAATCTCCTTCATGTAAACATGGGAACTATTTTAATGTATTCGGACCCTATACATATAAAATATTATATCCCACTCCCCTTTTCTAGAAACCATGGTAATAAAACCATGGAATGTTTGGTGATTTTTAATATTTTATTATTAGTGTCCAAACACAAATTAATAAACAAATCCCCCTCCTTTCTTATATAAACTCACCAATGCTCCAATTTCTATTCACTAAAACTCATTTAGGCTCAACCAACCTCTTCCCCCTACTCTTTAGTGTCCTCTTAATGTTACCTCAAGCTCCCATGAAGCTTCTCCCAAGCCTTTAGGGTTACAAAATAATGTATGGGATATTCTACTCTCTTATTTTATCAAGCACTCTTTTTATGAAATGTATTATAATTGCTATCTTCAAATATTGGGATATGTTCATACATACTAACCATTTTATTTTTAAATAATTAGATATTCATTTTCACTCTCATTAATACATTAATGATCTTTTATATACACCTATTACAATGAAAATATTTCATAATATATTCCTCTCATTACCATTGAATTCAAGAACCTACTACAAGATTATTTCTTTTAATTTATATTCATTTTTTTGAAATTCGTTTTAAATCATGCACATGCTTTTCAATTAATGTAATTTCAATGAGGGATATTTTATCCTCCCTAATTTTCTCCCTTACCTAAGGCTTCACTATGTCGAGATTCTATTAGGGATCATCCTCGCTCTTCTTTTATCCAGCACACCTTTTGGGATATGTCTTTTAATTTTAATTTTAATTTGTTGGGACATGTTCATACATAGTCCCGTTACTATCCAATTGATTAATAAATTATGGGATCTTTCTTTCACTCCCATTAATCCCCATGTGATCCTTTAAGTACACATGTTACTATACTGAGATTCCTCAAGGGGTCTTCCACCCTTCTTCATTATCATGAAACCCTTTTTTGTTATTCCATATAATTTCCTTTTTACAATATTGGAATATATTCTTAAGTATTTTTATTATTATCCATTTCATTTTGATATGATGAGAAAACCCTTTTTCTCTCATCAAAAAATGTTCTGAATTTCTATATAACGGCATTATGCTGCTAAAATTACACCACATCATGTTGTAAATATCATACACATTTGTCTATAATGGGTATCCTCCATAATGAAGATATATTTGTTGATTGGGGACTTACATGTATATATTCAACGATCATTTATTTTGGAATAAAACATTATGTCACATGAAACCACGTTATATGATAAATGTGGCACACTTAAGCTTGAGATTGAATTGATTATGAAGGGTCACCCAGATAACAATTTAATGCATTGGGCAATGTTTAGTATCACTATATGTCATGTTAGGATAAGGATTTACCTGATTCCTTTATAGTACATTTGATTACCATGTTGGGATTGAGGTTTACCTAATTATTTTTTTTATGATGTAATGTTTTATGTTGTTTCCACATTTCCATGTTATAATTTTTAGGGTTTACCATACCTATATATTCAAGTTCCTTTTATGCTCAATTGATATTCCTATTCTCCATCATGTATCATCTTCTTCAATTTATTCCTTTTTTATTCTTAGGATGGGCTTTATAGATCACCCTTTTGTTAAATATGTCCTAATGTAATTGCATGGAGTGTTAGGTACGAAGGAATGTTGTGGTCATATAAATCATGTTTTCATTAAATATTGTATTTTATGTTTTATGTTTTTCTATAGTGACCCTAATATCTAGAGACACTAAAAATATTAATCTTATGGGTTTTATTGTGTGAAAAGTTAAGTAAAAAATTAGCTGTAATTATATATTAATGATTAGTGTTGTTATAGTTAATATTAGAGAATGGGTTTTTTTATTTTGGGATTAGAATTAGAAATCCCTAATGAAAATACTTTGGGATAAGACTATGTGTTAGAAAAAATCCATAAATTTTCATGAGAATACAGTAAGTGGATTACCAAGAAATTACATCCAGTTTGGAATACGACCAACTAGATGTGGCTATAGCACAGATTTATCTTGGGGGTAAAAGTCAAAAACACCTCTTTGAGATAGACTTGAATGAGATGTAGTGCATGAAAACAAGCCTTATTGCACTCAGGGTCTGACACTGCAAAGGGATATGCTTTGGTAAATTCATAAACACATTAAATACCATTACTATGGGAACAAAAAAATTACAAAATGATATATGTTACAAATTAAGTCAAAGAAAACATAGACTGATGCCTCGAAACACAGAAGATGAAGAGATATATTTAATTTATAACTCACCCATTTAATGTCATTAGATTACCCCTAATGTGTTTAACTATTTAACAAAAGCATCCCTAATTTTCCATTTATTCTATCCAATGGTTGGAAATAGGATTAATCATGTTAACAACAAACGTAATGTGAAATGTGATGACTACCCCAATGATATTCCCAACCATATTGGAGCTCAAGTAGGATATATCATAATTTTTCCCAAATAGCCATCAAAAATCATGATTGATATTTGAAACAGTATTGAATGCCCAAGGAAATAAACTAACAGGAATATCACATCTCGTGAAAGTTCATCTGATATTGGTGAGAAGGGAAAGAAGTCCCAATTTCCATCATGAAACATGTGTGGAAAGAAGAACCAAGGGATATGTCAAAAAGTGATTGGGGGATGTTTTAAATGTGGAAAAGCATATTACAAAGAATCAAATTTCTAGGAAATATTGGATAATGTTATGGAAGGAAAAAGATCCTTCTAATGAATCTTTCAAAGTTATATATCATAAATTTTAATAATTTGGAAATTATCTATTTCAATACACTATTACAATGGTAAAGAATCTTGATGGGCATCAACAATATCAATGATCAGGGGAGTATAGGAAGTCCGATTCTAATATTGAAAATGATGAATGAATTACATGTAACCACTACATCATAGTAGTTTATATTGTACTGTATTTCAATTCATGTTCTATTGGTATATATTTTATGTTTTCTAAGAACATTGACTCCTTACCTAAAATGATATTAAATCATTATGGGAAAATTTCTAGGAGTATTGTATCATATGTTGATGTTTGATGGAATGTTCTTATGGAAAATATTATAAGCATGCCTGTGGTGGAATTCAGGACAAAATTGAAAAGTTGTTTTTTATGCCCTATCTAAATTGAAAATTAATCAGAAAAACTATCCCACGAATGATATAGAGTTAGAATATATGATATTTACATTAAAAATCATGACTCATTATCTATGTTGGGAAATGTGAAAAGTATATAAAGATTATAAAATTCTCAAATATATATACACATAGAATGAAATTATTATACTCCTACGTAGATGGATGGAGCTCATCAATGATTATGACTGCTCAAGCCACTACTATCTTGGGAAAGAGAACAGGTTAGTGGACTCACTATGTAGAAATGATCCAATGATACTATCATTGATTATAATTTAAAAACATCCTATAATCTTGGTTTTGAAAAGTACAGATATGGTAATTATAAAGAATGTAACATCATCATTCCTTTCAAAAATGATTTATCAACCATTATTTTGGAAAGGATAAAGGATACTCAAAAAGATGATAAGGTATTTCTGAAGAAAGTAGAAACTATTAGAAAAAGTAAATCCTTGGAGTTCCATGTTAACGAAGAAGGAATTATGATAAATGGGTAGAGACTATGTGTTCCATAAAATCTTGAGATTAAAAAAGATCATTCAGATGATGCACATAGTTCAAATTCCTCCATTCACCTAAGAAACAAAAGTACGTATCGAGATATCGGGGAGCACTATTGGTTGGATGACATGAAGAATGTGATATCTAAATATTAATCAAAGTTCCTGGTATGTTTGAATGTGAAGCTTGAATGGTGGAGGTCTTGTAGGATAATGCAACAATTACCCATACCAACATGAAAATGGAATGAATAACCATGGACTTTGACACCGGAGTTACAAATACATCCATATAAAACAATGTTATCTGCGATGTTATGGATAATCTTACAAATACTACACAGAACATTTCAATTTGAGTGTATTTATCACATGATCAACTGTCGTGAATATACATTAGAAATTTGGTAAGGGTTCATGGAGTATCACTACTGATTGTGTCCGATCGAGATCCAAGATTAATAAGAATGTTTTTTAAAGGTCTTTGGAATGCTCTAAACACTATGTAATATTTTAGATGTCTTATTACCCAAAAATTGATGTCTAATATATGTAGACAATCCAAAAACAAGAAGACAAATTGAGACCATTCTTAAAGAACTTCCAAGGTGGATGGTACCAACATCATCCTTTAGTGGAGTTCTCCTACAATAAATGTTTACATTATAGAATAAAAAATGGATCTCTATGAATTCCTTAATGGGAAGAGGTGAAAAAACCATCATATTGGGATGAATATGGGGAACAAAAACATCTTGGTCCAAAAATGGTCAATGAAATGGTAGATATAGTTAAGACCATATAGAAATACATCAAAGCTACATATAGTCGAAAATAGATCTATGATGACATTCATATTTGATAACTATATTTTGATGTTGGAGAAATGGTATTTCTCCGCATATCTCTATGGATGAGAGTAATGAGATTTGGGAAGATGGGAAAGCTTATACAATAGTACATCAGCAGTTTTTTTGTCCATGATTGCATTAAAGTAGTGGCCTACCAACTATCACTCCCACCGAACATATCTTAAGTACATGATGTATTCTATATTTCCCTCCGAAAGATGTACACCCCAGACCCATCACATTTACTCAAAACAGAAGTAGTACCATTGGTGAATGACCATTCTTATGGGTAGAAATCTATGAAAACCATATATTATAGAGAAAAATTTCTATGAAATAAGAAGATAACCCTTGTCAGGGTGTTTTGGAGAAACCCATTGTTTAAATGAAAAACGTGGGAACTGGATGTGGTGATGAATTAGAGTTGTCATCATCTGTTTTAGAGTGTGAAAACGTTATTTCTATTGTAAAATATATAAAGGGGGAAGGTTGTAACGACATGAAAATTTATGAAAAAAAGTTCCTTTCATTCAAATATCATATAGATATAGAAATAAAATAAATTTATTTTGTTTTATTATATCCAATATTATTTCAATGAACCTTACATGTCTTTACTATTGATTATATAGCTGTTGAACAATGACCACATGAATAGTATAAATATATGGTTTTAAAAAAATCGTTTGGACTCAGAAAAAGGATCTGATGGCCTCAACCAGTCGGATCATTCCTTACGAAGCACATTTATCAGAGCTTCTAATGGAGATAGAGTTTTTTGGAATTGCCTATGACCAAGACCAAGTAGAGATCCACCAACTTAAGCATGAGTGAAACCATTAAAGAGACAATTTGAAACTCATTAATATCACTTCCCAATCCTTTTTCATAAAATAGACCCATGAAAGCCCCACCATCTCACACCTTACTCATAGGGAGTATACTTGTGTAATAAATGGATATATAACAATGCTTTGTCATTATGATTATGTAAATAATTTCTTTATAGATCAATTAAAATATATTCATTCTATTATCGTTACAACGTAATTGAATTTTAATGAAACAAGTAGTGTTTTTTGTTAGTTTAATAATTCAACTAAGAAATATATTTTGATAAATTAGTGGTTTAAAAAAAAATATTTTTATTAAATATTATAAATCAATTAATTTTATTAATTATTAATTTTCATAAAATTATTATAAAGTAAAAAATTTATTTTTATTTAGGTATAAAAACTATTTTATTCAAAACACATCATGTTTCTATTAATGTAATTTTTTATACTAATATTGAAAATTCACAAGTTTTGAATATTATTTAGGTTAAATGAATATTATTTTTGGAATCAATACATTGAAACTATCTAATGGTGAATTTTTCATAATTTTCCAAAATAGTGGAATTGTTGGGTAAGAATTAAATACGGTGTAAATATATACTATGATTTCTGACATAATAATGGCCCAATAATTTTGTAACAAATACTAGAAAAGTAATATTAGGTCAAATAAATTTTTCCTCATTAAAATGATGTTGTTTTGTGTTTGTTTGATTTATTTTATAAATCCATTGTTAATCCTCTCAGACATATAAAATTTTTTATGATTTTTGAAATAATTTCCTTGAGAGTGTGACACACCTCCACATAAGAAAGGGAAATATTTTAATATATTCATCACATAGAATTTTAATATAATGTATAAGACACCTATTTTCCAAAAACAATGGGAAAAACCATGGGATGTTTTTTGGTTTGTTTATATTATTATGTAGTGTCCAAAACCAAAATAATAAATAAATCCTTCTCAATTCCTTTATAAACCCACCCATACTCCCATTTATCTTCATAAAAACACCTTAATTATCGGCCAAACACATCCCCCACTCCCTTGAGTCCTTCCAAGGTTCCCCCAATCTCCCTAGAACTCGCTCCCAAGCCTTTGGGGTCACACATCCAAGTAATGGATCTTCTACCCTCCTCTTTTATCAAGAACTCTTTTTATGATATGACTTTTAATTTCAATTTGAAGATATTGGGATATATTCATACAAACTCCCCTTAATATAAATATGATTTATAAATCATTATAGCATTCATTCCACTCTCATAAATTAATCCATGATCCTTTATATACACATGTTACCATACCAAAATTTCATACGAGACTCCTTTCTTTACCATTGAATTCAAAAACCATATCTGGGATTAAATAATTTTTTTTCAATTTCATGCATATAAATTCGTTTTCAAGAATTATATT
This sequence comes from Viscum album, assembly GCA_963277665.1. Classification (NCBI taxonomy): domain Eukaryota; kingdom Viridiplantae; phylum Streptophyta; class Magnoliopsida; order Santalales; family Viscaceae; genus Viscum; species Viscum album. The sequence goes on along the minus strand of OY728143.1, from coordinate 663,330,736 downwards.
ACTATCCATTTAACGTTATTGAAACTAGTGGTCATTTATCCGCCCTCAATTGAATAATTACTTAAACCTTTACAATGTATAAATTTTTTTAGGGAAATTCTCTTTTTTTCTCGAGCACACCGTTTAGGATATGTTTTTTAATTGAAATTTAAATATGTTGTGTATGATCATTCATACTCCCCTTAATTTCCATTTGATTTATAAATGAGGGGATCTACATTTCACTCCCATTAACCCCCTATGATCCTTTATGTATACCTGTTACTATGCCTAAATTCTACAAGGGATCTTCCCCCCATCTGCATTATCAAGCATCCCTTTTTAGTTAAGTATAATAATTTATTTTTTACTATATTCTGAATTGTTATTGAATATTCTTCATATAGTACATTTCATTTATATGGGATGGTATATCCCCTTTATCTCTCATAATCCCTATTTATGAATTTCTATATGAGGTTGTTTTTCCTGCTAAATTGCACAACATCATATAGTGAATACCATACCCATTAAACTATCAATGATATTCACCATTATGTACATATACTTATTGATTGGAAAATTACATGTATGTATTCCACATTCCATGATCTTGGAATAAATGATCTCCTTGAACGAATCCATGTTAAATGATCAATGTGGAACACTTAAGCATTAGATTGAAAAGGTTATTAAGGGTGCACCCTGATAGCCCTCTAATGCATTGGGAATGTTTATTATCATGATATATCATTTTGGGCTAGCAGTTTAACTAATTCCTTTATAGGAATTTTTTCCTCTGTGTTGGGACAATGGTTTACATGATTCCGTTTTTCTATAATGTAATGTTTTAAGTTATTGAGACATTTCCATGTTATGGTTTTCATGATTTATCATCCCTTTACATTCATGTTCCTTTTATGATCCATTTATATTAATATTTCATAATAAGTATTGTACTACACATGTTTTTCCCTGTTTATTCCTTAATTGGGATTTCTATATCACTATTTTCTTATGTCTGTCCTTAATTTAACACATGGAGAGTTATGTACGAACAAATGTTGTGGTAATGAAAAATATGTTTTTATTAAAGATTTCTTTTTGTTTTAAGTCGTTATGTAATTAGCCTAAGAACCAGATACACTAAACCACCAAATCTTATTGGTTTTATTATGTGAATTATTATTTAATAAATCTTGTTTAAATATGTAATCAAGATCAGGATTGATATAACTGGTATTATAAGGTTGGTTTACTTAACTGGGGATTAGGATTACAAACCCCTAGGAAAACCCTTATGGATAAGGATTTGTGGTAGAAAATATTGATAAATTTTGGTGAGTATATAGTAAGTGAATTACCACAAAAATACATTTTATTCCTAGATATGAATAAGTGGATGTGGCTCTGGAACAAATGTATCTAGGGGTAAAATCTAAAACACCTCTTTGATCTAGACTCGAAGAATAACTGATAGATGAAAACGGGCCTTGATGCACTCATGGATTTACACTTTTGGGGGATATGATTTGTTAAATTGATAAACTCATTACAAACCATTATTAAGTGAAAAAATTCCCATAATGATATATGTTAGTAAGTAGATCATGGATACCATAAAGCAAATCCTAGAAACTCATAAGTTGGGGGGATTTAATTTATAAGTCATCCCATTAATTCTCATTACATTTCCACTTATGTGTTAATTTTTTTACAAACTCATCCCTAATTATTCATTTATTCTAGAAAATTTTTAGAAATAGTAGGAATTAAGGAAACAACTAATATAATGGGAAATGGGATTAATTACCCAATGATATTCCCAATTAGATGGGAGCTCAAGTTGGACTTATCTTGATTATACCAAACTAGTTATCAAAAATCCTGATAAAAAATTTGCACTTTATTTAATATTCAAGGGAATCAAGGATGAGGAATAGGGAATCTACCAAAATTCCATCTGATAATGGTGATAAGGAGAAGAAGTCACAATTTCATTTGTGCAATAAGTGTTGAAAAAGGAACCAAGGTAAATGTCACAATGGGATTTCATGATTTTTTGTGTGTTGAAATACAAGGATCCGATTATCCAATTTCCATGAAAAAATGGATAATGTGATGGATGAAAACAAAGTTCCAAATAAGTCATCTTAGACAGTTCTATGTCATAAATGTGGAGAAGTTGGGAATTATCCAAGACAATGTACTATTTCATGGGATAAGAAGAATGATGAGCATTAATAATATCCATGATCAAGAGAGCATATAATGTCCTATGATAATATGTATAATGATGAATTAATTACATGTAACCACTATATAGAAGTTGTGTTTATTTTAATTTAATCAAACATTCTATGCTCCCTTGATCGTTTCATATGACTTTCAAATACATATAGTGGAATTAATGTTAGCATGGTTTTTGTGGACCATTTTACAAAGATGGCACACTTCATTGTAATTTTAGTAGATTACGCACTAGATCAGCTGACACAAATATAAATCAGAGAAGTTACAAGGATTCATGGAGTACTAATATCAATTTTATTTGATCGAGATCTAAGATTCATATTTTTGCTTTCAAAAAGTCTCTGACATGATCTAAACAATGGGCTAAATTTTATTATTTTCTATCACCCTCATACTGATGTCCAATCTGAATGAACAATCCAAACACTTGAGTACATGTTTATATTTTTCTCGATGGACATTAAAGGTGGATGGGACAAACCTCTTCCTTTGGCAGAGTTCTCTTACGACAAATGTTTCTATTCGAGCATCCAAATGGCTCCTTATGATGTCCTTTATGGGAATATGTGTAGAACACCAAAATGTGGGGATGATGTTGGGGAAGGAAATCATCTAGGTCAAGAAATGTATTAATAAATGTTGGAGAAAGTTGAAACCATCCAACAACGCATAAAAGAAACTTATTGTTGATAAAAGAGCTATATTGACAGTTTTCGATGTCACATATAGTTTGATGTTGGAAACATGGTATTGTTCTGAATATCTCCATAGAAGATAAAAATGAGATTTGGGAAAAAGGATAGATTATTCCAAGGTACATTGCCTCTTTTTAGATCCTTGAACGCATTAGAGTAGTGGAATATCAACTAGAACTCCCACCAAATATGTCTCAAGTACAAAATGTATTATATGTTTCCCTATTTATGATATATATGACAGAAACATCACATTTACACAATCCAAATTATGAACAATTGGAAAATTACAGTTCCTATGAGGTGCAACTGGTGAAAATATTATATCATGGAGAAAAATATCTAAAAAATAATATGATACCCGTCGTCAAGGTGTTTTGGGGAAACTAAAAGTTCAATATAGAAATGAGGGAAGTAGAGGGCGTGATGAAGCTGAGTTACCCTCATCTGTTATAAGGCGGGAAATGATATTTCGAGGGTGATATTTTTTAAGGGGGTTAGGTTTTAATGACCTGAACTTTTGAGTAAAAATAACATTCATTTAAATATCTTATGGATATAGACAACACATTCACTTATTTTCTATTATTATATCTAATTGGATTTCAATTAATTGGGTGTATATTTCTTATTGATAATACAACCATTGAACAATGATCGCATGACTAGAATAAATTTACAGTTATAACAAATCATTTTGACTCAAACAGTGGAAGTGATTTCCTTAACCAATGGGATCGTTCCTTATGAAGACCAATTTTTTGATCTTATAAGTAATATAGAATTTCTAGACTTTTCCCTATACTATGACCAAGATGAGATCCAATAATATAATCATGAGTCAAACCATTTATGGGAGAATTTCAAGCTCATCAAGATCACTTACCAAACAATGTTTGTCAAGGGGACCCATAAAATCCCCACCATCATAAGCCTTACTCTTCTAGAATATTCTTGTGTAATAATAGGATATGTAAATATAATTGACATTATTATTATGTACATTATATTCTATAAAAATGTATTATGAAATATATTATGATGAATTAGTGGATTTTAAAAAAAATAATTTCATAATAAATATTATTATTAATATATATTATTAATTATAAATTATCGTTTAATTATTATTGAGTCGAATGTTTTTTGTTAAGGGTTTAAAACTATTATTTTTCAAAACCGATCAAGATTAAATATATGTCAGTTCTTTTCTAAAATTGAAAATTCACATATTTATAATATTATATAGGTAAAATATATATTATTTTCAGAATCAAGACATTGAAATTATCTAATGGTGTATTATAATAATTTTTTTTAAATAGTCAAAATTTTGGGTAAAAATTAAATACCGTGAAAATATATAGTGTGATTTATGACATCATAATGGCCCAAAAATTATTCAATAAATAAAAAATTAAATTATAGTCCAACTAAATGTTTTATATTTAAAAAAATGTGGTTTTATGTTTTTTTAATTTATTTTATAAATCCTTTTGGAATCTGTGAATACATATAAAATGTTTTATGTTTTTAAAATAATTGCATTGAGAGTGTGACACACCTTCACATAAGAAATGGAAAATTTTAATATATTCTTTACATATAAAAATAAATTAATATATAAGAATCCCTTTTCCCTAAACCATGGGTAAAACCCATGGGATGTATATCTTATAGAACATTTTTAAACCATATTGGGATAGGGGTTTACCTAATTTATTCTTTTAATGATGCATTGTTTTTTGTTGTTGACACATTTTCATGTAATTATTATCATGATTTATCATGCCTTTATAGTCATGTTCCTTTTATGATATAGTTTTTTGATGATTGAATAACATATATTTTATTCCTCATGTTGTTCCATATTTATTTCATTACTAATCTTTATAGATCACTATTTTCTTATGTATGTCATTAGTTTACCTCATGCATCGTTAAGTACAATGAAATTTTGTGGTCATGTAAACAATGTTTTCATTAAATATTTTATGTTTTATGTTTTAAGTTGTTATGTAATGTAATTATTCCCAAAATAAAAAGAACCCTTCATTCTTTTGGGATGTATTTGGTACAACATTATTTAATAAATCATGTTTAAATATTTATTAAAGATTCGGGTTTTTATTCTTGATGAACTTGAATGTGTCACATATATATGATTATTATGAAATTTTAAATTAATTTATATAATTATATCAATAATTTTTCCCACTTAATATGCATGAAATTTATATATATAAGAGTGATGTTGTGGGTTCTTCATTACTGAGTGGATGCATGACCTTCTATCTATGGTGAGTTTCAAATAGTGTTTAAGAGATGAAAGCAAAGAGAAGTCTTTTTATTGGATCATTCCAATATGGGAGAGGATAGTTATACCTAGTGAGATGATGCTAATATATATATATATATATATATTCGTGGAGGTTTGTGAATTGAAGTTTTAAATCCCATTATTTATCTTCACATCCTCAAGAAAAATGGATTTTAAACCGATTTGTAGGTTTTGATACTCTTGATTTTGTGAACAAGAAGGATGCATGAAGATATGACATTAGAGAAATTTTCAGCATCATATTAGCGAGTGGGAGAGGTCGATGAATAATCATGGGATTGGGTGGTCATAAGGTAAGAGAAAACTCGTGAGGAATATGGCGTTGAGGGGTTGTTCAAGTGGTTGAGGCGTCCTAGTCCAATTGATTAGATTTTATTGAATTGAAAATTTATATCCCACATCGAATAAGAAAAGGAATTCCAGCTTGTATATAAGAAAATAAGGGGCATTCATTCACTATAACATCAAAAATATTTACACACTGGCATGAAGGCATACTCTCATGCCTCTCTCATGCTATGTGTCATATCCTACCACCACTAATCACACACATGCTATCTCCAGGAACGAATCATGCAAGGGGACCAACCGTTACCTATACATGGGCTAAAATTGGGTTGATAAATCTATGTTTTCATCCCTCATGGGTCCCACAATGTGTTGAGGGATCCATTACTCATTGTATTAGAGTGGATGGAAAAATGATTTCATAAATTATGCATTTATACCTATGTAAAATAAAAGAAGAGGATTTTTTTATAATTATATATTTTCACCTTCGATATCAAATATTAACAACATATGACTTTAATGAAAGATCATATTAATTTTAAAATTAATTATAATGTGATATTTTTATAAAAATGAGTAAATAACATAATTTATTATTTAAACATAATATTTTATGAATTTCCAATTCATAAATATTAACATAGTTCATTAAAGTTACCTAAATTTACTAATTGTTTATGTGAAGTTTCATAGATACTATGTATTATTCAAATAAAAAATACTTTCATCATATATATATATATATATAATAAAATTATATCAATGGTTATAACATTAAATTATTAATTCTTACATTTTTCTTTTGAAAGAAAGCCTCAATGGGTCCAAGATACTGACCCCAATTAATTATCCTATAAAAAGCTAAAACAAATATAATCTTATTATTCTATATGTGTATATAGGTTTCTCTCTTTTGTAGATGGTTATTATTTTACCCTTTTCCTTTATATTCTTATCATATTTTTTATGGAGAGTTATTACTCATTGTTTATCCTAGTGTGATGGAAATGGTCTTGGAGTACTTTTGTTATTTGGAGCAGGTCGACTTGTGTTTCTAGCACATGTAATGATTTTTTCAATCTTGTGGTAGACGTCTGTGAAATATGGCGTCCTTGTATAATGTTTGGTTTTATGTATTATTTTAAATTAATTTTACACTACTCTACTATTATAGGTGTTTTCAATAATTTTTTAATTTAATTAAAAGATAAGGACATAAATAACAACATATTGGGGTGTTACATTCTACCCCCTCCCTAAATGGACGTGAACCCTCATTATTATTTTAAACTGAAATTACTGATTTCCAGGCTCCATTAACAAACGTTAATCATTCCTAAAAATTATTATTTTTATTATCACTAAACATAAAAAATTTCAGTCAAAAAAATACCATACCTTTATCTAGGCTTCATTGATAAAATCTCTCAAAAATATCAATGGCCCATGAATGCCAGTGGTACCTCTGGGTGTCCTCAAAATCCATTATTTCCTCTTTAAAACTATATTTTGTATAGTTTTTATAGAAATGATGAGGGAATTGATAAGTAATTAGGAACGTTTTATTTTTAATATAAAATTCTTGAATATCCACATGACCCCGACCTTAATAAAATAATTACAACGGGTAGTCCTCAAAGGTGTTAAAATTATCGTTGATTCATAGAAATATATAAAATATTAAAATAAAATACTTTTAATATTCTTGGAGTTATCCCTCTTATTAATCTTCTTTTATATTAACGACTCCATTATAGGGGTTAGATATAGTTAATAATTCAAAAATACCCTGGTAATACCTTCCATACTAGGAATAGTAGGAAACCTACGAATATAGGACATGTTTGTTTAAAATCCATGATCCTAGGAACAAACATGGATTAGTGGAGGTGTTAGATGTTTCATAGAGGTTTAGTCTTCCATCTAGGATGTTTTAAATGGATTCAAATTCATATGATCATTATTTCATGATTATCTTCAAAATTAAACCCTCTGGAAGAGATATAAGAGTTATTAATGATATTTCTCACTTGATTTTGAAGATGTTCTTCGATTGAAAATAAAATTCAAAGAATAATGGTTTTAATGAAAATAAAAATACATAAAAAACATCTCTTATTATTAACCAATCATCCTAATGTCTAATGTAATCTAAATTGTTCCTTTGATACCAACTATAAGTCCCAAACCCACACTTCGTGATCCTCTACAAAATAAAATTATATAAATTATTTAAATATAGAGTGTAAAGGAAAAATATATAGTCATTTATGTCATATGATATATTTTGGTTTAGTATTTCAAGTAAATGGACCACTACTATAATTAATCTAAGTAAAAATAGTATCTAAAATGTTTGTGATAAGACATTGCTCATGCTATCTCCTTATTGATACAAAACTCCATGGATCCACTAAATGAACTTGATTTTTTATCATTGAAACAGAAGGTGAGAATAATATCCTAGTAATGCGGTTTCAAAATCTAGTAATGAATATTTTTGAAAACATTTATTCCTTTTAAAAATATATTTGAAAATACTTCCGAAAGTAAATACACATAATTCTAAAAAACATTAAAAATACTTCAAAAATACATCTAATTTTAAAAACATAAATTAGGAAACCACTTTTTAAAATATAATATTTTTTAACTATTTTGATAATCCTTTGAAAACATAATTTTTAAATTCAATTAATAATTTGAAATCACATACTCCTACAAAAAAATAATAATGATTTTGAAAATACATTTTCTAGGAAATTGTTATAAAATATTCCAGTGATCTCCATAATTAATTAATAAAAGTATATAAAATTAAAAAATGGGGCCACTTAAACATTGAAGGATTTCATGTTATACCCAATTTCCATATAAATGAGTTATATCACCTATCCCCTTCCATTTTTATAATTTCTAAGTGAGAATTTTTTTAAAAAATTGATTTAGATTTTCATATATATATATATATTCAATTTTAATGGTTGATCTGATTTCATGAAAATATAACTATTAATTAAGTACACATACACACTTATATTAACATATGAATATATAAATATCAACATTCTAATGTAATTACTTGCAATATTTGGTACAACCGAAACTCAATTCAGCTTTATTTTTCAGGGACTATTAATAAAAATGACCATCCATGTGTTTAATATTTAATTAATTAATTAATGAAATATTTTTATAAAAATATGATACATAGTGATATATTTTATCATTGAAAACTAATCATTGAATAACTCATTTTCATTATTCAAAATTTAATGCTTTAACACATAAAATATAGGGGAACATATAAGAAAAAAACACATAAAATAATAAAAATACTTAATTTCAATACACATAAAATAGTAGACATCTATTTTTTCATACATAGAATAATTAAAGTCATTATTCACATATGACTCTAATAAGTAATATTTTTAAATAAAACATTTAATTTCTAGATAATTTATAAATTATTTTAGTAAACTAGATCATGACCTGAATTTATAGTGAATTGTAATTCATTTGAAATATTAAATATGGAAAATGAAGAAGTTATAATTAATTATATATATATATATATCCACACACTAATAAATGGTATAACACCCTTTAAAAATTGAGAATACTCTAATTCTCACAAAACATATAATAAAAAAAATGAGTGGCCTATATAATAATAATAGTAAAATAACAATTTTCATAAAATAATTATCCTAAATATATATATATATATATATATATTTACTTTCATGAAATAATTATAACTAAAATAAAATATACACATAAATTATAATTTTTGGAGATAAATTATATAGAGCACAAAAATATTTTGAATGTAACTTTTTTTTAAATTTTCATCTCATCCTATCTCAATATAGAAATATCAAAATTGAGTAGGATTAGTGTTTTGTAATTAATTTCATTTTTATTAAAATGTTGAAATAATAAAAATTATCTGTATATATTGAAATATGTACATATATTTATGGACATACAACATAATTATAAAAAATGAAATTTAAAATCAATTGATACTAATTCTATAATTTGAATTACGTTCATATATGTTTGGAAGAACATAAAATCGAAGACAGATATACATATTTAAATAATTATAAAAATGAACAGTTATGTTTTAAATTAAATAATCATGAACATTGAAAACATCATATATATATATGTATATATTTTTATAATAAATGCAGATTTATAATGCTCCCACAAAAATACTTTCATAATTTTTAAGTAAATAATCATAGTGTATGAAAAATTATACTTAAATATTTATAAAAAATATACAAAAAACGTACATATATATATATAATGAATTTTAAATCAAGAAAATATTAACTTGTGAATCAGATATATAAAAAACAAGGAATTTGAAATACATATATGTAATGGTTTTATAAATTCAATAAACATCCCTCACCAAAATATTAATTTGAAATACATATTCAGACCTAAAATGAATAAATTGTAGCTTAGAAATATTACTTTGTACAATTATACATAAATCACTTCAATGTATCACATATATCTGTATATTATTGAATTTTAATATTAATATATATAAATATATAGAAAAAGAGATCCCCTTATATGTGCTGGAAACTGATGGGTAGAAGAGAGAGGTTGTGGGTTCCTCTTCCTCGAGTGGAGGTGTGGGCTCGTACTTGTGGTGTGTTTGAAAAATAGGGTAAGAGGTGAAAGATTGAATTTTATTTTGCTTAGATTCTTGTAATTTTGGAGAGGGGAGTTTTCTATGGTGAGTTGAAACTTATATATATATATATATATATATATATATATATTCATGGAGGATCATGTATCGTGGCTTTAAATAATGTTATTTATATTCATGGTTTTGGGTAAAATCGATGGTTAATCGAGTAGTATGTTTTTGTACTATTGATTCTATGATCCAGAAGGAGGTCTGATAAGATGATTGGGGTGGAGTATTTGAATTCATCATATATTTTGGGTTAGGCTGATGAAGAGTTGCATGATTAGGTGGTCACAAGGTGGGAGACAACTCAAGAGGTAGACAACGTGAGGGTTTGTTCATGCATCCAAATCCAACAACTAGTATTTAGTTAGATTGACTATTTTGATACTAAATTTAAGTGGAACTAGAATTTCAACTTGTATATAATATATGAAAAGACTGTTATTCACCATTAAAAATGTTATTTCACATGGTATTGCAGGTTTACTCATCTACCTATAACATCCTCTGAGTTGTGTCACGCCTCCACTAAACTCGGGTGGGCTCTGCCCAAAATAGGTCTCATGTGTCGCAACATACCTTTTCTTCTACTTAGGCTGGGATTGGGTTAAACACTTCACATGGTCAACCTTAATGGGTCACACAATGACTTGAGGGCTTCCTATCTAGGTGTGTTAGAGGGGATGGCTAAATTCATTCATAAATTATGAATTTCTACTTAATTAAATTAAATAGGTAAATTTTTTATCATTTTAAAAAATCTTCTTCAATTTAAAATAGTATGTTAATCATGATTAAACTAAATCTCCTATTATTTATATAAATCATTCTTATGTTAAAATTTTTTAAAACTAATTTAATCACTTAATTGATTATTTAGAAATCCTTTTTTATGATAGTTAATGACATAAATTTTAATATTATTATTTATATTTATCTATATTTATTGAATATTTTTTAAATTATCAACGACATTGTGCATTACATAATTAACATATAATTTAATCATATATATATATGTGAATATTTATATGTATATGCATAAATTATAAATTTCTTTTAATGGTTATACCCTCATTCTATTATTTCATAATTGTTTCTTTCATTTGAAAGCCTTAATTACTATAAACCAATGACCCTAATTAATTTTTATTGTTAATTCATAACATAGAAATAATTTTATAAAACAAATATTTACATTTATGTATCTCACTTGTGAATATAGTTCTTATGTTCCCCTTTTTTTATTATATTTGTTTTGGAGAGTGTTCCTACCCAGCATTGATCACAGCAAAACATGTTGTGATCTAAGACTTATAATGTTCAAGGGAAATGATCCCCTTTTTCTATATAAGCTTGTAATTAGTTTTCACATCTAGTTTTAGGAGATTGGGAATAAATGTGTCCTTGTATAATTTTGGTTTTTTTAATGACACGCATTATTTATTTAAATGATGAATACATACTGGGATGTTACACCAACCCCATGCAACAAACTAAAAATTATATAATTAATCTAAAAACACAATTTATATTAATTTTAAATATAACACATAACAAAGTATCAAATAATAAAGATTAATATTTATTTTATAATATAAATGAAGGAAATTATTTTCTTTGGTATAAGAGGATTTTAATTAAAATATATTTTAAAACAGACATTCATTCATCAAACCATCATTTAGAAATAATTTCAATTTATATGAAAATACCTTAACATTTAAATGACATGAAACCACCCATTTTAAAACATTCCACTCATAAACTATTAAAAAGTATCAAATTAAAATTTCTTAGTATCTTGTGGGAGTGGTGAAAATTACAACCATTATACATTTTCCCCAATATATGAATAGGATTTCCAAAAACTAGTCATCCATTCGAATCCAGTACATCCAAGACACATTTATAAGACTAAATATCATTTCGAATTAAAATCACTTCTGGTATATTATTAAAAATAATTGTAATTTGGGATCCAAAAGATATTATCACATTAAATATACTTATGATAATATTCCAAAATTTATATATATAAAAACTTGTACCTTTTTAAAAAAAATCAACAATTTCAAATTTCAAAATTTAATTCCCATTTGAATTTGGAAAACATAAACACTCATATAAAACCATAATTCCAAATAACTAAAACATAATAAAAATGAAAGTATCTTAAAATACACAAAGAATAATATATTAATAACTCATGGAAACCATTAAAATTTAATGATTAACTATGTTGTATTGGTATAATAATTTGAACCACAAAAATATAAATAGAAACTATATAGGTTACACATTTTACACAATGTTTTCTAACCCATATACAGATACCACATTCCTGTATGATTCATCCCTTTAAATTATAACGCAAAAATTACCAAAATTTAATGTCAAATTTCACCAAACAATTGAGAACTAAAATCATTCGCAAGATAGAAACATCCAAAAAAACCAAGTAACTTTGTTCTTGTCCTAAAAGGTAGGGATCAAGAATTTATTGGTGATTTATCACATGAGTTCAAAAATTAGAATATCTTCTCCAAAAAAACTCCCACCAGTAACATGCCAATGTTCCTTTGATACAGTTTTCTCACAAACTACCACTGGTCATCCCTGAATAGGGCACCAAAACTAGTTTTGGAATATAATAAAGGAGATTATATATCCCCATAGGCATCAAACATGTGTTTGGACATCAAAAATATTATTGATAAAAATTTACGCTGAGAAAATAGTAACTATATAGAATAATAAAAAATCAATGAAATAGAATCTCAGATCATAACTACAATAAATAAATAAACCGAAGTAAATGAAACTAACATTCAATGAAAATGGACTAATATACCATACTTGTAGTGTCAGATATTTTGATAAACCATGTTTCATATTTTTTTAAATGAACAAATAATCATTATCACTTGAAAAAAGAATGTTAGAGCATAGTTTTCGTTTAGAACATTAGATTATTAGAAATTCATATTACACATCATAGTTCATTGAAAATTTTATAATGAATTAACGGGCTACACTGAAGTAATAATAATAATCACTATTGTTCACCATGATCCTATATTCATTACTATAACTGTGAAAAATAATTTTCAAACATAGGCTAAGCACAAAATTTCTCAATAAATGGATTTAAAACTAGATTTAAAATCATTTAACAATTCCTTAAACATCATTTTAGAGTTTAGAAAATGCAAAATAATATTTCCAAAATTTTTAACTGAACTATTTTTCAAATCCATTAATTATCAAAATAAAATATACATTAAATAAAAACATATTTATCCATTAAATGGTCCAAAACATCAATATTTAAAATCATATATCGTTATATAATATAATTTTACAAAAAAATTAATATTTCTAACCACTAGTAGTATGCGTTGTTTGAAAAATTCCCCTCTAGGATATTTTTTTACGCGCCATTTCTCATTATCAACCAATACCCAACTGCTGAATTTTAGACAAAACCTTTTTAAAATTACACTTTCTCATTGTAGATGACTAAAAAACAATCTTTCAAAAAAGTCACACATATATAATTCCCATTAAAATACGGTAATATTTACATATCTAACAAACATTAAGAAATGAAACCACAAATTAAAATACAAACAATCCTAAAGAGTATAAATAACCAGAATATTCATTTGAAGAACATATACTAACTCTTCGAAATTAAACTACTATAAATGGTTTTCATTAAGTATATCTAATGTCTATGATAAATATAGTGAAATGATATTACTATAACCTTTTATAACAACCATAAATTTAAATGAAAATTTCTCATATAAAATGTTATTTTTTAACATTCTCTAAAACACCCTTGGAAATCAAAAAACTATCTATATCAAAAAACTATTTTTATAACATCAATAGTCTTATAATGGTAATTTTAAAGAAATAAATGAATTAAAAACATAATATAATTATCTGCAACAAATATTTTTGAGTAAAAATATATTTCCCTCATAGTATTTTTTAAAAGATAAATATAGATTTCATAAAAAGATATTCTAATTAAATAATAGATTTTTTATTATTAATTAATAGTTTTAAAAAATAATAATAACTTTGCAAATGATTTATGAATAAAAAGTATTTTCCTTAAAAATTTATCTCACAACGTGTAACCTAATAAACATTATAATGTTTTTAGTTTTGGGGATCTGGAAAAAATTTTAAATAGGTTGATATAATTATGTTCGAAAAGATGTGGGTAATTTTTTATATAACTCTGATTTGGATAATTAAAGAATGTCTTTCCTCGAGTTTACTAATATGGATATTTTTTAAGGATATCATCATTAAATTTATTTTCTATCTATATAATCACTATCATCATAACACGAGGCTTCTATATATTCTTTCTTTTAAAATAATAATAACAGTTATATATATATATATGGAAAATGTTCATAATAATCCACCATTTATATATCCAGAGATCTGAAACACGAATCTCCACATATGATTACATGGTAATCACTGTATTTTTTTGATTATATGTCTTAGTATAATATATATATATATATCACATTATTTTTACTAGACTAAAACAATGAATATGAGAAATATAAATCAATATATACATATTATTTCATGATAAACATTTCATTTTATATTCTTACAAAGATGATCGTCCAAACCAACCACCAAAAAAAGGAAATTTAGTTTTCACTTTTCTTGTGTACAACATCCATGTTATAGATTTGATTATTTCATATATATATATATATATATTTATATTTATGAAATATAATCAATTTGGATCAATTGAGCGACCTTATGAATATTTCCTGAGACTTGACAACACTCATCCATAATCATGAAATCAAATTTGTTGAAACAAAACATATTGAACTAGAATTATGGAATCTTGAATTTCATTCTATGATCGCAATATGAAAGGTGTACATTTATTATCATTACAGGATTAGAAGAAAATGGTGATAAATACTACATTGTTTAGTGTCATTTGATATTTCTTCAGGCATAGGATTCAGCTTCACTGTTTTGTAGCATGAAGACTATGGAACTATTACTAAAGGAAAAAACAGAGGGAGAAAGTGGTATAAATATGGGTTGTCTATAGGTTACACATGTATCGAAGAATATTATTCATCACATCAGTATAATATTAATAAGTAAATGATTGTTCGTTAAGTTAATGTGCATGTATTCATATGGATCTTGAGTTGATCAAATAGTTTGAAACTAATTGATCATATAGTTCATGTTATGTTTGTGTATTCTTAAGTGGGTGGACAGTTCGTACATGTAGCCATACCTCATAAGAAATTCGATCAGTTTCATGATCACATATATGATTTCTTATTCTATAAACCCATCAATACATTCAGCATATGGTTCTCTCCTTGAACCACAATACCACCACTAGGATTCATTATCCATTCTTCCCTGGGTAGGCGCACCTGAAAATCTGCGACAAGAGTTCTCCTAGCATGCTATGAATCCTTTTTTCTTGGACCAACCACACTCACCCACTCATGCCCACCCAATGTGCATTCTAGCTACTAATAGTGATTTGAGGTGTATAATTTGATTTTATGTAGACTGGCTTGATCTCCCATGAGACATGTGTTTAATATCATGGAAAACAATTTTTTCATAATATAAAATATTAAAAATAATTTTATATAAATAAAAATTAAATTGAAATTAAATTTTGATAATTATTTGATAATATATATACTGTTAACATTTCTATTTTGAAAATAAATTTATTTCAATATTATTCTCAATATATTCATATGATTTTTTTATAAAATTATTTGTATTACAAAAAATTTTATTTTTTCTAAAAATTATTATATATAACCAAATAATTAGAAATCAAAGAATATTATTCATTATATCTAACACATATTTGGTTATAATAAATAAAACAATTTTACTATGTCATTTATAAATTAATTAATATCTTATTTTCTGTTCAAAATTATTTAAACAAATATCTCTCTATCAATAGTCACATACTCTATTATTTAAATAACCCCTTTATATATATAGTTTTTTATCTCTATATCTATGAATTCCAATTTTCCCACTCACAAGGATGGTTCCCACATTCCCACTACAATGAGTTCATAATCTCTTCTTTATTTTTGGATTCCAACTTATGGATGATCCTAATTAAGTGGGCTTTGATTTTTGTGTCATCGGGTTTATTTTATATTTTCCAATTTTATTACTGATGATCAATGAAAATTTATTATTCTTGGCACTATAGATTGAAGCATAATTCCATAGATATGTCGTTTTTTGGAATGTTCTATAAATTCATTTGGATTTATCAAATCAATTTTTTTAATTTTTTTAGTTGTACATCAAGAGTCCATTTCTCCCCATACAACAAGTGAAGGAGTAAATGTAAAAACTACCAAAAATTTAGCCCAAGAAAAACTGACTATATTCATGTGAATGTATATGTCTCCAACCAAAAATAATTTCATTATTTTTAATAAAATTTACATAATATTATTTTATCTTTAAAAGAATTTTTTATTTGAATTTTTTATTTAATATACATAAATACATTAAAAATTATGGGGTGGTACATTCTAAACCCTTAAAGAAATTGTTCCCCTATAGTGATTTAATCATATAAAATGAAATCCTAAAAATCACTTCCATGGATTTATTCTTGATTCTATTAATCCCAAAAAAATTATCATTATCAAAATATTTAATTTATGAAAAATATATTATATAATTCACTGAAACAACTCATATATTCAACTGATCATTCAATTTCGCTTTTGGAATACTCAAGAAGAACCTGAGTCAAAGAATCACTACGATATAATATAATATTTTAGAAATATTCTATTTACCTTAAACATATATATATATATTGTAAATTCTATAATTTATTGATGTAATCATTGGTAAATCATTCTATAGTATCTATTGATATAAAGTTTTAAAACTCCCCCTTTAAATTTTTCATTATAAAATATTCTTACATTGAATTTTTCAAATGTTTCAAAATAATATATGATATTTTGAAAAATATTAAAATTTAAATTTTTTTACATATATTCTATATGGTGTTCGACCTCTTCTTATGATTCTATAAAACTATGATGTTTTTCATTTGTTAGATTAATTTACAAATTCTAAAATACCTTGTTGATACTTCCCACGACAAGAAACATGAGAATATTATGAGTGAATTATTTGTGCATAGAAAACTCACAATCCATGAAACAATAGGGGAATGTTAGAGGTATTAGATTCCTCATAGAATTTATTTAATGTAAAATAGTTGAAGGAAAATTTTATAAGTCGTCTAAGAATTACATTAGAAAAATCATTACAAAAAGTTCATCCAAAATTTATAGAAGAGTTAGTCGTGAATTTCATCCTTATGTATTAAATTTAAATTCAAGACATGTAGGAGTTACATAATAGTTGATTTAAATTACAAAAAAAATCCTCATAAAATAAAACTACCCTTAAAATAAAACTCACAAAATTCTCATGTTTAATGAAGCAATGCATTGATACAAACTATGCCGCCCAAACCCACACTCCTGGATCTAGTACAAAATCATGCTGTATATTTTTGTTAAGTGACAAAATAATAATTATATCTAGGAAAAAATATAATACCAAAAAATATTTTTAGTTCATATCATTATAGTATTAAGAAATATTAAAAAAAGTCATTGTTTATACAAAATTCTATAATAAATTAAACAGCTTCACCGAAGATATATTCTCTATCCTGACCATTCACCAAGATATTATACTCATTATTATACCTATGAGATAATGTTTTTTAAATATATCATGACAAATTTTTTTATCATTAATCGGTTTTAAAACAATAGGTTCAATCATTTTACTTTTACGTCAACATCAATTTACTTTTTTCAAAATCCAAAATAGGAAAATATTTTTAAAATATTTAAATTCAAAATTGTGTAAATCATTTTTAAAAACTTTTTTCTTCTATAATGTAACTACATATTTATCCTTCAAATATTCGAAACATATCATTTTAAAATAGTATTGATTTATGGAATGTAATGATACATGTAAAATTTATAATAACCCTATGTCTACAACTAGTATTAATTTTAAGAAAAATTAACCTAGAGGTCATGGGTTTATTCCCCATTCATGATTATAGACAAATACCCATTTTCCTAATTTTAAATAAAACAGTTTTGTAATGGATTCCTTTCTATTTATAAATTCAATAGAAATAATATTTTAGAAACATCACATATATGATATTTTTTATAGGGGATAATAATTTCATGTCTAATATACATTAATATATGTCTCCTTAGTATAAAATCCATACATTCATTAAAATTATAAATAATATGATCATTATGGAAACCTGTTATAATAATTTATGGAACATAAACAAATATAATTTCTTATCATGACATATTGTTTATCTTAAGGATAAATGTATTCGGTTTACATACCAATTGTAACATCCCAGGTAATTAAAGAATAAGGAATTTTCATATTTATTAATATTTAAGAATTAAATATTAATTTTAATTAAAAGGGGTTTCTACGTTCGATAGCGTACTCGATACGCAACGATGAGTTTCTTTGAAAACTTACGTTGCACACAAGTAATAAAATAATATTATTTTAAATGTTAGTTAACGAGTAGCTGTTGTACTGGTGGGAATGGATAGAAATAACTAAAATATGATTATATATGTTTTTAAATGTTTTTACATTTATCCAATAAAAGCTAAAGGCTTAAAATACGTAAAGAATTCAATTTTAGGCGTATATGCCCTAGTTTTCACTAAAGGTTCACTTATCGCCTTTTGATGGTGAACCGTCATTAAATATAGTTTTTATCACTCTTATACATTCTTTTGGACCAAATAAAACTCTTATTAAGAATCGAGACATCAAATTTTACTTTGTGTATTTTTTTGGTATTTTTTCCGATAAAGTTCATTTTTTTAATGAATAGTGTAAAATGTTGTGTTTTAATTCAAAACCTCCTTTTAATATAATTTATTTATATGATTAGATAATATTTTGAATTGGTTTTAAAGTGATATTAGAAAATATTTTTACCATTAAATACAATAGTGGTCTTTGGAATTAATTTCACTTTGAAATCGGACTTAAACTAGTGTCAATCTTTTGACACTTGTTGTTTTATAAAAACACGCTATTTGCGCTGACAGCGGTAATTAATTATTAAATTAATTAATGTGACTAATATGTTTTTAATTTTTTAAAACAGACTTCATTTTTGAATTCGGAATATCAAATATATCTTATGGTGAATTTTTGGGATTTTTCTGAAAAACATCAATTTTTGATGAATAGTGAAACCACTAAGTGGTACTTATAAAAACTGATTTTTCTGTTTAAATGAAATTTTTCCATCATTGTGTTTTGATTTTCAAAAATCCTACATACATGGTTGTCATTAAGAAGTAAAATGTGGTTCAATGGGATAAAAATAATTTTTTGGTGAATAGTAACTTATTAAGTTTTTAATCGCGATTAGTGGTAATTAGTGTAGTTTAAGGTAAAAATGATATTATAAGAATGTGAAAACACCATGACACATGTCCTACACCTATTGGGTGAGTCATGGCCGACCAATACAAGCCATGGGCCAACTTGGGGAACCCATGGAGCCACTTTAGTTGGAAAATGACAATAATATATTTTTATTTAATGTTAAAATTAAATTAACACAAACATGAGTTGTTTTACTAAAAAAGTTTTTAAGTAGGGTTACACAAGTCCAAAGTTTTATTATAAATATTCATTGGAAATATAAAAAGATTTACTACATCATAGTATTTTTTTTTAATAATTTTTAGACATTAAATAAATTAAATTATCTATGACATAATAAAGATGCAGCGATGACATCATTATTTGACGATTTAAATAAAATAGAAAGATAATGTAAAATATATGAACTAAACATATCCAAAACTTATTTTATGGGTGGATTTCGAACCCTTATCACCTTATACACGAATTATATCATTGTGGGACCTTTTAAAACCGAAACACATTTTCAAATAAAGTAATATTTCTTTACTTTCCAAAAGTGCCCCTCCTCTCCTCTTATAAAAGGCCCCCACCTCTATCTCATTTCACACACTCCTCAAGCCTTTGGCTCGGCCAACCCCTACCCATTTACTCTCTCCGCATCCCTCTCCTCATCCTAGAGTGTTATCTTTGGGCAGAATCCTTTCAAAGGAAGCCTTTAGGCTCAAATCAAAAGGAGTTACACTTTTAAAGGTAATTCATTCTCTCATGTTCATTTGTTTTATTTTGCTTCTCCAACCCCCTAAACACTTTTTATTTACTTATTTTGTAACAACACCAGTATCCTAAATATACTAGGATGTTGTTATAAGATTTATTCGAGCTACACTCTCACACAACTACATCAAATGGTTAAATAACATACGGTTTCCGTGGATGGCGAAATTCTGCCTCCCGAAATGATGATTGTTCAATACTCATTTAACACCTTCAAGGGTGGCCATTATGATGTCACTATTTTTATATATGATATATAATATGTTTATTTTTTCTTTAAGCTTCTGTATTTTTCATTTTGGGCATTCCTTTATGGTTTCGCTTCTGGGTAAACACGATATCTTCATTTAAGGAAGTGCGGACTACCACCCCGTCAAAGTGATGTGATTCGTTAATGCCATATGTGGGATGTGTAAAGGATGGATTTAATGTTATTATATATGATGTTATACTGGAATTATAATATACCTCTATATCATTATTATTTCTTTCCATTAAAGTATGAGATAGAAATGAAAGTAGCGTTCATGCGTACGTACGACTTACCGTCTCCATGAACGGTGCATTTCATTTCTTATCCCCAAATGTAATGTACTATTAAAAGTACATGTATATAATGGATATATATAATTAATGATATATCTAAATGATGAATATAATTCTGGAATTAAAATATACATACCTCTCATTTAGTTTTAATTCCATTAATATGACAATGAAATGAAAGTAGCGTTCATGCGTACGTACGGCTTACCATCTCCATGAACGGTGCATTTCATTTCTTACCTCTAAATTATTATGTAATATTATAAATACATGTATATGCTGGATATATATGATATATATGATATCCAAATCAGGAATGTCATTCTGGTTATAAAGAACCTTTGACCACATGAACAACATGTAATTGTAAGAAGTCCACTTTCGACTTAAGAACCAAATATTCACAAAACAAACATTATTAACTTAAATGGTTAAATAATGTTTATAACATAGCAATAAGTGATATAAAAAGAATTATGAACTTTAAAAAGGTTCTTAATCAAGTATAAATTAACTCAAGTTTATTATTCAGGACGTTAAAGAATGATCGAGTCAAGTCAGACCCGAGGTAAGGGACTTCGTCTCAATCTCCTTTCATTGAGGCATATTTCATTTTATACACAACTTTCTTTTATACGGTGTATAGACCTCTTTGACTTTTACTTTTATACAAAAGGAATCTTTTTCTACGAAGCATTTTACAAAACAACAAAAAGGAATGTTTCTTTTAACGTACGCGGTGACAACGACCTTTTCCACCGCCGCGAGTATTATTTGGTCTTTGGCTTTCTCAACAAGCCGTAATGTTTTTAGAATAAAATAAATACCATATACTCTTTTATCTATTTTGGTATTGAAAATGGTTTTGAAAAAGGATTCTATTATGTCAATATATTTATGATATATTGTGATTGAAATGTGGAAATGTTATCATTCCTTTATATTGGTTTTATGTTTTATGATTTTATACTGGTACTGGGACATTTTAACTGGTGGTTACATTATAAACCATATGAAGGGTGGTGCCGTGAATACCAGTACGGGTGGTTACGTTATAACCTCCAATGCATTGGGTATGGAAGTCGGCTGTATGGCTATTCCATTAAGTATGTATGGAAATTGGCCGTATGGCTATTCCATTAAGTGATATGTGTGGAAGTCGACCCTATGGTTATTCCACTTAAGTATGTTTATGTACCAAGTTACCTTTATATATGTTATGTGTTCTTTATATGGGTTTTATGGTAATAATTTGGTTACAAAAAGGTAAGTAATGATACTTTATTCAGTGAAGAGTTTTTACTACTTCATGAAGGTGAAGGTATTACTTTGATAGAGTATACATGGTTTACTTGATTTTGAAAAACTAACAGTTTTCATTCTTTGTGTATCCCTTACTGAGCTTTTTATGCTCACCCCAAGT
Organism: Viscum album; assembly: GCA_963277665.1. NCBI lineage: Eukaryota > Viridiplantae > Streptophyta > Magnoliopsida > Santalales > Viscaceae > Viscum > Viscum album. The sequence continues at coordinate 663,308,153 of OY728143.1, read as the reverse complement.
TTTTTTTAAATGTTTTTCACAGTACTTAATGTGGAATAAGTTCAAGGATGGGATCAAGGGAATGTCATGCTATATAAAACATGGAACTAGAAACGTTTCTTTTGAAGAGTTTTTTTTTATATTGGAAACTTAGTAGAAGTGACTACTTTGAAATATTTTGAGACTTAATAGTTATGTTCTAATTCTCTAAAACTCTAAACCTGAAAAGATCCTCAACGTGAATTATTAATTTAATTAAATATTAAGTAAGGTTTAATGCTTGGGCCTTATAGTTGGTATCAGAGGTCGGTTTAGACAACTTTAGGAGTTAGAAAAGTGTTAAATTATAATATGATTGAATTGATATAGCATTTACGGATTACCATGTTGCTTCGCCGATGATATTTTTGTGTTCAGAATGGTTTTCCGTAGAGGAAACAAAGAAGCTATGTTGGGACGACATCAAGAGGAAGATAACCTTCCAAATCTGCAACCTGAGATGGTCGGAATCGGAACTGAACAGTTTGTTGCAGTGATGGCACAGTTGACTCAGGCTATAAATGGTGGTGGTATCCATGCACGAGATCAGCCAGATCAACCGCAGAGGAATATGTCAATGGTGGAAAATTTCATGAGGCAACATCTCCCATCATTCAGAGGATCATCGGACCCTGTGTAAGCTGAAGGGTGGATTAAAGCACTGGAGAAGATTTTTGATGTCATGGGGTGTTCAGAACATCAAAAGGTTAGTCTTGTTGTTTACCGTTTTGAAGGTGAAGCTGATCAGTGGTGGTCGATGGTCAAAAATATAAGGGATAGTGATGAGATTGAGGTTCTTCACTGGGAAGAATTGAAATGTATGTTTCTTGAGAAATATTTTCCTAAGGTGGTTCGTCTTAGGATGGAAAAACAGTTCCTAGAATTGAGGCAGGAGGATGATTCAGTGGCTGCTTATGAAGAAAAGTTCACTCGATTGTCAAGGTATTCTCCAAACTTCATACGAGTTCTTGATAGTAAAATAAACCATTTTTACTCAGGGTTAAAGCCAAAGTATCGAAGGGATTTAGCTTCTCGTGAGTTAAAAAGTTATGAAAAACTTGTTCGATGTGCGGAGAAGGTGGAAATGGAGTTTTCCGATGATCAGGTGTTCTATGAAAAACAACATAATAAGAGATCTAGTTGGCAGGCAAAGGGGAAGAATTCATCAAAGAAGCAAGGAGGTAAGAAAAACAAATATCCATCCTGTGTGGAGTGTGGTAAAATGCATCCTGGAGAATGTTTATCCAAGTCTGGTAAGTGCTTTCGGTGTGGTAAGTCTGGTCATATTTCTCGTAACTGTAAGGAAGATGATCAAGCAGTAAATGAAAAGCCAACGGTAAGATGTTTTAAGTGTAATGAAATGGGTCATTATGCAAACGAGTGTCCAACGTAGAAATCAACTGGGGGAATGCAGCCAGAATACAAGCAGAAAGGGGGGGGGGTGAAATCCTTTGCAACAACTTCAGCAGATGTTGGGCCATCGAATGAAGTGGTACCAGCTCCAGGGAGCTCAGTATTTTTCGATGATTGACTTGAGGTTGGGGTACCATCAGTTGAAAGTAAAAGAAGCAGACGTTCCGAAGACTGCGTTCCATACTAGATATGGCCATTATGAATTTATAGTCATGACTTTTGGGTTAACCAATGCACCTTTTGTATTCATGGACCTTATGAATAAAATTTTCCATGAGTTCTTGGATAAGTTTGTGTTTGTGTTTTGAGGTTTGGGAAGAGTTTATGTGTGCCTTCTGATTCACAGTTGAAGAATGAGTTGTTATGTGAGGCTCATAGTTCCTCGTTTTCAGTTCATCCTGGTAGTACTAAGATGTACAGAGATCTGCAGGAGTATTACTGGTGGGATGGAATGAAAAGAGACATTGCTGATTTTACTGTGAAGTGTTTGACATGTCAACAGGTTAAAGCAGAGCGGCAGTTACCGAAAGGGATGGTTCAGCCTTTACCAGTGCCAGAGTGGAAATGGGAAAACATATCCATAGACTTTGTTGTGGTATTACCGAGGACATCTCGAGGTAATAATGAAATCTGGGTTATTGTTGATCGCTTGACCAAATCTGCTCATTTCCTTTCTATACGAGATACTTTCTCTCTAGATCAACTTTCCCGTTTGTATCTTAAAGAGATAGTCAGGTTACATGGAGTTCCTCTCTCCATTGTATCTGATCGTGATCCCATCTTCACATCTAACTTTTGGAAAGGCCATCAGAAGTCGTTGGGTACTGAATTAAATTTTAGTACAACATTTCATCCTCAATCAGATGGGCAATCAGATCGAACAATTCAGACCTTATAGGATATGCTACGAGTTTGTTCTATGGATTATCAGGGAAGTTGGTACCAACATCTTTCTTTGGTTGAGTTTTCTTATAATCACAGTTTTCATTCTAGTATACAGATGGCACCATTTGAGGTATTATATGGGAAGCGGTGTCGAACTCCAGCATTTTGGGATGAAGTGGGTGAAAGGAAGCTGATGGGACTAGAATTGGTAGAAGAGATGGCAGAAAAAGTTTAGTTGATTCAGAAGCACATGAGAACAGCTCAGAGCAGGCAAGAAGAGTTATGCGGATAACCGGAGGAAGGATCTATCTTTCGAGGTAGGTGATCATATTTTTCTCAAGGTTTCTCCTTGGAAAAGTGTGATGAGATTTGGTAAGAAAGGAAAGCTGATTCCATGGTTCATTGGACCATATGAAATTTTGGAGAGAGTTGGATCAGTTGCATACCGGGTGGCTTTACCTCCGAGTTTATCTCAGGTACACAATGTTTTTCATGATTCAATTTTGAGAAAGTATATGCCAGATCCATCTCATGTTTTGAGTCCAGAGGTAGTTCAGCTAGAAGAGAACCTATCTTATGAGGAACAACCGGTCCAGATTCTTGACCACAGGGAGCAGTTGTTACGGAATAAGGTGATTCATAAGGTAAAGGTTTTTTGGAAAAACCATGTGATTGAAGAGGCAACGTGGGAATCTGAAAATGCTATGAGGGATAAATACCCCCACTTATTTTGATAAGTGAATAAAATTGCGAGGACGCAATTCCCAAAAGGGGGAAGGATGTAACAACCCAGGTAATTAAAGAATAAGGAATTTTCATATTTATTAATATTTACGAATTAAATATTAATTTTAATTAAAAGGGTTTTCTACGTTCGATAGAGTACTCGATACGCAACGATGAGTTTCTTTGAAAACTTACGTTGCACACAAGTAATAAAATAATATTATTTTAAATGTTAGTTAACGAGTAGCCATTGTACTGGCGGGAATGGATAGAAATAACTAATATATGATTATATATGTTTTTAAATGTTTTTACATTTATCCAATAAAATCTAAAGGCTTAAAATACGTAAAGAATTCAATTTTAGGCGTATATGCCCTAGTTTTCACTAAAGGTTCACAAATCGCCTTTTGAGGGCGAACAGTCATTAAATATAGTTTTGATCACTCTTATACATTCTTTTGGGCCAAATAAAACTCTTATTAATAATCGGGACATCAAATTTTAATTTGTGCATTTTTTGGTATTTTTTCCGATAAAGTTCGTTTTTTTAATGAATAGTGTAAAATGTTGTGTTTTAATTCAAATCCTCTTTTTAATCTAATTTATTTATATGATTAGATAATATTTTAAATTGGTTTTAAAGTGAAATTATAAAATATTTTTACCATTAAATACAATAGTGGTCTTTGGAATTAATTTCACTTTGAAATCGGATTTAAAGTAGTGTCAATCTTTTGATACTTATTGTTTTATAAAAACACGCTATTTGCGGTGACAATAGTAATTAATTATAAATTAAATAATGTGACTAATATGATTTGAAATTCTAAAAACGGACTTCATTTTTGAATTCGGAATATCAAATATAGCTTATGGTGAATTTTTGGGATTTTTCTGAAAAACTTCAATTTTTGATGAATAGTGAAACCACTAAGTGGTACTTATAAAAACTGATTTTTCCGTTTAAATGAAATTTTTCCATCATTGTGTTTTGATTTTCAAAAATCCTACATACATGATTGTCATTAAGAAGTAAAATGTGGTTCAATGGGATAAAAATAATTTTTTGGTGAATAGTAACTTATTAAGTTTTTAATCGCGATTAGTGGTAATTAGTGTAGTTTAAGGTAAAAATGATATTATAAGTATGTGAAAACACCATGACACTTGTCCTAAACCTATTGGGTGAGTCATGGACGACCAAGACAAGCCATGGGACAACTTGGGGACCCCATGGATCCACTTTAGTTGGAAAATGACAATAATATATTTTTATTTAATGTTAAAATTAAATTAACACAAACATGAGTTGTTTTACTAAAACAGTTTTTAAGTAGGGTTACACAAGTCCAAATATTGATTATAAATAGTCATTGGAAAGATAAAAATATTTACTACATCATAGTATTTTTTTTAATAATTTTTAGACATTAAATAAATTAAATTGTCTATGACATAATAATGATGCAGCGATGACATCATTATTTGATGATTTAAATAAAATAGAAAGATAATATAAAATCTACGAACTACAAATGTACAAAACTTATTGGATGGGTGTATTTCAAACCCTTATCACCTTATACACGAATTATATCAATTCGGGACCTTTTAAAACCGAAACACATTTTCAAATAAAGTAATATTTCTTTACTTTCCAAAAGTGCCCCTCCTCTCCTCTTATAAAAGGCCCCCACCTCTACCTTATTTCACACACTCCTCAAGACTTTGGCTCGGCCAACCCCTGACCATTTACTCTCTCCACATACCTCTCCTCATCATAGAGGATTTCCTTTGGGCAGAATCCTTTCAAAGGAAGCCTTTAGGCTCAAATCAAAAGGAGTTACACTTTTAAAGGTAATTCATTCTCTCATGTTCATTTGTTTTATTTTGCTTCTACAACCCCCTAAAATCTTTTTATTTACTTATTTTGTAACAAAACAAGTATCTTCAATATACTAGTATGTTGTTATAAGATTTATTCGAGCTACACTATCACACAACTACATCAAATGGTTAAAGAACATACGGTTTCTGTGGATGGCGAAATTCTGCCTCCCGAAACTATGATTGTTCAATACTCATTTAACACCTTCAAGGGTGGCCATTATGATGTCACTATTTTTATATATGATATATAATATGTTTATTTTTTATTTAAGCTTCTGTATTTTTTATTTTGGGCATACCTTTATGGTTTCCATTATGGGTAAACACGATATCTTCATTTAAGGAAGTGCGGACTACCGCACCCTCAAAGTGATGTGATTCGTTAATTCCATATGTGGGACGTGTAAAGGATGGATTTAAAGTTATTATATATGATGTTATACTGGAATTATAATATACCTCTATATCATTATTATTTCTTTCTATTAAAGTATGAGATAGAAATGAAAGTAGCGTTCATGCGTACGTACGGCTTACCGTCTCCATGAACGGTGCATTTCATTTCTTATCACCAAATGTAATGTACTATTAAAAGTACATGTATATAATGGATATATATAATTAATGATATATCTAAATGATGAATATAATTCTGGAATTAAAATATACATACCTCTCATTAAGTTTTAATTCCATTAATATGACAAAGAAATGAAAGTAGCGTTCATGCGTACGTACGGCTTACCGTCTCCATGAACGGTGCATTTCATTTCTTACCTCTAAATGATTATGTAATATTATAAATACATGTATATGATGGATATATATGATATATATGATATCCAAATCAGTAATGTCATTCTGGATATAAAGAACCTTTGACCACATGAACAACATGTAATTGTAAGAAGTCCACTTTCGACTTAAGAACCAAATATTGACAAAACAATCATTATTAACTTAAATGGTTAAATAATGTTTATAACATATCAATAAGTGATATAAAAGGAATAATGAACTTTAAAAAGGTTCTTAATCAAGTATAAATTAACTCAAGTTTATTATTCAGGACGTTAAAGAACGATCGAGTCAAGTCAGACCCGAGGTAAGGGACATCGTCTCAATCTCCTTTCATTGAGGCATATTTCGTTTTATACACAACTTTCTTTTATACGGTGTATAAACCCCTTTGACTTTTACTTTTATACAAAAAGAATCTTTTTCTACGAAGCATTTTACAAAATGAAAAAAAGGAAGGTTTTTTTTAATGTACGCGGTGACAACGACCTTTTCCGTCGCCGCGAGTATTATTTGGTCTTTGGCTTTCTCAACAAGCCGTAATGTTTTAAGAATAAAATAAATACCATATACTCTTTTATATATCTTGTTATTGAAAATGGTTCTGAAAAAGGAATCTATTATGTCAATATATTTATGATATATTGTGATTGAAATGTGGAAATTTTATCATTCCTTTATATTGGTTTTATGTTTTATGATTTTATACTGGTACTTGGACATTTTAACGGGTGGTTACGTCATAAACCATATGACGGGTGGTGCCGTGAATACCAGGATGGGTGGTTACGTTATAACCTCCAATGCATTGGGTATGGAAGTCGGCCGTATGGCTATTCCATTAAGTATGTATGGAAATTGGCCGTATGGCTATTCCATTAAGTGATATGTGTGGAAGTCGACTGTATGGTTATTCCACTTAAGTATGTTTATGTCCCAAGTCACCTTTATATATGTTATGTGTTCTTTATATGGGTTTTATGGTAATACTTTGGTTACAAAAAGGTAAGTAATGATACTTTATTTAGTGAAGAGTTTTTACTACTTCATGAAGGTGAAGGTATTACTTTGATAGAGTATACATGGTTTACTTGATTTTGAAAAACGAACAGTTTTCATTCTTTGTGTATCCCTTACTGAGCTTTTTATGCTCACCCCAAGTTTTTTTGAAATGTTTTTCACAGGACTTAATGTGAAATAAGTTCAAGGATGGGATCAAGGGAATGTCATGATATATAAAACATGGAACTAGACACGTTTCTTTTTAAGAGTTTTTTTATATTGGAAACATAGTAGAAGTGACTACTTTGTAATCTTTTGAGATGTAATAGTTATTTTCTATTTCTCTAATACTCCAAACCTGAAAAGATCCTCAACGTGAATTATTCATTTTATTCAATATTAAGTAAGGTTTATGGCTGGGGCCTTATAGTTGGTATCAGAGGTCAGTTTAGACAACATTAGGAGTTAGAAAAGTGTTAAAATATAATATGATTGAAATGATATAGCATTTAAGGATTACCATGTTGCTTCGCCTAAGATATTTCTGTGTTCAGAATGGTTTTCCGCAGAGGAATCAAAGCAGCTATGTTGGGACGACATCAGGAGGAAGATAACCTTCCAAATCAGCAACCTGAGACGGTCGAAATCGGAACTGAACAGTTTGTTGCAGTGATGGCACAGTTGACTCAGGCTATAAATGGTGGTGATATCCATGCACGAGATCAGCCAGATCAACCGCAGAGGAACATGTCAGTGGTGGAAAATTTCATGAGGCAACATCCCCCATCATTCAGAGGATCATCGGACCTTGTGCAAGGTGAAGGGTGGATTAAAGCACTGGAGAATATTTTTGATTTCATGTGGGGTTCAGAACATCAAAAGGTTAGTCTTGCTGTTTACCGTTTTGAAGGTGAAGATGATCAGTGGTGGTCAATGGTGAAAAATATATGGGATGGTGATGAGATTGAGGATCTTCACTGGGATGAATTCAAAGGTATGTTTCTTGATAAATATTTTCCTACGGTGGTTCATCTTAGGATGGAAAACAGTTCCTAGAATTGAGGCAGGATGATGATTCAGTGGCTTCTTATGAAGAAAAGTTCACTCGATTGGCAAGGTATGCTCCAAACTTCATACGAGATCTTGATAGTAAAATAAACCATTTTTACTCAGGGTTAAAGCCAAAGTATCGAAGGGCTTTAGCTTCTCGTGAGTTAAAAAGTTATGAAAAACCTGTTCGATGTGCGGAGAAGGTGGAAATGGAGTTTGCTGATGATCAGGTGTTCTATGACAAACAACAGAATAAGAGATCTAGTTGGCAGGAAAAGGGGAAGAATTCATCAAAGAAGCAAGGATGTAAGAAAACCAAATATCCATCCTGTGAGGAGTGTGGTAAAATTCATCCTGGAGAATGTTTATCCAAGTCTGGTAAGTGCTTTCGGTGTGTTAAGTCTGGTCATATTGCTCGTAACTGTAAGGAAGATGATCAACCAGTAAATGAAAAGCCAACGGTAAGATGATTTAAGTGTAATGAAATGGGTCATTATGCAAACGAGTGTCCAACGAAGAACTCAACTGGGGGAATGAAGCCAGAATACACGCAGAAAGGGGGGGGTGAAATCCTTTGCAACAACTTCAGCAGATGTTGGGCCATCGAATGAAGTGGTATCAGCTCCAGGGAGCTCAGTATTTTTCGAAGATTGACTTGAGGTCGGGGTACCATCAGTTGAAAGTAAAAGAAGCAGACGTTCTGAAGACTGCGTTCCGTACTATATATGGCCATTATGAATTTGTAGTTATGACTTTTGGGTTAACCAATGCACCTGCTGTATTCATGGACCTTATGAATAAAATTTTCCATGAGTTCTTGGATAAGTTTGTGTTTGTGTTTTGAGGTTTGGGAAGAGGTTATGTGTGCCTTCGGATTCACAGTTGAAGAATGAGTTGTTATGTGAGGCTCATAGTTCCTCGTTTTCAGTTCATCCTGGCAGTACTAAGATGTACAGAGATCTGCGGGAGTATTACTGGTGGGATGGAATGAAAAGAGACATTGCTGATTTTACTGTGAAGTGTTTGACATGTCAACAGGTTAAAGCAGAGCAGCAGTTACCGAAAGGGATGCTTCAGCCTTTACCAGTGCCACAGTGGAAATGGGAAAACATATCCATAGACTTTGTTGTGGGATTACCGAGGACATCTCGAGGTAATAATGAAATCTGGGTTATTGTTGATCGCTTGACCAAATCTGCTCATTTCCTTTCTATACGAGATACTTTCTCTCTAGATCAACTTTCCTGTTTGTATCTTAAAGAGATAGTCAGGTTACATGGAGTTCCTCTCTCCATTATATCTGATCGTGATCCCAAGTTCACATCTAACTTTTGGAAAGGCCTTCAGAAGTCGTTGGGTACTGAATTAAATTTTAGTATAACTTTTAATCCTCAATCAGATGGGAAGTCAGAACGAACAATTCAGACCTTAGAGGATATGCTACGAGTTTGTTCTATGGATTATCAGGGAAGTTGGGACCAACATCTTTCTTTGGTTGAGTTTTCTTATAATAACAGTTTTCATTCTAGTATACAGATGGCACCATTTGAGGAATTATATGGGAAGCGGTGTCGAACTCCAGCATTTTGGGATGAAGTGGGTGAAAGGAAGCTGATGGGACTAGAATTGGTAGAAGAGATGGCAGAAAAAGTTCAGTTGATTCAGAAGCACATGAGAACAGCTTAGAGCAGGCAAGAAGAGTTATGCGGATAACCGGAGGAAGGATCTATCTTTCTAGGTAGGTGATCATGTTTTTCTCAAGGTTTCTCCTTGGAAAAGTGTGATGAGATTTGGTAAGAAAGGAAAGCTGAGTCCAAGGTTCATTGGACCATATGAAATTCTGGGGAGAGTTGGATTAGTTGCATACCGGGTGGCTTTACCTCCGAGTTTATCTCAGGCACACAATGTTTTTCATGTTTCAATGTTGAGAAAGTATATGCCAGATCCATCTCATGTTTTGAGTCCAGAGGTAGTTCAGCTGGAAGAGAACCTATCTTATGAGGAACAACCGGTCCAGATTCTTGACCACAGGGAGCAGGTGTTACGGAATAAGGTGATTCATCAGGTAAAGGTTTTGTGTAAAAACCATGTGATTGAAGAGGAAACGTGGGAATCTGAAAAAGATATGAGGGATAAATACCCCCCCCCCCCACTTATTTTGATAAGTGAATAAAATTGCGAGGACGCAATTCCCAAAAGGGGGGAAGGATGTAACATCCCAGGTAATTTAAGAATAAGGAATTTTCATATTTATTAATATTTAAGAATTAAATATTAATTTTAATTAAAAGGGGTTTCTACGTTCGATAGCGTACTCGATACACAACGATGAGTTTCTTTGAAAACTTACGTTGCACACAAGTAATAAAATAATATTATTTTAAATGTTAGTTAACGAGTAGCCGTTGTACTGGCGGGAATGGATAGAAATAACTAAAATATGATTATATATGTTTTTAAATGTTTTTACATTTATCCAATAAAAGCTAAAGGCTTAAAATACGTAAAGAATTCAATTTTAGGCGTATATGCCCTAGTTTTCACTAAAGGTTCACTTATCGCCTTTTGATGGCGAACCGTCATTAAATATAGTTTTGATCATTTTTATACATTATTTTGGACCAAATAAAACTCTTATTAATAATCGGGACCTCAAATTTTACTTTGTGCATTTATTTGGTATTTTTTCCGATAAAGTTCATTTTTTTAATGAATAGTGTAAAATGTTGTGTTTTAATTCAAAACCTCTTTTTAATCTAATTTATTTATATGATTAGATAATATTTTGAATTGTTTTTAAAGTTAAATTAGAAAATATATTTACCATTAAATACAATAGTGGTTGTTGGAATTAATTTCACTTTGAAATCGGACTTAAACTAGTGTCAATCTTTTGATACTTATTGTTTTATAAAAACATGCTATTTGCGCTGACAGCGGTAATTAATTATTAATTTAATTAATGTGACTAATTTTTTTTAATTTTGAAAAACGGACATCATTTTTGAATTCGGAATATCAAATATAGCTTATGGTGAATTTTTGGGATTTTTCTAAAAAACTTCAATTTTAGATGAATAGTGAAACCACTAAGTGGTACTTATAAAAAATGATTTTTCCGTTTAAATGAAATTTTTCCATCATTGTGTTTTGATTTTAAAAAATCCTACATACATGGTTGTCATTACGAAGTAAAATGTGGTTCAATGGGATAAAAATAATTTTTTGGTAAATAGTAACTTATTAAGTTTTTAATCGCGATTAGTGGTAATTAGTGTAGTTTAAGGTAAAAATGATATTATAAGAATGTGAAAACACCATGACCCTTGTCATACACCTATTGGGTGAGTCATGGACGACCAATACAAGCCATGGGACAACTTGGGAACCCCATGGAGCCACTTTAGTTGGAAAATGACAATAATAAATTTTTATTTAATGTTAAAATTAAATTAACACAAACATGAGTTGTTTTACTAAAATAGTTTTTAAGTAGGGTTACACAAGTACAAATTTTGATTATAAATATTAATTGGAAAGATAAAAATATTTCCTACATCATAGTATTTTTTTTAATAATTTTTAGACATTAAATAAATTAAATTATCTATGACATAATAATGATGCAGCGATGACATCATTATTTGATGATTTAAATAAAATAGAAAGATAATGTACAATATATGAACTACACATGTCCAAACCTTATTGGATGGGTGTATTTCGAACCCTTATCACCTTATACACGAATTATATCAATGTGGGACCTTTTAAAACCGAAACACATTTTCAAATAAAGTAATATTTCTTTACTTTCCAAAAGTGCCCCTCCTCTCCTCTTATAAAAGGCCCCCACCTCTACCTCATTTCACACACTCCTCAGGCCTTTGGCTCGGCCATACCCTTCCCATTTACTCTCTCCACATCCCTATCCTCGTCCTAGAGGATTTCCTTTGGGCAGAATCCTTTCAAAGGAAGCCTTTAGGCTCAAATCAAAAGGAGTTACACTTTTAAAGGTAATTCATTCTCTCATGTTCATTTGTTTTATTTTGCTTCTCCAACCCCCTAAACTCTTTTTATTTACTTATTTTGTAACAACACCAGTATCTTCAATATACTAGGATGTTGTTATAAGATTTATTCTAGCTACACTCTCACACAACTACATCAAATGGTTAAAGAACATACGGTTTCCGTGGATGGAGAAATTCTGCCTCCCGAAACGATGATTGTTCAATACTCATTTAACACCTTCAAGGGTGGCCATTATGATGTCAATATTTTAATATATGATATATAATATGTTTATGTTTTCTTTAAGCTTCTGTATTTTTCATTTTGGGCATACCTTTATGGTTTCCATTATGGGTAAACATGATATCTTCATTTAAGGAAGTGCGGACTACCACCCCCTCAAAGTGATGGGATTCGTTAATGCCATATGTGGGATGTGTAAAGGATGGATTTAAAGTTATTATATATTATGTTATACTGGAATTATAATATACCTCTATATCAATATTATTTCTTTCCATTAAAGTATGAGATAGAAATGAAAGTAGCGTTCATGCGTACGTACGGCTTACCGTCTCCATGAACGGTGCATTTCATTTCTTATCCCCAAATGTAATGTACTATTAAAAGTACATGTATATAATGGATATATATAATTAATGATATATCTAAATGATTAATGTAATTCTGGAATTAAAATATACATACCTATCATTTAGTTTTAATTCCATTAATATGACAAAGAAATGAAAGTAGCGTTCATGCGTACGTACGGCTTACCGTCTCCATGAACGGTGCATTTCATTTCTTACCTCTAAATGATTATGTAATATTATAAATACATGTATATACTAGATATATATGATATATATGATATCCAAATCAGGAATGTCATTCTGGATATAAAGAACCTTTGACCACATGAACAACATGTAATTGTAAGAAGTCCACTTTCGACTTAAGAACCAAATATTGACAAAACAAACATTATTAACTTAAATGGTTAAATAATGTTTATAACATAGAAATAAGTGATATAAAAGGAATAATGAACTTTAAAAAGGTTCTTAATCAATTATAAATTAACTCAAGTTTATTATTCAGGACGTTAATGAACGATCGAGTCAAGTCAGACCCGAGGTAAGGGACTTCATCTTAATCTCCTTTCATTGAGGCATATTTCGTTTTATACACAACTTTCTTTTATGCGGTGTATAAACCCCTTTGAATTTTACTTTTATACAAAAGGAATCTTTTTCTACGAAGCATTTTACCAAACGACAAAAAGGAATGTTTCTTTTAACGTACGCGGTGACAATGACCTTTTCCGCCGCCGCGAGTATTATTTGGTCTTTGGCTTTCTCAACAAGCTGTAAGGTTTTTAGAATAAAATAAATACCATATACTATTTTATGTATTTTGGTATTGAAAATTGTTTTGAAAAAGGATTCTATTATGTCAATATATTTATGATATATTGTGATTGAAATGTGGAAATGTTATCATTCCTTTATATTGGTTTTATGTTTTATGATTTTATACTGGTACTTGGACATTTTAACGAGTGGTTACGTTATAAACCATATGACGGGTGGTGCCGTGAATACCAGGACGAGTGGTTACGTTATAACCTCCAATGCATTGGGTATGGAAGTCGGCTGTATGGGTATTCCATTAAGTATGTATGGAAATTGGCCGTATGGCTATTCCATTAAGTGATATGTGTGGAAGTCGACCGTATGGTTATTCCACTTAAGTATGTTTATGTCCCAAGTTACCTTTATATATGTTATGTGTTCTTTATATGGGTTTTATGGTAATACTTTGGTTACAAAAAGGTAAGTAATGATACTTTATTTAGTGAAGAGTTTTTACTACTTCATGACGATGAAGGTATTACTTTGATAGAGTATACATGGTTTACTTGATTTTGAAAAACTAACAGTTTTCATTCTTTGTGTATCCCTTACTGAGCTTTTTATACTCACCCCAAGTTTTTTTGATATGTTTTTCACAGGACTTAATGTGGAATAAGGTCAAGGATGGGATCAAGGGAATTTCAAGCTATATAAAACATGGAACTAGACACGTTTCTTTTTAAGAGTTTTTTTTTATATTGGAAACTTAGTATAAGTGACTACTTTGTAATCTTTTGAGATGTAATAGTTATGTTCTAATTCTCTAAAACTCTAAACCTGAAAAGATCCTCAACGTGAATTATTCATTTAATTCAATATTAAGTAAGGTTTAAGGCTGGGGCCTTATACCAATAATCATGAATGAAATTGAATAATACTATAAAAAATTTCTCACATAAAATGATAAATTTAAAACTATTTAAAACATCCATTGAAATAAAAAATATCTAAAACAACATTCCATTTTAAAACAAGTACAATATGAAAAGATTAATTTTAAATAATGAAATTAATTTAAACCCATAAAATTCATCCCCTGTAATGAGGGTTTAATAAATAAAATATTTCAACTCCAATAAGCATATTAATTTTTCTTTTTAGATTTTATAAAACATATTCTTATTCAATAAGGGTTAAATGACCATGAATGATGATTTTTATAAGATATTTCTTATACCGTGTATTGGAAATGTGAATCAAAAGGATTTTCTCTGAGATATTACCTTATAACAAGTATCTTAAGACTCCTATAAAAGTTTTCTGTTCTAGGGCTATGTAAAAGGTAATAAACAGTACAGTTTGATTATTTTCCAAAACTAGGGGAAATAAATTATATAGGTGTATTAAGGATATGTTTCCAATTCCTTATCATATATTTATTCATCGGTTGAATTTTTAAGGATATCAGTATTTAATTTATGTCATTACTTTATACCCCTATCATCAACACATGTGGTCACTGGATATGATGCCTTGTAATATAATTATCATAATAATATAAAAATGTAAACCATTCAATTTGAGCATCCATTTCTGTAGCATGATATCTCAAAATGATTCTCCACATATGATCCCACACAAATAGGTGCACTGTTTGTGTATATATATATTGATAGAGAATATTATTATACATACAGATATATATCAAATTGTAGTAGATTGTGAAAACTAACAATTCTAGGAAATCTAAATTAAGCATGAAAAAATTTGATATGACAATCATATCATTTTCTATTCCCCTTGAAATGACCATGAGAATATGTTACCAAAAATATTAGAAATTCAGCTTCCACTTAGGATGTTCATTACAAAAATGTTTGAAATATGGCTATCACTGATATAAATATATATAATTATTAATTAAAATAATTCAACTCAACTATATCAAGCATCATTACAAATATTTTTTAGAACATAAAAACACTCCCCAATAAACATGACATTAAAAATTTTCATGTAAAACTTACATTGGTGGGTTGATGGAATAAAACATTAGATGATATGATGATAATGTGATCAGTACAGTAAGTTTAACATAATAGGAAAATGAGAAAATTTTGAATGATATGACACTCATTAGTGTAGAAATAGAGATATTGATACATGGGGTTTATGTTAAATGTCTTCAAGGTCAAAGACAATGTGATTTAAGAAAAAGAAAATTTATAATAGAGGAATATTTTTATATTATGTTGGGTTGTATATAGGGTACACATGAAGGGAGGAAAATGATGTCTCACATCAGATGATGGGAAATGAAAGGACGGTGTTTGTGGGTTATCACTTGTGGATGTAGATGATTCTAGTATTGATCATATTGTTTAAAAAAAGTAATCATATTTTCCTTGTTAAATCATTATACTTTTTAGAGAGTGAAAAGTTCCTATATGTGGCCTTCGAATACCATAAATTCAATTAGTTGTGTAATCATATATAAAATTCATCATTCAATAATCCCATAAATGTGAGGATATTGGGGTCTTCTACTAGGACCAAACTACACCCATTGGGATTCACATGCCATAACTCCCTACATCAGAACATGAACCCATGTTCTCACCTAATGGATCTTTCTAGTTTTATTCATCTAATTTCCTTGCCTGACCTCTCTATCCCATGTTTTCACAACCCATATACCATTTTTCCACCATCCAGGAGTTGAGATCAATGATTGGTTGTCTTGTAGGATTGTTTGGTCTCCCTTGACTCATGTGTTGAAGGACTTGGAACATTTTTCAAACTATATAAATTTTAAATCATCTGTATAAAAATAACACCATAATTCATACTAAAAAATCATAATTATCCAATACCTATTTAGAAATTAAACATTTCTACATTAAAAATATATGTATTTCGGTATTTTTATAAATATATTAAATTTTACATATTACAGAAGTATTTATATTATGAAAAATTTACATTTTTCATAAATAAAAATTTTTCATCCTAAAATATTAAAACAATAAATATTATACTTTGTGTGTACCATTTCATAGGTGATAATTAAAATTAAAATTAAACTATGGATTCTATAAATTTATATAAATATTATTTCCTATTGAAAATAAATTGAATTATTATCCCCTTGTTAGTAGAAATATCGCATATTCATTAAATGTCCCCTTAAAAGACAAACTTTCTCAGAAATGATATTTTCACATTCTAGTTTTGTCACTCACAATGATGGATCCAATATTCCTACTACTATGAACATTCACTGTCATTGTATTTTGTGAATTACTTCATGTGGATGATCCAAATGAAGTGGGCTATGGTTTTGGTAATATCATGTTTATCTTATGAATTGTTCTTTTATAACCTGTGATCATTCTAAATATATTATATTGAAATACAGAGTGAATAAAAGTCCTATAAAGATGATTTCTTATACCAAAATTATTGTATAAATTCATTAAAATTATTGTGATATTATGGGTTGACTTCACCACTAACAAAAAGGAAGAAATATATTATAAGATACCAACATCATGTATCCTTGTTCATGTGAGGTTGTTCCTTACATACCATTAACATATAACATATTTCAATAGATATAGGGATATTTTCCATAGTAGACCACCATTATAGACCTTGTAATATATTAACATGAACAAAAAAATTTGTTTTTCTCATCACCTGATGATGTATAACATTACACTATAAAAGAAATGTTAATTAATACAAGTATAAAAATAACTATATAAATATAGGTTTTCAAGATTTCCTTACTTAAAAAATAACTTGAAAATACCCCATTTTCATAAATTTTAGGTTATTTATAAATGAAACCACTTATTATATACATCTTTCAAAATCATTTATAAATTAAATTTAAAATATTTTTTATGGAAACCTTGATGGGACACAAATACACCATTTTATAATAATTCTATATAAATATTATTTAAAAAATTCTATGTATATCATATTTATAAAATCCAAGGTTCCTTGGGGAAAAAATCTAGTATAGATAATAATGGTCATTAATAATGAAAATTATGTGTATTAGAAAAGAAATACACATTAACTGACCTTACCCTAACATCTGGACTTGCCTTTATTGGCCTAATTGAGGTGAAACATCCCATATTTCTTCAATTGTCCAACCATGATACACCAGCTAGAGTAGAGTTCTTAACTAGTGAACATTTATAATTACACTTTCCACATATAACACGTTTTTTTCCAATGACATATCAAAGTGGGGGTGAATATTTCAAATCAATAATCATAAATTATATTAATATCAAAATAAGCATTAATTTGTTTTTCTTATGAACACTTATGAATGCCCACAAATAAAGGACCCATTTATCCATGTATATTAATATTAAATAACATCCACTACATGTTTAGTTATACTAGGCAATATAAAAAAATGAGTTTCTATATAGTAATACATTACCACCGCTATAAAGTAAGATATCTCATGGAATAAAAAACAATTGTGTGTTTCAATATAATAGAAAATAACTATCACTACTTGGGTAGTTTTCTCATGGATTCCAAAACAACCAAAATTTTAAATTACATATAAATATAAATATCATAAGGGGTATCATTTTAAAATTAAAATTTTCATAGTACCAATAATTCATTTTGATAATTGATTAAAATAATTTAAATGAGAGTCTCATTGGTAAACTGTCTTTGTACTAATCATTTCTCACTTCAATAATTATAAACATTCGATGCATTCAAAAAATGGGTCAACCCATCTAATATTTTAAAATAAAAATTGTACCTTATCATTTTCTAAATGAACATAATAAATAAAATTAATAAAAACAACGAAGACCCAATCAGATAGTAAAATTTCTAACATAATGTCGCATTCCATTAAAAAATATTTTAATCTTTTTTTATAAAAAAACCATATTCTTACTTTTTTTAAATGATCATTAAAAAAATTCACATAGTTTTGGCATATAGGAGGATAAAATAAAACATAATCAATGTCCCCTGATTAATTCTTATAAAATCATAGATTGAATTGTATAGAGAATTAAATTGAAAATTAACATCAAAAATTTAGAAGTTTTGGTAACTAAATGGCTTCTTAAAGACAAAGAAAAAGGGACCCCCTAAAAAGTAAGAGTGATCTAAAATCCATGAAACCGAAATCATGAATCATGAGTTTGATGTACCCCAAAAAATGTAGAGTAAGGGAAATTGAATACCCTAAAAAATGAAAATATCCACAAAATGATAAGGGTATATTTTACACTCTTCCTCTCCATTTAATTAAACTATAAAAAATATCATTATATAAAGTTATCAAACATATATCTATCCCAAACAACCACAATATATAATCCATTGCAATAATATGATGGTAGATTATGAAGAATAATGAATAACATTGATGAATGGACCTAAACATTAAATTTCCATGATTCAATACCTAAACATTAGTTATAATCACTCACCAATATTTAAGGAATAACCAAAATATTTAGGTTAGAGTCCTTGGGTTGAAATAATAATCCTTTTGAGAATGAATGATGTCATTGGGAGGTATATAAAAGATTAATATTACATTTAGGATTAATTATTTCATGTCACACAATTGGGATTTCTGTTGACTAACTAGTTTCTATACATGAAAAAATATGAATAGTTTGTTCATAGGTTATAGATAACCTTGAACTAACAACGTAAAATTCAACTATCCAAAATAACCATGAGTGGCACAGTTTCCTAGGACTGTGGAATAGTTTTGGCTAATAGTTTGTAAACTGTGGACGTGAAAAAAATCTACAGAATCCTAAAAAAATCAAATATTACGGCCTATTAATGGTCCAAATAAAAATATGGACATAATAAATAAACATTTGTACCTAAAATTGACATATGTGTTTGAAAAATAACATCTTGTAATGATGAATAATGATCCTCCTATCGTAATATTTTTAATAACAATATTTCCTACCCAATAAGCGCTATTTGAACCTTATATTAATAACATTTTTATTATTATTTAATTAATTGATGTAAGATGTGTTTATGTTATATCTCAATATTATCTTCACTTCCAATGGATATTCATACGTCGAATTTCATTGAAAATAGAAACAAAGAGTAAAAACTAACAAAATATCTAGGGTTGTCGAAATCAAATCCCAATGGGTTTTCATTAGTTATTTGTATAACTATTCATTCACAATTTTCCCATTACCACGATTACTCAAATTAGAAGTATAATTTATTTTTGTACACTATTTTAGAATGAATCTTGAAAAATATTTTTAATAAAACCTTGGTATATTTTATTGAGAAATTCAAATATGACCAGACCCTAGGGTTATTTAAAAACCCAAAAACACTTCATAACCCTAAGAAATGTTATTTCAAAATTATTATTTATTTATGTTAATATATCCTTAAATAAATTATTTTTATTAAATATAATTATAATATTCCCAATATAAATTATCAAAATGTGGGATGTGGTTCTGTTCTTCTACACATAAAAGTTATTATCCACCAACCATTCCCCGTATTCCAGGATTCATAAGTACTCGGCTTGTATGAAATACTATGATATTGTGTCTTGTAAAAATATATAATGATTCTTTATATAATTTCATACTCTTCTTTCATATTTATCCTGAGTAAACATTCATGTTAATATATATAAACTTCTTTATTTGTCTCACCATTTTGAAAATATTACATTAAATCTAATTATAATAATATAAATTATTTTTCCTAAAATATCAATTAAAATACAAATGCTTTAAATATTTTTATGTGAGGGAGTTGTTTTAATAATATCAATTACCACAATCTCAGAGTACCACTTTCACACAAGTCAGGATTTGTTTCTTGAAACATCATGATTCTCATTTAATCTATTCTAAAAACAATTCTCCCAATGAATTTCTTTTCCCTAGGCCTCGGAACAAGATACAAACAATCATTATTTTATATTTGATATAACTCATGCATCACCCAATAACTCAACTTTTTGTTTCTAAAAAGTTGAATCATTAATTTGGGATTTAATTTTTGAATGAATACATTTCAAACTAGTTTCCATGGATTTTAGTACTATATTCATCCCCTATTTCAAATCCCCATGGATACTGTCAATATCAATAGGTTTCTTCAATATTTCATTAATTATTATAGAATTTTTATCTTCATTATAATCGTTATAGTTAGTAAATTAAAAGTTTCTATCCTTAATATTTTTGTATTATTCATTATCTCGTAGTTGTAGTTTGTCTTAGTGGTAAGCACCTCGTAATTTTACGTCAAAATGGGGGTTCAAAACCAATCGGGAGAAGGTTACAGTAGCAGTACTGTAGCCACGACGGAACTGTAGATCGGCAGGTACTATAGTGGTGGCAGGGCACTGTAGCAGCGGTGGTGCTGTGCGGTACTGTTGCAGCCGGGATACTATTCTTAGAATAGCAATTGGGACAAAAAAATTGTCCTACGGGATATGTAATGGGATACAAGCCCACTAGGCCTTCGGGCTATGTAATGGGTCTCCCTCTACCCAGTTAAAAGAGGTCTTTGATTTTAATTAATAAAAAAATGAATCTTCGGCCCCAACCTTTTAAAAAATTTATTATTAATTCTCATCAACTTGTTAAAAATAAATAAATCCATCCACCATGAAAAAAAATATTCTCCGCTTCATTTTAAATGACTATCGCATCATTATAATACACTATACTATTTGAGTTTTGGTTTTATCACCTATAAGTGATTAAATTTTTTTTTGAAACCAAGGAATATTTTATCTTTATGCAACTAATCTAATGTACTAGTAATTCTACCATTTGTATTGATCAAATATGCACTCACAAATAGTCAATGTTGCTTTCAATTTGGATTTTTATTTATCCACATTTTATAAGGATACATTTACAAATAAGTTCCAAAACCAGTTTTTTTATATTTTATTATGGATGAAATTTCTTGTAATCAAAAAAAATATTGTTGATTCACTATCAATGAGCATGGTCTTAGAAATATCTATGAGACTCACGTTCTTCCTCTATACCATTATTTTTCTTTTATTGTTGTATGGAGAACTAAAATTATGTCTTATTCCATGTTTGTCAAGATATTCCCCAAAATATTTTTTGGAAATCTTAATAACATTGTCATAACATAGACTCTTTTAAAAAATCATTTCCATATTTCCTTATGAGACTTGTGAATATGATCAATCATAGTGATTTTCCGAATATATACATAATTCATGTAATTATAGTGAATTCATCAATGTATTTGACGTACTTTTATCAACCTATAGTGAACCAACTATGATGGTCTTCTATATAGGATCTAAACCCCACTTTGACTTTTTTTCTTCTTATATTTTGGAAATGTTTCAAAAATGTTTAATTCTTCATCTTTAAAAAAATTAAATACATATCATGTCCTATTTTGTAGTCAATTCATTCATTGTATTTTGAGAAATATAAACATGTCTTATTTGGCACAAACATTTCACAGAACTCGTAGTCATTTAGAATCCTTCACTATATTATCCATCTAGAAATAGGTTTCTTTGGGTTCATATCCCTATTTTTATCAAAGCTCTGTTATTTTACCTCTTTAGTAAACAATTATTCTTTCTAGATAAAAACTATTTTCTAGTATCACAATTTTTTGTAACATTAAAATCATTATAATTCCCATATAAAAATATAACATTATTCAGATTTATCTGGATTTTATAATTATATATACTCCAACATAATCAATTTCTAATAATAAATATTTTCCAAAGTTAACAAGTCCTTATTCAGTTAAAAAAATTATATTCGATAAATTTTTTGATTCAAATAGATAATTTAGTTATAATGATTTTACATCATTAATTAAATATGTATCTTTCTTTATCACAGTTCTAATAAACTTTTAATAAACTATCCAAACTATTTATCACATTAATAGAGATCTTATATATAGTTATCATCTACTCATGTTTCCTCTCCCTTTATTCAAGATCCCCTATTAGTCAAGATAAAAAAAATTATACTAGAAAATGTATGTTATTCAACTAAACAAATTTCAACACCAATACTATTAATCATTAGTCTTCTTTGATAAATATTTATTTTGAATAGGTTTATGTTTGACTCTACTCTCGTACATCCAATTAGTTTACTTCCCCAAATCCTTTTTTCGATGTCTTATTTATGATGTTTAGGCTAGTTTTAGAATTTTTGATCAGTTTCTCCACCTCTAAATGAGAAGGTTTTTCTTTTTCATCAAATATAATAATTAATCTAGCTTACATTTTCATTGGATCCTTATAATAAATGAATATAATTTTAGGTATAAAACTAGTAGAGATATCTTCTTTATTTAAAAAATATTTACGCACCAAAATTTTGGGTGTTTGTTTATTAACACATTTATGATCATCAAAAATATATATACTATAGTGATATTTGAATTTTTATTTTTCAATTCTCATCTTAAATAATATTAATTTTTATCTTGTATAACTCTTTTTCCCTATGAATTTCAGTGTAATCCATGTCATGAATAATCCACTTTTTCCCAATACTCTTAAAATACATACATTCTTGTTCATTTGAAAGAATTGCTTTCTCAATATTAATTTGATAATGATTTTTAAAATTATTTTGAGAGATATATGTTCATATGTTTTTCAAATATCCATTAATTATATCACGGTATCATTTCTCATGGCTTGCTCTTTAGAAGATTCTATTTCTTCAATAATAAAATATCTATTGATTTTTGAGCCGTCCTCTAATGAATCACATTCTTCTTATTCTGGATTCTTAGAGTCCATTTGATAAGACTCCATAGGAATATCCACATCATTATATATCTCCACGCTATTATGAAATCATTATTCAAATGATTGAAGATTATTTTAGATAATTTATATATTGTTGGCAAAAAATAATTATGTGTATTTTCGCAGTGTTTTTTGGATGATTGTGTTTGTTTAAAAAGTAGTTTGAATAATTCATTTCGGGAGTTCGCGTGGTATAAAGGACTAGGTATCTTGAAAATGTTTCAAGATTGTGGTATGGGAGCACTAGAAGTGGTATATGTAATTTCTTGTACAGGGTGGTTTCATTTCACAGTGATTGCCAAATTTTTACAGTCACACATATATATGAACATAAAAGTTTTTATAAAAGTTGATTTTATAGGGCTACAACATAAAAATAGTCAAGAGTTATGGAGTTAAAAAAATGGAGTCAGGATGGTTTTTGAATTCATGAAAGATTGTTTCATGCATAATGGCTAAGTCATACTGAGAAGATGGTATTTATATGATTTCAAACTGTTTTGGGAATAGGAAATTTTCAAAAAAGACATTAAAAATAAATTAGTCCACTGAATGATAATGAATAAATTATTGAAAATGTGTTATAAATCAAAAAAGTTTCAATATGGTAGGAAATGGCAATTAATAGTGGTAATCCCTCAGAAAAATAGGGGAAATTTCAAAGAAGATATGAAGGCTCTGAATCCATAAAAGAATTTCATGAGTGATTTCATGTGCAGTAGTATTATATGAATAAAATTATTTAAAGGACATAAGTTTAAAATTATCATACAAAATTGTACAAATGTTTTTTATATTTTCAATATTAAATTTTTCATAAAGAATTGAATTTAATCTTGAATAATTGGTTAGTTTTCTTAATATTGGGAACAGGGTTTTTTGAATCTCAGTCATACATGAACTGAACGGATTTCCAATGAAATTATATTATAATGTGGTATATATAAATTTTCTGAAATTATAACATAATAATGAAACAAATGGGGCTTAAAAATATTCATTCACCTAATCAATTGAAGAATCTCTTGAATGTGAAGTGATCACATATTAGTTGAGGGAGCATTGATCTTTAAAATTGTGAATTGTTGTAAACCAAGAGGGATAGTGAATCATATGTGAACATTTGATAAAAATGTTTTATTTAGTGTATATTTTAAATATTAATACACTATTTTTATGATCCATGGACAAAGGCTAATACTGATGAACCGAGAAAAATTGTTGTGTCTCATGCATTCTTTCATTTCTTCTCATAAATTTCTATTCAAAATTGAGAGAAAAGAGTATGGTTTAATGATAAAAAAATATTCTGAATGGATGATATCCTAATCTATCATAACCTAATTCAAATTCCCCTACCCCTCTCTCAATATATTCAACCTATTTGGGATAATAATTTGTATCAATGGGAATAATAAAAATTAATGGTTTTATATTAGTGGTTTCAATAGAGGTTGTTCATCAAAAAGGTATTGTGATATTCAATAGAAATAATTTTCAGTTATAGGCGAAAAATTTGTAGCACTATATAAAATGATTTTGTAAATAAGTAATAATAGCTATGATATCGGGTATTTATGCTAGTGTAGATATGGTAGTTTTATTATAATTAGACTTTAGATAATTGGATGCTACTTAATAAGGAATCAATGACATGGGTGGAACATTATCTAACACAATATATATGAAGGTGATGTCATGTTTGTTAACATGTTCAATGTGGGAATTCTATTAAATATCATTGAATATGATTCAGAAGTTGAGAAGAAATATTATGGGCTTTCAGGTAGAAATATTATGTTTTAATAATGAACATAAATGAGTTTGTAGGTTCATCCTTTTATAGGGTAAATTTTATTTTAATGAAATTTATATTCTTAGAGAAAACAATTGTGTAATAATGATTTTAATCACATATTGATAATAATTCAAGCTCAATTCTATATGAATGTCACTAAACGTGAAGATAACTATCCAAATGAACTAAAATAATATATTTGTAATGAAATATTATCATATAAAAAATGATAAATTTTGATAATGAGTTAATGAAAATAATAATCATCTAATGAGGTAGAATTCTAGGCCATGAAGAAAAAAACTATTGTAGATGTCTTGGAAGAATAATAGAATGATAAATTCCTATAATTAATTTCCTCAAATGTATAAAGAGAAAAATGAATGTTAAAAAGGGAAATATCCACTAACATTCTTTAGAAGTGGAAATTTAGACCTCTTACTACAATGTGCACCATTAAATTAAAACATCACAAATAATATGAATACAACATTATGATGAAGAGGTTTTAGGCCTGTGTGAAATGTAAGTAATAGATTATGGTAGTGTGATTCAACAATAAAATTATTCATTAAAATTAAAATGAATCAGTAGAATAATATATTTTTTATAGAGAAAAATGTAATGATCATGTAGAAAAGGATATTTTGGTAGTTATAGGTAACTCCCAGACAAGGTAGGAAAGAGTCATTGAACAAGGAGAATTTTTTTCAAAACCAGCCCGTGTACCCTAGTACCCTAATAACTAATATGACACTAACATGGCATGATGGGAATTCTCAATTCCCATTGGATGGTGACTTACACATGTAATAATAAAAACAGTAGTGATAATGATTTTTAAAATTACAGTGAGGAGGAAAGATAATAAATCAGTATGTTTATAAGGAAAATCGCCATAGAATATGTGTACCAAAATCCAATCAAGTTTGAAATCTAAAATCACTGTAGAAAAGTACCATAAAATAAGAAGATAAACTACCCATGTTCCAATGGATACCACTATCTATTCCCATGGATCTATATCTAGAACCACCTCCATGTGTTGATTTACCCCCCCTTAAAACTGTAAGGAGATAATCTACAAACACCTATAGGCATATGAAGGGTGTGAGATAAAATCATTGTAGGGTATCATCAAAGATTCCATATCATGACTCTAATATCAAATTAACCAAATATGTGATTTTTGAATTTCAAATAAATAGGGTTGGAATATAAATAGCATATTTAAACAATTTATTCTTCACATTTTAATATGAGGAAAATATATTATCAATTCATGCTTTACATTTCAAATGATGTAAATTCTTTCACAAATAGTTATATCTACAAATGGATTAAATAATGAAATTTATATAATACGATTATATAAATTCAGAATGCGTGAAAAATTGTTTTAAAAAATGGAATACATTTATATATCATATATATAAAAATGAGCCACATGGTCATATTCTAAGAGATATGACAGTATTAGGTTTTTAGAATCCCACACCTACATGTGGTAAACTAAAATATATACCCACATCCCTCAGAAATCGAAAGAGTCGAATCATATATGTACCGATGGTGAAGAAATAAGAGTCCTCTATTTATATTTTCGATGGATTCATGTACACATTGTGGTTTATCTCATGTGGGTCTATGGATTCCATAAACCTAGAACTACCATACCAGATTGAAGATGGCCATGTTACCCGAATGTTTATATATTAGATAAAAATGTATTCAATTATTTTAATGTTTCTTAAAGTCAACTTGAATTTTTATAAAAAAATAAATTTAAATATTATTATTTAATCAATTTGTGTATATCACCTTTTGTCAATTTATATCCATCACATGAAATGTGAATCCTGAATTGCTACTGTATTTCCATCATTTCTAAATGTAAATCATGATTTGTTGAAATATGATCTTTATATTCCGAACCTATTTATTTTTAAATTTAAAATCAATAATTTGGTTAAAATCATATTGTAATATTAATATGGAATCCTGGTAGATACCATACTAGGATTTTAGATTTCATTATAACTCTCCCTTGGGGTGTTTGTAGATTATATCCTACTAGGTTCGAGCCGGGGAAAAACACCACTTGGAGGTGGTTCTAGATATTGATCTACAATCATTTAAAGTTGAGTCTTTTCAGACATCGGTTGTTTATGTTACTATTTTATGGTAATTTTCTGTAGTACAATGTGTTTTCATACAAATTTGACTTCTGGTACACATCTCATTGGTAATTCTTCCCTATACACATACATAATTGTTATATTAAATCCACATTGTCAGTGAAAATTTCATTATCATTTCATAATTAATTATATGAGGGGCTATTTGCAATCTATGTTGATAGATAATTCCCTTCAGTACATGTCAGTGTCATATTTCTTATCAGGTTACCTAGGAACTCTAGTTGGTTCGTGATAATGTGGTATGAGTAGTGCAGGTTGAGTTTCATATCTTGAAATCAGTATTCTTTTTGTAATACATTCAAGATTTTAGAGGTAGTTATGGTTGAGTGTATGTCCATCTATCAAAATAACAAAACTTATTTCACCTGGGGTGTTTAGGGAATGATTTATTGAATATTAGTATTGTTGTTTTCATATATATTTTGATTTATATATGTTTGAAATCCAAAACTTGTTTCTCTATTTGTTGGTTTTTTACCTCACTACTCTATTTTTTATTTCATTGGATGAATTCTTTGTTTTTTATTAGTGATGTGTAATATCATACCTTTAAAAGGACTGAGGTGGAATCTAATACTGAACCTCACTGATTCAATACTCTTATGTACCTAAATATGGTAGAGTTTATTGAGCGTATTGTCCATGCTCTGGGAGAGTCACTAACACTATTTTTCATTCATTCTCTAGTTGTGGAACCTCAATGGTATGTTCTATAAGAATATTATTAATAATTCCTTCACTAGAATCCTACGCCATTCTAAGGATTAAATTATCCTCAAAATGATGGTATTTTTTTAGAAGAATCTAGCATTTTTTTTGATTCTTGGAGACACCTAAATGACTCAAGGTGATGTGTTTCAACATCCTACTATAGGGACCAGGAAAAAGATGGTGGGACCCTATTGTAATTATGAAAAGGAAGAATGTATTATATTAGAAAAACATTAGTGTTTTTTTTCACTAACTAGTTCTATATAGATAAAATATTATTAGGCAAGGCTACAATGGTTTTCATACATGGGCAATCTAATAGGATCATGTCAGAATAGTCCAACTATTTTTTTGGGCTATTGAATTTAACACATAATATTGTATCGAATGTGAATATTAAGGCTCTAAGGTACAATATGGGACTTAGTCGAGATATTATTTCTTAGGATCTATTGCTTAATATTCATTCTTATAATGATGTGCTGGATACATTGTTGATGGTTGATATGACATGGCTGGAATATCAGAGTTATTGTGAGTTTCTTTCTCTATTAGTTTCAGTTGGGGATCCTTCGAAGGAAATATTATGACTGGTTATTCTTATGGATGTTCTTGATAGAATGGAAATTATATACATACTTATATGCCTCAATGATGACCTATAATTTTCAAATGTTGTGGTATGGAAAGGCATTCAAAGAGGTATTTCCCTGAGGCAGAAAATTTATTTTGGTCTTTTGGACGCCCATGTCACCTACAGAAATTCAACCATTTTTACTCCACTCCATGAAATAGAACAAGTTCATCATCTCTTCCTAAAACTATGAATAAATCAGATTCCCCATGTATAAAAGGGTTCCAGCAACATGTATCTAGAATAATTCTTCTTCATATAGTTGAAGAGTCTCTAGAATAATCATATATGGGTCCAGTGGATTTGAGATGTACCATTACTAAAGCCTCAACATTACAGACTGTTTTATTTTATTCTAGTGTATCCCACTATGTTTATTACAACCCAGATTTTTTGTCTACTAAATACTCGTAAAAGATTTATTCATATTTTATGCATATTACAACACCCCTTTGTAGAAAAATGGAACATGGTCTTCGTAGTCCATCTTGTGTATCTCATTAAGATATCTAGACTTCATGAATTATTTTGGTTCTTAACATAAAAACTCTTGACATCATTTTCAGAATAGATTATCTCATTGGAATTAAAGACAGAATAGATTTATATCATCAATGTATATCCTTCACTACACCCAATGTTTTCTGATGTGTATTTCATGGAAAAGGGGGACCATAGTTCATCATGGTCAGATTTTCTTATTTAGTGATGTATATAGTAAAATCAGTGTTTTTTAAAATAGATAGTGGTGATCTCCCTCCAATTTTCGTCGAGCATCATGATTTGATTCCCAAGGAATTGTACAGATTTTCCTCCGGTAAGGGAGGTAGAGTTTTCTATAGAATTAGTTCCTGGAACTCAACCAGTTTCTATTGTTTTTTACCACATGGTGCCTACTAAATTAAAATTGATGAAGAATCAAGTATATTATCTTCAAGAGGAAGTATTTTTACACCTGTGTGTGTAACCATGGGAGTCATCAGTTCTCTTTTCAAATAAATTGGATTGTTCTGTTTTACTTTGTGTGGATTAACGAATGATTAATCATGAGATAGTAAAGAACAAATATATGTTGAAAGGGATTGGTGATATATTTGACTATTTGAAACTGGTGAAGTGGATATCAAATATTAACTGTTGATCTGGATAATATCAATTGTATATAAAATAATTTGACATTCCCAAAACCTCCTTCAATAGTCGGTGCAGTCATAATTTAAACTTTATTATTCCATTTGGTCTAACAAATTATCGTATATTATTTATGGTGTTTAATGATTTGATTTTCCTTCAGTATCCTGACACCGTAGTGGTAGTCTTTCATGATCAATCCTTGTTTACTCTATGTCCGAGGAGGAACATATGCATCATCAATGAATATTTTTGATTTTATTGAGAAATCGCTCACTATATTCCATGATTTCCAAATGAGATTTCTAGATATGAGAATTGAAATTATTAGAACACATGGAGTTAGAAAATTGGATATCAGTTGATCCTAAGAAGTTAAATGCGGTTATTAAATGAGAACAACAATGAAACATTATTATTATTAGTATATTCTATGTTCTATCATGGTATTATCACTAGTTCATTAAGGAATTTACAATGTTGAATTCTTTGATGATTTCTATGACTCCTATGAGAGTAATGTTTGTGTTGGATGAAAAAAATTTAGAGTTATTTTTTTGAGACAAAACAAATTTCGACAACTACACCAATGTTGACTCTTCCATAGGCCATGTAGGGTTATTTTGTATTTTGTGATGCATCAGCCTCGACATTGGTATGTGTTCTAATATAAGATAATAATTTTGTTTCCAATGGATCCCATCAGCTTATGCCACATGAAAAGAAATATCCTACCCATATCCATGATCTTTCAGTTGTGATTCATGCGCTTAGGAGATGGAGGTATTACCATTATGGAGAAAGGTTTACAAGTTTTTCAGAAGAAAATATTTTGAGTTATATCTTCTCTACAAAGATGTTTCAATGTAACCCAAAGGAATTGTGTGTAATACCTATATTATTTTTACATTTATATCACCAATACTCTAGGAGAAGAGAATTTTGATCCAGATACCATGATTGGGAATCTTTAAACCCGTGATTTGAAAAAATATTCGAAGGAGTTAATCTTGATGGATCACACTGTACGGTTTCATATAGGAGCCTAAGAATCAAGGGATGGAGTTTATTTTTCTATTGTTATTCTAAAAACTATGATTATCAAGAGTATTCTTTAGGAGAATAATCTTGATAATTAGTCTTGTGTCATTAAACAATATATTTATAGTGAGAAGACTATTGATGAGTGGTCATTCCCTAAAGGGGTCATTATAATGTTTTGGAAATGATTTTTTTGTCTTTAGTGGTAAGGAAATCAGTGATGACGGTTTTAAATAATTATATATTGGTTTTTCACCCAAGAACCACTATGTTTTTTTCAATTATGGTTATAACTCTAGTGTCTAGGTATGAGATTGGACATTGCTGATTTTGTCTCTCAATATTTTTTTCCAATATTTTAAGGTCAATACCCATAAATCTTCGGTTTTTATTTAGCTACATGTATTCCTAGTAGGAATTTGGATGAGATATATATGCACATTTTGGTTGGTATTATTCATATAGAGAGAATGAATAATGTGATATGGGTTCTAATCTATTGATTAATGAAATCGGCTAACTTTATACCCATTCCTGATACACCCAATGTTGAAAAGTTTTGAAGTCTTTATTTGAAATAGATTGTTCATTTTCATGGTGTTCCATGTTCTATATTCATTTAAAGGGATCCTCAATTCGCCACTATTTTTTAGAGAGTCCTTCAAGGGGAATTGGGATCTCATGTCAATTTGAGTAAGACATACCATCAATAGTCAGATCTCAAGAGAGAAAAAGCTATATTGATTCATGGTGATATGCTTCATGCTTGTGTTCTTAAATTTTTCAGGGTGTTCAGTTTTCATATAACTATTGTAACCAGTCCATGTACCCAATGGCTCCTTTTGAGTCCTTGTTTGGCCATCCTTGTAGATATCTATTGTTTTTGTTAGAGATTGGTGAAATTTCATTGTTTGGAGTAAGATTGATTCAACAAGATGATATAAATGATTTATTTTATTCATAATACAATATTAATGGAATAGGGATGATAAAAGTGTTATCCTGATCATTGTAAAAGTCCGTTGGAGTTTTTATTTAGTGAGGAGGTGTTCTTGATTTTTTCACCTCGGTTGGGTCATCAGTGGCTTGTGGAGCTAGGGATAATTTCCCTTCATTTTTTGGGAACTCTTGAGGTTGTTTAGAGGTCGTAAAGGTTATTATAATTTATTACACTTACCAAAACAGGAATCGATACATATCGTGTCCCATGTATCTAAATTTCTAAAGTATCTCTCTAATCCATCTCTTGTTCTGAGCTAGCATGATCCTGTGGTTGAACCTAATTTATCCACAACTGAATGGATATTCAGGATAGATGATTCTGAAACCAGGGTAATTCATGGGATGGATGTAAATTTTTTTTATGTGCTACGGTATCATGGTTATGATAATCATGGTATGTGGGTGAGGGTGTCACTAATGAGAGAGAAGTGGCCAAATCCTTTTGGCGCATATGCTTTTAAAAAGGATTTATGGGGACAAAAAGATTCTATAGTTGGGAGTTCATAACGTCCTATTACTATAATCTGGTATTCATAATCCCCTATTTTTATCAATCTTTGGTTAGTTTTTCTTTGGGCTCATTTCGTGTTAAAAAGTCTATAGTTTTAAAAATTATGGGCAAGTGTGTAGTTGGATCATGGTTTTCCCAAACCATGTGCCCTCTCAAAGAAAACAGTGAAACCCATGGTAGTGGGATTTTTCATAGTTGGAACACAATTAGTTGATTTATGTGCCCTTCTAGTAAAAAACATAAGCCAATTTAAAATAGTTGGATGGTTAGTCCAAAAGGTTTTCAAACCACACAGCTCTGCCAAGCTGACAATCCAAGGGATTTATATATTTTTAATTTCCAAGATACAAATTTAGACCCCCTCTCCCCCATTTTATTTGTAAGATAGACCTAGAACAAACCCATGAAATTTCTTCTTCTTCAAGATCATCGAGGATTTGTTTTTTGACCCTCGAATCCATCTTATAAGCATTTTGAATCTTTAGGAAAACACTTCCATCTTCTCCATATTAGTTTTTTCACAAAAATCTCTATCTCATGTGTTATATGTTCATTCCCCTAGGTTTTTGTGGGTCCCCATGATTATTCATGGATCTAATTACCTTTTTGGATCATAATCCTTGGTTTGATTCCTATTTTTGTGGTCATCATTCAATGTGGAAAATACCAGTAAGTGTTTTGCATGAAGAGATATGTTGATCCAAAGGTAATTGGTTCCATAATGATGCCTAATTTTTCATATCCCTAAACTGGCTAGTTTAATTTAAATTGCCTGAATCAAATCATATTTATTTATTTTGATTTAATATATTTCAATTGGATTTTTGGGAAAACCCAATTCCATTGATATGTGTAATAAAAATGTGTTTTTGGAATGAAATTAGAAAACACCCAATTTTAATGAATGATAGGTTTTTTATGGGAAATGGTGAAATTTAAATAGTTTAAATTTAATTGTGAATTGGATTTTTTTAAAAATTGTGAAAACTTTCAATTCCATTGAAATAGGAGTTTCTTATGAAATTAAGAGAAATCGTTTTAAAATAATTTTTAAATTTAATTTTGAAAGTATATTTTCGAATTAAATTATTAATATCGTTCAAATCTATATTTATGAAAATGGATTAAATTTTTTTAAATAGAACACATTGGGATTTAAATATAGAAATACTAATGTTTTTAATTAAAAACTTTTTTTTTCAAAATGGAAATTATAATTTTTGGAATGGTAGAATGGGATGTCAATTTATTTTAAGTTCACATAAAAAAGGTTTCACATTGTTGAATTGTAGTCATCAACTTGAAATCCATATGGAGTTTTTTATACATACACTCTACGTTGTAATTTCCCTAAGAAAGGATTGGTGTTTTATAACACTAAAACAATATGGTTCTTCACATCTTTCATCCCCATTGGGACCTATATGAGTCTTTTTTCCCATTCACATGGGTTGTGTGTAGAGATTTCATTTTATCACATGATGGTGTGAGGATCCGACAGCCTATAACTATTATACCTCTTAGTATATTACCATGTAATTTTCTTGTTTATATATGAGATATAAATGTATGCCATTTTTGTCAATTTTTTATATGACTTCTGAATATATATCAACAGTTTAATATTAACGTGTTAATTTAGGTCAATTTTTTAGACCATCATTTTTTAAAGTATTATCATCATTTCAAATGTGAATCATGAATAGATAATGTATTTCATTATTTATAAATGTAAATTAGGAATTGTTGAGAGATGTCATTTATATGCCAAAATGGTTTATTTGAAAATTGACATAACTTATTTGGTAAATTATATATTTTTATCTTTTTATGGAATCCTTGATGACACCAAACTAGTATTTTAGATCACACCTTGCATATTCCATCGACTGTTTCTAGATTATATCCTTCTATTTTTTTAGTATGATTAAAGCACTAAGTAGTGGTTGTTCTAGTTGTTCATCTGTGGACCTAGAGAGTTGAATCCATTAGGACTTGGTCTATTTATCTTCTTTTTTTGATACATTATTGTTGTAAATTGTCTTTTCATACTTGATTTAATTCCATTACACATCTCCATATGGTTTTTTCCTCATATGTAAAATGATTTTTTATATTTAATCCACCTTATTATTGGAAAAATTGTTTAAATGTTCATTTTATATGAAGTTAGGTGCTCGTAACCAACCCATGGGGATTGAAAACTCCCATTGGTCCATGTTAGTTCCATCTGGGTTAATGGTCTAGCAGGGTTCCCAGGCTAGTTCAATACTAATATCAAGGATGTTTTGATATTAGGGCTGGAATATAATCCATTATTAAAGAGAATGATTTATATATATCAAAAATAAATTAATCAAACATCATGGTTCATGAGTCCTAAACCTATATGAAACATCTAAAAATATAGAAGTTTGAGTTGTAGAAGCTAATTTGAAATATCATGTCTTGAATATCATAGAAATGATAATGTTTGTTGAGTAGAATGTCAATGTTGAAGAACAGAAAAGGGTAATTTATTGTCAGACCAATATATAAATAGATCAAATCAAATATTTTGAAATACATTAGTATTATGATTTTGATCAATGATGAATATTAGAATTTTTTGATTGATAGTTAATTCTTGGTATGTCATCAGGAAAGAAGTTCACTTAGCTGGTAGAAAATAAGGAAGTAGAGGATATTGGTCTAGAAAAATAGAATCTATGGACATATCAAAAAAACCAGGCTATATGTAGATTGAGAAAAAAATAAAAAACATCAATGATTGATGAAAAAAATGAAACCACTACGGATATTAAATTGGGACTGGAAAATATAATATTTTGATAGTTTAGAGAGGAAAATAAATAACTCCACCTATAATAATGACTAAATGAATTCACCTCATGTTAGTGGTAATTTCTGTTGAAATATGTGACATACCCAAAATAAATTTCCACATCGAGAATGTAGAAAATGGTAAAAGAATAATAAATTCATCCATATTGTTCTCAATCTTCCATGATTTCTTTTGATGGTCATTATTTTTAGTGTGGATGATTTTAGACACATAGACAAATATTTTTCATTGAGAATGAAGAAGAATGTTCCAAAGTAGACCCATTTTGGTTATAATAAGTAACTCAATGAATCCTCGAAAAAACATAAAATGAAAAATCAATTTCAAAAACTATAAGATGAAGTTGCTCCGTCATACTCCAATAAAGATAAATTATATTATCCTCGAATATGTATGATTTCAATGATGGGGATCATAAATAAAAGGGATAGTAGGGAATTGGTTATAGAGATTTATCTTAAATAATCATGTTAGGTCGGTGCATGGTTACGAGATTGTGAATACACACACTATATGATGTGAAATAAGTATAATTTTACATGCATCATAATTTTCAAGTAATTTCTATTAAAGTTTAAAAATTATAAGGGAATTAATATTATTTTCTCAAAAAAAGTACAAGATTAGGTGAGAAGATATGATACTTATTCTTTTCATAGTTATTACAGGTCTCATTATGTATATGGCTATGTTTTATTCAATTCTGTGACTCAGGTCATGTGATAATATATACTAAGAAGATATGTATCTTTAAGGAAAAAAGGGAACTGTTGTTTTATATGGAAACCACGTGATAGTGAAACTATACCTTTTTATGGTAGTGGGCAATTTTTTCTTTTAATATAAATAGGAAGAAAATAGGTTGTGTCATAAATTGTGCTTCCAACTGTGGAAATAATACAAAAGATATTTTCTCAAATGGGATGCATCTTCAGATATCCCCATGTTATCAAGTGATCATACTCTAATTTTAAATGCTTGTACCAAGTGGGGGATTATCAAAAATACATACAAGGAAAAATAAAAAATCACCCAAATTGCTAAAATTGGTGCATTCAGATGTGTGTGTAACTATCTTATGAACCATTGACAAGAATATGTATTTTTTCATTTTGATGATTATTTTAGCAGGACAGAATTGATATTTTTCTTTTCCCACATGTCCTACATGTTCAATTTCATAATATAATTTCAAAGGAAAAATAAAATGTTTCGTGGATAGTATATTATGATTATTGAAGTGATAATGGTTTGAAATTATCCAATAGCTATGTGGAGTATTATATTGTGAAAAAATTGATAATGAACAATGTTACAATATTAAGAAATAGATAAAAAAATGGAGTATTTGAGGGAATAATTGATTCATAATGAATATTTCTATAATTAAGATTAATGAAAAGGATGTACTATGGAAATTAAGGAAGGAATAAGTATTGATAATAGTATACATATCTAATGCGACTTTTTTATATATCAATGAAGAAAAGATTTTAATTGAGTTTGTGTTATGGAAATAATCCAACATTGAAATACATCAACAAATTATTTTATGTGTTTTGTTCAAAATAAGGATAGGCATATAATTTTTTTTCCTCATTGAGAGAATGAGATATTCTATGGATACTCAATAAAATATAGAATAAAATAAATTCTTCATCTTAAGGCTATGAAAATTATTTGAAAGTAAATATATAACTCTAATAGATAATGAAAGAAATATCTAACAACATGGGGGATAGTTCCATAATGAATGTGAAAAAGAGGTAAGAGATTTGGGAGTAATATATGGGGAAAATGTTAATTCTGAACATGATATTGATGATGATCAGGATGAAGTCATATCGGCATCCTCGTGGATGTCAATGTGTCGATCTAAAATTTATTGGAAAAAGGTCATCAGTGATTATAAAGAGTTTGTTCAAGCATGTAGAATGTTGAATTTACAGATAGAAATCTTCTAATATTAGGTTGATTTTAAATGTTTTAAATAACAATATGGTGGTGATAATTAAGATCAAACTATTAATGAATAGCTTGAAAATTTGAGGAGAATCATACTTGGGAGATTATTTAGAAACTAACAAATAGTAATGTTATGAGGACCAAATGGGAATTTCATAAGAAACAAAATGAATATAAATATTCATTTCCGGAAAAAACTTGGTTGTAAGGAATACTCTCAAATTAATTAAATAGATGTTCATGAGATCATTTTATATGTTTTGAGGATTGTGAACATTAACAAATTATTTTTTATTGTAGGGTAAATAAAATTAAAAGTTCTCCATATGGACATCAAGACATAACTTCTAAATGGTGTTCTAAAAGAAGATGTTTACTTAAAATAAAGATATGTTTTTGTTGTCCATAAATATGATAACAATTTTTGACTAAAGAAGATGTAATATGGATAAAATAAGTAACCGAGATTATAGTATTCTAGATTTTATCAATATTTGAAAAATATTGATATTCTATATGGTAGTCATGATTATAATATATATTTCCACAATGCGAGTGATCAAAGGGTGATGGTGATGGTGTATGTAGATTATATCATATTTTGTGGATTAAATGAACCACAATGAAAACAGTTTTCATAATTCATGAAAAGTTATTTTGAAATAGAATTTATTAGTGAAAAAACTTTTTCCATTTTTTTGTAGGTGATGCATGGAAAAAATAAAATATTTATTTCATTGTCTAAATATCTCAAGTAAATTCTAAATGGACTTGTAAGGGATTATTTTATGGAAAATAAATATATGGTAGATACTTAGATGAAGTGCTCAGAATATTATTAAGGAAAAGCAGTTAATGTCATAGAATACAATAAAATCATTAGTAGTATATGGTATATAATAGTGACATAAACCAGTATTTTCTTCAACTTGCTATGTGGAACTGAATCAATGTAATCCCAAGAAAAACCACATAGATAATGTGTAAATAATATGTTTTTATATCTATGGAATGGTGGATTTAGATTCATTTTATAATAATTAATATCTGTGATATTTATTCGGTATAATGATAGAGCCTAGTACGGATTAATAGATGATTGAAAATCAATATGTGGTAGTTCATTCTGTACTGTTGGATTGAATTTTTCTTATCTAAGAATTAAATAAGATATTATTTATTTTATACCAAAAACATATGAATATTTTGTAGCTACTCATTTTTATATATAGTTATTATGGATACAGCAAAAAATTGAATATTTGTGATTAAAAGTTAATTTTCCGATCAAAATCCATTTTCATAATTTAAGTGATATAAATATCAGTAAAAATACATTCTATCATTAATGAGTGAATTAAATTTATATCAAGTATGATTTTACCAAGGATATGGTGGAGCAGGTTTTTTTGAATTTGGAGAATGTTCCTAAAGAATTTGAAGTTAATATTATCCTAAAAAGTCTTTACAAAAGAATCATTTGAATTTCATTGACATCCTCTTAGTGTTTATTCCATTTACCACACATGAGAAAGTGTTTATATTGGACCACATCTCCATAAGGTATGTTGGTTTTTCTCTTATATAGTAACATGTCTTATATAAATTATAGAATCCGTAAAAGAGTGACCATTTGGTTAATTTAAAAAGGGATAACAATTATATTGATCATTATATAGGATAAACTAATTGTGTACCATATAAATAGATGGAGTTTTTTCTCAATCTAATGATGCTAAATATGATCAATTATTGTTCATTTATCTTCAAAAAAGGGGGTTGTGATTAAAGAAGTTTTTTATTTTTTATACTAATTGGTTTATTGAGGATATTTTCAAATTACTCTAGTTTCACAAATTGATAGTGACTCATGTACTCTTACAGTGTATTTTTAGTCTTTCATTTTTCACTATCTAGAGTTTTAAGAAGTGAATTTTGGTAGAATATGGAAGAGTAAAATATGTTTATAGTATTTTGAAAATAGAATAATTAAATCTATATGTTTCTAGTAAATTTGAATCATTATCTTTAAATGGGTATAAAAATATCGAGTTTTCAACAAACGTAAAGGGAAATATTATTGGGAAAAAATAGAACATGTTAACTTTACTTTGTTTTTTGTATGATTAAGTTTCTTTACAAAGCATTATGAAATAGTGAGTTGGGGACTTGAAAAATTGTTTTTGACAAGCTAGGTTTAATAAATATTGATGATAGAGTTATGGAAGCATTATAATTGGTACAAAATAATCATGTTCAAGCTTGTGTTGATTCCTAAATTATGTGGAACAGTTGGTGTCCAAGGTTTGCAGGAAGGGTCAGTTAGGATAGAAAGTCTATGAGAAAGACACAAGAGGGCGGTGAAATGTTTGTTTTTAAAAATTTCCACAACTCCATTGTTTCATATCAATAATAGATAAAACTGGCATCATTTTTTATGAGAGTATGTGAAGTGAGAATATTGAAAACATAGCATATTATTTAATAGTGGTTTAGGGATCAATGATCCCCCTGTTCACTCCACCATTTACCCTTTCGATGGGCTAGGGGAATTTTATGGGTCAGGACCTCCTCACGTAAGACTGATCCAAAACTGAGTATAGGAAATTGTTTCCATTAGAAAAAAGGATAAAAATAGAGCCTTCTAGTTATTTTATAGGGAACTAAAATATCCACAACAGAGAACGAGAAGGTGACACTCCACCATGACTAACATTGAGCAGGTGATACTCAAAAAAACTCAACGGAGATTGATTTTATCAAACATTTTAACATCACACTTGTAGTGAAATGCAACTAACAGAAGATGGATCTTCGACTTCATAATAATAATTATCTTTGAAATATGTAAAAAAAGATCTGGTTGCACAAGAGATCTTCTATTTTAAGAATAGTAAAAAATTAGAGCATTGTGCTTTCGGGATTAAACATGTTTATCTCAAAAATGTAGTCCTCATTATAAGGATGATTGATCGCCAAAG
This sequence comes from Viscum album, assembly GCA_963277665.1. Classification (NCBI taxonomy): domain Eukaryota; kingdom Viridiplantae; phylum Streptophyta; class Magnoliopsida; order Santalales; family Viscaceae; genus Viscum; species Viscum album. The sequence goes on along the minus strand of OY728143.1, from coordinate 663,268,314 downwards.
CATAATAAATTAATATCCAAAAGATAAAAAATGAATAATAATTATAAACACAGCTGGGAGATAAATAGTTACCCAAAAAATCTAATGCGAAATTGATATATATAACATTATATCTTTAAGTGAGATTTCAGATCGACAAATGATGCCTGGTAAATTGAGAAAATTCAAATTCAAAAATATAGCTCAGAGTAGTTGAAATATACATTAAAAATAAGAGAGAAAATATCTATTGTAAATGGACCTTTAAATATTTTAAGATAAGCATTGATTCAGTCGAAATTGAGATTTCAATCACCCTGATATTCCACAAATTCTGTTACTGAAAACATTGATAAAGTCTTAAATTCTAATCTTCGGTGATGAAAAGTCAAACATAATGTTGATCAAAAAACAAAAAAAACCAAAATATAGTGTTGAAATACGTTGAATTTATTCTTCGAACGTAAGGTTGAAAATTTAATGTTGATCAAAATATTAGGGTTTAGGATTTATACGTTTTCTTCTCAAAGACAGTGTTCTATACTTACATAGGGTTCTTTAACCATACTTTTCCTCTTTGGAAAACAAATGGTTTCATTCAGACATAATGTTTTTTAACCAAAGTTTTCTTCAGACGTAAGGTCGATAAACTATGCCTCAATATCCTTTATCTCAAGATTTAATATAAATGTAGGGTATGATTCTTACATTATGTTCTTCATCGTAGGGAATGAACAATGATCTAAAAAATATAAAACTGTGAACAATGTTTCCATAATAAGCATAAGAGAGTATCAAATACTTTGTCGAATATTTTTCATGAATAAAAACCTAAATATTATTAAAAAATAATATCTATAAGGAATACAAACTTCATGAAATACACTTAAAATAAGATCATTAGTATAAAAAACAAGGTTATTTGTGAGCATCAAAATGAAAAATATTAATTGTTTATTTTTGAGGCAATTTATTCCCAACAATCTCTCCCATTTTATGATATCAAAAAACATAAATTAAAAATATAAATATAGTAATATAATTTAAAATTATATAAACATAATGTGAAATAAATTCGATTTGACATTTTTATATTCATAAAATATATGTTTGTGTTTATCCCAATTTCTCTTAAATTGTTCAGTATTGAAAAGAAATACAGTGTTTATCCAAATTTCTCCCCCTTTTGTGAGATAAAAAACAATTTACATAAGTAGATTAAAACACCTTTAATGTTGAATAGATTAGTAGGTTAATGGTATGATAAACTAATATTGATAATGAAGACTGGATGTTTGGTTGTTAGACAAAAATATAAAACAATATAAAAATAAATTATAGAAAATATTAATAACGATAATTCTCATTTATTATAACATGTAAAAATATAGTAGGGATGTGGCTCAGAAAAAAAATGGTCACTATCAGAATAAAATATTGGTTTGGGTGCTAAAGAAATTGGTAGGAGTTGGCTCGGTTATGGATATAATGATTTTGAGTATCTTCAAACAAATACTTTAATTCAGGAATCTTCAACCACAACTCCTTCATCAAACTATCATCCAACTGCATTATCAAATGTATAGAATAATTATTTACATGAAAATACTCTATAAGATTGACATTAAAAATTCATGTAATAATTATTCTTGTTTCATAATTTGTTCCAACTTTTATGTAAACTGATTTAGTAGAAGTATGATACTAGGTTCACTCGGAATCAATTGATCCACAAAAAATGGGTGATTTTACAATAAATTGAACGAGGATAAATGTATAATTGATGGTTCTGTAGATGATCATTCATGTCCACCATAATAGATGAAATTTCTTTAAATTGTCTAATCAAATATAGAATGGTTGTTAGGGTATAAGTGGATATACTAGCCTAATTCACTGAACTTTTCACTAATTCAAACTGACTTCCCATGTACCACATTAGATCTAAGAAATCTATCTTTGAAATAGTTTCAGATCTGATCCTCTCAATATTATTTAACATGTCTCTCTTGGTGGAATCCAAGTAACTTCTAAAAATATTATTCTAATTAAGATCTATAATCTTCTTCATTTCACTTCTATGCTCCTATAGTAGAGTGGCATTCTCTTCCTATGAATTATTAAATTTAATCACCATTTCTTCATCCTGATGAGACAATGAATTATATTTCCCTTTATCTGCATTCATTGTGAGATCAACAACATTAGGAAAAGGATTTTCCACTGATATCTACACAATGAATTTGATTTTCCACAAATAAATAATGAATTATATTTTCATTCGAAAATGACTGATTTTCATGCACTTCAGCCTGATATCCAGAAACATGACATGGCTTCTCTATATTTTTATTTAATGTAACTCCTATTACCTTAGTTACTTATTTTTGTACAAATTGTTCTTCTTTTACTTTCACTGGATCTATAATATTTTGTTTTAATTGATCATTGATCATAGTTACAACATAAATCTCTCTATCATTATTATATATTGGTATTTATTCTTTAATAATTGGTTCATCTAAATTAACTGAACATGTTTCTTCTCTAGGATCTAACACGATATATCGTACTTATTGAACATCTCTATTTCACAGTTTCATAACAACTCCCTCTTGACTTTGTTCTTCCTCAACATCCTCTATGTAAGTATTGAATCGGCGACATCTCTTAGATGTTTGAGAAACTACATTAGTTTGATATTTTTCAAAACCATTCTTTCGAACAACTCATTTCTCCAACTGAGAAAAAGCTAATGAGCTTTGTTCTTCTTCATCACCGACTGGTAAAATCATTCCACTTACTATACTAGAGAAAATTCCTAATATTCATAGAGTTCTAGCATATAAACCATTTCTATGATGACCCTTCAACCTCAAATATAGTAATCGAATCATATCATTTCTATAAAAAACTCTAGATAATATTTTTCTATATGGATAGAAATTCATCCTAGCATCTGGTTTACATTAGTAATGAAAATACCTAAACATATACCGCATAAAATTCCAATTTATTTCACACAGAAATAAAAACATGTTGTGCATATTAGGGTAAATAAATTTTTCCATCTCGTCCATCCTTGGTTCAATAAAGGAATGAATGAATTTATCCTAGATTTTATGATCTTCCTTGAGATCCTTAACAAGAATTTTCCATTTTTCATTAAGTAAAATAGAAAATGTGTATTGTCTTTGGACCAGTGATTCTTGTCTCCAATCAATCAAAAATAGAAGTGAAAAACACTTTCATGGGGGTAGTCTTGGATTTTTGAAACTTTGGTAGAAGAAATTAAAAAATATTTATCTTTATTAATTTCAATAATCATATCCTCATAATCACCAAAAATGAACTCCACACTCTTATAAAAATAGTTTAGTTCTACGTCTTAATGAAATTTGGGATTGATGTCCTTAAAATCAGTCTATAGACATTGAAATTTCAGTTCCTATTTTAGGATCATATTTTTCTATTATAACCAATCACGATCAACAACTTTTCCTTTAAGTATTTTTAAACCTATAACATGTTGTTGCTTCGGATCACTTGTGTCTCCTTCATTGGATATCTTGGTGCTTATCATTTCAAAAAATTTCAAGTGTGAGTTTTTCAGCTTTTATGGTTTAGATGGAAAATTAGGTGTTTTATTTTAGATGTAAAAGATTTTAGTAAACGATGGGTTTGAAATATTAATGGTTTCTGACTAGTGGCACGTATCTTCATTTCTAATGCCATAGAGTAATTATTATAAAAATTATAATAATTATTCAGTGTAAATAATTTTAAATAAATAACTAAAATGTAGTAAGATAAAAATATGAAAATAATGTAGATTTACAGTAATAAACCTAAAAAATAGAATAGAATAAAAATAAATAGAATAATATAAAATAACTTATTTAATAATTAAATAAATTAATATCCCTTTAATAAAATCAAAACATACACTAGAAAGTGGTTTAGTGAACATATCATATAATTGATATTAAGTGTTAAGAAATTCAAAAGATATATCTTTTTTAAGAAAATCACCTATTAAAAAATGATGTCTAATACCAATATGCATAGATCTAGACTGAATTATTGTATTTTTTGAAATTATTTATAGCACGTGTATTATCACATAAGAGAGTTTTACTATTAAAATTAAGTCCAAAGTCCATCATTGTGTTTTTCATCCACAAAACATGTGCACATTGACTCCTTACAGAGACATATTTTTCTTTGGCTGTTGATAAGGCAACTAAGTGTAGATCTTTACGTGACCACGGCGCTAATGATTTTCCAAAGAAGTGAATGGTTCCTGAAGATCTTTTTCTATCTAGTCTATAACCTCCAAAACATGAAACTAAATATGATAATAAATAAAAATAATATGTTTTTGGATAAATAAGATATTGAAAAATAGTTCCTTTTATATAACTGAAAATCCTTTTGACAATATTAAGATGTGATTTTATAGGATTTGTTTGAAATATAGAAAATAAGAATTATGGAAACATAATACCAGGTCTCCTAGTAGTAAGATTTAATAAACTACCCATCATACATCTATAAAACTTGTTGTCCACTGGTTTTCCAACATCATCCAAACCTAGTTTGACATTAGTACACATAGGAGTTGAATATGTCATGATATTTTCAAGACCATATTTCTTCATTAAATATGTAATATATATTATTTGGATTAAAAAAAATTTAGAATATGATTTGATAAATATGAAGTCCTAGAAAGGAATTTATTTCTCTTATCATGCTCGTATCAAATTAGTTTTTTATGAGTTCTGAAAAATCATTACAATGTTTTTCTTTGTGGATCAAAAAATAACATCATCTACAATGATTTGATCTAAAAATAAATTAGAACATACTATTTTTTTAAAAGTGTTGGATCTGCCTAACCAACAGTAAAAAAAATTTCAAAATAAAATAATATTATCGTTCATACAATTCATTATGCACTTGCTTAAGGCCATATGGAGTTTTAGTAAGTTTAAAAACAAAATCTGGTTTTTGAAAAATTTTCAATCTAAAAGGTTATTCAGAATTAAGTTTTTTCATTAAAAAAACATTTTAAATTGGCATATTTAAAATACATTGGATATAATTTAAATTTCATATGAGATTCATAAGCTAAATAAGTGATAATATAGCTACTAGGGTAACAGTTTCATTATAATCTATACCTTCTACCAGATTATATCCTTTACATACTAATCTTACTTTATTTATGGTTATAGTCCCTTGATAATCTTGTTTATTTCTAAATACTGATATTTATATATAAAGTTGGATTATTTTATGGTCTTTCAACTAATTCCAAAACCTTATTTCTTTTAAAATGGTTCAATTTTTTTTAAATTTCTAATATCTAACATTAATATTCTATATATTCTTTAAAATATTTAGGTTCATGTTGTCATAGAAAAGTAGATAACTCAACTAGGATTCCAATTTTACTTATATTCCTTATTCCTATATTTAGGTATCCTATAACTATTTCTAAAGGATTATTCCTAGGGTTATAGAATATCATGGTTGTACACTTTTAGGTTCATTAGTATTACAGTCTTTTGAAGTGAACAAAATTTTATTTTCAAAATCAGTTTTCTGGTTTTGAAGTCTCATGTTGTCATAAGATTCAGAAGATTCATCAGTTTGATCACTCTCTTTATTAAAAGCGTTAGTTTCCCCAAATATCACATGAACATATTTTTTAGAAATACTTTTCTTTTTATTAAATACTATATATGCTTTAGTAGTTAAAGAATATCCTAAGAATATTCCTTCATCAGCTTTTGTATCGAAATTACTATGATTATCCTTGGTGTTCAGGATATACATCTTGCATCCAAAATCATTAAAGTAGTTTAACTTATTCTTTTTGTTATTTGAAATTTTATAAGGCGTGTTTTTGAAAAGAGTTCAAATTAAAACTCTATTTATTATATATAAGGATATTCTTATAGCTTCTACCTAAATATATATTGGAATATTTTAATCTTTTAGCATAGTCTTATCCATTTCTTGAATTGTTCTATTTATTCTTTAGAAAAAAAATTTTTGTCAAGGGGTTCTTGGTGTATAAAAGGTGTGTTTAATACATATGATTTTGAAAAAGGATATTAATTCTTTATTCTCAAAATCTCCACTATGACCACTTCTTAATGAATTTTTTTTAAAACTTTTTTCAAAAACTATTAAAGCTTCATTTTCCAGTTTGTGAAAATAGACCCAGGTGAATATAGAATAATCATCAACTAAAACATATAAATATAATTTTCCAGAAAAACATGCTACTCTAGATGGTCCAAACATATCCATGTAGATATGTTATATGGGCTTTGATGTAGTAATTTATTAACAGATTTGATGGAAGATTTATGTTTCCTTCTAATATGGAATGCATCACGGAATCTGTCCCATTCAAACAAGAGACTAGGTAAATCTAAAAATCATTTTTCCTTAGATAATTCATGTAAATAATAAATATTTAACTAACCAATTATTCTGTGTCAAATACCCGATTCATTTGTCAAAGAAGTTAAACAACTCAATTTCTCATTAAATAATGAATTTTTTTCCATGATTTTGACATTATCTGTTTTGGGTTCTCTAATATTAAGAAAATGATCACTAAATACATAATAGGAATTATTAGAAAAATAAACACAATATCCATCATCATAGAGTTGAGAGATACTTATCAAGTTATTCATCAATCCTTGTACATATTGTACATTATTTATTGATACAGACTTTGGATCTCCAATATTTTCATATCCAATTATCTTTCCATTGGCATTTTCACTGAAGGTGACTAGACCTCCATCATTCGGTGTCAGTGTATTGAAGTTCTATGGATTTGTACACATTTGTCTTGAGAAGACACTGTCCATATACCATATAGCTTTTCTTTTTCTAGGACCTCTTACCTACAAAAACAATTAGACAAAAATTTAGTTTGGTACCCATATTTTTTGGGACCAGCACTGTTAACTAACAAAGATATAGGAATCCAAATCTGATTTATTTTAACATGAATTAAGTCATTTACTTCAGATATATAATTTTATATAAAATCTCTTCTAATCCAACTTATTTGAGGATTTCTCAAATTACAGTTTTTATATGTCCTTCTGCTCCACAAAAATTAAAAATAACATATTTTGATTTTAGAAAAAAAATAATTCTTATATAGTTTGAATCTTTTACCCTTACTACCTATACCAAATATTTCCATTTCAATTAACTTTTTTCAAAGATTTTCATTCAGTATATTTTATCCTTCTATAAATATAAGAGAATGAATTTTATAAGTTTTTACTTTAACCTATAGTATTTTAATCTTATTTTTAGGGTTAATACAATTTTTTGTAGATGAGATAAATTTATCAACTAACTCTTAATGATTTTTTAGTAATGTATACATTTTTTATTGAATAGAATTATGAATATTTTGTAAATAATTTTATTATTTAATATGGATTCATATCTTTCTTTTAACATAGTATAGTAGGCATCCATTTTCTCATTAGAGTAACTAGAATCAGAATAATATTAATAGTAGGTTTTTACCTTCCCATCTTCAACCCTAAATCACATATTAGATTTCATATTCAATTCCTCCTTCTCGGAATATGAGATTGATGTGCTGCTGGAGTCTTCAGAAATACTCCACGTAGACTTCATAGCTCTTTTTCCATTGTTTTCATAGTCATCATTTTTATATAACTTCATTTTTATCTTTATATTTTTACATTTTAATAGAGGACAGTCAGGTCTTATATGACCCAATTTTTTTCATTCATAGCGTCTAACTCCACTAGATTCTTTCTTATCCTTTTTGAAGGGTTATCTGAATCCTCCTTTTCTTCCTACAAAACATGCTTATCATTCAGGAAAATTTAGCCAACTCAATTTTAGAATTATATGAGTATAAATTTATTTCCTATCAGACTTCTTGTTTCATTTTTTAATTCTTCATTTCATATGTGACCTGAAATTTAGTGTTTTTATTTTTCACCAGAACATTATGATCCTCAAATTCATTTCGAAATAAATATTTATACAAAAATAGAGTTTCAATAAATTCTCCCACTGTTAGATTCCTATTTGGTGCTAATTGGTGAATTTAGCTAAAATTCCATTCCACGACTTAAGTAGTACTGTCAGTACTTTCAATGCATGTTTAGATTGTTTGATAGGTTCACCTAAGGATGTAATGTTTTTTATAATTTATGTGAGCCTTCCATTAATTTGCGTGACTTTTTTCCATCAATAATTATGAATGTATCGAATTTCAATTTTTCTTTTTCATACCTCATCTATTTTAGATTGTCCATTCCTACAAATGAAACTGCAATTACCTTCCACATTTCATAAGTTGTAGGAAATTGTGAGACCTAGTTGAATTTTTCTGGTCCAAAACCACAACTGATATCATTCATATCTTTATAATTCCTGTCATACTCTATCGCTATAGCTGTAGTCAAGGAATCATGTTTTTCAAGAATTTTGAATGGATTAAAGATCTTTGAGTATACATAAAATCTATTATTTTTCAAATAGATTCTCATATGTGATTTCCTACATCCATAATTTTTACTATTGATATACGTTTCATGAACCCTTGACATTTATTTTTTGAGATTCTCCATTTATCTTCTTCATAGTCTTTATCTCCAGTTTGTTAGAACTACAGAAAATCAAATATGTAGAGCTTATCCTTTGATAAAAAATGTTATGTTGGAATGTCTATGACGAAGATACAGCAGGGGGTGAATTGTTTATGTTTAAAAATTTCTACAATTCCGTCATTTAATAACTAGAGTATATCGAACTAGTGGAATTTTTATATGAGAGTATGTGTAGCAGAAGAACAGAAAACAAAGCACTGTTATTTATAGTGTATTGAGGAACAAATATCATCTAGTCTACTCAACCAATAAACCTTTCTCTTAGCTTGGTCAATTTCACTAGTCTGGCCATCTTCTCAAAGGACTGATCCATAACTGAGTACATGAAGTTGTTACCTTTATAAACATGGATAAATATAGAGCCTTATATTTATTTTATAGGGAACTGAAATATCCACTACTTAGCACAAGAAGCTGACACTTCCCCATGACTGAAATCGAGTAGGTTATACTCAAAAGATTCAATAGATATTGATTTGATAAAACCGTTTCAACTTCACAGTTCTAGCAGAACGCAACTGACAGAAGATGGATCATAGTCTTCAGAAGAATAATAATCCTTGAAATAAATATGAAGAGATCTGGTTGCACAATAGATCTTCAATTTTAAGAACATCAAAAAAATACAGCATCGTGCTTCCAGGATTGAACACGTATATCTCCAAAATGTTGTCCATGTTTCTGAGATGCTTGATAATTTTAGCATTGTAAATTAATTTGCACAAGAAAAAACTATGAATAAAAATAATCAACACCGCTGAGAGATTGATAGATATCCAAAACATCTGATACAGAATATATATATATATATATATATATCGATATATCGTGTATCAAGACTTCAGATCCACCAAAGACAACTGATAAATAGTGAGAATTCAAATTAAAAAATACAGCTCAGAGGAGTCGTAACTTCCCTTAAGAATAAGAGAGAAAATATCTACTGTAAACCAATCTTTAGATTACATAAGATGAACATTGAATTAGTGAAAATCTATCATTAAATTTCCCAAATTTTCCACAAATACTATTAAAAATTACTCGTATAAAGTCATCAATTTAAATCACTGGTGTCGAAAAGTCAAACGTAATATTGATCAGAAATGACCAAACACCAAACATAGGGTTAAACTATAAAATGCTGATTCTTCTAATATACGATTGAAAATGTAAGGATGATAAAAAATGTAACACTGATGATACATACATTTATTTCTCAAACATAGGGTTCCATTCTAACATATGGGTTTTTAACTATACATTGACTCTTTTATAAATGAATGGATTTATTCCAATGTAATTTTGTTCAACAATAAGATTCTTCAAACATAGGGCTGATAAACCATATGTGCTTATTCATTATCATAAAAATTAATAAAAATTTAGGGTATGATCCTTACATTACATTCTTTTGTGTAGGGAATGAACAATGGTTCTAGAAAATAGCAAACCATCAACAGTGTTTCTAGAATACGCTTAAGATCTTTCCGAAGAGTTTATCGAATATTTCTCATGAATAAATACTTGACTATTATTCAAAAATAATAATTATAAAGAATATAATCTTCCTGAAATAAACATAATATAACATCATTTGAAAAACAAACAAGGGTATTTGTGAGAATAAAAATCAATAGAATTTATAGAGTATTGTGGAAAAAATTCATGCCCAATAGGGACATTTTTTGGAAAAGATTAACTTCTAAGACTTCCTCTGGAGAATATTTTCAATGGTTGATGTTCTCAAATATTTTGTGTAAATATTTTTGGGTTATTCATGAAATATTTATTTCCATAAATATGGTATAGTCACGAAGGAATGATAGTCTATTACGTGATAGTGAAAAGCTTCATGAATGGAAAATTTCAATGAAGCTATTTGAAGATAGGTAGTTTCAAAATATATAATAGGGATTTTCATGAAACTTTTCTACGGAGATTGCATATTTATTGAAGAGGATTCAATTCATCTAATTAAACGGATACACTTTATTAGTTAAAGAGGGTAAGCCTTCATAAATATCCAAAGGATCAAATTCAAAAGGGAATTTCATGAATTATTTCCATCATGAAGGTATTATATGAAAACTGGTTTTGTGATAAAATATGCTTCATGAAATACTATCATATTTCATAAAATATCAAATGTTTTTCAAAAGTAAAAGTATCAATATGTTTATAAAAGTTTCAAGAATAGTCATTCATTTTTTTTAAAATATGGACAGGGTTTTATGAAAGATAGTCATACATGAACCAGAAGTATTTACCGATAAATTGTGTGTTAAAGTTAGAAGCATCAAGTGTATGAAATTTGAACATAATGATGAATAAAATGATGTGTTATAAATTTTGATTCAAGTAATCAATGGATTAGTATTTTGAAAAATAAGACAGGAATCATTAGTTGAGAGAGTAGAGATCTTTCAAATTATGATTTGTCATAAAACGGGATGGATAGTGAGTCCTCCCCAAACATTATAAAAAACATTTCGATTTGTTGTGTTTCCTACATAATAATATTTCAATTGTATGCTCCTTCGATGTCACCCAGTTCTGGTGAACTATTTGTATTTTTTGTGTCTCATGTGTGCTTTAATTTCTTCTAATTCATTTATTGGAGAAAGGGATAGAATATTGTTTTGTTTAATGACGAGACATGATCCAATGGAATGATTTTTATAATTTTTAATACCTTGATTTTCCCCACATGCTCAACCTCTAATGGTATTTAACCATGTTGGGGTCACAATAAGTATCATAGGGAAATGATAAAATCATTTTTTCACTATCAGTGGTTTCAATGGAGGCTTCTAATCACAAATTGATTTTTACTATCGATGAGGAAAATTTTTTATTGTGGAAGATTCATATGCATCAATAATTATGATCAAGGTATGAATGTATTTAAAACTATGATATATGGTATTTTCTAGCATTGAAAATGTAGTTTTTTTCATAATAAAACATAATAAAATTGGTTGTCAACACAAAAAGAATCAATCCCTTGTGAGTAGAATTATCTAACAAAATATACACAAACATGATTCCATGAAATTCAACACATTTGAGGTGGGAAAGGATACAAAATATCTAATAAGTAAATTCAAAATATGTTGTATAAAAACCATAAGTTCTATGGAAATTATATGAGGACCTTAGAATGAACCACAATGTGTATGTAGATGTATTATTTGACTAGGTGGTTTTTTTGTGGATTAAATGTGTGGTCTATGATAAATTCATGAATATGTAAAGATAATTATGTGAATCATGATAATACTTCCAATTCATGTCAATCTAAATATATCTATATTGGAACATAATGATCTACAGTATATGACATTGGGTAGTCTGTATCTTACTCTTATCACATACAAGACGATAAATGTTGATAATGAGTCTATAGAAAAAGGGAATCCCAAATAGGTTTCATTCATGTCCATGAAGAATCTCAGTATTTAATATTTCCATTAAGATGAAGATATGGATGAGGTCATGTTATTAATTTCCTCAAATCTATAAATATTTAAAGGAATGATCTAATGGAAACATCTATTTAAATGAATTCGATATGGAAAGGCTAAAAATATTATAGCAAGGTGCCCCATTAAGTTAAAGTATGGTGATAATGATGATGTCAACATATTGATGATGAATTCTTCAGCCTATGTGAAAGGAATGAAAATTTTTAAGACAAACATCATTAGAATGAATATTCATCTTTCAAATAAAAATGGAAATTCAAAGTCATATAAGGTTTATGTTATGGAGAACTAAAAATCTCAGGGATAAAATTTTATAGTGGTAGTTATAGGAAACTGCTAGACAGGTGAGTAAAGATACATTGATGATTGAGAAGTGGAATGATGGTTTGATAACATGGAAAATTTAGAATCCTCTATTTAATTGATAGATGTTTGGAGAACCAAAATTAAGAAATACAGTAGAGTGGTTCATGATGAGATATTTTATATGCAGTAGTTTGAATAATATATTTTTGAAAAAAATTGATAAATTGAAACATTTCAGTTATCAGTGCCAGAGATTTCAATAATGATTTTTGAGTACACGCCCAAAGTTGATAAATTTAAAAGAGTGATTGGTGGTTTGAATAACACTGAAAAATATTAAGTCATTCATATCTAAGAACATTAAGAGTATGTTTTTAGACTGGAAAAAATTTAGAAGATGAGGCGATACAATTGGATACTAGTATGACATTTGGAAATAAGATCACTTAGGAGACAAAAAAGATTCACGAAGTGCAGAGTTATCCATAAAATAGAATCAAGCATCATGTATAAATAGAAAGGATAGTATATGGTGTGATCAGAAAAGAATTAATTATTACTCTTAGACCACAAGGGCCCATAATAGAGTTGAAAATTGATTTATATAAAAATTGGAATAATATGTTTAAGTTGAAATAATGAAAAACTGGTCCTGTAATAACGACTCGCTAGAATTCACCTTTTATTAGGTGTTATTAATGTGGAAATACAGAACATTCCAAAATTGTATGTTCCATATAAAAAATCTAAAAAATTAAACAAGAAATGAAAAGGTATTCACATTGAGTTCAATATTCCAAAAATTATTTTTATGGTGACTATTTTTTATGTAAATGGTCCGAAAACATGGATATTTATTTCTCATCCAGAATGCTATTGAATGTGCCAATGTAGATCTAACAAGGTCCGATGTAACAACTAAAAGAATCATTTCATGATTTGAAAATGAAAATTTTATTTTTATTTATGCAAGATGAATTTTTTCCTTCATACTCTGTGGAAGATCGACAATATAATTCTACAATATATATGAAATCAATGATGATTATATTAAAGAAAAGATATGTGAACGAATTGGTTGTAGTTATTTCAATTAAATAATCTAATTGTTAGAATGAATTTGAAAAGAATTTTATGAAATATTTCCTATTTTAAGGTCATATATGAACATCAGTTTCATGAAGGAAATCAGTTTTGTAAAATATTTAATAGTTTCATAAAAGGATTTAAGTTGCATGAAATTAAAAGTTTCATGGTGGTTTGAATTTTATCTTAAATAATTAGTTATTTTAATAAATGTTGGAATAAGTTTGTTCAGTTTTTTATCATGCATGAATTGGAAATATTTTCCCATTAATTTAGTGGTAATGTATTATTCCTTAGGTGGATGATTGTAGGAAATAATGATGCTCTGAATGGGGTGTCTAAACAATTGATTCTGATAATAAATGGAAGAATATTTTGAATGATTTGAGAGAAAAAATTATTTGAGAGATTTGGGATCATTTAAATTGTGATTCGTTGAATCCTATGAGGGATAGTAATTTTCCTACAGAAATTGTAAACCAAAGTGTTCTTTAGTAGTTTTTGTACATAGGAAGGTTCCCTTGTTTTATACTTGTACATAGCCCATTGTGAGGGAACCAGGTATAATTAATGTGTGTAACTAATGATTTCATTTCTTCTCATACATTTCTATGGTAATATGAGTGAATAATGTTTTTTAAAATAAATAAATAATGTCTAAAGAGGTACTTATTTTAATATTTCAAACAATGGATAACCCCAACCCTCCCCCCCCCCACACACACTAAGGGCATTTAATGTAGGTGTCTGAAGGTTTGATATATTAATATTTTATTTTTATTAAGAGTGGTTTTTATTAATATAATCATTTTTATTATATAATTTCAACTATGTTTTATCATATTCGTTTTAACCTCTGATTTTCACTTATTGCAATACTTTTTTTAAAAGGGTGGGATACTCAACAATATATTTGAAACTCTTCACTTCATCATAAAAAAATAAACTCATATTATATCATGAAATCCCTAAAAGCATTTAAAATAATATCATTATCCTTTATTACGTGGATTTTGATCTCATATTTTCTTCTTATTTCACAACAAATAAGAATATTGTTCAACGACAGTGAAATAATCACAAGAATTATTGTCATGTGATGAGATATTAGACTCAAACTTGTATGATAAAATTCAAATGGGTTTTTACTATAATATAATCATCAATAATTTCTCTACATCCTCTATTGTTATGAATAATTACACTAACTGTCTTAAATTATTCATTAAAATAATAATCTATATGACCTCTAACATCACAAAAATACTATCAAAATTTTTTAAATATTATTCTTTATCATATTTTTCATTAGTAAATTCTATGAATTTATTCCAAAAATTCATTAGTTGTATTCAAAACCATTACATTTTTTTCACCCAATCAAATAATGAGCAAGGTTTAGTGTTCCTTATGTTCACATGAATTTATACAATTTTTTACAAATTGAGATGAGGAGTATGACACTTTTTGAACTATATAATTTTATTGGACATAATAAAGGACATATTTTCATGTTATTGAAGATATAGATAAATAATTTCCTTCCCAAAACAAAACATGTTCTCTTTAAATGCTCAAATCCTATTATGATTGATGGTTGGTGTTAACACATACTAATTTCAAGAGAAATATTCAAGAGAAAACCAATATCTAATACCAATTTATAGTATCACTTATGATGTTATATACATTAATAGGGGGTGATTGGTGTTGATAAAAAATTATAAATCCACAAACACCCACTATCATATTCAATAAAAGACACATCTGATTCCAAATATTATAAAAAAATGAACATGATAAATTTGATAACAAATGTTTTTTCAAATATGAATGGATACATCCACAATGTATTTTGGTATTTATCCCATTAAAAAATATAAAATCTATTATTATCTAGAAGTACCTATAGAAAAAATAATAAACATGAATTGACTATAGTTATTTGAAGTATCTAGATAGGAACAAGCACCAAATGGTTACAACCAAAATAGAAATACTCTATTGAATAATGATAACTAGTGCATGTGAAATTCCCAAATAGACTAATCTAATCATGATATTCTTAATCCCACCCTTTAATAGGAATATACATAGGTTGTTCACATCTCACAATATTGTTTCAAAAATTTTGGATCATTATTAAAAACATTTCTCTTTTAGTTCTATTTTTATATACTTTTCATATCTCACATTGATATTTATTCAATCATAAAATATAAAAACCCTTTAATAACAACTATTTATTTATATATAAATCTAAATAATAAAAAATCATTTAAACTAATCATATATAATATCTATATAATAATTTTCTTATATCCATGTGGTATCCAAAGTTATCACAATATTCAAATTCCATGACATTTTTATTATTAATGCTACATTTACACGATAAAATGCATCGAAAATATTTTGGGTTGGAGAAATTTCGCATACCATGAATGTTTTTTTGTATAGTTACATCAAGATATCTCATATCATAGTGTGAAATATTCTATTATCTCATTCTAGTGTTTTTCCAATCTCTCAGAATAAAAAATCATGGAATGAACTCCCATGTAACAATCTCTTCATTATGATCTATGGAATGAACCTCTTTTAAAGATGTTACTAAATATAAACTTATATAACTAGGTTCTACTTGTTACACATTCTCATACACCATTTTGAAAGAGCTTCCCCAATATGATGAATCGGTTACTCATACTCTATATTAATCATCATTGAAACCAGTTACGGGATTCATGAATATAATTATATTCCTTATTTTTTAATCAATTATGATTTAACCATGAATCAAATTAATTGTATCTCCATGAGATCATATCATTTAAAATTATATAGAGAATCTTACCTAACTATTCACATTTTACAAACTAGTAAATTTTAGGTGTGATATCATTCATATCTACACATTTGTATAAACAATTAAGTATCATACAAAGAAACGATTAAAAAAGCATAGATTCAATAATAAATTTCCAATTTTTTAGTGTGCCTCGCATGTACCCTTATATAAGATGGAATTTTTCAATTTTACAGTATTATACAACACCATAATATCTAGGAATCCTCTCTATAAATATATTTTTATTTAAAAACATCCTCAACCGTTGAAATTTATCTAATTTTTTTTAAATTAGTATAATAAATAATATATTCATAAATATTTATATCCATTTTTTTAATCATTTGGAACATGTGTCAACTCTAAATATCATTAGGCTTGACATATGATTCAATTACAGTTCTCTAAATACATTCTAATGAACACATCACCAATGCAACCATTATTTAAAATAAATAAAATCCATATCCCCATGTACTTGAAAAACATACAACATAATTTGAAAATGGGTCAAATAGACCACCATATGATGTTTTTTTATCATCCATTCATTTGTAAAATGAAACAAGTTGATCATCACCACCTTGACTATATAGTTTTATGAATAGTGAAATCCCTTATTGTGAATCATTTTGATTTTTATTATATATCTACATTAAATTTCTATGAAACCTTTCACATTTCTATCATATTTATTCCTATATGAGGTATGATTTTTCACTCCCATCGTATAGAAATAGCTTTTGTTCACACCACCACTTATTTTAGATCTTCTATATCAAATAAATAACTACCCTTCCTTTTACATATCTCCATTCTTTAAAATTTTATTTCTGATGAGTTCAATCTTTTTTACTTCATCCTTTTATATTCCCTCAATTTGTCACTATAGCAACTATTACCCCAAATGGCCTAAAATTTATATTCATTTAATTTTTTTAACTAATACTTCTAGGATCATAAAACTATAATACTAGAATACATTTTTGTTATGTATCATAACATAACCCAAAATCATTTCTTTCATAGAGACCAAATAATATATCATGTGGTAATTATTTTCATGGGTTAAACCATATAATATTCCACCCAAAGAATATTCTAATAATGTTCACCAATTTACAACTGACAATGATTTGAATGAAATAGTTCATTAAACCTTGGTAGGGTTACCGTGGTTCCCCAACATTGTCTTGATCATCTAAGCATGAAAGATAAAAGACACCCTTGTTCATTAGAGATTGATGAGTCATTTTTTCACATAAAACCATTTAAATTACACTATGAATATTTGTAAAAATAAAATAACCATATTTTTAGTATAAAGTTTTTGAGATCTGTCAACATGTAATGTCATGCACCATGTCTATGGATATAGTCCTTCCAAAACCTATATTGAAAAAAACATCCACTTGGATACCAAAACCTGAGCATTTTAGATTACATCACACTCTATTGATAACATCATAATCGAACTCTAACTAATACATAACATTCAAATTGTATGGTTTTATATAACTGCGGAACTTCCACTCAAATAAACTAGAAGAACATTTAATTTCATTGTGAAACATAGAAAAATGAGGTCCTTTCTACCACTGAATAGAATATTGTTTCAAATAATTCATGGATCATCCTCCATAATAATGGAAATTATATAAATGATAGGAACATTCAAAATTAATTTCCAAATAGATAGATATTTTTATATTCTTCATAAAATAAGATTTTATAAATAAAAATTATCATGGAGAATGTTTTTCCCACTTCAGGCATTGAAATGCATATGGGTGACTTCGCAGAAATTGTTTCTGTGGTAGGAAAACCTAATTGTTATACTTTTAGAATTTTATTATCTTCAAGATAACCGTCCACCATATCAAATTTTTTACAATATGAAAAAACATCATTATTATAGGTTTAGTCTCCACAAACTTTAGGTTCTTCCCCTAGATGATCTTCCAAGACTCTCAATATTTCTTAGACTTGACCACCATATCAACAATGTATCCCCATAATTTCTCCATGGTTCATCATAATAAATTTTATAAAACAAAATAGAATATTACTTAAGTAAACAACACCCACACTATTCTGCCTTTCCATTGATGAATGTACAATGTAAAATAGACCTATGAGATCAATCAAAACAGGCATTGATTTCAATTCAATTGTTCCAATACTTCAAAAATAATAGAATTTATTCCTACATTGATATGCTTGAATTAAATGAGAATTAGAGAGCATCATAATTTTATAAATACCATTACTCACGAATTCATAACCCATCATGGATCTTTGTCAGGATAAAAAATCATTCCACAAATAGTAATATCCATGAACCCTCTAAGTGAATCACACACCATAAAGAAACATTAATTCCTTTATTTTATGTAGTCATTGAATTCTACTTTTTATTGGAATACAATGTTATTTATAAATTTATATTGTTAATTATTTATAAGGAATCACTACTTTTCTAAAAATAATGAGTGATCCCAAGCTTAAACCACCAAAAAAGCTATCTCATACTTTAATATACATTGAATGATGAAATCATAGATCCATCAAAACTGATGTAATAATATTAATAGTTACATGGAATTAATTATACCCACCACCTCGTGAATTTTTTTTAAAAAATATAAAAAATTCTTTCCAAGATCAACATTTTAGCCTAGGATTATCTTACCAATTTACCATTTCATTGAACTTCTATATGGAAAATTCAACACCGACCCAATGTCATATAATTTTTCTTTTCACTCATTAAAAATATTAGTGTCAACATCAAAATAACTACTAATATCTACTTGGGGAAGGTTCATGTGAATTGATTCATCCCTTGATAATATGTCTATGTTATCCAGGGGGAATGAATTGTAATCTGGATTTGTAATTGGGATTTTTTGGGTGATATATTCCATGCCTCAAGGGATGAATCAATTCACATGAACCTTCCCCAACTAGCCAAAAGTATTCGAAAAATAACACATCCATCAAGGCACTAGATTTCTAGGATCATAATCCACTACAATGACTCATAAATCTACTGTAAGACACAAACCTTCCTGCTAAATTGTAAATTAAAAATGAAATTATAAAAACATAAATTTTCTAAAAAATAATAAATAATTATTGGAGTATACTTAAAATTATTACAATAATTCAATTTTTTTAAAATGAAAAAATTCATAATGAAAACATCAAGTGAACCAATGTAACCACCATGTGTCATAACTACACTAATAATAAAATAAATTTTTAAGGTAATTATTTTTTGTATATAATTCATAAAAAAAATTCAAACAATAACTGGATATAAAAATGGAATCATTTACAAATCATGAAATTTTATTGTATCTCCATCAGTAGTATCTCTAGAAAATTTTATATCATCTTCTCATATAGATATAGTCGATTGGACAATTTTTTATTCTTAAATTTAAAAAACATCATGTTAATTCATTCCAAGCAGAGTAACCCCTCCTCTATACATTTCCACGGAAATATTCCAATTAGAATCAATGTTGACAGAGTAAACCATCCCAACCATTGATGTTAGTATGAAGGGATTGTTCCAAACTTGTTCATCTTTATATAGTTTATAATTATTGTTTACCAACAAAAATTGATGGTAGATAACTTTCATTCCACAAACCTGATTGACCCAAACCCCTGCTAACAATATATAAATTAATCCCAGACCATAAATAACCTAAATAATAAGCCTCAGTAATCCATAATAATTGCCTGCATAAAAATATGAACATCTGACACCACTATTCTATATTTCTCAATTCATGTAAATATATCTAATACAGAATTAGAGTTCATTAGAATACAAAATATTTTAGTGAAATGATATAATAAGTGAGACATCAATTGGTTTGTGGAGTCATTCGCTCACTATATGAGTCCTTAAATCATGCATCTTGTGAATATGTAAATTTCACAAAATTTAATGGATAATATGTTCTGAAAAAATAGTTACATTATATTAATATTAAATAAATTATTTATTAATATGTGAGTCTTGAATCACTCTTGAAATTTGATGGTATGATTTGTTTTGGATTTAATGGCTAGTTTCATGGGGAGTATCTCATTTCAACTCAACAATATGTAGCCTAAATTAAAAAAAAAGAAAAGGTACATAATAAAAATACTATATAAACACATGGAATAATAAATTAAACATGAAAATTAATGTATCAAACTCATGACCAATTCAGTTTTGAACAACCCATATCGATGATATTGAATGCAGTCATAGTTATAAATATCAGACATTATCCATTCTCTAATTGGACATTCGTTTTTATGTGAGGTATTTTCAAATTTTGTATCATCCTCGGAAATACATGAAGCACAAAAATTAGTTCACCCATCCATCAAGTATCGAATTGTAATTGAATCTTTCGGATGAGCATTGGAGCACACATAAAGTTCCAATGTATTTAAGTATAACTCTATTGGATACATCCACCTAAAATAAAATAGACTGCCAATATTAAATTAGCTAGTTAAATGAAAATCAATGTGGACCTTGAAATCAAAAAAAGGAGGAAACAATTTCTATTGATTACATAGTTCAAGAACAATCATATCCTGCTACTTTTTAAAATCATTCAATTAATGATTCCTTGAATAAATATATTTGAAAAAATAATAAACTCCAATCAGTGGAACAACAAACACGATAAGTATGAAATATTGAATTGTAATTATGTTTAAATTTTTAAGTAGAATATGATTCTCATGACTTTTTGTAAGAACCCGGATCTTCATTTCATGTATGTTTTTCATTTTCTGTTCATTTTAGAGAAAAGAGGGAAATCTTGAAATTTCCTAAGTACACGCTATGTACTTTATAAGTACACGCCATGTACTTTGATGTTGCGCCAGGCCGTGTGCTGGCCGTGTCCAGGCCACACACACGGTGTGTAGGGGTGATGTGGAGGCCGCTTAAAGTGGAGTATGGGAATGCCAAGTACACGTTGTGTACCCTTTAAGTACATGTCGTGTACTTTCTTTTTTTAATTAAGTGGATTGGGGTCGCGCCTGACGGACAGAACTCGCTTCTTCTTCAGGTTCTTCATCTGTCAGAACCTGTATAGCCACAAAACTTCTCTGATCCCCCGTCTATTCTCCAAATTGACCATCGTTGATTGTGTTGTAACCTTAGCGGTAAGCCCTTCCTTCTCCTAGATCGTTGTTTTCCAATTCCTCTTCTTTCTCTAGATATCATGGGTTGATCATTTTGTGAATTTTCATAGATCTACACTGTTCTAAGAAGAATCAGGCCTTGTGGTTCAAGAATAGTGATCTCCTAGGATCGAGGTAGATGGTTTGTGCCTTTTTGTAGGAAGTATTTGAATATTTTTGTGCAATTCCCCCAATTCTGTTGAACGGGGTACTGTGTGTTTACTATTTGTTCCCTTGTTGTGTGCCTGCTTTGCTTGATTTCATGAGTAGAGGTCAATTCTTGTGAATATGGAAATTTTTATTCTGCTCTGGATGTTTTTCCATGCATTTTTTTTCCTATTAGGCGTTTTTTCAGTTGCCATGCCTAGTTGTAGTCTCGTGGAACGGTTGTACTGTTATGCTGTTGTGCTTTAGAATGATATCCAAGTAGTTATTGAGGTTTACTTGGGTCAATACGCGCGGTATGAAAGTTTGTTTTACATAGGGATGTGAGAACCTATTGTAGTGGACCATAGGGAGAATGGACGTAAGGGCTTCTCTAGAGTGTCTTATTAATTCGATGTGAGACCAAAGGGGGAATTGATGATTAGTTCTTCCTCAGAGAGTCTTTAGTTCCTTTATGTGGGCCATAGGGGGAATGAGACGTTGAGTGCTTCCCCATAGAGCTTTTATTACAATACGAGACAACATGGGGGAATTGACGATGAGTTCTTCCTCAGAAAGTTTGTTCTTCAGCTGGACCAGAGGGGTGAGACTGTGTGTGCCTCCTAGAGGGTTGCTAATAATTTTAGGTTGAACAATAAGAGTTTGGATGTGGGAACTACCTAGGGGGTTACCTGTTGTTCTACTTGTTGATTGGATATTACTTGTGTACTTTATATGTTAGACACTATGGATTGTAGCTACTCTGTGCTTTCATGTTTACTGCTTCCTATTCTTTTACTTACCATGTATTCAATAACTATTCAACACAGTTCTTTGGGTGGTTTCCTACTGGGACCTTTTCTCACACCCTATTGGGGCCATGCTTTTGGGCCCAAACAGACTATATTATTGCAAGTATAGATAAGGTCAATCTCCCTTCTACTTCAGGTACTTGACATTCTGTGGAGCTGGAGAGCATGGGACCCAGCTATGGCTTGCGATGCTAAGGAGTTTACCTATTTTCATTTTCACTTTGGTTTAGTATTATATTCTTCATCTTGACTTGTTTGGCTACATTCCTAGACATATGTATCATGCATCATTTAATATACATGTGTGCGTGCTCTAGTTGCTTACTGTTAGTCTTCCGCTATTTATCGTTTACTCTTGTATGGATGGTTACAGTTCCTACTGTTGTATATTTGTATTTATTTTGCTGTGTACTCTACCAATGAGGGAATAGTTTTCCCACTATCACACTCAAGGCCCTCACTACTAGTCGGCAGCCTCTGGCATTTGGGGAAATGTGCTTGAGGCCGTGTGACCAACCGGGTACAGGGTGCCTCTAGGTGGCTTCTGGAACCAGGACGCTACAAAGTGGTATCAAATGGTTTATTTTCTATTTATTTTCTATTTGGATACTTTATCCAGGGATAATACGGATTCGGTACTTGGTATTAAGATTTGCTCGGGAGTATTTAACCCATGTACAGGGAAAATCCAATGTACCTCGCTTATTACAGTTTTCTAGTTTTTCTATGTTATAGTTGATCTGATTTCACCTAGAGTGATTCACATGCTTTTTGTTTTTATTGTTGTTGATATTGTGGTTCTATTTATGTCGCCACCTGATGATATGAGGGTATGCCATCTCATGTCTCATATAGGAACTTATTAGAAATCACATTCCATGAATTCTTGCCATGACATATAAGGTGCATTAGCAATTTCATATTGTTGTGATATAAGTTGTGTATATTATACATGATTTTTTGATAGATACTTTGATAATGTATCTGTAGTTTTATAGAGAGGTTGTTTGTATTGTACCTTTCTTAAATGAACGCCAAATTTTGGTTCTTGAGGTGTTATGGGCCCTCATGAATCGTAACTTGGTGGATCATTGACATTTTTCCCTTATATATGTTATGTAGGAGATGCCAATCTTTGATTCACTGGGAGTATGGTCCCTCACCTTTCAGAAATTGGCACCTTCAGGCTTGTTTATCAGTGTTTTCTGGGCTTCAGTGGAGTTTTAGAGCTACTGCTTAGAAAAACCCAGAATACACAGCGTATACTTTATATATACATGCCGTGTAGTTTTTAAACCATGTCACTGACTGTGTGAGCAGAAACATGGGTTGTGAAAAATCTTCACTGGCACACCGTGTATAGTAGGTACACGCCGTGTAGTAATGAGTCTTGTACCTGGCTATGTCACGAACAACACGGGTTGGGGAATATTGTGTAATATATGTTATGTTTTGTATGAACACGCCATGTTGCCTTGTTCTAGGTACCCGGCCGTTTCACGAATAACACAGGATTGTGTTGTCTCCTTCTATACACACCGTGTCTGATCGGAAAACGCCGTGTAAGGGTCAGTCGTGTACCCAACTGTGTCTCCAACAAAACGGGTCGGGAAAAATCTTCAATTACACGCTGTGTTTGTTTGGAACACGCCGTGTAGCCTCAGCCGTGTAACCAGCCATGTAACTAATGAAACGGGTCGTTGAAACCTTGTCTACTACATGCCGTGTCCACAGGGAATACACTGTGTAGTCTCAGTTTAAGAAGACTGGGTGGGTTAGCCATGCAAGGAGACTCGGGAAGGGAGATAGAGTTAAGTACACGCCGTGTAGAGTTTATACACGCCGTGTAGTCATGTTTTGTAAAACTTGACTGTTTCCTTCTCATGTTTTCGTTTCATACTCTATTGTTCTTTTTCCTCGATATTCCTGATCTAAGGTATGCTTTTGATCTTTCAGAGCTATGCCTTTGAGACGTCCTCCGGTTGTGTGTCAGTTTTAGGATAGTGATCAGACGCCAGTTATGGATGATGAAGGCCTTCTTGCCGATCATGCAGTCATGCCAGCCTTGGCACCAGCTATCGTACCAGTTTCATTCACTGATGCGTAGTTTAGGGAAGGCTTCATGAGGATGATGCAGACCTTTCAGGGAGCACCACCTTCTTTCATGACTATGGCATACTTGACGCCAGTTTTCCAGCAGCAGCATCATCCTACTTTCTCGGGGGAAGGAGGAACACAGGCTGCATAGTCATGGATGGAATCCATGCTAACTATCATTGAGCATCTAGAAACGCCTCCAGAGAGGCGGGTCAAGCTTGTTACCTATATTCATTGGGACTCCACCAAGAGGTGGGCGATGTGATCTCAGAGGCCACTCATCAGCAGGTTATGTCTTGGGAGGAGTTCCAGCGCGTAGTTTATGACTACTTCTACCCAAAGACCCTGAGGGCCGATCGAGCCTGGGAGTTCCTAAGTCTAGAGTAGGGCACTCATTCTATTATAGAGTATTTCTCTCGTTTTATAGAGATACAGCATTTCACACCCCTTCATGGTGGAGATGGGATGTTCTTAGCTAAGAAGATTGAAGATGGTATCATGCGGTAGATCTGCTCGCAGTTGAATATCATTCAGTTGACTTCCATCACTTCCATCGTCAACTAGGAAATCATTGTAGAACATAATCTGAGAGACTCCGGAGCTACGATCCTGGTCGGTTATGCTTCCATAGCTAGTATTCCTCCATTTGATGGTAGGAAGTGCCGTAGGGAGCCTACACATGGTGATCCGAGGAGGTGAGATACATCTTTAGGTAGCCAGCTAGTATGCTACCAGTGTGAAAGGGCAGGGCACACAAGGCCACAGTGCCAGAGATACCCAGTGGAGTGCCAATATTGAGAAAATATGGGTCACCTTCAGCGTTTCTACTAGGTTTTCTCACCAGTATCTAGTGGCGGGGGTTCTTCCATGACTCCTCATTCAGGAGCAGCACCTCCAGTTTCTCACCAGTCGGGGAACATGAGTTCTTCTTACCGTTCAGGCTGAGGTGGAGGTCGAGGCTGTGGCGGTCAGTCACCATTCCTTCAGCATCAGTAGGGAGGATCAGTTCAGTGTGGTCAGGCAGGGTCATAGGGCCGCGGGGCAGGCCAATCATTTGCGGTGGAGCAGTCTTTTCAGGAGCAGGATCCCAGACCTTCTACAGTTCGAGGTACGATCTTAGTAGCCTCAGTTTTATCTTCATCTCTTTTCTATACCGGTGTTATGCATAGATATATCGCTGTTGCTGTTGTGGAGAGCATTGGGCTCTGTATCTTGTCTTCTACCTACTTTTTAACACTAGACACAGATTTGGGGACGAGGACATCTAGTGCACGTCAGTGTAGAGAGTGCCACCTCAAGGCTGTAGGGTATCGTTCCATAGGGGATCTATATGTCCTAGAGATCACAGTCTATGATTTCATTCTAGGGATGGACTGGTTAGTTCCCTTCTAGGAATTTGTCAACTGTTATCACTGCAGTGTGAGTTTCATTTCACTTGAGGGTGAATCTTTTCTTCATAGGGGCTAATGGGATGTTCGGGAAAGTCGAGAAGGACGTGAGCATCATGGGATAGGAAGGGTTACGACCCAGATTGATAGTATTTATCTAGATTATTAGGGGACTTTACATATGGACTTTCTTCCCGTTGTAGAACGCTTAAAATATGACTTTCTAGAGGATTTTTCAGGTTTGCCTCCAGAGCATGAGGTAGACTTCTCCATTGAGCTCGTGCCAAGAGCGGCAACAGTGTCCATTCCTCCCTATAGGATGGATACACCTAATTTGCAGGAGCTCAAGAAGCAGTTAGAGGAGTTGCAGGAAAATGGTTTCATCTGACCCAGTACTTCTCCTTGGGGTTCGCCTGTCCTGTTTGAGAAGAAGGAAAATGGCACCCTTAGGCTCTGTGTAGATTATCGGAAGTTGAACCAGTTGACGGTCAAGAACCGATATCTCTTGCTGAGGATTTATGATCTTTTTTATCATCTTCGAGGAGCCCGTGTGTTCTAAAAGATCGATTTGAGGTCCGGTTTTCATCAGTTGTGTGTTAGACCATCAGATATACCTCTAATAGCCTTCAGGAGCAGGTATGGTCTCTACGAGTATATGGTTATGCCGTTCGGTCTCACGAATGCACCAGTAGTTTTCATGGCACTAATTAATTGAGTGTTCCATCCTTAAATGGATTCCTTCATCGTGGTGTTTGTGGATGTTATGTTGGTGTACTCTCACACTCATTAGGACCATGATACCCATCTTGAGATCGTTCTGAGTACACTGAGAGAGCATCAGCTTTATGCTAAACTATCGAAGTGCCACTTTTGGATGGATTATATTCACTTCTTGGGTCACGTCATCTCAGAGTCAGGAGTATCTATGGACCCTGAGAAAGTGAGAGCTATAGTTTCTTGGGAACAGCCAAAGAACGTTTTTGAGGTACGAAGTTTCCTAGGGCCGGCTGGATACTACAGACGCTTCATTCAGGACTTTTCACGCGTAGCACCACCATTGACAAGTCTGACCAAGAAGGGGGAAAAGTTCTCATGGTCAGATGCTTGTGAGTCAGCCTTTCAAGAGATGAAAGGAAGGTTGACGTCAGCACCGATACTAGCCCTTCCAGAGCCAGGAAAGAGCTATACTGTTTATTGAGATGCTTCAAGTGTCGGGTTGGGAACTGTGCTTTTGCAGGGAGATGGAGTCATTGCGTATGGGTCTCGGCAGTTGAGGACACACGGGAGAAACAACCCAACGCACGATCTGGAGTTGGAAGCTGTTGTTCATGCCTTGCATTGTTGGAGACATTACCTTTTGGGATAACACTTTGTGGTTTTCACTGAACACAATATTCTCAAGTACATATTCACTCAGTGTGATCTGAATCTGAGATAGTGGAGGTGGGTCGAGTATCTTCTGTATTTTGATTTCGAGCTTGCCTATACGCCGGGAAAGGGCAATGCAGTGGCAGATGCATTGAGCAAGAGAACTCAGATTTAGCCAGTTCATGAGGCCAGCAGTGAGTGGTAGCTTATGTCTATATTCTCTGAGATGCATCTGGAGGTGCATGATAGAGAGGGATAGACTTATCTATCTTCTTTAGCTGTTACATGTACCCGTCTTGATCGAGTGTATATAAGGAAGATATCAGACTCAGAAGGATTAGTCATGTGGGAAGGTGTGTCAGGAGAGGACCCTATTCTGGGATGGACAGTGGGCGAGGATGAGATCTTGCGTTTCCAGGGATGCGTATGGGTGTCAGCACACATACGCAAGGAGATGATGTGGAATTTTCATTCCTCAGTTTTGGCAGTTCATCCTGGCGTCACCAAGATGTATTGGGATCTTCATCGCCAGTACTGGTGGCTAGGTAAGAAGAGAGATGTTGATAGTTTCGTCATGATATTTTCTACTTGACCGTAGGTGAAGGTGGAGAATCAGTGACCAGAAGGACTTTTACATCAATTAGCCATTCCTAAGTGGAAGTGGAATGATGTCATGATGGACTTTGAGAATGGATTACCGAGGTCTCCTCAAGGGAACGATGCTATTTGGGTTATCATCGACAGGCTTATAAAGGTTTCTCACTTCTTACAAATCAAGAAGATCTTTAGTTTTGATGATCCAGGATGACTATACATCTGAAAGATTGTACATCTTCATTGAGTTTTCCACTCCATTGTTTCATATAGGGATCCACGCTTTACTTCTCTGTTCTGGCAGGGGCTTCTGAGGGCATTGGGTACACAGGTACTTTTGAGTACAACATACTATCCCTAGAAAGATGGCCAGTCCGACCGTACGATCTAGGTGCTTGAGGATATGCTCTGAGTTTGCATTATAGACTTTGTCTGTTCATGGGAGAAGCATATCCCTCTTGTGGAGTTCGCCTATAACAACAGTTATCAGGACACTATTCAGATGGAACCTTATGAGGCTTTGTACGGTAGGCCATGTCGATCACCTTTATGCGGGCTAGAGGCAGGAGAGGTAGCTTTACTATGACCTCATCTTGTTCAGGAGACCTCAGAGTAGACCGAGTTGATTTAGAAGAGGATGGCTACAACACAGTCTCGACAGAAGTCTTAAGCTGATCAGTGGAGACAACCTCTGGAGTTCGAGGTCAGAGATCAGGTTTTCCTACGTGTTGCACCGAGGTTGGGACATAAGAGGATTCAGAGAGAGGGTAAGCTTTCACCACGGTACATCGAGCTGTTTGAGGTGCTCGAGGGAGTTGGTCTGGTTGCTTATCAGTTGCAATTACCTCAGAGGTACCAGGATATGCATGATTTCTTCCACGTTTCTCAGCTCTGATTTAATTTTCAGACCCATATCTTGTCTTTCAGCACAAGGAGGTTGATCTTGAAGCAGATGCATCTTTTAAGGAGCATCCTATCTGGATTGTCTATCATAGTACGAAGGTTCTCTATTGTAGGTCTGTTCATCTGGTACGGGTGCTATGGCAGCACGGGTGAGTATTGGACGAGACCTGGGAGAGGAAGGCCGATTTTTGATCGCGGTGGCCAGATCTGTTCGGTGTTTCCTCTTCTACGCCTCGCTATGGAAATTCGGGGATGCATTTATTTAAGGGGGGAGTTTGTAAGAACCCAGATCTTCGTTTCAGTAATTTTTTTCCTTTTCTGGTCTTTTATGAGAAAAAAGGAAAATATTGGAATTTCCTAAGTACACGCCATGTACTTTATAAGTACACTCCGTGTACTTTGATGTAGTGCCAGGCCATGTGCTGGCCTTGTCTGGGCCACATACACGTTGTGTAGGGGCGATGTAGAGGCCACTTAAAGTGGAGTACAGAAAGGCCATGTACATGCCGTGTAACCCAGAAGTACACATTGTGTACTTTCTTTTTATCATCAAACGGACTGGGGTCGTGCCTGACGGACAGAACTCGCTTCTTCTTTAGCTTCTTCATCCAAGAGAACCCGCACGACCGTGGAACTTCTCTGATCCCCCGAGCCTCCGTCCGTAACCTAAATCACCAACCGTCGATTGCATTGGAACCGCAGCGGTAAACCCTTCCTTCTCCTAGAGATTTGTTTTCAAATTACTCCTCTTTATCAAGTTATCATGGGTTGAGCGTTTTGTGTTTCTCCGTAGATCTACGTCATTCTAAAGAGAATCAAGCCTCGGGGTTCACGAATATCGATCTCCTAAGATCAATGTAGGTGGTTTGTGCCTTTCTTTTGGAAGTATATGAATACTTTTTGTGCAATTCCACCAATTCCCTTGAATGGGGTATTGTGTGTTTCCTATTTTTTCCATTGTGGTTTTCCTTCTTTGCTTGATTTCTTGAGTAGAGGTCAATGCTTGTGAATAGGGTAATTTTTAATGTTCTTTGGATGTTTTTTCATGCATGTTTTTCCTGTTAGGCATTTTTCTAGTTGTCATGCCTAGTTATAGGATAGTGGAACTATTGTACTATTATACCGTTGTGCCTTAGAATGATATCCAAGTAGTTCTTAAGGTTTACATGGGGAGATACGTTCTCTATGCATGTCTGTTTTACACAGGGTTGTGAGAACCTAGTGTAGTGGACAATAGAGTGAATGGATGTAAGGGATTCTCCAGAGTGTCTTATTAATTCAATTTGAGACCAGAGGGGAAATTGACGATGAGTACTTCCTTAGAGAGTCTTTAGTTCCTCGACGTAGGCCACAAGGAGAATGAGACGTTGAGTTATTCCCTATAGATACCTTAGTACAATATGAGACCACAGGGGGAATTTATGGTGAGTGCTTCCTCATAGGGTTTGTTCTTCAGCTGGACTAGAGGGGTGACATTATGTGTGCCTCCTAGAGGGTTTCTTGTACTAGTAGGTTGAACCATAATGGTTAGGCTATGAGAACTACCCAGGGGGTTACCTATTGTTCTACTTTTTGATTGGTTGTTACTTGTTTACGTTATATACTAGACATTGTGGATTGTAGCTGCTGTGTGCTTTCCTGTTTACTTCTTCCTGTACTTTTACTTTCCATGTATTCACTAACTGTTAGGCACATATCTTTGGGTGGTTTCCTACTCGTACCTTCTCTCACACCCTGTTTGGGCCATGCTTTTGTGCCCAAACAGACTATATTGTTGCAGGTATAGATAAGGGAAAACACCCTTCTACTTCAGGTACATGACTTGTTGTGGAGCTGAAGAGCATGGGACCAAGATATGACTTGCAATGCTGACGAGTCTACCTATTTTCTTTGTAAATTTGGTATAGTATTTTATTCAGCATTGTGACTTGTTTGGCTTCATTCCTAGACATATGTATCATGCATCATTTTATATACGAGTGTGCGTGCTCATGTTTTTTACTATTAGTCTTCTGCTGTTTGTCTTTTACTTTTGTATGGTTGGTTACGGTTTCTGCTGTTGTCAATTAGTTTTTCTTCCGCTGTGTACTCTACCAATGAGGGAATCGTTTCCCCATTATCACACCCAAGTCCCTCGCTGCTAGTCGGCAGCCTCTTGCATTTGGGGAAATGCGCTTGAGGCCATGTGACCAACTGGGTAATGGGCGCCTCTAGGTGGCTTCCGGAACCGGGACGTCACACTTTTGAACACATGGAACTTTATTCTCATCCTATTAACGTGCTTCTATATATTAATGAAATAAACATCAGTCGCCTTGATTGTATTAAAATTGATAGATTCATTACTTTCTCTTTTTTACTCATTATATACTATGTAGAAAGACTGTATTCTAAAATACCATCACCCTGCAATAAATTTAAGGTTTTTATCAATCCCACTCTCACAAATCATATCAATAATTTAATCTATCCTTTGGTCTCACCTTGACACCTAAACTGGTGAAAATTATTTTATCTCCCACATTTTTTTCAAAGTGCATAACATCTAAATCATGTTTTATAATATTATATTCCAAAAAAGTTAATTCAACAAAAATACTCAACATCAATCAATTATGATTGGGCTTATTATTTAGATATGGAATTAAAGGCAATGTAGGAGCCAATAAATTTGGATTTCATACATTGTGAAAATGTTTTCTTGATCATGTTGTGCAATAATTTAAACCCTGGACATTATTTTTAATGATGGGTGATTCTCTATAACCCCATGAAATGACACACTATATTTTTTTAACGTATGAAATGTAGGAACAAATCATCTATGGCCAATATATTCCCACTTTCTACAGTTCTTAAGAAATATAAATTAATTACTACTATTACTATAAGGGATGTGTCATTATGATTTTATAATCCAACGAGAGAACTTAAGATACCCTATGAAGTTGTTAATTTTCCATAATAAATAATCTTTATTCTAAACATTTCATTAATTTTTGAGTCAAAATTCATTACATCATATTCCAAAAATTCTAACAGATCATCATTAAAATTTTGTATATATACATTGATTTATCGCTAGGTACTCTCATTCCATCAATTAGATTTGAATGTAAAAAAAATGGTTTTGTCATACATACTCATGGGGGAAGGATGTATAGAACAAACACCACTATCCACTTACAATTTTTATCACCAACCGTTGACCATAATGGGTAAAAAACATCTTTTACCAAACCATATGAAACATTAAGACCATCTTTGGAAATTCCATTGCGTATTTGATAAAACTATTTTAATTCCAAACAATATATTGGGTGTGTAAATTTATCCACCTATTTGTATCTCTATAAATTCCATGTCACCTATTTTCAATTTAAGTTGGAATTACGAATCTCTATATTCACTATTTTAGTGGAAAATAATAAAACTAATTTTTGGAAACATGATTACCATGATTCAAGACTCTACTCGTAAGATTCTGTATACCTTGATTAATCTCATTGACCTTCTTCCATAACGAATAGAAAATAGTACAAGTATTGAATTAAAAATTATCTTATCCAAACATTGGACAGTTATTATGCCAGACATCAATGGTCTCATATGTAAAACCATGGTTGTTATTCAACATGAGAATTTGAAATATTGACTCTAGAATCATCAATCTAGAAGGGAGTGCATTCTTCAATAGTTACAACAACATGTAAAAATGTTATGTCTGTCAATTGATTCATGGACTTGAGGTGTAACAATTCAATTATTACAAAATATTAAAAAACATTAATAAATCCATGTTATAATTCAATACATTCATCATGAATATTTTTAAATAATTCCAATTTTTCTCAATCTATAAAAGAATTGGGATTAATCCCTCATACGTCTTCATTTCGACAATATTGTCTTTAGGTTGAAACAGACATATTATATCATTGAGAATTTTTTTTATAGAATAAAATATTCTCTAATACACATCCGTATTAATAATTCTATATTTGTGACACAAAACATACTCATCCCCTTGATGTTTCCATTAATTTTTTTCTCAAAACCCCATTTAGAAATAGATGTTCTCTCGCAGTATCTATTTTGAAGAGGAATATGTTTTCATGTTTTTATCAAGGAAAACAATTCAAATATCGTTAAAATCCAATAGGGAAATATATATATATATAATAATCCCCCCATAATATTTATCATAAAACCTATCTAGAATATAAATCCATCTCTTATCAATATCTCTATTTAATAGAAATAAAATAAATAAAATATTTTATTTAAAGTATAGATAAATTTATTTCATAAAAAATTATGAACCAATGAAGGAATAGTTTGGGGGAATTATAAAGAGATGAAAAAATACTAAATGATATGGAAAAATTAGGTGAATTTATCTAATATAGCCAAAATAATATTGGAAAACACAATTAATAAAAATAATGATTATTAGATAAAACTTAGTGTATAAATCATTAAATATGATAATGCAAGGACTATTAATTATATTATTTAAATAATTAACACACAATCACACTCACACACACACACATATATATTTTACAATGAAATATCTTATATAGAGTCACTATTCATATCAGTGAATGCACCTACATACAGATAAATTCTATAAGCAATTCTTTCAAACTAGAACAAGGGGATGACTTAAAAAAATAAATGCATGTGATGGTTGTAGGTGAGTGAAACAAAACAATAAATTAGGGACTGCCGAAAAACCCAAATTTGATCCCATCATCATGAATTTAATATTTTTTTGGAATTATTTATTTTAAATAAAAACTAATTGAATAAAATTTAAATCCTTAAAAAATGTTTTTTTACCAAGACAGAAATATAGAGAATTATGTTCTAGAATTGGCTAGGCTAACAATCCCAATATAACTATTAAATCACCATTTCATACATTATTTTAACTAATAGATTTGGTGATCAGCTCCATTACACCATAGAATACATTTAATAGATCATCATCAACAACTAAAAAATCCTAGTATAAAACTTTTAAAAAACTAGAAACAAATAAAAACTGAAAACCCATATACATGGTAGAAAAAAACATCAAATAAATAAATTCTATTGGTGTCATAGTGAGAGACATTGAATCAAATAGTAAAATTCCTCTTCACCATGTATGTTCACCCATTTTGTGGGCATGAATCCATTGTAAATAAAAATATTTTTCTATCACCTAATCATCCATTTCCAACATTCATTCCTTACAATCAAATTATGGAATGAGGGATGAAAATAACAGATGAAAATGATGTAACAATTGATTTGATTAATTTTAAAGGATTATAAAGTGTAAAAACACTCTCAATTACAATATTAATGAATTTTAAATAACATTTAAAAGATAAGTGATAATCATCATTGGTATAATGAAAGGAAAAATATATTTAATTACCATAATCCTAATGGAAATTCTTTTTAAATATCAATCAGAGACTAGATAATAATATAAATATCCTTACTCATAGCAATAAATTCAAAATTATAAATTATCAATGTTAAAATATACTTATCAGAATCATAGATATTGAAAAAAAGTGTAAAAATGCTTTCAATGTTTTAAATTAATTAGACAAATATAATGAACAAATCATCAGGAAGGGGG
Organism: Viscum album; assembly: GCA_963277665.1. Taxonomy (NCBI): domain Eukaryota; kingdom Viridiplantae; phylum Streptophyta; class Magnoliopsida; order Santalales; family Viscaceae; genus Viscum; species Viscum album. The sequence continues at coordinate 663,233,753 of OY728143.1, read as the reverse complement.
CTCAACAGTGGGTAAAGGTGGCGATGGTATGGGTGATCGATGATTGGGTGCGATAAGGGACTCAAAGATGGGGTATCTTTGAAGTATTTATGGTGGAAGGGGGTTTGATGGGGAGGATCAATGATGGTGATCAATGGGGGAAAGAAAAAGAGTTCTTGATGATGGATTGTGGGATCAATGGGAGTTTGATGGATCTATGTGAAGGCTCGACGATGGTGGGAGGGCTCGACAAGAGTCTAGGATGGAGGTGGCCTACTACTAGAGGGATGGGGGTAGATCTTTATAGAGGATTCATGTGGGGGACCAAGGACATTAGAGTAGTGGGGTAAATGAGAGATAATGGGAAGAAATTGAGATAGAGTGTGAAAAAGTAAAGTGTCCACCATATTGAGGCCAACCAATTCATCCCTTCATAAAATCTAAATTTTCTACTAGTGTATTCATAATTTAGTTACCAAAATGGTTTAATCACCAATAATGGGTTGGATGAATCCATGAATGTTTTTATGAATTCATTTAATTTCCAATTCCTCCCCTTGAAATTGTTTTGGTTATGGATCCACTCAATACTATATATCAATATCACCTTTAATGATATTTAAATATAAGATAAAATAACAAATAGTTATTGCAAAGTTCAACATAAAATCCTACTCCTTTCTATGTTGGTTATAAATTCTTATAAGGATTCTCTATAATACCAACAATTGAATACAACTAGTTAGACACCCCAGTTAAAATATTCCAATATTTGGATAGAAAACCCATATAATCCTTTTGTATGATTAGTGATACTCCCATATTAAAAGCCTCTAATATTTGGTTAGACACTTCATCTCATGATTTTTCTCCGGCAGTGACTACAGATTTAAATATATTCTTCATTAAATTTTCCACCAACACAATAAAAATTGATGAAAGTTACTTGTGTACTTCTTTAAGATATTCAGTATAGACTAAAAAATATAAAAAAAACTATTCTCAAAAATTACCTTTTAGTTCTTAAAATAATCAAGAACATGTGATCTAATTTTAAAAGTATTTATCAAATTTCAATCCTTGACACAAGCATCTCTCAGGGAGTGGAAAAAACAAATTTCTATATATTTTTAGTACATCATAGTGGCTGACCAGAGTTGTCTCGCATGGGGAGCGTCGCAGTTCATTTAATCACTAATTTCTAATTCTAATAATCTAAATCTTTCATGGTTTTTAATAATTATTAAAAACCATGGTTATTTGGGGTTTTGAATATAGTGAAATTAAAATAATGTAATGTAGAATTGAAATCTAAATGTAGATACAGACCGAATGTATATAAGAAAGAAAGGACTTGGTTCTAAGGTTGGATAACACTGACTCATTCATTATTTATTTATTGATTAAATTCAATTTGGTAATTAATTAAATAAAACCTCATTAATTAATTACATTCCTTTCATTTAAATATTGTGTGACTTTATCCAACAACAAGCACATCAAACCACACCTTCTCCAATAGTCAACTAGGATGACACCTAACCTAGAATGTTATCCCAAAAATACCCAGCTCCAATGTATTCTATTTCATTACATATGACAACACCAACTCCTCCATTTGATGGGTTTTTCTATGATAAGGGATGTGGAATAATGGATCAACATAATAGAATGGATATTGGATACAGTGTTGTGCTAGATGAACACTTCACCCATGCAATACTCCTTCATCCACTACAAATAAATTTTAAACATTTTAAATTCAAACTAAATAATGAAGAACACCATGAACCCCCCACTAGGTCCAAGCATTGAGTAAGTCAAATTCTATGGAGAACTGCATATAGATCACGATAGAAATACGGAAGAGAGAGATATAGATTTAGATTGGTATAGAAAAGGGGTATAAGAATAAAGGGAACACTTTAATATAAAACATTAATGAATTAAAATGGAAATGAAAACTAAAATTAAAAATAAAAAAAATAAATAAAAATACTAAATTTCTCTTGGCCTACTCGCCATTTTTTCCCATATGGTGTTAGTATGGGAACGAATCATTTGATAGGTTGGAGATCCTATCCTTTTATTGGCGGATTTATATCCTCTGAAATTTGTCTCATTTCTAGACCATTAATTGGCCAATTCATGCATGGATCTCTTCATAAAAGTTTTTCAAAAAAATGTTTTCTGATCACTTTCCAAATTTCAGCTCATTCTGCCTCTGGTTGTAGGATTTATGGTTAATTTATTAGAGTTTCCTATTTCGAGATGAAGGTTCCAGGAAACTTCCTCTAAAATTATAACATCCAATGGAACAATTAATGACTTCAAAACTCTCTCATGTTATTTTTAGAGGCTCTCATATGTGTCTTAGTTATATCCCATGTAAAATCACTTCAATTAGAGTAGTGTAGGTCGATATAGATGTATTTTCCCATTGTGTGGTCCATGTTGTCTACCCGAAAAAATCATTAACATCATTTATTTTTTAAGGCCTCTAGATGACCGATTCAGCCCCTAGAACAGATGAAAAAAATTAAGTAACTAAAACCATTATTCTAAAAATATTAATCATTTTGGAATTATGTTTTTCTAGAAATTGCCAAACTACCCTTGACGTAAAAATCTATCAAAAATACATAATTAAGCACTTTTCACAATTTGGACCATTTTCATTCTAAATTTCAAATAACCCATTATTTTTATAAAACAATTAAATTCATGGGTTTTATCGTTGAAAAAAATTAACAATTCATCATTATAGAATTAAAAATATGCACATAAATTTTCTATGTCAAATACCCCCACACATAAACGATGAATTCCATCAAACATAAAATTTCAACATAGAATTCAGAGGACACTAATAGTAACAATATTCAAATTCTAACATAATAAATTCATAAAAACATCAATGTTAAATCAAATTTTTAAAAAACGTCATAAAATATAAATTTAATTTCCAAAATTTTTTAAGAAACAATTAATTGATATATTTTTCTTTTCCCCATTGAAAAATGATGGAACTTCTTCTTTCATTAATTCTAGCTTCTAAATTCATTATTACTAAACATTCCACATCCTCAATTACCTCACCTTTGAATTTTTTCCTATCATACCTCATTATAAAATTCAAGAAGAGTTATACTTGTATCAAGAGAACATTCACCTTATCTATAAGCTTGTAAAAGAACTACTTTCTCTACTTTATAAAGAAAAAAGGCATATAAAATCACAAGAACATTCCAATAAATGTTTGAATGACTCTAAGGATTGATGTTATTAGGATTTAATGTTTTAAAAATTATGTCTCAAGGAAGAGTTTTATCTCTTAATAAAAATGAATGATATCAAAAAGTGGAATGAAATTCTCCACTTTAATGTACCAACACCAACTTCCCCAAAATCTCAAATAATGGTCATGATCAATGTAAATCATAATTAATGAATAGTTCATCCTCTTGATTTTTTAAAAAAATTTATTTATTCTTTTTTTTCGTAAGTTATGATTAGATAAAACCTCACTTACATCACCTAACAACATATGATAAGAATTTCATCGGTATGGAAAATATTGATTTTTGGTTCTCCCAAATCACAACCATTTTCTCGTTGTTTTGTTAATTTTTTCATATTTTTTCTAAGTCAAGAGGGGAAAACAATTAAGCACAATAAATGATTCCATAACCGTTTATAATTCCCAATATAGAACCCCCACACCTTATCCTTACATTGTACAACATCCCTTCCACCTTTATTCCCTTTCCCCAACACACTTCCGTTTTAAAATATCATGAAAATTACAAAGAGTAGGGTAGGAATGGATAAAAATGTCTTCAAACATGGATCATCCCTATAAAGGTTATTAATGGTATCTATAGGCTAAAAAAGGATTGATGTAGATGTGGTATTTATGGATAAGGTATTTTAAAAAGAATCCTCAATAATTTTAGAGGAATTTTTTGTACAGTCATTGCTTTGACATGTTCAAATGCAAGTTCTAGTGGGTGACATGTCCCCAGATCACTCAACAAATATGTTAAAGAATAAATAGGAAGTACATGGTCTAGAAATCCTCTCAGGAATGAGACATATGATATTTGAATATCACTCAAGGCATGATTTATAATAACAAATCAATTCACATAAATTTCATAAATTCAATGTATGAAAAATGGTAAAGAAATTTAATTTACATAAATCAACTAATTCCCTTAAAGCATAAGTCATCATTTAAATATCAATGATAAAATTTTGACATTTATTCATCCATTTTACTCATTCAATCTCATTAATAATGAAATATAAAACATTGCATCACAGGATTCCCAAGAAACTCATGTCTCTAGGATAAGTCAAGTGAAGTAAAAATTCAAGTGTGGTAATGAAATTCTTATCATTAAATTTCAAAACATGTTTTGGACCAAAAAATATATGTATTTTAGATTATTAAACAATAAACATTAACTCCCGTTTGAAATAGATCATCAGTCCTCTTCCTCTATTTAATGGTTCTTATTCCCATATATGTATTTACCAAATAGAAGTACTCACATAAGAATGAGGGTCATGTCGTTAAGGCTCAAAAAGATAAGGAGGAGTGGGTTGTATACTGGACTAATCTAAAAAAGAATTTAAAAAATAAAAATCATATAATGATAAATCATTGTATGATCCCCCAAGTGGGCCTTGAATTTTTAATGCCTCCAGAGGCTATTACCAGCTATTATCCAAATTCCGAGGGTGGATGAAGCTTATTTGATTTGAACCACGACATATGGATTTTCCCAGTATCAACATATGTGTTCTTCTTGAGTAGGACTCCATGGATAGAGTACACCAAATCACCCCCCTTCACAATGTGGTGTTTCTTTTATGTTAGGGGTAGGATGAAGTATGGAGCCTCATCTTCCTTCATTGGCACTTTTAAAACATTCTCGTTCTCTTCCTGTATTCCCTCAAAATAATATCGAAGGTCTTTTGTGAGCTTCAGGTGTTCCACAATAGGTATAGCTTCTTCATTCTCATCATCCTCTAAGACATAATAAGAGTCATCCAGTTTAATAAATTCAAAAATATTAAGGGAAATACATAAATTAGATTCAATAAAATCAAATGATTATGAGTTCAATATTGTATCATCTCCTTGAGAAGGTTCAGATTGAATTTGTTCCTTGTTTTAAAGATTACCTCAGAGTTTAATATCACTTGCTGGAGGTAGGTTGTTGAGCTCCTCCATCTTTACATCCAATTCCACCATGTTGGTAGTGTCTTCTTTTAGTGGAGTTGGCTATTTTTTTATTGAAATGATTGGGGAGATCAAGCAGTTTCTCACATTCATATTATAATTCGTCCTATTCCTATTGATCTCCCACTTGTGGATCAGTAGGGGAGTCTTCCTTATTTTCATCTCTCTCAGGTATAATTGGTTGACTGAGGATGAATGATTCTTCAGGTAACTCGACATTTACCTCCTCTGTTTCTTCAATGATGAATGGTTAAAAATCATCTACCACTACCTCGGCTTCTTTTTTCAGTTAATGGTCATGTTCCTCCATCGTTGCATGAACATAGTAAAATTCATATTTCCATTTTCCTCCCTAAATAATCCTGATTATTACTAATCCTTTCAACCTGGTCAATTTGATCATGATAATCAATTTATGGTTCTTGATATTGCACTTGCGAGTAATCTTCCAATGTTTAAAAATTTAAAATTTAATATGTCATGAAAAAAGAATTATTTTAGATTTATGTTAATGAAAAAGTAAAATATTTATAGAAATATGATTTTTGAAAATGTTATCAGAATTACTACTTAGCAACCAGAAAACGACGCCAGTTTGGGCGCACCCCTGTCGTGGGGCATGGGAAAAAATAATTTATATGTTTTCCAAGTGCATCACAGTGGATTACTAAATTCATCTCTCATGAGGAGTGTCGTAGTTGATTCAATCACTAATTTATAATTCAACTAATCTGAAACATTTTTTTGGTTTTTAATATATATTGAAAACAATGGTTTTTCTTCTTTTTGAAAATTGTTATGTTAAAATAATGCAATTTTGAATTGAAATATAAATGTAGATGCAGACAGAATGCATATTAGAAAGAAAGGTCTTGGTCCAAGGGTTGTATAACATGAGTTCATTCAATATTTTTTTATTTATTAATTTCAATTTTATAATTCATTTTATGAAACCTCATTAATGAATTACTTTCCATTAATTGAAATAGTGTGTGATTTTATCATGCCTCTGTCACCCCGAACCACACATCCTCCACTAGTAAACATGGATAACACCTCAATCTAGAATACTATCCCAAAAGACCCTACTCCACTATATTTCTTTTCATCCCTTATGAAAACCCAAATCCAATGATAATGGAGGGATAAAGAATGAATCAACAAAAAATGAATGGATAATGGAAACAATGTTATGGTGGATGACCGCCGCACCTGTGCAATACTCCTCTATCCACCACAAATAAATTTAAAACATTTTAATTTGAAGCTCAATAATAAAGAACATTGGGAAACCTTCCCTAGGTCTAATTCTTGAGTAGGACACTTTTCCATTGTGATGTTCACAGATATCAGGTTGGAAATATAAAAGAGAGATATTGAGATAGAGATTGGAAGAGAAAGGAGGTGGAAGAAGAAAGGGGATCATATTAATATAAAAAATATTAAACAGTTAAAATGGAAATGAAAACTAATATTAAAAAGAAATTAAATAAATAAAAATCCAAACTAGAATTTTTCGTCCTCCCTTTGGTTCCCCAGATGGTTTTGGGATGGTAAAGAATCATTTGAGAGTTATTATCACCTCTCCTTTTACAAGTAGATTTTTGTCCTCTGTAATTTGTTTCTTTTTGGGCCCATTAAATTGATTATTCATGCATGGAACCCTTCCTGAAAGTTCTTCATTAATTTTTGGGTCATTCCACCCATCAAATTTCAGCTTCTTTTTCCACTGGTTAAAGGAGATATGATTTTGTTATTGGAGGTTTATGTTTCTAAACGAAGGTTATAGGAACCTTTCTGTAAAATTATGACATACAGTGAAACGTTTAATGATTTAAAAACACTCTAAATTATTTTAGAGGCTCTTCTATGTTTCTGTGTCTGTTCCCAGATGGAATCACGTCAATCAGAGTCGTGTAGGCCGAGATGGATGTATGTTATGGTGGTGGGGTCCACATTATTCGCCTGAAAAAATAATTAACTTCATTGATTTTTTAAGGCCTCTTGATGATCGATTCATCCCCTGGTATAGAAGACAAAAATTATTTAAATAAAATAAGGATCGTAATAAAAAAATAATCAATCAATTTTTAATTATATGTTTCAAGAAATGGACAAACTACCCTTGAAGTAAAAATCTATCAAAAAATCCCGAATTAAGCAGTTGGCAAAATTTCGACCATCTTCATTATAAAATTAAAATTACCTATTATTTTTATAAAATAATTAAATACAAGGGTTTTATCATTGAGAAACAGTAACAATTCAACATTATTGGATTAAAAATATGCACATAAATTTTCTTGGTCATTTCTCTATATGATACACAGATATATAAGTTTCTCAGAATAATCCATCACAATGGATTGAAGATTTCTCAAAATAATCATCACCACAATCTCCATCACATACATGCACATATTTTTAAAAAATAAATACAATTATTTTAATATGTTATTTAATTTATTTCATTTTCAAAAACACTCATTATTTTATAATTCAAATCACTCATTTATATAAGTTATGAATAACACATTTATTACCCCTTAATTTTAAATATTAATTCTCACAATTTATTGGGAATTACAATTAATCATTTTCAATATGACTACCCAGAAGGGGTTGTTTATTATGTTTCCTCATTTAAAAATCACATATATTTAGTTTAAAAATATACCCATATAATATATTTCATCAACACATACACAAAATTAACTATTTTCATAGGAAACATATACTCACACAATCTTATTTATGCATTTATACTTGGAAAATTTGACTTCCATATATTCTAATTCAATTTAATTCGAATACACCAAAAATAATTGGGTTTCCTTCAATATATCACATATCTATTTTAAAACACCCAATATTTTCTACTTCTCAAATGTATTCATTTGGATAATTAATTACCACACCTCATTTTTAAAACCCAAATATTTCTCATATCATCAGGCTTCCTTATTCTCACCAGCAGTATACAGGACTCAAAATTATTAATATATTGTATATAAATATTGTATAGAGTATAATCTCACAACTATATTTTATTAATTATCTCATATACCTGAAAGTGAATTCCCCTAACTATTAAAATATCATGAACATACAAGTGCATTAACCTTTAATTTTTAATCATTATGTTTTATAGATTTGATTAAAAAATTGTGTCAAATTTATTACCTCCTCACAGTATAAAAGCATGATCATTTCATGATTGAATCAAAAATGTATATTCAGCCTCAAGAAAAAATTTCCATCAAGAGACAATATCTCTATCATATACAACATTCTGATCAGAACACAAATCTCAGCATTACAATTATGGATAAAAAATAGAGGGAAATTCATGTACAATGGAACCAACAAATGCGGGATAAAGATGTTGAAGCATATGGAAATTAGGTAGATTAGATTAGAGACATAAGAAGACCCATGTTATGACCATATAATTTTTATAATGACGAAAACTGAAGGAGGATATATAATACCACATCATTTATCTACGTGGATTACCACCCCTGTATAAGAAAAACAATCCCATTGATTGATTATTTGTGACTACACAAATGCCCACTCCTAGAACCAAACGTCAGATACATGGGCTTTCATGAGTCATGTCTAAATTTATAAGCCCATTGGCCTTATACATTGGTAGTCACACATGAACTCCTATGTTAAAAATTCTCCCACTATGTTTTCCCACGTGCAAGAGCCCACCGCTTACTCCAAGATAGTTTCTCAGGATGCCACTCCCTTGTGTTTGAGCATTCTACTACAAAAATTTAGATCATTCGGGCCCTAAAAGATTATGCGGTTGGAATTTATTTTAAATGTTCCAAAAAAATATATTTATATATATATATATTTAATATGAATTCATCTCTCAAATAAAATTACAAAACAATTAAATAATTCAAATATCCAAAAATCATCATGAAAAATACTTTTTTCACACTATTTATAATTATTCAAATATTTGAATGTATTAGATGATGTGACCTCTATCCAAGATAAATTTTAATACATCATTGGGTGTAGGAATTTTTCATCAATCCGAAAAAATATGAAGAATAATTTATCCAGAGTTACCTCCAATTCAATTGAATGAATCCATAAAAATTTTCAATGCATAATCACAACAATTCCACTAATCCAAAAATTAGTAACTAATTGAAAACAAATGAAATACATACATGTGTACAATAAATAATATTTCAATATTCCATGACATGTGTCAGATGAAAAATTTATTGATTCTTCAATTCTCAAATATTTTATTATCATATTTAATAGTTATGAACCAACACTATTGATTTATTAATTCATTTTCCATTTTAGAAAAAATTACACTCTATGACTATACCTATGCTACCACCAAAAACAATTCACTCATCATTTTCAACTTCAATCTGAGCCCGAAAACTTGAATAGGAAAAATAACTAATAATCGTCCATTGTCCATAAAACAAGAGTCAATATATAAATAATAATCGATGAGAAATATGTACACTAAACTAATCTTAACTGCATTAGGGTCCTACCCCATTGATATTAATATCTCAATCGGCATCCCATGACCATAACATCATCATAATTGGCACCATCTGCTTCTATTATTGTCATAACTGACACCTTGTTCAACAAAATCCACCATATCTTGCACCATGTTCCACTATCATATCCTTAGGCATCACCACCCATTACTAATCTTGTATTTCTACCACACGAGGTTATTCTTATATCAAAAAAATAGATCTAAATATATAGAGAACAAATACAAATAAAATTTATTATTCCACATAAAATTGAAAAGGTAATTATGGCCAAATAAAACAAGTAATTATAGCCTTTATCAAATAATGACAGTCTCACTAAGACTAAAATTTTATTTAATGAATCATTAAATTTTCTTTACCATCTTGAATTAAACAAATAAAACTGAATAAATTCCAACTGTATTGTCCATAAACAATTCCCATTGTTATATAAGATTCATGTAATCATGGGTTATTCCGTAAACATCATATTCATACATCAAGCATCTTGAGGATAATAATTTCCACATACATATTTTATTATAATATAATAGGAATCAACTTTATGATAATAAATTTCAAACAACATAAACCCTAATTAAGAACTACATAAAATATATTATAAAATCTAGAAAATATGAAGTGTAAATAAAAAACACATTCAGTCACAATGTCCCGACAAATAATTTTCACTATCGATTAAGTTATCTACACAGTCCCTAATATTATTAGGAATTAATAATAAATAAATACTAAAATAAAATTATTTAATAAAATAATAATTATGAAATCACATTTGAGGAATAACTTATCTTTCCAATATGATCTTCCAATTTTAAAATTAATCAACATGATGTAATAATAATTCAATGTAATTTCTCATTTAAATTATCTAATATCAATATTTATAAGACAATTCTCATCTATATTAATTAAATAGTTCTACAATTCTATCATGTATCATTTTAATGTCACTATAAAATAATTACACAATATCATGAAAATATCATTTTTCCACATAGATATATTTCTAAAATAATTAGCATTATTCAATATAATACAATTATTTATTTTCACTTTCATTTGATAATATTATATATTATCAAATAACATTAACCATTTTAGAAAATTCTAGAATTTTGTTTTAAAATATAAAAAATATTTTCAATTTCTATATTATCATATAATAATTCATTATGTTATTTTTATTGGTTATTATATATTTATTTTCCATTGTATTTATACAAATAGAGGGATAAAATTAATTTGAAACACATAATTACAATTTATAAAATATGAAAATGTCATAGAACCCCTTCCTGTAAGGAAAAATTGTTATAAAACTATAATATAAGATTAAGGGATGTAATGTAGGTTTGAACTGGAATGGAGAAACTCATATCCATTTAACAATGGTTTAAAAACACTAAGATAGAATATTTGAAGCCTTAATCCTTTATGGAATCAAATATATACTAAAAAAATATACATAAATTGTTTTTCAATATTAATAGATATGTCTCCATTGGTAATTTTGATGTTTCTTCAAACATTCTATTTATTACTCATTTAATTCTCATTCAACATAAAACATGATTTTTATCTAATTAAAAAAATTAAAAGGTTATATGTACTTTTAAATGGTAATGAACAATTTAAATCCATGACATTAAGTTATAGAAAACATTTATCTTTTCAAAACGGGTTATATTAGAGAAACCAAATTAAAAAATATGGGTTTTCAAGCTAAATGATACATATATATATATAAATCATGTTATTATTAAAGATAACAAGATTTCTACATTAATGTGGTTGGTTACACTTATGCAGACTTAATGACATTTTTCTAAAATTTTCAAAATAAAATAATTATACTTAAATGATATTTAGAACCACTCAAATTCTCTTAAATATAAGTGGATGTACCATTATATAGCCTCAATATATTAGAGAATACATTCATGAGAGTAAGGATAGGATGAACTAACCTTTATAGAATCCTCAGTAACTGAAAAAAACACTTACAGAACGTATGACCTACCCTTAAATAGCCATTGAAAACTCATAGATACATTTACATGAGATAGAATGAATCTTGATACAGTTTATAAAGGTTCATGTCTTTATTTATGAATTAAAAAGAATAGGGGAATTACCGTTATGGGACTTATGAGACTAAGGGATGTCCTTACCCAAAAATAATATCTTAACCCTTACAAATAATTTTAAAAACAAGTGTTACCCTTATACATAGGTATTGTCACGTGTAAGGGTAAATTTTATTTATAATATTTAATTTCTACATGAATAATGTATTTAAAGGGGGTGCCTTGGAAAAAGGTCCTAGACTAATTTATTAAAAATTTAAAGTGATTACTTGAGTTTAAAGAAGTAGATTCTGTGAAAATATTTTTAAAATGGGGCATGTCGATCTGATTGTAACTCATCTAACCAAGTAAGATCATTTTTTTCCATTGATGTTGAGTTCTTATGCCACCATGTTAGCTTCCTGATAATCCTAAGTGATTATGAAGAAAAACTCCATAATGCATGGGAGACATTACATCCGTCTACCGGTGAGATTCTAGGACATGTGAATCAAGTCATTATATATATCTTGAACAATATTAGTACAATAGATTTCAAGACAATTTTTTCCCCATCACTTATGTCTAAATATTCCATTGTATGTATAACAATGATCATTTATTCTTCAAATTAAGAAAAATTTCCACAACTTTCAGAGAACCATCCAAGGGACCTTTAATTATGGTCATGAAAAATTCCACCACACCTGATAAGACCAAGGATACCGTTTTATGATACCTAATCATTATTTATTATCCATTCATAAATAGGAGATTTCTAGAGTTCCTCAAAGAAGATATCAATCTACTTGAATCTTCCATTCATGCCTAGAACGAGACGAACCATGCCACTATGGATAGAGTAGTTGTAATGGTTATGTTGAAGATAGTTGGATTCCATGACTATAATTATTATCCTAACTAATACCGATTAGAGGGATTAGAGTTCTTGATTGATCAAGGTGTCATACCAGCCACTCCAAATTAGATTCGTGATTTTTGATGTGTATCCTATGAAAATATATTTTAGATAAAGATTGGACTATACAGAGGAAAAAGAATAAAGGATGGAACCTGGATTAGATGTTTATGGTTGTGGGATATCAAATAAATTGTGTAGTTCCCTCCAATGTTAAGTTATAGTAGAACAGGATAATAATAAATGATAATAATCCTCTCTATGATGGTTTTGTAGTCATCATATAGAACATAGAACTATACAAAAGGATAACATATAGTGGTCAGTCGGAATTCACTTTTGATAAATCAACTAAATCATTATTAATATAGATGGACTAATCCATGGATAATCATTACATTTAATCCAATAGAAATAATTATCCTAGTCAGCTTTCTTGTGATAAAAATTATTGGAATCTAGAATTACATTTCATGTAGGTTCCGATATCAGAGTGTCCCTATGATAATAAAGGCCATAATAATTAAACAAGTGAAGGAATATTTCAGGTAACTTCGTATTGGGAAGAGCAGGAAAAATTTGAATTGTAATTGTAGTGTCAATATGAAGATGTCGAGGATCAACCAACGAAATAAGGGGAGTTAACAATAAATTTTCAACACAAAATTTAAGATATTACTCACTACCTTAAATCTATATTGGATGAGACATGAAACTGAATAAGGAAGATTTTATCGATGGGAAAATAGAAGAGTCCATATAATATGTACGCTCCCTTTTCAATTTATTAATAAATTTTGTTCTAAGATAGATGAGATATCAAATCACTATTTAGAATATTTCAATTAATCCTTCTATAAAGATCATCATTAAATAATTCTATGTTTTTAATCCCTATACCACCATTATCTGGTAGCTTACATTAGTTTTTCATGGGAATGATGACCAATTTCCTTTCGAGAGTACTACCACTACAAATAAATTTCTTGATGTAGGATTTGAGGTTCTTTAGTAGTTATGTATTCCATTTATAACTCATAATGGAATAATAATTTTTTAAGAGAATAGTGATTTTAACCATATAGATTTTTTCATCCATTGAGAGAGGCTTCCCTTTCAAGGATTAATGCTTTGTTATTGTTTAATATGAAACCCTTAGAAAGTAAGTGATTATAGGTCTCCCCCAAAATAAATAAACTCCAATGTAATAAATGGGAATGTATCCCTATTTGATACAAATATACATTAAAATATTATATTTTTATGTAGATAGAACTCCCTTACCAAAAATAAATATAAGACTTATTCCAATTGATAGCCTTCATCAGAAAATCCTAAAATTGAGAGAGGATACTTTTAAAATTTTCAATATTTCTTTTATGAACATATAAATAAATGATCATATCATCAACATATAGGAGGTGGGTGAGGAAAATGAGATTCTGTGATGAATAGATATGATTAATCATTCCATGATCAACCATTTTTTTGAGAAGCCTTCATTGACAGTCTTCATCTTTGTAGAACAGAATTGAATACAAATGATCACCTTGTATGACTCCATTAGATCATTTAATGTTCCCCTTTGGATAACCATTTATCATCAGTAATATAAGAGAGTAATCAAAAAGTGTTTTAACACATTTAAGAAAAACATCTTTGAGTCTAATGTAATAGTGAAAATTATAAATTAAACCCCAATATGTAGTGTCCAAAGCATTCTTGTTGTCCAGAATGATAGAAATAGTAGAACATATATTTTTTTTCTTAAAGAGATTGAGACATTCAAAGTCTGTGCATATTCAATTTGGGGTTGTTATAACATTCAAAGAACCAAACTAATTCCATGAGGAAGTATTACATGATATTTTGGTGAACCTCCTAGATAGAAATATGGTAATAACATTGTAGCCATTGTTGATGAGAGAAATGGGTATAATGAGGTGTATCTCATAAGAATTTACAATTTAGAAGATAAAGGTGAGGAATTGAGAATTAATTCTATGAGGTAATATAACTATATAGATTAAGGATTTAACCACTCTACAAATACCCAATAGGATGACATCCCAAAAATTATAAAAAAATCACAATGAAAACAATGAGGTCTTGATACACTTTTAATATTTAGACTAAAAAATATTTCTCTTCTCTTAGTTTCATGATGAATGATTTTAATCCATTTATTATCTTCATCACTACCCATATTTGTAAAGATTACATCATCAAGGTACATATTGATCTCATGAACATTGAAAATGTCTAGAAAGAAGACGAAAATGTTATCTTTGAGTGTCTCATCATTATCGATGACTCTGTAACCATCCTTCAGTAGGGTGAGGTTTTGAGAATCCTTATATGTTAATTGGACAATATAATAATATTTTGTATTTATGTCAATGTCATTTATCCAATTTACCATGATTTTTTAATTTTTTGTTTTTTTGGTGGAATGTATGGAATTCTTCTTAGATGCAATATCAATTTCATGCTGAATATCCACCTAAACCCCGAATCTTTGGTCTAATATTGCATATGTTTAAGTATATATTCAAATAGAGTAATAGAATTCTAGATGTTGTTGTAATTTTAGTTTCAAAAATCTTATACTTGTACATCAAAAGATTTAGCATCATGATACATGAATTGTCGCCACTTCCGAAATGAATATAAATCCATCAATCAATTACCGGATTACAAAAATCAGGGCGTGAAGCCTATTCCCTATTAAATCTAAAAAGTACCCTTGGTTTTCAAATTTATAATGAATAGGTTCACAAGAATTGGTTGATGTTCATAGTTGGTATCTCGGAGGGTAATACATGAGATAATATCCCATTTCACCATAGATTTATCATTAGAGAGGTCATGATCAAGTTTAGAAGAAACCATTATATTGGTGGCTCTTTTATATTTGGTGCACTTTTCTACACCTAGATTAATTTCAATCATGTTTATATATTCAATAAAAGTCTTGAAATCCAATGAATAATGTGTGAAATTAAAAGGCTACATTCTTTCACTAGGACACTAGATGTCATTGAAATCCTTCAAAATAATCAATGATTCTTGAATTATATGATGAAAAATTCCATGTTTTATCAAATCCTTCTTCTTTATTGATATCTATCCTTATCATAAATGAAAAAGAACCATAAATTAACATTAGAGATGTCAAATTAAAAAGAAATCATCTAGTCATCAATATTTAATTGAAAGTCACCATTAAAAAGGTTGAGAGAAAAAAACCATAAATTATCAACAATACCAAAACAATATTTGTTACTAATCATTCAATATACCATATTCATTAGACCAGCAATCCCCGGATAATATGACTTTTTTTGTTAAAAAATTCTCATAAGATTTGGAATATATATATATATAAATTTTTTAAGGAGTTGGTTGTATTATAGTTAGTCACTCTTTGATAGTTCAAAATGAAAATATTCTTTTTAATCTATTCTTGGGAGTGGAACCCATATTTTCATTCCTCCTTATCTTTTTTTACAACTAGATTTTTTTATTGGGATAGAATTTTTTGTATCTTTCTCAGGAGTTCTAGCACGATCTGTGTGAACTATAGATGACTATATTTTACTAATTTTAATAGTAATAATTGCATAAATTTTTTATCTAGATTAATTCATGTGTATTTTGAAATATAAATAGTGTTTTAATTTTAAAATATAATATCTTTTCCCAAATGATGTACAGTAATGACATTAAAGAGTTTATTGTCAACATGTGATGTATCTTTATATAAAATTTACAGATTTGGTGTGCAATTGTCACAAAGATCAGGAGGATCCAATTATGATGGTGTGATCACTGATATGTCATTAATATAGAACAACTCTATGGAATTAAATTTTTGGGGAAATGGTGAACAGTCATATAATTGATCCTTTCAAGGAGAGATGGTTCACTCAGAATTATTTGGAATCACACATCACCTATATTATTTATATCCACTACACCCAGAAAGTCAACACATCCAATAATTTTTATAAACTAGAAATCAGTATCCTTGTGATGATAAATTCTTCCACGAATAGTTCTAGATTTATTGAAGTAGATTAAATTAAACATATCTGAGACAAGTTAAATTTCTAAATTTTCCTCTTGAATTTATTTGTCTTATTCTTCCATACTTTTTCTCAATGACATCACGATTCAATATTTAATGAAAAAACTTATTTCTATACCCATTTTGTGTCTTCTAACAGCTTTGATAACTCCCACTTATCAATGTTAACATCTTTTCATTTATTATTCCTAGTCACTTTTTCTAGATTTTTTATCAGGAGGTTGTTTCACCTACTTATATTCATACTCAACCTTGATTTCAACCTTGTAATCTTTGGAAATGACGTTAATAAGATATAGATGTTTTGATTATACATTTCCCACAACCCATAACCTAGAAAAGAGGCCCATTTATCCATTAAGGGTGAGTTAGTAAAATTTTAGAGGAATCCCAACACTTGAGGAAACTTCATTCAATATCTTTGGTTACTATAAAACCCAGCTTAGTCCACGGTGTCTAATAAAAATATGGGCTAAGGAATTTATTCACGAAAAAGGAAAAACTTAATATCCGAATAAGAAATCCATAAGACTTTGGTATTTTAGTGTAGATATCCAAAACTCTTAGATGAGCTCAAATCATAATTCATTCCCTGGATGATATGGAAATATCCTTTTCCAATCCGAATTACTCTTAAATTTTAAAATCTAAAATAGTTATTTAATATCTACAAAGGACCATGGATTGTCACAGTTCGTGTACAAAATTCTCCCAAACAAATTGAATAATTATATTTCCAACCTCTATAGAAGAGCTTTAGGATCCCCTAAACTCACAAATCACCCATCTTCCTTCATTTAATGATTGGGTTGTTTAGGTGAGGCATCAATTAATATATTCAATCCTAGAAGCACTTCCATTAATGAGACACATTTGTATCCAATAGTACCATGTTTCATACTCTGATCTGCATCTAGGGTATTCACTTTTGTTTTATCGAAGATAGCCTCATTGAATGATCATTCCCATTATGCATTGAATGACTTCGTGGGAGAAGATAAAATATTATATCAAATAAGATTTGTTTGAATATATCAATAAACTAAAATATACATCTTGTGGAAGAATAGACGTTGCATCTCCCAAAAGATCCCTCCTATACCCCTAAAATTATCTGATAACCATAAACATATAAAAATCCTCGATAATGATTTTTTATTAAATTCTAAATAAAAAACACTTATATAATATTAGAATAAATTTAAGGAATCCAAATTAATTTCCTAATAAAATTCTAAAACAAATAAATTTAATTCATAATTTAGAACAAAATATTAATATGAAAATATATTTTGAATACATAAATTATCATTAATATTTTATAAATTAAAAAAATTAATCTTTCTATATCATGGTAAAATTTTATAACCTTCTAGACAGCTGAAATAAAAAATGAATGGTATGATAATTATCCAAAGCATTAAATTAAATAACTCTCTATCAATTACCATCCGTGAAAATTGAAACAAAACAATAATGGTAAGTAAAATGATGAGGGATTAAATCATCCACTCTATGGGATGCCTCTCAAGTATATCATTATATTCGTTAGATGAAATATAATCTAGATTAACAAAGCATATAATCATAAAACATAATTATATACCACTCAAAAAAATGTCCTCATGGATATATCTCTAAAACAATTACAAATAATTTAAAAAAATCCATTAATGAAGGGAATCAGTCTCATATTCCAACATGAGATTAGATACATCAAAAAATTATAAACAAAATGAGATATTGATAGTATATCTATAGTTGTCCTTCTTAATGAGGAAACTCACATAGCTATAAAAAACTAACAAGAAATATGTATCAGTCAAATAACATTGTTGGGGGAAACAACATCAAAAAAAATAAAACTATATTGATTAAAATAGTAAGTATTGCCTTTCATGATGGATAAATTATCATTATATATATATATCATTTCCACATCACTGCATTAGAAATAAAAAACATATACATTTGTATCCTCTTAAATCATGATTTTAATTTATCAATTAATTCTTATATGTTCTTATTTTATGGCTTTAACTAAATCAAAATATTGAATAATAAATCATATCACAAATTGTATTTCAAAACAATCAGAACATATTAATCTAAACATGTCCTGAACAAATAAAATTAGCATACATTCATAATATTTTTTAACTATCTTTGATATTATGATTACCAAAATTATTTATATCCTTCTAGTAATGGATCTCATAACATAAAAATTATTTTAAAATTTTTCTTTACAAAACATATATTACAATATTTATTATTAAATAAATTTCAATTTCAAAATCATGACTTTAAATTTTCTTTTCCAACTCAATTTTATTTAAATTATGAAACATTAGTGTACCTTAAAATAATATCATTTTTAATAATTTTGTATAAAAATAAAGTTATAAATATCCCTTATGTGGAAATGATTCTAATATATTTTTCAAATATTATTTTAATATAAATGCATGATTTATGATATAATAGTTGTTGTTAATTTAATACAGCTTGTTTGTAAAAAGTGAATTTTTGTTAGTTGGTATCAGCGAAGATGATTACCCATATCATCTCATATTATATAAAATACATCCATGGACAACATGATATAATGATTTCTTTATAAAATATTTAATTAATAGAAAAATGACTATGTGGCCCATAATGTAACCAATTTAATTAATAATGCTTTAAAATATTTTGGTTATCCACTCAGTACTAAAATAAAACACTCAATCATGATTCATATAAAACAATTTTAATAATCAATATTATGTTCAAAAAATCATTGTATAATATATATCCAAACATATTTTACTTTCTTTACATGAGAAGTTACATATATAAAAATGTTATATTGTTTTATCAAATTCTTTTAATTCGTCTAATATAGATCTACTATGCTATTTACCGTGAACAAAATCATGCTAATAAAAAATTAATTATTCCATTAATCATTCCTTAATTGTGAATTTTATTACATTTGATTATTTTAATCAATCACCATATATTTTTCCTTAACCAATACAATAATTTCAAACAAAATAAATAGATCATCTGCAAGCATACAAATGTGGAACAAATCAAGACATTAGGATGCATTTTTATTTGGGTGGAACAGACTCACCCATATGGATTTAAAATTATCAAATTAAAATAATGCATCGTGATCGGTGAATATTCCCCTATCTTCATATGCTTGGGGAAATATCACACGTTACATGTACAAGAGAATCACCTTTCGATGATGTGAGCACATGAGGACACAAAAACCTCATAAATAATATCACTTTTACTACCCAAAACATATGATAATTTAGTTCACAAAAAAGGTAATAGTTAATCTAATATTAGTTGGAAAATATTAAACAAACCCATACAATATTATATTTAACCAAATTTTCTCCCTTGTCACCTGGAATGCGTGAAGAAAATATTGATTAAAAGAAATGAAGACAGTAAATAACCCCTTAACCTTGAAAAAATATCCCCACCATCGGTCCTAGTAGAAGATTATAAATATTATTTTATGATATATTCCTTCCCCCGATACCATTTTTCAAATCAACGTTCCTATGGAGGGAGTTATAGAATAATAAAGGATAGAGAATCTCATTCCTTAGATTATATATTCATTTAAAAATAGGGCCAAAGAATGAGTTAAACATAATATATTTTAGGTTTACTTGTATGAACCTAGGTAATGATTTAAAAACCCATTTTTGTATTTAATAATGTAAATTATATGGTAACATTCATTTTAACAATTATTATTAACTTTTAAATAAAAAAGATATATATTTAAAAAACTCTTTTCTTATAAGGTTTTACTTAAATGATTAATTTATAAATTTAATATTTATAATTTTAAAATAAAAATATAATTTTTATATTAATAATATAAAAATATACTATTGGTCAAATTTTTATATTTTTTGGAAAATATAGATTTTTCAATGAATAACGAAAAATTCTAAATATTATTTAAAAGAAGTCATTTCATTTCAATAATTTAAGTATTTTAAAAGAAAATAATATATTGAATATTTTTTAAACTAAAATAATTATTATTTAGATATATTTTTTCCACTTAATTACTTTTTAATCAACTCTAATTTTTTTAATATAAATTTATTTTTGTGTAAAAAAATATTATAATTTAAAAAAATATATTAAAATTTCTAATGTTTTTATATTAAAATTAATTAATATGATCCTTAATGTAAAATGTTTTAAACTAAACATTTATATCATATATAAAATAAATAATAATTGAAATTTATGTTATGATTACCATTTTTCTTATTGTTGTTATAAAAAAAACATTTTCTTGAAAATAAACATCCTGAAAACCAGTCTTTTCATCATGCCTACAACTTTGTTTTTAATTTTAATTTTGAAAATTCAATGAATTTAATTGGTAAAATAATGATTCCATAATTTTTATTGTCATATTTTAAATTATATAATAAGATAAAAAAAATTACCAAAATTAACAGTGAAGATAGTAAAAATAAATTATCATGTTGTAGGTTAAACTAGATTTACCAAAGGTTGAAATAAAAAGATAAGGGTTAAAATGACCTAAATACGTTTCTAAAAACTATTTTCTAGTCATATTTAGAGCTTATAATGTCTAAATTTCTATAATACACCATTTAGGACCCTAGTGTCATGTTACAAAATATGGTTATACTTTTCCCTGTAAAAAAATTAATAGTATTCTGCTCACCTCCCTTATAAATGGACACCCTATCTCTTATATTTATCACATATTAAATTCCATTTGTATAGTAAAATAACATAAAAATAACTTACCTACATACAATCATTATATAATCAATGTATTTTCTTTAAAAAAACATAGATTTTTTTGGTGAAAACTAAAACAAGTTACCTGAAGAAGAGGTTTTGTTTGACAATGGGTGTATTTTTTTTATCCCACAAAACTCGTCAATTATTTTTAAAGCATGACTGTATAAAAATTTCAAAATACTCCATATACTACTATTTTATTATGTTATTTTAATAATATAAATCCATCTACTCATAAAATTGTTTACTAAAATCATTATTCGTGTGTGAGGATGACAACCACATTATGAACCGTTATCATACGTTTTTTTCATTTTCACCTAACATGGATGGGTATGATGATGTATTTAATATATATATATATATATATATTATATATATAACATTTTTATTCCTATTTAGTTAATATACTATATATACCATTTTAATTTTCATTATGTAGGGGGATATGATAATGTTGTTCATTTTACGATGGACTACCTTCATGTGTAGCGATGTAATTTTTGATTCATTAACTTTTTACATGAACGGTAATAAGGTTAATGATAATTAATATATGTGATATAAATGATTTAATTATAATATTCTGGACATATTTATAATTATTAAATTATAATATATTATCTCCCATCTTACGTTTTTTGCTAACTGAAAAATGTTAAAGTTGTCATGATCATGTGAACTACCGCGTTTAATAAACAATGTGACTCTCTTTTCATAACCAAACCACATAGATTATACATATACCGTTATTTAATTAAATATTATGGTATATAATATATTATGATCATTATGGAGATAAAAACTACTAAATTCCTTCTTTCTATAATGATGATTGAAAATGGAAATATCACTCATGTGAACTTGAGGCCTACGGTTTCCAGGACAACAACATACTTCATTTTTAAAACCATATTTCAGGATTTGTAATAAATGTATAATTTATGTATAAATATGAAAAATATATGAATATTATTATTCTTTATATGTTTAAATAATGAATTCATGGAACATTACCAACCAACCAATGTAATCCGTATAGCAAATGCCAAATATCATAGAAACATTCGCTTTAAACAGAACTGATTCAGTAATTATATCTATAATGATAATAAGTTAAATAAATGAAATAATTAATAGGAATTTTTTTTATTAATAATGTAAATAATTAACATAAGTTTGTTATTCATCGTGATAGAGAACATACGTGATGAGTTAGACTATAGGTAAGTGACTTCATCTCAGTTCCCTTTCGTTGAGGCATGTTTTGATTTTTTGAACCAATATTAATTTATGAGGTGTATATACATATCTTTTGAAATTTTATATCTTGAATTTCCATATTATCATTTTATGTAATTTTATTTAAATTTATTCTTTAATGGGGCATATGGATTCAATATTTCCAAGGTGATATGGGATATTTGTTTGACAAAATCATCCTTTAATGTTTTCCATCCAACACATCCTTTTCCATTTCTTGTTTTTAAAATGATATTATGAATGTTTATATATGTACATAAAATATTTAATAATTATATTTCATGTTTATTTCAATATTATATTCATTTTTTTCAAAATCAATCTTTTTACATGTTTTATACAGAACATTTTTAAAAATGACCAATGAAATGTCCTATATTTAGCATACAAAAAGAAAATGAATTTTCCACCACCATGATCGTATCTTGATTTTGGATTCATTTTCAAGATTTCATGTTTTATTCAATTAAAAAACTATTTCCCTTTTTTGGTATTGTGTTATTCAAAATGGTTATTTTATAGAAAATGGTATTATAATATCTAAAATATTTTTCATATGATTTTAAAAGATATTTCAAATGTTTTATGATGTCATGTAAAAGAATAAAAAGAATTAGTCCTGATGTGGTCATTAGAACTTTTTTATGATGGGATCACCTAGATAGTGCTAAGTGAGGCTATTGTATATTATATCATGGGTGCACTCAAATAGCACTCTAATGAATGGGGTAATAATTATGTTCTCCGGAATATTATATTAGTGGTTGGCCGTATAGTTATTCTTTTTTTCAATGGTGTTGTAAGGGTTCTTTGAGGGTTCATTTAAGTGATGTAACAAGATACCTATTTTAATTTTATATAATATATCGTTATCATTAAATGAAATAATTCTTTTTCAAAATATAATATAAATTATCATTTTAAAATAATTAAAAGTCCCTTTATGGGTGAAATGTTAATTTTGTAGAAATAGTTTTCCACGGGATTGTCTATTTTTAATTGGACTAGCATTTTTCATCTTTTTATTTAGCAGAATCTGATTTTGGTTCTAGTAAAATTATTATAAATTGTTTTCCAATGTATTTAAATATGGGTAATTTATTTGAGGATGTCATGTTGAAATTCATGAAGTGTCTTCAAAAAAATAAATCATGTATTTTATAAATATTTTATATGGTGAAAAATGGGTACAAAATTAAACTGTCCACATTGAATTTAATGGTTTTGTTATATATGAGGTTTTACTAAATTCTCAAAAACAGTAATTTTGAAATGATACTTAAATGTAATAGTATGAATTCTTGACTTAAAATATAATAGTATATATTTTATAAGGTCAAGTCCTTATATTTGATTTTAGAGGATCATTTAAATAACATCATAGGTTAGAATAGTGTTAATAGGATAACTATGAAATATTGTACCATATGGGTATGTTGAAATGATATATAATTTTAATATTACCATATTGATTCATCTAAACTATGTGTGTTTGGAATTATTTTCTCTAATGAAATCTAAGAAGCTATAGTGGGAATTCACTAAGAAGAAACTTTTCTTCCAAATAAACATCCATTGTTGGCTTAAATTAGTGTAAACTAGTTTTTGGAAGATATAAATCATTTGAAAACAAAATATAAAAGGTAGTGGTAACCTATCTTTCATGGAACCATATCTACCATGAAGGAACATGTATATTGTGGATCATTTCATGATGCAAATTACACCATGATTTTATAGGTCATCTGACCCTATGGTTTGTAAATGATGGATTATTTCTCTAGAGAAAATATTTGAAATAATGGGATGTTCAGAACATCAAAAATTAGATCATTATATTTATCATTATGAAGGCGAAGTTGATCGATGGTGTTATTTGGTTAAAAATAATAAAGAGTGAGATAATATAGATTCCCTGGAATGGGAAATATTAAAGGATAGTTTCCATGATATATATTGCAATATGTTTCTTCAACTATTGATGGAAATACAATTCCTACAATTGTGACACAAATATAATGATTTTTTGTATTTTTTATGAAGAAACTTTTATAATAATGTCCAGGTATATACAATATTTTGTTTAGGACATTAATAATAATATTAATTGATTTTAAACAGGATTGAAACCAAGCCTACAAAGATATTTTCTTATATAAAAATTTAAAATCTATGGCAATGTAGTTCATTATTCCAAAAAAACATGAGATGTATTTTTATCAGACTTATATTCCTCATAATGCTAAAATTGAGAATTATTATGGAAGGATGGAAATGTGGAAACACCCAAAAAATAAATTTGTAGGTAAGGAAATGAAGTCCATACCTTTTAGTACGTTTGGTGAAAAGAAAATTGGAGAATTTACTACGAAATGAAATAACTGTTACTGATGTGGAAGGTTTTTTGTTTGTCCAATGATCGCAAGGAATATAATCCCAAAAAATTTAAAGAATGGGGTAACTTCTAGTCATTCAACAGTGAGTTGTTTCAGTAGCAATGAGTTGGGACATTATGCTAACATGTTCCTGAAGCATGTAACAATGGCTATAAATCCTCCTGAATAGAGAAATAAGGTAGTGGAAAAATATTTTTATTCTGCTACGGTTAATGTTATTCCATCAAATGATTTGGTGACTCTTCTGTTACTTGTGTATTCCAATTATGCAAATAGATCATTTTACTATGGATCTTCAAATTCATTTCTTTCTAGGAAATTGTTGATTAAATTTGTAATATATCCCCATGAATGTAAGATAATAAATTTGGTGAAAACTATGTGTGGAATTATTAAAGTAGCCTTGTTTTGGAGGAATATTTTTAATGTTATTAGTCAAAGAGTATTACTTAGATATATTTTTGAACTCTCTATAGAATTTTTTGATATCATTTTGGTTATGGATTAGATTTTATTTTATCATGGTAAAAAAAATTAGATCCTAGAATGTTTTCTTCATTGATTTAATGCCTCTAATAACATACATAGTTGTTGATAAATTGATTATTTTAAGTTACCTAGATCATATTATTGAAAAGAAAAAAAATGTATAGACTAGTGATATTTATGTTACGAATGAATACACATATTTCTTTTCAAAATTATTTTCCTAGTATTATTCATGATTAGTATGTTGAGTTTACTATTGACATAGTTCTATATGTTAGAACTATTTCAAAACCCATATATTGAATTTCTTATGCTGAACTTTTATAATGAAAAAAAAAATTATTGGAATTGTCATATAAAGGATAAATTCACCCTATAGCATCATTATGGGGTTATTATATTTTGTGTATTGAAAAGAAATAATATTTAATGTGAAAATACATTAACTATATATCTTTAAAAAAAGTCACTCTTAATAATATGAATAATTATTCTCATATCGATGATTTTTTTATCATCCCAAATGAGTATAGTATTTTTTAATTATTGAATTGAGGTTGATGTAACATCAGATGAAGGTAAAGTGGATTAAATTATAAAGACTGTATATCAAACTAGATATGAGCACTATGAGTGTGTAGTTATTTTTTGGGTTTCCCAAAACACAGGTTATATTTATAGACCATAAAAATATGTTTTTTATTGAGTTCATGGAAAAGTTTATGGATTTATTTATTGATGGAATTTTGGAATATTGAAAAATTTAGTTGTAATAAGAAAGACACCTAAATATTTTTTGGAAACCATTAATGAAAATAAACTATATGATAAATTTAATAATTGTGATTTTTGGTTTTTAAAAAATTTCTGTCCTTTGATATATTGTTACTAAATATTGTTTGAAAATTAACCCTATTAAAATAATTTGATGAAAAATGGTTATGACCAAAAAATATCATAAATATTTATAGTTTTCATGGATTATAAAGTTACTAATTATAGTTGTTGAATGATTTT
This sequence comes from Viscum album, assembly GCA_963277665.1. Lineage (NCBI taxonomy): Eukaryota > Viridiplantae > Streptophyta > Magnoliopsida > Santalales > Viscaceae > Viscum > Viscum album. Next base: position 663,206,909 of record OY728143.1, on the reverse strand, counting down.
TTCAATTTTCTTGTCCAAATACTTTGTTTACTTAAAAATAGATAAATCCATTTGGACTAAATAACGTGATGATTTTTTTGACTAAATAAAAAATAAGACTTCTGAATGCTCTATTTCTATACCCATCTTCAAAAATTGGATAATTTTTCATCTATTGTGATTATTATTTGAAGTCAATTTCTGGTGATGAAATTAAAAAATTATTGTATAATTTATAATTATATAACTCTATTGAAACCTCATAAGATTAATTACCATATAAATAATATGGAATGTGATATTTTTTATTATAATTTAAAATTATGAGGAATCGTACATATGAAGTAATTTGAGAAATATATAATGATCACAAATGATTGATGTATATATTTCCTCCGAAATGATTTAACATGTGATCATGAATATTAATGGAACTGATTATGGAATATGATTTTATTATTCATTTACTTCTTGGAAAAGTTACCAATGTATATAGTGGATTTACTTTAAAAAATAATTTTACACTAACAATGTTACATTTGAATCATTTCCCATTGGTTAATTATTTGATTAATTTTTCAAGATGTTTTGGATTAAAGGACATCAACTGTTTTGATTAAGGTTTCAGTACACCCAAATTTCTCATTAAAATTTTGTAATATCAAAATGAGGATAATTATTTTTAGGAATAATGTAGAATATATATAGAAGGGTATGTTTCTTTATTTCAATATTGACGAAGAAGGTGTTTTATGATATTGAAAATGATTATGTGTGCCTTATGATTCCAATTTCACGAAACAGTTTTTTGGTGTATCTTATAGTTTTATATTTTCCTTTCATTCAGGAAGCACAATGAAGTATAGATACCTTCATGTGTATTTATTATTATAATGGAATGGTAGGAGATATTGATAAATTCCACATGATGTGTTTTAATTGAAATAATTTTTAATAGGAGTGGTATTTATTGAATGGAATTATTTTATCTTTTCCAATATTCGAGTATTAATGGGAAATGTATTTCAATGTATTTCATTGTAGGATATCTAAAGTCTTATCAAGGTAATAATATGATTTGGTTTAATATTAATCGGTTAACCAAATAAGAGACTTTCCTTCCCATTTGAAACATTGTGTCTTTAGATACACTTTATTGACAATATCTAAAAGAGAAATTCAGGTTACATGATATCTTCTCCACATTGTTTGAGACAGTGATACCAAGTCTAATTTAACTTTATGGAATAGACTTTAGAAGTCATTGGGTACAGAACTAAATTCCCATACATAGTATCATCCATAATATGATTCAATTTCCAACTGAATATTTTCAACCATGGAATATATTATTAATTATTAATAAATATATTACTATAGAAATGGGTATCAATGTATTTTTTGTTTTATTTTTCTTAGAAAAATTAGTAATCATTCAAGTATATATATATAACAATTAGGGTATTATATGTAAATTAGTGTCAGACCCTAGATTTTTTCTAATTTTGTAGGAGAAAGGATGATTATGGGACAATATTTGGAAGAAAAAATACGAGAGAATGTGTAGCTAAATTGGTAATTCATAATGATGTTCCATAGCTATCAGAAAAATTTTGTAGATAACCAAAGGAAATATCTTTATTTCAGTGTATGTGATCATGTCATCATTAATGAATCACCTTGAAAATGTGTTATTAATTTGGTAAAAAGGGAAACCTATTTCTATAGTTTATTAAGGGATATAAAAAACATGTGAAATTTTGATTAGTTTCTTACTGATTGGAATTACCTCCAAGTTAATCTTAGATGCACAATTTATTTCATGTTTCGTTGTTGATAAAATATTTTTTATATTCCACACATGTTTAAGACATGAAATACTTCATTTGGGAGAGAATAATTCTTGAGAGGAAGTTCCAGTTCATATTTATGACCATAGAGAGCTTATTTTTTCAAATATGGATATTTACCATGTCATGGATTTGTGGAAAACCCATATTTTTGAAGAGGAAACCTAAGAATTTAAAAATTATGTGAGGGAACGATATTGAAACTTGTTTAATTAGTGAATAAAACTGTGAAGATAAAATTTATAAAATGGTGGAAGAATGTAAAAACCAACTTAATGATATAATAAATCATTCTCTTATTAATACTGTTTATTATCTAAATATATCCATCCAATAAAATTTATGTAATTTTTAAAATAAAAAAGAAAATAATTTATGTAAATTATTTTCCTTAAAGGTTTTATTTAGATTTTTTATTTATAAATTTTTTTATTCACATTTTAAAATATTAATATCTTTTTTTGAAATATGAATATCAAAATTTACTTATGGTGAAATTTTCTGTGTTTCTGGAAATATTTATTCCTTCATGAATAGTGAAAATACAGATTGTTTATAAAAACTCATTTGTTTTCAAAAAGTTAGGAATTCTAAAAATATAAATATGTATTTAAATTAATTAAATGTAAAATATTTTTATTTATTTATATTTAATCTACTTAATTAATTTTCAATAAACATTTTTTTTATGTTTCTGCTTTTATGTATAAAAAGGGATTTTTCTGATAACTATTTTAAAATGGGTAATATTTTTTAGTTTTATTAATTAATATAATATATATGGATATATTATCTAAATTAAATTTTTACAATATATATAAATAAATTTTAATATATATTCATACAATGAATAATATTAATCAATTATTTAATATAAATTAAGCTTTTCTCGAAAAAATACACTTTTAGAAAACCCTCATTTTCATCCCATCTAAGAGTATTGTTTTAAATTTAATTTTTCAACTTATATGAATTGAATATGGTAAAATTTACCATATATTATTATTTATAATTTTTTATTTTATATAATAACATCCACATAATTGTTGACCAAAATTAAATTTGAACTCACAAATATTGAATGTTTGTGGTTAAGTTAAACTTGGATTTATGGGCAGTTAAACTAAATATATATGGGATAAAATAAACTAAAATATTTTACAAAATATATTGGATGGAAATATTTAGACCATATATTTTATAATTACTGATGATACTCTATTTTTTATTTTGGAATGTGAAAGACGTGGGTACACATTTTTCTTTTCAAATACTACAATTGTGTCACTCACCTAACTTATAGAAGGAAACCCCCACTCCTGTCCAATTTGGGCCAAAATTACATTTTTTGACCAATAAATTCTCAAATAACTTCAATAATTATATAATATCACCCTAAAATAAATTTTTTTGTCACAAAACCATCTGAATATGCCTTTGGTAAATAAAGAGAGAAGTTTCCTAAAGAAGAGGTAATGTTCGTCATCGAGTGTTTTTTTTATTTTGTCCACTATTCCATTTCATTATTATTAATCCATTTTAATATAATATAATAAATATATTAAATATAATGAGCTGTTATTATATTAATTATCGAACCTAAATTAATCTTGTCACCCATCAAATTGATTATGAAATCATCATCTCTGTGTATGGTGGACTACGACCTTGTGAATCGATGCCAATAATTTTTGAATTACCAATTATCATGATTGGGTACAGTTATGGATATAAAGTATTTATAAGATATTTTTTAAAAAATTAAATATATGATTTCATTATATCATATATATATTTTTTATTACTTTCTATTCTATAGTGGATAAGATTACATCGCGTGTGTCCATTGTGGACTACCGTCCTATGGAGCGATGTAAACTTTTTTAAACTAATTCTTTATATGGAAGCTAACAAGCTTAAATATAATGAATATATTTGATATAAATTAAATAATTATTATATTAATAACTTATTTCTAATTATTAAAAGATAATAAATCATTTTAATTTTTACCTTTCAACAGTTTAAAAATGATAATGTTGTTCTTGAATGTGTGGATTACCAAGTTCACGATGTGATGTGGCGTTATATTCATAACCACACCACATGTATGATTTATATAAGTATATTCAATGAAATTTGATCTTATATATGATCTTATTATCAAATGTTTATGATAAAATTGTACATACCTCTTTCAATAATAATCGATAAAATATGGTACGAGCAGCCAACCATCTTTAAGAATATAAAGTAATTCATTTCTAAAAAAAATTCCTTATTTTTATTAAAAGTATATTTTACGTATAAATTTGATAATTATGTAATTATTTTTAGTTTTATATTTATAAATAATGACCTCCTGGACCATGGTCAACCAACTGATGTGATTTTTGAGACATATGCCAAATAGCATCGAAACAAATGATGTGAATTTAATTTATTAAGTAATCATATATTTCATTGTAATATGTAAAATAAAATGAATAATAAAATTGAAATATGTTATTAATAAAATAAATAATGAAATTAAATTTATTAATCAGGAAGATGATGTATGTACCAAATGAGTTGGACTGAATGTAATGGACATCATCATAATTTCATTTCGTCGAGGAAAGTTTTTATTTTATGCACCAATTTTCATTTATGAGGTTTATATAAATCCCCATTTACATTTCATATCACTAATTTATCTATTAAAATTTTAATTAAACATTATTTTAATTTTATTCATTTATGGGTTTATTATTTAAATTTTTCGAAGTTGATAATTTACTTTTACTTAAAAAAAATAACCTTTACTTTTTTCCATTCAAATATTCCTTTTTCATTGCCATATTTTTTAAATGGATTTAATAATGTTTTTATATAGAAATAATATATTTAGGACTTCTGTTTATATCTCTTAAATTATTTTCAATGGTTTTCAAAATGAATCTTTTTATGAGTCTCATAAAGAACATTTTGACAGATGAAAAAATTGAATGTTGTATTTTCATCCTACACGATGAAATGGTTTTCTCCACCACCAGTAATGTTATTAGATTTATATATTCCTTTACAGAAATTCATGTTTTCATCATGAAATTACCATCCTTCCCATTTTTTGGTATTTTTGTAATGGAATGCGTGTTTAAATGAAAATGGTTTTTTGTTATCCAAAAGTAATTTTTATATGAGTTCAAGAGTTTTTCAAACATTTTATAAGGAAAAAAGTTAATGAATGAAATATTTTATTCATTTTGTGGTTCTGAGACATTATATATTATGGTTATTCCCAGATAGTGATAGGTAATTCCTTTATTTCTTATATGTTTGGTGTACACAAATAGTGGTCCAACGCATTGGGAAATTGTAATGTTGTCTATAAAATTATATAAGAAGCTGGTCATGTGGTTATTAAAATTTCAAATTGTTTTGGGATGGTTTTGTAAGTGTTCTATATGGTTCTATGTGATGTTGTACCAAGGCACCTAAATGACATTTCAATTATTTCTAATTAGTTTTCATAGAAATAATCTTTTTCCATTAACTAAAAAAATTGATATTTTTACTATAATTATAATCACCTGTAAGGATAAAGAGATGTGTTCTTTTGAAATGGTTCTTAATTGTTTTTAATGTTTTTAAATTTTCAAACGATTTTATTCTTTTTATGTACCTTATTGGGCTTCTTATGCTCATCCCATATTAAAATAAATCACTGGATTTAATGATACTTAAGTAAAAGGAAGGGGTTGTGTTGAGATTCATAAATAGTTTTCATAAAAAGAAGATATGTTTTGTTTTAAAAGTTTTATATGGTGTGAAATTGGATATTTTATAGATGATTATACTTTATATTATATGGATTTTTATGTATGTTTTTGTTGGAACTAATGTTTCATCTCAATCTGAAATCAAAAAAAATTGGATAAGCTAAAAGTAGACCACACCAAAATGGACCATTCAATGGGTAGATGGGTGTGTTGTGTGTAAAATTGCACCATAGCATGAAATAAAATTATTTAACATGAAATGACTTTACATAATGAAGAACTTAATATTTTTCATGGATTCCACTTTGTAAAACATGGTTTCCATGGAATTTTCATAAAAGAAAAATGTGTGGAATCCAAGAGATGAATGATGCTCACAACAACCCCATTACACGCCAAATGGAATTTCATAAAGAGTGTATTGAAGAGATGAGTACCTATAGAAAAGGAAAAATATCCATCCATATACTATTCCACACCCAAGTAATTGTGTACCAACAATTTAATACTTTTTCTATAAGGTGAATCTCACCCCACCCCTATGATAGGATCTTCGGATCAGACAATGCATCTCCCTTAAATAAAAGTATTCAATCTCTGAGTATGTATGAAACATGGACCACTGATGTTAGGGAATCATCTGAGACAGTGCTCATTAAGAACAAAACATGATGTGGTCCATAGTTGAGTTTTCCGCTTGCACTTACCTCGATAACAAGTTGGTTCCTTGTAAAGAACTTATCTATAAAAAACCATTAACTAGCATGTAACAATAAACCTTGTCTGCACCTGTACCTCTTGAATCCATGGAATTCCCTTGTGATGGGGAAACCAACTCATGAAACTCTTGCATGAAACACCTCAAACATGCATGGAACAATATCTACATCCATTACTTAATTCTCTTTGAACTCATATTTGAGACATTTCCTTTCATGCTCTTCCTAAGCATATGTATTTTAATTCTCATTTTACAAACCATATGGATTATAACGTTGGTCTAGTGGATCCTTCCTTGTTGGCCCTATGATTTACCACTCCCCCATGGAAGTTCCAACGCCATGCCACAAAGAGGTTCATGAATGGTGGTCATTTAATTCCAAGGATTGGGATCATAAATAGAAAATATACATATATCTCAGTAGAGACGCCTTAGGACATGTCTCTAACATTCCTTGACCCAGCTCCCCATAGAGTGTGATCTTGACCACGTTTGAGATGCATGATGTAAAAATTACTAACTCCAAATCATAGTCCCAAGATGTTAGACTACATGATAAAATCATCAACATATGATTTAAAACGGTAGTATTAACTCGTGTGATGAACTTGGGGAACCCCATGTATGATTGTCAAGGGATTCCACTTTCTCCCCCATCTTGGGCTTATCGTTCTTCCTCGGGCATCATAATGTGTAAGCCCCACAACATTCCAACCAAGATAAAACACCATGAGGATGGTAGAAAAAAGGCATAATCCACACACAATCCCTCATCTATGCTCCATTCGCAACATGATCATCCTTATAATTTGAAGATAATATTAATGGATTAGTACTGTCACACAACTATTGAGAACGACATTTAAAAAATGTGGTTTTTTATCCTTATAATACAAATAGGGTATGTAAGTCTACACCCTAAGGATTAATCTTGAACCATGGTAAACTTACGTGTTACCTCCTATGGATACACCACCCATGTCTACCACTATGAGGCATTATAATCCACAATATTGGATCCGCATCAAGGGATATTCTAATCCATTACTAAACTATATGTTTGTGATATTTACCCCCTAGGGACACACCTCCAAAATCATCCTCAATATAGAGTTATGATCCATATATCTCATCTCCACAAGAAGTTGAACTCATTCGTTGATCCGTCTCAACCAGATGTTTTGATCCGTATCTGCATTACATAGGACTTATGACATGAACCAAAATACCTACCCCATCAATTTTTGTGGGGTGCTTGAGTTAAAATATACATGGAAGGCTTAATGTTTTGGTATACTATATTCATTATTGACATGGTATTCATGGGTTCAATACCTTAAGATTCCTCATATGATATGCCCTCTTATGAATAAGAATTTAGGTGACCGACGCTGTAAGGAGCAAAAAATTATCAGTCATAACCAAATTAAATATTATCATATCCAAATCCCACTAACCTATCAAGAATAATGTATAATGTAAAGAATGAATTAGGGTAATTAAGGAGTGTCTGCAAATATATTGGTTTAAGAATGAGTTCCATTAACATGACTCAAATATGTGAGGGTGTCTTGGAATAAGAGATGATCTCCTATGTGGAATCAACAGAAGGAGGAACCGACATCCAATCATCCTATTTCTATCAAGTAGTGGATATCACCATTTGATGTGATGAAATTCACCAACCATTTCGATGTGGGAATTCATGTTAATAGAAAAATCCATTGTGCACATTGGTGTATACATCCATGCTAGCCCGCTGAAATCATCAAAAAACAAAAATAGTGATCCCGATGTGAAACTCTTCTACTCAACATGGGGACTAGTAGCATTAGGTAATCAGTAGATTATAATATCACGGGATCCATATAACTAATTCTAGGGTCCACTAAAAATCTTGTTGTCCCGTGAAGGAACTCGCTAAAAAATTGAGGTAGTTTTCAATTGGGAATCCTCAATCTGTGACATTATTAGCTTGGATACCTTTCCATCATCAGTTGATTTCATGATGCTGAGGCATTGAAAATTTATTTCCATGTACCAATAATGTTGGATGAATACATATAATTTGAATGTTTTCCATGGAAGAAAATTTGCAACAAAACTCTTACATGTTCCATTGAAGAAGAAATAGGTATGCAACATCCCTATAAAACTCGAACTACAACCACTAATTCTTTCATTACGTTGACTATCGGGCACCCACACCCGATCTCACCCTTAGAGATCAACGAAAAATGGGTGACATATTCAATATTACTTCACTATGAGTATTAATTGTTCATTACCACAATGAAAATGGAATTTTAAGACCTGGAGGCATCAGTGACTCACTGACACCACTGCCCCCGTAGGCCACACATGGGGAAACCATCCCCCATTCCAACGGAAAATTGATTTGGGATATTTTCCCTAGAGTGATCCTATGATGTTCTCCAATTTATAAGGAGGTCAGGGGTACCTAATCCACCCTTGACACAAATACTTTCCAGAGCCACCATGGAGGGCTCCAACCGGGGTACATGAATTCCAGCAATGATCGCCCCTTTGAAATGATGAACATAAGGAATTTAACTTTTTTCCTCTATCCCTAGTTAGGAGCACATGATGCCAATTTAGGGGTCATGGTCATTAGAATACATGATAAGGGGAATCAACTTTCCTTGATCTAGTGGCCCCTGACCTAGCGGGAAGATCTTTCCAGATCCATTCTATTGGGGAATATGGATCCATATTCCCCTGATTGGGATTGAGACCAAATCTAACTCAAATGTTGACATGGTTAACCCTTTCAATTTTTCTACCACCAAATACCATTATAGGACAACCTGTAATAATAATACTTATTATGGAGGTCCTCCCCATATTACTACTACTTAGAGAATAGTCCCTCCCCACTCCCGCACCAACTTGAAATAAGGTCCACCTCATGCTCCAATCAACCATCATTGAGGTCCTACCAATATAAAGAGTTACCCCTCCCTAAATAATCTTCAATATGTTAAATTTTAAACACTCACCACAAAAGGTGACTCCTATGAAATTCCATGATCTTATTGACCACATTGTCCTATCTGAGTCCATGGACAAAAATGACATGGTAGTGGAACCTCTACCCTGGTAGACAGAGTCTAGGGAATCATCTCGAATGTTGAACTTTTCCATCCCAAAAGATGATATCCATAGGATCCCTAGATCCTTTTGAAGGTAAATATATGTCGAGGATGTTATGGACCCCTTCCAATAGATCATGGTTAAACCATCTCTATCAGCACTAGTTTCACTTCTCTCTACCTCTACCCAAGACATAAAAGTGATGTTACAGTTTTGGATGACCCCTATAGATGGGTAGAAACTAGAAGATCCATCAATGAGAAATATTTCTGATACACATGATATTGTTGAATACTAAGTCTTATATGGATGTGATGATGTTTTTGGTACCTCTCTCAAGTGATTCCCCATTGTGAAATGAACAAATTCCTCTTGCAATGGCTACTATACCGGCCAGACTACTGATGAACAAATCCATATTAGTGGCACATAATTTCTCCCAACCTAATCTAATTAGAGGATGGTCCAACCAATTGAATGTATATTCCTCTAATAAATATGGAATGTAGGAGTTATGGTCGATGACCAGTTTTTAGTGGAATTATGGATGTCATTGTCAACCAAGTTTGACATCCTAGAGTCCATTATAGAGGTCCAAGCAGCATGTTTCCACTAGATCATATGGGACACGTTCCACCACCAACATGACATTCATTTGAATTTCCCTGGAAAAAAATGGTCACCTAGAGGACATCAATTAGGAATCTTGCAGGGTCAAATTTTAATCACATGAAGTGGCACAATGCCCAATTTTATCTAGCTACCATCAGACCCTGGAATAGAGATTCATCAAGAGCATCATTGTTCTACTCTGTATTATGTAAGAGTTATTTCAACATATGAAGATCCGAGACTTGAGATAGTGTTATACTCTCCACTTTAGTCCAATATTTTGATAACCTAACCTATGAGTTGAAGATGAGTATTCATATATGGGTATCATTATAGTAAACTTGATAATACATTACCTGCCAAAGGATCAGTGAATTAGTGACACGAACACAGAGTGAGATATGGAATACCACAACCAATGGGTAGTTATGTACCACGAAAATCCATATACAGGTGTCCTACCCCCCAGCAAAGGAAGGTTCTCATCCTTACGGATTCCTCAATTGAGGAATCATTTCAGGTCCATCAGAACATCTTAAAGGGAAATAAACATGTTGGGTCCTCCGATCTATCTAATGTTTCACCAAAAGTAGAGGAAGAGCCTACAGTAGCCCTATTTCAATAGAATATCAATGAGAATAATTGGATCATCACCAAGCTCAAATCTAGTTTCTACCTTGACTATAAAACCTACTTATGAGATCCCATTAATCATCCAACATTTCTTCAATTCCTCAATGCCTTGTTTCCCCCAGTCAATCATGGGATCATGTCATTCCATAATGATTATAGGAAATATTTTATGGAATGCTACTGAGAAATTATTCATTAAACCCTCAGGAGAAGCATAATTACCCTCTTCCATATTCCGGTCAAGCCTTTCGAAATGTTGTTGAGCCTTCATACAGATTTGATGAGTCTCTCAACCCATTGATGTTCTGGATTCCTCGTCAAGATAATGATCTTCACCATGTGATTTGATATCCACTCTCAACACTCAACTTGATGCCCTGAAAATTCCGTATGTGTCAATCCCACATGATGGAAAGTTGTACTCAGAATGGGTGGATGACAGAAATCACCCTCATAGTTTTAATATCCAAGATTTTTTCAATTATATAGGTCAAGTTACCCACTGTATAACTTTTCCCAGATCATCTCATAGTATAGAGTTATGTTTGGAACCCTAGTATAGTAGGAAGTGACCAAGATTTAGTGTTTCATCTAGAAAAGGGGAGGGCATACATCTGCCTATGAAAAATCAACCTTATATTGGGTACAATACTAGTTGGTTAGACATTCATGGAATGTTCTTCTGTCTATTTAGATCCACTATTTAAAAGAAAATTATTTTTGATGTCTTCATGTGAGAGAAATTTACTGATTAACATGTTGTTGACTTTTTCACCAGGTGGAATGACCTCACATACTCACGTGAAATTCCACTGACTCATGAGAATATACTAATGATGTGAATGGATAATTTTGAGGCTACTATTTTCCCTACTCTCAACATAAATTTCATTCTAGGTTGTTTTCATGTTTTTTTAATATGGACCATCATCAGGATAATGCTTCGAGTCAGGACAAACAATCACACCCATTACCTCTTTCTCCTCATGCAAGGAGTCCTTCAAAAGTATATACCGTGATAACCATAATTATATATTCCCTTGAGAAATTGGATTTTCCCCTCTTTAAATAGGTTCCTCAACGAGGCGGCCTTATCAAGTGTCGCCTCACTTAAACTAGAACCATCTGGAATAGCCTCAATAGGTACATCTGCCTAGATGATTGAATGAAACTCCAACCAACAGTCAACCCCTTACCCCTCATCAGGATCAATCCCCTCAACAAGTACAGGATATTTATGTATTATTAACATAAATAAGGGATTGAACCAATTAAGTAAAAGATACATAGGTCTGAATCAATTTCATATATACTACGAGAAAAGGGATTTTTTATGCTTCCAGAGTGTTTGAGCCCCCATGAATCTAGACACAATTATAGCCTATAACATTATCCATATCATTAGATCCTTGGAAATACTATTAAATAATTAAATTTAATGTTGTATTAGATTACGACAAAGTGAAACTCTGTTTTTTAAAATTGGGTGATGTCCCAACACAAGTAACACATATGACTACCGAGCCTGGTAAGGACAGGAAGGGATCATGTCAAAGGATGTTGGATTTCAACTATGGACCTAGTGGTATAATGATTTGTTCTATAATATAGATGTCTCTTGAAAACATTATGTCATCCATACCTTTCATGGTAGAAAACTTCCACCTTCAGTTTTTTCAAATACTCTTACGCCCAAATATATATCTATGTTTCATCCCTCTAACTCTTAGAACAATAATTACCGATGTTGTAAAGGAAATCTGAATCTCCCACAAGAGCTAAATCCGTCAAACACCATTGTCGAATTCATTCCTCTAGAGTTGCGAATCATACTAAAGGTATTACCAACATTGTAATACCCCTCCAATGATGAGAAATATTTTGTGTCTATGAATCATATCGAGCTAGTAGGCTAATTCATTTGTACCTGACTTTGAGGAATGTCTAGAGAACCCCTACAATGCCTTTGACCGCTACCCTTTATGGAGAGGTTGTGAAAATGTGATCTTATAGAATTCAAATGATAGGGATTCCAACCTTTTCATGTATGACTTCAATACTATGAAATAGGTTCTATGTGGTGCTCAAAGGGAACACTCCTCCAAACCCACTTTTTTGAGTATGTCATCACAACCAACTATGTTAACAGTTCTGGTAGACCATTCATGACTGCATCATAATTGGTCACTCCATTCCAAATATAGGCCCTTCTTAATTGATATTCATCAAATATTGGATTAGAGTGGGTCATATATTCAGTAGTGGGAATTTTCATGCACATGGGAGAAGGAAATGGAATAATTATCAACACTCGTTGAGACTGAAGGAAAAGATCATACATATATGGGAAAAACCATTCTGGAACCTGTGTATCACAATTTTAAGTGCATATCTACAATACATTCATGTAAATCTATCCCCGAGGCCCTCCACTTGTTGAAAAAAACTTGTGAGTCCCTTACATAAGATTTGAGATGCCCACAACAATTCGTTGTATATGTAGTTATCACTGAGAACAAATATTTATTAGAGGTTGAGTGAGATAACTTCTAATACATCTTCATACTCCTCATATATGATTATGTCACTCTCATACTGGAGAACAAGCACACTTTTTACATCACAGACTAGTTTAATATCATGGAATTATACCGCTACACTATGTACATGGGTTTTGGGATTGGTCTCATCCCAACGAGGATGCTCTACATATTGGGGAATCCAAATATGATCTCAATATTGCCTCCTTAAATCTTCAGGGATAAGACATGATTGAGTTGAAACATTGTGCGGTGATTTTTTTGACTACCCAATTTGGTAGATTAATATAAAATTATAAATTCAGGTTTGTCTTATAGAAAGCTACATATAATGCACTATTTTGTATTCTCTCATTTAATTATCTAATGATAATAACCTATTTGTATCACCATGGTCTCAATTTCTCACTCTAGGTTCATGTAGGGGTACTCTAGGGTGATGCATCTAACATGGACTCCATTGGACCTCGCTAACTATATACCAACTATAAAAATTGGTAGGTAAATCATGGTTAGAACAATGTGGTTAAGAATACATACACCATTGATAATCCAAGGGAATACATTGATAATGTTTTCATTCTCCTGATTTATTAGCCGGATCACACAACACCATATCTGGGAGGTTCTTTTTTATCTTTGAGAAGAAGGGTTCCAACATCCCTAAATGGAATGAATGCCTACACCTTACCTTATTGTATTTGATAGGTAGGCCTATGTGTCAAAAAAATCCCTTACCCCAGTGATGTATTGGGAGGTTCACCCTATGACCCCTATTTTGTGACATTATCCTATGTTTTATAGGGCATGGTTAAGTAACTATAAATTAACCTCACACCATTTCTATAACATCATGCATGACCCTAGTAGTATATTCCCTTAGGGAATTGCATTGAAATTCTATATTTCAACGATTTCAGTATATTAGGAACCACTTGAAGAGGATTTCATGTCAGCTCAAGAAGACACAAGTTCCATACTAATTCATCTATCCTATATGAGACTCATCATAATGATTCTTATACCTCTATAAAGGAATATTATTTTGGGGATGATTCAATATCATTGGAGGATGGATTCTCTACCATTGTTGATAATATTATTCAGGTGAACCTTGGTACTGAGTAAGATCAAATGAAAATGTTGGTTAGGGAATCCAGGACTCTATAAGAGCAACATATGTATTTAGCCTTACAAAAGAAACACCACAATCTATTTGCATGGAATTGTTAGGAGATTCCATGATGATACCCTTAGGTCACCGTCCACCATCACAGTGTTCATAAATCCTCAAAAAATGATCCTCTATCATGGTTCCATGGTCAAGGATGAGGTTGATAATCGTTTCTAAGTAAACTTCATCTGCATAGTTGAGTACCTTATATGGCTAGAAAACATCATCCTAGTCACGAGGAATAATAATCATGTCAATGAATGTTCCAACTTCCTAGATCTCAATAACCATTATATGAGGGCTGATTTTTTCCTTCCATTGACAAAAATATTAGTTGGATCCATAGCTGGGTTCCATGACCTCAGGATTATGGATAGTGACTTCGGGTATATTTTGTTCTTGATGTCCCCCAAGGATGAGGAGTCGACCACCATCCGAGAACTGAATGGGATCTTAGGTTATCAGGTATTTCCCTTTATCATAATAAATGTAGGAACCACTTATCATTGAGCTATGCACCATATCTTAAAAATAATTTTCAAGATATTAGTGGAATGCTATGAAGATTAATTCGTTGTCAAATCCAACTAGTATTGAGGTGTATAATGACCCAAATTGATATGAATAAAATTATCTGCATTGATTTAATTAAATTTATTATGGTTATTGAAAAAACATGCACTTATTTTGTTTTATTTTATACAATTGGATTTAAATTTCGTTTATGTGTCATTATCATTGAAAATATTTTTTATTAATTATCAAATGACTAGTATTAATATAGTATTTTAACAGATCCATATGACATGGAAAAAAGATGTGATGGCATAAAATAGTGAGATCATGACCTATGAATCCAACATATCAGATATTTAGAGGGAGGTTGATTTAATGAGATTTCACCTTGACCAATACCAATTTGAGATAAAATAGCTTAAGCATGATTAAAAACATTTATGGGAGAAGTTCAAGATAGTTGAGATCCAGGACCAAACTATGTTCATTGAACAACGCCATGAATGACCCACCATTATGAACCTTAATCGTAGGTTATATGCTGGTGTATTAAAGGGATGTATATCAGTAACCCAGTAATATGAAATTATACATTACTTTTATAGAATAATTAGTATATTTTCATTTGGATATTTTTACATAATAACTGATATTTATTTTGATACATTATAACACAAATAGTATTTTGTTTTTTTATTAAAATTCAATTAAGTTAACTATATTTATGAATTAGTTTATTTTTTTAATAAAATATATTTTAATAAATTATTATTATTATTATTATTATTTTATAAATGATAAAATATTTTTTATGAAGTCCAATGTAATTTTTATTAGGGTTATAAAATGTTATTGTCAAAAGCCATTAATTTTCACTAAATGTAGATTTTTTTTAAAGAAATAGGATTCACATATTTTATAAAATTATTTAGATAAAAAGAAAATTATTTTTTGAAACAATACATCATAATTATTTGAGGGTGAATTTGTCAAAAATTTATAAGACGACGAATTTTTGTGGGTAAAAATTGAATACCCTATACATATAATTTTGTTTTATGAAATAAAAATGACCAAAAAGTGATATATAGTGTAATATATTTGAGATACATGAAACCATATATTTTCTCCATTTAAAATAATGGGATTTTATTTTTAAAAAAAATTAAAGCCAATTTTAATCTTCCAATACTAATACTTTATTTTATGATTCTAACATCATTTTATTAAAAGTGTGACTCTCCTCCACATAAACTATGGTAATATTTTAATAATTTATACCCTCAAACATATATTATAATTTAATAAATTACCATTTGGAAGAAACCATGGGAAAACCCATTGGATGGACTGTTGTTTTTGATATTTTATTACATAGTTTCAAAAATCAAAATAATATTGAAATCTCACTCTATTCCTTTATAAACAAACCCAATATCCCATTTCTCTTTAATAAATATATTTCGATAAAATAAAAACTCTTACTTATTTTAAATGTATTCCTCATAAGTCTCCTCTAATCTTTTATGAATCCCATCCCATTCCATTGGATTCACAAATTCGTGTAATGGATTCTCTTCCCTCATCTATTATCAAGAACTCCTCTTATATTATGTATTTTATTTTCTATTTTTTTATGTTGGGATATGTTTATAAATATCCCCATTAATTTAAATTTGACTTATAAATTATTATATCCCCTTTCAATATCATTTTTCTCTCATATGAACCCTTATGGGCACCTGTTACCATGTCGTCATTTTGTAAGGGTTCTTTCCTTTCTCTTTTTTGTTAACATTTCTTCAATATCATATCCATTTTATTTCAAATTAATCATGTGTATTCATGCATTTAAATGAATCAATTACTTTATATAACTTGTTTAAATGATTATATACACATTTCTGTCTCATTAAACCAT
Source organism: Viscum album (assembly GCA_963277665.1). NCBI lineage: Eukaryota > Viridiplantae > Streptophyta > Magnoliopsida > Santalales > Viscaceae > Viscum > Viscum album. The sequence continues at coordinate 663,190,088 of OY728143.1, read as the reverse complement.
TTAATGAATTTTTATGTTACATCGTTATGTTGCCGAAAATTCACCACGATTTTCCATGCCAAAAAAATGGTGTAGTGAATACCATAACCATTTTTATATCAATAATATTCACCTTAATGCACTTATAATTATTTATTTGGGACATAAATAAATGTATTCTAGAATCCTTGGTCAAGGCATAAATTATTACGATGAATTAATCCATGTTTTATGATTTATGAGGCAATCTAACACATAATAATCAAATGATTATAATGGGCGGGCTAGATAACTCTCTAATTAATTGGGTAATTATATGTATAATGATACGTAATGTTTTTAAAGTCTTATACCTTATTCAATAATTTTAATTTTTCTACTATGATGTCTTGTCGGATTTCACCATCACATGTATTTATGATGCAGTTTTTTATGTTGTTTCCTCATTTCCAAGGTTATGATTATCATCTTATATGATGAATTATTATTCAAAATTAATATTTTATCCGCTCATATGCCTACTATATATCATGTATTATATCCTTATTTTTATGACTTTTTTATTCCCTTACGTGGCTTTATAGATCGCCTATTTTCTTTTGTAAGTCCTTAGGATTTTCCCTGATGTTTTAATTTGAAAGGAATATTCTGATCACATTAAGGATATTTTCAATAAATTTGTCATATTCCATATTTTATGTTTCTATATAATATAAAAAAATCAAATAAACTATACTAATCGATCATATGGGTTGTATTAAGTGTGGTATTATGTAATAAATTAGGTATTAATGTGTAATAGAGAGCGGGATGTCATATTTGTTATCATAGAAACAGTTTAGTTAATTTTGAGATTAAGATAGAAAAAATATAGAGAAATAATTTGGATTAACGAACTATAGGTTAAGCCTTATGGATAAGACTATGTATAAGAAATCATCCTCAAATTATGGTAAGTATATAGATATTGGTTTATCAATAAAATATATTCATGTCTTGATAGTAAAAGTAGTTGTGGTTTTGTCATGGATGTACCTAGCAGTTCCAACTCCTATTAAAGGTTTCCGGTCTAACTCATGTAATCTAGGGAATTAATATAGGATTTTTACCACACCTAGTTTGACAATCCTAGGGGTATGATTTGTTAAATTCTTAAGATCATTACAAACCATTAATAAGGGAACAAAAAAATCCATATGAATACATGTTAGGAAATAGATCATGGGTAGCATAAAATGAAGCCTATAAATTTATATATTATGGAAATAATAATTATTTATATGTTATCCATTTATTTTATTTAGATTACCCATTATGTATATTATAGATTAAAATAATCACCCCTGATATTTCCTTCATTCTTGCCAATGCATGGTAATAGGAGGAATCGAGTAAACAATCTATTTGTTGGGTAATGTGATGGATTCCCAAATGAGATGCCCCATCTGTTGGGAGAAGGAATAAAAAACAGTGTCATGATACTCTCATAGTTGAATTGGGTTTTGAATAGAAACATGGGTAGGAAAGAAATTTGGATGTTTACAAGATAGGGGTGTATTGTAAGTTTAATAACATTTGTTTTAAAATGTGATGATACATTTTAAAAAAAAGTCAAACTAATTAGATTCAGTGAAACATGTTTTATAAGGTTAGAATAATACACCTTATGTTTAATAAATATGTGAAATTAAATAAGTACATAGGTAAAATTAATCAAGATTTTACTTTAATGTGTCTAGAATCTTATATTAGAGTTATGAAGAAAGATAATGTATAAGGAACCCTTTAAAAATGTTAATGATTATTGTTGAAAATTTAATGGACATATAAAAGAGTGACAATAATTTAAAACTTATACTCGGGTATCCAAAACACCTTTGATAACGGTCCCTAGATTTATAATTTCAAGAACGTATGTCTTACCCACACTAGGGTAATCCCTTGATATATTGACCGGTATCTATCTTTCTATTCACAAAATACCTCAATCTATAATGTGATACACACCTCTATCTCCCATTAGTTGAAAGACCTCTATTAAGTAGGTAATCATAACCTCTTTCTTCCTTCATCATGTAATCACTATATTTTATATAGCAACAATCAATATATCACAAAGAAAAACAAATCTTTCTGAAGATTTATGTGTGTGTAACAAGATGTTAACAACATAAACTCTTCAATGCTTTCACACAAAGAAATTTTTTCCAAGAATTTACAGAGTATCAATTCTCCAAAATATTCACAATGTTGAACACATTCAAATGATTGGGTTTTTATATGCGAGATCACCAACGGTCGAGTTTTCCTCCAACTGTCATGTTTTTCCTAAAATTTTAGAGGGAAATATAGAGTGGGAACATACAATTGTCATATAATAATAGATCGGACAAAAACATTTAATATTAGAAAATATAATGAGAAATATTAAGTAAATATGAATCTTGTTATAAAAAAATAATGTTAAGGAAAATAATACAACTTTGATAAGGTTATAAAAACATTAATTTATGAATGTATTTTATCATTAAGAAGGATATAAAATCTGATCTACAATTCTGAATTATTCTTATTTTAATAAACATAAATTATATTCAATTTTAGGTAAGAATAATAATTTTTGAAAGTGAATTGGATTCAAAATTCTGGATGATTCAGGATAGAAAAAGTAAATCAGATTCAAAAATTTCAGAGAATCAGAATCATAAAATAGAGGGAATCAGAACCACAATTCTTGATGATTTGGAATTGAGGATGATGTATCCTATTTTATTTTATGTAAAATTTGGAATTGAGAAATAGGAATAATAATAGTGATTTTTTGAGAATTAGATTAATAAATCTAAAGGAATCAGAATTGCGAAGAAAAAAATCGGGATCACAATTCTATGATAATCGGAATTGAGAAACCAAGGAATTATGTGTTTCAATAAGGGTCCGACTAATTTTGTTATCTATTTTTCATATGGAAAATAAAGTTATACATAGGTATAAACATGTTAATGAACATTCATATAAATTTATTTCTGGATATAAACAATTAGTATGTGAATTTTCATATTGGTAAAAAGTATTTTTAAGTAAATATGGTTTTCATTTCTAATACAAAATATAATTAGAAAAGTCATAAAGAAGATTTTGAAGAAACAATTTCCCCCCTTTTTGGAAACCACGATCCATTTAGGAAAAAAAATATTAATATTGTAATACTTCATATTTGAACTCAAATAAAAAACATATCTCCCCTTTGATTATGACATATGATTAATAAAACTACCCCTCCTTTGAAAAATAAATCCCCTGAAGGATCGTATTCCGACATTATATATTTATCTTTATTTCTTAAGAACATATATCTCCCTTATATTATGGATATACTAATTAATAATTATCCTCTATACATTTTCCTACAAATATAATTATTATTTTATAGAATATTATTCTCCACCTTTTTTAATTTTTTAAAAATGAATGGGAAAAATTATAATATATCTAAAAATATTTATACTACACTATATGAAACAAAAAAGATAATCAATTTTTATTATTGAAAATAATTTTACAACAAAAAAATGTAAAATCAATAAAATCAATATTTTTTAAGCAATGAGTCCATGGCCATAGCCTTAAAATTATTGAGATCTTTATGATCGTCTTATAACTTTTCTAGATAAATATCATGATCCTAAGTCTTCTTATGATGGTTTTGAATCTTTTTTTATTTCCAATTAATAATTTCATCCTGAGACATAATCTTTACATACGCCTTATTTTTTTATGCATTGAATCTTTTTACTTAATTAGAATTAGAATTATGTTTTCCATATAAATACATGCCTCCATGCAACCGAGTATCATGTTCTTCATTTAACCTTTCTGATAAGTTGATTGAAAGACTTTTTATTTTGGATTTTTATTCCCTGAAGGCACACATTATTGTCTAAAAAATATCATCAAATGATTTAATGTCATTTTTGGTGTGATTTGACGACTTCGGTATATCTTTTCAAGACTTCCTATGTTACTCGTAATCTTGAACAACAGTTTTGCAATCAGATTCAAGATTTATGAGCGTTTCTCTAAAAAGGGTGGTTGATTCTGATTTATGATTTCTTATTTCATGAATAAGATTTCATCTTGACATAGGGTTCATAAAATAATGAATGGATTTCAACAGAATCTGTATGAATTGGACAACAAAACAGTCTCTTATAGAGTACGAATACCTTTTTGATTCTAAAGCAACATGATTAGATGTTCCAATATCTACTTTATTACCTTTATATTTCATTGATTCAGTTTTTTTTTCGATTATTTTCCCAATAATAATAAACATGAATGATTTTATAATCCTCATCACCGTCACCACATTGATTTTCATCATTTCCATTATCAACATAATCATCTTTATCATATTTATCATCAGGAGGAATTTATAGAACACCACTTTCAACAACATTATCTTTTTGTGCTGGGGATTTGTGGATGGATTTTATTACTGAGGCATGCATTGAAAAAGAGACTTCAGATGATCATAAACATAACCTGTTATATTGAATATGCCTAATTGTTTCATCAATTTGTTTAATCTTGTCATCACTTTCATTATGTTGAATACCAACTTGTTCTTATTATTCTTCTTGAATTTATTCATGAACAATTAAAACTGATATTGGAACAAATTCCTTTTGTCACGACCCGCCCTCGGGGTCCGTGCCGTGACTACCCCAAGCCCGCCTTCCATAGGCCAGGGGCTGGCGACTAGCACCAAGGCGTAAATCCCGGTAAAAAGGGAAGGCATTGCCTTTGTAAAGTAAACAAACACCACAGAGTCAACAAGCGGAAAGTAAACACTAAACAAAAGCATAGTACAACTGAAAGTGCGGAGAAGTAAATGGGCCAGAATACACACCCAAACTGAAAGTAAAGTACAACTCGAAAGGGAAAACAGCAACTGAAAAGTAAAAGCCGCTACACCGAGCTGTCCACTGGAAATCCCACCTGAAGGGTGGGTACAGATAGCTCCTCTGCTCCACGGGTCCCGCCGTCCGCTCCGTGCACGTCCCGCCCAGTGGTCCACCTCCGGGTACCGTCCCGCTCTACAAGCCTCAGCTAAGGTCAACGCTGTCCATCGTCTGCAACCAACACAACGTAGTGCGGGCGAAGCCCGTGCAGGGGTGAGTATAAGCTACTCAGTAGGGACCCCGAGACCCCTGAAGGTCTCTCAAATCCACAAAGGATAAACCACGAAGAAAAGTACAATCACGAAGTAACAACCGACACTGCTTAGGTATATGACCATACATATAACTAAGTCATCAATTAAAATACGCTCCAACCTCCGAGCCCAATTACAACTCAGTCCACGCAGGAAAGTATACGTATTCCACATAGGAAAGCAAAACATAATCCACACAGGATTGCACAACACAATCCACACAGGAAAACAACAGGATTCAGCTCACACAGGTATACTTCTTCAGTGGACGATAAAGTTGATCACTGATCCATCTAAGTCGTCGGACCCACGAAGGATCGATAGGTAACTAACCCCCGCAATGACCCACACAGGATCAGGCCCACACAGGACCTGTAGGCGCTGGCTCACACAGAACCGCTGAGCGCAAGGACCCACACAGGATCGGGCCTACATAGGACCTGTAGCACTGATCCACGTAGGATCGCTGAGTGCTGTAGTCGTCGTCGTCGAATCCACACAGGATCTCTGTACTGTCGTCGTCGAATCCACACAGGATCTCTGAACTGTCGTCGTCGCAGTTACAGTAGCAGTCGTAGCAGTAGTAGCAGTTGTAGCAGTCGCAGCCAGCACTAGGGTTCCCGCACACAGCAAACTCGTTCGGAGGGTCCGCTCCACGAGCCGAGAGGCTGATACATCAACTGTCACAAAGACCAGAGTTGATGTATCCAAAAGTTCCGTATCGTCAACAGGAACTCAACGCAACAGACGGCGCGTCGATCGGACGCCCGGTCTGAGAGTTATTGGCATTTTCGTCTCCGGGGCCCGGTTGGTTTTTAAGGCTAAACCAACCCGACCGTACTCCACCTGCGTCCAAACCTCGGGTGGAGTATGCCAAAAGATCCGTCTCACTAAGAGGAACACAACGCGACTGACGGCACGTCAATCGGACGTCCGTAGCTCAAGATATGAGTGTTTCCGCTCCGAAGGCCCGGTTGGTTTCGTGAACGAACCAACCCGGCCGAACTCAAATTAAACCGAACCTTGAGTGCGATACACCGAAACGACCGTCTCGATCCAAGGATCGTGTTGCCGCAGACGGTTCGTCATTCGGAGGTCCGAGGCTCAAGATATGGCCCAAAAACCGATTCTGGTTCGAAACGGGGGGGTCCGGGTCCGGGCCGACCCGACCCGACCCCCCCCCCCCTGGGGCGGCACGGCGGCCGGCGGCGGCGCGGCGGCGCGGCGGGGCGGCGGCGGGGCGGCGGCGCGGCGGCGCGGCGGGGCGGCGGCGCGGCGGGCGGCGGCGGCCTGGCGCCGCGAGGTGGCTGCACGCGGGGAAACAAACCCCCGCGGTTTTGAGGGGAGGCGCGGCCTTTGTGCCGCGCCCGTTTTTTTTTTTAAAACGCCCCCCCCCCCCCCCCCCCCCCACGTGGGGTGCCTGATTTGAGTGGAACCGGGGGCCGGCTGCCCCCCTCCCTTCAAAGAAAACCACCCCCCTTTAAGAGGGGGGTTTTTACACGCTGGCCGGGGGATTAATTCCCCCGGTTTTAACGGCATCCGGCCGGCCAGCTGGCCGGCCGGTTTTCTCCAACGGGACCGGAAATTCCGGTCCCCTCTTCGGCTTCCGACGCCAGCGGCCCGGCCGCCTGTCTTCTCTTCCGCCGCGGCCCGGAACCGGCCGCGGTGTTCATCGTCCAGCGCGGTGCGACGGCACCGCGCCCCTTTCGTCGTGCCTTGATTCCATTCAACGCGGCGTGACGGCGTCGCGTTCTTGAAGATTCTTCCTCGGCGTAGCGCGACGGCGCCGCGTAAAATATTTGCACGATCATCCGCGTGGTACGACGGCATCACGCCACTTTCTTCCACCCGCAAGAATAAACAAGAACGATGGAGGGGGGGTTCGGCCGTGTTCGTGCGGTCCGGCCCCCTCACGTTAAAAAAATAACGCAACTTAATAATTCAAGCCACACGTTAGACTTGCTATTCACGATCAAGAATAAAAATAAGGAAACCAAAAAGAAATCAACAACCCCTATCTCGGGTATAAGGTTCGAAGATTGTGAACGTTCCGCGGAAGACGACGTCGCGGAGGTCGGGCGTCGCAGTAGCCGTTCGTCAAATCCGATGACGAAGGGATGCGTTCGAAGAGACACGTCATTGGCGAAACTTGTACGCCGACGAAGGTTGTCCGAGGAAGAAGTGGCGTCCCCTTTCGTTGACACAGGAAACGAAGAATGGAGGTGCGGCGTTCTTCGTCGGAGCTTGAGCGTTCTTCGTCAAGATGAACGTTCTTCGAGTTCTTCGTCAGAGTTGAAGAAGAAGAAGAGCTCTCCACATCTCAAGAAGACAAACAAATAACCCCAAAATAAAATAAGCAACATCTTATTTTATTATCACATAACACATTAGAATTTCAAAAGTTTGAAATTCAAAAGGTTTAACTCCCATAATTAAAAGTAACTCAAGTCATTTAATTAGGGGTTAAGCAAGTTGAGAGAATTTGAAAGGATTAGGGGTTCGTGTGGGCCCCACCACACTTAATCCTCCAAAGGGAGGTTAAGTGGGTGTGGGTCCCACTTCCAACCTCTTTTGATATGTTTTAACAAGTTATAATAAAATTGTTCTACACAATTTTATTTAACTCAAACTAAAAACCCCAAAACTAACTTTCAACCCGCAACAAACGCAACTCCCGAAAAGGTCTCTTTAAGAGAAAATTGGCGCTGCGAGTTCATCGGTGCCCTCAGATTTCAATTCCGAGCACCGGATCAAAAGTTAGGAATTCCCGCTCGTTCATCCACTGAACGTACCCGAGCCAAACTTCGGAAATTAATTCCGGGCACTCCGGGCCTCGGAATCAGGTGCCATCTGAAACCACTCTCTTGTAAAATTCTAAAGAAAATTAATAAAAAATTTCCCTTGAATTTTATGGGTCTTTACATTACTCCCACCTCAGGGCTTTACGTCCCCGTAAAGATACATCAAAAACTTGGGAAACAAATGAGGGTACTGAGCACGCATCTGAGCCTCCCGCTCCCATGTGCTCTCCTGGAGATTCCCGTGCTGCCATCTAATGCGCACAAGAGGAATCGATCGCCCACGCAGGACCCGCTCCTGTCGATCCTCTATCTCCACCGGGACCTCCGTAAAAGTCGCCCCATCGTCAACGTCAAGCTCCCCATGGTCAATGATGTGCGTCGGGTCGTGCACGTATCTCCTCAGCTGAGATACGTGGAAGACGTCGTGCACCCGGTGCAACTGAGGTGGTAAAGCCAGGCGATAAGCCACCTCACCAACCCTGCTGAGAATCTGGAAAGGTCCGATGAAGCGCGGAGATAACTTTTCGCCTCGGCCAAATCTCCGAATACCACGTCGAGGTGAGACCCGCAAGAAGACGTGGTCGCCATCCTCGAACTCCAGTGGCCTCCGCCTCCTGTCAGCGTATGACTTCTGCCAGCTCTGGGCTGTCCTCATCCGCTCCTGGATGACCTGGACCTTCTCTGTCGTGGCCTGGACCATCTCCGGTCCCACCAGTGCTGACTCCCCAGGGTCTGTCCAGCACAAAGGAGATCTACATGGTCGGCCGTACAACGCCTCGTACGGTGCCATCCCGATAGTGGAGTGGTAGCTGTTGTTGTACGCGAACTCCACCAAGGGAAGGTGGTCCTCCCAGCTATGACCAAAGTCGAGGACACATACGCGGAGCATGTCCTCGAGTGTCTGAATGGTCCTCTCCGTCTGACCATCCGTCTGAGGGTGAAAAGCTGTGCTAAGACGTAGCTGCGTCCCGAACGCTTCCTGTAACCCCTTCCAAAGTCGGGAAGTAAAGCGGGCATCTCGATCAGAAACGATAGATGATGGCACTCCCTGGAGCCGCACAATCTCCTGAACGTAGAGACGTCCCAAGCTCTCAATTGAGCCCTGCTCTCTGATGGGTAAGAAGTGTGCCGACTTGGTGAGTCGGTCAACAATCACCCAGATGGAGTCGTGACCTCTGGAAGTGCGTGGAAGTCCAGTCACGAAGTCCATAGATATGTCATCCCACTTCCACTCCGGAACCTCCAAGGGCTGTACCAAGCCTGCTGGTACCTGATGCTCTGCCTTCACCTGCTGACAGGTGAGGCATCGAGAAACGAACTCTGCTACAGCCTTCTTCATACCCGACCACCAGTGCTGTCGTCTGAGGTCCTGGTACATCTTCGCCACTCCAGGATGTACCGCTAAAGGTGAAGTGTGAAACTCCCTCAGCACTTCCTCTCGCAATGCGACTGGTACCATGGTACGTCCTCTGAAAAGGATGTCGTGCTCTGCTCCAAGGGAGAAACCATCAGGTGCCTGTCCCGAGGATATCTGTGCACGTCGTGTCTCACAGTCAGCGTCCCCACGCTGTGTCTCCCTGACTCACTGCAGTAGTGGAGGGGTGACTGTGAGAGACTGAAGAAAGGCTGCTCTATCTCTATCCACGAAGGATATCTGCAAAGAGGCTAGCTGCTATGTCGCCTCCTCAAGTAGCTGAATGCCCGTCCTCCTGCTGAGGGCATCGGCTACTACGTTCCCCTTCCCAGGAGTATAGACTATCTCAAAGTCATAGTCCTGGAGGAACTCGAGCCATCGTTGCTGTCTCAGGTTCAGGTCCTTCTGCGAGAAGATATACCTGAGACTCTGATGATCGGAAAAGACTGTAAAGCGCTCGCCCATCAGATAGTGTCGCCATGTCTTCAGAGCGAAGACCACTGCTGCTAACTCCAGGTCATGGGTAGCGTAGTTCTGCTCATGCGGCCTCAACTGACGTGATCCATAGGCGATCACGGCCCGCTCCTGCATCAAAACACATCCGAGTCCGGTCCCTGATGCATCGCAGTAGACTACGTACCCTACTCCCTCCTCAGGCAACCTCAAGATAGGTGCGCAGGTCAATCTCTGTCTCATCTCCTGGAAGCTCTGCTGACATCTGTCTGACCACACGAAGGGTTTCCCCTTCTTCGTCAAAGCTGTGAGTGATGCTGCAACTCTAGAGAAGTCTGGCACGAATCTCTGATAATATCCAGCTAGTCCCAAGAAACTCCGAACCTCAGTCACGCTCCTGGGTGGCTCCCATGCTAACACAGCCTCAATCTTCGCAGGATCCACTGCAACTCCCGCCTCAGAGATAACGTGTCCCAAGAAGTGGACCTCACGTATCCAGAACTGGCACTTCGAGAGCTTACCATAAAGCTGGTGCTCTCGGAGTGTGTCAAGAACAACTCGCAAGTGATAGGCGTGCTCCTCCTCTGTCGTAGAGTAAATCAGAATGTCGTCGATGAAGACCACGACAAACCGATCGAGGTATGGCTGAAAGATCCTGTTCATGAGAGCCATGAACACTGCTGGAGCATTGGTTACCCCGAAAGGCATAACCAAGAACTCATAGTGGCCATACCGACATCTGAAGGCTGTCTTCTGCACATCCTCGTCTCTGACTCTGAGCTGATGATAGCCTGACCTGAGGTCTATCTTCGAGAACCACCGTGCTCCCTTGAGCTGATCAAAGAGGTCATCAATCCTCGGTAGCGGATACTTGTTCCTCACTGTCACCTGGTTCAGGCGACGATAGTCAACACAAAGTCGCAAGCTCCCGTCCGCTTTCTTGGCGAACAAAATCGGGGAAGCCCAGGGTGAAACACTGGGTCGGATGAACCCCTTGCCCTGCAAGTCCTCCAACTGTACCCGTAGCTCTCGAAGCTCGGCGGGGGCCATCCGATATGCTGGAGTGGATATCGGGGCTGTCCCGGGGTACATGTCAATATAAAAGTCTACCTCTCTGCGAGGAGGTAGCCCTGGAACGTCGTCGGGAAAAACGTCCGCAAACTGATCCACCACTGCAGGAAAACCAGGACTCCGCACGTCAACTGCTCCAAGGATAAGGCTAGCCAACTGATGAGTGATGGGCTGTCCTCTCCTCCGCGGAAGTCCATCCTGTGCTGCTAAGGCTCCCTTCTCGCCGGTGAAGGTGAACCTGCTCCCGTCGGTGCGTACACAACGCACCTTGCGCCTAAAACAGTCAATCTGTGCATGGACCGTAGATAGCCAATCCATGCCCAAGATGACGTCGTAAGGCCTCGACGCTGCTACAAGAAGATCCCAGCCGAAGCTCTCACCTCCTAGAGTAAGCTCACACTGCCGGCACCAGTGCGTAATCGTCGAGTCTGCTCCCGTAGGAGTCTCTAGCCGTAAGGATCGAGCCAACGGCTCTGTCGGAATCTCCGAGCACCGAACAAGGGCAGCGGCTATGAAAGAGTTACTCGCTCCTGTGTCTATAAGAACTGCAACAAGGGTGGAATAGACACAGATAGTACCTCGAATCATCCCGGGTGCGCCGTGGTCGTAGGCCTCTGCTGCCTGGAGCTGTGCTTTTCGCTGCCCGCCAGCTCCCTGTGGTCGGGGTGGACCTCCTGGTGGTGGTGGTGGTAGAGCCTCAAAGCGTCGGCCACCACCGGCTGCTCGTCCAGCTCCTCTGCCTCGTCCGCCTCCTCCCTGCGGACCGCCACGGTCGATCCTCTGCCTCTGCCTCGGTGGTCCATCAACTGACTGCTGCTCCTCGGCACGGTGGGTCGGGCAGTCGCGAGCCATGTGGCCCTGCCCGCCGCACGAGTAGCACTGTCTGCCTCTCGTAAGACTGGCTCAGTGCTGTGTGCCCCGCACTGCTGAGCCAGTGCCCTGAGATCGTCTGCCCAAAGGTCTGGTCTGTCTGGACCCCTAAGTCATCCGTCGACTGCCTACTGCAGATGACTCTGCCACGTGCCGCCCTGCTGTGGGTCGTTGTGCTGGTGTAGACTCAGCAAGGAAGCTCTCGATCAGAAGGGCCCGCTCCAGTACTCCTGTCTGAGTCGGTATGCTGAGGGAGATCAGCGATGCCCTGATCTCGTGTCTCAAACCCTGCTTGAAGGTCCGGGCCCGGAAGAATGGGTCCCGTACCATGTCGGTCGAGTAGTGCGAGAGATCGGTAAATCTCGCCGAGTACTGAGCGACCGTCATGCTGCCCTGCCGCAGCTGTAGAAGCTCCTGGATACGCACCGCACGAAGGGTGGCTGGGACGAACTCCGAGCGGAAGAGGCTCTCAAAGTCCGTCCAAAGTAGAGATGCCTCATCGTGCACCTGGAGCATCAAGCTCCACCATCGTCCTGCTGCTGCGTGTAGTAGGCTCGCAGCGAGGATCACCATGAGGTCTGCTGGTGTCCTCACTAGCCTAAACACTCGAACCACCGCCTCCAGCCAGTCCTCTGCTGCCTGGGGATCCGTCTCCCCACGAAACCTGGGCGGTCGCTGGCGCTGAAACTCATGCAGTGCGCTAAGGCGACGTGCATCGTCAGCGGCTGCTGCTGGAAGCATCGGGGGATCGGCGGGTAAAGCTACCGCCGGTGCCACTACTGGAAAAGGGCCCTGCACCGAGGCCTCGTCGCTCGGTGGGCTGTCGTCACACTCGACTCTCGGAACCCTAGCTGGATGCCGTCGTGGGGCCATCCTGAAAAGGAAACAGGTGCGCCACGGTCAGAACAGTATACCTGGTGAGCTGATATAAGTAATCACAAAGAAAACTTTGAAACACACACGCAATCAATGTTTTCGTGCATTAAGTCGGAAATCAGAAGTCAGGGTCCTGGTGTATGGATACGTCGGCCGCCGCACCAACACTGGACTCCCTGGACTGATATCCACACTCAATACGCTAAACATATTGCTTCACATAGAAAAGATCAGAGTTCGCGGTAGAACCGAACTCCTCTGATACCAATTTGTCACGACGCGCCCTCGGGGTCCGTGCCGTGACTACCCCAAGCCCGCCTTCCATAGGCCAGGGGTTGGCGACTAGCACCAAGGCGTAAATCCCGGTAAAAAGGGAAGGCATTGCCTTTGTAAAGTAAACAAACACCACAGAGTCAGCAAGCAGAAAGTTAACACTAAACAAAAGCAGAGTACAACTGAAAGTGCGGAAAAGTAAATGGGCCAGAATACAAACCCAAACTGAAAGTAAAGTACAACTCGAAAGGGAAAACAGCAACTGAAAAGTAAAAGCCGCTACACCAAGCTGTCCACTGGAAATCCCACCTGAAGGGTGGGTACAGATAGCTCCTCTGCTCCACGGGTCCCGCCGTCTGCTCCGTGCACGTCCCGCCCAGTGGTCCACCTCTGGGTACCGTCCCGCTCTACAAGCCTCAGCTAAGGTCAATGCTATCCGTCGTCTGCAACCAACACAACGTAGTGCGGGCGAAGCCCGTGCGGGGGTGAGTATAAGCTACTCAGTAGGGACCCCGAGACCCCTGAAGGTCTCTCAAATCCACAAAGGATAAACCACGAAGAAAAGTACAATCACGAAGTAACAACCGACACTGCTTAGGTATATGCCCATACATATACCTAAGTCATCAATTAAAATACGCTCCAACCTCGGAGCCCAAGTACAACTCAGTCCACGCAGGAAAGTATACGTATTCCACATAGGAAAGCAAAACATAATCCACACAGGATTGCACAACACAATCCACACAGGAAAACAACCGGAATCAGCTCACACAGGTATACTTCTTCAGAGGACGATAAAGATGATCACTGATCCATCTAAGTCGTCGGACCCACGAAGGATCGATAGGTAACTAACCCCCGCAATGACCCACACAGGATCGGGCCCACACAGGACCTGTAGGCGCTGGCTCACACAGAACCGCTGAGCGCAAGGACCCACACAGGATCGGGCCCACACAGGACCTGTAGCACTGATCCACGTAGGATCGCTGAGTGCTGTAGTCGTCGTCGTCGAATCCACACAGGATCTCTGTACTGTCGTCGTCGAATCCACACAGGATCTCTGAACTGTCGTCGTCGCAGTTACAGTAGCAGTCGTAGCAGTAGTAGCAGTTGTAGCAGTCGCAGCCAGCACTAGGGTTCCCGCACACAGCAAGCTCGTTCGGAGGGTCCGCTCCACTAGCCGAGAGGCTGATACATCAACTGTCACAAAGACCAGAGTTGATGTATCCAAAAGTTCTGTATCGTCAACAGGAACTCAACGCAACAGACGGCGCGTCGATCGGACGCCCGGTCTGAGAGTTATTGGCATTTTCGTCTCCGGGGACCGGTTGGTTTTTAAGGCTAAACCAACCCGACCGTACTCCACCTGCATCCAAACCTCAGGCGTAGTATGCCAAAAGATCCGTCTCACTAAGAGGAACACAACGCGACTGATGGCACGTCAATCGGACGTCCGTAGCTCAAGATATGAGCGTTTCCGCTCCGAAGGCCCGGTTGGTTTCGTGAACGAACCAACCCGGTCGAACTCAAAGTAAACCGAACCTTGAGTGCGATATACCGAAACGACCGTCTCGATCCAAGGATCGCGTTGCCGCAGACGGTTCGTCATTCGGAGGTCAGAGGCTCAAGATATGGCCCAAAAACCGATTCTGGTTCGAAACGGGGGGGGTCCGGGTCCGGGCCGACCCGGCCCGACCCCCCCCCCCCCCCCTTGGGCGGCGGCGGCCGGCGGCGGCGCAGTGGGCCGCGGCGGCCTGGCGCCGCGAGGTGGCTGCATGCGGGGAAACAAACCCCCGCGGTTTTGAGGGGCGGCGCGGCCTTTGTGCCGCGCCCGTTTTTTTTTAAAACGCCCCCCCCCCCCCCCACGTGGGGGGCCTGATTTGAGCGGAACCGGGGGGCCGGCTGCCCCCCTCCCTTCAAAGAAAACCGCCCCCCTTTAAGAGGGGGGTTTTTAAACGCTGGCCGGGGGATTAATTCCCCCGCTTTTAACGGCATCCGGTCGGCCAGCTGGCCGGCCGGTTTTCTCCAACGGGACCGGAAATTCCGGTCCCCTCTTCGGCTTCCGATGCCGGCGGCCCGGCCGCCGGTCTTCTCTTCCGCCGTGGCCCGGAACCGGCCGCGGTCTCCTCGTCCCACCGCGGCCCGGAACCGGCCGCGGTGTTCATCGTCCTGCGCGGTGCGACGGCACCGCGCCCCTTTCTCCGTGCCTTGATTCCATTCAACGCGGCGCGACGGCGTCGCGTTCTTGAAGATTCTTCCTCGGCGTAGCGCGACGGCGCCGCGTAAAATATTTGCACGATCATCCGCGTGGTGCGACGGCACCACGCCACTTGCTTCCACCCGCAAGAATAAACAAGAACGATGGAGGGGGGGTTCGGCCGTGTTCGTGCGGTCCGGCCCCCTCACGTTAAAAAAATAACGCAACTTAATAATTCAAGCCACACGTTAGACTTGCTATTCACGATCAAGAATAAAAATAAGGAAACCAAAAAGAAATCAACAACCCCTACCTCGGGTATAAGGTTCGAAGATTGTGAACGTTCCGCGGAAGACGACGTCGCGGAGGTCAGGCGTCGCGGTAGCCGTTCGTCAAATCCGATGACGAAGGGATGCGTTCTAAGAGACACGTCGTTGGCGAAACTTGTACGCCGACGAAGGTTGTCCGAGGAAGAAGTGGCGTCCCCTTTCGTTGACACAGGAAACGAAGAATGGAGGTGCGGCGTTCTTCGTCGGAGCTTGAGCGTTCTTCGTCAAGATGAACGTTCTTCGAGTTCTTCGTCGGAGTTGAAGAAGAAGAAGAGCTCTCCACCTCTCAAGAAGACAAAAAAATAACCCCAAAATAAAATAAGACAACATCTTATTTTATTATCACATAACACATTAGAATTTCAAAAGTTTGAAATTCAAAAGGTTTAACTCCCATAATTAAAAGTAACTCAAGTCATTTAATTAGGGGTTAAGCAAGTTGAGAGAATTTGAAAGGATTAGGGGTTCGTGTGGGCCCCACCACACTTAATCCTCCCAAGGGAGGTTAAGTGGGTGCGGGTCCCACTTCCAACCTCCTTTGATAGGTTTTAACAAGTTATAATAAAATTGTTCTACACAATTTTATTTAACTCAAACTAAAAACCCCAAAACTAACTTTCAACCCGCAACAAACGCAACTCCCGAAAAGGTCTCTTTAAGAGAAAATCGGCACTGCGAGTTCATCGGTGCCCTCGGATTTCAATTCCGAGCACCGGATCAAAAGTTAGGAATTCCCGCTCGTTCGTCCACTGAACGTACCCGAGCCAAACTTCAGAAATTAATTCCGGGCACTCCGGGCCTCGGAATCAGGTGCCGTCTGAAACCACGCTCTTGTAAAATTATAAAGAAAATTAAGAAAAAATTTCCCTTTAATTTTACGGGTCTTTACACCTTTACTTTTTCAATTTGGATAGCATCTTTTGCCACTGGATGAGATTGTTGAGGATTTCCATTTCATTGAACATTATCTTCTATTGTGGCTCCTTCATTATATTTCCATACATGATGGATAATATCATCTTTAATTAACTGCTTCTTAAGATTATTCACCTTTTCTTGTTTCTCATGATCTCCGGCTTCTCTTATTTTCAAAGCCTTAACTTATGATAGATCGAACTCAAACTATGAATCTCCTTCTTTTATTAACTCTCTGTCCTTTCTCCACTTTTCTAAAACTTCATATAGGTAGGATTTATGTTTCTTCAACATTTGAGGTTACAAAGCTTGAGATATTTTATATGGTTTTGAGACTTGTGTAATTGTTTTCTTTTCCTCAAATGACTATTTCTTTGAAATTTCTACAATTTACATTAACTAATCAAATATTTCAGAAAAATATTTTTTCTTAACACTTAAATAATATTTAATTCTTTTAATTATGTCACAACATAAAAGTAGAATTTTTAATTTCTGTGGTTTTGAAATTCAAGGAACATTACATAAGTTCAAGCAATTGATGATCAGCAGGGACAAGGTCACTGGATACATCATGATATGATATTTGATAGACTCGTCATTAATCTTACTGAGAGTGTGAATGATATACTTCACCAAGTTATTCATACTATGTTTAATGATAAAATCCATCATGAAAAAATATTTTTTGTCAAGGTATCCTTGTCTCATTTTCATTGTATTAAAAGACCTTGCATCCATATTGTAATAATTTTGAAGTTTTGTGAGAGGTTGTAAATCATTGGATTTTTTAGTCAATTATTACTTAATAAATGAATATCATTAACTTTATCAATGGTACCTTCTATATCTGGAAAAATATGAGAAAATTGGTTACCTTCACCATTATATGGTTTCTTAAGAACATTTGGTGCATTCTTATTAGAAAATGAATAGGTTTTCCTATATCTCTTAATTTAAAACTTATCATTTCCCCCTTCTTTGAAAAATGTAACTGACTAATATAATTCAATAACCAAGTCTATATAAATATGATATTGCTAACCCTTATTTTTCACAATTCAAAATTTATCCCATCCATGAATATTTATGATCTTTCTTTTAAACGAATAATTCCATAGAAAGAATTCATGATCAACTAACATTTTTATAATGATATACCAATATTTAAATTCTGTATTATCTTGAATTGATGTGTAAGAGGAGATTGAAAAAGAAATTTGGAACTTAAGAAAATTATTTGGGAACTGGAATGGAAACTTTGAAGGGTGGTCGCAACATAGGAAAATATTATGTGGAAAACAATGCGAGACAAGAGGGGTCCCCTCCATTATATAGGCACTAAGATGATGGTTCAACTTCCAAGATAAATCTTACAATTGAACTTGATTTGATATGATCCGAACATTGTGATTTAACCAAATAATGTTTACAGATTCTGATCATTTGAGGTTTTAGGAAAATAAAATGGATATAAGCACAGATGAATCCATTTATGTTTTTCTTTAAACAAGTTTGAAATACCAACAAACAAAAATGAATCTAAGAGGAAAAAGGTAATATGAAATACCTCTCGGAGTTATCCGAAGATTTTCTAGTATTTGATAAGATTATTCTTAGATATTTTATATTCCTAAGAGTTTTATTAGTTTATGAAAACATTTTATTGGTTCTGAAAACATTGGTTGGGTTCTGAAAGCATGTTTCATTAGGTTCTGAAAAAAATTATCAGGCTTCAAAAAAATTTATTAAGTATATGAAATGTACCCCCCCCCCCTTATTGAAAAAAGTATCATAATGTTAGTATATTTTTTACCAAAATTTTGATATTAATTATTACATTACAGTTATCATTCCAGACATTTTTTAATGTAATCCAATATATCGGAAGGTAATGATTTTGTAAAAATATCATCATGTGGTTCTTGTGTTCTGAGTATTTGTTAAACAATATCTACATTAATTGTGTGAACCATAAAATAGGGATTCCTAATATCTATGTTCTTTTCATGGGAATAATTTCAAGTGTTTTCTCTTAAGGCTATGAAACTTGTGTTATCAAATAGTATTTGAGTTTTAGTAAAACCTATTCAATAATCAGTGAGTGTGTACTACATCCACAACACTTAAGCACAACAACATACAGTTACCAAATATTCACCTTTAGTATTTGAATGTTCTACTATGTTTTTTTCCTACAATAACAAGAAACTAATGAATCTCCAATAAAATAAAATATTCCAGATGTACTTTTCTTATACATTCTAGAACCACCAAAGTCAGCATCTAATAAAAAATTGAAAATAATTTCATTTCTAAAAGAATATAAAAGTATTAATCCACAGTTCCCTTTAAGTATAAAAAAAATTTCACTTATTTTAAATGGTATTGTTTTTTATTACATTGATAGCATTCATATAACCATACTGAAAACATTATGCTAGGATGACCAGTTATTAAGTATAGTAAACTTACTATCATACTTGTAAAAGAAGTTTGATAAAATGGTTTACTAGATTCAACAAGATCAAGAATATTTGAGATTCCGACAGCAGTACATATACTTTCAGTTTTTTAATATCAATACTTTTTTTAGAATATATTTAATATACTTTTGTTGAGATATATAAGTACCTTTTGGTTTTTGTGTAATTTTAAACCAATGAAAAATGATAACTCACCAATTATACCCATTTCAAAATCAGACTTCATATGACTCATGAATTAATCATTTAATGATTACAGAGTTGATATGAATATAACTTCATCAATATAAATTTTTAGAATTTAATTTTTTTTCAATCTATATCAAAAGGTTTGGATCAGTTGTTCCCTTAATATAATCGTTTTATTCCAAAAATCTAATAAATCTATCATACCAGGCTATTAGGGATTATTTAAAACCATATATTGATTTAGTATGTTTAAAAACATGGTCAATATTTTTTATATTTTCAAAACAATGTGATTGTTCAAAATAAAATTTCTCTTGAACATATCTATTAATGAAGGCACACTTGACATCCAATTGAGAACGTTTTAAGATAAAGAATGTTCTAATGACTAAGATAAATTTAATGGATTCAAGTCCTCCTACTGGAGCATATGTTTATTCATAGTCAATTACTTATTTTTTATTACAGCATTCAGAAACTAATAATAGATTATTTCATAAAAATTTTCCATTTTCATAACATTTATATCTAAAGACCCACTTTACTCTAATTACAGATGTTTGTTTAGGTCTTTCAACCGGGATCCAGACATTATTCCCTCAAAAATCATTTAGTTCATCTTTCCTAGCATAAAACCAATCATCATATCTTAATGATTTATTAGTACATTTTTGTTTAATTTGAAAACTAATCCTAGATTCTCTAATTTATTTCTTAATTCCCTTTTAGTCCCTATAGGTTGATGTACATCGCCAATGATACAGTCTCTGAGATTATTCCATAGAAATAAATTACATGGGTTTTGTAAAAACTTTTCATCAAAATAATGTAAAAAATATTTAGTAGTGAATGCTTGAGAATAATTTTCTTTAGTATTATTTTAAATAGAAGAGTATTCCATCAAATAATGAATATCAGTTTCTTAAAACACATCCAATGAGGAAGGCTTGGGTTGTTTAAAAACAAATGGATTAATTTCATCAAATTTAACATGTAATTTTTCTTCAAAAGTATAAGAATTTTTAATAATGACTCTTTAAGCATTAGAAGTAGTGGAATAGCCTATGATAACTCCATCATCTAATTTGGTTGTGACATTTTCTATGTTATCATTTGTATTAAAAAAGAATAATTTTCACCAAGATACTCTAATGTATAAAACATTATATTTTTAACCTGTCAACAACTAATAAGCTGATTTATTAAGAAACAGTCTTATTAAAACGTTATTTTTAGTATAACAAGGTGTACTTATAGCTTCAGCCCAAAAATGTTTTGAAATTGAGTATTCACTCAACTTGTTTTGTTATCTCTTGACAAATTTGAATTATTATTTCTATAAAAACATTTTGATGAGGAGTTATGGGAGAAGATATGTTATTAGTAATTTATTTCTTACTAAAAAAAGTTTCAAAATATAAATTATCAAGTTCTTCTCCATTATCACTATGAAGAGTTATCAATGAAAGGTTTTTATCATTTTTTAAATTGGATGAAAAAGATTTTTTATATGAAAATTCTTCAAAATTCCATTACTAGAAAATAATCCTATGTAAATATAGTGTAATCATTAACTAAAACAAATATATAGTATATTCCTCCAATACATCCAATTTTCTAAGGACCAAACGAGTCAATGTACAAGATATGTACTGCATAAAATGTTGAGACATCACTAATGGACTTAAATCATGACTTAGGTTTCTTTCCATATTGACAGCGATCACGAGCATTTGAATAATTAAATATAATATCTATTAGATCCTCAAAATTCCTTTTCATATATATTTTACATATCTTTCTTAATTTACAATTTCCTGGTATTCTATACCATAAGCAATATTGTTCTTCCATTGCACTAAGTAATGGTATGTGTTGGATTTTATGGTCTTATATGTACAGTGTATAAACATTTTTATACCGAAGGGAAGAAAGATTAAACTCATCCTTGGATTTTTGAACTATTAATTTATCATTCCTATAATTCACATGGTATTCTTCATCACATAATAGGCATATGATTATATGGTTGTTATTAAGGCTTTTAACAAATCAAAAATTTTAAATTAAGGCTTTTTCAAAAATTATGATGTTACATATACCATCAATCTATCCTTGGGCCTAGTCTCTAAAAGTGACTCTTCCACCATTCATCTTAATACTATTTATTAAATTAGTTTTTTACCAGTCATGTTTTGAGAACATTCACTATCCTCATACCATGTATTTTTTATTACCTCTATTGTTTTCCAAAAAAAATAATTAGGTTATCAGAATCCATTATTTCTTGGATCTGGAAAAGATAGAAATTAATATCTTAGGAATCCACATTTTTTAAAAAAATGAGCTTGATGAAAATCTACAAATTATATTTTATTTAAAGAAAAAAAATTCCCTCAATGTCCACCACTTTTACACTTAATGAAAAATGGGGAAATATATGTTACAAAATATTTGTGACAGAAAACTAGTTTTGAGTGTCAATAACCAAATCCAAAACCATTCCTTAGAGGATGAATTTGAGAATAAATATTATAAAAATTATCTTTAAAATATGTAATATTTTACAAATGTTTATTCCGGGAAAATATTTCTTATTTGTTAGGACCAATAGGGCCCTATATACCTTGAGAGGGGGGGTGAATCAAGGTATGGATATTATTTTTCAAAATTCTTCCTACCCCACTAGATCTTGACCTCTTTATAACAAGGGTCACTTTTTTTGAACTTTTGTGTTTATTATGTTGACTTATTATCTGATGATGACGCTTTAAATGAAATGCGGGGAAGTAAGTAGGCATACAAAGAGATTTTTAGTTTGTTCACCCTCAATGGGCTACGTCCAAGGAACATACGCTGACAAGCTAACGGTCGTACCAAATTCAACTATTCTTCATTAAATCTGGATACAAGGGTTCGGGAACAATCACTTTGTCCCAGGCACACTGCCCTTACAAGGTTTAGGGTCAGGTCACAGATTTCCCAAGGGTCACTCCCTATTTCTCTCTCCCCGACTCACTGTTGGTGGAGAGGATCACCTTCTTCCTCTTCCTTTGCTCACTGCTCCGGAAAGGATCCACTAATAGATTATAGACCTGTAGGTCTCTTCATTATAACTAATTAAAACATCCTCTATTGTATGTGGATGCTCTGTTGAAGTCCAACTTTCACTCGTAGACTAATCTCTCTCTGCACCGAAGGTATCGGGAAATCTTCCAGCCTTCACACAACCCTGAATAACCACCGTGAATCAACCTTACATGGCACGCGAGTATAACCCAACGTGCAAGTATCGGCGCATAGGTCACAATTGGTGCGCAAGTCACTTCAAACACTTGGGCGGCACGGTCTTCTGTAACACCAAACCTACGCGACTCAACCACTTTTACGCCCAAACCAATATTGGCTTGCAACAACCATCTGGCACACAACTTCAAAAACTAGCACGCAAGTCCACTTGCGTGACCACACACTACTTGCGCGACAACCACACCAGCGTGACGGGAGCTCTGATTTTTCAAAGTGTCGAACTCTGTTTCAAATGAGTAGGGGTGGTCCTGTATTTATAGGCCTTTGGCCAACCTACGTGGCGGCGCACAAGTCTCCCCTCAGCGTGAAAGTCCCGGTGTGAAGGTTATTTCCCCTACAAGACACCTGCGCGACCCAAATTCCTTTTCCATATTTTGAAGATCTGATCTTGAGAAACATAAGGTGTGCAACTTTCCAACCCTCCAAGGCACTGGCGCGCAGGTCCTTTCATGGCACACAAGTCACCTGCGCGACCACACCAATACAAGCATGACCCTCTTTACTTTTCCATATTTTGACCTTCTGATCTTTATAAACATTAGGCATGAAAGGATCCTCTCATTCAAGGCAACGGCGCGGAAGTCCCTTTGCCAAAATCACTTTTCTCCATTTGCCGATTTTTAGGCCCTAAAGTTTGGAAAACACTGGAAAATGGCGCCACATTATATCTATTCTTTTTGTACTGCCTCCAGATCATTCATTCATTTGTCGATGTTCTAATATCAAACACGAATCGTTGACCAAAACTCTTGAACTCGACATTCTGGCACGAAATCCCTTTTGTGAACAAATTTGTATGTCATGGTTTGCTTTCTCAACAATCACAACACTGATGTCCACTTTGTCAACAAACACAACCACCTCACAAATGCTTCAATGATACCTTGAGGGATTTTTTCCCAACAATATACTAGTATAATTAATAAATTCTTATCCTTATATTCAATAGTTTATGGATTTGAGTTTCTATCTAAAAAAGTTTTATTAGAAATAACAATTTCAAAATCCTTAGAATGTTTTTCGTTTCCAGAATTACCATCCTCATCATTTTTTGAAATATAAATAATTTGAAAAGATTTATTATCAAGATCTATAGAAATATCATATACTTATTTTGTTAAAATACTTATTCTATTATTTTCCATAAAATTTTTATTTTGATTATACTTTTTTCATTTTCATGTAAGTTGGAAAACCAAGATACTTCTTCAAAAGTTGGTCGGATATCCTCTGTTGAAGAATATTCTTTATCCAAAGATGTAGAATAATATTAATTAAGATAATTATCACTTAAATATGTATTGGTTAAAGATTCATATTTTTTTACCTTATCCATGAAATATTGGTTATCTATAGGTATTCTGGAAATAGGACCATCATTCTTTTTTCCAGAAGGTCTATTATCTATAGATTCATCAGATGAGTCTCCACCACAGGCACTCATAGAAACTCTTTCCTTCAAGAATATATTTTCCATATACTTTTAATATTGTTCATGATTCTTCATATAATGTACATTTTTCAGGTCCTTTCATTTAAGCCTAGGAAAATTAAGTCTATTGTGCCCAGCTTTAATGCATTCATAACATGTGACCTTAGAATTTGTCTTATCTTTCCATTCATTTTTTCTTTTTTCTATATGGATTGTTTTTATTTCTAATATCTTGTTCATCCTTTCTGTAATACTATCTAACTCATTCTATAACTATTTAGATTCACTTGAGTGTTAATAAATAGTAATATTCATAGTCATTGATGAATTAACAAATTTCTAATGAGTTTTGGATTTGAACTAATTTTAAGTAATAGTAAAAGAAATACTCCCATTTTCTATATTAAATTATCATCATATCTCTTCAATCTATACTCATGTTGTAATAGAGTTCCAAAAAATTCCTCATGAGTAATAGTTGTAACATTCCATGACTCATCAATAGAAATTATCTTTGATTCCCATTCATTACGCATGATATCAATGATCTTATCCACAAGAATCTCATCATATAGGTCTTTTTCACCCATTGATTATAGACTTTTAACAATAGTCATAAATATATGTTTAACATTAAAATCGGTTCTCTATAAGGAAAAATAAAACCATGATAGTCTTCTCTAATCATAGCAACTATAGATTCAAAAACAATCAATGTTACAAAATGAGTAACAACAAGTTTCATCCAAATATTGTTAAATGCTTCACATGAAGATATCTAAATTTATATATTCCTATTCATGTAATAAATCAAATTATTGTGTACATTGTGGTTTAGATGTATTATTTCTTTTGATGATTAGTAAAAATTTTGAATTCCTTATCAGGTATCTTGTAATCTCTAGTAATCATAACAAACTTGTTCACACCAGTGTCAATAACAAAAGGCTTCATTATATCTACCCATTATTAGTAATCATTTACATAAAAACAGATGGTCTTTTAGGTTTTATATTATCTAAGGATCCAACATTTATTCCTTTCATATTTCAAAACATAACTTTTCCAAATCCACACGATGTTTAGCATGTATTTATAAAAAATATTTTATCAAATAAATACATTAATCTTGTAAGAGATAACTTGTTAGATAAATACAGTTGAATCATCTTCTAATATAAATGTGTTTATTACTATTTCATAGACCTTCTTAGATACAGATTTTAGGATTGAAATGTAGATTTTTTCAAGTGGGGAGATTTGTAATTTTAAAAACCTTCAATTTTAACTATAAGGACACATTGTTTAAAAAAGTTAAAAAAATTAGATTCAATAAACACTATTGTATAAAGTTATGGAAAACACCATATTTTTAATAATGACATGAAATAAAAAAATTACATAGGTAAAATTCAACAAGATTCTTCCTTAAAGCATATAGAATCTTATATACGAGTTTTAACAAAATAGAAACTATAAGAAACATTTTCTTAATCTTACAAATTGGAGGATAAATTTAAATTACATAAAAAATAGTTCAAATATGTTTACCCAAAGAGTCGAGTATAGAAAAAAAACATTGATAAAGGTCCCATGATTTATAAATTCATGAAATTCTATCTTACCGGCACAAGGGTAATCCCTTGATATGAATATTTGTATCTATCTTGCTACCCTTGCAAGACCTTGATCTATAAGATGATTGGAACTAGTCTCATCCTTCACCTGTATCCCTTGATTAATAAGGTAATCAAAACTTCTAACTTCCTTTAGATTGGAATCCCTCGATTGTATATTGAAAAAATCAGAATCGAAGGATGAAAAACAATTATTGTTGAATATTTTAGTATGAGGAACAAGTTGTTCTCAACCTAACCTCTTCATTGTTTTTTCATGCAGAAATTTTGGTGAAGCTCTTGATGAGTATCAATTCTCCCAAATTTTCACAACTACAAAGATGTTAAAATGATTGGGTATTTATAGCTGAGATCTCTAATGGTCAGTTTTTTCCTCCAACGATCATATTTTTTCTAAACTTTTAGAGGGATCTATGCTGCTGGCATTTAAAATAGTCGTATAATAAAAAATTAAAAAATATCTATTAATATAACTAAATAACATGAGAAAAATTAATTAAATATGAATCTGTTTATATAAAAAATTATTCTATGAAAAAGATAACATATTTAAGAATTTTATGAAAGCATTAATTTAAGAAAACATAGTAACCATTAGAAAGATATAAAATCATATTGGAAAATATGAATGATTCTTAATTTAAGAAAAATAAAAAAGATTTTATTTTATAGGTGATTCAAAATTTAAGGAAGTGAATCATATTCAATATTTTTTAGGATTTTGAATTGAATAAGTGAATTGGATTCAAAAAAATTTGTGATTAGAAATCAAAAAATTGAGAGAATCAGAATCAAAATTCTAAATGAGTCATAATATAAGAAGATGAAACATATTCTCTTTTCAACGTGATATAGAATTGAGAAATGGGAATTGGAATCTAGATTTTTTGATGATTGGATTAATAAATCAAAAGGAATAGGAATTGAGAAACATAAAACAAGAATCAAAATTCTGAAATAATCCTAATTGATGAACCATGTAATTCTATGTTTCATTAACGATCTGAATTATTCCAATTAATATTATTTCATAAGAAAAATAAAGTTGTACTTATCTATAAATAGGTTAAAGAACCTTTATATATAATTCATCAAAGATTGAATGAATTAGTATATACATTTTCTTATAGGTAAAATGTATTATTGAACAAATATATTTCTGATTTAAAAAACATAATGAAATGAGAAAACTCAGAAAGAAAATTTTAACTCGCCAACTTGGACCTGGATGATCTCACAAACCCCCTTAGGATAGAACTAGACATATTATAGATCTTCATGTGATAAAGGCCTCCACCATTTAATGGATAATATGATCTCTTAATTGCAGAACAATTGATCAACACCATTGAAATGATCATCTCTATAATTTAATGTAACGAACATGGGAAGGTTCTTATTGTTGTTCAGTATATGGAGGGAGAAGTTGATTAGTTGTGGACATTGATCAAAAATACAATCCCTAGGGAATATATTGATGTGATGGATTGGATGGAATTTCATAAAAAAAACTCTATAAATATTTTCCTCACATTATTCATCTTACATTAGAATGGGTTTTCATTTCACTCAATCATAAAGAACATGAATCTATTGGGGTGTATGCATAAAACATCACAAAAATTTCATGATATACCTCAAATTCTTTCATCACCCCTAAATTAAAAGATAATGACTTCTTTGGTTGGATATAAAACATAGTATATGAATATACATGTAGATCCATGACTTTGATAACTATGAGAAAATATTCTGACGTTCCCTTAAATTCAGGATAGAAATCAGTGACTCACAAGGGTATCATGGGGATATGATGCCTTAATAAGAGTTTAATTCTATTGGTTGGGTGGATAAATCCAATTGTTCTCTGAAATTTTATAATCACACTTAGCAACGGAGTAGGAAGAAGAAGCACTTAAATTTTCTAAAGGGATAAGAAAATGTTTTAGGTGTGGGAATAAAGGAATCAAATGTTGCAATTTCTAATAGTAAAAACCCATGAATGTGATAGAGGAAGTAATTGTTCTAGTCAAACATCAGTGCATTTTCCATTGCTTCAAATTCAATGAACTATGGAACATTACATATCCATTCCCTAAGGTATGGATTTTTAGAGGTAACCAACAACCTCCAATGTAGAAAGGGTGTTATTTTTCATTCACTACAATATTAGAGAATCCAAAAAATGAAACAGTGAAATATACGCTATTTATTTATTCCAGAATAGTGAACATACTTTTTTATTCTAGTTCTATGCATTCCTTTATATAATCAAAGATATATAGAACAATTTAAACACCACTAAATTGCATGGAGGTATAGATATTGGTGAAAACGGAAAATGGGGAAATTATTGTGTCATACGTATATAAATCCTTTTCTGTCACAATTTATGGGCTGAAATACTAAGAGGACCTTTTTATACTTCCATGGTGGAATATGATTCAATTATGGGCATGGATTGGATTTCCCAATATAGATCCTACATAAATTCCAGTGAGAAGGAAATCACTCTCTATTTGGCGAATGAACCCCATAATATGTACAAATGAAAGAAAGGGGATGAATCTTATTTTTAAAAATCATCTCAAGAATGGATAATATTTCCCAATGAGAAAGAATTTATAGATCAACTTGTTAAATCTATAGAGAATATCATCCTTGAAGACATTACTATTGTGATTGAATATATTGATGTGTTTCCCGAGAAGTTGTGTTGTCTTTATCCTAGTTAAGAGGTTGAATTTTCAATTGTGGTTATACCTAGGGTGTTTCAAATATCCAAGACATTATATATCATGGCTATTTTTGAACATGAGTAATTGAAGAAAAACCTACAAGATAATCTAGATAACAAATTTAGATTCCCAAGTGCTTCACCATGGGGTTCACCAGTCCTCTATTTCAAGAATAAGGATGTGGCAATGTACTTTTTCATTGATTATTGTGAGCTAAACTAGATCACAATAAGGAAATAGTATCCTTTTCCAATGATTTATTACTTGTTCTTTCAGCTATGTGGATCACAATACTTCTCCGTGGCAGATATTGAGTTGGGATATTATCATGTAACTGTGAATAAGGAAGATATCCCCAAGACTAATTTTCTTATAAGGTTTGGTTAATCTGTGTTCAGTGTGATTCCATTCAGACTCACTATTGCTCCAAAAAAAATACTCAACATGACGAAAAGGGTGTTTAGGCATTACCATTAAAAATCTATGGTTGTCTTTATAAATGATATTCTAATATACTCGAAAACCCACGATAACCACAAAGGGTACCTGATCATTATGGTAAATACCATAAAAATGATAAGCTCTATGAAAAGTAAAATAAGTGAGGGTAATTATTGAATAATGTACCATTCTTTTGGAATATCATCACAAGAATTGGGATATCTATATATCCTTCAAAGAAAAAAGAAATTGAAGGGTGGAAAAGGACAATAGATTTGATAGATATCTTTTGTTTCATTGGGATTACCTGATATTATCACTGATTTGTGAGAAATGTATCACGATTTTTAAACCCTATAACCAAAATAACTCTGAATCGAGTCAGTTTTTACTGGAAAGATGAATTTGAAGAGATTTTCAAAGAGTTGAAAATGATTCTTATCACTTCCCATGTGCTCACACCACCCACTAATGGATATAATTTTATAGTATTTAGTGATGATTCAAATAATTGATTGGGTTTTGTGTTGATGAAAAAGGGAAAAGTCATTTCCCACGCCTCAAAAAAGTGGAATATTCATGAGATAAACAATACCACTCATGATCTAAATTTAGAAGTGATGATCTTCACATTTTAAATTTGATGGAATTATCTCTTTTGGGGAAGTGTGAAATATATTCAGATCACAGAATTCATAAATATATTGTCAAATAGAAATAGATGAATTTTCATCAAAGAAAATGGTCAGAGATCATAGAGGATTCTGACTAGTCAATCCACTACTATCCTATGAAATAAAACAAATTTGATGATGATCTTAGAAGAAAGGATCAATTAAGTCTACCACCAATAAGAATTAAGAAGGTTATTTTATTCTCATATTTGAAAGGATGGGAATGGGAATCATATGGGAAGAAACATCATCAATCCTTTCATAAATTATTTTTAATCATTCTATGCATGAAAGGTTAAATTATTCTCAAAAATACGTAGTGGGAATTCTGAAGAAAGTTGAACCTTTAAAAATAGGGAAAACATATGAGTCAAATGTTATTGTAGAAATAATTATGATATTTGGGTCAGGACTTTAGAACCATACAATTTTGAGTTAAATAAGGAACTATTTGATGATTCATATAGGTCAACATTCTCTATTCACCTATGAAACAAAATGATGTATCAAGATATCTGATATCAGTATTTTTGGGACAACATGAAGAATAAGATTTGGAATTATACAACAAAGTGTCGGGTATATCTGCAAGTGAAGGATGGAAGCATAAAGTCTAAGAAAATGATGCACCCATTAACTATTCAAACATCGTAATGGAAAAAAACCACCATGTTCTTTGTCACTACACATTAGAATACATCCAATGTAAATATTTCTATTTAAGTTGTTGTAGACCATCTTACAATGACTTCACACTTTATTACGATTCAAGAGGATTTCTCACTGGATAATCTTAGTTGGATATAAATAAGATATATGGTATGGATCCATGTAGTACAACTATCAATTATGTATGATCGAGATCCAAGATTCACCTCTATGTTTTGGAAGTGTCTCCAATATTCTCTTAATAAGGAACTAAACATTAGTACATATTTTCACCTTCAAACCAGTGTCCAACCTGAGTGGGATATCCAAACATCTGATTAAATGTTGAGAGTATTCTCCATTGAATTAAAATGTGTATGGAAGAAACATCTTCATTTAGATAAAGAGACCTAGGTTTTGATTTTAGAGACATCGTATTCCTCTATATATCAATAGGGAAGAAAGTAATTATATTTTAGAAGAAGATAAATCATAGTCCAAAGTATATTAGGCCTTTTGATATCCTTGATCGAATTGAGGAAGTCTCCTATGGACTAGCACTCCCACTAAACCAATCAAAAGTACCTGATTTATTACTTGCATCCCTCTTGTTAATGTACATACGAAAACCCTCACATATAATCAATCCATATGTGGTTCAATTGGAAATGATATCTCCTATTAAGAACATCCAGTGTAGATATTAGATCATAGAGAATATGTTCTAATAAATAAGACAATTCCACTAGCCAAAGTGTTGTTTAGATACCACATGTTTGAGGAAATAATGTGGGAAACAAAATAGGTGATGAATTAGAGTTACCCTCGTTTATTTTATTGTGGGAAAATAAAATTTCAATGGTGAAATTTATAAATGGGGAAATATTTTAATGACCCAAACATTTAAGAATAAAATTTCTCAATTTGATTTAATTTAAGGTATTTTGGTTTTAGAAAAAACATGAAATTATTATGGTTTATTATATGAAATTGGATTTAAATGACCATTATGTATCAATACCATATTCAATAGATTCATGGAATAGTGATCAACTGACTAGTATGTGATATAGGATTTTAACAAATCCATTGGACACAAGAAAAGGAAGTGACATCTTCAATATGTAGGATCATACCCTAGGAATCCCATTTATATGAGCATCAGAGGGATATAATATTTATGGTCTTTTACCTTAACCATGACCATGGATAGATCCAATAACATATGTATTATAAAAACTATTTGTGAGGGAATTACATGCTCATCCAGATCATGAATCAAACCATGTTTTTCAAATGGACAAACGGAAGCCCCACCATCATACACCTTACTATTAGGGAATATGCTGGTGTATTAAATGCATATCTATCAAGAACATAGAAATTTGAATATGTTCATTATTTAGTAGAGAACAATGAACATATTTTCTTCCTAATATTTTTACTTTATAAAAGATATTTATTTTGGTCCAATAAAATAGAAATATTATTTCTAGTTAATATATAAATTCTATAGAGATATCCATTTTGATGAATTAATGAATTTTTTAAATAAATAATATTTTAGTAAATTATGATAAATATATATTTTTTTAAGTGATCATATATTTTTTATGAATTCAAATGTGACTGTTATACGGATTCAAAAAATATTTTATTGTAAAAAACACATCATTTTAAATAAATTTCAATTTTTAATTAAAAATTGAAATTTAATATTTTTTAGATAAAATGAATATTATTTTTGGAACCAGGATTATGAAATTATATAATTGAAAAGACTTCATAATTTTTTGAGACCATTGAATTTTATGGTAAAAAGTAAATACCCTCTGAATTTTATGGTAAAAATTAAATCACGCCCATTTTTTTAGAAACCATGGAATGGTTTATAGTTTTGTATATATTATTATGTCATGTCCAAAACTGAAATAATAATAAAAAATCACATACTCTTATATATAACCCTACCCAGGCTCCAGTGTATCTTCACTAAAACTCTTTGGATCACTTCCCAACAACCTCTTACACTACCTACATCCCTACTATGTTTCCCATAAGATATCAAGAAGCCCATTTCTATCCTTGAAACTCACACATTCAATAAAGGGACCCTCCACCCTCTTCTTTTGTCAAGAACTCCTTTTATGCTATTTTAATTAATTTAATTTTTCATATGTTGGGATATGTTATTGTATAACCCAATTAATTAATGTTTTATTTATAAATGATTATATCCCCTTTAACTATCAATTTTTTCTTCCTAAGAACCCTTATGTACACCCATTACCATGTCAAAATTTTGTAAGGGTTGTTTACTTTTTCTACTATATTAATGTTTATTCAATATCATATTCCTTATATTTCCAATTCCTCATGTTAGAAAATTTATTTTAATTCCCTTAATAAATTCAATTTCATGACATAATAATGAGATACCCCTTTCTCTCTCATCGACCCATTTTAATAATTTTCAGGTGATGTAATTATGTTTCTAAAATTTCACAGTGATTTTCCATGCCAATCCAATTGTGTAGTGAAGACCATATCCATTTTCCTATCAAGGGTACCCATATTAATGCACATATTATTATCGATCAGGTACATAAATATATTTATTATAAACTATGTTATCATGGAATAAATTATGATGGTGAATAAATCCATGTTGTATTATATATGTGGGACCATTAGATATGAGAATGATATTATTATGATGGGTGTATCCAGATAGAACTATAACTCATTGGGTAATGTATTATATCATGATGCATAATGTTGGGATAAGGGTGTACCTGATGCCTTTATTGGACTTTTTCCATCATGACGTTTTTTCGGATTTAGCATGACTAGTGTTTATGATGAAGTGTTTTACGTTGTCACAACATTTCCCATGTTATGATTATCATGCTATATTATGACTTATTATTCATTTTATTTTTTAGATCTAGTGATATTCTTATTATCTGACATACATTGTACTCTTCATGTTAATTATTTATATTCCCTTAAGGGGCATTATAGATCACCCCTTTTCTGATGTTTCTCCCCAGAATACCCCATGCAATTTTAATTTTGAATGAGTATTTGGATCGTGTTAAGAATGATATCCAATAATATATTGTATTCCATGTATTATATTGTTATGAAATGTAGGAAATTCAAAAACACAACATAATAATCGATCATTTGAGTTTTTTTAGTGTATTCTTTTGTAAAAAATAAATTCTTAATGTGTAATTAAGTGTGGGTTGTTATAAGGACCTTCTCTGTGACCCTTCTAAAGTTCTCATATTATTATGCCCTTGACATCTAAAGATGAACCATATGATGTATATATTATTTTATCATCTATAATGATTCATGGTTGTGTCTTCATATTAAGAGGATTCAGGATCTACCTTGATAAGTCGAATAACATTTATCAAATTCGACCCATGAGAAAGTTGTGAGAGATGTGGGTCTTCCAAGTCCACATGGAAAATATATTCTTATTCAATGAGAATCAGGTGAGCATGTGAAATCCCTCCACAAGGATCATAATTAATGGAACCACATACAAGAAAGATGATAAGTACCCTAACACATTTAAGGAGATCAAGCAGTATCTTATACAACCTTTTGTTCTAATTACCCCCTTCTTTAAGAAACCTTTTTGTCCTCTTTGTGACCGCCATGTAATATTCCATCAGTTCCCTAACAGACCATAGGAAAAATGAGGTAATAGAAAAGATTTTATAGTATCCCAATCACATGACCCCTGATACATAAAATAGATACTCCTCTATCAGAATGATCTTACTCGCACTCGTTTTTGCAGTAAAAAAGTTTTTACATCATTTGTAGTATAATAAGATAGATATGGTTCCCCAAGTAGACCCAATAAATTATATCATGAATCTCACTATGATGATAGGATTTTTTTAATGTGGTGAAGTGATCCTTCAGCAGTTCGACATTAATTTCGTTTATAGATATCTATCAAGGGTCATTAATTAGTGATTTTCCATGTTTCTCATGCAGCCCTAAAAGAATTTCCCCTAGATGTTGATTTCCCAAATGAGGCCATTCTCTTAGTGGACTATTCCATTCTTCATTTCTAAATTTATTTTTTAGTGCCTCCAAGATCCCAAAAAATTTTAAGGTTAAATGTTCAAAAACTCAATAGATTAATCATCGGTATCTTCCTCATCACCCCAAAATAGGTTATCCTACCATAATCGTTCTTCTTGTAATACGGTTTCCCCAAAAATGAGGCAGAGTATCTGACCACCATTTCTAATATTGAGAAAGATCGTGGGATTGAAACTCCCAATTTTCATTAGTATGTGGACACCAAGATGATAATAAAACATATAAATACTGATTAAATCTTTATAAATCCTGATCTCATTCCCGAGGTTGAGTTCACTCATCCATTAGAGTCCTAGTTTTCTTCTCATCAAGAAGTGACACATGTCCTTCAGTGGAAAAATGTTTAAGATGATTCCATGGAAATAATAGTTGTGCCTCTTGTACAGCCTTGCTAGGATGACCTATTCATCAATGTGGTGAATTATAGATTAAACACATTCTTTATTTAAAAATATGATAATAGGAATCATGTAAACCTATTTTCATCCAACATAACTAAAATAGGTGGCTTATGTTTTACCATAGTATAGGACACACCAGAATAGAAAACTCCTTTTTTGAGTATGTACTTTAAGTTATTCTCCAACCAGATTGAGAAGAGTGTGATAGAATATATCAGTATGTAGTAGATTTTCGATTCAAGATTGAGCCAAACCTCATGAATATTATCTACATATGTGGGTTTGATGGATATATACTCTGTTATATCCATGGAAATGAGATTCCCCATGTTATAAATTAGGTCCATACAACATCATTTGGTTACCATCTGGTTAGATTGAAACTATCCCAAAAACTCCATATGTTGGACAACTCCTGGCCCACTATGGACTATGACAGCATTGAGTATGTTAATAGGCATCATGCATGTTAAATCCATTCCAACTTTTTTCACAGACCAAAAAAATATTCATTACACTACCATGTATTCATATTCATTTTCTGTATTGGTATATGATGTTTCAAGACAATATCTATGAGTAACATCTCACCAGTGGTGGTATATTTTGACTGCAATGTATTTCTACTCCAAGTGGGAAAAAGAAATTCCACTTTTTTCATTCAAGTCCTGAACTTTGATAGTGTCTATGATCTCCCACATCATTTATCAGTTTTCAATTCCTCATTCAGTACTCACTAAAAATTGTACCAAATATTGGGCTATGGATATGAAGAGGTTGTAGGCCAAGTACAATTTTTTTTTCAAACCATACATTCCTCTCCCATGATGAGTCATGCAGAGAGATAAAAGAATTCCACAAGACCCTCTCTAACATTTTTCCAAAGGTGGTGGTCTAGAATAAGAAATGTTTTTGGGATAATCTACCCCATTCCCTCTTGGATAATCAGATGAGGAATCATAATTCCACCTAGGTGAATTAATATTACCATTTGTATAGAACATAGCTAGTCCTTCCCATTATCTTTTATCATCCATTACTCCAAATATATCTCTATGACCAGATAGTGAAAAAAAATAGCAGAACTACATCTTGTAGAGATGGACGTCCTTGAAGACAATTGGATCCAAGCCTTGTACAACCATGATATGAACTAAAACAAGATAGCGAGTACATTCCATAAGAAGTTTCACATAACTATTTCCTTCACGGTGATATGGTATGGGATCTAAGAATTCCAATGATATATATAAATGATCCAATAATGTTGGATACTAATCAGTAAGAACCATAAATCATTCACAAGGTCTATTCCAATGGTAAATAATCATTTATCACTATAGACAAAGAGCATATCACACCACCAACCATTTCAATGTTTTTCAAAGAGAAATTCACATATGGGGAAAAAGGTCCAACCATTATTCCCTTAAAATAAGAACCCAGGTTTGAAACTCTATGACCATAAACCAGTAGTTCAAGTTTATGAATCATGAATTCAAAATAGTGTGAAAGTCTCCTAATGAATATGTGGTGCGTTTCTGAGTCTCCTTGACCCTCAGTCACATCATCTTAGTCACTCCTTATCACTAAATATATCTTTTTAAGAATCTCATATCTTATTTTAAACTACATAAACATAAACTAAGATATTTTACTGCAATCATTTGGACTTTAAACTGAGTTTCTTCCTTCTCTGTTATTTTGGGTGTGGGGTTTGGTATCCATGGACCTCATTCACATTTTTGTCATGCCACAATTCTAAAAATATACATTTTGGATTCTCAATAATTTTCCAAGTTATATAACCATAAACATGGAGAAAATGGTAAAAACACTATGACCTTAAACAAAGAGAACCTCCTAGTCTAAGAATTTTGACGTTAAATTATTTACAACAAATATAGATTGACTTATATGAATTTGAACTAAACAGACCAATTTCCTCAATAAATGATGTTAATCTATTATTCAACCACATTATAAATTGGGATGCCTCTAAATAAGAGATGATTTTTACCCCCTCCTTAGTTGTGATTCCTCATACAATAAGTATGGGATAGTCAAGAAACCTCACCATGATCCTCAAACTAAGGATGTGCCATGATAATTATGGGATTCCTCAAATTCCCCTTCCATAGATTATTTCCTCAATTGGATCTGGTCCTCTAAAATGAAATTGATACCCACTAAATGAGCATTGAAAAATCAATAAAGGATGAAATACAAGAATATGGGTATTATTTTCAATTCAAAGAAAATGAGGCTGAAGGTGGAATGAATTCATAAATCATGTGACCCTACAAAGGACACATGATCACATGACCATCAGATTTTAATGAAAAGGATCATGCATCGTGCATAGCCTACCAAAATATCACAGAGAGTCCCCTCTTCATGAACTCATTTTTCATGAAGTTTCATCAAAATATACTTGTTTATCATTTAACATCTACTAGTTGAGTACCCTTAAATCCCAAAAATTTTCAGGCACTATGCGCCTAACAAACCATCCAAAAATACATGTAAAATTTGGAGAATAATATCCAAAGGGGTGGGTTGCATTATGAAAACATATTTGAAGGACACATGTAGCTCTCAAGACACAATAAAATCCCCAGTGACATGTCTTCCTAGTCATGCAAAAGCCTGCTACCATGTAACCCCTATCACAGGAGAGGCCCCAAAAATACCCATGTTGTCTTTCTATTCCCATACAGCTCAAAATATATTCAAAAGGGTTTGGATATTATAATTATTATGAATCACCACAAACCCCTTTGTTGGTCATGAAATCAATCACTATTGGGGAGAGTGATTGTTTTCAAAAAAACTCACACAAACTTGCAAGATCCCCAACACTTACAAAATAGACAACAAAAATTGAAATAATAGGATATTGTTGTGGTGGGAAGATAAACATATAATCATTGGTCACTTAAAACCCCCTTGAAAAGCTAGAATGATCTTTTAGGGTCCCCCTAAAAAGATATTAGTATCTCGTGAATAGTCACAGATAGGTCGCCATAGATCACATGAATTTCTTACAACATTTTTCCTTCTATAATTCTAGTCTTTATACATATCATTCTAACCTTATGGAATTCCATTACAATGTCATCATTTTTTAAAATTCCTCCTTTTAATTTTTGTAATCCAATAAATGACACATTAATGAGATGATCTTCTAATCGCTGAGAGTCTTGTGACATTTGCAATGGGATTTTTCAAACCATGTGATGCCAATTTTCTATACTATCTATATTCTAAATCAATGAGATATTCATCACAAAAGGAGGTGTATAACTGGGTTAGTTTGGTCTGTACACCCCAGCTCAAAAAAATCATACATTGATGATCCATCACTTATGAGAGATTAGGAGACTATTTCTTACAGTGTATAATACCACAATATAAAGGGTTCTCATCTAGGTAAATACTTGGGGACAACCTAATAGATGTTGAAGCATCCATGGGTCCTTTGTGTGATTACTTGAGATCATGTGAAGGACACCCGAGTGAGTTATGTGAAGAACATCTCACATTTTTGTTGGATCATGTGACACCGAAATTGGACAACTGTATACAAAAATTAGTAACATATGAAATCAAACCTAAATAAAGACATGTGATGGGAGAATTATATTAAAAAATATTTGATGTTACCCATGAAATTAACATGACTCATTCATATCATGTGATTTTGCTTGGTTGTGTCACTGAAGTCATTCTACATCACAGCAACATACCATTCAGATCATGCAATATTCTCTGAATACAGCAATAAAAGTTATGTGGTGCCCTCCAGGCATGTTATCCAAATCCTATGAATCTCTCCAGGCACATCATCCATATCTTGTGATGTCATATAGAAATTTTTACCCACATATATGGAGTCAATAGTACATGTCATCAATGTCA
Source organism: Viscum album (assembly GCA_963277665.1). Taxonomy (NCBI): domain Eukaryota; kingdom Viridiplantae; phylum Streptophyta; class Magnoliopsida; order Santalales; family Viscaceae; genus Viscum; species Viscum album. The sequence continues at coordinate 663,151,676 of OY728143.1, read as the reverse complement.
TGTGGATCACTTTCAGACTGTGAGCTAGATTCTGTGGGACCTTCGAAGCATGTCATCCAAGTTTTATGATTCTCCTTGATAAGATAACTAAGTCTCGTCAATCCCTTCAGGATCACCACCAATATTTCATAAAGACACGAGGATGTGTTATCTTGGTAATGTGATGTTCCCTGGAAATGTAAACCTAGATCAGGAGATATCCTATAGGTAATTCATCAATGTCATGAAATGTCCTCCAAAAAAGTCAACATGGATCATTCGATGCCATCCAGTCTATTCTACCAGGTCACATGACATTCCTAAGGCATGTCAGATCTGATCATGTTATTTCCCCTATAAATCCTCATCTAAGCCTTGTGAAATCATAAAAAATGTTAACACTGATTAATCAATTGTCACTAGGACATGTCAGGCCAAAAATATGATATATCGGGAAGAAAACCATTCCATGTCAAGAAGACATATCATAATATGATATTCGTGTCCAATGCACCTGTAAGGGGAACCACTGTCTGCAAGACCCATCAAAACAAACTATGAGAAATATAATTCGTATTATAACCAAGATACATAAGACACCTTTCCTTGGAAAAAGCTCTATATCCCATATCCAACAAGGATTTCCCAGTATGTAAGTGTCACATCCATAAGAAGTGATACATATAGCTTTCTATTCCATGTTTAATAGAATTAGTATACCTTACATGTCCTTGGGGGTTGTAAAAAACATATAATTCTTATCATAAACCTCTATCGAGATATGAAAACCACATTGTGTAAGATCGAAAAGGGGGAATAATATGTTATTATCTACATATAATTGCATCCTCATAGTATTAGCCTCGGTCAACTAAAATATGAGAACACTGATTCTGACCATAATCAGGATATGTAGAATGCCTTTTTTAAAACTTATCTCAAATAGGCATCTACATTAGTATAAGACCATACATGTATATGACATTCCAACCACTGGGACACAATATTACCCGTGGTATGATCATCCTCCCTCACCCACTAGTGGATTGAGAAGTCAAATGAACTATCATGACTCTATTTTTTTCATAATCAAGATCAGGATCATGCCTAACAATGAATCAATCCCTATATGAAACATCTAACGGGTTGTCCCAGTCTGTAATCCCTATATCCATATATAATGAGTTTGATTACATAAAATCCCTTGTATATCATACTGAGAATAGCTCATATGGGATTAGGGAGTTATAATGATCACATTATCAACATCATGAATTAGCACTATCTATGAAACCATCAATCTATAATCCCTAGTAATTGGTATTATATAATTACCCATTATACAAGGGTATATACCATTATGAATGTGCCAACGGTGTGGATGGACTATGATAACTCTGATTCCTTCCATAACAAGGATATATATGATTCCTCATTGAGGTTTGATGTTAAATTTCTGGTGCCCTATTTCCCTTTAAATACCTTTTCTCTATGAGGTTAAACTTCAATAATTAAATTATATACACATATTTTTATTCCTATTATAGAATTGGATATGTAGGATGTCTCATTATGGCTCAATCCCTTCCTATAAATATTATTGAACCGATAACAGGGCTATGAAGAGATGCTTGAAAATATGAAAAATATATTAGAATGTCTTGGACTGAGAAAAAATTCCCCCAAAAATGGTGAGATGATCCTGAACTCCCATTATCTTGATCATTGTGAGTTCCTAAGCATCATTGGGTCTAAAAAACCAAATGACCACCTGCATTTAGAAATCATTTCCATACCCAATTATGAAAGTTGGATACATTTTCAGTTTCCATTAGGGATAATCAAGTGGTATTCCAAACAAGAATTATTGTACAAAAACATTTTACACCAAATTAAATCATCCCACTAGGTCAGGCTAGTCCCATAATTTTTATGAACCAAAAGTTTCAAACCAGAGGTGAAATCATTTAATTTTGGAATTTATTCACAGTATTAAAATGATAGACTCCCCAGTTCTAAAAATGTCCTTTAGTACCCATTGAATGAGTGGTTCTTTATCTCCAAAAACAACAGGAATAAAAAAATTGTTGAACTCGACATTAATATTTCAAGTAAAAAAAGATCACCTTATTATCTGTCAGACTATATTGTGTTCATTCATTACACAACCAATAATATTAAATCTGAAGACAATCTATCGTGTATAAAGATGGTCGGTTTATTATTACATTGATCTTATGACTAATCCTGAGTTATCGGGGTTCTCATAATCTAATTCTATCCACACTTTTACATGTCTACATGGACCAAATGGCTATAATAGAAAAAAGCGAAATCTGTATTACCCATGAATATCTGATTGAGAACCAATAATGACATTAATTGTGAACTATTCAATGATCTTTTTTACTTTTTGTCTATCTGGCTATATAAACTACTCTTCAAAACAACAGCCTGGTCTAACATATATTTTTCCAATGACCGGCTTGGAAACTCACCTACAACTGCAACCATTGTAGGCCTCAAAATGACTTCACCCACCCGACATCCTTAGAATAGGGTGGCAAATGAAATGGTCAGATAATAACATAGATATAGTACAATCCCAAACATTGAGGATTCCTGTAAGGGTATTCAGGTAATAAAACATTTTAGTTTTCCCTATCCAAAGGATGATGCAGAAAATATAGTGGCCCTTGTCACCACAATCTTCTGCTTTGTATGTTTATCCCTAGATTATGAAAATCACCACCATTAGTAACTGTTGAAGGAGGATATTGGAATGAAAAATATATCCCTTGTTGTTTAGGGGCTTCTAAGGAGCGATCCTATTAAATATCACCATCATCGTTGTCCCACTTGTCCCCTTAAATATCTTGTTGATGGTACCACCCAACACACTGCCTACTCTAACACCCATTCATGAGAACTAAGTAAGAAACATTGAGAATGAAATTATATGGATAATCACATGTTGGATAATATCTCTTACGTAGATAACGATAATGACCAGAATATTCTAGCAGTAGCCTAAGAGTATGACCAAATCCCTTCTAACTCAAAATTAGTTTATTGGCATATTACTGTAGTATGCATGGGGAGGCACATATCACTAATTCATGCCAAAATTCTGTAGGAATATTATAGTGCTACAAAGAGGATAAATTTAGACTCATATCCCATCTACAATTGAGTATATCTTTTAGTATATAGCATTTATGGAAAATTTATATTCTTATATCCTTTTGCACACTTTTATAAAATGTTATTACATCATAGAAACAACTAATAGACTCTAATGAAATATTTTGAAACTAAAACAAATAATGGTATAGCCACATATTCATATCCCTACAGCCAAAGAAACACTACACAATGGTCATTATTAATAAGTGTTTTCTTTATAGCAAGGGTAAATTATTTATACAATCTAAGAGTATAATATGCATATTCACGTAAAAGGGGAACATTCATACCAGGATCATATTCCCATTCCAATGGAGGCCCACCAGGTGACAGCGAAACATGCATTAGGGAAGCGGCACACGCCTAACGAAAAAGTGTGGTGGAAAATTCCAAAGGCCTAAGAGTGGTACATATCCCAGTTCTTTCTAGGGATCGCCAAGTGAGAGTGACACATGACTTGGCATAGTCTCATATTCCAGTGGAAGACACAAGCGACATACTTCAAAGACCCAAGATAATGCTCATATCCCCATTTCATTGGGGCTCACAAATTTAGAGTTGCTCATTTCTCATGATAGACTAGTATTCAAATCTATGAATCTACCTAGAATATTATAATAGACCTCCGAATCAAGACTCACATCCTTATATCAACCAATCATCGACTACAGAATCATCTTTATAATGATATACTGGAAGAGGATCATATCCCTTCTTCCATTCCCAGTTCCATCAACATATTCCATTCAAGAATACATATATGTACCATAATCACATTCCCTCTCTAAGAAGGGATATCCATGTGGGAGAAAAACATGCATCGGGATAGACACATATCCCAATCACAAAATACTATATTCATACTCCAATGGTTTGTGATTGATCTCATTCTCCCCTTTTGACTAAGTCTCACCAATTGAGAATGACAATAGACTCAGTACCTTCTCATATTAAAATCAACAATGAGGAGTCTCATTGTTATATTCTTGTAGCTTCTCAAGAGTAATTTCATAATCTCAAAGCACCATATGGAAATATTCATGGTCCAAAAAGCATCATGCCACCGTCTCATATCCTTGAAATTTTCCAAAAGTTAGGTATTAATATTCTATCAGAGGAATATAATGGTAATCAAATCCATAATATGTACAATGCTGTTATCATGGGGGTAGTGATACAAATTCACAACACCATAGGGGTCCATCCACTCTACCAATAAAGTAGAAGATGATAATTTTTGTGATAGTTCTCTTCATTTTAATGTGTAGATGGATTGAGAGGGATATAATATAGAAATTTAACATGGTTAACCTCCCCATGGTGATATCTTCCATAGACAAGGAAATAATCCACTTTCTCGGATACCTCTGTATAGAGAGGTGTTCAAAAAATGGATTCCTTCATATTAAGAGGTGATCAAAACATCAAGGTCAACCATATATAGTTCCCCATAAACTTATAATAGCAATCCACTCATGTTAAAAGTTGACCCCAAGAATATCCTTCAATGGTCTAATTGGATGGAGGCATTTATTTCTAATAAAGAGGAATTATACACTGAAATATTGAGAGATTCATAGGAAAAAACCTCAACAACATGTTCTAGCATCTTTAACTTCTGACTATGAGATCCCAGAAGATCTATATAAGGATTTCATTAATTATGTACACCAAATTATGTTAGAAACTCATCAGCGACAATGGAATATACACCTCCCTTATCTCGGATATTATGGTCACCTTCTGACCATCATGAAACTATAATGTCAGATTGATCTGTCTATTATCTCTGTGCCCAATGATCAAAAACTGGAAAAGAATAGTGAAAATATGAAACATGATTTGTACCATCTCATCATAGATCTTTGGAAATTTATATCCAAATCCACATATTTTATCCTTACTCTGGGATAGCCAAAAATTCTTTAAACTAGTCCCCATGAAGCAGTGCTATTGAATTTAAGACACAAAATCCATGGTTACAATCAACTCGATCGAATCCATTACAAACTAACTCCCATAAGGGGCTTCCATTAAACCCATATCCTACACGAGAAAAACTGAACAATATAAAATATGCTAGAGTAATATATTATATCATAGTTGTCTAGGAGGGAATCCATCCTACCATGTTGGTGGAATATCTACCATTTTCTCCACCCATCGGATCACCAATTCCTAAGAGGATACTCGACATGTCAGAAATAGCTACTAACAAACCCTAGCCCACTGGGGTAGGGGAATCCATATCTCCATTTCCAACAATAGGTTCGTCATCCCCTTTGTGGGTCCTTGGAAAACTTCTGGAAATTCCATATCAACCCCAAACCGCAATGATGGGGTAATTCATATCTTGCGGCCCATCCCATTAGTCATCAGATCCTCAATCAGAAGCATGAGGTCTACAAAAAAGGGATCAATAAATGCCAATAATGTCTTTATATAACCACTAACCTACAGGTCTAGGGTAAGTTTCATCATCCACATCATCATAGAGAGAATTAGTATTCTTTATGATGGGTTGTAAAAATTGATGGTTTTGGCATCTCATCATATCATGCTACCACAAGACAAACCTCTCCAATTCTAGTTCATTCTGAAATCATGACCAGAAACTAACTTAAGTTCACTACTCATAGGAAATTATGGGGGAGCATACATTGAAAGAAATTAGATCCCACGAAGGTAACAAAACTAAATAGACCAATATTTCCCAGGGTTAGAGAAAAAACACTAATGAAGGTGGTTTACAATCATCCTGTTGCATTGAATGTAATGGGAAAAAATAATTAATTGATACAACTCAATGAATTACATAACCATTAACACAGAATACCATGTGGATCAGTAACTAGATATAGAGGGACAATACATGGAATATATACCCCAATAGGAGCATGATTTGGATGCACCAGTTGAGGCTGCACACACCTGAAAATAGAAAAGGGTCAAAAATTTGGATCCTCCGAATAGAGAAATACCACCTTAAAAGTGGAACACTACTGGATATAAATGGATTGGTATGGATACATCCCAATCCCTACCTCAAATATTCTATGTTCCTTTAATACTAGAATAGATGAAAAAAATTGATAATGATATTCAAAATCTCAGAAAATCAATTATGAGAAACACATGGGAAACATTCCCATTACATATCATCTTCTGGGAGAGGTGAATATCCCTCCTCCCATCCATATGAAAATATATTATCTAAAAAAAATTATCAACTAACCATTAGACTATCTCCACATATATGAAGAAGGTCTACATAAATTAGGAAGTAGAAAATGATCATGGAATCCCTCAATTAAGGTGAAAACCTCTCCCTCACTAGGGAAGTCATTAAGTTATCACATGAATTAGTAATCTCCTAAAGATAAAAATAGGGACACATCATCAGGTCCCACCCACACCCTATACATGGGAGGTTTCTCAGATAGTAGTTCCTCAAGAATTTATAAATGTTAACAAGTCCCTAAAAACTCAAATAAAATACATGGAAGGTCATCTTGAACATGTGAATCCTGAGAAGAATTCATATCCAATGTGCATTGATGATACTCTCCCCCCACACAAACATGGAAATCCTACCATATCTCACTTTTACATAACAAGATATAGTTTTCATCATCTCTATCATTTTTTATCCAAATGATGTCTGATGATAGGACCGTGAGATTAGTTGGAGGAATCCAAGATGGGGTGTTTTGTAAAAACTATAATAGAGCAAGCCTTTTTGGGTAGAGTATCATTATTGAATGGTCCATTAATGGATGGAAAGACCTTATTCATCTGTTCATTTATAATTGAAACCCAATGTTGATGAAAATAATAATTTTTGACCTGAAGATAATCAAGACATAAGAAAATACGAGTCCAATGACCCCAGATTGAAAAACATGGACATTAAATTTTTTTAATACATTTTAAATTACACAAATATACACCCATAAACCATATTAGTTTAGTATATTTGGATACATGGAACAGTGTATTCTTACATGATGAATTATCTTTAACATCTCCCATAAATATATTCTCCTTTTTTCTAACCTACAACATTTCTTTATATCCTAGGGATAAGAAAACATAAAAAGGGTGAGATCAAATACTCAGTAAGGGTAAAAATTGAGGCCATAAAATAAAATATAAACATAATAATGTAAAAACATTAACATAAAGTGTATGTATCACAATCAAGGGTCATGAAATAAAAAGTGGAAATATGTAAGACATAGATCATAAAGGGACATGAACCATGATAAAATAACATTGACATATAACATGGAATTGTGGAATACAAATAAGAACATAATATGATTTCTATATTAGAAGATGCACTGATCCCAAGACCATCATAGTTGAAAAAGTCCATTAATGAACTGGGTTTACCCGTCATTCCATCCATGTATTACTGAACCATATTTACATTCCATTCTAGACCTGTATTATTGAAGAAGATTAACTTATTGTTCTAGCCATGTATTACTAAACCATATTTAATTTTCTTTCCAGTCATTTCTATATCATGCAATATAAATATTTACCCAAATCATTGGATGGAGATATAGGTCCCACCAATCTTATAATGAAAATATTCTTACATGTTCCACCAAAGCTGAAATCATTCAGCATAGCATAACCCAAGCAATAGAATGGGATTCTTATACATCATCCTATAAAAACATAATCTATATAAAATATCATTCCATAATTAACATAAAAAACAATATAAATATTAGGTAGAGAATAATAACCCTATTTAAAGAGTGTCCTCTAAGATGGAAAATAGTTTTGATAAAACATATAAACTTAATTCTTGTAGAATATATAATTTCTTCTTCGAAAATGTTTTTCTTCACGAAATACCACGCAATTTTCGAAGACAATAATTCATTTTAAAATAATCTTGAAATCATGTAATAGTATGTTTCATGCACCTAAGGAATTATGATGACATAAAAAATTGTTCATGGCGTATGAGTTAATAAACATTCTTCTCATACTCCTGCTAGAAAAGTCAAAAGTACATCGTATAAAAAATGAATGGAAAATAAATTCCATACCATTTAAAAAATATTTACCTATTTGAGAAATTTTATTTAAAAATTAGCTGAAGAATAGTTAAAATATTATATATTTAGGAAAGGTCAATGTGGATGATAAATATACACTAGTAAATACATTCCTATAAACAGTTTTTGATAATAATGAGATTGAAAAATCTTCCCTTACCTTAGGAATGATACGCTTTGTATGCTTCCTAACCTCCGGTATAATGATTTCAGAAATATTATTGACCTAATCCAGAATCATAGTACTTTTTATGATATAATATACGATCATATTATCATCTATTTGAATGTAACATTTCATTGCATCTTATCATTCAAATAATAACTACTTTATGTTCTTATGCATGTTTTGTCAAGTAGGTCCATGTTTCACATCATTGGTTATAGTTATATAATTTACATAATGATATTAGTATAATACAAATCATATTTATTTATTCATTTCATTTGTATAATTGTGGTTTAATGATGATCATGTAGAATGAACCGCATCACATTGTGGAGATGGTAGGTCATACGTACCCATGAGCGATGATATCATTCACTTAATGGTTAAACAGTATAGAATTGGACTATATATTAATAAGAAAGAATAATTATCATGTTATATTAATTGTTTAAATACATTATACACATCATTGTAGGCTTACAAATTAATTATTGTGGGATAACAAATCACTCCATGACGTGAAGACTGTAAGATGTACATACACATGAATGGTGATATTATTATTTGTAGGTTGGATAAAAAGAGGTATAAAGTTGTCCCATAATTATCATAACATCTTATCATGTATAATATATTGTATTTATTACATTATTATGTAAACAAAAAATTAAGATATGTATAAGAAGAAAATAATTTGGAAAGAAGTGATAAAACAATTACGTCTTTTTTGATTATCTCTTTATGATTTGTATAGGAGGTCTCCGAAGGATGGATTTCTGGCCAATGTGTTGCCTCTATGATGAAGTGAGGGAAGTTGGGATAGTAAAAGGGTAGGTTTTGTATGAGATAAATTTCTTTAGAGTTGTTATTACAAGATAAGGATTGGTGACCCTTTATAAGAGAGGGGAGGGACACATTTATGAAATACCAAAATTATTCTATTAATATAAATTAATTTTTAAATTAAAAAGCCTCCAAACTGGATTATTTCTAAGATAAGATGAGGATGAGTTAAATTTTTGTAAAACAAGAAAATTTAGACTTGTTTTTATTTTATTCAAACCTTATCATTTTGATTTATAGTTTTCTAATCTATTTAATTTTAATTGGGGTGATAATATTTTAAATATTAAATGGATATAAATATTTACTTGAGTGTTGTAAATTTTCAATAATTGGATACTTTATGAAATTTTAGACCTTATAATTTTCATTTTGTAATTTTTAAATACTTTTTTCATTTTTTAATAAATTAATAATATATTATTTTTCTAAAATTTCAACAGTGTCAATGTTTACACTATTCATTTATTTGACATTGAATAAAATACACACCAAATATAAATTTGAACCAAAAAATTTAATACACTTATTAATTGTTAGTCACCTATAATATTCTTGTATAACATTAATTATTTCATATTATATTCATTTTATTATTTTTAAAACCATATTTTTGATATATTTATTTTTAAACTAATTTTTACATCACTATTATGTCATCATTAATAGTAATTATTTAATCTATAAAAAATTTAAGTAAATCCACATGATATATATAATTTTATTATATTTATGGAGATTAATTATTTTCAAAAAAATCAAATTTATTGAAACATTAAAATTATTTTTCTTATTAGAGATAAGAGAGTGACATGTTGTCACATTGTTTTGTTTTCATGATAATTACATAACTTTCATAAAACAAATTCCATTAAATGAATCAATTCAGATCCTTAGTTGATATTGTTAGACTTTAATTCATCTAATAATATTTTGGTAGGTGTTGGGGAAATTTTATTATCTTTATCATATTGTATGTTACCCTAATTTACCTAATTTACCTTTAACTATGGAAAATAAAAATTATTATAGTTAATATTCATAATACCCAAAAAATAAACGTAACCTATTAACATAACTTTGAACTAATAATTCTAAATATGAAATCCATTTTTAAAAATTCAAAACACATAAGTTTCATTAATTAAATTAAATATAATTTCCATTGTCAAAACCAGATACCAGGTTTTTTACGAAAGAAAATGTCTAAAAATTGACAAGTGTTTATATCGAATTCAAATGATAAATTACATAAATTAAAAAAATTGGATTAATTTAATGAAACATAATAAAATGAAACTTTAAAATAAATTAAAAATATAATATAACTATATAAATAAATTATATAATAATGAAGGTTTGAATTAAAATAATGTATTTTTTACTATTCATATATATATGAATTTCATTAGATAAAAATAAAAATTTCATCCATGGTAAATTATGATGTCCATATTCTAATGAATAATATTAATATGTTAAATACAACTTTTAAAACTATTGAAAATTATATTTAAAAAGGCTTCTCCATCAAAAGGCAGTAAAATTTTATTTTTGGAATAATACTTATTTTATCCAAAAAAATGAATTTGTTCTTATATCATATCATGATAACATAAAAGATGAATTTAAAACATTAAATTTAATATGTTACATATATATTTCACTAATTAAATCTATAAAAATTAATTTTATTTATTTATAGACTCACATATTTTCATTTAAGTAGTTTTTTAAAGGATGTTAATACTATTCATGCCCTTTATTATAATGACTACATTGTAATAGTAAGTTACCACATATACTCGGTCTTGTGTGAAATGAATTATATGAAGAGAAATTTAAATTTCATGTGAAATAATCTATGAATAGTGTTGTCTATACTGCAAGTTAATATAGTGATGCGTATAGAACAAGATAGTCATGGTGTAGCTTACAATAGAAGACATAAAATAAATTAAAAGGAATCCATCTCGTAAAATTTTGGGGTGTCACATTCTACCCCACATAAAATTAATTCCCACCTCATAATTTTTTAGGGTTATAAAAGGTTTACTACTTGAATGTTTCTTTCATAGAAACCTACATCGTAAAAAGAAATACTAAAACTTCATTTTGAAATGGAATGTTTGAAACATTAAGGTTACCCAAAGTAACTCATCTCTTGGTTTCTATCTTGAAAATTAAAAATGGGAAGTGAAAAAATAGATATGAAATAAAAATATAACTATCATGTTCTAATGGATCGTGATAGTGAATAATGATTGGAAAAAGTTAACAACCAAAAATCCAAAAATCTACAATGATTTAATGGACTATCTGATTCATCAGATAAGAAGGTATTAAGATAATTTTTTTTAGTATCGATTCCAAAATTTTGATGATTTTTTTATGAGAATAAGTACATTGTAAATTATTTTACAATCTCACCGTTCTTTATTCCTTGAAAATTTTCCACTTCAACTTTTACTTAATGAAATGATGTTGAATATTTCATTCTTGAAGTCTCAGCAGATCATGTGATATAATGGTAGGTTGTTCCATATGTCTGATCAAAATGGTTTTCCTATGAAATCAAATATGAATACATCAACCTATAGTGAGATAATACATTAATCTTATTAACATCAACCGGAATAAAAAATATACTATTAAAAAATGTATAACATTACAATCCTTCCAAAAACTGAAAATATAATAATTTAGATAGTTTTGAACTAAATCCGCATAATATTTGTCTCCCATATCTCATATAGTAATCATCAGTTTTTAGATTCCAAGAATGTGAATACCTTATTCATGTAGTATCTTGAAACATGATAATGACATGAATTACAACTGAACTATAGTGAAAACATGAACTAGGTAAAAATTCACTCTTTCCACAAACCAAAAATACCCAAAATTCACTATACTCAAACCATGGTTTCAATTTTCCCTTATATCAGTCATGATGTCATTAATACAATCAAATATCTCATTATCTCCTAATCATGTATATCATGTGCCTTAAAAAAAATATTTCAATCAATTTTTAGGGTTTTCGGAACCATAAACTAATGGAAATCCAAAAGGGACTAATACAAAGATATTCTTATATTCCATAATGCTATAAAAGAGATTCGATATAAATATTTCGGAATCCCATTACTTAAAAACTAAATCATTCCAACACTTAGTTGTCATAATCAACATCGCCAATAGTTATCACATGTGATTTTCCTTTTTATTTGGACTTAAGAGGTTTTTTATGTCGATAATCATCCATAACCCCTGGATTATGTCATTGGTTAGCATTGTTCCCCATTTCCTTTCACTTGAGGAATTGAATTGTGGGTGGTGTGTTCTCTATAGATTTTTCTCAATTCAAATCTTTAGAAACCTTTTTCCGATTGCTTTGGAACTCGACTAATTCATGCCCTTATTTTCTACACATAAAACATTTATAGTCCAATTTAGAAAACCTCATCCATGATTTTTTCACACATTGATCACAAGGAAACATTCATCTTCTTTTCACCATCACTTTGTTATTTTCCCTTGAACTCCATCTTTCATTTCTGGTCAAAATAATGAGATTGATATGTAACACCAACAACAATTTCTACCTTGATATAATGACAAATAATCTCTTTATAGCTACTAATGTAAATTATAATTTTCCCTTTAATAACGTGGTTTTATTCCATAGAGTAAGCAATCAACGTTACTTTCATGTTGGATGATCATTCCAAAGGTGCACCTTCAAAGTCTTGTAAACATTTCTTCTCTTGTTCCGATGAAATCATCATTATTTTTACTAACCTCAAGGAAATACTTTTCTATATTTGTTCAATTATTTCTACGAAAATTATTATTGAAAAACATATTCTTAAACTAATCCCATTCTATGGATTTAATTTTATATTTTTCCTTGTATTCTTGATTTAAGTCCACGGTTATATGATTATCTTTCTAAATTGTAAACAACCAAAATTACATTTTCATGTTTTAAACTACAAGTGATGGAAAATATCTTTTCAATGGTACTAATTCATTGTTTAGAAACAAGTGGATCAAAAGACCCTCTGAATGAATGTATACATTGCCTCATGAAGGACTCAACCGAATGTTGTTCCCTTCTCTTCTCATTTAGAAGTCTACAATGATTAAAAACATTTGTAAGTATAGAAATAAGATTTTCATTCCATATCCCATAAAATTTGTTTGTTCAAGAGTACAATCATTTAATTTCCTAGTGACCTTTTCTTTAACATAGTTCATTTGGGTTCCATCCATTGTCTAAAACACAAAAAAAATAGTGTGGGAGGAAAAATCATATAAATAAAACAACATAATCAAGATGAGGTACTTACAATCTCTAACATTTTAGTTTTAATCCTAGATTATTCATGATAGTTTCCATAATTTTAGGACTCTAACCTATATTTATATTTACCCTTAGGTAAATACCTAGTCATAAATTACAAATATCTCTCGGGGTGTCACTAATGTTATCACATCTAAGATTCCAAATGTTAACAAAACATTCACTCTAATACTAACTCTAATTACCCATGCTTGACGTACATGGAATTTAAAGTTATTTTGTTGAATAATTAATACATTACACAAATATATACATAATGACCATATTAGTTTAGTATCTTTGGAAACATGGAACATAATCTTCTAACTTGGTGAAATATCTTCAACATCTCCCCTAATGATATTCCCCTTGTTGTATTCCTACCTAAAATAGTTATTTATATCTAGGAGAAAAGAAAACCTAAAAAGGGTGGTCTCAAATGCTTAGTAAGGGTAAATATAGAGAATATAAGACAAACCATAAAAATATGAATTAAAAAACATGTGCATAATGCTTAAATATAAAAATCGTGAGTCCTGAAATAAATCTTGGATGTGTGTAAGGCATAGATCATAAAGTAACATTAACCATTATAAAATAAAATTGGAATAAAACATGGAATTTTGGAAAACAAATAATAAAATAATATGATTTCCATAGTATCCATGGAATTTCATCCAATACCATCATTGTGGACAAATACCATTACTGAACCGGGTATGTATGCCATTGCATTCATGTATTACTGAACTAGATTTACATTCTATTCCACCCATGTATTACTAAACCAAATTTACCTGCCATTCCAACCCTGTACTAGTGAACCAAATTTACTTGTTGTTATATTCTGTTCTATCATAAGAGATATATATCATTACACAATTCATTGGAGGGATATATATTTATGTCCCATCTCATAATGAAATCATTCTTACATTTTCCACAGGAACATAAATCATTCATCATAGTATAAACCAAAAAAATAAAATTGGTATCTTAAAAATAATTCGATCATAATATACTCCTTATAAAATATCATTACATCATTATGAAAATCAAATCAATGTAATAATAGGGATTGATACATAACCCAATTTAAATAGTATCATCTTAAATAGAAAATAATTTTGATAAAACACGTAAACTTAATTCTTGGGAAATATATCATTTCATCAAAAACATTTTCTTCTCACAAAATACCATTAAATTTTAAAATTATAGAATTTAATTGAAAATAAACTTTAAATCTCATATGTAACACTTCATGGAACTAAGGAGTTATGAAGACATGAAAAAACTTTTATGACGTATATGTTAAAAAACATTTTTCTCGTACTATATCAAGAAAATTTAAATAGTACCTTGTATGGAAAATAAAAAAATATTCCTTCCATACCATTTAATAAAAATTCATCAATGGGTAATATTGACTTTAAACAACAGTAGAATAATAGATATAATATTACATATTTTGGAAACATGGATGTGGATGATAAATATACCCCATAAAATACTTACGGATACACAATCTTGTATAATAATGAGATTGTAAAATTATCCCTTACCTTTGGTCTGATATAATTCTTATGTATCTGAAAAAATAGTATAATGATTTAAATAATGTTTTTAAATTATTCCAAAATCATAGTTATTTTTATGATATCATATATGATGATATTATCATCTGTTTGTTAGTAACATTCCATTTCCACCCATTATTCTGATATTAACTGCTATATGTTCTTATTCGTGCTTTTTCAGATAAGTTCATGTTACACTTATTTGGATGTAGTAATATAATTTACATAATTATATAAGTATAATATATATCATTCTTATTAATACCAATAATTTATATAATCCTTGTTTAACAAAGATCATGTAGAATTAATATCATCGCATCGTAGAGATAGTTGGCCATACGTACGCATGAGCGATGATATTATCAACTTAAGGGTTAAACTATATAGATGGTATATTAATTAAAAAGAAAAATTATCATGTTATATTAATTATATGAATCCATAATACTCATAATTATACCCTTACAAATTAATTATTGTTGACATATAAATTACCCCATTGTGTGAAGATGGTAAGTCATACATACACATGCATGGGGATATTTTTATTTTAGGACAAATAAAAAAAGTTATAATGTATCCCATAATTATAATATCATATGATCTTGTTGATGATAATATATTTGTTACTTTATTATAGAAACTACATAATAAGAAGAATTAGAAGATTAAATGCTTCTCGATAGAGGTGATAAAATAGATACCTATTTTTGAGTATCTCTTTTTGATTCTCACAAAAGGCCACTATATGATAGATTTAAACCCATGGTGTGGAACCTAAGATGAATTTAGGGAAGTTGGGTGAGGAAATGAAAGGATTTTTTCAATAAAAAATTAATTAGAGGTGTGATTAAAATAAAAGGAGAGGTGGACTTTTATAAGTGATGAGTGGGGCACCATGGTAAATAAATGAACAATTAAATTAAAATTAATTAATTTTTAATGGTGATTTCCTAAAATGAATATTATTTTGAAAATAATATTTGGTTGGGTTAAAATCCACTCAACCAATAATGTTGGTACATGTTTTGATTTTATTTTAAACCATATCTTTTTTATTTGTCCTTGTTTAATCAATTGAATGTTAATTGTGGTAATAATATTTTAAATATTAAATGGTTAAAATTATTTACTTATGTGTTTTCAATTTATATATAATTGGTTACTTTATGAAATTTTAGACTATATGATTTTCACATTTAAAATTTTAAATATTTTTATTCTGTTTAAATAATTTATTAATGTGTTATTTTAATAAAATATCAATACTGTCAATTTTGACAGTATTTATTTATTTTATGTTAAATAAAATCCACATGGAAGAAAATATCAAACCAAATATTTAATACACTCCTAAAATGTTATATTTACCTAGAAAAGTATTTCGACACAATAACTAGTTCATATTATGTTTCATTTAGTATTTTTAAGACCATTTATATGATATTTATATTAATAAAAAGATTTCTACATTACTATTGTGTCAACATTAATAGTACATATTTAATAAATAAAAATTATAAATAAATTCAAGTGATGTAAAAAATTTCACTAGATTTAAAAAGACTATTTATGTTTAATGTTTTATCATGTTTATCACTAGATTAAAATTATTATACTTATATGAGATAAGAGAGTAACATGTTGTCGCTTTATTTTTTTAATTATAATTACAAAACATTGAAGGAAAAAAGTATATTATATGAATCAATTCATACCCTTATGTGATATTGGCCGATTTTGGTTTATCCAATAGGATTTTTTCTGTTGTCTGGTAATTTTATTATCTATATCATATTGTTTTTTACCCCAATTTACATGATATACCCTTAACATTTGAAAATAAAAATTACCATAGATATTATTCATAGTATCCAAAAACTAAAAGTAACATAAGAACATAATATGGACCCTCTGGTTCCAGATATTGAATCCATTTTTTCAAAATTCAATAAATATAAGCTTCATTAAATAATTTAATATTTATTCTCATTTTCAAAACAGTAAAACAGGTTTTTTAAGAAGTAAAACATATCTATAAATTGACATGTGTTTATGCCCAATTTAAATGTGAAATTACTTCCAATGACAGAAATAATATTAAATGATAAAACTATAATACAAAGACACGTTAATACTAATTAAAAAGATAATTTAACTATATAAATAAATTACACAGAAAGGTTGTTTTGAAATAAAATGCAGTATTTTTCATGATTCATTAAAATTTTTATTTCATTAGAAGAACACCAAAATTTCAACAATGTAAAATTTGGGGTCCTTATTCAAATAAGAAGTTAATTATGTTAATGATAAATTATAAAACTGTCAAAAAGTAGATTTAAAATTAGTTCCCAATCAAAAGGTTGTAAAATTGTATTTTTTTTTAAAACCTTCTTTTATCTAAAAAAGTGAATTTTTTCTTATATCATATCTACAAAATAGATAAGATAAATTTAAAAAACTAAATTGAATATATTAAATATATATTTCACTAATAAAATCAAGAAATAGTGATTTTATTATTTTATAGACTCGCTTGTTTTCATTTAAATTGTTTTTTCCATTGGAAGAAACTTAATAAAATTCATACATACAAATATAATTACTATATTACAATATATAGTTATCACATATAATAGGTCTTGCATGAAATTAATTCTATTAAAAGAACATTAAATTGTGTTTAACACAAGCCAAGAATAGTTGTACGTATACTTCAAGTTAATATATTGTTTCTTATAGTGCAAGCTAATCATGGTGTATCGTTCAATCCAAGACAAAAAATAATTTAAAAATAATATATCTCATAAAATTTCAAAGTTTTATAGATATTGTTTCTAATTTCATAGAATAATTTAAGGGTTTAACCAATTAAATCATCATTCCTCTCTCACATGAACAATTACTGGAAGTCAGTTCAGAAAATACATGGGATGAGATACAAACAACTCTGAATACAATGATCTACCCAGCTGGATTCCATGAGTTCACATAAATGACCCATAATTAAATATATTCAATTTATAAAACCTGGTCTAAATATCGATTCACGCATTCAAAACATGGGAAATGGATTTGAAATGACGAATCTACTTCTTTTACCCTCAGTCGTGTAGTTTTTTCCATTCAATCACTAAATCATGTTTCATACCACCTAGGACCTCCTTTCGAGTGGAAACAAACACAACATCACCATTGGCTGGAAGAATAGTGAAATCAAGGATTCCTAGGATTTTTGGATCATATGATTTAATCCAACTCTTTCAAAAATGAACTAGTCCATAGTTATTTTCTTTCACTCATTGACAATAGTCTATTAATGATTCCAAAATATAATAATCCCAATGAGTTCAACCTCACTGGTCATCCAGATTGATTCCCCTTCCGTAAGAGGTTGGTTCATACTATCCAGGATTGTTTCATCTTTGAAGAGATCCTTCAAGGCCTAGTTTATTCTTGAAATGTGGTTCTATATAACTCCTTAGAGAAAGTTTCCTACATAATTGTTTCTCAATAAGACGAATAGGTTGATTAGAATAATGTTCCTTCCATGTCTGGATGGAAATTCAACAATTGGTGACTTGGATAATAGTTTACTGATCTCATGATACCCTCAGAGTACAAATATGTAGATTGATATAATATTTTTCACCAAATAATGTTACATAATACATAAACCCTAATGTTTGTTGTGACCATCAGAAACTATAATTTACAGAACAAGAGGAGAAATATTATACTGAAATTTAGGATTTTACTCATGCTAACTTCTTCTATGAAATATCTGATGCATGAGACCACCCATCGGTCCCTTATTGGATGAATAGCTCATTTTTTCTCTTCTAACATGATACACTTGGAATACCCATATACGATGAAGAGTATTCTTCCCAGTATGAGTTCCCCACACCTAACTAGGGAATATGTGGCCACATGTGTTGGAAACAAGGATATATGGTGCAAAACGGGTGTGGTTGGACACAAAATTTCATTCTCATCACCCCAAAGGAAATATATATAGTTGAAACCCATGGGAAAACAGTCCAAAAATCCCAAATGATACATAGAGGAGTCTCCAAACCCTTTAATGGTTATCTCTGCCCAGTTTTCACACCTTACTTCCTATTAGGGTGAGATTGGCTAATCGGACCAAGAAACGGGGAATCCAGTATAACCTACACCATTCCCAATAGATGCTACCTTGACCTACACACAAGCTCCAAGCATGTCTTCCCAAAATACCATTTCTCTTGATTCATATAACAATGAGAAACCCCACATCGGGAGTCCCTACCATTAGAATTAATGTATGAAATTATGATATAGTAATTTATTTTCCCAACAAATATTTAGTCTTGGACACTCTCCAAATTCCAAAACAACATATGGTGGCACTCATTAACATCGTCTGGAGACCACGGGAATTTAAGACTGAAGTCACAGGAGTCGAGGACCATCGAGTGGGGACCGTGCTTATAGAATACTTTGTCTCAATATCATTCATAGATAATTATTAGGAAGATTTCATCTAGGGACAAATAATACCCCTATATATTTCTAATATACACTATAATGTTGATATTGAAATTTATCTGATTAAAAATTGATTTATGATAAATCACATCCCAATTAATACCCTCTAATGTATGAGATATAGTGAAGTTGATTTTCTCCCTACAAACTGACCATCTTAGGGTACGATAAGTGGGATAAAGGACCTCTCAAAATGATCAACATTAAATATTAGTTTAGGGATCTCAAATATGATGTGGATTTTTTGGTTATCTATAAAGACGCTACATTCGATGTCATGCTCAGAAGGCCCTGGATCCATAGCTGCATGGTGGTACCTTCATCATTCCATCAGTTTCTAAAATACCCCATCGATGGTAAGGCCAAAAAAATTGTCACACTTTCCCCTTCAAGACATGTGAAGCCACATATATTTTGGGAGGTTTCTACAAATGGGATTGAAAATAACTAATATTGGATAATTATATACCTATTTCAACCCCAAACATACTAGAGACCACACTTAAAAATCTCTTGATTTTTATCAATAGTCACTATGTGCTCCCCATTAATAAAGTGGAGGTAATAGACCAAATCGTAGAGGTCCAACCCCCTTCTGTTTCAAGTGACAGTGTACTAGAAAATTAGCACTAACATATCTCTACAATTATTATGGTATTTGGTGTTGATAATTTCCTTTCTCATGGCCTCTATCTCTTAAATAGTGGCAGAGACACCAAAAGATTGTAAAATATATATAAATAATATTCTATAGTCTAAGATGAATAAGAATAAGGGGATGTCCTTAGGAACACCCAAACCATATTTGAGGAAGGAAACTCCAGCACCATTGATGAGCTCAGAAACATAAATATGGGAATAGAATAAGACCCATGACCTACACTGATTAGGGCCTCCATTACCCTATAATGATAAATATGTATACAACACATTAATAAATCAACATTGTTATGTGTTCACTTGGAACAGTACAGAAATTCCCTTGCTTAACCCAAATGTGGTGATTCACTATCTCGGCTTATCCGATGTCAAAAGTGAAATCCATGAGGACATACCCCACTGATGAAACCAATATAGAAGATGAAGGTCACAATTTGTTAAAATCCAAAATTGGAGATAAGTGAAATACCCATGATGTCTTTCCATTATCATCCCCATAGAAAACCAAGTTATTATATGCAAGGATTTCAGAAAACATGCTTGACATTCCCTGAAGTAAGAATACCCATAGTCGATCGAATAACTCTTGATCGATGAAAATTCCATCATTCAATACATTTCCTTCATTTCTGGGTATTCAATATAAAATCTGAAAAACGTGTCCCCTAAAGATGATGATTTTAGTTCCAACACATCACCCCAATAGAATATATTCTATCTGGTCATTCCATTTGGATTAATGAACTCTGGAACAACATATCAATGTGTCATGCATCATGTATTTAAGACATTATTGGGATGAATAAAAGAATGTTTTTCCATGACCTGGTGTTAAAATATTGATACTGAGGTGATCACTTTATTAATCTTCAAAAACATTTCAACAATCTATGAATTCACAGTCTGAAGATGAATCTATTCAAATTCACTATCAGAGTAACATCTGCGAAGTTCCTTGGATGTATGGTACACCAACATGATATCAAGGTTAACCCCTATAAAACTAATACTATTTATAAAATTTCACCCCATAGGTCATAAATAACTGAGGGGACACCAAGGGAACAATTCATATATTTGTCATTTCATATACCACATTGAAGTAAAATCTCTCAATTTCACTGGGATGAAGAAGAATGGAACTCCTATCAATGGGGCATGGAATAATAAGAATCCTTCAAAAGAATAAAAGAATGTCTAATGCACCCACCCACGCCTATGAAACAGTTGTAAGGAAAACAACTCATATTATATGTGGATACCATGGAATTCTTATATAGAACCCACCTCACAAAACACAGACTTCACCAATATCAACAATATTACCCCTTTGAAAATGACCATAGGGTTTGAAGAATAAATGTTTATAATGGATCATAAAATCTCTAACACCTCGATCCTTCATTTTAATAGGTCTTACCCTACTTATATATTGAATGTATGGGTTGAAGTGAACTTTGGGGATGCCCTAGATGTTCAGATATTCATATTCTCCAAAACAATCCACCATCCAACCCCATAATAATTTAAAAGGGAATGATATATTATAAGGGTATTTTCCATTTTAAACATGGTGAAGAAGATGTTAAAGATTTTCTAGAACCAAGACACTATCCTAATATGCTCCCTCTTCCATGGAGATCACCCTCATAAAACTGTAAACTATAACTACATATTTTTACATTATTATAAGTAATTACACACACTGGTACATTGTGAAGAAACTAGCTAGTTGGATATGTCGATCAAAATTAGGGAAAACATCCCATCACCATTATTTAAATTTCACATCTTCTAATGTTGATAAATAATCGCCGGATTCAATATGATAGTCCTTTGTAGGATAGACCTTTGTATTCTATTCTTATTTATCTAAATGGTCTTTCCTGATGAAATCTATTGCACATTTCTTAAACGGTATATCTACCTCAAGAAGAAGCTCTATCAGGAGGGACTTTTCAAATGGAATAATAAGTTATTGGGAAGGGGAATGTGTCATAACTACTTCATCCCATACAAATGATGTACGAAAAGAATCATCATGCATCCCATCCAAGATTGGTTCACCACATATCCATTCAGCATCCTATAGGTTGACTCCTAGGTCTCCATGTAAGAGGTGTAAAGTGTTCATGTTTTCACTCCAATGGATAATATAGGTTGTTATTTGACACTTATTGCAATAAAAATGCATGTGAGATCTAGGAAGCCTCATACATCCAAATTTTCATCATCTTTGTAGAAAACCATGAAATGATTTATTTCACTCAAAAGGGCCATCCATAATATATTCAATAACTAACCCTTGATCAAAAGTATAATTTGGGAACCCACCCAAACATATAGAAGGAGGAAGGAATCCACATTATTGATTGGAATATATGAACATCCATGTCATGTTTATGATTTTTCCCATTAAATTCAATGGGCATGTACGTCAGTATATACCCCTCTTCACAGTCTCCCTCAGTGGAAAATTACCCACCTGATCAATGTTCACTTAGAATGTATTATGGGTCTTATGAACCCAATAGAAGGATAAGAATGATGATTATAGAGATGGACTGTGAGTATAATTGGGATTACTAAACCTATACTGGGGGAAAATATTAATGTGTATAACCCCAATGTTTCGTTAACATCATCTCTACTAGACTCAGCTGAAATGAATCAACAACATGGATTCAAGTAGCATCCACTCTTTCTATGATTGAATCCAAGTGAGTCATATCTAACTTATATTATTTCCTTTTTTCTTGTGTATACTATGAAGTGATTCAGAAGCCATGTGAAAAATGTAATTTTAAAATGTTCGGAAGATAATAATAAAATCTTATTAAAGGATAGACATAAAATTTTGGTACCCTCATGCTCAAGCCATGGATAACCAAATTATTTTTTGATCTGATAAAAAATTAAAGAATTTCTTTACCCGGTAAGTTTCAAGGACCACATAAACTATTATAAATTCATGAAACTGTGTGACCCCTCCGATGGATCGTGATTGTGTGACCTTGGCATGGTCACGCGATCCACAAAATATTTGAGGTATCATGCAACTTTGAAAGTATATCTCTTGAAACCATCAAATACAATCTCTCATCCCAAAATATAGTGTTCAGGAAATTATAAAAATCTAGTTTCTTGTTGTTTTGTACAAACAACTTGGAAAAAAGTCTTCTGAAGCAGTTCCAATAAGAAGGTCACATGAATAGAACTTATGAATAGTTCTTGTGGGATAGTTTTCCTGTAATGACCAGGACCTAAACAGCCACTCGAACAGTGCTAAATGGGGAGGGTGTTACTACCTTAGGAACACCTCCCCGAACGCCTAAGGTAGCCGACTAACAGCGAGGGTCTGATAGGTATAGTGGGGAGGAAATACCCTATTGGAGGATAAAAATAATGGTACTGCTCCAAGTATAACATTAAGGATGCAGCGGAATAAAAGATTCAGCAGACGCGAACCAGAGCCAACGAGCGGAAGAATAATCAATATAGATAAACGGAGGAATCAATAAATATAAAAACAACAGTGAAAATGAACACAGTAGCATGCTGATCACATGTAACTGCTACTGAACAACAAAACATGCATTTAAAGCAGGTTATACATATCCATATATATGTAAAAGGCTCCACTGGCTAACCAAATCTAGCTACATAACAACCATGCTGATACATGCATGAAAATAGAACAATGTAAACTCTAGCCAGGCAAGACATGAAGGTCCATACCATCTCCATGAAATGGCTAAAACAGTCCTGCTCCTAAAGCTGGCCTCTTTCCTACACATAAATCCATAAAGTCTATATGCATCCCAAGGGGCCTATGCATGGTGTGAGACAAAACTCAGTAGGATACCACCCAATGGTGCATACCTAATATTAGTGTTTAAGAAAGCATGCCTTTATAAGGAAAACATTAAACATTCTGATGCACAAAAAATAAAAACTCCACTAGTGCTCAACAGCCACCATGGAGTGTCACCTTCTTCACACAATGCCGGACTCTCTATCAGGTATCCCGAAACCATGTGCCCCCTGACACAACGTGTCTCAAGTACCGACGTCCCAATGGAACACCCAATAATAGAAACCCAACACCTTGTGCCTCCTGACACCTAGTGCCTCATGTACCGACATCCCGAAGGCACGCCCAAGAAGTAATCCGGAGGAACAACGATGCATGTCCTCAAATAAATAACTGGAAGGAAAATGATACCTACCCTCAAATCTAGTAACCATAGGGATGGTGATATCTTCCATCAAATAAGTAACCGGAGGGACAGAGACACCTGCCCTCAAATCACTGTGAGCCTCAGCCCTCAACCCAATAGCCTCAAAGCTACCCCATGTGGGTACCTCACCTCCCACATGGCTTCCTACGGCAAGCACCCCCAACCAAAAAACCTAAACCGCATCTACGGGGGCCTCTACCCACACGAGTGGTCAAAACCACCTCATCACGGAGTATCTATGTGTGCACAAAACTCAATGTTCTGGGTGAGAGGTAATCATGAAAATAGTACCTAAGCCACCACACATCTGACACCTCTGGTCCCTATGACCATGCCTCTCATGTCTGATGGCCTTGCCATCTAAGTAACACGGGCCTTGTCCAACCTGACATTTCTTTTGCCTCATGATGACATACATGACGCTCAATCCCGTGAATAAAACCACCCAATGTAACCTCAGGCCAAGCCCAACCTAACAGTCGTACTGCCTCAAGCCAACATCTATGATGCCCAATCCCATGGTCAATACCACCCAAGTAACTCGGGCAATGACCATCACAACCCGAAGGTTCCAGCATATTCAAAATCACTCATCACATATATAATGACATATTAACAGAACACATAATAGGAAAAATCATCTAAACCGTTGAATTTCAATATGAAAGTGTTTCCCCATACCATCACTGAAGTTTCTAAGGTCTCCAACAATTAATATCAAGGTTTAAATAACTAAAACTAACAGTTTTAACCACAAAATTTCAAGTATTATCATTTTTGTACACCCGGCCAAAATGACCCATGTGAGCAATGACCTCTCCCCCAGAGCTACTCAATCAAGACAAGTCAAAGAGAATACCCAAAGGTGTCCTATAGATGTAATAAACAACATACGATGCCATAGCAGATAAATTAGGGTCTCTCTCAAAATACCCTAAAATGGTCCATAGGATGAGCCACACAAATGTCCACAAAAACACGAAAGAAGATATGCACCACCTTCCCCATACCAGTACGATGATACTCCTTCGATATCAGCCTCCAATTCGGTCTAAAACACGGTAGATCTACAAAAGAGTCAAAACCGCTCAAACCCCTATATCTCGTTCAAGAACAGACATCAAACAATACGTCTCAAGAGGAATCAAGGCCCTACATGGGGAGTTCCAACGCATCAATCGGTGTTCGAATCGGGTCTTGGATGGAAGACCAGGAGTTGAAGGAAGCTTCGGCTGGGTTGGTTCGAAAAACTGCGCGGAGCAGATGAGTTCTGCCTCAAAATGAGGCTACTGCCCATTTTGACGCAAAAAAAACTAAATGGCGTCTACTTTAGGAATATATTCCATGTATATCATTTAATTATTCATTTCACGACTAGAATTCTTCCGACATACTTTCTGAACCTGCATACATGAGTACACGGCGTGTACCTATGGGTACACGGTGTGTACTTCGTTTCCCTTCTCTCCCTCACTGACTTACCCACATGACATGTATATCACTCATACATGGCTAGACTACACGGCATGTCAAAGGGGAACATGGTGTGTACTTGGTTTCAATGATTCTCCCTGGACAATAGGCCTACACGCCTTATATAGCTGCCATACGGTCAGGGGTACACGGCGTGTTTAAAACTACATGCTGTGTAGTAAGAAATTTTTACATGGTCACTACATGGTATATACTCGGCGTGCACACGGCCGGTCACTCTATTAACATACACATTGTGTGTACTTAAATTACCGATCATGTAGTCTATAAATTTCAAGAAACTGCCCATTTCCTCTAGTTTCCTCGGAAACAAGTCAAAAATTCAAAGTGGGTCGAGATTTTTGACCCGTTCTAAAAACTCGGGTTCATACAATCTCCCCACCTTGACATAGATCATCCCCGAACTATCAAACTAAACCCAAATATGGCACCAAACATACCACCATGTTCAACGTAACCTGGACTTCCCCAGTTTCAGAGGTCGCGGCTAAATTCCTCAAAGGGGCTCCCCACCTTAGGAATCACCTAACATGGTCTCAACCCAAGAAAACTTAAAGAAAACAACGTTTACTTACCTGTTTTATGGATGCATAGTCATTTCGTGACACATCGTCACCCCTGCACCTCATTGGTGATCCTATCTCACTCCTAACACCCAACGTTGCCCGCACCGCATCAGTGTACGCCTCCATGAGGTCCTGGTGCCTAGCACCTCAAGAAACATGCATCCTCGATGCCCTGATTCTACAAATCTCATATATATATATATATAATATCACGCACCTGATATAGTGGCAATCCCATTGACTAGCAACTAGTTATTCTACATTGATCATGTTCACCATGTGCACTCAAAACAGATATTCATCTACAGGTCATTCCAAAAAGGAAACATGGAGATCACGACCACACCGCGGTGTACCTATAACCGTCGTCGGCTCACCAGCCTGCTTAGCCTCTGGCAGCTCCACGACGTGCACCTGGACTGAAGTATTGTTGCCTGATGGCTGACATCCCTACGGTGCTTCTCCAGCCACCAGCCACCCCTTAGCTAGATCCCACTCTCTCTTTCACGTCGTCCATGTGCAGTTGAACCTCGGATACACTCTCCTGGTACTGAACCTAAACCAACTCCGGATGCCACCGTCTGTCTAGGTCTCTGTCTGCCTGTAACATCCCAAGTAAATGAAGAATAAGATATTTTTATACTTATTAATATTTTTTAATTAAGTATTAATTTTACTTTAAAAGGGTTTCTATGTTCGATAGCGTACCCGATACGCAACAACATGTTTCTTTGAAATCTTACGTTGCACACTAATAATATAATATTGTTATTTTAAATGGTAGTTAACTCCTAGCTGTTGTATTGGTGGGAATGAATGAAACTAACTAAAATTTTATTATACATGTTTGTTAAATTAATTAACATTTATCCAATAAAAGTTGGAGGCTTAAAATGTGAATGAAGATAATTTTAAGCATAATTTATATCAAAAGGCCGATTTATCACCTATTAGTGGATAAACCATTTTAAATATAGTTTTGGTTACTTTAATTCATTCTATATGACCAAATAAAATCCTTATTTAGAATGGGTATATTAAATTTTATTTCGGTTAATTTTTTTGTATTTTTCTGATAGAGTTCATTTTTTAATGAATAGTGGAAAATAATGCATTTTAATTCAAAAGTGTGTTTCAATCTAATTTATTTATATGGTTATATTAAATTTTCAATTGGTTTTAAAGTGTAATTAGAATATTTTTTTACCATTTAATCCAATGTTGGTCATTGGAATTAATTTCACTTTGAAATTGGATATAAACAAGTATCAATCTTTTGATAGTTATTGTTTCTTAAAAATATGCTATTTGTTATGATAACGGGAAATAATTTTAAAATTAATTAATGCCACTTCTATGTTTTGAATTTGGTAATATAGACATCATTTTTTAATTCAGAATATCAAATATATCTTAGGCTGAATTTTTGGTATTTTTCTAAAAAACATCAATTTTTGATGAATAGTGAAACCACTTAGTGGTAGTTAAAAAAAATTGACTTTATCATTTAAATGAAATTTTATCACTTCTGTGAATTGAATTTCAAAAATACTACATACATGGTTGTTATAGAGAAGTAAAATTTGGTTCATTAAGATGAAAATAATGTTTGGTGAAAAGTAACTTTTGACTTTTATTTACCGGGGTTAAAGGTAAATAGGTTAATTCAAGGTAAAAAGAATATTATAATAATTCAAAATTACCTTAACACTTTTCTGAACCTTATTGGATGAGTAGTAGACGACAATTGGCATCTTTGGGACGATTTTGGGACCCCATTGAGCCACTTGGGTGTGATAATGACAATTTAGATTAAATAATTTAATCTAAAGACAAAATTGACATTAACAAAAATATTTTATTAATTAATTTTTATATGGTGTTATATAAGTTATATTTTAGACTATAAATATTCATTGTAAAGTTAATAAGATTTTCTACATGATAGTATTTTTTATAATTTTTAGACAACAAATAAATTAAATTATTTATGACACAATAATGATGCATTATTTATCTCATTAATAAATGATTTAAATAAATAAGATTATAATGATCAAAATATTATCCAACACATGTCCAATTCTGATTGGATGATTTTATATCGACCATGACTCATCTTATCTTCGACAATATTGATTTTTGGACCCTTAGAAACCGAATATCATTATATTTTAAAATAATATTTTCACACATTCCTAAAGAGCCCCTCCTCCCCCATATAAATGGAGACCACTTCCTAAAAAATTCCTCACACCGCTCAAGCCATTTGGATCGTCCAACCTCTACCCAATTAATCTCCCCACATCCCTCTCCTACTCTTAGAAGCCTTAACTTAGGAAGAAATCACTTCAAGAAGTCCATTGGTTCAAACCAAAGTGAGTTACTCAAATTAAAGGCAATGGTTTCTCTTAAATTGTTTACTTTTATTTTACTTCTCCAACCCCTGAACTCTTTTTATTCATATCTTTTGTAAAAACACCAGTATCCTAAATATACTAGGATTTTGTTATGAGAAGGATTCAGACTACACTTACACACACATCCATCTAATTGATGAAGAACATAATGTTTCTGGGGATGGAAAACTAATGCCTCACGAAACGATGATTGTTCAATTACATATTACCACCTCTCATGGTGTACATTATGATGGAACAGTATTTAAATATGATATATATTGTTTTTATTATTTTATTATGCTTATTTATATCCCTTTTATAACATGCCTTTATGGTTTCAATGGTGGGTAAATACGATAATCTCATTTGAGGAAGTGCGGACTACCGCCCCCTCAAAGTGATATGACTCATTAATGCCTTATTTTGGATGTATAAAGGATAGAGTTAATGATATTATATAAGATATTATAACGGAATTATAATATACCTATGTATAATTATTTTCTAATTCCTTTAAAATAATAAATATAAATGAAAGTAGCGTTCATGCGTACGTACGGCTTACCATCTCCATGAACGGTGCATTTCATTTCTTATCTCCAAATGTTATGTACTATTATAAATAAATGTATATACTGGATATATATGATATATATGATATATAAATAATTAATAAAATTCTGGATATAATGGACTATTGACCACATGGATAATATTTAAATATAAGGTTTTCATTTTTGACTCCAGTACCAAATATCGACAAAATGGACATTATTAACTTAAATGATTACATAATGTTTATAACATGGTAATAATTGATATAAAAGGAATAATAAACAAGAAAAAGGTTCTGAACAAAGTATAATTTAACTTCAGTTTTTTATTTAGGATATTAAACAATGATCGAGTCAAGTCAGACGCGAGGTAAGGGACATCATCTCAATCTCCTTTCATTGAGGCATTTTTAGTTATATACACGACTTTATTTTATACGGTGTATAAACCCCTTTGACTTTTCATTTTATTCAATGGAAATATTTTTATACAAATATTTTTTCTAAATGACAAAAAGGAATGTTTTTTTACGTAAGCGGTGACAATGACCTTTCTGCCGCCGCGAGTATTATTTGATCTTTGGCTTACTTAAAAATCCAGAATGTTTTTAAAAGGAAAAATAAATACGATATTCTCTTTTTATGTATTTTGGTATTGAAAATGATTTTGAGAATGGATTTATTATTTCAATATCTTGAAATTATATTTTATTATTGCAATTTGAAAATTTTATCTTACATTTAGGCTTATGTTATGTGTTATGATCATGTTATGGTTCGTGGGAATTATTTATGAAAATGGGTGGTTCTGTGATAAACCTAGGGCGGCTGAGCCCGAGATAGCCCTCCAATACATTGGGTAACATGATGGAGGTAAATGTGAATGTTTTTCCTAATATATTTAGGGAATATACTGTGATGACTATTCCAAAGTAACTCCCTCTCTAGCTGTGATAGCTCCAATGTAAGTATGATATGGATGCCACAAGTTACCTTTATGATTTATGATTTCTATGCATCTTTCATAAATCTTACGATTTCATGAGGTAATTAAAAGAGTTCATGTTTTGTATGTATTTATGGACAAATGTTTTCATTCATTGTTTTATAACCCTTACTGAGCCTTTTATGATCACCCCATGTTTTGAAATGTTTTCACATGACTTAAATATGAATAATGTCAAGGATGGGATCAAAAAATTCATGCTGTCTAAAACATGGAACTAGACATAAATCTTTTTTTATGAGTTTATATTTTATGAAAAAATGTAAATTGTGTAAAGTGTCTA
Organism: Viscum album; assembly: GCA_963277665.1. Lineage (NCBI taxonomy): Eukaryota > Viridiplantae > Streptophyta > Magnoliopsida > Santalales > Viscaceae > Viscum > Viscum album. The sequence goes on along the minus strand of OY728143.1, from coordinate 663,120,748 downwards.
CTTTGTATTTGAAATAAAATTAATGGTTATGTCCTAATTCCCTAAAACACTAAACCTGAAAAGATCCTCAATGTCAATAATTCATTTAATTCAAGATTATGTAATGCATTAAGGTCGGGTCCTTATACTGCCAGCTGTTTCGAAAGGCTTCCTGCAAAACCTTTCTTGATGCCCAACCTGTCCACATGCCCAACACTCCTTTTGTGGCCTACCGCACTGAGTTCGAACATGCCCTAGCTGTCCACACTGGAAGAAAACCACTACAGAACTACTACAAGGGGGTCTAGCTGAGTCCTTGGCCTAACTTCCCTATGGGAACTCATCTCATCCTCGCTTCCTTCTATCTGAACCATCACCGAAAGCTATCACCTAGCTATCCTGGGGCCTATCCCTCTGGTTTCCCTATTCTATAAGCACATGTTTCATCGCATACCATACTCGGTGGAAAGAGAGACATATCTTTGAAGGTAGTTGCATAGTCCATGACAGACATGTCTCCTTGCTGGAGACTCAAGAACTCCCGAGCTCTCTCTACCCTTAGTGTATCTGGATAGAAGTTCTCAAAGAACCTATCCTCTATGTCCTTATATGGGAGTCCCTCATGCCTAGGAGCCTAAACTTGCACATCCCACCAATGCTTCGCCAGTCCTCTCAACATGTACGTCTCCAGATTGACCCTCCACCTTGGAGGCGTCTCGTGCTGCTCGAAGATCATCTGCATACTCTCTATCCAGTTCTCAACCGCCTACGGACCACCCTCGCCCTAAAAAAGTGGTTGGTGCTGTGACTGTAACTCCCACGTCTGATATTCCATAGATGACTCTGTACCCTTCATGCCTCTGTCGATCCCCTGTAAGATGTGTACCAAGCTCGCTTGGAGCTACTCGTCGAGCCATGACCCGAACGATGTCAAAATCGGCTACTGTCTTTCCTGCACTGGATCCTATCCCTGAGCCTGTACCTGGAGCTCGTGCTCTGCCTGTACCAAATCCTGAAATTGATCTGGCACCAACAGTACTGTAACCTCACTTGTCTGATGCTCCATCAAGCAGTGTAGGAGGAACCCGCTGAATACCCAAAATGGTCAGACATCCCATGTATATATATAACAATATATATTCAACGCATATAAGAAAGTAGTAAAAGTAAGTACATAACTACTACACTTACTCTCCCCAACTGAAACTCGTGCCCCGCAGCATCCCAGCCTCTTGGCCTCCTTACCCTCCCATATCAGGGCAAAGTATCAAAAGTACAACGGGCCATGCCCATCTTGACAACTCACGTTGCATAAAACTGATGGCCGAGTCACCCAAACCTGGTGATAAAAATCACATCAACCAATAGTACTTTCCTACTCTCATAAGATTCAGACCCAAAAACCTTGTCACATGCAATTCAACAATATAAATCATGAAATACGCATTGCAACAACAAGCAATTATATCAAGAATTTCACCTTTTGCATTTCAATGCATATAAATCATGGTAATTGATTTTTATTCACATGGTATTATCACATCACAAAGCATATGTACAATTATGAAATTGAAATACCATAAAAATGTGCCTATCAAAAGCCATGAAAACAAGCCTTCCCATACCGGGCCAAGGTCTAATTCTCCCTTACTACACCGGGTCAAGGATCACATATCCCAATCAATAGCCTCACACACCAAGTGATCCACCGAGGTGGAAATCATATAAACTATAATCTGATCAAAAAGATAACAACAATTCCCACCCAAGGTTATATGGTCCATCCCTCGTACCTGGGGCTTCAGGCACCCAAGAACAAGCTAGAAACCCAGTTCCAGTAACAACCAATCTCCATTCTACCATATCCCAAATAGTAAAACAAACATAAGAAAAGAGAAGACTCAATATCATTAGTATCCAGCAAAATGGTGCCACTAAATCTCTATCAAGAACTCCTCTGATACCACTTTGTAATGACCCAGACCCAAACAGCCACTCGAACAGTGCTAAATGGGTCAGGTGTTACTACCATAGGTGCCCCTCCCCGAATGCCAAATGCTGCCAACTAGTAGCAAGGGTCTGATAGGTACAGTGGGGAGGCTATACCCTCTCAGATGATAACAATAATGGTAATGGTACGAGTATAGCAGTAAGGATGTAGCGGAATAAAATACTGAGAAGACTCAAACTTGACCCGCAGAGCGGAATCATAATCAACATTGATAAACAGCAGAAGCAATAAATATAACTACAACAGCGGAAATAAACACAATAGCATGTTGATCACATGTAACTACTACTTAACAATGAAGCATGCATCCAATGCAGGTCATACATATCCATATATATGTATAGGGCGCCACTGGCTAACCAACTCTAGCTACATAACAATCATGCTAATATACTAAATAAAATAGAACAATGTAAACACCAGCTAGGCAAGACCATGCAACGTCTAAAATAGTCCATCTCCCGAAGTTGGCCTCTTTCTTGCATGTAAATCCATGAAGTCTGTATGCATCCTGAAAGGCCCATGAAGGGTGTGAGACAAATCTCAGTAGGATACCACCCAACAGTGTGTACCTAATATAAGTGTTTAAACAGGAATGCCTTTATAAGGATAATAGTAAACAGTACGATGCACAAATAGATACAAACTCCACTGGTGCTCAACAACCACCATGGAGTGTCACCAGATTCAGTCAACGACGAAATCTATGTCATGTAGCACAGCACCATGAGCCCCCAGACACCACGTGTCTCAAGTACCGATTTACCAAAGGTGCACCAAATAATAGTAAACTAGCACCGTGTGCCTCCTGACACCTCGTGCCTCAAGTATCGATGTCCTGAAGGCACGCCCAAGAAGTAACATAGAGGAACAACGATTCCTATCCTCAAATAAATAACCAGATGGATAGTAATACATGCCCTCAAATCAAGTAACCAGAGGGACGGTGATATCCACCCTCAAATAAGTAACCACAGGGACAGCGATACATGCCCTCAAATCATGAAGAGCCTCAGCCCCCAACCCGATAGCCTCAAAGATATCCCTTGGAGGCTCCTCACCTCTCACTTGGCTTCCTACAAAAAACAACATCCAACCAAAGTATCAAAATCGCATCTACGGGGGCCTCTACCCATAGGAGTGGTCCAAACCACATCATCACGGAGTATCTATATGTCCACACTACTCAAAGTTCAAGGTGAGAAGTAATCACCAAAATAGTACCTAAGCTACCACACATCTGACACCTCATCTCCATGCGACCATGCCACTCAAGTCTGATGGCCTTCCCATCCAAGTAACCCAAGCCTTGCCCAACCTGATAGTCATCCTGCCTCAAGCCGATGTCCATGACGCCCAATCCCATGGCCAAAACCACCCAAATTAACCTTGGGCCAAGCCCAACCTGACATTCATACTACCTCAAGCCGATGTCCATGATGCCTAATCCCGTGGTCAAAACCACACAAGTAACTCGGCCCATGCTTGTCACTAACCGAAGGTTCCAGCATATGAAGAATCACACATCACATATATAATCACATTTTAACCAAACACATAATAGGAATAACCATCTAAATAAATGAATTTCACTAAGAAAGTGATGCCCCATACCAGCACTAACGTTTCTAAGGTCTCCAACAATTCATATCAAAATTTAAATAACTAAACCCACCAGTTTAAACCAAAACATTTCAAGTATTATCATTTTGGCACCCCCTTCCAAAATGCCCCATGTGAGCACCGACCTCTCGCCCAGCCCTACTCAAACAAGATAGGACAAAGGGCATACCCAAAGGTTTCCCATATGTGTAATAAACAACTTAATATGCAATATGAGATAAATTATGGTCTCCCCCAAAATACCCTAAAATGCACCAAAGGATGCACCACACAAATATCCACGAAAAAACAAAAGAAGATATGAACCACCTACCTTGTTCTAGTATGATGATACTCCTTCGGCATCAGCCTCTAATTCGGTCTAAAACACGGTAGATATACAAAAGAGTAAAAACCAATCAAACCGCTATATCTCGTTCTAGAACAGAAATAAAACAAAACTGCTCATGAGTAATAGAGGCCTTATTGAGGGGGTTCCAATGCATTAATCGGTGTTCAAATCGGGTATCGAATGGAAAACCGGGAGAAGAAGGAAGCTTCAGCTGACTAGGTTGATGAAACCAAGCGAAGCATAAGAGTTCTGCCTCAAAACGAGGGTAATACCCGTTTTAAAAAAAAGAAACTAAACAATGTGTACTTTAGGAATACATGTCGTGTATATCAATTTACTGTTCATTTGACAGCTGGAATTCTGGCGACTTACTTTCTAAACCTACTAACATGATTACACGGTGTGTGCCTATGGGTACACGGAGTGTACTTGGTTTCCATTCTCTCCCTCACCGACTTAACCACACGCCATGTATATACCTCACACACGGCTATACTACATGTCATGTCTAAGGGGAACATGTAGTGTACATGGTTTCAATGATTCTCCCCAGCCAATAAGCCTACATGCCAAGTATAGCCGCCACATGGTCAAAGGTACATGGCATGTTTAAAACTACATGCTGTGTAGTAAGAAATTTTTACACGGTCACCACATGGAATGTACTCTGTGATCACATGGTCGGTCACTCACTTGACATACACATGGAGTGTACTAAAAGTACACGTCATGTAGTCTAGAAATATCCAAAAACATTCAATTTCCTCTAGTTTCCTCAGAAAAAAGTCAAAAATTCAAACAGGGTCGGTAATTTGACCCGTTATAAAAAACTGGGTTCTTACACTTCCAAAGAGATCACATGATGCAGGTAGGGTGTAAGATATCTAAGAGTTGAGTAGTTTTTGAATAAAGAAATCTCTTCATCGATGTTTAAATGTATTGCCTCAGAAATCCAAACACTTATTGGAATACCACATTCCACACAAGATACAAATTGGTGATAGCTCTATTCCCTTGTGATGGAATTTACATTCCTAAGAAGTGATCCATTTTCCTTGCGTTCGTCACTCTGAGAGGGTATTTTTGGACACATTCAAAATGATAATATACAAATCCAAAAATGGATGAAATATCTATATATGGGTATTATTTTCCAAAAAAATAAAAGGATTAGGATGGTGGATATAATTTGAAAATTGCACAACCTATGAAGGACATAGAATCGCATAACCATTATAAGGTCATGCAAAGGACCATGTGTAGTGCATATCCTACTGAAAGATCCAACTGATACCCATCAAATAACACTCTATTATCTTGAGAAGTCATCGAAAGACATTCAATGATCATGTATTGGTTTCCAGATGAGCACAATAAAGTATCACAAATTTTCAGGCAGCATGCACCAGACAAACCATCCAAAACTCCAGAGAGAATCGGGTGAATTATCCAAAAGGATGGATTCTTGTATAGTGATAAAACTCACATGAAACACCCATTTACCTCGATATACACCATGGATTCCAAAGTGACATGTCTTCCTATACACAAAAAACTTTCTGGCATAACCCCCCCCCCCCCCCCCACATCACACGAGAGGCTAGAGACATGCCCAGGTGGTCTTGCACTACCCCTGTGGTATAAAAAGAAAATAAAAGGGTTTGGACCTAATAATTCACACACATCACCACATAATCTTTTTTGGTCCCATAGAGCATCATCGAATGGGATATTGGTGGTTTTTTTAACTCTCACATAAATTTGGGAGATCCCCAACCATTACAAATTAAATAAGGATATAAAAGTGGAAAACAAAAAGTGCATAATCCAATGGGAGGATACACTGATCACTATTGGTCATGTGAAACCCCCTCAAAAAAAACATGACTTCCTATATGCTCCCAAAAAATACACCATTTTCTCAGAAAAGTTACCTTAGAGATATCTTCATATCAAACAAAAGTATTTAAAAATCCATCTGGTTCTCACAAAAGTACTTAGACAAATAATTTTAACCATATGAAAGTCCCTAGGAATATATGATTGATTAAACATGGCCCCATTGAATAGACTGAATATAATAAATGAGTATTTTATGGGGAGATTTTGTGATCTTTGAAATTCATTCTACACTTTAGGTGGTATTTCGCAAAACAATTGGTGTTGAAGCCCTCCACTGACTCCAGCATCAATCTCTGAAATACAGACCACACAAGGTAGTTGATAACTAGTGTGGAGTGGTCTATACCCCCTATAACTCAGCTAAAAAAGTATCTATTAATGATATCTCATGTACTAGATCTCGTGAATATATCTCTTGGAGTGTCAAATCTCATGATCACAATGGTTTTAGACCCAGTAAAATTTGAGGAAACCCCAAATTAATTAAGAGGAATGAATGAGCCCTAAGTGTAATCGCACAAGATCACACAAAGGACCCCTATAGAGTTATGGGAAAAAAATTCTCACATATCTACTTGATCATGTGATACCTAAACAATCTAACCTATAGATAATTGAAGAAAATATAAAATAAAAATGCAATAAATAATAAATAAGGGAGAAATAAGTGAATAATTATTTATTGACCACGTATGCATTCAATGACTCATTCAAATCACTTGACAACACTAGTTCATGTCACTCTAGTTTTGCAAGACCACATTGATATACCATTTGAATCATGTGATGTCCTCCAGAAATGCCAAACAAGGTCACATGGTGCCCTGCGGCCATGTCATCCATGTCTCATAAAGCCCTATGGGCTCGTCATCCAGATCTTGCAATGTCATATAGATATTTTCAAATATTATATGGAGACACCAAAACATGTAATATAGATATTTTGAATCCCTCTGGACATCTAGATACACCACTTGGAACCCTCCCAGCATGTAATTTGGGTTTCACAATGCCCCAAAGATAGGCCACCTGAGTCTCATGAATACTTTTGGGATCATCACTAATATCAAATGTTTATATTACAACTTTTTACACAGGTCATGCGATATCCCCCAGACAAATATACCTCGATCTAGGGATGTACTTCGAACATGCAACCCAATTCACGCAGTGTCCCTTAACAAGTCAAATTGAATCATGTAATTTCCTCTATAAAATTCAACCATGTCCTGTGATACTCCCCAAGCATGTCAGCTATGATATATCCATTGTCTCTAGAAATCCTCAGGTATGTCTTGATACATCCTCTAGAAATGTCGACCAACATCATGTGATTTCTACTAGGTCATGTTAGGCATACAACCAAGCATGTCTGAAAGGAAACCAGACCACGTAAAGTAGACCTCTCTAAACATGATGATGATTCCTAGTGTGTATATAAAGTAATCCATAGTGTGTAATCCCCAACTTAAGGAACAATTATATATCTGATTCCTTTTAAAACCATGATATATTGGTTGGATTTCCAAGGCCAGAGATCCATATCCGATATCCAATAGTGTTATCCCAATATGTAAGTCCCCCATCTATTAAAAGATAGATTGATTACATTATATCCCTTGTTTCTCAAAATGATCATAGCTCGCATGGTTATAGGGAGTTTAAATAATCATATCACTCACACAATATTTCTATATCGAGATAAGGAAACATTACTATATAATCCCCATTCTGCAGCATAATATGATGTGTTCTGCATATAAGGGACTCTACATAATATATGTAACGACTCATACTATTATCAATAGAAATAACTTTTTTTGAGTTAATTAAATGTATTATAGTTATAGAAAATACTTTTATATTTTTTTATCCAATAGGATTTACGTGAAAATTAATTATCATTACCATTGATAATATAGTTGGTGAATAATGACCACATGGCTTGTATAAATATTGGGTGTGAACCCAAATCTATTTTCACAGAAGAAGTAAGTGATGGCCTCAACTAGTATGATCATACCCTATGTATACCATTTATCAAAGATTTATAGGGAGATATAATTTCTAGCATTTTCACTATACCAATCCCAAGATCAGATACAATACCTTATTCATGATATAAATCATTTATGGAAGAAGTTCATGATCATCGGGATCACTACCCAATCCATATTCACCGAACAACCCCATTGAGGCCCCTCCACCAATAACTTTACTCCTAGGGCCTATGTTCGTGAATTACATGTATATGTATCATGTCCCCATAAATAGGAATATGTCCATTTTTTTATATAATTATGAATATATCATCATCTAATTATGTTTACATTGTAAATAATTTTTAATGAAGAAATTTTAATTTTGATTAATATTCAGATTCAATTAATGATTTTATGAATTAATGTATATTTGAAATTAATAAAAAAAATATTATCAGTATGTAAATCTTATCGAATACAATTAATTATATAATTTTTATGATGTCAAATTTAATTTTTATTATGGTTCCAAAATTCTTATTTCTCAAAAACCTATCATTTTAAATAAATGTTAGTTTTTATTTTAAAAGTTAAAATTAAAATATTTATAAAAATATTTGGATACAATTAAAATTATTTTTTGGAATGAATACATCAAAATTATCCAATGATGAATTTTTAATTGTTTTCTAAGACAGTCAAATTTTTTGGTTAAAATTAGATATCATATAAATACATTTTGGGTTTTATGACATCACAATGACCAATAACTTATTTAGTAAGTAACAAAAATGGTATTCAAGAAACAATAAATGTTTTACCTTTAAAATATTGTATCTTTAGGTTTATTTTATTTATTTTATAAACCATTAATGAATCGTCCAAAACATTTAATATATAATAATATTTTAAAATCATTTCATTGAGAGTGCGACTCACCTCCACATAATCAAGGAAATTATTTAATTATCCTCTTCCAATATCATTAAAAAATAATGTAAACCACTCATATTTTTATTAAACCATGGAAAAAACCATGGGATGGTTTGCTGTATTGAATATTTTTTTATGTGGTGTTCAAAACTAAAATAATAATGATATCTCCCTCATTTCAGATATAAACCCACTAATTCTTCCATTTCTCTTCACTAAAACTCATTGTATCATGAGAACACTCTTCCCCTTTCTCCATAGATTCCTCTTAAATCACCCCATTCTCTAAATTAGACCCTCCAAATCCTTTGGAATCACACATTCCAATAAGGGGTCCTCATCTTTCTCTCTCCTTTTGATTCAAGAACATTATTTGAAAGTAGTCTTCTCCATTTCAATTTGTTATTTTTTCATTAATTTATTATCATTAAATTACCATGAAAGTGTTGTTATAGTAAGGATATATTGTTTATCCTCTCCCATTTTGACCCTGACCTAAGTTGATAAAAGGATGAAATTTTTTAAGGCATTTCCACACTCTTCTTTGTTCAACAATTGCATTAATGTTATGTCTTTTAATTTCGTTTTTCCAATGATGGTATATTTTATAATATATCCCCTTAAATAAAATTTGATTTAAAGATTATTATATACCATTTCACCCTCATTTAACCCTCATTTGAACCTTTATATACAACTGTTACCATTGCAAATATTCTGTAAGAGTTCCTTCTTTTCACCTCTATCTTCAAATTTCTTTATTATGTTTCACAATTAATTTCAAATTTCATATGTTGTGTAATGACTTTACATATCCGCAAAACTATCAATTTCATTTATAAATTATGAGATACACCATTATCTCTCACCCACCAATTATATGAATTTCTATATGAAGTAGTTAAAATGGAGAAATTGCAACATGATTTTCCATGCCAAAATAATTGTGTAGTGAATAACATACCCATTTCCCTATCAAGGGTATTGACCTTCCAAGACATATTATTATTTATTTGGGATATAAATATATATATTCCACATTCCATGATAATGGAATAAATTTTTACATCAAATTAATATATGTAATGTGATATATGTGGCGGAATTAATCATGAGAATGAAATGATAATGAAGGGTGTGCCCTAATTGTAACACCCTAAGCTTCCATAGTACACTTCTCTTTTAATAATACAGCAGTGTGTGTTGTACGCAACTTCGAGTTCTAACACACACCACAACCAATCAAACTAGCTGTTATGAATAGTAATACCCACTTTTTTAAATATTATAAATTTTATCTTTCAAAGTGGACTTCATTTTTAGATTTATAATATCGAAATTATCTTAGGGTGATTTTTTTGTATTTTTTGAAAACATTCAATTTTTGATGAATAGTGAAAAAACACTGAGTTATAGTTAAAAACAGAATTTTTATTTAAATAATTATTTATTTTATTTAAATTTAATTAAGATCAAAATAGATACATAATACCTATATAATTTCAATGTAATTCATTGGATTTAGTTTAGAATAATTTTATATAAAAAAAATTTATTGAACTTTTCACCGTCTTTTAACCACCTCCTAGGAGAATTTGGAAATTCACATAAAACTTAATTTTACCACTTCTGTGAGTAGAATTTCAAAATTCTGAGACACCCTATTAATATCAAGGAGTAAAATGTGGTTCAATGAGATGAAAACAATTTTGGTGAATAGTAACTTTTTACTTTTATTTACCACGATTAAAAGTAAATAGGGTAATTAAGAGAAAAATGATATTAATATTACCCTAACACATGTCTTAATTCTATTATAAAATTTTAGCTCAAAAAAGCAACCTTAGGAAAAAAATATTATCAATTTGGTCCACTTGAATTAGATTAGGACATTTATTATTATTTAATTCAAAGAGGAGTTAAAAGAGATAAAATCAATGTTTAATAATTAAAACATTTTTAATATAGGGTTATACATAAGATAAATTAGATTATAAATATTCATTAGAAAGATAATATTATTTCCTATATAATGGTATTTTATTTATAATTTTTAGATATTAAATAATATAATTTATTTATGACACAATGGTGATGCAGTAATTACCTAATTAATGAAATATTAACATAATTGATATTATAAATATCAAAATAAATGTAATTTGAGACTTTTTATGAATTCAACTAATTTTCTTGGTTAATATGACATATATTTATTGGTTATATATTTATTTTTTAAAAGTAATAATGCTATTATGAAATTATCAAAAACAAAATACCCAATAGTATCAAATTTGACATAAAAGAGTTTTTCAAACAAATATTATATTATTAATTGATATTCTATTCCAAAAAATCTATGTTTCTTCCAAAAGACATATATAATGATAGGTGTATCATTAATGGACCACTTATGGGTATCTTGTAGGTATATATTAATTTTATGAACTATATAATATAAAAATACAAATAGACCTGGTAAATGTCAAACTATTTAACTAAGAGTTAATTATAAAAGATAAGGTTAATATAGTGACCCAAACCTGTCTAAAATCTATTGTTTGATAGGATTTCGACCCATATCCACCTTAAACCTTAAATAACCCACTTTTGAGACATTATAATCCGAATACGAGTTTATTATAAATTAACATTTGTAGCTTTTCCAATGGTCCCCCTCACCTCTATTATAAAAGGGTACTCCCCCTTCTCTCTAATTTACACTTTCAAAGCCTTTTGGATCAGCAAAACCCAACCCAAATATTCTCTCAACTTTCCTCAAATCAACCTAAAGGCATTAGTTTTATCAGAAAGAAATCCTAAGGATCCCTTTTGATCAAATCAAAAGGACGAACCCGAAGAAGAGGTAATGTTTTCGCAACCCTCTTTCAAGTTCATTTCTTCTTCAACTTCGTCTTTCTTTGTTATTTCCATTATAAAATAATAACTCCAGTATATTATATATACTGTGATGTTATTATAAATATGTTACAACCATATTCAGTATTATATCCACCCTTTGAATGACATGTCACCATACCTGCGTATGTATGGACAACCGTCTCCACGTCGTGGTGTAATTGTTTCTCAATACATTGTTATTTGGATGGGTATAATAATGATGTGTAATTAATGTAAATAATATGTATAACATTATAATTAATCGGTATATATGATATAAAATCCAATTATATATGATTTTAATATCAAAAGAACTATATTATCGCTCGTGCGTACGTACGGACTACCATCTCCACGAATGCAATGAGATTCATTCCCCATCGTACCCATACAAGTCTAATTCTCATTTTAGGATTAAAAATAATGTGTAAGGACTTGATATAATTATTTATATGAATAAGATACAACCTATCTATAAAAAACATGACTTATGTAACAATACATATAAAAGAAAACGAGTAAGTTAACACCCGAAGCGACGATAATACTAAGATATTATTAACAAATCAATGTTAAAAGATAATATATGATATCATATTAATGTATATGATTCTTGTATAATTCAATAAAAATTATTTAATCACTATGCAGGAGGCTAACCTACCCTCGACCAAGGAAAAATTACAAAGTAAGGGGTTTCTTATCTCACATTTAATTCCATGAGATTTCCATTGTTCACCACATATTTATTGCATGTGGTGTGTTTACTACCCATGTTTGTATTAATTGTGTAATATACTTTAATTTATGGAAATTTACATCATCACTGTATTATTCTTCATTCATGGGTGTATATTTTTTATGTCACCAAATCAATAAGGGAATTTGAAATTTCAATTTCCACTCATTCGGCTTTACGAATACTTCATTGATTATTTTACTCCAATATTATGTGTGGAATCACTATTCATTTTCTTGTGTCATAATTTCCACTTCCCTTTCTGTTGATATAGTTTTGATACACATAATCACTCCATCGATAAATTCTAAAATCATCGGTATGAACTTGATAAGAGTAATTTTTACTCAATCTCCATTTGTTGAGTTAAACATCCAATTCATTGGTGTTTTTTACAAGAATATGTGTGAATGTCCTTTGATTGTTTTACACTTAATATCCAATAATATTGAGTGTATTTATATTTTTCACAGAAAATTATGTTGTTGATTTATCCTTAACCTAAGGATATGTCCTTTGTGAGAGATTTCATCTCAATTTACATTCCATTGAGACTCCATTGTTTTTATACACCATATCACTTTTATATGGTGTATATATGTACTTTGACATAGTCAATTATGAATCCCTTTATTCACATGATATTAAAAAGTATTTATTACCATAATTATTTGTATTCAAGTGTCTCTCTTTTCATTAGAAACTCTAACTAAAATATCAATTTAAAATGTTTTAATTATTTATTATTCTAAATCTTTCTCATTAATGTCCATTTATTAAAAATGGTTTTAAGAAATTATTTATATGGACATTAATGTTTTCGAATAAAAATTCCATTTAAAAGATTCAAAGTTTTATGAGACACTTTTATTCAAAAATCTATTTTAAATGGATTCTGGACAAATAGTGTGACTATTAAATGTTTTCAAGAAAAGGGGGATATTTCTATCAATAGTTTGATGATTATTTTAATCTATGTCAATATCCTTCCTTATTCTCGATTGAGGTTAATCTGATAAAATAAAATCTTCTATATTTTATCGAATGACTTATGTTTGACTGTGGATGTGCTATTTTTATACCATTCATGGTTTGTGGTTAAAGTATTGACATTTCGTATGCTAGTTTTAATACGGTTTTTTATATTATGTTTAAAACTTTTCATATGAGGAATGAATTGGACTTAGTAAGTGACGGGTGGAGCCCACTATAGCTCCCCGATGCATCGGTAGATCTCATGAGACAAACTAGTGATTTGGCACCAGGCCTTGACAAAATCTTATTTTTAGTCTTGGCACAAGTCCTTGACTTTGTGGTTATGATAGTCTAGAATTATGCATTCCATCATTTTGAAAGTGGTTATTGATATTGCATGTGATTATTCAACTAGTTGAATATCCATGTGAATAAGTAAATGGAAGTATTTCATTTTATCTTTTCCATATTATGCTGAAGTTCAAGTTTAAAAGGATTTTGTTTTAGTTATACATTGCCTTAAATTTTTATGCTTATTTATGAAATTTTCCGCTATATTGTTATCCTTACTGAGCATCTGAGCTCACCCCTTTCAATGTTTTATTTTTACCAGGATGTGAAGAAGTAATTTATGAATGACTTACAGAGACAGTATGAGGGGAAATGAAGACAATATGTTGTTGTATTTTTTTAACTTTGTGATGTATTGTAAGAGTTATGAATTTATCTAGTGTTTCCAAGACAACTAAACTAATCAGCCTTTTGGGACATGATCTTTTGTTATCATGCCAATGTTATGTAATAATGCACCGACTCTGGGTAACTAGGGTAGGGGATTTAGAGTTGGTATTAGAGAAAGTTTAGTACAAACCTTGGAAACTAGATTTATATAAAGTCTGATTAGAGAACATAGCCCTAAGATATACTTTGAAGATTAGTATAGAATAAATTCCTAGAATTTTGGTATTGTATAGATTTTGTGAGTTTTCCAAGAAATACATCCCTATCTGGATACGAGTAGGTAGAGGTGGCTCTAGCAGAGATGAACCTAGGGGTAAAACCCAAAAACACCGCTTTGATCTAGACTCGAATGGGAACGGGTGCACGAAAACGGGTCTTACTGCACTCTTGCTTACGACACTCCTGGGGGATATGATTAAGAAAATTTTCATTTTCTTTACAAACCAATTTGAATTATTTTAATATAAGATGAGAATAAATAACCTTGGTTAATCCTAAGGTGTTTTAAATTGATAATATTGTGTCATGATATACTCTAAATTCTTTTGTGACTACTATTACTCACACAATGCTTTCTGGTTTTATTCAATGGCTGGAGTCCAAGAAAGTCATAATAACATTGATAATGATGTACAAGTAGGGAACACTGGTGGAAATGAGCAACAAAATGGAATGTTGATAGGCGTAAATGATATCGTGTTCATGACAAATATATTTTCCAAAAATATGATCAACAACATAAATATTAACCGACTCCCGGAATCAACAAAGAAGAGAAAGGTGATGAATGATAAGATCTACAGTAGTGGATACCATGGAGAAAAGAATCCTAAATTTAAATCATGTAGGAAATGTGGAAGGAGACAACCAAGAAATTTTCTCAATAGAACAAAGAAATTATTTACATGTGGGAAAGAAGGACATAAAGTGAAGAATTGATGAGAAAAAATGAAGAGTACTATGGAAGAAAATAAAAATGGTCCCAAAAATCCAATTACATTCATTTCCCATAAATATAGGGGAATTGTCCATTACCCGAGTGAATGTCCTATTATATAGGATATTTTCTTGGTCAAAGAAGATTCTATGTGGAAATAAATGGTTTGAGAAATTTTTAAAAGTATTAGTGCTCCATGTTGATGGGATTACTTTGGAATAAATTTCTCCTGTTTTTGTAACCCCGCAGTTTTCCATTTGAGAATGATATTTGATGAAGACTTATCTTTTCCCTTGTGGATATAGTTATAAATAACCATTTGGTTTTATATGATCATTGGGTTTGAGGAAATTACTTGTTATTATATTTTGGGATGAAAATGAAAGGTATGAGAAAACATTTCTGGTTAAAATTATGTTATGGTGATTTTATGGAATTTATCTTATTTTAGTAATGTTATAAAATATAGTTTTTGAAAAAGGACAGAACGCTGACCGTGTGACAACCTGTCGCGTCGGACAAAGCTGTGGGAAATCAAACCCACAACCAAAGTGCGATTGGGATTTATCACCTACCACTGGACTACGTGAAGACCCTGGTTAGTGTGACTAATTATTTTTAGTTAAATAATTTTATTGATCAATAATAAGTTGATTTGTGTTCTTATGTCTTATCAAATAAATACCCTTAGTATAGAAAAATGATTTGGTGATTGAGTGATAAATTTTATTTAGGAAGATGTTCACTTTGTTGGGAACACTATATGCCCAAGGAAACTAGAATACTATGGGATTTTATTTGAAGAGTAATGGTGGATTTTTATCAATGTTTCTATTATGGATTTATAGTGATTTGGTTTATTTATGGAAATGATTAACCTATAATATAGAACATGTGATTTGGTTAATTACTTTTAAGTATGTGACATTAAGAGTAGTTGATGTCGTTTGAAGATACAGTTTAACGTGGAAGACTACATAACCAAATTCTTCACAGTTTTGGGATTCAACATTAGTTTGGATTATATTGAAGGATTTTAAGGACAATTGTTTATTGAATGGAATTCATATATCTTTGGGGTATTGTTGGTTTAATTTTCAAAATTAAGATTATTGTTTCTTTCTCTAAAGGAATATCCTTTTGGGGGATCATTAGATCTTGTACTAACCGTTTTGGTTTTGATTAATCGATAAAGACAAGGTAAATATATAGTTTATCCTTCGTGGATCATGTGATTCTGTAACATTTTATTCTAGCTCTTCCAGTGTGACCAACTCTTATTGAATACACATCGTTTTAAAAAAATGAGTTAGTGTTGGAAATTTATTAAAGAATGATACTCTACATAAAAAGTAATTATATCTCTTTATTTTCTTAGTCAATCTCGTAAATGAATTTCTCATATTTATGTAGTGTAACTTAAAAAATTGATGTTTGTATACTTTTCCTATTGGGAAACTAATGACCTTTTGTCCCATCGCATGTTTGTGGCGTTCTTATTGTTAACTTTTTCCTGATCATGTTTTCTATCTCGCTCTATCAGAACTTGACACTTAGTTTATCTTCCACATCTGTGTTTTCCTATATGGAATCCTAGTATGAGTTATCTTGGGTGACCTTTGCACTTCTCTTTCTTTATTTTAAGGTGATAGTTTTATTGAATCTTTCTCCGATGTGGGACTTTCCATTATATTCACAAGCCCAATTCTAGGACAAAATTATTTGAAGGAGGAGATAATATAACACCCCAAGCTTCCATGGTACACTTCTCTTTGATTAATACAGTAGCGTGTGGTATATGAATCTTCGAGTTCTAACACACACCACAACCAATCAAAATAACCATTATGAATAGTAATACCCAATTTTTAAAATTTTATAACTTTTCTATTTCAAAATGGACTTCATTTTTGGATTCGGAATATCAAAATTAGTTTAGGGTGAATTTTTGGTATTTTTCAAAAAACATTCAATTTTGGATGAATAGTGGAAAAACACTGAGTTATAGTTTAAAACCGAATTTTTATTTAAATAATTATTTATTTTATTTAAATTTAATTAAGGTAAAAATAGATACATCATACCTTAATAAGTTCAATGTAATTCATTAGAGTTAGTTTAGAATAATTTTAGATATATAAAACTTTTATTGAACTTTTCACCATCTTTTACCCACCTCCTAGGAGAATTTGAAAAATCACTTAAAACATAATTTTATCACTTTTGTGAGTGGAATTTAAAAAATCTGAGAGACATGGTTAATACCAAGGAGTAAAATGTGGTTTAATGAGATGAAAATAATTTTTGGTGAATAGTAAATTTTTTCTTTTATTTACCACGGTTAAAAGTAAATAGGGTAATTAAGGGTAAAATTGATATTAATATTACCCTAAAACATTTAATAATTCTATTGGAAAAGTGTATCTAGACCAAAAAAAACCATAGGAATAAAATATTACCATTTAGGTCCACTTGGATTAGATTAGGACATTTATTATTATTTAATTCAAAGAAGAGTTAAAAGAGATAAAATCAATGTTTAATAACTAAAACATTTTTAATATAGGGTTATACATAAGATAAATTCGATTATAAATATTCATTATAAAGATAAAAATATTTCCTACATAATTTAATTTTATATATAATTTTTAGACATTAAATAATTTAATTTATTTATGACACAATGGTGGGGTTGTAATCACCAAATTAATGAAATATTAAACTAATTGATATAATAAATATCAAACTAAATGTAATTTGAGACTTTTTATGAATTAAACTAATTTTATAGGTTAATATGATATATTAGGATTGTTTATATAAATTTGTTTCGATGTAATAATGTTGTTATGAAATTATCAAAAACAAAATTCCCAATAGTGTCAAATTGACATAAATGAGTTTTTAAAACAAATATTATATAATTAATTGATATATTATTCCTAAAAATATAATTTTCGGTCGAAGGACTTATATAATTATATGTGTATCATTAAGGGACCACTTTGGGTCTATTGGATGTATATAGTATGTTTATTAACTATATAATATAAAAATATAAAGAGACATGGTAAATGTCAAAATATTTAACTAGGAGTTAAATATAAATGATAAGGTTAATATAGTGACCCAAACCTGTCTAAAATATATTGGTTGAAAGGATTTAGACCCATCCCCACGTTAACCTTTAAATAATCCACATTGGATCTTTTAGAAACCGAAAATGAGTTTTTATAAAAAAATATTCCTGGCTTTTCCAATGGTTCCCCCCACCCCTCTTATAAAAGGGTACCCCCCTTCTCTCTAATTTACACCTTCAATGCCTTTTGGCTCAGCCAACCCCTGCATAAATATTCTCTCAACTTCCATCAATTCAATCTAGAGGCATTATTTTGATCAGAAATCCAGCCTAAGGATCCCTTTTGATCAAATCAAAAGGAAGAACCTGAAGAAGAGGTAATGTTTTCACAACACTCTTTCAATTTATTTTCTTCTTCAACTTCTTATTTCTTTGTTATTTCCATTATAAAATAATAAATCTAGTATCTTTATATATTGTGATGTTATTATAAATATGGAACAACCATATTCTGTATTCTATCAATCCTTTTAATGACATGTCACCATACGTGCATATGTACGGCCTACCGTCTCTACGTCATGGTGTAATTGTTATTCAATACATTATTATTTGGATGGGTATAATAATAATGTTTAATTCATGTAAATATTAATTATATCATGATAATGATTATGTATATATTATATACCATCCAATTATATATGATTTTAATATCAGAAGAATGATATTATCGCTCGTGCCTACGTACAGACTACCGTCTCCACGAATGCGATGAGATTCATTCCACATTGTATCCATACAAGTCTAATTCTCATTTTATGAATAAAAATAATGTGTAAGGACTTGATATCCTTATTTATATGAATAAGATACAACCTATCCATAAAAAACACGACTTATGTAACAATACATATAAAATAAAATGAGTAAGTTAACACCCGAAACGACGATAATACTAAGATATTATTAACAAAGAAATGTTAAAAGATCATATATGATATCATATTAATGTATATTATTCTTGTATAATTCAATAACAATTATTTAACCATTATACAGGAGGCTAACCTAACCTCTACCATGGAATAAGTACAAAGTAAGTGGTTTCTTATCTCACTTTTAATTCCGTGAGATTTCTATTGTTCACCACATATTTATTGCATGTGGTGTGTTTACTACTCATGTTTGTATGCATTGTGTAATATACTTAAATTAATGGAAATTTACATCATCATTGTATGATTCTTATTTCATGGGTGTATCTTTCGTAAGTCACCAAATCAATAAGGGAATTTGAAATTTCAATTTCCACTCATTCAGCTTTACGAATACTTAATTGATTATTTTACTCCAATATTATGTGTGGAATCACTATTCATTTTATTATGTCATTAATTCCACTCCACTTTCTGTGGATATAGTTTTGATACACATAATCACTCCATCGATAAATTCTAAAGTCATCGGTATGAACTTGATAAGAGTAATTTTTACTCAATCTCCATTTGTTGAGTTAAACATCCAATTCATTAGTGTTTTTTTACAAGAATATGTGTGAATGCCCTTTGATTGTTTTACACTGAATATCCAATTATATTGAGTGTATTTATTTTTTTCACACATAATTATGTCGTTTATTTATCCTTAACCTAAGGATACAGCCTTTATGAGAGATTTCATCTCAATTTACATTCCATTGAGACTCCTTTGTTGTTATACACCAAATCACTTTTATATGGTGTATATAATGTAATTTGACATATTATATCATGTATCACTTTATTCTAATGATATTAAAATGTTTTTATTACCACAATTATTTGTATTCAAGTTTCTCTCTTTTGTTTAGGAACTCTAACTAAAATATCATTTTAAAATGTATTAAAAATTTATTATTCTAAATCGTTCTCATTAATTTCCATGATTTAAAAATGGTTTTAAGGATTTATTTATATGGACATTAAAGTTTTCAAATCAAAATTCCTTTTAAAAGTTTCAAAGTGGTATGGGACACTTTGATTCAAAAATCTATTTTAAATGGCTTCTTGAAAACTAGTGTGACTTTTAAATGTTTTCAAGAAAAAGTGGGATATTTCACTCAATAGTTTGATGATTTTTTTAATCTATATCAATATACTTCATTATTCTCTATTGAGGTTAATCTAATACAATAAAATATTCGATATTGTATTGAATGAGTTATGTTTGACTGTGGATGTGATATTTTTCTACCATTCATAGTTTGTGGTTAAAGTATTGACATTTCGTATGCTAGTTTTAATACAGATGTTTATGTTATGTTTCAAACCATTCATATGAGGAATGCAGTGGACTTAGTATGTGACAGGTGGAGCCCGATATAGCTCCTCGATGCATCGGTAGGTATCATTATACAAACTTGTATCTTGGCACAAGGCCTTGACAAAATCTTTTTTGTAGTCTTGGCACAAGGCCTTGACTATGTTGTTATGATAGTCTGGCCTTATGCATTCCATAATTATGAAAGTGGTTATTGAAATTGCATGTGATTATTCAACTAGTAGAATATCCATGTTAATATGTAAATAGAATTATTTCATTTTATCTTTTCCATATTATGATTAAGTTCAAGTTTAAAAGGCTATTGTTTTAGTTATACATTACCTTAAAAGTTTATTCTTATTTATAAAATTTTATGCTATATTGTTATCCTTACTGAGCATCTGAGCTCACCCCTTTCAATGTTTTAATTTTCCCAATATGTGAAGAAGTAATTTATGAATGACCTGAAGGGATAGTATGAAGGGATATAAAGACATGATTTTATTGTAGTTTTTTTAATTTATTATGTAATGTAAGACATATGAATATATCTAGTGTTTCCAGGACTACTAAACTAATCGGTCTTTCAAGGCTTGATTATTTTTGTTTATGCCAATGTTATGTAATAATGCACCGACTCTGGGTAACTAGGTTCAGGGCGTTACACTGATAGCATTCCAATTCATTGGATAATGTTTTTCATCCTGATATATCATGTGAAATGGTGTTTTAATCTATCCTTGACTCATAATCCCCAATATTAAATGAGCCTTTTCTGAAGCTTCTCAATGTGTGATGAGCCATGTCTCATGGCTCTCTATATGAAATGTGCCTTAAAAAGATTTTTCATATTGTATTACGTTTCCAAATATTCCATGTTATAATTATCATGATATATAAAGACTTGTTATTCATGTTCCTTTTATTATCCATTGATATGTCTATTATCATACATGTATTGTCTTCTACAGGTTATGCCTTGTTTGTTTCCCTTCCTATGCATTATACCTCACTCCTTTCTTATGTTGTGTCTAGGATATCCCATCCAGTTTTAAGATAGATGGAATATTATGATCATCTCAAGGAATTTTTCAATAATTTTTTTATCCCATGTTCATGATCTTTTGTTTTTTACCTTCTTGAAAAATAAAATAGAACTCTTAATCTTTAGAGTTGTATAAATTGTTATTTTTTATAATAAAAAAATGTTAAATGTTAAATAATAAGTAGGATCATTATAGTTGGGACTAGAGGATAGGTTTACTTATTTTTGGGATTAATATTAGAAACAACTAGACGAATCATTCGGAATAGAGAACTTTAGAGAATTTATTAGGGATAAGATTAAGTATAAGAGAATATCCATAAATTTTGGTAAGTGTAGAGTAATTGGTTTATCAAGGAAATACATCCCTATAAAGATACCACATATGTATTTGGATTGGGCATATAAGTACCTAGTGGTCGCAACTCTTGCAATTTCTTCGAAGCATGTATTTGGATAATCTGGTACACCATAATGGTCCATACTATGCACCTGGTTTGACACTCCCAAGGTGATATGCTTGGGTAAATTCATAAGTTCATTATGAACCATTATTAAGGAAATAAATGCCGATTATAATATATTATCATATATATCATATATCGAAGCCTAGATACTCTTAATAAAATGTGTTTAATGTAACTTATATGTTATACCTTAATTGTCATTTGATTCCCCTTTTTGTGTTTAATACTTCAAAATAATCAGCCCTAAGTCTATATTGGATAGATTATATCTAGAATAAAAAATGAAAGGTAGAATTATTGTTTATAGTTCTACACATTCATCTATATCATCAATATTTAATAGAACTATTGAAACACCAACACAATGAATTGAAGTAGAGTTGTTGGTAAATATGAAAAATGGGGAAATTATAGAATCATATGTACATAACACCTCCCCGATAAAAATTTGTGGGATAAAATTACTATTAAACATTGTCATACTCCCATTAGTTGAACATTATTCAATTCTAGTAATGTATTTTAATTCCCTATATTGATCCAACATAAACTGGCACAAGAAAGAGATCACTCTTTATATAGGGAATCAACCCATAATTCTCTACAAGTGAAAGGTGGAAGATGAATTTTCTTTTGAATCATCATTGAATGATTCTATATTATTTACTTATGTAAAATAATATCTAGAAAAAATGATTGTGTCCATAGAAGGACCTTGCTCGAAGACATGACTATTTTAAGGGAATAAGTTGGTGTCTTTCTCAAAAAAAATTCCAATCTTCCTCCTAGATGAGAGCTCTAATATTCAATTTACCTTATATATGGGGAACTTATAATATCCAAATTATAATATATGATTTTTGTTTTGGAACAAGAGGAGCTATAAAATCAAAAGTGGGTGAATATAGATAATTAATTCATACACCCAAGTGCTTCATCATTGGGTGCACCAGTCCTCTTTGACAAGAAAAATGATTGGTTAATTTTCCTTTTCATTGATTATCGTGAAATAAAAAAGATCATGGGAAAGGAAAAGTATAATTTTCAATGAAATGATGAATTTCTTGAGACAACTATATGGAGTTCATTACATGTCGAAGGTGGATATGAGGTCAAGATATAACTGAGACAGGATAAAGATTGGGGATATCCCTAAGACTGCTTTTCAAATCATGTCTGGGCACTACAAGTTCATAGTAATTCAATTTGGACTCACTAATTCTACAATAATATTATTAGACATGATGAATAAATTCTTTATATATTGCCTCATAATGTTTGGGATTTTCAATATAGATGTTATTCTAATATACCCACAAACTATGGTGCTGCATGAGGAATATCAAAGAACTATGATAATGACCTTGTGAAATAAGAAGATCTTTGAAAATTATAGAAAGTGTGGGTTCTAGTTGAAGGATATCTCATTATTAGAGAATATAATCGCATGGAATTGGATATTTTTGGATTATTCAAAGAAAAAAGCAATTGATGGATGATCAAGGCCAACATCTAGGGTAAATATCAGTCGTTTGCTTTAGTTAGATGAATATTCTTGCTAATTTGTGTCAAATTTATCATGACTGTTAAACCTTCATTCCATGATAACTCATAAGGGATACATGTATACATGGAATTTTTAATATGAATAAAGATTCATAGAGTTGAAAATGAGGCTTATCACTACACCTATTCTTACACTACCAACAAGTGAGGAACTTTTCATAAATTCTAGGGATGTGTCGAAGAAGGGATTGGGTTGTGTGATGATGAAAAAAGGAAAAATTCAAAACATATTATTCATAGTAGATGAAATTTTTTAAGAAATAATATCCCAAAAATAAACTAGAGTAGGAATCAGTGATTCTCACATTGAATATTTGGCGGCCTTATCACTTTGGGGAGAATATTGAAATATATACTGATCAAAAAATTCTTAAATATATATTCATAGTGAATTTTATGAATATTCACCAATGAAGATGGTTTTTTGACCATCAAGGATTATTACTACACAATCCACCACCATCCTTGAAAATAGAACAATGTGCCAGATTCTCTAAGTATAAGGGTTCTAGAAATTTTATCATCAATGGGAATTGGGAAAGATTTGATCATCGTATATTTGATTAGTATGAACATTGGAATAATAAAGGAAGAAACATCATCAATACATTAACAAATTATCTCTCAACCATCTATAATTGAAATGTTAAACGATTATCAAAGAAAAATGAGGGAATTTAGAAGAAAGTGGAAACTCTATGAAAATGTAAATCCATGGAGTTCAATTTTAATAAAGAAGGAATTGTGAGATTTGGGTCAAGACAATGTGTTCCATCAAATCTGGAGTTAAAGAAATAACTATTGGATGATGTTCATAGATCAATGTACTTCATTAACCTAGGAAACACAATGATGTGTCAAGATCATTGAGATCACTATTTGGGGGACAACATAACAATAGAGATAACTGATTATATATCAAATTTCCTTGTATGTCAGTAAGTGAATTCTAAAAGGTATAATTCTAAGGGCATGATGAAACCATTAACCATAGAAAAATGGAAATTGAAAAATAACACCAAAGACTTTTTCATCTAACTTCTGAAGACACCAAAAGGAAACAATGATATCTGGATTATTGTGTATCATCTTAAAAATACTACAAACATCATTGATATATGATAGTATTTCTCAAGACATCAAATTTAATGTATATAAATCTGATATGTGGTAAGTCTTCATGGAGTACAACTATAGATTTTATTTGATCTAGACCCAAGATTCTCCTCTTAGATCTAGAAATGTATCCAATATTCTCTAAACATTGATATGAAAATCCATACATCATAACACCCTCAAACTAATGGCCAATTTGAAAAGGTTATCCAAAAACTCGAGGAAATGATGAGAGTCTGTTCAATAGACTTTAAAGGTGGATGGGAACCACATATTTATTTGGCAGTGTTCTCTTACGACAACAATTTACACTCAACCATCCAAATAGATCCCACTGTATCCCTTTCTGGGAATAGGATCATTACAATAGTATGTTAGGATGATGTTAGGGAATGAAAACTTCTTTGTCCTGAAATGGTCAATAAAATGGTGGGGAAGGTTAAGACCATTCAGCAACACCACAAAGCTACTTAGAGTAGAAAGAACAATTGCAGTTGAAATCAATGATGAGGCCTAGTGTTTGATGTTGGATGCATGGTATTCATCTACATATCTCTAGGGAAGAGAGTTATGAGTTTTGAGAAGAAGCGAAGGCTTATTCCAAGGTACATCAAACCTTTTCAGATCCATGATTCCCTCAGGGATGTTTCCTATAAACTATAACTCTCGCTGAACCTTTCTCAAGTACATAATGTATTCCACATATCCATCTTAAGAAAGAATGTGATTCCCCTCACATGTAATAAATCCAGAGGTGTTACTATTGGAGAATGAAAATTCCAATGAAGACAAGCCGATGAAGATATTATATTGTAGAGAAATATTTCTATGAAATAAATCAATTTCCCTCTTTAATGTGTTGTTGAGAAAACACATGTTCAAAGAAGAAATGTGGGATCCTGATGGGGTGATAAAGTATATTTACCATCATCTTCTTTAATGCGGGAAAATAATATTTTGAAGATGAAATTTATAAAGGGGAAATACTATAACGACCCAAACAATTATCAATAAATTTCTCCTATTTGATTTTATTATATGAATTATTATTATATAAGACACATGAAACTATTTTTTTATCCAATTTAATTCATATTACCATTATTTATCTCTACTTTTGATAATATAGCTATTGAATAGTGATCATATAACTAATATAAATATAGTGTTTTAACAGAAATCCATTTGTCACAGACTAATGAAGTGATTCCCTCAACTAGCAGGATCATACCCTCTGAAGACATTGTATCAAAACATCCGAGGGATATAGAATTTATGGGATTTTATGAAGACAAATCCCAATATATGATCCAACATCTTGATCATGAGGGAAATATTTTACGAGATGTTTAATATCATAAAAAACATTGCATAAACCATGATCACCGAACGACAACATTAAAGCCCCACCATCATGCACATTACTTTTATAGTGTATGTGTGCGTATTTAATGGATATGTATTAAGACCCCAGAAATAAGAATATATACATTATTTTTTATATAATAATGAGTGTATCTTTATCCAATTTTTTTGACTTTGCATATGATTTTAAATGCACAAACTGTATTTTTGATTAATATAAAAATTCAATTAATGAATTTATGAATTAATTAATATCTTAAATAAATAATAAACTATTATATTCAAATAACATAGGTTCAATATAAATGATCATATAACTTTTATGAAGTCAAAATTAATTTTTATTAGGGTTAAAAAATATTTCATTATAAAAAACAAACCAGTTTCAATAAATGTGGGTTTTTTTTAATGTAAAAAAAATATTTAGAATTTTTTTTGGATAAAATATATATTATTTTTGAAAGCAGGGTTTTGAAATTATCCATTGGTGTTTTTAAAAAATTTCTAAGATAGTATAATTTTTGGGTAAAAATTAAATTCCATATAAATAAACATTGTGTTTTATGACATCACAATGAACCAAAAGTGATGTAATATGTGACATAAATTTGATCAATGAAAATATATATATTTTAAATTTAAAATTATTTAAATTTATGATTATTTTATTTATTTTATAAATCCTTAATGAATCCTCCAAGTCCTATAATATGTTTTAATATTTGAAAATCAATTCATAGAGTGTGTGAATCTCATCCAGATGCTTAAGGGAATTATTTTATTATCTTAATCCATTAGACATATAATATAATGTAAAACATTCCGCTATGGTAGAAATCATTATAAAAAAATCTTGATTGGTTTTTGGTTTTGAATATAATATTTTGTAGTGACCAAAACAAAAATAATAACGAAATCCACGTCCTTTCATATACAAACCCACCAACGATCCCATTTCTCTTCACTCAAACTCTTTGGAGCACGAAACAACTCTACCCAATTCATCCTAGAGTCCAACCAAGGAAACCCAAAGTTCTTAAGAAGCCCCTACAAATCTTATGGAGTCACAAATTCAAGAAAGGGATCATCACCTTTCTCTCATCCTTTCAATTCAAGCACATTCTTCGAAACTAGTCTTCTTAATTTCCATCATATTATATTGTTTTTCTATTATAATTATTAAATTAGTGTAAAAATAATGTTATATTAATGAGTTTCAATTTAACATCCCCTCATTTTGAACCCTACCTAAGACATTACTAAGTCGAAATTTTGTAAGGCATCTTCCACCTTCTTTTTTCATCTAGCATTTATTTTATGTTTTGTATTTAAATTTACTTTTTTATCTATTTGGATATGTTTTAAAATATCACCCTTACTATCCATTTTTTTAAAAAATTATGATGACCCCTTTCACTATCATTTAACCCTCCTATTAACCTTTATTAACACTCATTACCATGAAAAAATTTTATAAGGGTCCTTTCCTTTCACATATATCATCAATTTTATTTATTAAGTTACACCTTCTATTTCCAATTCCTTATGAAGAGTAATGTATTATGTTGTCCTATTACTATCCATTTCATATATAAATGATTATGTTCTACTTTCTCTCTCATCAACCCATTTTATAAATTTCTTTATGACGTTGTTGTGTAACTAAAATTGCATCATGAATTTCCATGCCAAAATAATTGTGTAGTAAACTCCATGCCCATTTCACTATCAAGGGTATTCAACTATATGAAAATATAATTATTAAATGAGGAGTTTCATAAATTTATTCAACTTTCCTTGATCTTGGAATAAATTATGATGATGAATGAATCCATGTTATATGATCAATGTGGCACACTTAAGCATGAGAATGAAATGATTAGGAAGGGTGTTCTTTTATAATGCTCTAATTAAATATGGTAACATTTAGTATCTTGATACTTCATGTGTAATTTTATCTGTATTTATTCATAAATAATTCTCCTCTATGTGAAATTTTTCTTATCTAATTCTCCTCCATGTGAAATAATCCTTCTCCTAGGCTATTCCATGTCCAATGAGCATCAAATCATGCTTATGTCATTTTTATGTTATTTTCACATTTCCCATGTTATATTTATCATTATAAATCATTCAATATTATTATTATTTTATTTTATTATTTATTAAAATACCTATTTTCTAACATGTATTATCTTTTTAGTTTCATGCCTTGTTTATTTCCCTTATTGGGTTCTATAGCTTGCCCCTTTATTATGTTGTCCCCAGGATATCCCATGCTGTTTTAAGATCATTGTAAGATTATGAGCATGTAAAATATGTTATAAATAAAGTTTTAATACCATGTTCATGATGTTATGTTTTGTACCTATTTCAAAATTACTCAAGGCCTATCAATCTGATGAGTTGTATTAAGTTTAATTTTATGTAATAAATCATGATGAAATGTTAAATAAATATAATGGTCATTATAGATGGTATCATTTGATTAGTTTTGTTATTTATAGGATTTGGATTAGAAACCACTATCAAATGATTTTGAATTATTTAAATTTATAGAATGTCTTAGGGACAAGTCTATGTATAAGAAAACACCCCTAAATTTTGGAAAGTATATAGTAAGTGGTATATCATAAAAATACATCCCTTTATGGACACTACAAGTGGATGTGGTTAGGGAATAGATGTACCTAGGGATAAAAAATCTAACAAGATGTTCCAGTACTGACTCGGGGTAATCTGGTACACCACAACAAGCCTCCCTATGCACTTGGTTTGACCCTCTGTGTGGTTATATTTTAGTAAAATCATAATTTAATTATGAATCATTATTAATTAAAAAAAATACACATACAAATATATGATAATACCTAAGCCTATATTAGATTCCATTTTATGTGTTTAATAGTATGAAAATAATAATCCCTAAGCCTATATTGGATAGATTAGAACTAGAACCCAAATGTGAAATGTATGGTTATTGTACATAGTTTTCCACATTCCTTTTTATCATGAAAATTCAGTAGAACTATACAAACACCATCACAATGAATTGATGTAGATATGTAGGTAAAAATGGAAAATGGGGAAATTATAGAATCCTAAGTATATATCAGCACCCATATCACAATTTGTATGCTGAAATTCCAATCAAAACTTTCCATACTCCCTTTAGTGGGATTTTATGAAATTCTGGGCATGGATTGGTATTCCTTACAAAGATCCAATTTAAATTTCCATATGATGAAGATCACTCTCTATATGTAAAATCAAACCCTAATTGCACAAAAGTGAAAGGTAGAAGAAGAATCATATTTTAAACCATTATCTTAATCATGGATATTATTTCTCTATCAGAAAGATTATCTACCTTAAATTATCCAATCTAACCAAAGGGAGATCCATGAGAACATGCCCATTTTGAGGAAATATTATGATGTGTTTCCCAATGAATTGTATGGTTGTCTTCCTAGCTGAGAGGTCAAATTTTTAAGGAGCGCATACATGGGGAATTTATAATATCAAATACTCTATATAGGATGGATATTGTGGAACATGAGGAGATAAAGAATAAACTAAATGAAAATATATATAAAGGATTCATACTCCCATGTGATTCATCATGAGGTCACCATTCCTCTTTATTAAGAAAAATAATCAGTCAATGCACCATTTCATTGATTATTGTGAGATAAAAAATATCTGATAATGAAAAGTGTCCTTTTTAATGAATTGATGACTTGTTCGATCAACTGCATGGAGCGATATATTTCTCCATGGTGGATGTACTATCGAGATAATTCCATCTTATGGTGACGAATGAGGATAACCCCAATACATCTTTTCGTATGTTGTACGAGCACTACGAGTTCATAGTCATTCCATTTGGAATCACTAATGCTCCATAAATCTCCATGGAATGGATGAATAATGTCTTTAAATATTACCTTGATAGGTTATTGTGAGACTATATATATGATATTTTAATATACTCCAAAACCATGGATGAGCTATTGAAATATCTTAACACTGTGAAAAATACCTTACAAAATGATAATCTCTATGTGAAAAACAACAAGTGTGAGTTCCAGTTGAAGGATATATCATTCATGGATCATATCATCACAAAAAATTGGATATCTTTGGATCAATTAAGGAAAAAATAAATTTATGGATAGATAAGGCCACCATATACGATAGATATGCATCTACTTTAGTATATTCCCTATAGTGCCTCCAAAATTCCAATAATTGGTACCAAATCTCTCCAATGGGATGATCATCCTCCCTCACAAATCTGTGGACTAATAATTCAACTAAACATTGATGATATTAGTTGTTGGAATAATCAAGATATGTAGGATTTCATCCAAATTCTTGAACCCTATATTATAAATCTAATGGACTATCCCAGCCTGGAATCCCAATATCAATAATAAATTGGTAAAAAAATATTCTTTCCCTTGTTTCTCACACCAAGCATAGATTACGTAGGCTTAGGGAGTCAAAATGATCACATCCTTGGAATCATTAAAATCTACCATCTAAGGAAACCTCATTGTTAATGCCTCATTTTGTGATATGATATAATTACCCATCACACACAGGTATCTTCCTTGGATGTGGGTTCCATTAAGATTTTATATATGGGATAAACAAGTGGTAAGGTAATACTTATTGATATTAAAAATACATTGAACCCCTGCTACAATAATCCCACTCGGTCAGGCCAACCACTAATTAATGTTGAAAAAAAAAGTGTTGAACCGTATGAGAAATCATTTAACTGTGGTATCTCAGTCAGAATATAAAAAAATGATACAATATCTAGTTCTTATCGTACCTTATTTTTTAATCTCATGAGTGGATTATTTTACTCAAAAACTAAAATTATAGACATATAGTGTTCTAAAAATATATTTTTCATTATTAAAATCCTCATGGGATAGGTAGGGATGCCAAAACTTCTCATCTTTGGGCCCAACTAAAATTCATTAACAATATGGCCCTATGGGTTCAGTTGTGTTCCATGAATTATGACCTTAAACTAAATTAATTACACCTCAATTTTTTATGTGGTATGTGATCCAAACTACCCACATTCACATTGGGTTATATCTCTTCTATGCCACACATATGCCCTTGAAACGAAACTTACCAACATTACGAGCATCCTGATGTTGAAATATATTCCCCATTTTCCCTATCCAGAGCAGTAAGACCTTAAGATACATGTTGTTTACCTCTTCAGAATTCTGTCATACACTGGACTCCTAGGTACCTACATTCACGGATGGTCCTACCTATTTCATGCCACACAATCACCATTGATAGAATCCCATTTATAGTCCCTGAGTCATGACTCTAATTTTTTTTATTAAAATACTAGTGGACAACTCACAAAATGTTTTTCCATGTCCCAATACCATAATACAAAAATTATGGGAAACAAAATTTAGGATTTCTTTAGGTGTTTTAGGTCCTTCGTGGCTCGTTATTTTCATTGTAGAAACATCCTTGATCCCTCTATTCACCCCATTGTCAAGACCCCATGACCTCAAATTTTGTTTATCACCTCTAGTACCATGTGTGGCTTGATTTCCATCATTAAAGGATAAGTGATGACCCATATAATTTCTATCTCTTGGACCGAATGTAGATTCCTCACAAAACAACATGTTACTTATATTGCAATAACCCCAAAATATCCCACATGCCTCATTCTAGTTGTTATCCACATTTAATTACCTTCACCCATCCATAGATTGAGATACCCTCATAACCTAATATGAAGTAGAAACATCATCATTGAATAATGTTAAACTAAAATATTACCCGAAAAAAGTTCGGGATTCCTCTAAAGAAAAAAAATCCCACAACACATGACCCTAAAATATAGCCTTACCCTCATGTAAATTCAAAATCCCTCATACCCAAGTTTTAGAATATTCAATACCCTCCTTTGTTAGGGTATCCCCTCATATATTACAGTATTCTTCCTAACCATGATTCAATACATTGTATGGATTGATTAACATCATTCATGGGAAATGTAGTGACACCAATAATTTTATCTTGGTTCCAAACCCTTTTTAATCATGTCGTGGGGACCTTCCATTACTAATGTCATGGTATGAACCTTGGGTATAGTTTTCCAATCATTGTTTGGAGTAGTTTCCCATTAAATCACCATTAACATCATGTTATCACACTTTTAGACACACAAGTCTCTTTTGAGAGACATATTTTCTCTTGTGGTCTCGAAAACGTGGATTTAAATTATTTTCAACCATACCCTAACATTTATAATGGAACATGGGTCTTTTCGAACCTCATTCAGGTCTGGATAATAAACATTCATGTCACTCCAAACAACATAGGGTGCCCCTATATTCAAAATTCTATGAACATAAAACTATGATTATGATCCAAATAATACGAACATAATTTTTTTGTGTCTGGTCTAAGATTGATGAACTTAAACTAAAAATTTTTTCCCATGAAACACTACCTTAAAATGTATGTGACCAACCCAAGATTCTATTTCATATCATAGGGTCTACTTTGAGTTTTTCATCCCTCACCCTCACCCCTGCGGCTGGGTATAATATCATTCACATTAGATCCCTATGTCCTTTTCCATGAAACTAAACTATGATTCTACATTGAATAATGAATAATTGATTCCCTCTTGTCCGGAAATATAAATTATGGGTATATAAGTGTATAATCCTGCCACGCACCAAATCTTTGTGATAAGATGGTAAACTATGGGATTTATCCTAATCATCATCATCATTTATTTATTTATTATTGAATAATGAAGGGATCTATGAAAATACACAGCAGTCTAGACCTATGGTGGTCTAAATTAATATTGTATGAGGTCATCCAATATGAATATATCAACCCCAATTATGATCCAATAGTTTATGTTATCAAATAAAAGGATATTGGAATCCTGGATTACCATGGATGCAATATTATCCACAACCCTATTGCCTTCGTGCCTGGTGTGAGTCACGTGGATATTGTTGTTAAAGAGGCTCCCCCACATTCTGGTAATATAATAAATGTACCATGGGATCAAAATTCTTCCATTCAATGAATTGTAGAGAAATATGAAATCGGTTTCAACTTCTTTTAGAGAAATATTACTTTCGTAGCAAAGATTCAAACCAGTATGCATAGTCATGGCCTCTCCCTGTAGGGAATGTTTTCATCCAAAGTGAGGAGAAGATGTCATGATGACCGATACTATATAGTTATGATCTAACCACCACCTTTCATGTCCCATTTTATGCTATATCCATCAATGTTTAATTTATCGCCATTTAGAGGAGGAATCTGGTGCAACCACTGTCCCAGGAAGCCATTACAATCAGGGATGTCCGGAGTATTACTCA
This sequence comes from Viscum album, assembly GCA_963277665.1. Taxonomy (NCBI): domain Eukaryota; kingdom Viridiplantae; phylum Streptophyta; class Magnoliopsida; order Santalales; family Viscaceae; genus Viscum; species Viscum album. Next base: position 663,087,343 of record OY728143.1, on the reverse strand, counting down.
CATGGAGTGGCCTTAATGTTGTAGAATCATTCAAATTTTTATGAAGGAAAACTAGGTCAATTAGAATATAACTTATTCTAACAACAAGAACCCTTCGATAGGTGTGGGTTCCCTCATGGAGGTCTATGTTCCTTGTCTTTCATATGGACCAACACCCCATGCTTGGGATGATGACTCAGGCTACCCATTTCGTCCCTGCCTCACTCACATCATTAAACCCATGATCCAGGAAAAGGGTATCTACAATCCCCTACATAGAGAATCTCTACAACTCTATGAAAGAACATCATATAGAACATGCCCAATCTCTTTCAATAAAGAGGTGATGAAAACTCTCATCCTTGTGGTTTTTATAGCAAGTGAACCTCAAGACCAAGGCACCTCCAGTTATCTGAATTTTCTCATCTGTAGGTACCACATGATTCCATATTCTCTATGAAATAATTTTCTACATTGTAGGTATATTACATCATAGTTTTAACTCATTCCATCTATCATGGAGGTCCTGGGAGGATTTTGTCTTGCAAAAATCAATAGTATAGAAAGTCCAAGTGAATGATGGGGAAAACACTCACTTTTCTATAACAGAGTTCAACATAATGAGATCAAAGGATTCTTGTTGATGTTATTTTATAATAGATCTTAAAATATATGGATATATTCCAGAATATCTAAATGATATTCCATGAACTATGCACCTTGGGCAGATGATTTTTAAGCCTATCTAGTTGTGGTTCTATAAGGATATGCCACATCTCCTTATAATCCAGCAAGTGAGGGGTTGAAGGGTCGGAATGAGCACTAAGATAATGGACTATAAGGGTGGTAGATGTTGAATAGATCATCTGAATCTTCTCTGTCTCTAGTAGAAATGGTCTTTCCTAACATGTTACACCCTTATAAAGCCTCCCATGCCATCTTTTAATGCAATCTATGAAGTGTATCCTGAACGCTCCAGATGTTGATAGCTCCTTCCTGTATGGCTTTCACCATTTTGGATTAAGAAACCCAATGTCTCTTAACCTCCGATAGTGCATCAGAAATAAAACTAACCAATATCCAATCAATGTAAGTCACAACACCATTCAAAATCTTGAGTGATGCTAGTGCATAAATAGGAATAGCCATCAGGACACTATTAACCAGCACAATCCATCCCCCAAAATAAAGATAAAGGTTCTTCTAGAGAATAATTCTACTAGAGATATTATTGGAAATGTGGTCAATGTTCGGAAAATGATGTCTACATGGGGATATGGGAGTGCCTAGGTACTTCATTAGGAAATTTCCACTTGGAATTTCATGGCTTTGGAAAAAGGAGGATACCCAATTAGACATACATCTATTTTAGAGGTAGAAGCATCTCTATGTTTGTATATAACCTATCCAATGTACTGAAAATAATAAATATATTTTTTTATATCTAGAACTTATTTCCTTATGAATTTCATTAAAACAATGGTATCATATGAAAACATGTGGTAGGAAATGGGGGGGGGGCAGTTGATCTGATACGATAGGGAAGAATATATCCAATGAGAAGACTTCTATTTGTAAGATGACTAACAATATCATGTGTAAGGATGAATATTTTATAAGATATAGGGTCACCTTATCTTAACCCCCAATTATCCTTAATTAAGTCATGAGTTTTCACCATAAATGAGACAACTGTCCATGAGGGACTAAAACACCTAAAAACATGATCAGAGAACCAAGGAGAAAACCCATACCTATTAGCACATAATTATGGAAGTTTCATTAAATTCGATCATAGGGTTTATCCATGTCTAGTCTTACAGCCACATTTGTTCCATGATTCTTCAGGATGATGTCTCTACAAAATTTTGGGGCTACTTTAATGGCCCCTTGTATAGAATCACCCTCCACAAAACCATTCCATTCTAAGAAGATCCATTGTGGGAGGTGAAAGGATACCCTTCTATTGATTATTCTATCTGGAATTTGGTAGGGGAAATTAAACATACTCACAAACCTAACGTGAGAGATAGATAGACAGTAGGGGATTGATTTTGGGCATGAGAAGATGACTAGTATCACGTGGTACAAACGGTAAACAACCCCTAAAAGAAGTCATGAATTGCTCTAATAATGTCAATTTTAACCACATACCAAGAAGCTCTATAAAACGATCCTAGAAATCTATCAGGGCCAATGGAACTCTCCAGATTAATTCCACGCATGGCCTCATTGAATTATGCCTCCCATGGTACTACCTCCAATAGTACATTTTCATGTTCGGTATCAAGGGGAAGGATCACGTCCAAATTCTCCACATTCCCTCTTAGATAGCCACTAGGCATACATTGGTTGGGACCTACAGGGAGATCACAGATAAAATAGTGGACCATGTTCACAACAACCACTCAGTCCTTTAAATAAGTTCCATCGTACAACAAGGTAATATGTTTGGATATAAAACTTTTCTCCAAAATTAAGGCATAAATTTAAGTTGTATTTTTTTTCTTTGCACAACTATTAGGTCACTGATCACTTCTGACCCATGTGTTCTTGAATTAGATGAATATCATCCACCCTGTCATTTTTTTCTTCTGATTTATTGAAATTCCACATCGCACCATTCATAAAAAAGGCTAGATTCTAGGCTGTCATTTTCCATCATAATCATATCGATTTATTGATCATTGGTTGGATGATTTTTAACCCACTCTTTGATGTAATTTTGGAGACACCTTGATTTATTATGTAGTCCTATCCAATCATTCCCCTATAAAGGAGTCTTCTAGGAATCCTCAACTGTTTACTGATAACTACGTAAGGAGGTCCACTATTGGAAAAACCTGAATCTCTCAAATTCTCCTTCCTAGAAGATATGAAAACCAAGAGTGGTGAATGCTCTGAGATAACCAAGAGAAAATTACCTACCTTAGAACCCAGGTAAGCTATGATAGTACAAATATTAGCCAAGAATCAGTCAAGGTGACTCCATAAGCACCAGACTCTTTTTTGTTTGTTGAACCAAATAAAATGATCAACAATATATGCCATGTCCACAAGATGTTTTCTTATCACGAACTGGTAAAAATCCAGACATCCATTCCATTGGAGGATACCCTATTTAATATATCCTTTTTATTACATAATATTTGATTATATTTTATAAACATAGGATCTTTAAAGTATAGTGTCTTAAAAATCAAGAACAATATACATGAAAACATTAAACATTCTTCTAATTCACTTGTAAGGATACATCAATGGTTCATCCTAAGTAAAATTATTTCATCTCATAACATGGATACTTACATCAAAGTAATGGGTGAGTAGAAGGCCGAGTAAATAAATCAAGGGAACCAGTTTACTTGTGGAGTCAATAAGAACTAGATGAAAACATAAAGACGTGAAAAATGTAAGTAGAGGAATATCATAATGAAAAGAACATGAATCATAACATGAATATGTGGTAAAAAAAATATTTCATACATTCTTGAACCTATCACTAACGACCATCCCCAAGGTGTCCTAAAAATTACCAAGGTCATTCATTCATGTATCATAAAACTTGTCACCTGTAGAGATTAAATTTATTACCCAATGGATTGAAACACTATCAGGTCACACCCTTAATTTTTTTTTATTTTCATGTGATCCAAATATATAATAATAAAAATTTTCATAAATAACCCAAAGATAATAAAATAAATGGTTTTCATTTTAAAATCCTGATTTTAAAAAAGTGCTTAATATAAGATCAATTTGTCATTTGTAACCCATGGAAAGGGATTTAGTGATATATATATGTCAATTATGTAATAAAATAGGTAAATTTTATGTCTTTATGAATACTCCTAGAAATAAAAACAGATTTGGGTATTCAAATAAATAAAACATGAGGATTTATACATAAAAAGAGATAGATTTTGAGACGAATATTCTGCTACATAACGGCTACGTAAAATGTTTTTTAGAAAACATTAAAAAGAGAGGTAAAAATGGTCAAAAACTCATAAATATATAATAATACAGTATAGGGAAATAATAAAATTTAAATAAAATCATTTCATGCATTTTTTAATGACATACCGCATTAAAATGAATCATGAAAAAAAAGATGTGATTTCTTTTACGAAAATTTGGCAGCCTGACGACATCAATTAAAAATTAATAAAATAATTTTATGGGAGTGGAAAGGGATTATAATTATTTGTACATGAAATGGGATTTAATACGGATATATAGGAATATATTCAGACATAAGAAGATGGAATCTAGAAGACCTATCATAAAAGAATTCTTGATAGAAATAGGAGTGTGAAAGGTTCCCTTACCTTGAAGAGTAACATCGAAAGCTCGATGGTTGGGACCTTGGGGGTGCTTGAGGGTACCTTTGGAGGATTACTTGGAATGTAAAACAACCAAAGCTGTTATGAGGTGGAATGTGGAATGAAATTAATGAAGCAGTGGGTTGGTATTTATTGCAAAAGTGAGGTAACATTTAATTAACTTTCAAGGGACACCTCAGCCCTGGTATTTCCAAAACCATTCGAATTTCCATGGTATTATCCCATGGTTTTGGACACTTGGGACACCTAATAACATATATAATTATAATAAATATACCATTGTTTTTAAATCACGATTACATCATTAAATACGTCATTAAAAACATCGATACCCAAAACATTATTTTTTACTATTCACTGAAAATTCATCTATTTCAGAAAAATCCCAAAAATTCTCACTAACCATTCTTCGTCGTGTAAAATCCAAAAGAGACATCTATTTTGTAAAAATTTATTTCATTTTAAATTAAATTAAATAAATAAAATACTAATATTTGAATAATAATTTCTAAAACATGTATTTACTTATAATATAATATAATTTTATCACATTACCACAAAAGATGACTAGAACATATTTATACCTACATAGGTGATGTTACTAAGCCATTGGTAAAATTAAAATTCATAAGGGTAAAATTTCTATTCCAAAGGATGATGTTACTATTTACCAAACAATTATTTTGATCTTATTGAACCACATTTTTGTACTTCCATGATGTATAGAGAATGTAGATTTATGTGTTTCGTCCATCAACTCTTTCTTTATTTCCAGAATAGATGGAACACATAGTCTTGTACAAAATTTCATTACACCTTCTTAATCAATATTGAACTCAAGACAAATTCCATCCTTCATAGCCTCAAACTTCTTTTGTAACAATGGATGTTCTTTTTAATATTTTTTGATCTTCCCTAGTAATTATGGTTCAGAAATCATTTGGGTTAGGGTTTATGATACCCCTTCCCTTATAATTCCCATGTCTAGCTTTACAAGGTCGTTGATCAAATGATCTCTTCGAATCGTCATCATGGACAGAATAATTCAGTCTTTCCGGCATAATGCATCAATGACTTTGTTTGCTATTTCAGGATGATAATAAATTGAACAATCACATTCTTTATGAAGTTCCAACCATCTCCTTTTTCTCATGTTCAATTCCTTTTTTGTGAATATATACTTCGAACTTTTATGGTCTATTTATATATCACATTTCTCCCCATAAAGATTGTGCCTCCATATATTTTGAGCAAAACAATCTCAGCCATCTCCAGATCATGCGTAGGATAGTTCTGCTCATGAGTCTTCAACTATCAATATTCATAACCAATGTCTTTTTCATTTTGCATGAAGATGCACCCAAGCCCTTTCAAATATGCAAAACTAAAAATAACGAATCCTTATCCACATAAGGGCAGAGTTAACACGTGTGCAGTAACCAATCTCTTCTTCAACTCTTGGAAATATTCCTCACACTGCTTTGTCCAGTTGAACTTGGCCCCTTTTTGAGTTAATTTTGTTAATGGATTAGAATGTCATGAAAATATTTTCACAAACCTCATATAATATCCCTCTAATCCAAAGAAACTATAAATATTAGTTATTATTGTAGGATGAGGCCAGTCCTCTATAACCTTTTCCATTGCAAGGTCAACTATGATTCCTTCATTGGTTACAATTTTCCCCCAAAAAGCAACTTGTTATAACCAAAATTCACATTTTCTAAACTTTCCCAAAAGCCTCTCATTCCGTAGAGTTTTCAATATTACCCTTAGATGATCCTTTTTATCCTCATGACTTTTGGAATATTTAGAATATCATTAATACAAACCACCAAAAATTTATCAAGGTAGTCCTTAAAGACTCTATTCACCAGATTCGTAAAAATAGAAGGTGCATTAGTCAGTCCAAATGGGAATAAAAACAAACACATAATTCACATATCTTGATTAGATGGCAGTTTTTGGAGTATCTTCTTTCTTCACCCTTAATTGATGATAACCAGATAAAAGATCAATCTTAGAAAAGAATTGAGCCCCACAAAATTGGTCAAATAAGTCATTAATTCTTTGAAGAGGGTGTTTTTTCTTCACCGTGATCCCATTTTGTTCTCTATAATCAATTCATAGCCATGTTGATCCATCCTTATTCATCAAAAAGAGAACATGTGATTTCCAAGGAGACACACTCGGTCAGATAAACCCATTCTCCAAAATATATTGTAGTTGTTTGTTTAATTCCTCCAACTCCACATTTTCCATCCTATATGGGGTCTTTGATATCAGATGAGATCCAGGTACATGTTCAATGGAGAACTCTACCTCCCTTTCTAGGGAAGTTCCATGTAATTCCTTAGGAAATACATCAATGTATTCTTGGAGGATGGGGACATTTTCTATCCTTATACTATCATTTCCTTCTTCTTCTTCACCAATCAACTCCATAAAGAAGGATATAAGAGGTTCTTCTAGACAAAGATCAGGCTGAGATATCACTCCTTAGAAGATAACTACAGTTTTTCCATTCAAAACTACTGAGATTTCCTTTCTTTTTCATTTGATCTTAGCATTATATTTTGAGAACAAATCCACCCCTAGTATAATGTCGAATTAAATCATCGGAATGACTACTAGATTTGTGATAATATTTTCCTCACTAAAGTAATGAAAAGGGTTTCTAAATTCTAACGATTCTTGAATAATCCCGCTAGAAGTCTTGACTGATAACAATACTCTTAGAAAATCGGGGGTTTATTCTAAATTCATTGAAAACATAGAGGAAATAATGGTATTCATAGAACCATAATCAAACAATGTACTTTCTATATTAGGGACAATAACAATATTACCTTCCACCGCATAATTTGGAGCTTTATCTTCAGCTGTAGTGATTTTGAAAGTATGACCTTGTTCCATTGGTCGTTGTTGAGGCTGAGGGTGATTCCCCTCCACTGCCATTGAATTTGGACATTGATTGGAAAAGTGACCAAGTTGTCCACACATATAGAATTGGACATTAGGTATGGCCCAAACCATCTTCCCCTGGCCTTTAATGTTTGGTAGTTGAGGCTTCTCCTCACTACAATAATTTGATGCGATGTGACCAACTCTTCCATACTTGTAGCACTTCTTCCTCCCAAGCTTGAATTTCCCAAAATAATTCTCCCCACATTTATTACATGAGGGATATTGCACTTTCTTTCCTCCACTTCCCTAATAAAAAGTACACCTTAATCTTGGCTCCAATGATCTTTTCTTTTCATTGGATTTATGAGACCATTATGTCTCGCCAAACTCCATTTTGAATTTCATCACACTCTATATGATCTCCTCATATCTATCATAGTATCGGTTGGCTAAATTCTTTTGCATATGAGTTATCAGCCCATCGAAGAATCTATCAACCATACCATTTGTATCCATGACAATGGTAGATGTGTAATGTAAAATCCTTTTGATTTTATCTCGTAGCTTCCCACAGATTCATTTTCTTTCTACTTTAGCTCGAGAAACTCCTTCTCCATTTTTGTTCTGATAGAATGAGGGAAATATTTATTCAAGCAGATACCTATGAACTCCTCCCACTCTATCATTTTAAACTACACTCTTGGAATCGTGTATTTTATCAGCTCCAACCACTAATTAGTTTCTCCCTCTAAGTGGTAAATAGATAGGGTGACCATCTCTTGTTTCGAATAGCAGAGCACAGAAAAGATCTTCTAGATAGTGCCAATCCACTGTTCAGTAATCAATATTTCGGTAGATACACTGAAGGATAGTGGTCTTTCACACATAATGGAATCAATAAAAAGTTGTTCCCATCGTGGTGAGATCAGTCTCTCAGCTTGGTTAAAGTAATTTCCCATAACTTGAGTCAGTTGGTTCCCGAGTCCCACAAAATTTTCCATTCTGGCTTCTATTGGAGGTTTGTTAGCGCATGGTGCATTGCGGTCACCATTTTCACGGTTCCTCCTATATCAAACCATTTTATAAAATAATTAATCCTTAGTTATAATATAATTTCATTTACAAGTCTTTTAACTATAAATAATTTTATGTCTTAAAACATCATGCTTAAACAATTACATTTCTCTATAAATCCTTTATAATGATTCATAAAAAGCTAATGAATAACCAAACATATCCATCGGGAGTGTCAAACTAGGAGGGCATTACGGCATGTTTTCATGTACTAGGATACCCTGGGTCAAGCCCAAAACTCAATGTTGGAGTTTTCACTCTTAGGTACATCTATGCTAGAGCCACATCCACTTGTTCATATCTAGATAGGGATTTATTTGTTCGAAAACCACTTACTTAATATTTCACCAAAATACCTAGAATGTTTCCAATATTAAAACTTTCATATAGGGTTATTCCTAATGTTTTAACTTCCAAATTTCCATAAATAACTATGCTATCTTTTGATACCAACTATGCCATCCCACATTTTTTATTTCGTTACATTTAAAAAGTAAATGATATTTAAAGTCTAGTATCTTGGAAATCATGAACATAATACTTGAAAACATTAAACATTATTGTATTACACATGTAATAAATCATAAATGGTTCATGCTAAGTATAATTATTTCATCTCATAATCAAGATACATACCTGGAAAGAAAGGGTGAACAGAAGGCCTAGTAAGGAAATCATGGAAATTAGATTAATTGTGATATCAACAAGAACATGATTACAATCATAAATACATGTGAAAATGAAGTAGATGAAAATAATAATGAATCAAAACGTGAATAATTACTTGAATATAAGTCTTAAACATTTATTTTATACATTCTTGAACATATCACCAAGGACCATCCCAAGGTGTCCAAAAAATTACCAAAGATATTCACTAAGGTTTCATAAAACATGTCATTTCTAGAGATTAAATTCATTACCCAATGTATTGGAGTGCTATCAGATAGAACCATTAATATGTATATATTTTCATGTGAGATACATATATCATAATAAATAAATTCATAAATACCCCAAATAGAATAAAATAAATGGTTTTCATGTCAAAATCATGATGTTTAAAAAGGGCATAAAAATTGGATCATTATGTCATTTGTAACCTAAGGAAAGGGGGTGAGGGTTATATGTATGTTAATTCCAGAATCAAATAGGAAAAATTTTATATCCAGATTAATACCCCTAGAAATTAAAATTTATTTTCGTATTCACATAAATAAAATAAGATAATTTCTAAGAAAAAATAGAGAGATTTTGAGATAAAAATTATGCAGCATAATGGATACATAACATGTTTTTAGAAAACATTATAAAGATAGAGGAAAAAGGTCACACACTCATATATATATAATAATACAGTATAGTGAAATAATAAAATTTAAATAAGATCATTATATGGATGTTTTAATGAAATACCACTTGAAAAGGAAACTTGAACAAAAAGAGTAGATGCCATTAATTTTAAGAAAATTTGGTATCCTAACAATATCAATTAAAAATTCATAAAATCATTTGAGGAGAGTGAAAAGGGATTCTTAAAATTTGTACATAAAATGGAATGTAATAAGGATATAGAATATCATACTCCAACTTAAGATTATGGAAACTAGAATACATAACATTAATGAAGTCATGACTGAAACATCAGGACGAATGGTTCCCTTACCATGATGAGTAACATAAAAAGATAGATGGTTGGGAACTTGGGGTGCTTTAGGTAACCTTAAGAGGACTCCATGGGAGGAAATATGACCATAAATTCAATGAGGTAGAATTTGGATTGAAATAAATGAAGTAATGGGTTGTTATTTATAGAAAAAGTAAGAGAATATTTAATTATTTTCCAAGAGACACCTCGTTAGTGGTATTTGAAAATCCATAGGCTTTACAATGGAATTTGACCACGGTTTTAGCCACTTGGGACACCTCATAACATATCATACAATTAACAAGTGGACTAGAATTATTAAATCATGGTTGCATCATTAAAGATGTCATTAAGCACACTGAAACCCAAAACATTATTTTTTTACTCTTCACTGAAAATTCAACTGCTTCCGAAAAATCCCAAAAGTTTTCCCTATCCATTCTTTGTCAAGTAAAATCCCAAAGTGACCTCTATTTTATAAAAAAAATTCATTTCAAATTAAATTAAATAAATAAAATACGAATATTTGAACAATAATTTCTAAAACATGTATTTACATTTTCTAAAATATAATTATATCACATTACCACTTAAGATGACTCAAACATATTTATAGCTCCTTAGATGATGTTAATAATCCACTGGTAAAAATAAAATTCATAAGGTTAAAATTAATATTCCAAATGGTAAAGTTACTCTTCACCAAAAAAATTATTTCGATCTTATTGAACCATAATTTTAACCTTGATTACAACCATGTATGTCTGATTTTTTAAAATCATTTCAGAGAAAAGTATACTTAATAATAATTTTTTAAATTTTATTTATAAAAAAAACTATTCATCATAAACTATTCATAAAAAAACTATTCCTAAAACACAATTCATCAAATTAAAACATATAAAATTTATAAGAATTCAGCCTTGGTTAATTTTGACATTTGAAATTCAAAAATGATGTTTATTTTACCATAATAATTCTCTATGTATGTGAACTATTTCAAAAGTATAAATTTAACTTCAAAAATAAATTTAGAAAATTTTTCTTAATTAAACATATTGCTCATTATGAAAAACTAATTCGAAAAATGGAATAATGAAATAACAGTTTTATTTGTATAAAGGGATTACAAAATGTATCTATGGTGTCATTATATAACCCCTTATAATGCTCGCCAAGGACCTAAGTGTAAGGTGTGCAACAGTGATATAATCTTGTGGTCGCTCAAACAATAGTTCCTGAGTGGTGATTTCTATCAGCTGGAACATATCCAAAAGGTGATTCTGTTCAAGCTTCACATGCTCGAGTCCATCTTGGGCTTGGTCCAAAGAAAAACTGAATGATGAAGCCACATTCCCAAACTCTGACTGATGGTCTTCATACGGCCCGAGTCAATAGATGAGGCCATCAAATATTCATTCTGTTTTAATTAAACATGATCACTTGTATTTCTAAACAATAATCATAATTTTATTGCATCGAATCGTTATATTGACCAATAGTCATATTGACCAATGATCATATAACAGTCAAAACCCAATTGTCTTATTTTAATTATACTCACTTAATTAATTAAAAGATATATTCTTTGAGTATAATATAAAATAACACACAAATTCAAGAGACAAATATTATTCAACAGTTTAATTCATTACATACCTCTTTATTTCTTTTCCATTGGGTCGGATATGATGTTGAAATCACATCCAACAATCCGTGGATGGTTTGTTGGATCGAATTCTTTCAGGCCCAACCACATGCACTCCCTTTTTTAGCTATCACATATTCTATGGATGAATGAAATGTGTAGGCCTTTGGAGACATATGTCACTTTTTTAGTGACGAATTAATCATCTTCCTAGACCATATCCATAGAGATGTTCTTATTCCAAAACATCTAGATGTGGCGGTTTATGGGATCAGTATGCATATCGTCATGAAAAATCATTTTTCTAGAAAACTCCTTGATTTTGGATGGGTTTTATTTTTTCCCATTGGAAAAAACAAGAAAGGCCTTATATTTTTTTTATCTTTGTAGCTATATAATCCATCTTAACCTAGGAACATTGTCCATGAGAGTTATATATGAATATTGTATCCATTAATAAAGATGTGGCAATGATTGTTTCCTTAGAATTTTTAGCTCTTTCAGGTGGGGGGAGGAATCCTAGAGTTTTATCAATATTGATCTCATTCATATTGTAGTAATATCCCATAAAGGGAGATTTGTTAGAGGGTTGGATAAATATTGATGACCATACCCTGACCATTTCCTCTCACTGTGTGGATACTGAAAGGATGTATTGGGGGACTGTTAACAAGGGTCCCACTGAGACAGTCATTTTAATCCGAAGAGTACAAGGATCAAATTCTGGAAGGGAACCATTTAAGGGATCTAGGGGATGTTGTTGTCCTTAATCAACAAGGGGATTATAAGAAACCAGAGTTTCACTATAAAAGGATCCAGGAGGAAGAGGGTGCTGGAAGTGGGGGTAGAGACTTTTAATGGGGATTATTATACTAATGGATCTCATCTCATTACATGCAATGTTGAACACCTGTTGTAGTGACCAAATGATGTAGAAGATATATGTTTTTAAGGAGAATGAGGACATCTAAAAATATGGTACCAAATATTTAGGTGAAGGACCATCCTCAACTATTAATAATGAGGGGGACCACTCCAGACCTAGAATAAAAGAAACATTTATGGAAGTAGATCCCAAATCATGGTCATCTACGACTGTCTTATCTGTAACCGAAAGAGGAGCCTAATGTATTTTTCTATAAAGGTGTGAAGTCCCCTTTTGGAACCTAGTCACCATCTTCTTGGGAACAACTCTTACACACTTGCACAAAATGGCCTTGAAGCTGGTAGAAGGCTCAATACATCAGAGTCAAAGGGTAGACAATATCATGGTCCAAGACAAACAGATCATGCCTGCGAAGGGAGGTACAGTCTGTCAGAGGTATGTATATGTCCAGATATATGCATATAAAAGGGGATAAAACATCTTCACAACAAATTTTTTGATCATCCGTGCATATAAATCCACCTATGGAATCAAAAATTTCCTCAATAAAAGAAATGTTCTAGAAAGGTATAGGAAGTCCTAGGAGATAAATAAAACACAACAACACACAGTCCATCCATGCCCTTGTGGGAAACCATCAACCAATGAGACAAAATTATGTGCCATCATCCTATAGAGAGAGAGAGAAATTTCACCATGCTTGCACAAAGACCAAATCCATATCCAATACCACACAGAAGGAATTATGATGATCCAATGATATACTGACCAAATCCCTCAAACCCCAGGAGTCCACAATGTATTGGAAAACCAGGACTAGAGGCTTTCCCGAGATAAACCCCATGATTGAGGTCTATTTGAAACTCAAAAATGCCTTATTTATGTTCATGTTAAGGACATCTAGTTCTACGTATGAACCAACCCACAAAACATCAATAAGGGATATAGAAATGTATGTGAAGCAGGGAGGAGAGGGATTGTATGCCGAGAGACATAAAACCAATTTGAAAGTTAGAATAGTATTATGAATTGGGGGGACACAAGGAATTATGGGTGAGTGGATTCAACCGAATAGGATCTAGGTTAGAAGTTCATCAAAGCATAGAACTCCAATGAGGAACAAGCACCAGACGAAGGGGGAAAGGAAAGAAAAATTTTAAATCCTAAGGGAGTGTTCAACACGTTCATTTGAGTGTAATCCATCCATCCTAGTCACATGACCTTAAAATGTACAATGACAATTCCTAATAGATTGATGTTAAACTACATTTTTAACATCCTCACCATATGATGTTAAATTGTGTGTCCAAATTTCTCATTGTATGATGTTAAAAATGAGTTTATATAATCCTTGTTGAATGATATAAAACATCAATCCATCATAGGCATTCACCCAAGAATTCATTTCCTAAGGAGTTAGCCAACAAGAGAATAATTCATTCAACCAGAGCATGGAATCATATTATATTGTCAATTGGAATATGATTTGGACATTGGTTTTGAAATATACACCCAAAATAGTTTTCTCTATAAAATGGTGGCATAATATTTGGAGTTATGGAATCCATATGAACATTACATCACATCAATTAAACATTTCATGTGTCCCCAATGTGTATCCCCATCATCCTTCATTCTAGAAGGGACCCACTAATGAAATGATTTTTAGATAAAATGGACCAGTTACTCTCTGGGGAAATCATCCTCAAGTACTTTGAATGACATTCTAAGACAGGATCTATGTTTTTAACATCTTCAGTTGTTGACCATTATTTCATTTTCCCAATTCATGGATAATAGTATGGGTTTTTTGTTTCAAAAGAGGGCAATAGTCATCATGTATCCTCATGTATTTCTTCTTGTGTTCTATATTTTGGGAATTGTGAATCGCCCCCCCCCCCCCAATAATTATTTGTTTGGTTAGAATTCAACACCCACAGAATTACCCATTTATGCACTACTTCACATTGAAAAAGAATGTCTTTTTGTCAAAGGGCCTCATTCTATAGTTGTAGCCACTTTCATTACAAAAAATCTAGGTGGTTAGTCAATAATAGTATACCCTGAGTGTTTTATGATTTCATTACTATCCTTGGAATTATAAATCACATTCTCATCTGTTGTTTCTCACCTTGAAAATTACTCATGTTAGCTTAAGGATTGATTTTTAGTTATTGTAGAAATTTGATGGATGTGTGATGATAATGAAAAAAACAATATGTCCGCACAAGAAGAAATACTAAAAAAATTATGATTCGGCAATGGGGTAGTCTAATCCACATATTGAATCCTCTATTATGTCTAGGTAAAATTTCCCCCACAGTTCTACCTTATAAATTTAGCAGCTCTGCTCTACCATGTTCCAACATATGGCCTCGAAAATATGATGTTTCCAACCATGTTCTGATTCCTCTTCATCATCCATGACATTAATCTCATCACCTTTGATCTTTACCCCGGTCTCATAGATCATAGATCTCATCCATCTGAGTAATTTACAAATTCATTTAATTCCCTACTTCCTCTAGTTTATTCCTTATTTAGTTGAAAATCTCTTCTTTGGTGTTATATATGGAATCAAATTCATTATTTTTCTCCTCCGTTAATTTAATTTCCTGGTTGGACTCTTGGAATTTCCATGTACTATCATATGTATTTTAATTCTAGAAAACATCCTAATATAGGCTTCCATTTCACACCTGTTCATAACGAATTTTTTTGAAATTCCATGGAGACCATGAGCATCCACCCCTCCATTGAATAGTTTGTGCAGCTAGTGGCAGAGAAACCACATTTAGATTACAAGATATGGTTCTAGAGTAACGGTGATGAAATGTTTAATTCATATCTATTACTTGTGTTGGATGATACCATTATCATATGTGACTTCATTACCAGAGTAATATAATGCTTCTAGGGGAGTAAGATAGTACTCAGGGGATCCCATAAGGATGGAAGTAGTAGGGTCCTCTTCCAAGATTCACATAGATAGGTCGGTCTCCATGTCAAAATGTCGGTCATCATTACATGACCTTTATTTTTCATCCACTCCACCGCCTTCCATGAGTTGTGCCATACCATGTGTATCACTCGTGACTTCATATAAATATTATATTGGACTAAGTCTTGAACATATTAAAAGATAGTTCCTTTACAAACCTATATAACCATCATGGAGGGGTTCCTATAAGTTCCATCCATATACTCCTACTAGGAAAACAAACATTTGTGTACTACCTAGAATAGTAACATGTCAGTCAATTTGATCCACAAATGACCAATCGAGATTGTGTGGGAATTAAAATATTTTAGAGCCAGATCATTTGAAAATTTAGTCCCCATGTTTCCAAAATTATTTCCACTATATGATACCTCTCAACAATAGTTGGTACCTCAGATGTCAGACCTTCCAATGATTTTTTGATGATGAGATGCATGCGGATCAACATCAGAAAAAAAAAGACATTAAATAATAAGCTCAGTGAATGTTTCTAAGGTTCCAATGTGAATTGTGATGTTCTATTATCCTAAGTTAGAGGGGTTTCTATGATAATCTACCTCTAGTGGACTACTTCTCTAGAAGTGTGCCCCTCCCTTAGAATACCAATTCATGGTCTCCCATAGATGATTGGGAGAACATTGGGATTTGATATCATCATGATGAATTTCACTATAGGCCCACCCGGTGCATCCACCTCTAATACAATCCCTAGATAATTATATCCATCATTTGGTAGAGCACCATCACCCCTCCAGTAGGGGCATCTTTCACATTTCCAATTTTCTCAAGTTTAAGATAAGTTTTATTTAGAGCTTATAATCATAGGAAGGGGAAGGGTAGAATGGGGAATATGTATTAATAGGATTACCTTGGGATGTATGAATAAGTAATTTTATGAGGAATCACTTTTCCACTCTTTCGAGAACTCTTCTACACGATGATTGACCCCAAGGATTCTTCATTCCTAGAGTCATATGCACCATCAACCTCTTATTCCTCTTCAAACGAGTCATCGATATGTGGAATCTCTTATATCATTATCTCTACACCAAACATCACATTCACTGATGTGGAAGGGAGGTCAACCTCCCTCATTTACAATGGTAAGTCATCCATGGCCATCAGGTATGTATGCATATCCTTGAATCTCACCATGGCCTTAATCTAAGAAGTCCCAACTTTTGGCAGCTCTAATCCATTCTCAATTAGCTTCATCCATATTTTGTTAATTGTCATGGACAACCACAATGTAACAACCCAATATTTTATGAATTATATTCTTTTAATTTCATTTATGTATTGTTTTGTACGCTACACCAAAATTAGCTTGGGCTATACTTATCACTGTATTAGCTTGCAGTATGCACAACACCATTCTTGGCACGTGTTACACACAATTTCATGTTTGTTTGGTAGAAATTATTCTACGAAAAATTAATTATAGATTTTGTTTAATGTATAAATGAAATAATATTTGATTATGTTATACGCGACACCAAAGGGAGCTTTTACTACACGCAGGCTGACTTGGCTTGCATTACATGCAATCGCGACCTTCCTCGATAGCGTGTGTAGTACGCAATACAGGGTCTCACTAAACAGCGATATATTGTTATATTATTATTATGAACTAGCTGTTATGAATATTATTAACTACATTTTAAATTTTATAACATTATTATTAATCTTACACATTTTATAGAACATGGTATGAGAACAAAATAATTTTTTGGGTAAAATAAGTATTTTTCAAAAAATGTTGTTTTGCCACCTTTTGATGGTGCAGCCACATTAAATCTTATTTTTGACATTATTATAAGTTAAAATTGACAAAATAAAATTCTTATTTGGAATTAGGATATAAAAATTTACTTTGGATTAAATTTTCATATTATTCTGATCACATTCATATTTTAATGAATAGTAAACACACGCTATATTTTAATTAAAAACAACTTTTTTGATCGTAATAATTTATATCATTAAATTATAAAATTTAATGGTTTTAAACTATAAAGAGAATATATTTTTACCATTTAATATAATTTATTTCATTATCATTGATTTTAACTTGAATTCATAGGTAAAATCATTTCAATCTTTTGAAATGTTTTAACTTTTAAAACTCATTTTCTTAACAATGGGATTAATTTTAAATTAGTTTCTATAAACTAAATCATTTGAATTTGGAAAAATTAATTCCATATTTGGAATCCGTAGGTCTAAATTATGTTAACAGGTTACTTTTTATTTTTGGGCACTATAAATAGTAACTACGATAAATTTTATTTACCATAGTTAAAGGTAAGTCGGGCAATTAAGGGTAAATATAATATTATAAAATTACCCTAACACTTTTCTTAATATAATTGGATGACTATATTTCGTCCTAAGGAATATTTCGGTTGAAAGGGAATCCAATGGAACCCACTTTTATTTTATTAAGACCTTTAATTTATTTTATTTTAAAGAAAGTAAAATATGTCTCACTCAAAAATTAATAATTAATGTATTTTTAATATAAGGTCATACAGAATATAAATTAGAATATAAATACTCATTTGAAAGATAAAATGTATTTATTTGTTATGGTAATTTATTTTTAATTTTTCGGAGATATTTAATTACCTTAATTGGTTATACATTAATGATGCAGAAATTATTTATTTTCTGAAAAATCAGTAATATTGTTTTTATTATAATAATAATACCCATTAAAATTACCAAAAACCTGGACAAATCATATTTGTCATATATATCTAAACCATAACCATACAATGGTCTAATTTTTGACCATTTGGTGCTTTATAAAAGCAAATATGACACTTATATTATTTTATTATAAATGATTTCAAAGTTGTCACCTTCATAATTTAATAAACATAATAATTTACATGTTGTGATTTTAAGATGATAAATTCGATTAAAAGTATTATTTTAAAATATGTTATATTTATCATCATCAGGGTATTTTATTTTTAATTTTCATGCAACTAAAAATTATATTAAATGATTATACAAAAATAATGTTGTAATTGTTTTATTAAGGGAAAGATCAAATTAATGGTTTTATAAATATTAAAATAAATATTATATGACCTAATTAATGTTATCCACAAATTTCTTAGATTCATATGACATATAATAAATCTATTAAACATTTTTCTTTGAATATATCCTCTGTTTGGAAATTATTTAAATTCAAATAAATTAATAGTGTCAACATTAACACTATGGTTATTTTATAAAAATAACATATTATTAAATTTTCTAAAAATCAAAAAAATATTTAAATATTAAAAATTGGAATATATATGGTATAAAATGTCATAAGATTACAAATTATGGATAATTCACAACATATAAGTAATTATTTATAACAATTTAAAATTTAGAATATTATTACCACAAATAAAATTAAATAGATTAAATAAGGGTAAATCATGTTGATAAGGTTTAATATAAGTTTCCAACATGACTAAATTGTATTGGTTGATGATATTACAACCCTATCTCATGTAACCATATTATTTCAGTCATTTTGGATGTTTTTAAATGGGGTTTGAATTTATATTAAATTAACATTTTTTTAGGTTTCCAAAGGTTCCCCTCTCCTCCCTTATAAAAGGGAACCTCCTCCCTCTCATATTCACAAATATTTGAGCATTGATGCTCGGAAAAACCCTACTATTTTCTCTTCTCCACTTCCCTAGAAACATACTAGAGGTACTGGTCTTCTTTAAAGACCATCATTAGTGACCTAAGAGGAGGTTTAGAAGAGGCGTGTCAAAGAAGAGGAAATATCCTTTACCGATTCATTCAAATTCATTTCTTCTTCTACTTCCTATTATTTTGTTGTTTCATAATAATTTAATAACATCAGTATCACTCATACACTGATATGTTATTATAAATATGAACCAATCTTATTTCACCTTCTTTCCATCCTATGGAAATCGAAATCGCTGCGCGTGCGTACGTACAGAATACCGTCTCCACGCCGTGGTGTAATCTGTTTTTCCACCACCACCTTACATGGATGGGTATAATGGTGAAAAGAATAACTATATATGGTTATTATAACATGATACTAATTCTGAGATGTTATATCATCCACTCTAATTCCATTCAATAATTATGGGAACGATATCATCGCTCATGCGTACGTACGGATTACCGTCTCCACGACGTGATGAGATTAGTCTTCCAAGTTAACCATTCAAGAAATATTATAAAGTATATATAATAAATAATCATGAAATATATGAAATATTAATGATAATTTAATTATGTATATGTTATTTACTTCCATTCAATTTAATAAGGAAAAAAATAGCATTCATGCATACGTACGACCTACCATCTCCATGAATGGTGTATTTATTTCCTTTTATCGATCTATTATATATATGTATATTATGAATATATATTATATATATATAATTTTTTAAATTCTGGATGTAATTAATCATTATCAAAGTAATCATATGAATAATTACATGTCAAAACACGAATGATTAATGAAACAATTTTACCCCAAATGCTGCTTTAACAAGAAATTGGCAAATGAACAGGTAATATAAAGTCATAAGTGAATCATATATGATATCATAAATATTATTATGGTTCTATTACATGTTAATAATATATTGAAATCCACAATACAGGTGTCTCAGAAACATACGTAAGAAATTGGACATAAGGAAAGGGATAATATGTCAAGCTCATTTTTATCCGAGATTGCTTATACGTAAGTATTTACTGGGGGTTATATTTTTCATCCATTTGATAAAATGTTGTTTATAAAGTGTTTAATATTCTTACATTATGTTTAAAGTCATGTTTACCCCTCATTGACTTTTACCTTGTGTTATGGAAGGACTAATTGTTTTGTTTACCATACGTGGTACGTTTTACCTTTTCCATTAAAAGAACGAGGAGAATGTTTTTTTAACATATACGGCATGAATAGATTTTTACAGTTTTTTAACGCCTTTCTTAATTAATAAAACTCTACAATATTTCATTATTATTTTCAATAATATCTTTTTCTTTTAAAATTTCATTTCATTTTGTGAAAAGACTATTATTTTGAAGAAGAACGGATATTTTCCTCAAGAATTCATTTCCAAGGTTTTGTAAAAAGTATTTTCCATCTAAGATGAAATTATTTAGCATGTTTTTGTTTCAAATATATTGTCTCTATTATTTACATGTTTTGATTTTTTCTTATGAGGAAATGATATCCATTTTTTTATATGGATTATGTTATGAAGGAAAGATGTTTATGAAACTAATTTCATTCCTTGGTTTATGATGAATGATTTATGATTTTATTGTGGCACACATAAGAATGATTTCAATATGAGATGGGTGGGACCTATATCTCCCTCAAATGCATTGTGTAAAGATTTATATCTCATGAGATAGACATGGCTGGAATGGAATGTGAATCTGGTTCCGTAATACAGGGTTGGAACGGCAAGTAAACCCAGTTAAGTAATGGACATTATCCACTATGATAGTCCTGGCAGCAATGCCTTGGCTACTATGGAAATAATATCATGTTCTTAATGGATTCCACAATTACATGTTTTATTCCCATTATATTTTTTCATGATTAATGTTATTTTATGATCTATGTTGTATGTACTACCAAGATTTATTTCACAACTCAAGATTTTGATGTTTAAACATTATGTTCATGTTTTTTTAAGTTCTAATGTAAATTATTTGTTTTATTTTCTCCATGCTTACCCTTACTGAGCATTTGAGCTCACCCTTTTTATGTTTTCTTTTTTCCCCAGGATATAAAGAACAGTTTTATGGATGAAAACCAAAGGAGAAGATCTTTATAGGAGATGTTGAAGATCTTTCATCATAATTAAAATATTATTTTCCAAGTTCCCAAAGACACTAAACTATTACAGTCCTTGAGTGTTGGTTTTTGTTATGTAATAAGTATTCCGTAAAAGTAATGTAATGTCCATGTATGTCAATCATAGGGTCTCTGCAGTTGGTATCATATGAAACTTTTAGTTAACCTTTGGGAACTATGATGTGAAAACTTTAGTGAGATGCCTAGAAATATTTCTAAGGAATGTCTAAGGATATCCCTAAGGTTATGTATAAGTGTAGGTTATAGTCCTAGAATTACGGTAACGATCATAGAATTAAACTTAAGATGTTTGATATTGAAGGTAATATCCCTTTATTATGTTGTTTTCCTATCATGATTTTTTCCTCTCACACTATTCTTTTTTTGGTTTTAGAAAATTGATGGAAACAAGAAGATTCCTGATAATGGAGGATATGATGAAAAATGGAATGATACTCGTCATGAGAAACCAAATGAAAGGGGATTTGGAAGTCCAAACATTGTTATTATTCCTAATCAGAAATCTCATTATATGATCAATAATCTCATCTTTGGTAAGTTTTCTAACTAAGCTAATTAAAGAAAGATGGAGTTTCAAGATGATCATGGAGGAATGAAAGTTCAATTTCCCTCACGTAAATCGTGTGGGAAGAGGCATCAGGGAGAATGTGTCAAATGAACTGGAAAATGATTTGGGTGTGGAAAATAAGGACACAAAGATAGTAATTGGAAAGGAAAAGGTTCAATTAACACCATGGACAAGGATAATAGTATTGTTAAAACATCAAAAATGGTTAAATGTTTTAAATTTAGAATGTACGGGCATTATGAAAACCAATTCCCTAAGGGAAATTCTAATGAAGAGAATCATCATGGTCGTATGGGTAGTACTTATGTTGATGATGATGGATGGGCTACAAATGATAAGTGAGAAAAATGAATTATTGAATCTCGGCCAATTGTTTAATAGGGTAATGTAATGATTTAGGTTTATCAAGATTTATGTTTTATATGTAATGGTACTATGGAATAAAGACACATATAAGGATTGTTACACTATTGTTTTTCCTAAAGTACATGAATGTATATGTTGAATGGAACTGGTAACCCTGAAAAGTGATTGAAATATTTTTATAAAGAACCTAATATGTTCATAAGGAAGGGATAATGAGATAATGAAAGGTTTGATAGTATTAATGAGCTCATGACTGATATAAGGATAAAGTGATATCATGGTTTGCGTATATATAATTTTTGGGGTTTTAGTATATGGAAAGGGTTAACTTTTGACAGAATTATTGTTTTCACTAAGGTACATTTTTCAAGAGAATACATAATTAAGGTATTCAAATATTTGGAATGTGACCAACAAGATATATCTAATGATATACAGGGGATAAATGATGGTATTCAATGCTTTGTTAATGACATTTCTAGTAATCGTTTTCTTTATACTATGAGCATGGATAGAAGTTTTTTGGATATGACTAAGGATTTTAAATGGATTATGTTGAACATAAGATAATATTTTTTAAGGATAGAACCTTTTTTAGATATTATTTTTGGAATGTTATAATAGTGTTGTTTTAGAAAAAGGATAACCTGTAGGATGGGCGACAACCCGTCGCATCAGACAGGGTTGCGGGAATCAAACCCCCAACCGAAGTGCGACAAACCTTTATCACCTAAAAATATCCTATAGGAAGTACCTGGTTAGTAGAAATTAGTTTTATTTTATTAAGTGGTATGATAGATGATGTATAAGTCCATTTTTTTGAACCATATACGATTAATCTCACTATAGATGGATTTATGTATATTTAATAACTTTTGCTAAACTTATGTTTGAGAGAGATGAAATGATATATCATTATATCATATGGTCTTCTAATACTTAAAGAATGAAAAATTCAACTGCATTTTTTTAAATAAGAGATGAAGTGGAAATTGTTCTTGGAATGACCAACGATGATATTACACTGAAATCAAGTAAGTATTTCTCCTTATGTAAAAATTCATCAACGTCAGGGAAATGATCCTGAAAACCAAATTTTTTTTTCTAGTACTCTCATATCTGATTAATCAGATGGTACACTAAATCATCACAAATTTATGGCTTTGTGGTTGTTGGATTTTTCATAGCCATGTTATCTACCACTCTCCATCAGATATTGATTGATAGATTTATCTTCCATATCCATATTTTTACCTTTGTTATCCTATGTGGAAACCCAATGATGAGATAATTTGGGTAACCATTACATTTCATACTTTAGTTTTAAAATTTAGTTTTATTATTCCTTTTTATGATGTGGGTTTCTATGAAAGAAACTTTCATGTAGTAAACCATTTATAACCCCGACGAATTACGAGGGAGAAATTCATTTTAAGGGGGGTATAATGTAATAGCTGAAGATTTTATTAAAAATATTCTTTTAATTTCATTAATGTCTTGTGTTGTAAGATACACCAAAATTATATTGTGTAATACGCAACACTGTATCATCTTGCAGTATACGCAACTCTATTCTTTGCTCGTGTTACACACAATTTCAAGTTCGTTTTGTAGAAATTATTCTATGCATCATTAATTCTAGATTTTGTTTAATGTATAAATGAAATATGTTTTTATTATGTCATACGCAACACCAAAGGGATCTTTCACTACAAGCAACCCTGACTTGGTTTGCATTACATGCAATCATGACCTTCCTCGATAGCGTGTGTAGCACACAATAAATGGTTTCCCTAAACAACGATATATTGTTATAATATAATTATGAACTAGATGTTATGAATAGTATTAACTACATTTTATATTTTATAAAATTATTATTCATCTTACACATTTTCTAGAACGTGGAATGAGAACAAAATAAAATTTTCGGGTAAAATAAGTATTTTAAAAAAAATGCAGTTTTGCCGCCTTTTGATGGCGCACCCACTTTAAATATTACTTTGACATGTTTATAAGTTCAATTTTACAAAATAAAATTTTTATTTGGAATCATTATATAAAAATTTACTTTGGATAAATTTTTCATATTATTCTATTAACTTTAATATTTTAATGAATAGTAAAAACATGCTATATTTTACTTAAAAACAACTTTTATCATCGTAATAATTTATATGGTTAAATTATAATAATGAATGGTTTTAATGTATAAATAAAATATATTTTTACCATTTAATATGATTTATGTCATTAGCATTTATTTTACATTGAATTCATTGGTAAAATCATTTTATTCTTTTGCAATATTTTAACTTTTAAAACATGGTTTCTTTACAACGAGATTAATTTTAAATTAATTTATGCAACATCATTGATTAGAATTTGGAATAATAAATTCCATATTTGGAATCAGTAGATCCAAATTATTTTAATAGGCTAAATTTTATTTTTGGACACCCTGAATAGTAACTACGGTAAATTTTATTTACCATAGTTAAAGGTAAATCGAGTAATTCCGGGTAAATATAATATTATAAAATTACACTAACACTTGTATAAATATAAATGGATTATTATATTTAGTCCTAAGATATATTTGGGTCGAAATGGAATCCATTGGAACCCACTGAGATTTTATTAAGACCTTTAATTTATTTTATTTTAAAGAAAGTGAAATATGTCTCACTCAAACATTAATATCTAAAGTATTTTTAACATAAGATTATACAGAATATAAATTCGATTATAAATACTAATTTGAAAGATAAAATGTTTTTATTTGTTATGGTAATTTATTTTTTATTTTTTATATATATTTAATTATTTTAATAGCTTATACATTAATGATGCATAAATTATTTATTTAGTGAAAAATGAATAATATAGTTTTCATCAAAACAATAATACCCATTAAAAGGTCCAAACACCAGAACAAAACTTATTGGTCGTATATATATAAACCATAACCATCCAATGGAAGAATGGTTAACCATTTGGAGCTTTATAAAAGTGATTATGACACTTATATTATTTTATTTTAAATGATGTCAAAGTTGTCACCTTCATAATTTAATAAATATAACAATTTACATGTTGTGATTTGAAGATGATAAATTCGAGTACAACTATTATTTTTAAAGATATTATATTTATAATCATCATAGTATTTTATTTTTAAGTTTTATGCAACAAATAAGTATAATAAATGATTATACAAAAATGATGTTGTAATTATTTAATTAAGGGAAATATCAAATAAATGGTTTTATAAATATTAAAATAAATATTATATGAAATAATTAATGTTCTCCACAAATTTTATAGATAAATATGACAAGTTATAAATCTATTAAAAATTTTTGTTCGAATATATCCTCTTTGTGGACTTTATTTAAATTCAAATAAACGAATAGTGTCAAAATTAACACTATTGTTATTTTATAAAAATAACAAATTATTAAATTGTTTTAAAATCACAAAAATATTTAAAAATTATAAATTGAAATTTATATATTCTAAAATTTCATATAGTAACCAATTATGGATAATTCAAAAAACATAAGTAATTATTTATAACAATTTAATATTTAGAATATTTATACCACAAATAAAATTAAATAGATTAAATAAGGATAAATCATGTTGATAAGGTTTAAAATAAATTTTAAACATGTATAAATTTTATTGTTTGATTATATTAAAACCAAATATCATATAATATTTGTATTTGAGTCATTTTGGATGTTTTTAATTGGGTTTTGAATCTATATTAAATTAATATTTTTGTGGATTCCAAAGGTGCCCCTCTCCTCCCTTATAAAAGGGCACCTCCTCCCTCTCCTATTAACATAAATTTGAGCTTTCCAGCTCAGACAAAACCTGACCATTTCTTTTCTCCACTTCCCTAGAAACATACTAGTGGTCCTGGTCTTCTTCAAAGACCAACTTTAGTGCCCTAAGTGGAGGTTTAGAAGAGGCACGTCGAAAAAGATGTAATATCCTTTACCGATTCTTTCAAATTCATTTCTTCTTCTACTTCTTCTTCTTTTTTTGTTTCATAATAATGTAATAACATCTGTATAAATCATATACTGATATATTATTATAAATATGAAACAAACCTATTTCACCTTCTATCCATCCTACGGAAAACGAAATCCTCGCGTGTGCGTACGTACGGACTACCGTCTCCACAAAGTGATGTAATATGTTTTTCAACCACCACCTTAAATGGAGAGGTATAATGGTGAAAATAATAACTATATATGGTTATTATAACATGATAATAATTATGATATGTTATATCATCCACTCTAATTCCATTAAATAATTATGGGAACAATATCATCGCTCATGCGTACGTAGGGATTACCGTCTCCACGACTCGATGAGATTCATTCTCCATGTTAACAATTCAAGAATGATTATAAAGTATATAAAATAAATAATCACGAAATATATGACATATTAATGATACTGGATTTATTTATATGTTATTTACTTACATCAATTCAATTTAATAAGGAAACGAAAACATCGTTTATGCGTACGTACGATCGACCATCTCCATGAACGGTGTATTTCATTCCATTTATTGATCTATTATATATATGTATATTATGAATATATAATATATATAAATCATGTTTTACATTTTTGGAGTTATTAATCATGATCAATGTAATCATATGAATAATTACAAGTCAAAACACGGATGATAAATGAAACAATTTAACCCCAAATGCTGCTTTAACATGGAATTGACAAATGAACGGGTAATATAAAGTCGTAAGTGAAACATATATGATATCATAAATATTATTATGATTCTATTACAAGTTAATAATATGTTTAAACCCACTATATAGGATTATTAGACACATATGGAAGAAATTGGACATAAGGTAAGGGATAATTTTTCAAGCTCATTTTTATCCGAGATTGCTTATACTTAAGTATTTACTGGGGTTATATTTTGCATCCATGTCCATAAAATGTTTTTCATAAAGTGTGTAATATAATTAGATGTATGTTTAAAGTCATGTTTAACCCTATTTGACTTTTACTTTGTGTTATGGAATGAATCTTTCTTCTGATTACCATACATGGAACTTTTTGACTTCTCTGTTAAAAGTACGAGGATAATGTTTTTTTTAACATATACGGCATGAACGGGTTTTTACGGTTTCATAACACATTTTCATCATGAATATCACTCTACAATATTTCAGGATTATTTTCAATAAAATCATTTTCTTTTAAAATTGTGTGGCATTTTTTGAAAAGAAAATTATTTTGAAGAAGAAATGATATTTTCCTCAAGAATTCATTTCAAGTGTTTTGCCAAAAGTATTTTCCATCTAAGATGACATTATTTAGCATGTTTATGTTCCAAGTATAATGTATCTATGATTTACAAGGTTTGATTTTTCTTATGATGAAATGATGTCCATTTTTTTAAATGGATTATGTTATGAAGGGAAGATGTTTATGAAACCCATTTTATTCCTTGGGTTATGATGAATGGTTTATGATTGTTTTGTGGATCACATAAGAATGTTTTCAATATGAGATGGGTGGGACCTATATCTCCCTATAATGCATTGGTTAAAGATTTATATCTCATGAGATTGACATGGCTGGAATGAAAAGTGAATCTGGTCCAGTAATACATGGCTAGAACGACAAGTAAACCCAGTTCAGTAATGGACTTTGTCCACTATGATAGTCTTGGAAGCAATGCCTTAGATACTATGGAAATAATATCATGTGCTTAATGGATGCAACAATTACATGTTATATTCCCATTCTATTTTATCATGATTAATGTTCCCTTATGATCTATGCCTTACGTACTGCCAATATTAATTTCACAACTCAAGATTTTGATTTTTAAACTTTATGTTCATGTTTTTTAAGTTAAAAAGTAAATGATTTGTTTTATTTTCTCAATGCTTATCCTTACTGAGCATTTGAGCACACCCTTTTTTAGGTTTTATTTTCCCTAGGATATAAATAAAGGTTTTAGGTAAGAAAACCAAAGGGGAAGATCTCTATGGGAGATGTTGAAGATCTTTGACCATAATTAAAAGATTATATTCTGAGTTTCCAAACACACTAAACTATTACGGTCCTTGAGTGTTGGTTTTTGTTATGTATTAAGTATTTTGCAAAATTAATGTAATGTCCATGTATGTCAAGCTTTGGGTCTCTACCCACAGCATCTTCCATGCTATCCAAAGCATGGGGTGGTAGTCATCAGAAACCGATTTCAAAACATGGTTTAGAATCATCCTAATAGCCTCATTGGTTCTTCTCATACCGAACTAGGATCCCCATTCTTGCTCCAATGATTACATATAAAACCCCTCTCTTCTAGGTTGTGGGGGTAAAATAATGCCCTATTTTTTCTCCTCTTTTGGTCTAACCTGAGCCAGTCAAAATGTTGGTCTCACTCCTCAAAGATCATCCCACCTACCTCCTTGTTCACCAATGCCCACTCACTTGCTCAATCACCTGTATATATTGAAGCATGATCACATTTGGGTACTCGACCTCTCTATATCTAGAATGATCCATCGATTGGTCAGCATTGATGTAGGTTAGAGGAAGTGTTATCATCTCTCTTGGGCCTTCTGTTATCAGCATCCACCATATATGATAAAGGATACATGGATGTTTTTTCTCCCAAACCACCGTGTAAACTCTATTTTTCTACTACAAGAGAAACCCAAACTATCATGAAAAACGTGATTGTGTATATGGTTTATATTATATATGGACTCCAATCTTTTTCATGAGAACTCTTCCATGAAGAAACTTATGTTACTTCTTATATTTACATATCTCTTGTAGGTTTTCCACCATCAGGCCAATGGGTGTCCAGAATTTGTAGATTTTAATGTTTTTATGGGTTTTTATCCTAATCATGAACCTGTTATAATTAATCATCACTGGCCGGACCCTATAAATGTTGGTAAAAGATGTATTAGAATAATAATTTTGTGTTCTGATGGAATTTATGAACACATAACTGTGGATGTGATTTATGATCTAGACATGCATGAATTGGAATATAACATAGATATTCCTTAGAATATCTCTCCTTGACACATGGACCAACATGATATAGATCTAGTCCAACAAGGTATCCATAGGTAAACCCTATTTCCAACTAACATGATTTCCTCCATCACCGGAATCCCTGGATATAAGAACATACTGGTGTCCCTAACTAAAAGAAGCCAACCACTAAAGACTGTGAAAAAAACTCTGTAGTTGACCAATGGATCACAACATTCCACCAGACTATACCTCCATATATAATACTACCCCTCCACATGGGTCAAAAAAATATGATTTTTGTCTCATCCTTCATTGAACAGCTAGTAATTGAATTTTGTAACACGACATCCTCGTGACCAGATCCTTCTTCTGAAACATGTCTAAAAACACCTTGAATGGGATTCCATTATGAAATATTGGATCATGGACTAGATTAGCCTTCAATTCCTGAAAAAGGGATTGTGTTGGGATAGGATTTTGTTGTCCATCATCTAATGTGTACTAAAATGGAAGAAACTAGTCTTTTTAAAACTAATCCTATGGGATTCCACCATTGTAGTGAACATACAAAAAGATAATTCTCACCTCCTCATGTTGGATATCAATGGTGTTATTATCTTGGGACCATCGACTAAGGATCTCTGGTAGCAACTATAGTTGATGTTTTGTGTGAAACTATGATGTTCGCAATACCTTATACAGATCAATACGGTGTAGATCGAGCCCCATAATCTATTAATATATATCCCACCTAGTATAGAAAATCCCATTAACTGGTTAATCTTCTTCAAAAATGAAAATACTAGTCCTTGTGCATTCCCCTACTATTACCCTGCATGTTGCTCTTGAAGACGCTAGTGTAATGGGTGGGAAAATTTGTTGACCTATGGCGCCTCCCAAATGATAGTCATGGTCCATCAATTCAGCATGTAGACTGGTATATCCACATTCACCACCAATTTGTCCATGAACAATGATATTCCATTATTTGACCTCATCATCGATGCGAACCATGATCATGGCATGTTGAACTCGAAGCCTTAGATTTTCACTTTTTCTGTTATCACAAAATTACATAGAAAATGGGGATCTCTCAATATATAGTTCATCTATGACTCATTAAACATTCCCATGAGTTATTTCATGTTTAATATAACCCTCCTATATCATGGATCCTCATTTTTTCCCACCATTCCTTATCCCAATGTGGTGGAAACTTCAATATCCTCTTGATTATAAAGATGGTTCTTTTGGGATGGTTTCAAGAAGGTCACGTATGTTTCAGGAAGGAGAAGGTTTCCAGTGTGAAAAATTAGAGTTTCCACACCAGTTTGGTCTAGTTCCTAAAAACAGAGTCCTTGGTCAAAATAAAAGATGTTTGAAAGAAGCGTTGTTCAGAATATTATTCAGAATCTAGAGTTTTCATGCAATTTCCTTACTTAAAGTAATGATAGAAAAGAAATATTATCATTCAAGAAATCAGGGCACTACACAGAGGTCCTTGTCCACCTCTTTATTGGCATATAATATCTTATTGAATGTGTGTGAAATCCTATTTCTCGACCAACCCCAAATGTTGTGCACTCCCTTGAAAAAGATCTACCCTCTTCAGTGTGTCCCTTGGAACCCAACCTTATGGTCCCAAGCCTACTCATATTATGAGAGGTGGAATTTTATATTCCAAGGATTCTTCTATGGCCTCAAAAAACCTATTTTAGGTTAACTGAGCAGACAACCCACCCCAATGCCCAATTCTAGGGTTGATGGGCATGGTGTGTGAAATTTA
Source organism: Viscum album (assembly GCA_963277665.1). Taxonomy (NCBI): domain Eukaryota; kingdom Viridiplantae; phylum Streptophyta; class Magnoliopsida; order Santalales; family Viscaceae; genus Viscum; species Viscum album. Next base: position 663,056,167 of record OY728143.1, on the reverse strand, counting down.
CTTCTACTACAAGGAAAAATGCCTTTTCACAAGTGTTTTCGATGCTTTCTCTGGGGCGTGTGCGTCCGTCTGCTTGAGTGCGACAGTCGCGACATTGTTACCCCGCATTCCCTCTTTCCATAGGTGGGAGACATCCTTTCATTGTTCAGGGGCATATGGTCCTTGATCGAAATGGGATGATGGGGTGTAGGTTCTTCCTTCCTTGGATATCTCCTCGGAACTCATCACCTAGTCCTGGTCTCCCTCATAAATATGATACATAGTCTATGAAAGTCTTCCTGGTGCCATATTTTCTTGGACACCAGTTAATTATGCTGCTTTTTTTAGGACATTCCAAGGGGTTTGGTCAGGGATGCAACCTTCGGTTAGGGGAGTAGTCACATTGGGGCATCACTAGCACGTCTGGATGCTGGGTATTGGTGTGTCTCTCTTTTGTCCCTTATTATAGGGCTTCTCAAGGGCGCAGATGACCGAGGCATCCCACACTGAATTCAGGGAATCATATGTCATAGGCATGTATCTGAGGATTTCCTCAGCCTCCCATGATTAACACAGGGTATGCCATAAATTTAACGTCCAGCGAAGAAAGATCGGACTGATCATGACACTAATTAGAGTGGATCAGATTGAGGAACCCTCTGGAGGGAACACCGATGTTAGGGCTAGCATGTGGGCATTTTCTCAAATGTTGTGGGAGTGAATGAGGTGGCATGATCTCACCGGGATGTGGCGGCCTGTGTAAGAATCATGATGGATGATGGTTTTGGGCTTGAGCCTCATGGAGGCTTCCTACGGTCCATGCCTTGACATGGATCAAAGACTACGTAGTTTAGGGAGGATGTGTATCTTACACTCTAGCCTGCCCAAGGTGTTGGTGAACTGATGTGATGGGGGTCGGAAAGACCGGTTGGTGGGATTGAACCTCGTTAGGCTTCCTGCGTACCATGACATGACATGGATCAATGTCCTCGTGGTTCGGGATTGGGGGTGTCAGTGAACCGATGTAAAGATGGACCGGGGTCCGATGCGTGTTGGGCTTGATCCTCATGAGGCTTGCTACGTACCATGCCGTGACATGGATCAAAGTCCCCATATTTCGGTATGGATGTTGGTGAACCGGCGTGATGATGGACCGGGGATCCGATGGGTGTTGGGCTTGAACCTTGTGAGGCTTCCTACGTACCATGCCTTGACATCGATCAAAGTCCCCATAGTTTAGGTTGAATGGGGCTTATCACACCGACACAGAGACGGTCGGGGCCAATGGTTGTTGGGCTTGAACCTCGTGGAGGCTTCCTACATACCATTCCTTGACATGGATTAAAGTCCCCATAGTTTGGGTGCAAAGGGGCTTGGCAAACTAACATGGAGATGGTCGGGGCCAATGGTTGTTGGGCTTGGACCTCGTGGAGGCTTCCTACATACCATTCCTTGACATGGATCAAAGACCACATAGTTCAAGAAGGATGTAAGACATACACTCTAGGCCGCCCAAGGTGTTGGTGAACCGACGAAAAGGGGGTCGAAATGACTAGGTTGTGGGCTTGAACCTCGTGATGGCTTCCTACAGACCATGCCTTAACAAGGATCAAAGTCCACATACTTCGAGTGTACTGTTTAGCATAATGCCGGATGAGGGGGAGATATAGTTTGACGTCATGCGAGATGGGGGGAGATATAGTTTAACTTCATGCTGGACAGGGGAGAGATACTGTAGAGACCCGAAGCTTGATGTACATGGACATCACATTACTTTTGCAGAATACTTAATACATAACAAAAAAAACACACAAGGACCGTAATAGTTTAGTGTCTTTGGAAACTCATAATATAAACAACTAATCACGTTGAAAGATCTTCAACATATCCCATAATGATCTTCCCCTTTTTGTTTCCTTACCTAAAACCTTTCATTATTTCCTGGGGAAAAATAAAACATAAAAAGGGTGAGCTCAAAGGCTCAATAAGGGAAAACATAGAGAACATAAAACAATCCACAAACATTTGAAAGCAAAAACATGAACAAGAAATCTAAACATTAAAACCTTGAGCAAAGACATAAATCTTGGAAGTATGTAAGGCATATATCATAAAGGAACATCAATCACAATAATTTACCATGGGAATAAAACATGTTCTTGTGGCAACCATTCAGCACATGTTATGATTTCCATAGTATCCAAGGCATTGCTACCAAGACCATCTTAGTGGAAAATGTCCCTTTCTAAATCGAGTTTACTCCTCATTTCAGTCCTGTAACACTGAACCGGATTAACTTACCGTTCCAGCCATGTATATCTCATGAGATATAAATCTTTACCCAATGTATTGGAGGGAGATATGGGTCCCACCCATCTCATAATGAAATCATTCATACTTGTTCCACAAAATAAACATACATCATTTATAATAACCCAATAAATAAAATGGGTTTCATAAACATCCTCCCATCATCACATAATCCATATAAAAGAAATGGATATCATTTACTTATAAGAAAATTGAAACCATGTAAATCATAGAGTCATTATACTTGAAACACACACATATGAAATAATTTCATCTTATATGGAAAATGGTTTTGATAAAACACTTGAAATGAATTCTTGAGGAAAATAACCTTTCTTATTCAAAATCATTTTCATTTCACAAAATTCAATTCAATTTTAAAAGAAAAGGATTTTGTTGAAAATAATCATAAAATCTTGTAGAGTAAGCTTCATGAAAATGAAGAGTTATGAAACCGTAAAAATCCGTTCACGCCGTATAAGTTAAAAATAACATTCTCCTCGTACTTTTGTCGAAAAAGTCAAAAAAGAACCTCGTAACGTAAAAAAAAGAAAGATTCCATACATACAATGTAGTAATAGTCAAAAATGGGAAAAAAGGACATTAAAAATACTTGAAAACACTTTTATAAAACATGGACATGGATGATATAAATAACCCTAGTAAATACTTACGAATAAGAAATCTCAGATAAAAAAGAGATTTGAAAAATTATCCCTAACCTTATGTCCGATATGCTTCATATGTATCCGAACATCCTGTATAATGATTTAAACAAAAAGTCATTGACTTATTACAGAATCATATTCATTGTTATGATATCATATATGGTTCACTTATGACTTCATATTACCCGTTCTTTTGTAAATTCCATGTTAAAAAGTGTTTTGGGTAAAATCGTTTCATTTGTCGTTCGGGTTTTAACTTGTAATTATTCATATGATTAAATAGATAATGATTACTTACATCCAGTATGTAAAACATGTTTTATATATAATATATATTCAGAATATACATATATATAATAGATCGATAAATGGAAAGAAATTCACCGTTCATGGAGACGGTAGGTCGTACGTACGCATGAACGCTGTTTTTGTTTCCTTGTTGAATTGAATGGAATTAAGTATATGAAATAAATATATACTTAAATAACTCCAGTAGCATTATTATGTCATATATTTCATTATTACTTATTATATATACTTTATAATCATTCTTGAATTTTTATCATGGAAAATGAATCTCATCGCATTGTGGAGACAATAATCCGTACGTAAGCACGAGCGATGATATCATTTCCCAAGGAATTGTATTGGAGTGTATGTATAATATTTCAGAATCAATATCACTTTACAATAATCATATATATTAATTATTTACACCATTATACCCATCCAAGTAAGGTGGTGGTGGAAAATAGATTACACCACAGCGTGGAGACGATATTCCATACGTAGGAACGCGCGGTGATTTCATTTTCCGTAGGATGGATAGATGGTGAAATAGGGTTGTTTCATACTTATAATAACATGTCAATATATTATTGATATGAATTTTATTACTTCATAATGAAACAACTAATGAAGAAGATGTATATGAAGAAATAAATTTGAAAGAATCGGTAACAGACATTTCCTCTTCTTTGAAGCGCCTCTTTGAGATCTCCTCTTAGGGCACTAAAATTGGTCTTTGAAGAATTCCAGGTCCTCTAGGATGTTTCTAGGGAAGTGGGGAAGTGAAATGGTCAGGGGTTGGGCGATCTTGAAGGCTCAAATTGGTGTGAGGAGGAGAGGGAGGAGGTTCCTTTTTATAAGGGAGGAGAGGGGCACCTTCGGAAATATAAGAAATATTAGTTTATATTAAATCCAAACCCCACATAAAAACTTCCATAATGACTCATATCCGAAAATAGATGAGATAGGGTTGTAATAACATCAACAAATAATATTTAGACCTGTTAGGAATTTATTTTAAACATTATCAACTTGATTTATCCTTATTTAATCAATTTAATTTTAATTGTGGTAATAACATTCTATATTTTAACTTATAACAAATAATTACATGTTTGTTGTGAATTGTCAATAATTGGATAATTTATAACATGTTAGACTATATAAATTTAAATTTATAATTTTTAAATATTTTTGTGATTTTTAAACAATTTTATAATATTTTATTTTTATAAAATAACAAGTTTCAATTTTAACACTATTCATTTATTTGAATTTAAATAAACAATATACCGAAGATATGTTCGAACTAAAAGATTTAATAGATTCATAACATGTAATATTTATCTAAAACATTAGTGGGGAACATTAAATAGTTCATATATTATTTATTTTATTATTTGTAAACCCATTTATTTGGATTATCTCTTAATAAAATAATTACTACAAAATTTTTGTATAATTATTTAATTTAATTATTTGTTGCATAAAAATTAAAAATAAAATCCTATGATGAATATAAATCTATTAAATTTCCAAATAATACTTTTACTCGAATTTATCATCTTAAAATCACAATATTTAAATTGTTATGTTTATTAAATTATGAAGGTGACAACTTTGGCATCATTTAAAATAAAATAATATAAGTGTCATAATTGCTTTTATAAGGCTCAAAATGGTCAAATATTCGACCATTGGATGGTTAGGGTTTAAAGTTACATGACCAATAAGTTTTGGTCAGGGTTTTGTGCCTTTTATGATCACTATTAGTTTAATAAAAACAATATTCTTGATTTTTCACTAGATAAACAATTTCTGTATCACTATTGTGTCACAGTTAATGATAGTTATTTAATCCCTGAAAATTATAAATAAATTCATATGATGTAGATACTTTTATTATCATTCTGAAGAATATTCATGATCGATGTTTCATGATGTTTATCACTAAATTAAAATTATTATACTTATAATATTTAAGAAACTCACATGTTGTCACTTTCTTTGGTTTTAATAATAATTAAATTATGTTCATCGAAAAAAGTCCATTAAATGATTCTAATCTGACCCTTAGGTGATATGGGTCGACTTCGTAGTCATCCAATAGGATTTTGAAAGGTGTTAGGGTAATTTTATAATCTTATATTTACCCTTAATTACCCGATTTACATTTAACTAAGGTAAATAAAATTTACCGTAGTTACTATTCATAATGCTCAAAAATAAAAAGTAGCTTATTAACATAATTTGGAGCCACTGATTCCAAATATAGAATCCATTTTTTCAAATTCAATACACAAATGTTGCAGATATTAAATTAAAATTAATCCCGTTGTCGAAAGAAAATGGGTTTTTTATTTAAAACATTGCAAAAGATTGAATTGATTTAACCTACGAATTCAAGGTAAAATCAATGCTAATGACATACATTATATTAAATGGTAAAAATATATTCTATTTATACTTTAAATACATTAAATATTATAATTTAACCATATAAAATAATACGATGAAAGAAGGTGTTTTTAATTAAAATATATCGTGTTTTTACTATTCATTAAAATATGAAAGTTATCGGAAAAATATCAAAACATTATCCAATGTAAATTTTTATATCGTGATTCAAAATAAGAATTTTAATTTGTCAAATTGAACTTATAAACATTTCAAAAACGAGATTTATTTTATGTGCGCCATCAAAAGGCGGCAAAACTGCATTTTTTGAAAAATACTTATTTTACCCGAAAAATTTATTTTGTTCACATAACCATGTTCTAGAAAATGTGTCAGATAAAATAATAATGTTATAACATTCAAAATTTAGTTAATAATATTCATAATATCTAGTTCATAATAATAATATATCGTTGTTTAGTAAAACCCGGTATTCCGTACAACACACGCTATCAAGGAAGGTCGTGATTGTGTGTAATGCAAGCCAAGTCAGGGTTGTGTGTAGTGCACGACTCCTTTGTTATTGAGTATAACAAAATACATTGAATATGTTTATATATATACTAAATGTTGCGTAAAATAACTACTATCAAACAAACATGAAATTTTGTGTAACACGATCCAAGATTAGTGTTGCATATACTGCAAGCTAACAGTGTTGCGTATAGCGCAAGATAATCTTGGTGTAGCGTACACCACAAGATATGAAATAAATTAAAGAGAATATATCTTATAAAATCTCTGGTTGTTACATTCTACCCCCCTTAAAATGAATTTCGCCTTCAAAATTCGTTGTGGTTATAAATCGTTTACTATTCATAGAAACCCACATTGTAAAAAGGAAAACTAAAACATCATTTTAAAAAGCGAAGTATGAAACATATTGGTTACCCAAATTAACTCATCACTGAGTTTCCACGTAAGAGAACATAGGTGAAAATATGGATATGGAAGAAAAATCTAACAATCATGTTTTGATGGAGAGTGGTAGAGAACATGGCTATGAAAAAGCCATCAATCACAAATCCATAAATTTGTGATGATCTAAGGTACCATCTGATTCATCGTATATAAGAGCCCTAGGACAACATTTTTGGTTTTCAAGATCATTTCCCTAATGTTGATGAATTAAAAGAAATACTTACATGATATTGGTACAATCTCACCGTTGTGCATGATTTGAACAATTTCCACATCATCTCTTAAAGAAATGAAGTTGAATTTGTTATTCGTGAAGTGTTAACAGATCATATGATAGAATGACGGGTCATTCCATCTGTTTCAAACAAAAGGTTAGAAAAAGTTACCCAATATACATAAGTCCATCTATGGTGAGGTTAATCATATAAAATTCCAAAAATGAACTTATACTTCATATATCATACCTCTTAATAAAATTAAACTAGTTTATACTAAATAGGGACTTCCTGTAGGACATTGGTAGGCGATAAAGGCATGTCGCACTTCAGTTGTGGGTTCGATTCCCATAGCCTTGTCCGAAATGACGGGTTGTTGCCCATCCTGCAGGTTGTCCTTTTTCTAAAACTACATTATAAATAATATATATAAAAAATTCTATCCTTGAACAATACTAACTTATGTCCAACATAATTACTCCAATCTTTAGGATTATCCAAAATACATATGTCCAATCTCATGGTATAAAGAAAACGATTACATAAAATATCGTCAACCAAGCATGTGAATACCATCATTTATCCCCCATATTTCTTGTTGGTCATATTCCAATCATGTGAATACCTTAATCATGTATTTTCTTGAAAAATGAATACCCATTAAACCTTAGTGAAAACATAAATGCTGTCAAAAGTTAAAACTTTCCACATAACCAAATCCAAAAATTCTATATACTCAAACCATGATATAACCTTCTCCTTATATCAGTCATGAGCTCATGAATACTATCAAACATTTAATTTTTCTCCTTATCCCTTCATTATGCGCAAATCATTTACTTTCCAAAAAATATATGAATAACCTTTCATGGTTACTGGTACCACTAATCATACAATTTCAAAACATAAGGAAAGGAAAAAGTGTAACAATCCTTAGATGTCTCTTTATTCCATAGTACCATGAGATTACTTATACAACATTACACTTGATAAAAATGTAATCATTCCGCTACCTTCTTAAACCATTGATCGAGCTTCAACAATTCTTTTATCTCACATATAATTTGTAGTCTCTTCATCATCATCAACATAAATACTACCCATACGACCATACTGATTCTCTTCATGAAACTTTCCCTTAGGGAATTGGTTTTCATAATGCCCGTACATTCCACATTTAAAACATTTAACCATTATTGATGTCGTATCAATACCATTATCCACATCCATGGTGTTAACTAAACCTTTTACTTTGCACTTACTGGCTTTGTGTCATTCTTTTCCACACCCAAATCATCTTCCAGTTCCTTTGAAATATTCTCCTTGATGCCTCTTCCCACATGATTTACATAGGGGAAATTGAACTTTCTTTCCTCTATGATCATCATGAAACTCCAGATTTCTCTTATTAGGCAATTCAGGAAACATACCAAATTTGAGTTTATTGATCATATTATGAGATTTCTAATTCGGAATAATAATGATTTTTGGACATCCAAATCCCATTTCATTTGGTTTCTCATGAAGAATATCATTCCATTGTCCATGATATCCTCCATTATCGTGAATCATCTTGTTTCCAGCCATTTTCTAAAACCTAAAAGGAATAGTGTGAGAGACAGAAATCATAATCAAGGGGGAGTAAATTCAATATCTAACATCTTAGGATAGATTCTAATATCTTTACCATAGTTCTAGGACTATATCCTATACGTATACTTATCCTTAGGGACATCCCTAAACATACCTTAGAAATATCTCTTGGGATCTCACTAACGTTTTCGCATCCTAGTTTCCAAAGGTTAACTAAACCTTTCCTCTGATACCAACTGTAGAGACCCGAAACTTGACATACATGGACATTACATTAATTTTTCGGAATACCTAATACATAACAAAAAAACACACAAAGACCGTAATAGTTTAGTGTCTTTGGAAACTCGAAATATAAACAACTAATCAAGTTGAAAGATCTTCAACATCTCCCATAACGATCTTCCCCTTTTTGTTTCCTTACCTAAAACCTTTATTTATTTCCTAGGGAAAAATAAAACATAAAAAGGGTGAGCTCAAAGGCTCAGTAAGGGCAATCATAGAGAACATAAAACAATCCATAAAGATTTGAAAGCAAAAACTTGAACATGAAATATAAACATTAAAACCTTCAGCAAAGACCTAAATCTTGGAAGTATGTAAGGCATATATCATAAAGGAACATCAATCATGATAAAATACCATGGGAATAAAACATGTTATTGTGGAGACCATTCAGCACATGTTATGATTTCCATAGGAGCCAAGTCATTGCTGCCAAGACCATCTTAGTGGACAATGTCCCTTTCTGAATCGAGTTCACTCCTCGTTTCAGTCTTGTAACACTGAACCGGATTAACTTACCGTTCCAGCCTTGTCTATCTCATGAGATATAAATCTTTACCCAATGCATTGGAGGGAGATATAGGTATCACTCATCTCATAATTAAATCATTCTTACTTGTGCCACAAAATAAACATTCATCATTCATAATAACCCAATAAATAAAATGGGTTTCATAAACATCATCCCATCATCACATAATCCATATAAAAGAAATGGATATCATTTCATAATAAGAAAAGTGAAACCATGTACATAACAGACACATTATAGTTGAAACACACACATATGAAATAATTTCATCTTAGATGGAAAATGGTTTTGATAAAACACTTGAAATGAATTCTTGAGGAAAATAACCTTTCTTCTTCAAGATCATTTTCTTTTCAAAAAATGAAATTCAATTTTAAAAGAAAAGGATTTTGTTGAAAATAATCATAAAATCATGTAGAGTAAGCTTCATGAAAATGATGCGTTATGAAGCCGTAAAAATCTTTTCACACCATATAAGTTAAAAATAACATTCTCCTCATACTTTTGTCGGAAAAGTCAAAAAAGTTCCTCGTAACGTAAACAAAAGAAATATTCCTTACATACCATGTAGTAAAAGTCAAAAATGGGTAAAAATGACTTTAAACATACATGAAAACACTTTTATAAAACATGGACAAGGATGATATAAATAACCCCAGTAAATACTTAAGAATAAGCAATCTCGGATAAAAATGAGATTTGCAAAATTATCCCTTACCTTGTGTCTGATATGCTTCGTATGTATCCGAAACTCCTGTATAATGATTTAAATAATGTCATTGACTTATTACAGAATCATATTCATTGTTATTATATCATATATGGCTCACTTATGACTTTATATTACCCGTTCTTTTGTAAATTCCATGTTAAAGAGTGTTTTGGGAAAAATATTTTCATTTGTCGTTCATGTTTTAACTTGTAATTATTCATATGATTACTTAGATCATGATTAATTACATCCAGAATGTAAAACAAGATTTATATATAACATATATTAAGAATATACATATATATAATAGATCGATAAATGTAAAGAAATACACCGTTCATGGAGACGGTAGGTCGTACGTACGCATGAACGCTGTTTTCGTTTCCTTATTGAATTGAATGGAATTAAGAATAAGACATAAATATATATGTACATAAATCCAGTAGCATTATTATTTCATATATTTCATTATTACTTATCATATATACTTTATAATCATTCTGGAATTTTTAACATGGAAAATGAATCGCATCGCGTCGTGGAGACGTTAATTCATACGTACGCACGAGTGATGATATCATTCCCATGTAATTGTATTGGAGTGTATGTATACTATTTAAGAATCAATATCACTTTAAAATAATCATATATAGTCATTATTTACACCATTATACCCATCCATGTAATGTGGTGGTGGAAAATAGATTACACCACAGCGTGGAGACGGTATTCCGTACGTACGCACACGCGGTGATTTCATTTTATGTAGGATGGATATATGGTGAAATAGGGTTGTTTCATACATATAATAAAATATCAGTATATTATTGATACTGATGTTATTAATTCATAATGAAAAAACCAAATAATAATAAGTAGAAGTAGAAATAAAGTTGAAAGAATCGGTAACGGACATTACCTCTTCTTTGAAGCGCCTCTTGGAGACCTCCTCTTAGGGCACTAACATTGGTCTTTGAAGAAGACCAGGACCTCTAGGATGTTTCTAGGGAAGTGGGGAAGTGAAATGGGCAGGGGTTTTCCGATAATGAAGGCTCAAATTGGTGTGAGGAGGAGAGGGAGGAGGTGCCCTTTGATAAGGGAGGAGAGGGGCACCTTTGGAAATATAAGAAATATTAGTTTATATTAAATCCAAACCCCACATAAAAACTTCCAAAATGACTCATATCCGAATATTAGATGAGATAGGGTTGTAATATCATCATCCAATATAATTTGGATGTGTTAGGAATTTATTTTAAACATTATCAACTTGATTTATCCTTATTTAATCAATTTAATTTTATTTGTGGTAATAATATTCTAAATTTTAAATTATAACATATAATTACTTTTTTGTTGTGAATTGTCCATAATTGGATACTTTATAACATTTTATACGATATTAATTTGAATTTATAATTTTTAAATATTTTTGTGATTTATAATCAATTTTATAATATGCTATTTTTATAAAATAACAATAGTGTCAATTTTGACACTATTCATTTATTTAAATTTAAATAAACAATATACAGAATATATATTCGAACTAAATTATTTAAAAGATTCCTAACATGTCATATTTATATAAATCATTAGTGGGGAACATAAAATTGTTCATATAATATTTATTTTATTATTTTTAAAACCATTTATTTCGTTTATCTCTTAATAAAATAATTACTACAACATTTTTGTATAATTATTTAATATACTTATTTGTTGCATAAAAATTAAAAATAAAATCCTATGATGAAGATAAATATATCACCTTTCACAATAATACTTTTACTCTAATTTATCATCTTAAAATCACAATATTTAAATTGTTATATTTATTAAATTATGAAGGTGACAACTTTGGCATCATTTAAAATAAAATCATATAAGTGTCATAATTGATTTTATAAGGCTCCAAATGGTCAAATATTCTACCATTGGATGGTTATGGATTAACTTTACATGACCAATAAGTTTTGGTCAGGGTTTTGTGCCTTTTATGATCACTATTAGTTTAATAAAAACTATATTCTTGATTTTTCACTAGATAAACAATTTCTACATCACTATTGTGTCACAGTTAATGATAGTTATTTAATCACTAAAATTTATAAATAAATTCATATGATGTATATAATTTTATTAACGTTCTGGATACTATTCATGTTCGAAGTTTCATGAAGTTTATCACTAATGTAATATTATTATACTTATAAGATTTAAGAAAGTGACAAGTTGTCACTTTCTTTGGTTTTAATAATAATTAAATTATTTTCCTAGAAAAAAGTCCATTAAATGATTCTAATCCGACCCTTAGGTGATATGGGTCGAATTTTTAGTCATCCAATAGGATTTTGACCGGTTTTATGTTGATTTTATAATATTATATTTACCCTTAATTACCCGATTTACCTTTAACTAAGGTAAATAAAATTTACAATATATACTATTCATAATGCCCAAAAATAAAAAGTAGCTTATTAACATAATTTGGATCCACTGATTCAAAATATGGAATCCATTTTTTCAAATTCAATACAACAAAGTTTCAGAAATTAAATTAAAATTAATCACGTTGTCGAAAGAAAACGGGTTTTTTGTTTAAAACATGCAAAAGATTGAATTGATTTAACCTACGAATTCAAGGTAAAATCAATGGTAATGACATAAATTATATTAAATGATATTAATATATTATATTTATACTTTAAATCCATTCAATATTATAATTTTACCATATAAACTAATACGAAGAAAAAAGTTGTTTTTAATTAAAATATAGCGTGTTTTTACTATTCATTAAAATATTAAAGTTATCGGAAAAATATCAAAACATTATCCAATGTAAATTTTTATATCCTAATTCAAACTAAGAATTTAATTTTGTCAAATTGAACTTATAAACATGTCAAAAACTTGATTTAATGTAGGTGCGCCATCCAAAGGTGGCAAAACTGCATTTTTTTTAAAATACTTATTTTACCCAAAAAATTTATTTTGTTCACATACCATGTTCTAGAAAATGTTTATGATTAAATAATAATGGTATAACATTCAAAAGATAGGTAATACTATTCATAACGACTAGTTCATAATAATATTATAATAATATATCGTTGTTTTGTAAAACCCAGTATTGCGTACAACACACACTATCGAGGAAGGTCGTGATTGCGTGTAATGCAAGACAAGTCAGGGTTGCGTGTAGTGCATGACTCCATTGTTGTTTCATATAAAAAAATACATTTAATATATGTATATATATACTCAATGTTGCGTAGAATTACTACTATCAAACAAAAATGAAATTGTGTGTAACACGATCCAAGATTAGTGTTGCGTATACTGCAAGCTAAAACGGTGTTGCGTATAGCGCATGATAATCTTAATGTAGCGTACACCAGAAGATATGAAAGAAAATAAAGAGAATATATCTTATAAAATATCGGGTTGTTACAGATAAAGTTTAACATTATGCGGGACGGGGTAGATATACAGTTTAACGTCATGTGGAACAGTGGCGGGATACAATTAAATGTCATGCGGGGCGGGGGTGAGATACAGTTTAGCGTCATGCGAGATGGGGGCGAGATCCAGTTTAACATCATGCAAGACATGGGCGAGATACAGTTTAATGTCATGTGGGACGGGGGTGAGATACAGTTTAACGTCATGTGTGATAGGGGTGATGTCATGTTCGATGCTTACTCTAAACCCACGTGAGTCATACTTTGTCTGAGAAACAATAGGTGGAAAAGGCCTAACGTCCATGTCACGAAAGGTGCGTCTGTGGGAAGTGAAGAGGGGCTTACATGTTGAGCAGCCCAGGGAGGGAAAGATTGGGACTTACTCCAAGATGGAGGCCCAATGGCAACAAAGCTCAGCGGGAGAGGGATTTGAGACCAAAGAGAGATAGATCCATGTTCCCTATCATGCCCTCAGCTGGCCTTGGCACTGAGTAAGTGAGGAGGAGCAGGGGTTCTGCCTCCTACAAGAAAAGCTAGGGTCTTACACCGAGGTGGTTTCCCTTCCCTACGAACAAACGCCAATCCAAGAAGGAGAATATCAACCCCTATAGAGACCAGGGGGCATGGAGAATGCCCAAGGCAGGCGGACCTTGAGTGTGAGGCACGGGATCATGTCACAATTTAACGTCATGTGTAGAGGATGAAGGTGCTTGGCAGTTTAACATCCTGCAGCTCAGACAAGGTGGGTTTTCTCCACAGCCCTAGAACTTACATAACCGGTACCCTCTACTCCTTGTGGGAGGGAAGACATCATAATTTTCGTACTGAGGGTGTTTCACAGAGCGAACCATCGAGGGGTCCATATTAGCATGGATATGTGAAGAAGCAATAGACATTAGTGTGCCTATGTGAAGAAGCAATAGCCATTAGCGTGCCTATGCGAAGAAACATTAGGCAAAGCAATGAAATGGGCCGTATCATCCAGTGGACTTTGAAATCACATCATGCAAACCTGGAGGGTCGCACAAGAAAAGAATTTACCAAGCAGGGGGGTCCATAGGCAGGGTCCATATGGATCTCTGTTGTTACCTGTGGCGGAGGGCACATGCGAAGGGGTGTGCTTCATGATGTGGGGTGCCTTAACCATAGCATGGGATGGAGGTGAAAATGGGAGGTGCTTCATGAAGTGGAATGGCATTCGCAGAGCACAACCTCACGGAGCAATGGTGCCTCATGAAGTAAAGTGTCAGGAAGCAATGTGCTTTGCGATGTATAGTGACCCTACATAGCATGTGGATCATGTGTATATGAAGGGTTTTTCACGAATCATAGATGCTCCGCAATGACCCGGGTCCTCTTGAGAATCCCCTTCCTTCGCAAAATCCCTTAGGCTTCGCGAGGGGAATCCCTCTTGAAAGAGGGGGTCAAAACAAGACAATAGGGAGGCACTTCATGAAGCCGATGTACCTTGCACAGCTCACGATTCACCGAGTGGAATACTACTTCGCGATTTGGGAGCTGGGAAGCCGAAAGGTTGTATTGTATGTCCTGGAGCACAAGGGGATCCCGATATTTAAAGGA
The DNA here is from genome assembly GCA_963277665.1 of Viscum album. Classification (NCBI taxonomy): domain Eukaryota; kingdom Viridiplantae; phylum Streptophyta; class Magnoliopsida; order Santalales; family Viscaceae; genus Viscum; species Viscum album. The sequence continues at coordinate 663,041,159 of OY728143.1, read as the reverse complement.
AAGAGGCGTCGCGGAGTGGATCTCACGTGGTGCGAAGAAAGGAATTGTGGATTCACAGTGGGCTCGTGAACTTCAAATGGGTTTGTGGAGAATCCCACCTCCTTTGCTTCGCGGTGGGCTTGTGAACGTTAAATGAATTCGTGGAGCCTCATGCCTTCTTTGCATTGTTGCAGGCTCGCGAACTTCAAAGGCGTTCACGGAGGCTCCCGCCTTCTTTGCTTCACGGCGGCCACGGTACTGGGGGGACTCCGCGAAGTGGCTTCGTCAGGTAGTCCATGGGGCCATCTATGGGCCTCCTCTTTTTCCTGAATTTTGGCGCCAATAAACGCCCCCTCATACATGGAGCCGTAGAGAGATCAAGGGTCAAAGTCTGAGGGACATTGCCAAAATCCTGGGTCGTTCGCGGTGCTGACTTGCGAAGAGGGATTGTGAGGCAGACATTGTACGTTCGGGTTGGGCGCGCCGCGAAGCTCTGAGCGGACTGGACGAGTCGTGAATCTCCGAAGGTCATCGCCTATAAATATGGGGTCTACCATCTGTTTTGTCCTTTCCCTTCTATGCTATCGTTCCTTCTTGTGATCTCGATTCGCAAAGCTCTGCATACTCCGCGTGTGATCTCTGCGAATCAGGTCTTCGCGGCGCACAACATGTCCTTGACTCCACGATCCGGTGTTGAACGATGAGGCAGCGCCCCCTTTAAATAGTCTTCGGGAGTGGCCTTCGCAAACACGCTTTGCCAACAATATTTGTGAACCAGACAAAGAAACATCACAGTTCTAGAACGAATGGCCCACCAAGAAGCTGCCCAGGGGGTCCATGCGGATGCCGCCTGCATGGATGAAATGGAGAGAAGTCTGGGGCTAGGAGAGCTAGTCTGGAGCCACTCGGACAATGCTTCTTTGGTGGAGCTGCTGTCATAGATCCAGAAGAACTACCCACGGTGTAGGGGGTAGCCCTTGTATGGCTTCGGGCTAGGGGATGATGTCTTCATCCCTGAAGGAGTCAGGGATGAGCTAGCTTACTGGTTCTGGAGCATGTCGTGTCAGCACCGATGGTTCAGGGCGCCCGATGGTCATTCCTGAGAGGATTTCATGCCTGTCATCACCGACAACCATTACAATCTTCTGAAAATATTGACCGGAGGGCATTGTAGCCAGAGACTCCCCCTCCCCTGTACTGAACCATCCATAAGGTGGTGCTGGGGAACCTAAAGAAGGGGTGGTCCGAGGAATGGGACCTGCGCCAGGGTGGAAAATTTGTTGACAATTGGGCTTGTGCCTATTGGGTAGGTGCCTCGTGTGAGGAGTTCGAGGTGGAGCTGATAAGAGTGGGCATGTATGAGGCAGCTTGTGCTTCCAAGTTCCATATATACCAACCGAAGCAGTTAATGCCAGAGTTGTTGATCCAGTGGTCACCAGGGACCAATTACTTCCACCTTCATCATGGGGAGGTCGGTATCAGCCTATGGGACGTGCATCATATCTCGGGGGTCCCGATACTAGGGGTGATGTACGATGAATTCCTCCCGGATATGGGTGTGTGGGAGGATTCAGAGCAGATGTCGTATCTGGTGATGGCATTGATAGAGCTCATGCCCGGGGAGGATAATTAGGCGGTGATGGATGTCCACATCAAGAATTGGTTCATGAAGTTTTTTAACTTCTTAGAAAATAGGAGGTTCCCAGTGAGGCCTCGAACTTGTGTGAATGGTGCCCAAAGTATGGAAAACTCATACTAGCAGCTGCTGGAGAAAAGCCAGTGGAAGACCTGGGGGTTTAGTGTCACCACTGAAGAACAACCAATAGTTAGGCTGGCGGCATTTATCACAGCTCTTGTCTTTGGTTGGATCCTGCCGGTGAGGGATACAAACATGAGAGTGCGGACAAAACACTTTCGTCATGGCATCAACTTTGGCGATATGAGGGAGGGTCAACCTGTGGATTTCAATGATCCCCAAGTTGTACAAAGTGTTGGGGCACATCAGTGAGGGGAAAAGGCCACATAGGATATGCAGGCTGTTCAACCTCCTGTATGGGTGGATGGTGGTGCACTTTAGGGGGATCTACGATTATCCGAACCCTACAACACCTCCAGGGTCGAACTTCCATCCATATATCTTGAATGTATCGGGGATCTTCCCAACCATGTTGACCGCACCATCGATTTTAAACTGGGTTTGGAGGGTGGATGAATTCAATTTCCACCCATTCTCATTGCTAACAAGGGCCTTCACTGACGAAGGTCGGAGGAAAGAAGAGCATTGGGCCTACCTCCTAGCCTTTCGAGGTGGAGTCTTGGTGGCCCGGGTGGACCACGAGCGTCTCTTCAAACCATTCACCCTACACTGGTTTGGAATGAAATTCTAGTGCCTACAGCAGCTGACCCCGCAGGTCTATCTAGGGGTGCGCTATGAGGAGCACCTGTGCGTGATGAGGCAGATGTGGCTCATGTTCGCACGGGAAGACAGGAAGATGCGGAATGCACTACCTCCATCGACCACCATCCTTGGGCTGGTAAAAGAATACATCCAGAGCTGGGAGTCAGCCTATCCAAGGTAGATTCTGAAGCTGCCAACCGTCTTGGTCACTGAGGGTCAACTTCCTCGAGCTTGGGGCCGATGCCAGAAGATGTCAAGGGCGTCCCTTGGTGGTGGGTCTACTGTAGCAGCAACTCTTGCCCCAGTTGAGGAGGGAGTAGTGGTAGCAGATCCGGCGGTGGTAGCGGAGCCAGTGGTCCCAAGAGAACAGAGTCATCCAGAGCGGCGGCCACCGAGGGGATTCCGCAGGATTTCTACTCAGGCCCCGGGGAAACAGCTATTCCACATTGACATGCCAGAGAATGCTATCTTCTTGGAGGCCTGGGACATCTGGGAAGTCAACCGGCAATTCCTCGGCCCATCTGTGTTATGGTAGCACCTTAACCACCTTGGGATGGACTTGCTGGGAATTGGCCCTATTAGGGCTGGTATTGCGGTATCCCTGGTAGAGGCGGAGCCAAACATAGCCGAGCTGGAATACTTCATCCACTCTCGGGGTGCCCTGCACCCAATGATAGACCGAATCAGGGTGCTGTTGGGTCGTACAGTCCCTCCGCAACTGTCATCCGCTGACCTAAGGGAGCGCTTCCCCTTGCAAGACAAATCAAACGAGTCTTCCTGGGGAGATGAGGCTAGTAGAGAATGTCTGCCAGAGGAGGGTGAAGTCGGCGATCAGTCCTCAGATCTTGATGATTTCACAGAGGCTCTCGAGGTAAAATCCCAGGTTCCTTCTTCAGAGTCTGCCCTTAAGTTACTATGGATTCCTTATAAGCATTTGTACTGTGCAGGAGGACCTTGTGCATAGACTTCATTCTCACCCCTCAGTGGGTGCCGACACGGGACCTTCAGGATCCAAGCTCGTGGTTGCATCAACTTCTATGTCTGGCAGGGCTAGCACAGTCGAGGTGTCTCCCCTAGAGTCTCCAGACCATCCAACTATATACGGGGGACCACGTCTTGGGGTTCCGACGACATCAACCCAAAAGCGAAAGCAAGGATTTGACCTTTGTAAGTATTCTCTACCAAATGCACAACCGCCATCCCCTGACCACATTAACTGAAATTCACATCCCTTTCTTGGCATATACAGTCCTTCACTTGGGTTGGGCTGCTGCAGCGAAGTTGGTCGGGGCTTCTGGTAGCGCCCTTCCTAGGGGCATGCAGATGGTCATGGAGGGGATCATCCAACCTGACCGAACTGTAGCACTTCTGATTATTGGCGGTGGCACTAGTGGGACTGCGCCTATGATTATAAAGGTGGTATCCGATGATGATGATGAACCAGACGATTCATGCCTCGCCACGTCTGACCCAATGCCAGATGTGGAACCGGCTGAGGGGTTCCTGAGGGAATTCCCTGCATACAAGCCTACCAATCACACCGACTTGGACGAGACGGCCTCTGACGAGGAGGACACCAAAATAGTCCATTGCCGATCATGGAAGCTGATCACGCGCTTCATCAATAACACCCCCCAAGTGCTATGGTTAGATGAGATGGAGAGACTTCGCTCGCGACTGCACGAACTGTGTGTTGGGAGAGTAGATGCTCAGTTTCCTCCCATGCTCATCCAAAATATTATGGCAAAAAGATTCGGGATTATTACCGTGTCCTTGGTGTGGGTTAGTAGAAGAGGAAGGCGATAAACATCAAGAGGTTCTAGAAGGCTGAAGATGAGGTCTAGCAGCTACAGAATCAAGCGGATGAGCACTTGACCTCCATCAATGTGCTATCTGATCTAATATCACGATTGAAGGCCTAGCTGGCAGAAGCCGAAGAGGATCTGAAGCGAGCTTCTATGGAGATGATCGCAATCGGGGCCAACGTGGAGCGGGCCCAGATTACGGCCATCGAATTGCGCCCTCTCCCCTCTGAGGAGGAACGGGAGGTGAACAAGCGGCAGCAACTCCTGGCCACCACCAGCCAGAGGGTGGTGAAGTTACAACGTTCCTTCGACCCGGTCAATCCGTCCATGAAGGGAGTCAACCCTCGGGTACTGTAATGGTTACAAACCCCTAAACATAATTTCATGCTTTGATTGTCTGAATGTCGTAGCATGCATTAGTTTCGTTGTTTACATTGGTTTACTATAACCTTGTGATGTTTGTGGAGCATCCAACGTCTATTCCCTAAGCTCACATGGGTCAGGCCCGATGTGTGAAATAAGGGATGGTCACCTCATCACACCATCCAAACGTAGGAGTGCAAACTATGCTTCGGGAATCCAGGTTTTGGACAACCAGGTCAAGTTTCCGAGAGATGGGAGAGACCTGACTGGAGAATTAATCTCTTAGAACAGCCAAATTACTGTTTTTCTAGTGTGCCCTTGTGCATGAACGGTGTAACGCCAGGGGCACTGAAATCGATCCGAATAGATAGTAATGGGAGATGTGAATCACGATACCCAGGGTTCAGAACATTGTGGGGGTGGCGTGACAATAAAGAATGGTTGTTTTCCAGATTTGAAACACAATATTCTTATTATGTTAGCCTGGAGTGGGGATAAGAAATTAGGGTGGACCATTGACCATGTTCGAAAGACAGGACCAAACTCAAAATTTCATCTGTTACTCTTCCAGAACGTTGGCCCAAGACAATAGGACTGCCATAGGCATAACATCCATACTATTAGGGGGTTCCTCCAGATGTGAAAAAGGATGAGATTCTGAATATGGGGCATGAAAAACATGGAATGAGGAGTGATGGCTTGTTCAAACCGAATCCAACACTATCAAAATTACGCCACTGTGGTGGGAGCACAATAGATGGGCACATCAGTCTGATAATGGATCATTCGTTCTTTTTGGCTGGACTTCTCTGGTGAGTGAGTCGTCACATCCCAATGTCCTTTTGGGTAATCCCGAACTTGTTCAGGGAAAAGTTGCAGATACATGATTCCCCACAAGGGGTCAGGCCAGGGGATGGAAATGAGGAGGAACTAGAAATTATGATTCCTAGAGCAGGACCCTGGGAAAAATATCGGGGTGTCTCTACGTATCCCATGAGGTATGGAATCAAGCCGTAGGTAGTTATGGATGCACAATTTAACATCATGCGGGACGATGAGAATCCTTGCTGCGCCGGTGTACACCCTAGCAAAACTACTAAGCCCACCTGAGTCGTGCTCGATGTGGGAAACAAGATGTAGTGGTGGGGCTTTCCCAACATAGGAAGGAACATGTTAGGATGAATGGAAGCTCGGAAAATACTGGCCCCATGATGCCAACTCGTCCATGTAGCACACCTAAATGCGCAAAGAGATAAACACGAGTATGTCAGAATTCCACATGAACATGAAGAAGTGGAACCGTGTGAATCATGATGCTCAAAATCTGGACCACAATGATGGCGGCATGATGATGGAGGATAACTATTGACTGTATCAGAAATGCAGTATCCACATCACATTATCCTAGAATGGGGACAGACAAATGAGGGTCAACCATTGACCATGTTCGAAACACGGGACCTGTCACAATTGTCGTCCATGATCCTTAGGGACGTTGGCCCGAAATGGTAGGAGAGACCTTAGGCCTAGCATCCATACCATCTGGGGGTCCTTTCGGGTTTGGAAGATGATGAGGATCCAAATAGCAATGTCACGAATCATGGAGATGAATAAGGGGAATGTCCCCATGAAAATTCCACACTTCGTGCTCTTTGTCAAACACATCTAAATATGACAATGAGGCATATTAGATAGAGGGGGTCGAGCCCCTTCCCATAGGGAGATCTTAGTTTAGGGTCGTAGAATTTGAACCATGGATGGGAGGAAACGCATGAGACTCATGGCGAGTAATTACAAAAACCCGACGTGAATGAGAACCTAGGGTTCCGACCACTTTGTGTTCCCTTGAAAGGATTCAGGTCGAGGGGCTGAAAGTGAGAGTTGAGCTGGGCTTGAGGCAAAGTGCACAGGGATTCCTACATACCCCATGAGGATGGGGATCAAGCTGCATGTAGTTCTTGAGGTGGAACAGTAAGGTACCAGCGTTAGGGAAAAGGGGACATGCGGTCGTGGCCCTCACACCTTGAGAAGCGGTATTTGATTAATTTTGTTTGTCCTTTAAGGTGAGTGGTTTTTTTTGTGAATAGATAGGCCTAGGGTAGAAGGCCCTAGCGTCTCCACAAGAATCAAGCCGTAGTAGGCATTGACAAATGGTACGGTGTTTGACCAATACCAAACATGGTGTCCCCTTGAGTGAGAACATCACGATGCAGTTCCATTTTTCGTCGTGTGGTCAGGATGATAATGTCACAGTTTAGGGTCATGTGATAGGACCAGGCGACATAGTTTAATGTCTTATGGCTTGGACATACAGGAATTCGCATGACGTGGTATAGCCTACTTGATGTGAATGAGTACATAATCCTACACTACATTTTATGGAATTCCGAGAAAGGATCCTCAGGCCAGGAGGCCTACATAGAGGTAAGAGGGAAAAGGGGAAGGAGAAACTAGCTCCCAACTGAGCTGTACCCGAAATTGAGATGTCTGGGTTGTCCTAAATATCCAATTAGGATGGGAATCAAGCCACACGTAGTTCTAGATGAGATCTTAGTTTAGGGTCTTAGAGACCGGACCATGGATGGAGTGAAAACCCTCCAAGTAAGTGCAGACCTCAACCCGATCCCTAAGCCCATGTGAGTTAAACTCGGTGTGGGAAACAAGGGAGGAAGATTTTTTTTGCAATACCTAGAATGCACACTAAAGGGAAGTTAGTGCACGACCCTGAATGAAGCCCATATCGCATCTTTGTTCCTTCTAACGCGTGGATGCACACTAATTAATAGTACTAAGAGTTTCGAAGTTCATCTTGGACATGATGAGGTGGAGAAAGATGTGGATCACGTAACCGACATTTTGGGCTTAACGGGGTAGGCGTGGTGATGGAGGATAGATGCTGACCATGTTTGAAACACTGTTCCCATATCGTGTTATCCTGAAGCAGGAACAACAAATGAGCATTGACCGCTGACCATATTCGCAACATGGGATTTGTATCGGCTTGTTGTCCGCGACCCTCGAGGACGTTGGCCCGTAATGGTAGGAGGGACCTTAAGCCTAGCATCCATTCCATTCAGGGGCCCTTTCGGGTGTGAAAGGTGATGGAATCCCTAATGAAGGGGAACACAAATCCTGAAATGTAGGTGGAAGCATGTCAAAGCAGAATAGAACATTCCAGGCGATGGGGGTACCCTTAGGAACATTGATGAACCACCGATAATGGGCGACAAGGGTGTTCAGTAGGGAGATGTACACGACGTGGTTGTTACAAGACTGACGTGAAAAAGGATATAATACCATTCCACTCCATATACTCTCCTCTCGGGGGAAGGGTAGGACAAGGGGACAAGGTGAAATGGAGGTTTCCATGTGATGGGGATGGACCCGAAGTCTAGACAATAGGGTGGTCCTACGTAACCCATAAGGGTAGAAATCAAGCCACACATAGTTCTTGAAGATAACCGACGGTAGGATACCCTAATGAGGGGGGAGTACGGCATGACGACTAACCAAACGTGATTGAGGACATAATTTCACACCACATTGTACACCTCGGGTAAGAACGTGGACCGGGGCCCAAGAAGGCCAACAGGCCTGAGGCTGGGCCTCAGCCTGGAAGGATAAGGTGCCTCATTTAGGGATGCGTACGACATAGTGAGCAACCCGACGTGAATGAGGAAAAAATTCCATACCACACCATACACTCCCATAAGAGTTAACCCAGCCCGAGGGCCTGAAAAGGCCGAAGGGCCTGATAATTGGCATCGCCCAGAGAGAGTTCGTTTCTTGTAGATAAAACAGGGTAGACTGAACCACTACACTCAATGTTTGGGACATCTTGGTGCGACCCTAATGATCCAGGACAACTATTGACCAAGTTCGAAACACAACTTCTCTAATGTGACCTAAAACTAGTGCAACAAATGAGCATCGACAGCTGACCATAATCAAAACGCAGGACTTGTATTAGCTTGTTGCTCGACATCCTCGAGGGTGTTGACCCGAAGTGGTAAATGAGCCCTTTGGCCTTGCATCCATACCATTTAGGGGCCCTTCTAGACGGAGAAGGTGATGGAATCCCAGTCAAGGAGTGGGTGAAGCACAGTTGTACCCATCTATAAAAGAGGCGAACATCTCTAGGGATTGAGACGTATGGTCGGATCAAGGTTAGCTCGACGTGAATTGGGGGAAAGTTTTCACCCTTGCAATACGTCTTGACCAAAGGGGGAGATTATGGTGTTTGGGTTGGGCCAATAGACAAAATGTCCCAGCTTTCCTACGTACCCCATGAGGATGGGGATCAAGCCATACGTAGTTCATGAAAGCCATGCATTTTATCGTCGTGTGGTGACGAAGTGGGTGGATAGAATAATGGGAGTGGGCACGTGGTGTGACCATTATAATCCTTTTATGAGTGGGGCTAAGGAAGCATTCACCATATCATGCGATGATCCTCCGAGAAAGCTATACGTTGTGGGAATAGTCAAATAGAAGACTTCAAGATGGGCCCAAGATGAGGTGTTTGAGCATTCCTATGTATCCCATGTTGATGGGAATCATGCCATACATAGTTCTAAAAATGCAGTATAATGTCATGCAGGACAATGCACAGTTTAATGTCTTGCAGGACCGGACAATTTAAGGTCATGAAGGACCAACGTGTAGTTTAGGGTCATGCGGGACCACATCGGGCTCAGGAAAAGTATTTCTTGATGAATTCGGCATTAGTGGGAGGTGTTATACACTCATCATCCATGTTCACCAAAGAGTATGCTCCATTGGGGTAAACCCTGTAGACTATGTAAGGTCCTTTCTATTTGGGCTCCAACTTGGGTGGTTTCCTGCCAGGGATCATTGGCACTCGAAGGGACAATACCAGGTCACCATGCAAAAAAGAGCAGTGGCGAACCATCTTATTGAAGGCTCTAGCTATCTTATTCTGATGCCTTTCCAGATTGTGCAGGGCATAGAACCTATTCTCATCAAGTGATTAAAATTAAGCTATATGGATTTAAGGAAACTTATATGGCTCTTGCTAGTCATAGACCGCAGTGCATAACGATTTCAGCTAGATCTTGATGGGTAGGATGGCCTCTTCCCCGTACACAAGGGAATATGGAGTCACCTGGGTGGAATTGCGAGTCATCGTCCGATAAGCCCAGAGGGCATTGGGGAGCTTTTCCAGAAAACTCTTTTTATTCTGTCCAACCATTTTCTGCAAAATGTTATAGAGGTTTTTGTTGAACTCCTCGATCTTCCCATTTGCATGTGCGTCATAGTGGGAGGTATGGTTCGAACGGATATTGTACTTTGCATAGAATTTCTCCAGTTTGGCTACTCGGAAGATGGTGTCGTTATCAGTGAGGATAGCTTGAGGGACTCCAAACTGGTGGATGATATTAGAACACACGAAGTCAATGATGGAATGAGCCTTGACATCATTGAGCAGAACCAGCTATACCACTTGGAAAAGAAATCTGTGGTGGTCAGGATGAACCTGCATTGGCGAGCTGTCGTCGGTGGATATGGTCCCACGACATCGAGTCCCCACACCGCGAATGGCCAAGATTAATTGGTGGAGTGGAGAGGTTAGGGATGCCAATGTGGGAATTTAGCATGAACTAGGCATGCATGACATCTCCTGGAAAACATGATACAGTCCAGGATCCTAGAGGGCCAGAAGTAGCCCAGTCTTCGGATTTGAGGGGATAGCGTCATCCCTTCTTGGTGGGCACCATAGGAACCGGCATGAACATCTTTCATGACCTGTGGAATCTCGACTCCTTAGATGTAACGGAGGAGAACACCCTCGAAATCGTGATTATAGGGGATCTGCTCAAGATTGGGTCCACTCTGAAGGGTAAATTGCAGCGTATGGCATCAGATTCGCTCGTGCTCAGCCCGATTAGCTCCGAGGCAACCATTTTGGAGATTCTCAACAAAAGGGGCTCTCTAGTCAGGAAACTCTCCAATCACCGCATCTGAAGATCCTAGCAGTCCTGACATATAGGATTAGGCAGTAAAATGGCTTACTCATAGGCCCTCGTCATCCTCTGCGGGTACGTGTGAAATGACACTTTGGTGTGCCACATTTATATTCATATCATCCTGCTCGGGCTCTGAAAGTGATGCAGATAAGCTGGACAATGTGTCCGCTCGACCATTCTATTAACGAGGGACATGGGTAACCTCTGGTCAAGAAGGGAACTGGGCCATTAGATGGAGGGTGCGCTCCAACATTTGTGCGATCTCTGGCTATCTGACAACATAGCCACTATTGACCTGCATGATTTCTAGATCAGAATCACCTTTCACATGAAAATGGGGCACATCGATATCTAGAGCTTTCTTGAGGCCATTGATAAGAGCCGCATACTCCACTTCATTGTTGGTGCATCCTTCTGACAACATGAATGAGTACGACATGACAGCTTGCACTGGGGTGATAATGAAGATACCCAGGCCTACTCTGTTGAACCTAGGATCATTGAGCCTCCTACTGATGGGGCTCTCGGAGGCACCATCAAAATAAATTTTCCAACATGGGATGTCTTGATCGACTGACAGGATTGCCTCATCAGGAAAATCCATGTCCAGGTACTGGTCTGCGAGGGTTGGATGGGCGACTAGAAAGTCATCCAATTCTTGCCCCTTGATAGCCTTTTAGGGCACGAACCTAATGTCGAAATACTGGAGGATCACCGCTCAACGTGCTAGTCGTCCAGTCAACATGGGGCGGTTCTGAATATACTTCCATGGGTCTTCCCGATAGACCAACTGTACCTCATGTTGCTGAAGGTAGTGCCACAATTTCTGCATAGAAAATACGAGCGCAAGGCGGCTCTTCTCTATGGAGGAGTATCTGGTTTCCGTATCGATGAGAATGCAGTTGAGGTAGTAGAGACCGTTCTCTGTCCCCTCATTGTTTTTCTGGGCGAGAAGGGCGCCGAGAGATCGCTCCACGGTGGTGACATAAGGAATTAGTGGATTTCTGGAGACGGGTGGCCTCAAGACTGGAGGCTGGAGCAGATACTGCTTGATTACCTCAAAGGCGGCCTGGCACTCTTTGTCCCATTCATAGGAGGATCCTTTCTTCATTATCTGAGAAAATCGATTACAATTGTCATCCAGATTCGCAATGAATCGGCATATGTTGGCTAATTAGCCTTGAAAACCTCGAAGCTCTCGGATATTGCTTAGAGGAGGCATATGGCTGATTGCCTTGATCTTCTCTGGGTTGATCTTGAAGCCTTTGTACCTAACAACAAATCCAAGGAACTTCCCAGATGTTACCCAGATGGCACATTTCAATGGGTTCATCTTCAAGTGGTAGGAATGGAGGAAGTTGAACACTTTCTCAAGGTCCTTGAGATGGTCAAAGCGCTAGCAAGATTTTACCACCAGATCAATCACATTGCACTCCACCAATGTCCGGAGGATTGGCTTGAATATGCAATTCACGGCCCGCTGATAAGTGGCACCTTCATTCTTCAGGATGGAGGGAATAACCTGGTAACAAAAAGTACCATGGGGTGCCCTAAAAGATGTATAATCCTTGTCCTCAGGGACCATTAGGACGTAATTATATCTAGAGTAACCATCCATGAAAGAGAGGGCCTGGAACCTACCATAGCATCGATCAACGATTCTGTCACCGGAAGGGGAAAATCATCCTTCGGACAGTGACGGTTATGATCTCGGATGTCGATGTAGGCTCTGATCAATCCATTCTTCATTATGACTAGAACAATGTTGGCTAGCCACATGGGGTACTAGACCTCCTTGACAATGTTGTTTTTTATGAGCTTGTCAACTTCAGCCTCTTCCATGGCACCATGAGAAGGGTGCATCTTTCTGGTAGGCCTCTTGAACCCACGCTGGTTTGTCGGGAGACCGAGGCAGTGAATGGATACCTGAGGATCTAGTCCCAACATCTCATCGTAACTCAAGGAAAACACGTCACGATATTGTTTAAGGAAGTCCACGTAATGCTGCTGCTCTTCGAGGGACATGGTGGTACTGATCAATGTGGGTCAAGGATCCGCCTCACTACCAAGGTTCACCTGTACCAGTTCATCGACCGTGGTAGAGACGCCTTCTTCAGTGGTGGGGGTGCATCCTCCAGATCTTCTTCTTCACTTGCCGGGGAGGTATTCCTAGTGGGTGTAGCTTCCCCTAGGTCGGAAGAACCTGACGGGAGGCTTCTACCATCCTGGATAGTAGTGGATGACGTATCAAGAGATTTATGCGCCGCTGAGACCATAGCGATGAAGGAAGTCAATCCAATCTCATCTGCCCTTCGGCCTAGGGAGACACGCTTGATGGAATCAAAGAAATAGTGGCACGTCGGCTTGAGCCGGTTAATTCTAGTCCGAAGGAATAGACATGTATGACATACTTCCACTTCCATGGTGTGGACATCCCGATACCGTTCAAGGGAAGGAGGTTCTGGGATCACCTGAGCCGGTTTTGTGTAGCAGTACAAGGTGATTTTCCGCCTTGACATGGACTTGGGAATATGCCTTCCTCTTGTACTAGAGACAACAAAAAATTGCCCCATGTCAGGGTTCGTGGCCTCCAATCGATGGATTGGGAAGACGTAGGCATCATCCAAACCTGCCCAGGGGTCACTTGTGAACGGGGTGGGGGGGGTCATCCTCACTTTCCAGAATCTTCTTATACTTGCTCTTGTAAAAGTCAGCGTCCAGATAACGGGCTTCACAAGAGGAAAAAAGAGATTCATCACCTGGGAGTACACCTACTCGACCATTAAGGGAGTACTTGAGGAACTGGTGAATTATGAGGAGACTACCGCATGCAGGTGGAGCCTTGGCCTACCCGTTAATGCATTATACGCGGTGTCTTGGGAGACAACCATGAACTCAATGTTGGAAAATACGCCACCTAACTAAGTCTTTAGATGGATCTTGCTGACTGGGGTCTACTCTGTCCTGTCATGTCCCTGGATCCTTTAATCGGAGGGAGTTAGGTCATCCTCGGATAACCCCATATTCTGGAGTGTCCATGTCGGGATAAGGTTGATCCCAGATCTGATGTCAATGAGACAATGGAGAACCTCCATGCCATTAAATTGGTTACTGATATACATTTGGCAGATGTGCCTCTATATGGGAGAGCCTTCATCCTCTCCGGAGAGTGAAATGATGTCCTGGCATTCGGTAGTCTCAACTGCTTCAGCATGAAAGGATTCTACAGCTGCTACCTCCATCTCAAACTCGAGGGGATCCATAATGACTCAAAGTGGTCCTTGTGCATATCTGACGATAGAAGGAGGGATTCAAGGATGGATAGCCACGCTGGGATGCCGACGAGATTCATGAGAACATTATACTTCCGTTCCAGGTGCGAAATTCTACTTACAAGAGGCTGTTTTTTGATTGGAGGCACGACAGGCCCTGTTGGTTGGGCTGGCGGCTGGCTGGTGTTTGGAACATTGCAGTGTTCACTATTCAATGTCTTAAGAGTAGCTACCGGATGAGGTCTGGATGACTGAGGTTGACCCATAGTGGGGCGAAGCTGGTCGCGTTATGTTCGAAGTGGCTCTGCCTGATCTAGTAGCACAAACGGTGGCGGAGGTGGTCCTAACAACACCAGATGAAAAGGCTGTGCGTGCTGAACTCTATGCTGAGCATGCTGCATGGTCTCAGTGGCATGCATGACCTCGCTAGAAGTTCCAACTGATGTGCCTTGATGACACAAATAGTCACAGCTTCACCGACGTTGGCGTCAGCTGGGGATGTTGGGGAGGTTCTCCTGGAGTTCCCCCTTATCAGGAGTCATATAGGGGTTTACCAACTCTATGGTGTTAACCAAAGCATACCCTTGACTTTATATTGATGAATCATGCACCACTGGGATGATTCTGTGACGAATACCCATCTCAGAGGGCATGAAGTCATCGAGAGTGCGGGACGCCGATGACAATGGCGGGGCGCGTTGGGTTTTCTTACACCACTGATGCTTTCTCTTCTGGAAAGAGGCCAGCTGAGATGATGATTCAGAGGTGGTGGTCAGAGCTTCTGAATGCTCCAGATGATTCAGGAATTCGCAAATGATTACATGGGCATGGGAAACCGTTTTACGAGCCATCCAGTCATCGTACATCTGGGATCCGTGGCTGGGCACCTACTACCACTCACCTTCACCATCGCTACTACTATCTGACCTCACAAAGACACCAGCCACTTATGTCGGGGCCTGGCCTAGCCTGAATATGTTTTTATCGACCTGGTCTTGGATCCAGTCCTTAAACACATAGTAATTCTTGAGGGTGTTCCACATAATTTGATTATTGGAGTAGTAGTTGGGGATATCGATGAGATTCGCCTCTACCGGACTTCGGCACTCAGGAAATCATACAATCCCCTCCTCTATGGCGCTACAGAAGTAATCAGGGACCTGATTCTCACTGAATGAGTATGTCTTGTGTCTACTTTCTGGATAGGGATCCCTTGGAGCCTGGCCTTGATGAGGAGCCAGAGGGACCTGTTGAGGAGGTGGACCCTGATTGTCCTACCTGGGCGGTGGTCGTGCATTATGTGGGAGGGCCTGCCGATTCTGAGGATGTTGAGGAGCTAGAGGTTGTGCATGAGGTGGAGGGCCTCTGCAAGGATTCTAGGCTGGTGCTACTGGTAGAAATTCTAGCTGCCTGGGGGATTTTATCTGGGCCATCATGGCGGGCTCGTCTCTGGAAGACCTCCTTGGTGGGATCATAGGGGGAAGCAGACGTTCCTTACTAGCCTATTGTAGAGCATCTTTGAGAAGCTGGGCCTTATCTAAGAAGTCTCTGAACCCTCCAGGATAGTTCTAGGTGATCAGGTAATAAACCAGTTCCATCTTAACATTCCCTACGCGCATCATCAATAATTGCTCTTGAGACAGTGGCATGTCGAGGGAGTATGTGAGCCCCATCCACCGGGCGATAATGTCTGCGACATGCTCATCATGCCCTTGTTTTCACTTTAATAGGGCTGCAATGCTGGTCTTCCAGGTGGTATAGCTGAACTGGAAGAGGAACTGTCTGCAAATGTCCTCCCAACTAGTCACGGATCTGATGGGGAGCTGGCTGTACCAGACAAACGTCGGACCCTCCTGCGTCTGAACAAAACAGTGGAGCGTGGCGGCCTCCTACTGCACTGGGGTCCCAAACATAGGCCCACACCTCGAGTTAAAGTGGGATAGATGTTACAGCGGGTCCCATGTCACTTTAAAGGGGGAGAATATGGGATTCCTGAAACCCGGGGTTGCCGACATATCATCTACCCATGCCGAGTATGGCTTGTCATCTGGTGGGATTGCCACCTACCGCATCTCCAATGCCTCAAGGTAGGCTATGAGTGCCCCCATAGGATCATCCAGGTGGGGGTACCTGTCTTGATGGGGATCCCTAGTCATGAGTGTGTTGTCAGGCTCTTCGACACGGTAGACGGGTTCAGTGGCTCATGGAGCAACTAGTGGAGCAACCTGTCTGGCAGTTGGGGGAACCCAGGCTGGATTTCTCAGATTACCGTGCCGTTCGGGAGGGTTTGGTGAGACGTACCACGCCATCATGCCGTGAGTTCCAACTTCATCCCTGTCCATGGGAGCGGTATGATCAGGGTTGCTCGGAGGCATCTCACCGAGGTGTAGTTGTTCTTTCCCCTAGTGCCCCATCCTAGGATCACCATAGTCAGGCTGTCGCTCTACAACACGTTCATCCAGGAGTTTTTTGCCCAACCTCTTCTTCTTAGCATGTTGCTGCAACAACGCGGCCTTCTTGGGGTCCTCCTCTATCTTCTGCACCAAGGGGGATGGGTCGGAGTTCTTGACAGCTCCGACTTGCTCTTTTCCCTTACCACCATTCCGGATGATTGCCAATGACTCAGTGGGATCAGGGAGACCTTGGAGGTTCCTCTACTGATGAGTGATCCTCCCTGATGGGTCTAACATTGGTGGAACACCCTCAGGGGGTATGTATCCATCGAGAAACTCCAGCTCCCCTTCTTTGTCCACGATGTCGACCATGTGGACCGTCACCCTTCTTGGGGGAATGTCCTCAATATCGCAAAACGAGGTGGGTTTCTGTTGAATAAGGCTTAAGAGGAGGGAAACATAATGCCCCCAGCCACTGACTTACATGTGGGGGGTAGCCTCCCTGATAATCATGTGGAGTACCTTGATACTATAAACGCATTGCTGCTGGTGAGCCTCACGGCGACCTGGTGACTCGGGGTGTCGGGCCACCAGGAGTGCGGCCAGATCGACTAGACAAAACTGCTCACTAATGTCTTAGAAATGCGTTTGGATCCTTGGATGAACCATGCGCTGATTACGGAGACCGAAATGCATCTCCTAGAGGGTGTAGTGGAAAAAACTCAACTTTTTCTGGGATGAGGGACTCGGGTATGCAGAAATCCAGCGCTGTTGTGGGCCATAACTTCTCGGGGAAGTGGCCCACTGCAAGGATGCTATAGAAGCTCCTCGACTCAAATTTTGGGACTGGCCCTTGATTTCCCCACTCACTAACTAGGGGTGGTTGAGGAACTGGTAGCGGTAGTGAGGAAAACAACTGGGATGGTAGGTTGGTCGGTGGAGAATACGACGAACGGGCTCACTGGCCACCGATTTTCGGGCTGTCCTCTGAAGAGTGCAGCTACCAGGATGCTACATCGCGGTAGGAAGAGCTAACAACTTTCATTCGGGGCTCAGTGGCCAGGGTTGCTGGTGGTGGGTCACGCCACTGCTTTCTTGCCATCTATCCCCAGAATATCTCTCTGTGATCTCTTGTGGAGGTAGAGAGTGCTTTCGGCGACGATGGTGGTGATTGCATGACCATAACCTACGGGGTCACCAGATTTTCATCCACCTAGATAAACCTACAGAGGGAAGCGCGAATCCTGTGGACCTCGCATTCTGGGATTACCAGGATGATGCGCCTTATCCCTATCCTGACCCTGGTCTCAGATGAGCGAGTGGAGGGTTCTTGAGCTGAGTCACACTCTGCTTCATATTCTGAGATGCGGAAGGGTTTAACCTTCGTCCGGGCGATCCCAGGATTCTTCTTGTGGCGCCAAAGACCCGCCTTCCTGCCCCTAGGTGGCTCCTCGGGACATGGATGATTTCTGTCATGTAGTCATTCGGCTTCACCGATGCCCGGGCGGAGAGGGTTTCCCCATGAGACAGCCGAGGTGTGAGGAGCACCAGTAAAAATGTCGAAGGGAACATGGGGAGGAGCACCTGAGAGGGAAAAACCTTTGCTGGAATTGGTGGGAGCATGGGGAGGTCATCCATGCTTGGTGAGGGTGGAGTGAGGCTGGCACTCACCCCTCTGGTTGTCGGGGTAAGGAGGACCTTCGCTAGCTGCGGAGAGGAAGTAAGGAGGATCCCCACATTATAGAGATACCATATGGGTAATGTCACCATGTTGATGGTCTAGGGAAGGACTAAGGTCTCCATACCTAGTGTGAGGGGAATGGGAGATCCATCCGTACCGAACATCACTACTGCGAGGCAGAACTTCATTCAGATTGGGGGTAGCACATGGCATACCTCCATACCGAGCCTCGAAGTGGGGTAGAACCATGCTCTCGGTGGTGGTGGTATGGGGAGGACCTCTGTAAGGGGGTGGCATCGCTGTAGGTTGGTCCACGACGACCACCGCCCGTGCCTGCATCCAAGAGAGTCGACCCAGCCAGCCCATGGGGCGGTTAGGGCCTCGATCCCGGTTGGGCGTATGAGCACCCCTGCTCAGTGTGTGCAGGGACATGATGATATGTGTCGGCGGTGGCTCGGTCCACAATAGCATATGATGATGACACCCCTTGGCCAGCGTCCTCAGCTCGTGCCCGACACTGGTGTCGGTTCAGGCGAGTCGGTGCTGGTGGTGCAGGTGCATAGCTTACCTGCTCCTCTGGCAAGACCTAGCGGCAGCGCTAACGCAGCCGGGTGGGGGCCCTCACTGGGAGCCCCTGGATTGAGACTCTGACCGGGTTGGGCCGTACGTCGCCCATGTCATCAGCGTATGGCAGGGAGTTGTCATAGCGCTCTGGGGACAGTCTCCCGAAATGATTGAATGTTAGGGTGGGGAGCAGCGGCTCCCTGCGCAGCCCTCAGGGGCGGCGTTGACGGTGGGGCCTGGATGCCTCCATGTCTAGGCATGCCATATCCTGGGTTGGGATTATTCCCTCCTCCTCATAACGACGTATGAGGTCATTAATCACCCTTCATTGGATGACTTATGATGGAGAGATGGGTCAAGGGAGCCCCACGGTCGTGGACGTAGACGTCATTGCGGAAGCGGTGAAGCCTTGCGGAGTTGCAGTGCTGGTGTTTCCCCTACCTCTGCGTAGGCGGACGGGCAGTGATCACCATCCCATAGTAGCATCCGGATTTCTGAGAAGCGGAGAGATGAACTCGTAAGTGCTGAATGGAAAAAAGGAGTCGACGACCAATGCCCCAGTGCCATCCCACCTTCTGTGGCTGGAAAGAGGGATCCGCGCTGACAAAGTCACAGAATGGGATGTCCAACGTTCTACTACCCCAACTTCTGGTGAGATTCATGCAAGGACCGCTACCTTCTTGGCGGGACCCGATGACGAATAGCTGGATCCAGTGACACGTCAATCCATTGATGCCCCAACCACTACAAATCTCCATATTGGGGAGAAGAGCTTCACGTCAGGTTCACCATTTCCGTTTCTGATGATTTCGCCAGGGCGCAGGTGTCCGTCATCTTGATTGCGATAGTCAAGTATTTTTTACCCCACATTCCCGCTTTCCGAAGGTGGGAGACATCCATTCCATTTTCAGGGATGTTTTCTCCTTGATCGAAACGAGATGATGTGATGTCGGTTCTTCCTTCCGTGGATTCCTCCTAGGAACTCGTCACCTAGTCCCGGTCTCCCTCGTAGAATTAATACGTTGTTTGTGAAACTCGTCCCAATGCCATATCATCATGGACACTAGTTAATTACACTACTTCTGTCAGGACATTTCAAGGGTTTTGATCAGGGCATCAACCCTCGGTTAGGGGAGTAGTCACGTTGGGGCCTCACTAGCGTGTCTGGACACTATGTATTGGTGTGTCTCTCTTATGTCTCTTATTATAAGTCTTCTCGAGGGTGCGGAAGCCCGAGGCGTCCTACATCGAACGCGGGGAATCATATGTCATTAGCATGTATATGAGGTTTTCCTCATCTTCCCATGTTTAAAATAGGTTATGTCTCTAGTTTAACATCCAGTAGAGACAGATCAGACTGATTAGAGCACTGATTAGAGTGGATAAGATTGGGGAACCCCCTACAGGGAACACCGATGTTGGGGCCAACACGTGGGCGGCTTCCCGAATGCTGTGGGAGGGAATGAGGTGGCATGATCTCACCGGGATGTGGCAGCCCGGGTAATAAAATGGAAGGATGATGGTTTTGGTCTTGAGCCTCATAGAGGCTTCCTATGTACCATGCCTTGACATGGATCAAAGACCACGTAGTTCAGGGAGGATGTGGGGATTACACTCTAGGATTCCCAAGGTGTTGGTGAACCGACGTGAAGGGGGTCAGAACTACTGAGTGGTGGGCTTGAACCTTGGGAGGCTTCATACATACCATGACATGACATGGATCAAAGTCCATGTGGTTTGGGATGGGGGGTGTCAGCGAACCGACGTGAAGATGGACAGGGGGTCCGATGGGTGTTGGGCTTGAACCTTATGAGGCTTCCTACGTACAATGCATTGATATGGATAAAAGTCCCCATAGTTTGGGATGGATTTCAGTGAACCGACGTAAATATGGACTAGGGGTCCGATGGGTGTTGGGCTTGAACCACATGAGGCTTCCTACATACCATGCCTTGAAATGTATCAAAGTCCCCATAGTTCGGGTAGAAAGGGTCTCAGCACACCAACATGGAGACGGTCGGGGCCAATGGTTGTTGGGCCTGAACCTCGTGGAGGCTTCCTATATACCACGCCTTGACATGGATCAAATTCCTTGTAGTTTGGGATGGATGCTGGTGAATCGACGTGAAGGAGGTCGGAAGGACCGGGTGGTGGGCTTGAACATCGTGAGGCTTCCTACGTACCATGCCTTGACTAGGATCAAAGTCCTCGTAGCTCAGGATGAGGCATGGGGCTTACACTCTAGGATGCCCAAGGTGTTGGTGAACCGATGTATATGGGGTCAGAACAACAGGGTGGTGGTGGGCTTGAACCTCAGGAAGGCTTCCTACGTACCATGTCTTGACATGGATCAATGTCCCCATTGTTCGGGTGGTGGCATGGGACTTACACTCTAGGCTTCCCAGGGTGGAAATGTGGCTTGGCACACCGACACGGAGATGGTCAAGGCCAATGGTTTGGAAATCGTGGAGGCTTCCTACGTACCATGCCATGACATGGATCAAAGACCACATAGTTCATAAAGGATGTGGGGCATACACTATAGGCTTCCCAAGGTGTTGGTGAACCGATGTAAAGGTTGTCGGAACAACCAGGTGGTGGGATTGAACCTCATGGAGGCTTCCTATGTACCATTACTTGAAATGGATCAAAGCCCACATAATTTGGGTGTACAGTTTAACCTCATGCAGGATGGGGGTGAGATATAGTTTAACTTCATGCGGGATGGGGGAGAGATACAGTTTAACGTCATGCAGGATGGGGGATAGATGCAGTTTAACATAATGTGGGATGGGGGTGATTTCATGGTCGATTATTACTTTAAACCCACATTATTCATGCTCGGTGTGAGAAAATAGAGGCAGATAAGGCCTGACAACAACGTCGTGAAAGGTGCGTCTCTGGGATGTGAAGAGGGGCTTACGCGTTGCGCGGCCCACGGAGATAATGATTTGGACTTACTACGAGATGGAGGACCGATAGTGACAAATCGCAGTGGGAGAGGGATTTGGGGCCAAAGAAAGGAGGAGCCACTTTCCCTATCATTCCCTCCACTGGCCTTGGCACTGACGAAGTGAAGAGGAGTAGGGGTGCTGCCTCATGTGAGAAAAGCTAGGGGCATACACCATGGTGGCTGCCCTTCTCTGTAGAAAATGCTACTCCAAGAAGGAGGATATCATCCCCTATGGATTCCAGAAGGTGTAGAGAATTCCCAAGGCATGGGGACCCTATGTGAGAGGCATGGGATCAGGTCACAGTTTAACGTCATGTGTTGAGGATGAACGTGCATGGAAGTTTAACGTCATACAGCTCGGACGAGGTGGGTTTACTCCGCACCCCTAGAACTTACATAACTGGTACACTCTCATCCTTGTCGGAGGGAAGGCATCGGCAAGTCCGTACTGAGAGAGTGTCGTGGAGAAAACCATAGAGGGTTCCACATTAGCATGGATATTTGAAGAATCATTAGGCGATGCAACGCAGCAGGCGGTATTGTCTAGGGGACATTGAAGTCACATCATGAAAACATGGAGGGTCTCACAGGAAAATGATTTTCCAAGCAGAGGGGTCCATATGCAGGGGCCTTGTAGATCTCTATTGCTCCACATGCCGGAGGAAACTTACGAAGGGGTGTGCTTCGCGAAGTGGGGTCCTTTCGCCTTAGCATGGGGTAGAGGTGAAAATGGGAGGTTCCTCATGATGTGGAAGGGCATTCACGGAGCACAGCCTCGCGGAGCAAAGGTGCCTCGCAAATCAAGGTGTCCGGAAGAAATATGCTTCACAAAGTACAATGACCCTGCCTTAACATGTGGATCATGTATATATCAAGGGTGTTTCGTGAAGCATAGACACTCCGTGATGACCCGGGTCCCCCTTGGGGATCCCCTTCCTTCATGAAATTCCTTAGGCTTTGTGAAGGGCATCCCTCCCGAAAGAGGGGATCAAAACAAGACAATGGGGAGGCACTTCGCGATGTAGAAGTACCTCACACAGCTCATGGTTCACCAAGCGGATGAATTATTTGCGATTCGGGAGATGGGAAGCCGAAAGGTCGGATTGTCTGTCCTGGAGCACAGGGGGAGCTCAGTATTAATAGTCAAGAGGCACCGCAAAGCGGAGCTCACACGGTGCAAGGAGGGGAATCGTGGCTTCGCGACAGGCCCACGAACGTCAACTGGGTTCGCGGAGCGTCCTGCCTCCTTTGCTTCACGGCGGGCTCGCATTCGTCAAATGTGTTCGCAGAGCCTCCCACCTTCTTTTCTTCATGGTGGGGTCACAAAAGTTAAATGCGTTCTCCGAGACTTCTGCCTACATTACTTTGTGGCGGCCACAATGCTGGGGGGGACTCCGTGAAGTGGCTTTGTGAGGCAGTCTGTGGGGATGCCTTTGGGCCTCCTCTTTGACCTAAATTTTGGCGCCAAAAAGAAGAAATGTACTTATGCACCCAAGAAGATGAAATAATTCATAAATTTCCCTAATTACAATATTATTTTCAAGGAAAGTGCAAGAAATAAAGAAGGATTCCGCACAAGGGATGAATGCATCTTGACACATCCCTCTTTGTGCACCAAAGGTGACATCAAGCTTGGCGTGTTGTGTGGTCATGTTCTGGCAGAAAAGAAAAAATCCACACACAAATAATTTTCCAAACTAAATGACATGCACCCCCATAAACGAGTATTTCAGATATAAATAAAATCCCCCCCCCCTCTATGAAAGGATATTCGAATGACAGACACAACTCTCATGCACCTAAGTAATCAAATTCCTAAACTATTCACTATAAGGAAAACCCAATGTTTAGAATCATGTGTGAATGAAATCATGTGTATCCAACCTTGAAAAGGTCCATAGATATGTTATCTTTATACACATACCTCAAAGGCTAGTTATATTCATTCAAGGAACGTATTTTTTCACAACCTTGATCCTTTGTTGAACCCACAATCTTGTGCACACCTATGCCCCTTGAACCTAGGGACTTCCCTTGTGTTGGAGCACCCCGATCGGGAAACACTTCATACTTGCATGAAACAACTACTAGTTCCCTTATCTAATCCTACATATGCTTATAGTTGATCCATTTATTTACCTATTACTCTTAAGCATATGTATTCTGATTCTTGATTCTCATAAGAATATGTATTCTAACATTTGGCATGTGGAATCCTGCACATCAACCTCATGATTGACCACACCTCCAAGGTAGTGTAAAATCATTCATCCTATTAGTGAATAATTTTTGTTTATGTAATTCCTAGGAGTAAAATCCTCAAGGGAAACTATGAAACTATCTTGGAAGATACGTCTTAGGGAATGTTTTCAAATCACGCAGAACTAGTCCCCCAGGGAGTGAGAGGACAAAAACATCCGAATTTCATTGCATAAAAATTCCTAGATTCCCATATTTATTGTACACCTTCAAACAGAAAAAAAATTTCCATAGAACATGATGTAAGACTATATTCTTACACATTTGATGAACATATTATTTCCCATGTATGATCGTCAAAGGATTCCACCTTCTCCCTTACCACGAGATGATTGTTCCACATCATGTATATCAATGTGTAATACCCCAAAAATTCCAACCAAGAGAAACCATCTTGCTATGTGATGATTTTTCACATAGTCCCCACACCATCAATCATAGATTCTTTTTTAAGGAATCATAATCCTTGCCGAATGATGTCAATCTATATTAATCATTCATATCACATGACCTTAAACTATGAGATCGAATTCTGTGTTTTTTCATCCCTATCATCTAAATAGGGTGTATCGGATACCTCACTAATGTTCTATCCTAAAAAAAATTAAAATTAATTGTTCCATCCTATGGAAAAAACTCCCAAATCATTATCCATTAGGTGTTCTAATTTATCATCACATATCTGCATCATGGGGAATTATTATCCAATGGTAAACTATAATGGGGTGACATCTTCCCTCCAGGGGACACACCTATCATATCTACCTCTATGAGGTTTTCCGATCCATGCATCCCATCACTACAGGACATTAACCTCATTCCCCAAGGCATCTCAACCATATATTCTGATTAATCTCGGCATAATATAGAACGTGTGAGCATACTCACATTACCAACCCCAAGAATAAGTGTGTGATATCTATGGAAAAAATTCATGGATGAAATGTGCCTCTATTATAATTACCTCATGATCGATATGGGATTCCTTGGGTTTTATTCCTTCTTATTCCTCATATGATATGACCTACAAAGAGGGGAAATATAGGTTACCAATGCATCCATTGTCTAGAAATTCCCAGCAATGCTTAATGTGACTACTCTCCTAACAGAATGTTTCTTCCATGTCAATAAAAATTATGCATGTCAAGAAAGAGGTAGTGTAAATAACCAGTTTCAATAGATAAAAATTTATAAGAATGATTTCCAGGAACATGACTGAAATATATGAGGGATACCAGTACTAGGAAACAATCTCTTATGAAGAGCCTGTGGAAATTATAACTGACATCACATCATCATATTTCATTCATGGACCAGACATATTTGTTGAAAGTGATGAGATTTTAACACCGTTGTAATGTGGGATTGCAGGGAAATAGAAAGATACATTGTGTGCATATGTGTCGATGTGCAGTTAGGCGCTAGAGAAAGAATCAGAAAATTTATTTATGAACTAATTCTCTAAAACTATAAACATGAAATGATGCTAAAATATACTAGAATAAAACGTTGAAAAAAATCATGATTATTTAATTTTTATAGACAGGTAATTATGCATTTGGAGTATGATTAAAACTAAAAGTCTATGTGGTAGTGAAAATTACAGTTCAAGGATTCAATAGGTGGTTTAAATTCACTCAACAATGATGTTTCTGTATACTTATTTTGAAGGGATAGAAATATAATAATGAAAATAATCATAGTCATTCACATTATTGTTTCAAAAACTTTTGTTTTTAAATATCATCAGAGATAGCCTGCAGTCTTATAACCCATCAATAGTAAACCTCATAAATTCCTAAGTAAACTAGAACACATTAGATAAAAATTTATTTTCCTATCAATGAAAGAAACTCATCCTAAAAATTTATCTTGAAACTGTCCCCCAAAAAATTTATATCCTCATAATCCTAAAGGAACAAGAACCACTAATTTCCAAATGACCCATGTAAAATCACCATAGCCAATGAATCCTGGTTTTCCTTATGAGAAGTATTCAAACCAAATTTTATCACAACATCCTCCAAAAAACCATTATCTCAGGATCTAAAATGGATGCCACATCCCTTTGATAGCTCCAAAACTAGAACTCTCTCAGCTCCCTCCTCTGAGAATTATTTTCATCATTCTACACTATATAGACATTTTGAACCACATTTTTTTAACATATTTGGAATAAAACTAATAATGATATCTACCTAGAGCCACTCCAACTAAAGAAAAAATTTCAGAAACTCCAGACCTGGGAAACATATTTATTTTAGATTAATTAGAAAATTTATTTTTAACAAACTTTCATTTTCTACACATTCCAAACACAGTCACATATAACCATGATTAAATATCCTTTGAAAGGTCTATAAATATCATATAATATCGACTCCCATAGCATGTCTAATAAACATAATGTACCTTGAGACAAATCAATTATGAACCAAAAATATCTATTCCTAGTAATTCTCCCTTGTTTCGAAAACATACCGTGACAAAGGGATAAATATTTCTTACCAACTCAAGCTTTATAACTATTGATTATATCCAAAATAAATCTTATCTCTCACACATCAACCATATACCCCTCATTATTGACATCCCCTCTCCAAAAGGGACCCTCTAAGTCCCAAAATTGATTAAGAGAGATAAAAATTCTAAAATATCAACTCCATTAGGAGAAAAGAAAGCAGAAACCACTGATTAAATATAATAAAACTCATGAGAGGAATTTCCCTCACACATATTATAGTAGTAAGGGATAAGATTAAAACAACCACCAAACAACTCATTTTCATAAACAAATAAAAATGAATCCTAATACCATATGTGATGTCTTACATGACTAGAAATAGCTAATGTGGATAAGAAAAAGAGAAAAATCATCTCTAGTAACCACAAATATACAATATTTCATGAACAAGTCCATAAACTTGTAATGCCAAGCTCGATAACGAACCAAATACTGCTGTATAGGGAACAAAATTATATCTACATTGGGTGATAATAACATGCATACTCAGTACGATCCTCCCTCAAGTGTATCAAGAAAAATATGATTAAAGTATATTAAAACTCAATGAGAATATAAATGAAACTCACTCATCACCTAAAATGGTTAACTATTCATTTTTCATCCACAATTGGTCACACTCACCAAATAAAGTAAAGAATTATAATCAAAATATTGAAAACACACACACATATATATATAGACACACACACATATATATATGGGTACCCTGCGAAAAATTTCCCACTACTTTTCCACTGTGATGCCCCAATATCAAACAACATGATCTCTCATCCCATGAGTAAATAAACACATCATTCATGTGATTCAAAACTCAAATCTACCTAACCCATTCCTACTTAAGGACCAACATCACATGTTGGAATCTGTCCATATGTCCTTATACTACTCATCATGATCCTATCTTTAATAATGTTTATATATGAAAGCCACTATATCCAGTGTAAATGTAACACACAACCATGTATCATAGACCATGTAAGTACAACTTCTGATAGCTAGATCCTTGAATAATAGATACATGCATAAATGATAACTTATAGCCATCATATCCCATGAAACACCTTTATAAGAAATCACCCTTTTGCATACCCGGTGGTAATACTATAGAACTATCGAATGTGAGGGATATGGGTAGTAATCCATCCATATCCTTTCCAAATTGGATGTCCAGAAAATCAACCTAAGAACGATTGGTTGTTGGTTTTCTATGTGACACGGGTGTGGTGTATATAAAATAAAAAACCTACAAAAAATATATATCTCAAAATCACACTATGTTCATTTACCTATCCTTATATTCATCTTTTGTAATCATTACACGGGTCACCTAAATAACACCACCACAGTCTAGATTTAAAATATGAATAGACGAATTAAATTTAATACTAATTACTTCATTAGAAATTAATTGATATTATTCCATTTCAAATTATAACAATAATATTTTAATCATTTAATCCTACTATAGGTGTCACTATTTATTCATGGTTGTATCCTAAAATATATTATTGTCAAAAGTATGTTCGAAGAGTCTTCAATTATCTTTTATTATTAATTTTTTGATGTCAAAAACATTGTGTTACTCTAGGACTCAACCTATGCTACTATATATATATGATTCACTGATTGTAGATAACATTAAAAATCATTCCTCAATTGGAGACTATCCATACAATAAAAAAATTTCACTATCCATTAAAAATCAATGTCAAAAAGGTATCGATGTGAAATCCAAGCTCTGTACTCATATGGACCAGCATATTTTCCAGAACCATTGTGTATAATATCATATCTAGAAAACCATTCTGACATCATCCCCATAACCAGAACCATTTTCCTCTACCATCATCATTACTAGAACCTCACGCCTCTACCACCATCATAACATTAAACTTATTCCACCATCGCAGCCTAGGGAATCCCACAACCAAATATTTCACTTTTTCTAACAGAAGAATATCAATTGGTAAAAATACATTATCTATTGGTAAAATGTTTTACCAACACATATGTCCCTGTCACTAAACTATCGATAAAAAATCTATCGCTAAATGTTTTCGCGACCGATAAAATCATTAAGTTACAGTTATAATAACAAATTTTTTCTATTGGTAATAATATTTCCAACATATAATATCTATTTATAAATTAAATTTGAATAAAAATTATAAATTTTAATTTATAGGAAACTTTTGTGTTGTATTTATAAATTTATCACATATGAGATTTTAACACAGGATCAAATTTTGAAAAAAAATTAATTATATTAATAATAAAATTTAAGACAAATGAATCAATACAAAATAAAAAATTCATTCAACCAAAGGATCCATCACACACCCCACCAACCCACAACAGCTCCCCCCCCATGCCAGCGAGCCAGTATCCTACCCGTCAATGCCACACAAAGAAACAGCGGGTGCCCCGGGACCAGCGAGCCAACAGTAGGCCATCCATTTACCAGGACCAGCAAGCCATCTATATCTCATCCATGCCACCCTAGGGAAAAGCATGAACCAACAACTCATCCATGACTCGGGATAAGCGTGCCAACTCCAACTAAAATTAGTGAAAAATATCTGCATGAGCCATGGTTGTTCCAAAGTTAACAAACCCAAAAATTATTATTCAATGTTTGGCATAAGACTTACTTTTCAATAGCATCGAAAAAGACAAACAATAATCTCTTTAATAGTTTATTTAGAATACAAGGAAAATGTGTGATGAAATATGTTATTTGAGAGACATCAAAAACACATCAAAAACACACATTGCAAGAGACCTGTCTGAAATGGTGTGAATTCTTCCTAAAAGTCGCCAAAATTTAAAATGATAGTGTCTCCAAGTGGAATACAACCCCCCATAAAGCATGGACCTGCCTTTACCCATAGTCATGTCACCTGAAAACCCGAATTGCATCCACTAGCATGTAGAGAACATCCTGGAGAAAAACATTGTGAAAACCCCCCAAGTAAAAGATGTCAATGTGCTGAGACTCAAGAATAACTTTTAAGAGAAAAAAAACATGAAAATGAGATTCATATCAACACAGATCTCATTAGATCCATGAATTGAACTATCCTTGTTGGGTTAAAACATTGGTGTTTCCTCAGAACCCATAAAGAAAAAGAACACAAAATAAGAGTGACTAGGGAACCTTACAATAGATAAGTCGTAACTGTTCAGTTTACTGAAGATCATTTAAACAGATGTTGTTGCAGCGCATGAAACAGAGAAAACCAGATCCTTGGGGAAACAGACGATCTATTAGGAGCATAAAAAGTGTAGCATTAACATTAGAGTCTACAGATAAAAGAGAAATAAACAGCCATTCAAGTACATCAAATGAAGTGAAAAAGCAGCACACAGTCTACAAAAAATAACACTTTGAGCTCTGATTTTCAATGAAGCATCCAGAACCATAGTTGAGGAACAAATTCTAGTCAATCATCAAGGTAATCTTTGGGAATCATAACCAATTCCAAAGAGGATACCTGGTAAAAACCAAGTGCCTACTACATAAATGAAACAAAAAGCAATGTATTCTTCTCTAGAACTGGACAATAACATCTTCTCTTTTGGACAGTAAATAACTCCCATCATACCGGAAATAGAAACCATGACAGCCACTCATCACAGCTTCAAGGAAAAAGTAGCCTCAAATGTAAGGCCCACACCAATATCATCATTGTCTCAAGTCCTCTCTACAATGTCTCAAATACAAAAAAAAAATCAGAGGAGTCCACTCTTCAACAATTGAGGATCCAAGAACTAATTGACTGGACAATGTCTAATGTAATACATTGAGACCAATATAAAAATCAACAAAATGCAAGGTGATCATCAAGTATAACAATTTCAAGTTGAAGTTAGCCATCATTGAAATATTATGATTTTAAGAAGAAATGTAACCCATTGAGTGTTGATGAATTGGTTAGTATCGAGGCGATAGAACAAAAAACTCAAAAATCACCTATAATTTACCAACCATATTTCATATAAATCTAATCCATGATTTGAAAAAATCTATAGTTGTTTCCGTGTGACTGAAAAAATACCGGTTAGGTCATGAAATCAAAGTGGAAATACTAATGACAAGTAAATTTGAAAGTAATAAACCCACATCCCATGGAAAATCATAATAGAACAATTCCTTGGGGACTCATTAGAAAAGACACCTATATGGATATAGATGAAAAGACAAGACCACAATAAAATATGATCTTGAAAATCAAATAATGACGATAGTTTGTGCATTTTCATGTGTGGATTTAATGATCAAACTCCTAGAGTGAAAAAATATTAAATAACAAATTCACCTTTTCATGTGATTTTTAGTGAATTGTTGATGTGTGGATTTAATGACACCCACAATAAAAAAATATTTTCTACGTAACATCAACCCATTTTATAAAGGTCTCTATAAGAAGCATATATAACATGTATATTTTCTAAACTCATAAATAGAATACCCATATAAGCTTAGAGTTTAACTTGGGATGTTTTTGTAAACATTTATTACATGTTTATGTTCAAAAATCTTAAGAAAAAACCCCACAAAAGATAGACATCCACCTTCAATTCTTATTATATAACACCTTATAACTTGTTTAATCACTTAAACACAACTACATAAAAATATTATTAAGAGACTCCTAATTAAATATCATAAAATAAATTATAAAACTATATTTAAAAAATAAGAAATAATTATCAAAACATAGAAATGCATTACATCTCTAGGAAGTGCTGTCGATGTTGAAGTGAAATAATAACTTGAGGAACCTTCATACCTCATGTCAAAGTCCCTAAAACACAAAACCAAAGATAATGTTAATAATAACTCACAAATAAAAAACATGATAAAACAATATCATTTTAATAAGGCATGTAAAACAAAAAATAAAACAAAATAAAACAAAAAATGAGAGTATTTCATCTCAGCATGAATTTCCAGTCCAAATTAATACAAATTTCAAACAATGGGACTTTGTGTTATTTACAGATATTTATGTAGAATTAATAACTATCCTAGAATCAAATAAGAATAAAAAAAACTGAAATAATATATATTTTACATCATCGAAAAGGTATAAAAACACTACCCCCTGTAAACTCATTCCGTTGATGTGTCATATGTTTGGAACTGACATTTAAAATTATTTCTATTTAATGATAAAAAATGTGGCCTCAAAATTAAATATTTACATCAATATAAACTTGAAATATCAAATTTTATATTCCATAAAAAAGTAAATTGAGTAAAAATCAATTTTCTAGTTGCATTTCCCAAAGTATTCTCATCATCGTCATCACTGACACCATTTTCATGAGAGAAAATATCACACCAACAGGACATCTAGGGAATTCCAACCTATCTAAATCCACACCATGAACACATTAACTCCCCAACTATTGGGACTAGATCACCATCAATTTGAATCTCTAGAAAGCAATGCAATATCACCACAATCTTTAAAACTTAGAGGCAACCACCAATATAGTACATAACCCACAAAACTAAAAATTGATGTGGAAGAAACACCCAGAAACAAAAACATCCATGATATGTAAAATAACCCAAAAAAACCTTGAACCAAACCAAACCAAACCAAAAGCATAACTCACCATCTATTTTCCTCTAAGATCCACCATGTTCAGTATTTACTCTATAATCGATTTCTATAAAGATGGATGTGTTACCTCTCTAGAGAATGACCTTTGAATAAAGTTGGTAAAAACTACACTAAAAGTAGTTTGGAAAATCATATCCATTTATCTTAGAGAAATATGTTATAGAATTAAAAATAGCCACAACATCCAGATCGTGGCGAAGAACCAATAAAAAATGGGAATAGGATATCATAGAAGAAAATCAACCGCCTATGAACACCTACATCTTAAAATCCCAAATCAGTAAAAATTCAATCTCATTTGACTGGTCAAAAACTCTATGGATAACGGTGGTCGAGAGCGGGGACAATGCCTTGGAAAACTAGGGATGAAAAAGTCCAATGAGGGGTTTTCGGCGAGAATGATGGCCGGGAATAGGGAGGGGGTTCCCACAATGATGCAGGTGGGGGATGTTGGCCGGGAATAGGAAGGGTGTTTCCCGCGATGATTACTCTTAAAAAGTGTCAGTTAACTCTTTTGAAGTCCTGTGTTACCCTTTTTTAACCCTTCATTGTTCAAATTATAATATCTTTAGTCAACAGTAAATGGACATTTTTCAGCCTCTACTCCAGAACTATATATTTCTTCATAAAATCAAATATTTACTTCAAATTACAATAGTAGTAGTGACCACTTTGGATAAGTAGTTTGGAAGTAGTTATAAGAAACTGATTTTTGAAAAAAAAAGATAAATTATAGAATAATGTTAACTTTCTCAAAGAATTGAAAATATCACAAACATTTTAGTTACCTCTAAATATTCATTGATATAATGTGTAATTTTGTTGTTCTTATGAAATATTAGTGGAGTTGAACAATTGATGTAGATGTCAGTAGATGTCGGTTTGATAATCTAAGAAGAAAACACTAGAATTGACCTAAATCATAAGAGAATTAATAAAAAATATATAATAAAATTGATTATCTAGATTCCATTATGTCATTTAACTAAAGCTGAAGAACATGAATAACATAATAGATGGTATCTATAATGTATACAAGTATGAAATTTGTACAGAATAAATCACCTGTATTTGAACATTTCCACAAATGGAGTGTAGGGATTGAACATTAATTTAGTAGCAGTCAAGCTTGTAGTAACAATTACAGGATCTTCAAGGAAATGTATGAAAAAATATAATTGAACAATTATTAAGATGTATGATATTGCTGCTAGTAAATGAAACATTGATATTAGTGAAAACATACCACTATTTCATTTCGCAAGAACTAATTGCGTCACTAAAATAGTTTGGAAGTGAATTGTCATTCAAGCAGAGTGTTCCACTACCATCGATTCATGAACCTCAAATAATGACCCAATTCCACAAACAGATTCATTGGAACAAAAAAATAGATATAACAGAACTGTGGGTGAAAACTGGAACCTGCAACTTCAAATTAAAATCCACCAAACAAGTCATCAATACAACACCATGGATGACAAGTCGATCGAAGACCCCCAGCAGCAACATTTCCACCGAGTGACACAAAACGTTGTCGAGCACCATTACCGAAACTAGGATCCATTGTTGTCAGACTATCTTTATCGCCACTTGGAGTCACCACAAAGCCAACTATAAATCATGGATTTCACACGAGGAAGTCGGTCAGGAACATGGAGGGGGTTTGTGCGATGACGTATGTGGGTGACGTTGGCCGGGAATAGTGAAGGGGTTATTCGAGGTCCACAAGGAATTCTGTATGCAGGGAAATCCATCCATGAGGAATGCTGGGTTTGGGGAACTTCAGGCGTGAGGAATGCCGTCCACATGAAACGATGGTCGTGGGGAACGCCGGCAGCAGGGAACACCTGCCGTAACGAATAGATAGGTAGGGTTGGGGGAGGGAGGTCATGAGGATCGACGGAGGGTGGGGGGTGGGGCGGTGGGATGAGGGGGGGGGGGTGTCCTTTTGAAAAATGTTAGGGTTTTTTTTTCATATTTCATAATTTTGTTATTTATTTATATATAAATAATGAAAAAAATTTAGGAATTTATATAAAAATTATATTTTATAAGGATTATATATATATGTATCAATATATACCAACAAATATTACTATATTATGGATATTTTAATTAGTTATATATTTTTATTATCAAAATGATATGCTCGTAATGTGTAAAAGATATATCTATAGATTAAATTTTTGATAAAATATTTGATGTTATTGAATGATTTAGTGGTAATAGCTTTTTTTTAATTAAAAAGGATTTATTAGTAATAATAACTAATTACAACAGATTCTGTTATCAACAAATCAATTGTTCGTATTACTATGATAAGACAACAGATCTAAATGTTGGTAAAATATTTGTTGGTATTGAACAAATAATATAAACAGATATTTCTGTTGGTAAAAATAATCATTGGTATCTATAACCAATATCAACATGATTTAATATCTGTTGGAATAAATCATATTTACCAACAGATATATTATCTATCTGAAATTTTCTGTTGGTAAAGGTCACTTTTTTATAGTGTCTAAACCCAATAATCATCATGTATTCCAAAATAATATCAGGGATCTATAATTATAGATAATAAATAAATATTAAATATACTACTCTATACATATTTTAAATGGAAATTACGAAAAATTTAAACATTGAAATATTTATTTTATCAATCAATGAAAGGATCAATTGTCCCAAAATCAATGATTTATGAAATAATCAAATAATAATTACCAAATATAATTAAATTATTAGTACTGAATAAATCCTAGAAACAATTCATGTATGAATTTGAAAACATAAATTTTATTTATTTAATATGGAGTTTTATCTTAAGCATCACAATCTTATATCAATAATCATGATGATATTTATTTCAACATTAACCATTTATTATAAGAAAAAATTTATCATCTTTAAGTTGTTATTACATTTCCTTTAATGGAAACTATGATTAACAATAATAATAATAAATATCACACTAGAAAGAAAATCTTAAAAGGTCATAATAAATAAATTTCATCCTAATGTCTCAACCAATAATTTATTCTATTAACTAAAAAATCTTATCATGTGATGAAAATCATAAGAAAGAATAATATTTTTATGCATGAAATTAAATAATTTAACAAAATAACAATCACAATTACACTTGTGATTAATAATTTCTCTTTCATGGATGATATTTCAAATTATCAAATTAATCCACAACAATCACTAATAATTTATTCAAGATGAATGATTGTAATTTCAATATAAAATGGTATTTATCATTTCAATAATCTTATATATATAATTCAAAAAGTATTCTCAATAGTGTTAATTAAGTATTTTAACATTACTATATACTACTATTTTGATTTCATCATAAAATAATTACACAATGGAATTAAAATATCTATTTCTCACCATTCGATAAATTTCTAGATCAATTATCCATATTCTACAACATGTAATTACTTTTTTTCACATTATTCTACTAATATTAGAGATTATTAAACACTATTATTCACTACATGATATTTCAAAATTTTGATTTAAAATAAAAATCAATTTTAATTATATTGATGTGACCACCGCTTTCTCCTCATAGAATAGTTTTTTTGAATATATAAATTAACATAGCATGAGGTAAAGAGAATAATAATATTCTACAGGTGCAATAAAATTTATTTATTTAGATTAATATATATTTATTCCCTTAAATAATTATATTTCAATAGTCATATATTTCATATAATATAAAATACGAAATATTTTATCTTGTAGTTATATTTTTTAAAGATTTTATGACCTATTTTCAAAATTTATTAATATCCATTTTCAAAATTAATTAAATTACTATATGAAATAAAAAAAATTAATGATGAATAATATTTCCAATAACAAAAATCTATCCTTATATATCATGTATAATATAATAAATTATGGAATTTTAATTATACATGGTACAAAATTTGATTTACACTGTTGAATTAGTGAAATGAATTAAATGTGGGCATTTTACCCTCCTCTTTTTAATTTTCAATTGTATAATACAATCATTATCCATAGGATAATTTACATTTTATTATTTTATTTTAGTTAATTTAATTTATCTAAAAAAGAAAGTTGAAATACTTATAAATTCCCCAATGAACTATATAAAATAACGAGAACTTCTAAATTTTAGAAGGAAAAATATTCATGTGATTATGCACAAAGATCAATAGTGGATGTGTTGGTTGTAAGAGGGAAGGATAAACATGAATCAATAAAAAAGGGGTTTAAAACTCCATGGGAGATTCATTAAATAATTTGGGCTTGAGAGAAACATATAAAGACTAAGAAAATAAGAATAAATAGTTTTTAAGATTTCATAGAATCATTCATTTAATAGTTTTGAAACTCTGAAAAATATTCAATTAATTCAACATATAATTATCATTTGACTCAAAACATGAATATAATCCAATTCAAACACATGAAAATGTCATAAATAATTTTCAATGGTTACGAATAATTTAAATACTTGAAATTTTCTTACAAAACATTTTTTAATCATGAAAATTAGTGGAAGGAGAAACACATGATTAAAATTAAAGGAATATTTTATTTTAGTATTATATATATATAGGATGTATTCTTTGTAAAATTAAACCTTGTTTCACAGATACATTGTTGGTTACACTTATGCAGGACTCGGGACTTTCATCTTTCCTTTATGTAAGAATGGATAAATTCTTATAAATTTTTTAAAAACTCTAAAATACTTGTATGCAGTGGTGGAGAAACCCTTACATAGCCTCTAAATATCAGGGACATCATTTTTGTGGGTTAGGAAATGAGGTACTAACCTTTAAGAAAGCCTCTAAAACTCTCAAAAACCATTAGGAGTGGTAAGATATACCTTTAAACAACAATTGAAAACCCACTAATATCTTTACTTGAGATGGAAGAGGCCTATTAATAGTGCATATATGTTCTTGATTACGTTTACATGTATAGAAGAACATGGGAATTTCCATTATACAACTCCTGAAATTGTGGGATAACAATTACAAAATTAAAGAAAACATAACCCTTACCCTTACTCAACCTTTTATAAAAAATATTTTCCTATAAACAGATGTGTGACCAAGTGTATTGGTAAAACTAATTTTAAATATATTTAATTTTTACATACATAAAATAATATATAACTATGATATGGTTTTCTATTAATTTTAAAAACCCCCAAAACACTTTTAAAATATTAGATTCACTTTAAAAATTTAAAATTAAATTCCAATATAAATTTAAAAATAATGAAATTTGAATCATAGTTTTAAATAACATTTTAAATTTAATTTTAAATTTAAATAATTAAATTATACGGACCATTTTATAAATTAAAAATACTTTTTAAAATAACACTTAATTTCATGAAAAACTTTTCTGAACTACCACAAACCCCATAATTACAATGTAATGCTTAGAAATATTCTATAACTTTAAATAATGAGTATGTTTTATAATTTATTATAATAGAATTTTGTGAATGAATAAAAATATAATATTGTTTAAATATTTAATTATAAAAATATATTTTTTATATATTATTTATTGTTATTAAAAGTATCATTACTATTATTAAAAAAGGATTCAATGTATTTATAAAATTAAATGACATATTTTAGAACCATTGGATTAATAAAATTATAATTTTAGAAGTTTTATAATTAATTTTAAATGTATGTGATTTAAATTATTTAGTGTTAGAAAAGGTATTTTTCAAGTAAATTTTTTATATATTTTTCTTATTTATATCAATACATTAAATTAATTTAATTCTAATGTTGAATCAATGTAATTTATTTATTAATAAAATAATATATTAAATGAAATATAATTGGAAATATATATGAATTAGGATTAACAATAATTTTTTTCCAAAAAAATTATTTTCACTATAATTATCTTTTTAATATATTTTATGGATTAATATAAATTGATATTTTTCCATATTCAAACATCAAAATAGATTTAATGGATTCAAAATTTATAATCAACATGTCAAAATGAATAAAATAGTTCAATTTCACCTTGAGTCATAAAATTAAGTTACTGAGATTAAAAATGTGGTACCACAATAAAAATAAAACATTGTAAAATTGGAAAACAATAACTAGTAAATGCATAAAATATCATAAACCTCTATCCCAAAATTTTTTCATGAGGTATATTTTGTCTAGAAAATATCAAATTTCATTTATTGTTCACTATTTATCCAATTTTATTTTAAAATAACCTCCTTAATCTTTAAGGGTTAATATTTCCACAAATACCACTGAAAACTCAAATATTAATGAACGCATCCTTTTCTCCACTCTATACATTATTTTCTCCATTGATTAATCATTAATTATCCCTATCAAAATTTAATATTTTATGTTTATTATATTATATTTTCAATATGTAATCCAAAATCCTTACGTCCAAAGAACCCATGTCGAGAAAGATATAATTAATAAAGTAGGTATCAACTGTTTTCTATAACATTTTATTCAACCTAAACATACCCATTATTTATAAATACGAGTATCAAACATAGTAATAATATATTAACATTAAAATAATAATTATAAAATTATAATATTATTATACAACTCTAAACTCTTAATCATTCACTGGTATATAACTTTTTCATAAATATGTTTGTTCATCCACCTATTTAAATGCCGTTTTAACATGATCAACATTTTCACTATGAATAAGTACTAAGACAGAAATAATATTAATATATAATATTAAATATTAAAATATATTATGGTTTTTTAAGGATGACACAAAAACTAATGATCCATATTATATATGACATTGTTATCATTGAATTTCCCAAAAAAATGTTCTATATGGATTTCATTCCTACAAACCATACATTAATTCACATCAAATTAATATGTGACTACATTAATAATTCCAACATATTTATTCCAATTTTTTTAATAATTATATAATAATGAACATAGAAACACAAAAATATTTTATGTTATCTCACTTTTTAAATTTATCCTCTTCGATGGCTTACGTATCAAACAAAACGTAATAATAAAAAACAATGAAATATTTTTAGATTATTAGTATAAACATTCCACTAAATTAGTGGGAATTATATTTTTTAAAAAAGTATGAAATATATATTTTTCCAAAATGTATTTACTTAATTATTTATGAATACTCAATTAATTATTTTTAAAATCATTTTATTCTTCAAAAAATTTATTTAATTCAAAAAATTGTTTTCTTTGTTTTTATGAGATACTATTTTAAAAACATTCTAGATTATAAATATATTTTATTTTATAAAACTAATATAATTTTATAAATCATCTTGTTATAACTATCTTATGGTTATCTTTTGGTAATTTTTCGAGAAGATCGATTTTCTATTCAATAGTTAAAAAATACGGATTTTTATAAAACAATCAATTTAATTATATTAAAATATTTATTATCATTTTAATTTTATTGATTCGTAAATTAAGAATATTTAGTTATAAATAATGAAATTTCATTTGATTTAAATCACCCTTATACATTATTTTGGAATAAGAAATTTATTGGACAAAAAAATAAAATATTCAAACAAAACATTGCATTTTCAGAATTAATTTTAAATAAAATTATGAGACCTTTGTGTATTGAATTTTTAAATATTTATTTCATATTTTATTTTTGTTACCATGGTAAAAGGTAAATTGGGTAATATTGGTTAAAATAAAATGATAAGGACTAAAAAATGACTATGAAACTTATCTTACTTTTATTAGACAATTTATTTTCATCCATAGTAAATCTTGGTTCATATATATAACCATTTAATACTATTATTAATTTATTAGGACCCTTATTATATTTCATTTAAAACAATTCAAAAAAGACACATTTAAATATTTTAATAAATATAAAATTTTCAATATGTTGTCATCCATATGGTTTCTTTGACTATAAACAGTATTTCTAAATATAATCAAAATATATTCATCATGGTAATTTTTTAATTTTTAGTGAAGAATAAATTACCAAAAATTTAATCACAATGATGATACAATAATTATTCAATTACTTGAAAAATCTATCAATGATATTAAAAATATTAACATAAAAATAATATGAGGTGGTTAATGTCTTCAATGAATTATATTGATAAAATTTAAAAATTAGTGATGTAATAAATTATTTTTTTATTATTTATCTTATTTTATTTGTTTTTTAAATCTCAAAGTAACTAATACTGTCCAAATTGACATTATGTATATTTAAAAATAAATAATATTATATTAAATGATATAAATTTAAATAAAATATTACTTTTGAAAATAATTGGGATAGGGTTTTTTTGTCATTTATGATACATATTTTGGGTCATTTGGGATTTTCTAGTCACTATATTCACAATAAAAAAAGTAAAAATCTAATTTGTCATGGAAAGAATTAAAGTGATTAAAAAAGAGTTAAAACCAAAGGATAAGGGTTGAATTATAGTCAAAACATATAAAAATTTTATTATATGAATTGATTCCAATCCTTAAATATCTCATATAATAAATAAGTCACTTTAGAGACTTTTTTAATTGAAAAATAATTTATATTGATTTAATATTTTGAGAGCTTCCAAAAATGCCCTTCACTTCAATTATAAAAGGGAACCCCTTTTTTCACTTATTTACAACAAACTGAGACATATAGTTCTATCATACCCTACCCAGTTATCTTTTATGCATCCTCAACCATGTTATTGAGTTTCTGGTTTATCCAAAAGAAAATCTCGAGTCACACTAAAAAGATATTTAGTATAATTTCCCCAAAGATGATGAAGTCGTCATTACTGGCCCTTTCAACATTATTTCTCGTTATAGTTCTTATTCATGTGTTTTCATTAAAATTACATAAAAATTTCAGTATCATATATATATGATGATGGTATAGTGATTATGAAAAAACAATATTATACCTTTTAACCATCCAATGAAAAAAAGCACTACATGTTTGTACGTACGACTAACCATCACCACATATTAGAGTATTTTTTTCATAACAACTTTACATGGACTGTTATGATGATGGAAATGAAAAATATAGATTATATATATGATATAATATTGATTGTTATAATTTAATATATCATCCATTTCCATTCCCATTCACTATTAAGATTATGATTTCATCGCTCGTGCGTACCTACGACATACCGTCTCTATGATGTGATGTGATTTATTATCTATGATTAAAATTAAATTATGAATATGAAAAGTATATATAATTAATAAATATGATAAATATGAACATTATATCATTATTAATATTATGGAACTATTTTCTATACCTATGAAGCGAGAATCACACAACAAAACACGCATTGAAAACTGAAGGAGTTAAAAACTGAAACAATGGTAATGATGAAATATTATTATCAAGTGGGTGTGAAGGTGATATAAGAGGATAATATAGGATATCATAAAATATAATTTGTTTCTGGAATAAATTTGATATATTATTTAGACTAGTATGCATGAGGTTATGTCGTGTTCAACTGAAGGAAATAACAAGATAAGGGAAATCTTAACTTAATTTCAATTTATTGGGTTAAACTTCTACATCATTGATTATGACTTTCTAGGATTATGTTTCTAATGAAATTTGGTTATATTATTATATTTTTTCCATATTTTTATTTGTGTATTTACAGTGGATACACAAAATCAATTTATTTAATTAATTCTCATTTTAATTATATAGCCTTTTGGAATCTTTATGTATATTCACTTTCGTTGAGGCATATTTTCATTTTATACAACTATATTATTTTATGATGTGTATATAATAAAAAATTGATATGTTATATTAGTAATTTATTATTGTCTTAATATTTACTTTTTTCTTAAAATTTTATTCATTCATGGGGCATATGATACTATTTATTACAATTAGTAAGCGAATGAATCCCAATTTCTCATTATTAAAGAAAAATTTATTATTATGTACCTTATTTTTTAATTTGGTATATGTATTAATATTTTAATTTATTTATGGTCATTATTAATTTAAAATACTATCTCTATAAAGAATCCATTTCCTTGTATTGTGGATATTATTATTTCATAAAAAATATACCATTTAAACCAATGGTGCAATATTTTGAATGTATTTAATTGACTAAGGATCAATTAATTAATATTTATTATCTATTAAATATTGATATTTTTTATATGGAATATTGATTCAGGAATGAAATTGATAATTATATATATAAGGAATTTATGAGACCTTTATGTGATAGGTGAGGGGCGACTAGTGATATCCCCTCGACACATCGTTAGCCTCATAAAGAAAATTTAGTTAAACTGAAATTAAAAGGGATTTTAAAAGTAGTTTAACCAATATCGTTGAAGATATTCATGTTAAAGGAATCATGTTACCAGTAAACATGGCATCTGATAATTATGAATTTCCTTTATTTCAGTTATTATTATTATCCATGATATATTCACAAACGATATTATGTTTAGAAACATTGTATTCTCATTTATTATTTAAATTTTTGGTGCTCAGTTAATTAACCTTTCATATTGGATATTTCCTACCAATTTGTGACTGTTAAGTTATTTATATTTCATGTATGTTCAATTATATAAATTTCCACATTATTTATGTATATTGATTTCTGATAGATTATGTTGTATTTAGATATTAGTGATCATTAGATCTCAACTATTTTTTTTTCATTTCCCAAGGAATCCATTAAGTGTGAAATGAATTTTATACAAGGATATTTTAGAGGTAATGATGTCATTATTGAAAAAATATGCTACATTTTTATTTTTCAATTTTTTGTGAAATTAAATTATGTATCAACATTACCAAGACAACTAAACTATTCAGTATATTGGGATATGATTCCTTGTATTGTATTCCAATGTAATGAAGTACGGAACCTACATTTGGATAAGGGAGTCTAGGTCTTTATAGTAGGAATCAGATCGAGTTTGGTTGAAACTGTGGGAAATAGTTTTTTTAAAACATAGACTAGATTACATAGCTCTATGGATGAAATTTAGAATATTCCCATGGTAAAAAAGTTGGGGTTTCATAAGAGTATTTTCTATCATTGTTAATTTCTATCATGGGGTAATATGTATATTGTCGATCATAATTTTGATGTCCTAAACTCCCTTTTTTTTATGTGATGGATTTTTTGGAGGTTAATGTTATTTTTGGAGGATGGATTTAGAATGGTAATCGAATGAGGAATAAATGATTTCATGGTTAAAGTATTAAAGAGTTTTTAAGGAAACTGTATTTTGGTGGACCATTTCCATTCTAATATGTAATAATTCATTTCATGTTTTAATGATGTCATTTTATACCTATTAAATATCGTTCATCAAGATGAAAGAGAAATAATCTAAAACAACATTCTAATACCTAATTGATTATTCAATCATAACTATCATAACTATAACATCCTAATAAATTCATATAGTATTTTTATATACTATTTGTTTCATAAATATACAGTTCTTTATTTCATTTTTACATTTCTTGAATAGATTATATTATATTATGAAAATATATTTAAAAAATATTTTTGAATTTATAATTTGAATAAATGTATTTAATTTTAACTATAAACAAATTATTTATTCTGAAATGATGAAAACTAATAATATTATTATATATTAACATGATATGAAAGTAATAAATGATTATATGTACTAAAACATCACCTGGATATATGTTTTTATAAAAAATATATTTCTTAATAAATATGTGTGTTCATTTAGAAACCCATTTAATAATGATTATTTTTATTTGATTAATTTAAATAAATTATTACTTTCAATTATTATAACCTATAATATAAAAATGATAAATATTTTATGTATCATTATTTTAATCTAATGTAATTATTATAGGTTTAATTGTCTAGAAAAATTCATTACATAAATTTAGAGTGTATTAAAAATTTAAGGTGATATAGTTTGATATTAAATAAATATTCATATTAAAGTAATATGTTTCATTATAAAATATAAATTTTTATATTTTTTAAAATAACTGGATTATTATATAATGAATATGAATTTTATATAAAATGTTAATATAATTAGTTTTATCAGAAATCTTAAAAATTTATGAATTCAATTCAATTTTTCTTAAATAAATTAAATGAAAAATAAACATTTAAAATAAAAAATTAAAACCAATTAGAATTGGGAAATTTAGTTGGGGGTTCTGTTTCAAGAGAGATCAATGAAAATAGGGGATTTGGTCTTAAAATGAGGTTGAGAAAGGCTCAAGAACACCGATGAAGAAACTAAGTTTCATATATGGTCAAAGCCAAGAAAGGAGTTAGAGGCCAAGAGATCAAACATAGATCTCTGGCTTTAGTGTGAGGCCTGACACCAACATCAAAGAGGATCTGAGTGACATCAAGATGGTTCATCAT
This sequence comes from Viscum album, assembly GCA_963277665.1. Lineage (NCBI taxonomy): Eukaryota > Viridiplantae > Streptophyta > Magnoliopsida > Santalales > Viscaceae > Viscum > Viscum album. The sequence goes on along the minus strand of OY728143.1, from coordinate 662,996,873 downwards.
GGTTAATGTATCAATCATTGGATTGGTTGGAGCTATGTTCGTTATCCTCAGATCTGAGTTAGTTTTTTGTTTTCTTAGTAGGGATCTAAATTTCTTACTTCATTTTTAGTAAAAATATTATATTGTTTCCCCATTTATCCCTTTATCAACCCCAAATTTTTTCTTCTGACTATATTTTATCCACCATATTTCTTTTTTTTAACATATTGAGTTCTGATGGTTATCGATGTCTATTGAAGTCATTATCTGGTTGTTTTATATATTTTAATTGAACAATTTATTATTATTTTTCTTCTTCAGATGAATCTGTCAATGTATTTCATTCCATTTATGTTTTCTTTATTTTTTATGTCAATATTTTTTTGATTTATTCTGAAAATGAATGAATATGTAATTGATATATTTTATTTTCTATCTACTTTGATTCTCATCTTTCATGCACGACTTTATTTTTTTCTCTATATAAACGATGGTCATTATGTATATGAAATCCTCAAACCATTGTGAAAATTAAATTTCAAAACAATGTATTAGTCCCAAAATAGGGTGAGTGTGCATCCAAAACATTGGGGTTATCCTAAATGTTTCTTTCACAGTTCATGTAACAGAATTATTATTATTATTTTTCAATCCTAATTAATATTGAAATGAATCTGTTTCTTTTTATTCATATGTTTGATCTGTGAGAATAATTTTTATTTTAATTTATTGAAATAAGCTTTCACTTTAATTTCACACTAGTTGTACTACACCAGTTTGATTTTATTTCCCCCCTTTAATTCATATTTCAATGTAAATTTAAAATATTATAAGGAAATATTATTTGTTTAAACTCATTTATTTTGTTCATTTTTTAATATTCTATTATAATGATCATGTTTATTTTCAAGGTGATATTCATTTTTAATAACTATTATATAAAAGTATTTCAAATTCCATGATTTATAAAAATGTTATCTAAATGGTATATTTTTAGTTTATGATTCTTGTATACATGTAATTTTAAAGCTTTTGATCAACATATATATAATTGAGTATTATTTTTCATACACTATTTTTTTTTCTTTCTAGGTCATATAAGAATTATTTTTATGGGTTTGATATATATTGTTTTTAATTATATTTTTGTGTTCATGGAGGAATGTTTATTATGAGAATGAAACCTTGTTAATTTTAAGTGTGGAACATAATTATTATTTCCTTTAATTATTTTAAGAATATATAATTATATATATCTTTAATTAATATGAATAGTAAGTTACTATTTCTATTTGAGAGTTTTATAAAATAATTATGTTATTTTATGCTTAATATTAATAAATAAGACATGGATTTAATATTTATATTCAATATTGAGAATTATACGATACAATTTATCACTTTATATAAAGTTATTTTATTAAATGATGAAGTAATGCTTGAATACCTGGACATTCCATGTACAGGCTAAATAACTTACGTTTTGGTTGTATCAGAACGTGAAATTATTTTTAAATGAAAACATGTATTTATATATTTTAATATATAAATATATGTGTGACTGTTTATTTAGTTTATTAATATGTTTTTAAATAAAAAATTCCATTGATATATATATATATATGAAAATTCTTTTATAAAATTGGCATTTGAACATTCTAAACATGATAGAGAGTGGGGATTGAACCCTTCCATCAGAAATCTGATTATTCCCATGCATCCTTCAGTGTTTCAGGTGACATCACGGTTCTGTTTTTTTTGGATATTGGCTTATGTTTTCCAAAAAAATTACTATATTAGTTTCAAATATTTTTCAATGTATATTTATTTTTAAATAATTGTGATATTTTATACATATATTTTAAAAAGGTATTTTCACTGGCCTGTTAGAAAATCGCATACATGGAAAATTGATTATCATAATATATTTTAAATTTATTTTCATAGGATAATTGGAATTTCAATGAAGAAGCAACATGCACAAATTCTTTTATTTAATTCTTATAATTTTGTTATGTTTTTTTAATTTTTAGGTAACATATTTAATTCTCCAAATCCATGACCGATTAATGATCATGTTATCTAATAAATGATGTGTGTTTTTTGACTTTCTAATAAAACTATATAAAAAACATTTAAATGTGATTAGTCTAGAAGTGCGGGATTGGGTGTTGACACTTGGTATCAAATTCATGGTCCTGAAAACAATGGGGATTATATGCTTTCATTTGAGTATTGTTTAAGTATTAGCACATAATGATTTAGGATTTCAAATTTTTTAATATTCCAATGATGTTAATTAGAATTTTCTAGAGTCTGATGAATGCATTATGAGGGTGAAATTATTTTTAAGGGGGGAATAATGTAACATCCCAATAAATTAAAATATAATTTTTATAAATTAATTTATTTTGAAATATATGGTTCTTTATTTCATATTTAAAATATTGTAATATATTTTCTTATTTTAATCAAAACTCATTAAATGTAATTTTTGAAATTATTATTTTAATAAATGTGTTTGAATTTTTATTTAATGAAATTATCTATTTTACAATTATATAAATAATATTAGTAAAATATATTAATACGTTATAACAACTATATACAAGTAGATGTTCTGAAACATCAATTTTAGATATTTGTTAATGAAACATATTTGTTTTAATAAATACATGATTTCATTTAGAAATAAATTTTATAATGGATATCTGAATCTCAGAATCATAAATAAAATATTTTTTCAGATATGATGAGATATAATATTACAATTTGAAATGTTCTATGTGCCATTATTTTAATCTAATATTCGTATTATATGTTTATGTTTCAAAAAAATTTATTATGAACATTTACACTGTATTAAAATTTTAAGGTGATATATTATGAAATTAAATTAATATTTGTATTCATTTAATAGTAACCATTATAAAATAAAATTTATTATATAACTAAAAATAAACGGTATATTATAATATGATTATTATTTTTACATAAAATCAGATTATAATTTTTTAGGGTATTCTTAAAATTTTATGAATTAAATTTGATATTTATTAAATGCATTAGATAAAAACTAATCATATAAATAAAAAATTATAACAAATAAGATTTGGAAAATCGAGTTGGGAATTCATGATTCACATGATCCCAATGTGAAGTGGGGATCTGGTCTCGAGGGGATGGCTGAGTGAGGCTCGAGCACACCGATGAAGAAATCAACTTTTTTCTGAGGTCAAAGCCGAGTGAGGAGCTATGGACCTAGATATTGAGCTTAGATCTCAGGGTCAAGTGTGAGGTCGACTGCCGACATTGATGAGGATATGAGAGACATTAAGACGGTTTGTTGTAGTCAGTGTTTTAGACCTTGGTGAGGTACACAATCTATTCTTAATCCTCAAATTCGAGATAGGTTTTTGCCTCCTCATTATCTAGAGAATTTTTTATAGTTATTTTTCAAAAAAATTGTATATTGTTTCCCATTTTATGTCTTTCACAACTTCGATCATCGTCTTTTGACTTTAATTTATCAACCTAATAGTATTTTGAAAAAAGATCGAGTTTTCAAGGTTATCGGTATCTATTTTGGTAATTATTTGGTTGTGTTATGTTTTTTAGGTAAATATTGTTGTTCTATTTTTCTTCTTTGAATAAATCTATCATTTTATTTTATTTATTTATTGTTTTCTGATCAGATATGTCAATGTTTTTCTATTTCCATTCTCTGAATGAATATTTATATATTTGATATTTCTTATTTTCTATCTACTTAGATACTAATCTTTGGTTGGAATTATTTTTTTGTCCCAATATAAACAATAGTAGTTATTGCTATAAAATTATTAAACCATTATGAAAATGAAATATCCAAGATATATGTCAATCGTAACGGAGGGTGAGGGAGTGTCTAAAAGAAAGGGGGTGTCCTACATTTTTCTTATACAATTCATGTAAGGGAATTATAATCAGTATTTTTCTATCCACATAAATATTACAATATATTTGATTCTTTTTATTCATATGGTTGATTAATGAAAAGTGTTGTGATATGGTTTAATAGAAATAATGTATGAATTTAATATCAAACAATTTCTGTGGAAGGAGTTTGATTTAATTTTACTCTCTTATTTTATGTTCTAATGTAAAATTATAATATTATATGGAATTATTATGTATTAAATATCATTTATTTTGTTCAATTTTACATTTTTTATTTTTTACTTTCATGTTTATTTTCATGGTGATATTTATTTCTAAAAACTATTTTATATTATAATTTCAAATCCCATGTTTTATATGGAAGATATCTCTATTTTATATTTTTAATTTATTATTTATGTATATATAAAATTTTGAAGTCTATTCTTGACATATATATAAATAATTATTATTTTTCATACTCTGCTATTCTTTATTTCAAGGTCATGCAAGCATTATTTTTATGTGTGTAATATTTTTTTTATTTATTATATTTTTTGTGCATGGATGAATGTTTATTTTAAAAAAGATACCTTGTTAATTTTATTTGCAACACATAATTATTTATTTTTTTATTATTTCAACAAGAAAATATTATATGTATATATATATAATATTTATAAGATTATCAATTTAATATTGTAACATGAAGGTTTTTTACAATATTTTCATTATATTATTCATTGTAAAAATTAATAAAATGTGTCATTAATATTCTTATTCAAGATTGATTGTTAATGTATAAAACTAACCACTTTATAAAAGCTGCATTTCATAAAATGGTGAATAAATGTTTGAATACATGGATATTCCATGCAAAGGCTAAATGGCCTGAGTTTTAGTTTTATCAAATCTCAGAAGTGTATTTCAATGAAAATTTATACGTATAAATATTAATATAGAATTATTTCTCTGAATGTTCATTTAGTGCAGTGAATTTTTTTTAAATCAAAAAATCTGGTGAAAATGTATGTATATATATATAAAATGCTCAAAATATTTTTATAAAATTTGAATTTGAACATTGTAAACATGATATGGAGTGGCTAGTGAACCCGTCCCATAGGATGGTGGGTAGTCATAGAATTCATCCAACAATTCAATTGGCCTCATGGTTTCTTCCATGATATTTCTTAATGTTTTCCAAATAAATCACTGTATTAGTTTAAATGAATTTACAGTTTTTAGTTATTTTAAAAACATTATCATATTTAAAAAGATATTTTACAAATATATTTTAACTATCCTATTAGAAAACCCCTAACGAGGAAAAATAATGCTCAAAATATGTTTTAAATTTATTTTCATTGGTTGATGTGTATATTAATGAGTAATTAGTGCACACAAAGACTTATATTTATTTCATATTATTTTTTACATTTTTGTTATGTTCTATGGAATGTATCAAATTCTCCAAAACCAAGACTGATAAAAAAAATTTGGTATGCAATAAATGCTGTGAATTTTTTCAATTTCTAATAAAAAATATACACAACATCTATATATGCTAAGTTAGTAAATGAGGGCTTGTGTCTGTAAAATAGTGAAATTTTATTCAAATAATTTTTATGTTTTTTTATCCTCAAAATCACTTATTGGAAACTATTCGATATATATAATAAATTTTCATTTCTCAAAACTTTCAATGAATCATGCAGTCTCTTTTATCTAATTTCAAAATCTCAATTATTCATCTCATTTAGCAAGGGAAATACAACGAATGACATGACTATTTATTTTCTACAGATATAGACTTCATGGTAAAATGTAAATAATATATCAATATCCTAAAGTAAGACACTAATGTATGAATTTAAGGTATGAATTATATTATTATGATATAACTTTGATACTTTTTGGGTTGATATAGGTGATACAAAATGATAAATAATATATATTTCATTTATAAATTTAAGAAACAACAAATAATGGTTAAATGTTTTTTAGAGAATGGTCTCTGAATAATTTTTTTATCACTAATTTTACGATATGTCCTTAATATCATGAGAATCATGAAACACCTAAATTATATAATATATTTTTTTTCTAAATTTTGATAAATATGTTAGATAGAATAATGAATATAAAAAATTGGTGTATTTGAAATATGATAATTATTGGGTGACATTTATTGTGTTTCGATAAATTTATGAGTTATATGTAACCATCATGTTTAACAAGTGAACAAAATTTATTTCAAGAAGAATGAATTTACCTTTTTTAGACATATGTATAAGGGTAAATATAAACTTACGTTTTATGTGATCTTTTATTTTAAGGCAATTGTGGGTTATTATATTTTTTGGGTCCAGAATGAAGTTTAAGAGATAACCATTGAGGATAAAAAAATTAAATAATATTGATTTTATTAATTTTATTTTGAAGAATATTGTAAAAATTATATTTATATTGTTTTAGAAAAAGTGAAACTCATATGTCGGGTGACAACTTGTTGTACCTGGAAAGGTCTTGGGGCTTGAACCCACAACTGACGGGCGATAAGGGTGCATCACATACCACTAGACTATGTGATTTACTAGTTAGTTTGACATATTTTATCATTATTTAAATGGGATATTTTTTAAAACCATGTGATTGTAAATTGATTTGGTGTAATGTCATTTAATTTATTTCAGTAGATGCTCTCTGTTTTGGTTACCCTATATTATTAAAAAAAAAATTGTTTGAGAAATAATGTATAAATTTCCTTTTGGAATAATATATGGCTATTTTGGATTTATGTTGATTGGGGTTATTTATGGAAATAATTAGAAAATCAGAAAAGTTAAATGATTTAGGAATGGATATTTTTATAGATAAATATTTTATTTATATTGGAAGACTAAGTAATCAAATCCTTTTAATTTTTATCTTTCAATCTTATGCTGGAATATAATTTTAGGAAATTTATGGAAACTTATTTATGGAATTATCTAAGTCAAATTTTTGGTATTATTGAATAACTTTGTGAAATAAAAGTTTTTTTCCTCACAAAAAGGATTATTATTTTTGGAAATTATATTATCATGTTTTAATCATTTTTTAAATTCATAATTATATGAATAATATATAGTTATTATGTTGTGGATTTATTGATATGTAGAAGTTAATTCTAGTGAGTTCGAAATTATAAAATTATACACATAATATGGAGAAAAATATAACTATGTGGTGGAAATTTATTATCATCTGAAACTCTACATTTCATGTATGTGTATTTTATTTTGTTTGTATTATAGGTTTTAAACTAATTCATCAACTTTATGAAAATTATTTTTAGAATAAAAATGCTATTTTTTTACATTTCTTGCAAATAAATCAATGGAATTTCAATCGATCATAGAATTACGGTTTCCAGATGGTTAAATTTATCATAAACCATATTACTAGGTCTCTATATTCGAAAATAATATTTATATTTCAGTAAACTTTACTTATTTTCACTTCCCACTGATTATACCCAATTCATAATCCAATTTTTTCTGCAACATTTGCATTTTCATTTCCCTTACATTATGTGGAATATTATGAAGACATTTTATAATTTGGGTTTCCTAAAAACAAATTAACAAATAATAAAAATTTATTCTAAAAGAAAAATTTAAAATTTCAATGAAATAGTTTAGTAAATGTGCATAGAATGTAGAACCTCATGATTTTATGATATGTCTTTTTAAATTTAACCATTTTTTAGCATACCATACATAGAACAACCTACTTAATAAATAGTGAAATATTATTATGAGTTAATTATAACCTAGAAATTTAATTGGAGGTAATTAATATTATTAACCAGATAATAAAATATATAATTTTTTAACAATCTTTTAATTAATTTCATCGGCATTAGCACTTAATTTTTAGTAAAATAATTTTAATCTTTATGAAATAAGATATTTTCAAAAATGGTTTTCTTACATATTACGTGTAAATAGTAAAATCAATTTATAGAACATATATAAATTTTATTATAAAAAAATTTTATCATTTTTTAAATATATATAATAAAATTAACATTTGGTGAAACTTTTGTACTTTTATGAGATCATTGTTTTTCCGCTAAATTGTGAAAGTTACCCATTTTAAATACTATCAATTTCATTATAATAAAAGATCCTTTATGATTTTAATTTTATCTCAATATAAATTATGAACTATTAAGTTATAAATAGTATAATTAATTTCATTTAAATAATCTTTTTACCTTATTTTTGTTAAAGTATATTTCTTGGCTTCAAAATGCATTTTTCAAGAAAACTTGTTTTCGTTGAATTTTATGAGATTATTTTTAAATTAAATTATGAAACATGCATTTTTTAAATATTAAAAATGGATAACATATTTGGATTCCTATGGGCCAAATTTAGTAAATAATCCCCTTTTATATTTTTTCCAAAATGAATAATAACAGTGGTAATTTTCATTACCGTGCTGAAAGGTAATGTGGGTAATATAGGTTTAAAAACAATATGAAATGGACCAAACAATGACCCGAACACTGTACCCAATTTAATTGGCTGGATAATCTTCATCCATTATAATTCTATTTTTGGATATATGTCAATTTTTTCACTTTTAATGTCATTATGAACCTTATAATATTTTATTTAATGAAAATTAAATGATGTCACATTAACGATTTTAATAATTAGAAACTTTTTAAAATGGTCTTATAAAAAATATATCATTGTATATAATTATGATTTTGAAAAATAAATGAAATATATTAATCATGTAATTTTAATTTTAATTTTTTGCGAATAAACCGTTTACTTAGAGTCTTTAACAACAATGTTGAATTTTTTTTATTTAATGGGAAAATAAGGTAAATGATATTAGATATATTGAAATAAATGTAACATGAGTTACTTAATTCCATAAATGTATTTTATAGATTCCCTAAATAAAAAAGGGACATATTGAAATATTTTTTCAAATTTATCTTATTGTATCTAATTTATTTACAAAATGTAATGAATTTTGTCAAAACTGACATGAATAATATTTTAAAATAAAATAAATTTTTTTAAATGTGATAAGATTCCTAAAAATATGATATTTGGAAAAAATATTTTTATATATGTTATCCATTCATATATGATCCATTTAAGGGTCATTTGATATTTAATAAAAACTATATTAACCCTCCAAGGGTAAAAATCCGTGTTGTCACTATAAGAATTAAAGGGGTTAAATAAGAGTTAAAATCGAATGATATGGGTAGAAATATTGTCAAAACATAACTAATTATTATTATATTAGGGTATTCATACCAATAATAATCTCATATTCTAATACACTTACTTTTTATCCTTTTTAATTGAAATTAATTTTATATTAATTTAATATTTTTGGAGTTTCCAAAAGTGCCCCTCACTTAAATTATAAAAGGGAACCACTTATTTCACTTATTTACATCACTTTTATCCATATATATTAGCCATAAACTAAAAATATCTCTTCTAAAAATACCTCAAAATGTTTTATAGGTTATTTTTCCATTCAAGTGGCCAAACCTAATGTCCTTGTGAACATATCAAAAGAAATTTTGTCGAAGAGGTAATCATCTTTACCAACTTTATCAAAGTTCATTATCCTTCTACTTCCTATTAAAGTGTTATTTCCATCCTAAAATAATAAATATAGTATAAATTATATACCAAGATTATATTACTATTAATAAAAAACCATATAATATATTTTAACCATCCTAATAAAAATTAAAGAACACCTCATTTGGGCATACGACTTACCATCTCCATGAAGTGGTGTCATTTGTTTAACATCACCGAATTACATGGATGGTTATAATTATGGAAATTATAAATATCATATATATATGATAAAATATTTATTATTTAAAATTAATATATATTCCATTTCTATATCCATTTACTATTAAGAGAATGATATCGTTGCTCATATGTATGTACATCATACCGTCACGACAATACGATGTGATTGATAATATATGTTCAATAATAAATAATGATTATAAAATTTTATATTATAAATAATTATAATATCTAAGACCTCAATATAATTATTTATATGAGGTAACTATATTATATTCATAAGAATCAGGACTCACAGAGAAACAAATTTATAAGAATATGAAGCAGTTGGCACCCAATACAAAGGTCATACTAAAATATTGTTAAAAAATCAGATGAAATATAATATAACAGAATAAAATATTATATAAAAAATAAGATTATGTATTTGGAATAAATATTATAATTATTCAAACCATTAAACATGGTGTTAAAGCAAGTTCAACTAAAGGAAATTGTAATTTATGTGATTTCCTAACTCTATTTTCATTCATTTGTTTAAACTTGTACTACATTGATTATGATTTGATAATATTTGTATGAAAAGAATTTTTATTATATAATGTTATATATAGACTTCTTATGTATGGATTTAAGCATGATACACATAATTGATTCATTTAATGAATTCTCACAAAAATTATGTGATCAATTTAAGGGACTTTGTCTAAATTTTCTTTTGTTGAGGAATATTTTGATTTTATGTACCTATTTTTTGAGGTGTATATAACACCCATTTTACTTGTTATACAATAAATATATTTATTCTCATGATATTCAATATTTTTTTTAATTTGTTTCAATCATAGAGAATACAATACGATTGATTATAAGTGGTAAGTGAATTCCTCCCAATTTCACTTTATTTATGCATATTTTGATATTATACACATATTTTTTTTATATTGTTTATATATTCCAATTAGTAATTATTTATGGTCATCATTAATTTATAATAACTTCAATATAATTTATACTTATTCTTCAATCATGTATATTATTGTTTCCTATTCTATATACTATTTCTACATACGATGTTACATTTTGAATGATTTTAATTTATTAGGGAACTATTTCTAAACATCCATTATTTATTGAATGTATTTTTTTATAAGGGATATTGATTCATGAATTAAATAGATTATAAGATATATGGGGAATTATTTGGACATTTATTTTGATGGGTGGGTCCTAGTTAATGATTTCCCCTCGATTAATCATTTGTCTCATGAGGATAATCAAGTTATGATAGAATTAAATAGTTTTTTAAATATAGTTTAAACCGTATTTTTAATGGTCTTGATGGTAAAGGTATCATGTTCCTGGGAAACATGGTGTATGAAAATTAATAATTACCTTCATTTTAATTATTATTAATATCTATGAGATTTTCACAATAATATTTTCTCTGGATTCACTTCATTCATAAATATTATTTAAATGGAATGTATTAAATTATTTACCTTCACATAATGATTGTTTCCTATCAATTTGTGATGGGGAAGTTATTTAAGTGGTATCTCTGTTCAGTTAATTACCTTTCCATATTTTTTATGCTTATTGATTTACGATAGCATCCACTTTATATAACCCTTATTGAGCATTCGATCTCATATTTATTTTTTTCCTTTACATATAAATCTACGAAGTATACTATTAATGTTATTCAAGGATACAAAAGAGGGAATAATGTCATTGTTAAAAAGAATTATTTTATAATTTTGTGTTTTCAAATGTATGTGAATATCAAATGTGTATCTATTTTACTAAGACTATGAAAAAATATGGTCCATTGGGATGTGATTCATTGTATCTTATGATATTGAAATGATGTATGGCACCAACCCTTGGTTACAAGACTATTAGTCTTTCAAAATTGGGTTACAATCAGCCTGATTTGACATCAATGTTATGAAACATATACAAACTAATCTGTATTAATAACTTTCTATGATGAAACTTAATTATAAATAACAACTAAATTTGTATTGAATTATTATATTTTAATGATATTAATGTTAATAGATATGAATATGTTAATAATTTTTTTTAATAAGAATGTTTAGTTCATTATATTGATTTCATGGATGTCCAAAGTAAATGTAGGGGTTTTCATTCCAATATCAACTTGAATTCATGAATGTTATGAAAAAATTTATATCAAGTTATGTTGTAGGATATTTATATTAAAAGCATATTTTATATTCCAATCTAGTTATTCATGGGTTTGTGAATGTCATATTAACATTTGGTTCACAATTTACCTATTGTAATGCCTGAATGGGAAATCGACCTTACCTCATATTTTTTATCATGAATCTTTGTCCCTTTATATTTATGTACTTTATTTAATTTTTTTGATATATATATCTCTTATTCAATGGTTAGTTAAGGTATTTTTTAAATTTCATGAATTTATTTAAAAAAATTAATCATCCTTTAACATTTATGGTGTGGTTTTATCTAAAAAATAATAATTTATTTACAAAAGTGTGAAAATAATATTCATTTTAAATTAGTTTTTATGAATTCTTTTTCTCACTTTTACAACCATTTTTTGGAATAATTATTCCAATATATTTTATATGGTTTTCTTATATTCTACCCTTTCCCATTGTTTTTAAATTTAAAATTTAAAAAAATATTATAAAAATAATAGATTATTTCTTCTTATTTTTCAAATAATTTTTTTAATGGTCTTAGAAAAGAGGTTTTACCGTTATCATAACCCTTTAAAATTTCTTATAAATAGCTAGGGATTTTACCTAGTGATTCCATACACATTATTTTTCTTTATAGACTATGATTATGTTATCATAAATTATTCCTGACACTGTTTTATATTGCATAGGTTAATTACGATCTATTTGAATTATAAAACATTTCCTAATCATGTGGCAAAAATATGTATCATTAATCATGTATTCAGGGGTGTGAAACACCTCATACTATCCATGAGGTGTGTTTTTATTTAAATTTTTTATATATATATTTTAATATCCATGGATATATAGTATTTTGTAATTAGAGGGGAATAAGAGTTTTAAGGGTCTAAGGCACAAAATCTCCAAAAAAATGCTTGAATGAAGATACAGGGGTCACTGGTTATCTAGTGGAAAACCTATAGATGAAATGTTGTCAAAAAAACAATGTTATTATGCTGAGATCATAGTCTTGTTGGTGAGCCTACATTGGCTCACTGGGGTCCACCAGCTCCCCGGTGAGATCATAAGAGATTATTGGTCAACTTCTATGTTGGATTTAAATTAGGGTCACATTTTAATTATTAAAAAAAACAAATATATTGTATCTCGATATTTGGTTTAAGTACGTAATTTTTAAACGATTTGTTGGAAAATCTAATGAAATATTAGTTTGAAATGAGTATGATGGTCGAGTTATCAGTTTTCCAAGGTTTTAAAATTTTTCAAAAACCAGAAGGAACTAATATATCCCAACATATGCATATTTAACATATTCTTAAAAAGTATGGTTTTGAAGACACTAACATTTTATGTATTCCCATTAGTATATAAAATTCTTTGGATCTTGATGAAGTAGGGAAACCAGTAGATCAAACATCATGTTGAGGTATGATAAAAATTTTACTATATTTGACGTCTAGTTGTCCAGACTTAATGTTTTATGTATGATTATGTAAAAGATAATAATCCGATCCTAAGGAATCTCATTTAATATCAGTGAAAATAATTTTTCGCTATTTTAAGGTAATAATAGATTTAAGACTCTTTTATACATCTATAAATGATTGTGTCTTATAAAGTTTTTCAGATGCTAATTTTTGTGGATGTGGAATGGATAAGATAAATACATCTAGAAATTGTCATTTATTATGAGATTCATTTGTTTCTTGGTCATGAAAAGAGCAATACTCAGTTTCACATTCAACTACTGAAGCTAAATAGGTTGCAGATGGATATTGTTGTGCTCAAGTGTTGTGGATGAAACAAACACTCACAGAATACGGTATGATTTTTACCTCAACAAAAATATTTTTGATAAAACTAGTGCCATTTCAATATGTAAAAACCTTCTACATAACTCCTGTGAAAAACAAAAAGATGTTAGGTATCAATTTCATTGGGATCACACAAAAAAATGAGATAGCATTCTTTAATTTATTAGAACAGAATATCAACTTGGTGATATTTTCACAAAATCCATAACCTTAGATAAATTTGAATACATTAAATGAAATTTTGGGATTATAACCATAAGATAATCTTACATATTAACTTCTTGTCGAAACCTATCTATTTATAGTAAGAAACTCCTTTTCATATGGGGGTACATTTTCTTTCGTAGTCAGTAATTTGTTAATAAAAAATTTTGAAGTCAAAAAATCTGAATTTCAAAAAAATTCCTTACATATGAAATTTTTTTAGAATCTAATGTTCTTCAAGGAGAATTTTCCTTATTTCTGATATTTTTTCTTTCATTCCATAAGGAATGTTTATTTTCTTAAAATTTCATAATCAGTTTTTTACATGTTGGTATTTTCATATTGTTTAAGAAAATTTTATAGATTCACTTTTCCATAAATCCGAATTCTTATCTTAAAAACCTCAAAACATTAGAACCAACTAAATTACTAAGTTTTTTATCATCTCAACCATCAGATATAATCAAGAGTATTTCCCCCATTGTATTGTTTGGGAAGATGAACTTTTACATCAAATGACTATATAAAGGCCGCCTAATGGTTATTCCACATTGGATTTCAAAGCATTGTCATGCAAAAACCCTTATGATCTACATAAGGACCAATCTGATTTTACATGTTTTCTAAATTATGAATGTCTTTGGAAGCTTATACTCATAATAAAATGTAATTAGTCAAGGAAATCTCTAAATGATAGATCTACAGGGATAGGATAGTAGATCTGAAGTTCTTTTCCAAATATGATTATCTTATTTCAATAAACATAAAGCTGAATAGCTGGGAGAGAATGCATATATCCAAACCGAAGGCACATGATCCGGTTTATCCAGAATTGTTAGTAGAGTTTTATGAGTCCGTAATATTTTTTAATGAAGGTGGTAGAGACAAGATGTCATTTTAAATTCTTGGTAAAACCTATTCCCTTTCCCATAGTATGGCAGCCAAAATACATGAAATCTCTTATGATGGAGAAGTTGAGTTCTGCACTCACAAGTTACCATATCTTTCATGATATTTTGTTAAGAATAAATCTATAGAATACCTTGGTCTGTCTATGGTGAACACTCCAAATATTAATCATCTTTCTATAAATATTTGGATCTTAGTGTTATGGGTCTAGGGATTTCTTGTTCCGACAATAGGTGATAAAGATACTCTAAAGAAGAATAATGTATGGTTTTTATATTAAATAAAAATAATTCTATGATTTGTCTCAATCGGAAATAGGAGGATTATCTATGAAACCAGAAGTGGATGAGACTTCCAAGAAGATTGGTAGGAAGAGGAAGGTGAAGGAACTAGAAAAGAAGTAAAAATATCATTTTATTATGGAAACTCAGTCAGCTCAACCTAAATCAAAAAATAAAATGAATTCATCAGATGAAGTGGGTTAAAAGTGGATAGAATACAAGAAGAAAAATAAAGAAGTGGAACCGTGTTTTGGTTGGGATCCTACTAAGGAAAAATCATTAAAGATGAAGGCTAATGAGGATCTTGAGAAGTAAGGAAAAGAAAAAAGAAAATGGAGAAAATGTTTGAAGCCTTGATGGTTTATTTTATTCTCAAAGCTACTGAAAAAGAATTTGAACAAGTTTAGGTACCAGAATTATTTTTTTAAGAATCACTAATAGTGACTCTAGGAAAGAAGACGGTAATTCCAGAAATAGAAGAAGAAGAAGAAATAGGTCAGGAAGAGGAAGTTGGAGAAGATTAATAAGAATAATGTGGAGATACATATGACATGAAAAGGAAAGTAGAAGAATATCATGAGAAGGAGAGTCTTGAAATGTTTTCAATCCAAAATTCTCAAGATGAATCAACCAAAATTCCTTCACCGGGAAAAGAATATGAGGATCATGAAGAATTTAATAAACCATCTCAGGATGAAAGCAACAACCATGACTTCGTTTAGTAAGAGGATCTAGTGGTATATTCTAAAAAAAAAGTTGATGAAGATATGATAGTTTAACTATCAGATAGTGGAAATGAATCATCAAAAGTAGTGGAGAGAATTCCAAAAGTGGATATGGGGAAACAGGGGTTTGCTAATATACCTAATAAATACCTAGTATCGAAGAAATATGTTGTTGGTTCATCAAATATAAAAGCTTAAGAGATAGAAAAACAATCCTCACCAACCAATCAATATGGTACAGAATCATCATCTATTGGACATGACTCTATATTCCAATTATTGAAAAAGATTTTTGATACCATTCCCTTGTTTTTGTGTATAGAATCGGGGTGTCAGATGCTTCATCACTTGTTTAATCAGAAATCAGATTCAGGTATCATGCTTGTGGATAATTTTTTCAGTCATGAAGCTGATTTCAAATCCTTCCTCATTGGATATGATGATCACAAAATATCAGGCAAGGAAACCACAATGCGGTCAAGGAAAACAATCTAAGAGATAAGAATCCTTGATGATTTTTAAGAAAGTTTGAAAGATTATTTTGACAATGAAGATGGAATGTTCAATGATTTTACAATTTTTTGAGGAGAATATAACTCTTGAACAAACAACCCGGATGTAGGATGTCAGATATCTAAATGGTATGCTTAACTCTATTATTGTGAATTTGAAAAGAGAAATAGATCTTAGAATTGAATTCGAAGAAAATATCAGTAAGAAAGATGATATTTTGAAGGCTCAAGCATACATTTTTATGGCTCGAGATGAAAATATCATAGTCTTTGAGAAGAAAATTGAAGATCTGGATCAGTTTATCAAGAACATCGAAAAAGATCACGATGACCTTAAAAAGATAAAAAAATTGGTAAGGAAGATAATGTTGAAGGATGAAGAAGGATAATTATTCTTAATATGATATATTATTCCATTTTCTTCTTTGTAAAAATCATTTAAATCATAATTAAATTTGAGTTTTTCTTCATATATTTTGTTGTATAGTACTAATATTTCGGTTACCATATTTTTTCCATTCCCATTATTCCTTTTTTGAAAATCACAAAGGGGGAGAAAGGAATGATAAAAATAATACTATGTAAAGAAAGGAATTCCCTAAGGGGGATTCAATCTAAGGATGAGTTTTATCTAAGAATACAGCCTTACACAATAAAAAGAAAAATCCATTTAAGAAGTCTAGAATACGATCCATATGGATTTCAAAACCAAAAGGGGACTTAGTCATATTCATCTTGATCCATAAGTAAAGGGAGATAGGTTTTTCTTTTATGTTCACAATGCAAAATTATAAGTCCATATATTCTTTTTCTTAAGGATGATTGTTTTTTAAAAAAAGTGGGAGGTTTATTAGTATATAAAGTTTACTTATGAATTTTTTATTCCTCTATGTTTTTAAAATCACAAACACTATAATGAAAATTATATTTTCTCTAATAATTTTTTTAATAAGGAAAATTTTCATTCTTTAAGTTTGTTTTATCCTTACCCATGTTTTTATTGTTCATTTTATAGTCTCTAAAAATATATCTCATTTTATTAATAATTATGAAATTAAGTTTCACATCTAAAACCATAGAATCCTACAAATCCTTGGTTATAGAGTATTCTGTTTTTAGGATCCGAATTCTCTGAAATATAGATTCTGAATTCATTGAAATTCAGACTCTGAATTCTCTGATATTTATTGTCCGATTTCCTCCAAAATCAAACTCTGAATTCCTTAGAATTTAGAACCTGTATTTCATAGAATATAGACTCCGAATTTCATAGAATTCAGACTCTGAATTCCTTTGAATTTCGACTATGAATTTAATAGAATTTGAACTCCAAATTCCTTTGAATTTAGATTAGGAATTCCTTTGAATTCAAACTCCGAATTCTATTTAATCCTAACTCTGAATTTCATAGAATTCATACACTAAATTCCTTAGAATTTATACTCTAAATTCCTCATAATTATGAATCCAAATTCCATAGAATTTATACTCTGAATTCCTTATAATTCAGATTCATAATTCCTTGGAATTCATACTCTGAAATATATAGAAGTTGGGTTCCAAATTCCATAGAAAACAAAATCTGAATATCCATGTCTTCTAGAATCTGAATTTTTATTTTTTAAGACTCTAACATTATTTTTCTTAGATTATGAAAAAAAAATTGTTAAATAACTTCATATTCCTCACACATATTATGAAATGATGTCGTAAAATCTTTTTCAAACTGACCGTTGTGTTGGATTGGATTATACCAAATATACACAAGAGAGGGAGCGGTGAAATGTGTCTTTTCTAAAATATTTTCAGATTTTGTTCTTCCCTTTAAGTTTAATAAGATGATATCATGAAGAGGAAATTTACCTAGCAGATACACAAGATGTATAGTGGTTCAGGGAACAGAAGGCCCCTAGTCCACTCCACCAAGGCTCTACTCCATGAGCTTGGTGATTTTCACTATCTGGTCCTCGTTCCAACAGACCTTTGAACAAATGTGTACAGGTAGTTTACACCTTTACAATATAAGGAAAAAAATCCTTCTAGTTCACTCACAGAACCTATACATCTTAGTACGAGAATCCAGTCACCCAAGAATAGAAAAGAAATATTTTTGTATTCTAAAAAAAACTTTCCAAATGTTCTTCACAATTGAAACAACATGAAATTGACAGTAGATGGATCGTCGCCTTCAAAAATAATGATCTTCACAAAAGTGTCGTTCTGTATTGATCCCATTGTAGTAGAGATAGAACTATAACTCATAACGTCATTAGTATCAGATTCAAAATTGATCTTTGATATAGAACAGATGAATCTTCTATTGTGATTTTTCTTCTTCTGAAAATAGTGATTTGTCGTTCTCTTGAATCAGCAAGTCTAAATTCTTGATAGTCTGTTTTTTTTTCTTCCCTTTTCGTAGAATAGTTTAGAGATCCCATAAGTTCATTGGTTTTTGTTAAAAAAATCCCATGTGTATAAAATAACGATAAGTACCACTCCTAAAAATTTAGATCCACAAAATTCACCTTTTTTACTCGCGATATTCAAACATTTGAATTTATAGAGTAATCGTAAATTTCTTGAAGACTAGGCATAAAAATATCCATTAAATTTTATCTTTAAGCCATTAATAAAATAGATTTGAATTAGTCAGAGTCAAATTTTAAAATCATCATTAAATCTGGCTTGAAATCCACATAATAATCAGCTTGCTAACCATTGCATAAAAATATCGAATTTCAATTCTCTGACGCCAAATGTAAGGTTGAGTTGTACTGTATGCATCCTTTGAATGTAAGGTTGATGACATGGTCTTCAAACATAGGGTTGAAAATGTAGTGTTGATCACAAATTTAAGGTTCATGTCACTTTTTTCAAACATAAGGTTGATTGTAAACATAGTGTTGGTCATCCATACTTTTCTCTTCAACTCTCAAATGTAAGACAAAAGACCCATAATTTTACATGATCCAAACTTTTCAAGAACGTATGGTTGTTTAGAAAAGTAAGGATGATGAACCATAATTTCGAGAAATAAACATAATGTTTAATATATATGTACGTTTCTCCATCCATACTTTTTTGATATCCCAAACGTAGTGTTCCTTCCTAACGTTGGGTTCTTTTTCATACTTCGCCGATAATGTATGGTTCATCTTCCATACTTTTCTTTTATCTCCTAAAGTATACGCTGCATTTTATCCATATGCTATGTTCCTCCACGTAGGGTATGAACAGTGTTTCCTGAACATGCTAAAGCAGATCCCGAATATGTTGGGTATGAACAGTGCTTCCAGAACACACTAAATGTGAATAATTTAGAAATAAAACCTCATTGTCCAAGAACATAAATATTTCATCCAGAAATAAAAATATAATGAATAATAAATTCCTGAAAAATACTTAACAAATAAAATCATTAGAAAATAATTAAGGGTATTTGTGAGGCATCAAAATTTTCATAAATAGATAGATTATTTTTCTCAACATACTCCCCCTTTAAATAAAACATTATGTATTGTTGAAAACCTCACTTGCAACAAATCTCCCCCATTTTGATGATCACAAAACCCATAAAATAATTAACGAAACTAACTTACACAAAAATAAATTAATTACATATAATTTTGAATTTAAAAAAAAATACTTCATTATATTTAACTTAATTTCTCTCGTTAAATTATACATTTTAATTACTCCCCAAATAAAATTAAACAAACAAAAAATTGTTGTGTTTATATAAATTTTTCCCCCTTTTGTGGTAGAAAAAATAATTATAAAAGATGGAATATACCACTTTTAATGTAGCATTGACCTTATGTAAATTCTAAGTAACTGGTGTACAGTAATGTATTATGGATTACTGGCATATCTAAACAAAGACAGTAAAACAAAAAACACTAAATGTAAATAAAGATTGATAAATACAATGATCAAAAAAAATTCATTGAGTGTTTGGAATAGATACAATTATGATGAACACAAGAGTCAATGTTTCATCAGGGTATAAAATAGGTTCTATCTCCTCTGAACTGCATTCTTGATTTCTGTAAACTGTTCTCTGAGTATTTTCATCATTCCATCACCAAGTTGAATAATAAGATCACTATCCTCTTGAGTCATATGAATGTCTTCAATGAGATTGACTCTGAAAAACTTGTGAAGTCTTTATTCCTTCTCCATAAACATATATAGATTCTTTGTGAATTTATTCAAGAAAGATCTGATTCCTGATTGACTATATGTCAACTGATCAACCAAAAATTTCGGATTATCTAACAAGACTGATAAAGAAGCACAGTTTCATTGAAGATAATGCAATCTTTCACTCATATTGCTCATTGCCGGAATGATATACTTAAACTTTCTGAGTAAATCAGGTGAAGTACCTGACCCACCAGTAGCACTAGTTCCAACAGATTCAAATTGTGACTAAATATATCCTTTTCTTTCTAACAAATATGACTTCTTTACCATTTCTGATTTTAGCTTTGAGACCTCTGTCAACAGATCTTGCTTAAAAGCTTCTACTTCTAGTCGTGAAACAGTACTATTCATAATTCTCTGCAATTTGAACTACTCTGTTTCTAAGGCTCTCCTCAGTGTATCATTTTCAGATTCCAATTGAGATACCTTCCTATATAGATCTTCAAGTTCCTTATTCCCTGAATTATAGGCACCCTTTGCTTGATTCTAATTCTCAATGTCAGTGTGATGCAGCATTACTAAACGTAGTGAATCTGCATCAAACATGTCTGTTTTATTTTCCCGAGTAGATTGGTCCACAGATTTTTCCTCAGAGTCTTTTCCAGACTTTTCCTCAGAAAAATCCTCATGAAGTACTTCTGTTTGAGCTTCAGAAACATGCTCATCATGAACATCAACAACTTGTTATTCCACTGGATTTTCTAAGATAGTATCTTATAAATGTTCTTGAGGTCTGGCCACTTCCTCACTAGGAGCTGCCTCCTTTTCTTGTTGAAGTGTTACTTCAACATTAGATACTACTTTTGGTTCAAATATTTCAACATCAATTCTTTCAGGGTCCTGTTTGGTAATATCCACATCCTGTTCTTGAGATTGTTCAACATCCTTTTCTCTAACAAAGCTGTAAGAGAGAAATCTCTTGTGGTCAGTACAGGGGAAACAAGTTCCTCCTTAACAGGTCTTTTCCTCTGAGTGTGAAGTCCCTCTTGACTTTATTCTTCCCCAGTTTCTTCAATGTCAAATCATATTTTCCTTGTAGCAGTGCTTATACTTTAATCAGCTTGTCCCTCCTTGGACCTAGCAGACTGAGCCTGAGCACTCTCTATTTCTTCCATAGGTCTTACTGGAAAGATTTTTCGTTTTATAGTACTCCAAAAATAGCCACTCTTTATTAAAGTTACATAATTAAAAACATTATTGTAATGATGTCGTACTCCAGAATCCACCAGTCTCACCATATCCTTTTTGAACAACAGTTATGAAATGAATCATCTAAAAGGGTAGAAGTTCATTTTGGAATCACTGTGACAACAGTAATTCAAATAACTCACAAGGTATCTAGGAAAATAGAATTTAATATCACTGAGTAAAAGATACATTATATACATGCTAGGATATAATATTTTTTCCATCTCATACATCTTCGGTGTAATCCCTGTTTGCACAAATTTAACTAAAAATTTCTGATCAGTATCCTGGTCCTTTATGAACATCTTCTTTATAGATATAGTACCAAAAATAAAAGTCATAATTTCCTCTGATTTATGAAAAAAATATCCAATATTTTTCAAATCAAAATGAAAAACTCCATCATGAGGATAGTTCCAAATTTGACTAATTTCAACTAAAGAGATCGAAAAATCCATATCCTCTATCTTAGCCAGCATAGAGACCACATTGTCTCCCAGACTAAAATGCACAGATTTGAAGAAATATCGATGTTCTACCTCATACAGAAATTTTGTATTCTCATTGATGAGATTCATTCGAGATTCTGAAACGACAGTGCTTGTTTTAACAGAAGATTCATCTGAAAGAGCCATTCGAGATCAATCACCATTCCTTGTAAGATCTTCCTTCCTTCAAAGAATTGTTTCTTGGAACTGCTGGTATAGGCCTCATTAGCTCCCTTAGTCTTATCCAGATCTGAGAAAATATCTAATGGTTTGATGTTTAGGGTTTCAGAGGTTTGAAAATCAGGGTTGACGAGAAGTGATGTAGTTTTACAGGTTCGAAAAGGTTTTTGTAGAAATGAAGCGGTTTTGAAGTCGAAAGGGTTTTTGACAGCCTTGATTCCTGTGTTTTAATTAATCATTACATAGATTTTAAATATAAATATAATTATTACACGGGGAAAAGAAACTTATTCAATTTGAAAAACAAATAACTAAATTATTTTTAAACAGAATTAAAATAAAGAAACAGCCTAGTAAAGTAAAACTTTATTTAAAATTAAATATACCTATCTCTCCCTTAATAAAATCAAACATTGTTGTAGGAAGTGGATTAGTAAAAATATCTTCTAATTGAATTTCAGTACTTTCAAATTCCAAATATATATCCATTTTAAGAACATTATCTCTTATAAAATGATGTCTGATATCAATATGCTTAGTTATAGAATAATTAATAGGATTTAATGAAATATTTATAGCACTATTATTATCACATAATATAAGCGTATAATACAAATTTAGTCTAATGTCCATAAGAGTGTTTTTCATTTATAACACCTGTGCACAGCAAATGCCAGTAGAAACATATTCTGCCTCAACTATTGACAGAGAAACTGAATGTTGTTTTTTTACTTGACCATGACAATAAAGATTACCCTAAAAGTGACAAGTTCCTGAAGTGATTTTCCTATCTAATTTACAACTCCCAAATTCTGCATCTGAATATAAAATCAAATTAAAATCAGATGTTTTAGGATAAATAAGAGATTAAAAAACAGTTCCTTTTAAATAACTGAAAATTATTTTAGCAGTAGTTAAATGAGATTCTTTAGGATTTGATTGAAATCTTGCACAAAGACATACTGAATACATTATATCTAATCTTCTAGCAGTAAGATATAACAAACTACCAATCATACCTCTATATAACATGTTGTCAATTGATTTTCCAGTATCATCCAAATCATGTTTTATTTTAGTGTATATAGGAGTTGTATATGTCTTGTTGTTTTCAATACCAAACTTCTTTAATAAATCAGTAATATATTTTCTTTGATTCAAAAAATTTACAAAATCTTTTTGATAAATTTGATATCCTAAAAATAAATTTAGTTCTTCCATCATACTCATTTAAAATTCTTTTTGAATTAACTTTGAATACTCATGACAAAGGGTTTTATTAGTTGATCCAAAAATTACATCATCAACATAAATTTGAACTAATAAAATATTAGAATTTACAGTTTTCTTAAAATGTGTTGGAGCTTACATTCCAACAGTAAATTCATTTTTCAAAATAAAAGATCTTAATCTTTCATACCAAGCTCTAGGTGCTTGTTTAAGGCCATAAAGAGCTTTAGTAGGTTTAAAAATAGAATCAGGTTTTTGAGAATTTTCAAAACCAGGAGGTTGCTAAACATAAACTTCCTCCATTAAATAACCATTTAAAAAGGTAGACATAACATCCATCTAAAATAACATAATTTTTATATGAGATGCATAGGCTAAAATAATTCTAATGGATTCTAATCTAGCTACAGGTGCTAAGGTCTCATCATAATCTATTCTTTCTTCTTAATTATATCTTTTAGATACAAGTCTAGTTTTATTTATAGTTATTATTCTTTGATTATATTGCTTATTTCTAAAGACCCTTTTGGTTCCTATCACGGGATAGTTCTATAGCCTTTAAACTAAATCCTGGACTTCATTTCTTTTGAACTGGTTTAATTCTTCTAGCATTACTATCATCCAACTCTCATCATCTAATGCTTCTTCTATAGACTTGAGTTCTAATTGGGATAGATAGGCAGATAATTCTACAATATTCCCATTATTTCTTCTAGTTTTTATTCTTGTGTCTAATTCACCTATTATAGTCTCTAAAGGATGATTCCTTAGGGTTCTAGTCTATCTAGGTAATACACTCATCTGCTCTTCAGTATCATGTTCTTTTGAACTGGGCTGAATTTCATTTATATCTTTTTCAAAATAATTTTTCATGTTCTCAAGTCTCATGTTATCATTAGAGTCAGATTTATCCATTTGATATGTCCTTTTCTCAAAGGGGTCAGATTCATCAAATTTCACATGAACTGATTCTTCAACAATCCTTGACTTCATGTTATAGACATTATAAGCTTCAGAGGTAGCTGGATATCCCAAGAAAATTTTTCATAAGATTTTGGATCGAACATACCATGATTTTCTTTTGTGTTCAAGATGTAAACCTTACATCCAAAAACATTAATGTGATTTACTTTGGGTTTTTTTAATCCAAAGTTCTTAGGGTGTCTTCTTCAAAATTGGTCTAATTAAAACTCTATTCATTATGTAGCAGGTTGTGCTTATAGCTTCTGCCCAGAAATAGGTTGAAAGACTCTATTCATTTAATATGGTCCTAGCCATTTCCTAAATAGTCATATTTCTTCTTTTAACAATTCCATTTTGTTGAGGTGTTCTTAGTGTAGAGAAGGTGTGTTTAATACTAATATTCGAGCAGAAGGAATTAAATTCCGAATTCTAAAATTCTCCACCATGATCACTTCTTAATGAAATTATTTTAAAACCATTTTCATTTTGAACATCTTTACAAAAATTTCAAATAAAGTAAAATATCCATTTTTAAATTTCAAAATGAAAATCCATGTAAATATAGAATATTCATCAACTAAAACATATACCTATGATCTACCAGCCAAACTTTCTACTCTTGAAGGTCCAAAAAATCCATGTGAATATGTTCTAGAGGTTTTGACGTAGCAATTCTGTTAACAGATTTGAAGGATGATTTTTGTTGCTTGCCAAGTTGACATTCATCACAGAATTTTTCGCTTTCAAATTTGAGACTAGGAAAATTAGAAACTAAATGTTTCTTATATAATTTATATAAAAAATATACATTACAATGTCCAAGTCTCCTATGTAAAATCCAAGATTCATTTACGTTAGCAGTTAAGCAGTTTACTTGTTGTTTACACAAGGAATTTAAATACAGGGTATACACATTGTCAGTTCTAGGTTCTATAAATTAAGCAGTTTATTTTTAAAAACAGAACAACAATTGTTAAGAAAATTAACAGCATAACCATCATCACATAGTTGAGATATACTTTGTGTTTCAATCCTTTTAAATAATGTTCTATGTTAATTGTGACAGCTTCTGGGTTTCCAAATGTTCCAATACTAATGATTTTCCCTTTGGCATTGTCACCAAAAGTGACAAGTCCACCAACTTTTGTAGTGAGTGTAGATAAATTCAATGAATTTACACTCTTATGCCTTGAGAATCCACTATCCATATAGCATATGTACTTTTTGATTTTGTGACCTGCTCCCTGCAAATGCATTTACACAATTTCCTTTAGTTCCCAAATTTTTTTAGGTCCAGGGGTGTTAGCCAGCATGGATCTGGGAATCTAGACTTGCATTCATTTTCGAATTTCACAAAAGTCAAGCATATCATTTGATACAAAAGATTTTTTAATTTCACTTATTTGGGGTTGTCTTAAGAATAAATTTTTAGAAATATTTCCCCTTATTCCATAGTAATTACAATTTAGTCTTTTTGAACTTGGAATAAAATAATTTTTGTACAACTTGGGTTTTTCGCCTTTACTGTCAATTCCAGATCTTTCCTTTTTAATGACATTTTTTCCTAGAATTTCATTTAATGTATTTTGTCCTTTAGTAAAAACAAGGGTTGAATTTTTATAAGTTTCCACTTCAGTTTGCAGTTATTTTATCTTTGATTCCTAATCTGTGTTGTTAGTGTTAATTGTGTCAAACTTTTCTGTTAACTCCTTATATTGTTTTTGCATTGTATATCTTTCATCAGAAAGAGCCTTATGAATGATTTTTAAAGACTTATTATTCTTAAATTGACAGTCATATTTTGCTTCAAGCATATTGCATTAGGCAGTAAGTTTTCCATTAGAGTAACTAGATTCAGAACTAGAGTCAGAGATGTAGTAAGATTATACCTTATCTGTTTCTGCCATAAAACACATGTTAGCTTTCAGATTTTTTCTTCCTTATTTGAGTCTGATTCATAAGTGCTACTGGAGTCTTCAGATACACTCCATGTAACTTTCATAGCCTTCTTGTCTTTATTCTCATATTCATTTCTTTTGAAGAATTTCTTTCTCTTGTCTTCATTTAGAAGAGGGCTGTCAGGTCTGATATGCCCCATTTTCTTGCATTCATAACATCTGACTTCCTTGTCATCCTTTTTGAAGGATTTTCTGAAGACCTTTTTATTTCTATAGAATTTAGTGAATCTTCGGGAAAGCTGTGCCAAGTCCATATCAAAATTAGATAAATCAGAACTTTGTGATTTCTCTTTTACACTTTTCATCATCTTTCTGTTTTTTCTTTGTGATGATACTTTCAAGGCAGTGTCATCTCTTTTGATAAGAACTTTATGCTCATTTTCTTCATCTTCCATCTCAGCTTCATACTTCATTAATGTTCCAATCAGTTCTCTCATGGTTAAATCTTTGACAGGTGTTAACTATCTGATTGCTGCAGAGATTCCCTTCCATTTTGTAGGTAGTACTCTCAGTACTTTTAAAGGTTGATCAGCTTGTTTAATGGAATCTCCCAAGGAAGTTATGTTATTGAAAATCTCTATCAATATTCCATTCATTTGAGTAATACTCTCACCTTCAACCATTCTGAATGTATCGAATTTAAACTCAGCTATTCTATATCTCATTTCCCTAATGGTTTTAGTTCCTTCATAAGCTACAGTAATAGTTTTCCACATTTCATATGTTGTTGGGAATTGAGATACTCTGTTAACTTAATCAGGTCCTAGACCACATATAATTGCATTCATGGCCTTTGAGTTCATATCATAATCTCCTTCAGTAGCTGCACTCCATGATTCAGGTTTTTCTAGTATTTCATATGGAGTCAGGATCTTAGAATATACTATGCATCCAAGGTTTTTCAGATAGATAATCATTCGCGATTTCCAGCATCCATAGTTTCATCCATTGATGTATGGTGCTCTGACCGTATACATTCCCTCTCTTTTATCAGTAATCTTTCTCTATGTAAAATCACTTTCAGCTTATTAAGTCTTTATCATAAAGCTCAACCTCTGATACCAATTGTTGGATCAGATTATACCAAATATACACAAGAGGGGGGGGTGAATTGTTTCATTTATAAAATCATTACGAGATTTTTTAATGCCCTTTAACATTAATCAGATGATATGATGCAGCAAAAATTTAAATAGGAGATACAAAAGATGTATAGTGGTTCGGGGAATAGAAGTCCCCTGGTCCACTCTACCAACGCTCTACTCCACGATCATAGTGATTTTCACTATCTGGTCCTCGTTTCAACTGACCTTTCAACAACTGAGTACAAGCAGTTGATACCTCTACAATCTAAGGAAAAACAAAGCCTTTTAGTTCACTCACAGAACCTAAAAATCTTAGTACGAGAAGCTAGTCACTCAAGAATAGAAAGGAAATATTTTTGTATTCTAAAAAAAACTTTCCATATGTTCTTCACAATTACAACGACATGAAAATGACAGTAGATGGATTGTTTCCTTCCGAAATAATGATCATCACAATAGAGTCGTTCTGAGTTGATCCCATTTCAGTAGATATAGAAATATAACTCACAAATTTAGGAGAATTAGATTCTCAAATGATCTTTGATGTACAACCGATGGATCTTCTATTGTGATTTTTCTTCTTCAGAAAACTGAGCTTTGTCATTATCTTGAATCAGCATATCTGAATTCTTGATAGTCTGTGTTCTTTCTTCCATTTTCTTAGAATGATCGAGAGATCACACAAGAGCATTGGTGGTTTTTTGAAAAATAACATATATATAAAATAACGATAAGTACTTCCCCTACAGATTTAGATCCACAAGAGTCTCCTTTTTACTCGCGATATTCAAACATTTGAATTTACAGAGTAGTCGTCACTTCCTAGAAGAATCGACATTAAAATATCATTTAAATTAGATCATTAAACCATTAATAAAATGTATTTTAATCAGTCAAAGTTGTATTTTAAAATCAGCTTTAAATCCGGCTTGAAATCCGCATAATGATCATCTTGGTAACCGTTGCATAAAAAAATAGACTTTAAATTCTCTGATGCCAAAGGTATGGTTGAGTTGTACTTTATGCATCCTCTGAACGTAAGGTTGATGACATAGTCTTCAAAGGTAGGGTTGACAACGTAGGGTTCATCACAAATATAAGGTTAATGTCACTTTCTTCAAACGTAAGGTTGATCATAAACGTAGGGTTGGTCATCCATACATTTCTTTTCAACATTCAAATAAAAGTCAAAAGACCCATACTTTTACTTGATCCAAACTATTCAAGAACATATGGTTGTATTCAAAAGTAATGTTGATGAACCATACTTTTGAGAAACAAACGCAATGTTTAATGTTTACGTATGGTTCTTCTCCCATACTTTTATGATATCCCAAACGTAGTGTTCCTTCATAACGTAGGGTTCTTTTTCATACTTTGCTGATAATATATGGTTCCTCTTCCATACTTTTCTCTTATATCATAAAGTATATGCTGCATTTTATCCTTATGCTACATTCCTCTATGTAGGGTATGAATAGTGTTTTCTGAACACGCTAATGCAGATCCCGAATAAGTAGGATATGAACAATGTTATCAGAACACACTAAATGAGAATACGTTAAAAATAAAACCTCATTGTCCAAGAACTTAAATATTTTGTCCAGAAATAAAAATATAATGAATAATAAATTCCTGAGAAATACTTAACAAATAAAATCATTAGAACATAATTAAGGGTATTTGTGAGGCAACAAAATTGTCATAAAGAGAGAGAGTATTGTTCTTAACATACTCCCCCTTTAAATAAAACATTATTTATTGTTGAAATAAACACTTGCAACACCTTTTTTGAAAGACACATGTATAGGTCCCTCGAAGATTCAATTAAAAATATGAATTTTTGAGGAGGGAGCCGATTGTCGGAGAAGTTCCTACAAGTAAGAGAAAATTTGAATGAGCTCAGAACTATGAAAAATCTGTTGATCACCATAGAGATTGCATGATGTTAAAGTAATTTCTAAAGAGAGAGACTCTCATGCCTTGTTCATACTGAACGTCTTGTTCAGATTTCTTCGTGAGACTTTAATTTATTATGTGAACAATCAAGTACTTACAAGGATAAAAAGACATAGGTGTCAACTACCTTAATTTTCAAGGCCTTATTAGGATAGGAAGATAGAGGTGTCGACTACCTTAATGATCTTGGGCTTGCGAGGATTGCAAGACAGATTCTGATATTACAATCGAGGGATTAAACTAGTATGGGTAAGGTAGAAATTCGTGAAATTATAAATCAAGGGACCTCTATTCATGGTTGTGGGATACCCTTATCTTTGGGTTAATATATTTCATATTTGTTAGTTGTTTTGTTTTATGTTTATTTTTTCTGTATTTGGATAGAGATAGAATGTATAATCTTCATATACTTTCTTGTACATTTGTATAATCTGATAAGTATGATTATATATGATTTAAGGTAGAATATTTTCCTTGTAAACTTTCCTAAAGTTTCATTTCTGGAACCATATTTCTATAACCAAAAATGTTTGTAGAACGAAAATAGGTCTTGTGAATTTACCTTATTTAACATTGTTAAACATAGTTTTTAATTATGTCAGTCCCCTCACATATAAAAGGTATATGTGTCTACTCACCGCCTCACACCTTATGATCCCCTCATCTAGGCTATGGCCTACCCAAATACCTCATAAAAAATCCCCCAAATGTCTTAGATGCCTTAGTATCATCAAAAGAACAATCCAAGAGGGAATAAGGTGTAATCCCAATGGAGATATCTAAGGAGGAGGTATAAGTCCTAATTGACACATTACAAGTCTATTTCTTCTTCTACCTATATAAAATATATTCTAACCACTTTACAACAATTAAATATGAATATTAAGTTTAATTAAAAAAATTATGTATATGGGACAATTAATTTATATATTTTTCCCATCCTATGGGAAATGAAAGCATCAATAATGTGTTCATGTGAACTAAAGCTCCATGATGCAATGTGTTTCATTTTCTATCCCTACCTCACATAGATGGTTATAAATATTAAATTAATTAATATATAAGATTGTTTTGAAATAATTATGATTCCAAAAATTATAATATATATTACCAACCTTATTAACCTTTCTATAAATTTGATGATAATAATATCACTCATGGAAATGTGTAGAATACCACCTCTATGAAATGATGTTATTCTTTTTCATTATCGCCTCAAGTGGTTGGTCATATGAATGGAACTAATGAATATATGATAAATAAAAAAATTTATTATTTTGCTAAATTGAAATATTATATACAATATTTATCTTCCAAATAGTAGATAAATGGGATTATAGATCATGTGTTAATGCATTCAACTTTCTTATAGATACGATGTATTTTATTTCTGATGTCCACCAACCTTTTTTTATAAAAATTTATCTAATACAAGGAAATAATAATTTTTTTCTCATTTTTATTTTTTTTACATTATATAACAATGTATGTATTTACTATAGTGAACCTACCCAATTAATTTTGTAATTATAAAATGGACATTCTCAAAATATCCCATGTAAACTTAAAAATTTTAGTAACTAAAAATAAATTGTATCAAATGAAATTATAGGAATAATTATAATGTAATTAACATGATAGAAATTATCATAATCATTTATAAAACTAATATAATTTTTATAACCATGAGGTTAGATTTATAAAAAAATGAGTCGGGGCTCGATGTAAGACAATTTATTTTAAAAAACATATTTTAATGGTTTCCTTAAAAATATTTATCAAACATGTCAATGATCAATCATATATTTCATGAATTTTTTTTTTTATTTAATAATGGTTCATAAATATCCTTTTTAAATTTTTTAAATGTCATTTCAAAGGATTAATAAAGAATCTATTCAACATTTTTTATAAGATTCATTTTCAACACTTTATAAGTATTTTAAAAAAATGCTTTATAATGTATACTTATTGATTTCTCATTCCCACTTTGATAGCCACTATTCCTTATCAGGATTCATTTACAAGTTAATATGGTTTAAAAAAAGTTATATTAAAAAAAATGTTATTTTGAGTTTTATGTTTTTTATGGAAATATAAATTTAATATCATTTAAATGAGACATCGTTAAGTGTTACTTATTAAGAGAATCCAATTACAATTCAAATGTGTTTTATGGTTAAAGTGAAAGATATATGTGTGTAATTAATTATATGGTTCTTTTGAATTTTAACATAATGTAAGGTTATATTAATTTATCAATGATGATGGGTGAGATTGATATATATCTATAATGCATTGAATAAAGGGATATAGATCACCAGTAATATGTTACTAAAAGTGGTGTGAGAATTATATTGTTAGGTGATTTTATTAAAAGGGTTATTATAAGGTATAATTTAATGTACCCAAATGATATTCTTGTAATATTTTTTAAATGTAATATTTTTATTTTCAATTTTAATCAAATTAGATTGTTTTTATAGGGAAAATGTTATGACTTTTTGATGGGTGAAGGAATTGTTTTTTAAAGAATGGTATACACGGGATGTTATGATTTTTAGAGAAACCTACATAAATATTATTTTTCCACTTTGAATTAGTAGGAAATGATTAAAAAAACTATTGATAAATTATGTGTTTTTAATTATAAGTAAATAAAATTTAATTTCATTGTTTGCAATGAGAAAGGAATACCTTATTATGGAATTTTCATGTATACCAATGGACATGTGATTTTCCATTATTGTGTGCCACTTAATGAGATTTTTTTATCTTCTAATGTATTAATATGTTTTTTATAGGGTATAAAGAAGATTAGGGACATTAATAAAGTCAATTTTCAACATGTACAAGTATCCTTTAATGAAGCAAGTGTGTTGTTTTAAAAGTAATGTTTTATAGGAAAAATAGAAATTGTGTGAAATTATCCACAATATAATATTACTAATTTCCCAAATATATTAAACTCTAAAGATGATAATGTATTTATTAATTAAATGATTAAATGTATTACATAAATCATGTAATTTATGGGATGATTAGGTGTGGAAAATTATAGGTGGTGCGCATGCTATTTCATTAATGACAACTAGTTGTGGATCTTCTAGAAATATGAAGTGATTCCTCAAGAATTCATATCAGGGAAATAGTAGTCAAAAAATCATGAGTAGTGGTAATATGAAACACCCCAATATTTTTCAGATAAATATTGAATTCATAAATCACTGAGTGTCTACAAAACAAAACTATCTTGTAATCTACACAATAATCAAAATTTTGTCACTTCTGTGATTTGAATATCGAAAAAATGACAAACACAGTGGCGTTCAATACAATATTTAGATACATATATGATCAGCATACATTTTTGGTGAATAGGAACATTCCCCTTATGAATAGGAACATAACCCTATAAATAATAATTAATAATAAATTTTCCAAAAAAATATAAACATCACCCTTTAATGTATAAATACTATTTATACATCTTATAAGTTATAACATGATCATAACATAAGTTTAGGTATTCTTGTATGTCATAAATATTTTGATTACAATTTTATGATTAATTTAATTATTTAAATTGTAAATTTACATTCACGAAAATGTGATCCTAAATTTTCATTATATTGTCTTATAGGTATAAGATAATTTTATGAGACCTTGATTAACTTTTCAAGGTGTTATAAAATGACTTGTTGTTTTATAGTTGTTTTTTATGAATAAATTATGATTTTATTTAAAAATTGAATTAAAAAAATTTAGAAAATTAATTTCTAACAATATATTTAGTTTTTTAATTATACAAATTGAAAAATGGTTGGGCTGAATATTTGAAATTTTTCTAAAATACATGAAATTTTGATAAAAAAATTAAATACAATAATTTACCGTATATATACATTATGAGTTAAATACACTATTCCTAGAATCATAGCTGATGTAAGAACACTTGGTTCGATCTCACTTGAACATATTATTGTTTTTCGTCATGATATTTTCACATTTTTTTGACTTATGGAAAAATAATAAACTGTTGATTAAAATAATAAGAAAACCCTCCTCTCCACCACTAGAAAACTACCCATACTCCCCTCTTCTCTTCACTCCTCTAAAGCCTTGTTCCTTGACTAAATTCACCTAAAATATCCTCCCAAGATTCTCCCCCACATCTAGCATCCCTTGGTCAAATAAAAATTCCAAAACGGCTTCCCAAAAGAGGCTCTCTATGAAGATTATTTAAAGAGGTAAATTTCACTTTTCATTTCATTTATTTCAAGATCCATTATTTTCTTAATATTTACTAACATTATTTCATCATAATTTTATATGGACTATAGTACCTTACATGTATTATATTTTTTTAGGATAAAGGAAGAATTCTTCATCATGTGTCATTTCCCATTCTTTTATACTAGAAATGAAAACACCATTCGAGATGTGTTAATTTATCACATTCAAGGATGATGAGATATCAATTTCAATTAAAATCTTTAATTAGGTCATTAAAACATTTTGGTTGTCCAACCAGAATATAATTTATGTATTATATTTTATTTAAGATTCTTTAATCCTTTTTTAAACATGATATTAATTTATGAATCAAAATGAGTTCATTGTGATCAAGAACCGCTAATAAACCCGAACAATTGTCATTAATGATTTATATAATGATTTATTTTACTCACAATAATCAAAAAAAATTATGACCATGTAATATTATGAATGTTCACTAATAACATAAAAATTATTTTATGGACAACCATTCTCATTCAACATGTTTATCCATACATGAATATAAGTAAACTGATCATGAAAACAATGGATGAAAACACTCCCGAACAACGAATTTGAATCTATTAACCCATAAAAAGGACATGAATGAACCTTATATTTTTATAAAAAAATCAATTTAATGTATAGGAGGCTCTATAATCATTAATTTTTGTACATAAATTTGATTATTCAGGTCATTTAGATCAAGTGAGGAACACCTTTGGACACAAGGTATTGGTTTTTTCTTCTCAATTCCATTTTTTGAGATATTATATCTTCACTACTACTACTTGTGTATAGTGTTTGTATACATCCCAATTACATTTCATATCATTAATCATTTTATTGTAATTATATTCAATATATAATTTAATAAATATAAATTTTGGGGTATATGATTCCATTGATTACAAAGTTGTATGTATTTTCCACCTGAACCTCTATTTTAATTTGGATTACACTAATTCTCTACTAATATAAATTAAATTAATATTTACTCATATATACTCCAAATATATTCTGTGATAATTTTCTATATATATTTTTACCATCCATAATCCTACTTTTATTTTTTAGAGTTATATGTTTTCAAATTATCATTAAAAAATTCTTCTCGAAATACATGCTCAATTCAAGGAACATCTCGAATTCTTACCCATTTTAAAGATCACTCTATGATCATTATTAATAAAATATAATCTTTTGAAAATAAAATTTTTTAAATAAATAATCTATTTTGGTTGATTTTTGGTTTCAGGAAATAAAACATTCCATTTCACTTTAAAATCAATTTAATAAATCCCTTAAACCGAACTAAAATGTTTTAATTCTAAAGATTCTTTAAGTACAAATTTTACATGATTTCACTTTAGTGGGACATAATTTATTCCTCAAATGTAATATCAATGTCCTTCCCTTTTATTTTATATTGTATACATGTTTAAAACCAGATTTATGACTAATACAATTGATTTTTCAAAAGAACACTTCCTTCCAAAGTAAAAGGGATTTTCTCACCATGCTTTAACTTTTATGATATATATGCATTGTCCAAAAATTATTACTTGAAAAATGTTTATGTTATTACCCTTGGTATATCATATAAATAGTATCATTATTCTCATGATATTCTAAGGGATTGTTATTTGAATATTTCAATGAGGTATGGCACACTTTAGAATGTTTTACGAATTATTTCCTTAGGAATATTTCAATGGTCTCATTTTAAAATATCAATATTTATGTCAATATACTTTGTTGAATCTTTTATTTCATAAAGTTTTATGACAAATAATAGCATATAAAAAAATATTTTGTTGAAGGCTTTCTGATTAGTTTGAATGATGATGTTTCATCTTGACACCATTCACCATATTACTTCTTAAGGTTTGTGATTATGTTTAATGATCGAGGAATGTTATTTACATTTCCTATAGTAGATTAATTATCAATTTATATGGTTTTTATGTTTATTCTCATTCATTAAAGGAATGAATTTGACATATTTTGTGTCAGGTGGGGCCTGCTATATCCCATCTGAACATCGGTAGGTATCCAGAGACAAATAATTTTCTTAGCACAAGGCCTTGAAAATGGATATTTATAGTCTTGGCATGAGGTTTTAATGGTATGGTTTCATATACATAATTTTGATTTCAATTATTATGAAAATAGTATTGATTGTTCACATGGTTATTCAACTAGTAGAATAACCATGATTATATTTTATAATGGCATTATTTATTCAGTCTTATTCTTCCATAATGTGTTCAAGTTTATTATTAATGGATAGGGTTTTATTTATTCAACATTCCTAATGTTTATGTTTATGATACCTTCCACAGTATTAATTACCCTCATTGAGTGTTTGTTCTCACCCATTTCTTAGGATTCATTTTCTCAGGACATATAGATGTTTATTATGAATGACATGCAGAAATAACCTTGGAGTTATGGATGTTGTCAAATTATTTTCTATATTGATTTTAATTTCATGTTGTAATGATGAAATTATATATATATCTTGTTTCTAAAGATACTAAAATACTCTTTCCACATAGATTCATATTCCTTGTTTATATAGAAATGTAATAAAATAATTCACCGTGTTCGGGAAACATGGGTCAGGGCGTTACAGTT
The DNA here is from genome assembly GCA_963277665.1 of Viscum album. Lineage (NCBI taxonomy): Eukaryota > Viridiplantae > Streptophyta > Magnoliopsida > Santalales > Viscaceae > Viscum > Viscum album. Next base: position 662,960,297 of record OY728143.1, on the reverse strand, counting down.
GGTATCATAAGAAGTTTAGTAGAAAACATGGAAACTAGATTTATAAAACCATGATTAGGTAAAAAACTCTAAAATTGTCATTGAGGATAAACATTCAAGAACATCTGGTAACATCTTTGTGGGGAATAGATTATGTGGAACATTGTAGAAAAGAAATCTATGTCTTGATTCTATAAGTGGAAATGGTTCTCGAACAGATATACCTAGGAGAAACAAATCCAACAAGGAGTTTCAGGCCTGACCCAAGGTATCCTGGTACTTGAAAACAGGCACTTCGAAGCACGTAGTTTTACACTGCTAGGGGATATGATTAGGATAGTTCATTTTTTTCTCACATTCCATTATGAAGGACTTACTCTTCCAATGAAAACAAAGTATATGTTTCTCGGTTTTATGATGCATAAATTTATTATATGTGCTATACCATGTTTAGAGTTATATAATGTTCATAAATTTATGTGCTATTGTGAAACTGATTAGAAATGTTTCCTGTTGGAATGAATGATAACTTCACTAATACACGTGATGAGAATAGTAGGAAGGATCATATATCTCTTTTTCTTAATACATTCATTCAAAGGAAGATAGTATCCTAAGTAACTTATTAATATGAGGAAGTAGTATTATATGTTAACAAGGTATCTAATGAATTCTCAAAGTCCTATATATTTTTAAGGGATGAAAAAGAAGAGGATTTTAGTGAAAAATAATGATATATGGTAGAATGGAAAGAAGTGTTTTTCCACATGTGATAACTATCAAAAGAATCACCCTAGTAAATGTTGAAAATAAATTGGAGTTTGTTATAAGTGTTGATAAAAAGGACACCAATTTCATGATTATAAGGCTGAGAAAAAATTTTCCACTGTAATATTCATAAACTGCAAGGAGATGGTACACTAGGAAAATCAATGTCACGTGTGTTAATGTAATATATCCCAAATGATGATACTGGATAATGATCAAGTTAAGACACTACTAGAGATGAAGTATAATGATTAATAATCCTATTCAAGAATCTTATCTCCAAATTTTTTTTCATCAATGTACTAGTTATAATAATTATGGAATATATGGGGATTGTACATCAAAAGATTTTCATTAAGGATTTGAAACCATATTTTGAATGGTACCAAGAAAATATATTCAGTGGGATGTTATAAATTTTGTAAACTGCCTTATCGTGGGAAGGAACAATATTAATATATTTCTAATTATAAATATAATAATGAATAAATGATTAATTCGGGTAAGTAATGACTACATTAAAACTTATTTTTGACTTGATGAAAATTGGTCTATGATATAATTGACGGAGTTTATAACTTTTTTGGATATAAGTAATATGTCCAATAGCATGTATAAGGATGAATCCATGTTTCTAATACAGTTTTAGGGTAATTTGAGTTATAAACATATTTTAAGAGGACACATGATGAGGATATTCACCTGTCATGAATTGGAAAAATTTAGGGCTTCTTCATGATGATTAATGGAAAATAAGGTTGGAGATGCATTGAGCTGGAAGGATTGTGGTGTTCTAAAAAAATTAGGATTACTAAGGACCCCATGTACAAGGATATGGAACGGATTGATATGAGAATGATTCTAATTTATTGGATCAATATCTTTTTGAAAGATAAACTATTTATGAAATTGTTTAAGTTTATCATTGAATGAGGTTATAGATCTTAACATCACTACACGACATAGACTGTTCCAAGAGATGAAGTAAAGATTGTTTATGGCATAAACAAAGGATTGTATTGTGTTTATAAAATAGAAACATATATTTATACTCTTATAGAGTGTAATAATTCCTCAAATCTAAGAAAAGGGTCTTAAATTATAACATTTTCAAATTTTCATATATTTTTTCATGATATAAGTAAAATTTTTCATAACTATATTTTATGTGTGTTTTTTGGTATTTATCTTTCATATGAGCATGTTCCCTATCAGTTTCCATAAAACATGATGGTTTGATTATTCTTCAATGAATGTGTTGTACAATTATAATGTGTAGTTTTGTAGTAACCTATGAATTTTCCTTTACCTCTTATTAAGAGGAAAATTTAACCGTATTCTTGATGTGGGATTCCCAAAAGGTAATTTTCAAGTATCAACCATTAACTTTTGATGTTCTATTTGAAATTTCAAGGGTGTTATTTTTGTAAGGAGGGGAGAATGAAACACCCCATGGTTTCGTAAATAAATATTCAATACATAAAACAATAACTATCTAAAAACAATACTTTCTTATAATCTAGCCAATAAAATTAATTTTGTCACTTTTTTTATTTGAATTTGAAAAAATTAACATACACGATTGCATTCGGAAATATATTTAGTGTCTGATCGGATCAACATACATTTTTGGTGTATAATATCTTCCCCTTATGAATATCAACATACCCTTATGAGTAGTAATGAATATTAAATCAGACAGAAAATAAAAAACACCACCCATGAATGTAGAAATACTATTTAGACATCTTATAAGGAAAAAATGATCATAGAAAAACTATTGGTATTTTTATAAGTCATAAATATTTTTAATACACTTTTATGATTAATTTAATATTTTAAAATATAAATTTATTTTCATAAAAAATAATAATAAATTTTATTTTTATTTTCGTATTGTTATAAGTTAATTTTAAGAGACCTTGATTAACTTTTCAAGGTGTTATAAAATGAGTTGTATTTTTAAAGTAGTTTTTTGAATATATTAGTATTTTATATATAAATTGGATTAAAAATAATTAAATTTTTTTTTCAAAAAATGGATTTCATTTTTTATTTCTACACATTAAAAAATGGTTGGGGTGGATTTTTGGAATTTTTCTTAAATACTTGAATGTTTTATGGATAGTGAAATATGGTAATTTACTGTATATATACATTATGAGTTAAATACACTATTCCTAGAATCATAGTTGTTTTAAAGCACCCTTTCTTCCCACTCACATGAACTTATTGCTATTTCTGGTCATGTAATTACCACTATTTCTAATCTTATAAACAATAATAAACTAATGATTGAAATATTAAGAAAACCCTCCTCTCCTCCACTATAAAAACTGCCCACACAACTCTCTTCTCATTATTCCTCTCAAAACTTGTTCCTTATCTAAATTCTGCTCAAATTTCATCCCTTGATCCTTCCCCATGTCTATCAGTCCAAGGTCTCATAAAAAGACTAAAAAATCATCCCCAAAGAGGTTTTCAATGAAGCTTACTTCAAGAGGTAAATTACTTTTTCATTTATTTTATTTCACGTACTTATATTTCCTTTTTCTTTCCTATCCTATTTTTATCCAAATGTTGTGATGACTCTATTATCTTATATGTATTGGAATTTTTTTATGATAAAGGAAACATTCTTCATCATGTCTCTTTTCCCCTTCTTTTATACTAGAAATAAAAACCCCATTCGAGGTGTGTTAATTTTCATATTCAAGGATGACATGTTTTCAATTTCTATTACTATTTTCAATTATGTCCATGAAATTATTTTAATGGTTGAACTAGAGTATAATATATTAATTAAAAGTTATTTAAGGTTCTATAATATTTTATTAAACATGATATTAATTTATAAATCACAATGAGTTCGTTGTGATCAAGAACCACCAATTAACCTTGCCAATTGTCATTAATGTTTTACATAATAATTTATATTCAATCCAAATAAACAAAATAATTTCATGAACATGTAATATTCTGTATCATAAATAATAACATACAACTTATATTCTAGAAAACCATTCCCATTCTATATGTTTATCCATACATGAATATAAGTAAACTTATCATGAAAACCATGAAAGAAAACACTCCAAAATAATGAAATCGAATCCCTTAACCCATTAAAAGTCTATGAATGAAACTAATATGGTTATAATAAATCAATTACATGTATAAGTGGTTCTAAATCATTAATGAACATAAATTTCATTATTCAGGTTATCAAGATCAAGTGAGGAACACCTTCAGACATAATGTAAGGGTTTCTTCATCTCACTTCCATTTTTGTGATATATTCTGTATTCATTACTGTTAATTCTAAATGGTGTATGTAAACTACACATTGATGTTACATATCACGAATCACATTACTTTCATGATATTCAATTTATCATTTAATGAATATTAATTTCGGTGCATAGGATTTAATTAATTAAGAAGTTTTATGTATTTTCCACTAGAACCTCCTTTTTCATTTGGATCAATTTTATTATCTAATTATCTCAATTAAATTCTTATTTATTCATATTTACTCAACATATATTCTGTGAGACTGCTCTATATATGCGTACAACCAGAATACTACATTTATTTTTATGTATTTATTTGTTTTAAAAGGACGTTTCTAAAATTCTTTCCAAAATATAAGCTCAATTTAGGGAACTTCTTGAATTCTTACCTATTTCAAAGTTCACTCTATAATAAATTTTAAACCATATTTATCGTTATAAAATCAAAAAAATCTAAAATAAATATACTATTTTGGTTTTTTTATAGTTTTATGAAAGAAAACATTCCTTTTCTCTTTAAAATCTATTTAATGAATTCATAAACCGCACTAAAATGTTTTAATTATAAAGCCTATTTAAAAACGTCTTTTACATGATTTCACTATAGTGGGATGTAATTTATGCCTAAAATTTAATCTCAATGTCCTTCCATTTTCGTTTCTAGGATATATAGGTTTAAAACCTTAATTCTTTCAAATAAAAATGATTTCCCAAAAGAACTCCTCTTTTCAAAGTAAAATGAATTTCTCTCACCTAACTTTAAATTTTTTGGGATATTTTCCTTGTCCACCACTTATTCCTTCCATGTGGTGCATGTAATTCCCCTTTATATATCATATAAATAGTCTCATTATTTTCATGATATTATAAGGGATTATGATTTGAATTTTTCAAGGATGTATTAGAAACATTGGGATGTTTAAGGATTGTTTCCTCAAGATTTTTAAATGGTATCTTTTAAAAATATCTTTATTTATGTCATCATTATTTGACGAATATATCATTTCATAGAGTTTTTTCTCCTATCATATCGTCTAAAAATTATATTTTTGAAGGGTTTCTGATAAGTTTGAATGTGGATGTTCTATCTTGGTACTATTCCTCAAATTACTCTGAGTGGTTAGTGTTTATGCTTTATGACTGGGGAAAGTTATTTACATTTAATATGATAGTTTCAATAGGATTGAATAAGCTGTTTATGATTATCCCCATTCATAAGAGTAATTAATTGGATATAGTAAGTTTAATGTGGGGACCATTATAGCCCCTCTGTGCATTGGTAGGCCTCATGAGATAAACTATTGTCTTGGCATGAGGCCTTGACAAAATGGATATTTATGGTCATAGCATGAGGCCTTGACGGGATGGTTATAATGTCCCACCTTATGCATTATATCATTGTGGAAATATTATTAATGGTTCATGTAGTTATTTGTCTAGTATAACACCCATAATTATGTTTTAATATGGAATTATTTATTCAGCCCATATTTGTGCATTAATGTGTTCATGTTTATTATATAATTCACTTCTTTTAGTTATTAAACATCCCTAATGAATACGTTTATGATATATAATGTTGTATTACATACTCTTATTGTGTATTTGTGATCACCCCTCTCTTATGTTTTATTTTCTATGTAAATCATCATGTTTATTATGAATTCCATGCATTAATAACATAGGAGTTATGGATGTTGTCAAAGGATTTTTTTGTTCTTTTCCATTCCATGTTGTAATGATGAACTATTTAAATATCTTATTCCTAATGCTACTAAATGACTCAATCCTTCAGGATGCATATTCCTTGTTTATATGCTAATGTAATAAAATAATACACAGTCTTTGGGAAACTAGGGTCGGGGCATTACATCATAAATCATATGATAGAAACATAGTGTGATGTTTGTAGTGTGGAATGGACATAAAAAATTTAATATAGTGTATTTGAAAATTTATAGAGCTGTGATATTGTGGAAGTATAGGGAAACCACTATTATTATATAGGAAATCTCCAAGGATGACTAGAAATGTGTCATTTAGAAAAACAAAAAAAATTATTTAATGGGATTAGGAGCATCATAGTAGAAAATAATTTGTATTTCTAATATCTATAAAGGATAAGGAGGGTCATGTGTTACCTCATTGTTATGTATGTAGAACTAGTTGTATAATGTTGTCTACTGGGCCTAATTAGGACTTTGGTACATTGGGTAGATCAATGTGATGACGTGTGGCCTCCTAAAGCGCATTTGGATATCATACCATCAGTAGATTGAAGTATGATTCTAGTGGATTCTTTGTTATGATGTTTTTTATTTTATTATGGATCATTTTATTTTTTTTATGGTTATTTAGTTAACTTAATGTTTATGACCCACTATAGAGTGCCTATTCTGGGTGATGAATATCGATATAACAACATGGAAGTGGTCAGAGGGAATTGTTTCTTATAGGTATTGTTCTCTCAAAGATTGAAACTATCATTTTCTATTGGATTTCATTACAATTGAGATATGGGGAACCAATTTGATTCATTGTATGGATTTATTAGTACCATATCAAGATCATATATACTATTACCACAATGAAATATCATTCAAATATATTGATTGTTATAGTCTTATACATACATGAGAGTGGGATTTTTAGGCTCTATGTCCTGGACATAACCATCAATTGGTGTGCAGAATTATTACACATGTGGCCGTGATCAAATTAGATGATTATATATCCCAAATGAAAGTATATCCTCTCATTCTCAATCAATTATGAGATTTTTTTTCTATGTAATTCATTGAATTTTTTCCTTATATATAGGGGGAGTTCACCATAAAAATTATATATGGTATAGATCATATCATTATTCTGCCTTCTTAAATAGAAAAAATATATATTCAATAAATCATGGTTTAGTTAAATAATTTGGAGTCCAATGGATATGTTCTTCTGAATACATCACATTGGGGTTCTCTGGGATTATTCTCTTGGAAGGCTAATAGTACTTTAAGATTGTGTGTATATTATCAAAGGATAAGCCAAGTGATGGTTAATAAGTGATATTCACATACATTTATAGATTTTCACCTTAAATAACTAAAGGGATCCATTTGTTATCAAGGATTTACTTGAGATATGGATATCACTAATAAAGGACGATCCCCTTAAACATATCATGTTCTATTTGTAGAAATATGCATTTCCTCAATGAGTACATGGCCATGTCATCCAGCTTAATGAATTCAACAAATTTTTATATGGGTTTAGTGAATCATGTTTTCCAACTAATTTTTTATTTTTTATTGGTTGTTTTTGGATGATATATTCATGGTGTCAAAAATGGAGGAGGAACATAATTGATGGCTGGAATTTTTTTTAAATTTTAAGGGAGAACTAATTATATTCCATTTTATCATAGGGGTGATTCTATAGTAACCACGTACAATTCATTGTAGTTATAATATATAAGTTTAGAGTTTCAATGGACATTGATAATGTGAGAGAAATAGTTTTTTGATGCATTCCGTGATTGTTTTAAGATTAAAATATTTCTGGGTTTGGTGGTGTTTTACAAAATATTCAACTAAGACATACCCCTATTTACAGAACTGGTGAATAATCGAACCTGAAATGGGTGAAATTATTGTTTCCAAATTATTGAAATAACACATATTAATATTTGAACATAATTCGTGACTCAACACTAATTTTTTGATTACCAAAATTATATTAGGAGTATACATTGTATTGATATTCATATAGTGTTTGGATGGGAGTATTCTTATTGATTAAATGATATATTTATTGTTCTAGATTAGAATATTTGAGGTCTTATGAATTGAAGTATCTTACACATAAAACGGAGTTGGTATTTTTGGATCACATGTTTAAATGTTAATAACATTAACTATTTGGTGTGTGGCTTATGTTTTATATGTACGATATGGTTATTTAATAAATTCCCTCAAAGACTGATTTAAATATTCTATCATAGAAATTACATGCGTTTAATATGTATTTTAACTTTGATCTATTTTATAACCCTACGAATAGAAATGTTATTGTAGATACCTTCCGCATGAAAACTCAAGCTTCGGTTGTTAACAAGTCTAGAAATTAGAGGTAAGTGGTGTCTCTTCTTACAAAGATTCATTTGGATGTTCAAGAATATCTAGGTTGAGAAGATCTTAAATCATTATCCATCACATATTTACTACTCAATATGATAAAGAGAATGTAATTTTCATATATGGATTATTATCCTTGTGTGGTTACATATACGGTGGGGAGATATATGCGAACTGGATCAATTATGAGATTCAATAAGTCTATGTCATTGTGTTAGTTCCCATAGGTATTCAAGAGGAATTGATGTGGGAATTTAATTAAATATAGTAAGAGGTACACCTAGGTTTGACTAAGATGTATTGTGACATTCATAGGATATATTTTTGGTTTGTGATGTAGAAAGAGATAGAAATTTTCATAACATGATATTCCACCTATAAATAGGTGAATGATAATCACTAATGACCAACTGGTCTTTTATAGCTATTTTCCATACCTAACCGGAAATGGTATGATTTCACAAAGGATAAAATAACTGGTTGACAAATTAAACCCCAAGGAAATAGCATTTTATGTCGTATCATTAAACAGTTGACTATTGTGTCTATGTAATTAATGTTTTAGGGTACCTTTAATGTTGATCACAAAGGAATGCTCATTTTTTTCGAGATAAAGAATCTTCTTGGAGTACCTCAATGTAGCATTTTTGATTGTGAATCCCACATTACATAATTTTTCATGAAGGAATTATTAGAATTGATATGTTTGTAAGTACACTTGAGTACATTTTTTCATCTTTAGATTTATAGATATTCTACAAAAAATATTTAGATTCTCGAGGACATGATAAGATCAACTATCTTAGATTTTGGTGGCTACATGTAGAAAAATATGGATTTAAAATTCACTCCTATGATAACTTATATATGGATTTAATTTATATGGTATCATTTGAGACATGATATCGTTGACATTTCTATTAACCATTATGTTTGTTGGATGCGAGTGAGTCTTCACTTGTTGGATCAAGTATCATGAATGAAACATCTGAGCATGTTTAATTAATTACGAAGATTTTGGGAACCTCCATGGAAGTGATGTAATGCCCCAACCAGGGTGCCATGCACTGGTACCCTGAGCTGACCATCACATGACCTCAGGTGCGCCTCCAGGTATGCTATAGGGAGCCAAATAGAATAAATATTCTAATATCATTAATCAGGATGTTATACTCATTTTTCATATTTAGGGCAATACACCGGTGGAAAATAATGAAATAATAACTGAATAACATATAACCAGAAACATAAAAGTTCTGATATCACAATATGACCAAACTGTAAATACAATGTAAAAACTGAACTATAGATATTCCATGCTAAATTAAATACCATGATTAAATTTGAAAACTATAAAATAAATAAAGACTATTAAAACCACCCCAAGATAATCCCAACACCATGCCTGGTTCCCTAACCATGCTATATCTCAATCATCCCTCTAACACAGGGAAATTTCCATTAACCTGTCATGACATCATATAATCTATTCGAGTACTGATGATGGAAACTTAGTAGGGTGTGATTACAGCTAAGTAGGCCACCACCAATGCAATCTAAATCAAATATAGTCAATAATAGTTTATGTATTAGTATAAATAATAAAATACATGAAATCGTGTAAAAAGTTTATATTTATTCACTTATACTTTATTTAACCACATATCTCATGTGTTCCCGAAAACACATGAAATGAAATTATATACCTGCATTTCATTATTACCACTCATAATTCATAATCCATAATTGAGTTACCATGTTACTAATCAAAATACCTAACCAAATTTCCACATTACCATTCAACATTCACTAATATACAATTTAATGAACATGATACCGTTCATAATACATAACTGAAAGTACATGATATCATTCACCATTTGAAAATACATGATTTAATGTTCATGTCACCATTCAAAATACTTGGGTGAATATCCATGTTACCATTCCCCATTTATTAATAGGTAAATGAAAGGGAAATTTACCATTCATAATATTTGGATGAATGTCCATGTTACCATTTTCATTTAGTAATAAATGGCTAATTTGACAATTATTTATCCTCACAATTTCCATTACTAATTTAAAAATAATTTAAACAAAAAAAAACACCATGAGTTATTTCAATAATTAACTTATCAAATCAATTACATAATTTAATTAAACAATTAATTAACCACATCTACTTCTCTAATTAATTAATCAATTGAAAAAATCACACCATAAACATTAATTATTCCACAATAAATTAATCACTTCAATTCTATTATTCAAATAAACAATTAACTAATCCCATCAATATCATTACTAATCTAACACAGAGTTTTTCATATAAATTCCCTTATTTAATTACATAATTAATTAAGAATTAAAAATCCGTTAATTAATTCTCCAAATAATTATATCAATTGATAACATCAATACCCAATAAGTAATTCCATAATTAATGTTACAACTCAATCAATAAAATATTCGGTATAAATTATTCAATTATATTTTGTATCTCAACTCAATTTAATATTCAGATAATTAACACAACCATTAATTATACCCCAATCACAATTCAATATTCCAAATATTAACTCGTAATTCATTATCCAAAATCAAAATTCAATATTCAAATAATTAATTAAACAATTAATTATCAAATTCAATTCAAATATCTCACTATTAATTCAAAAGTTTAATATTCATAACCTATAATCCCAATATCCACAATTTATACATTTCACATAATTAATTTATACACCAAATTAATTAATTCGATCAAGAATGTAATTGAAAAACATTTAATAAAAATTATATAATTTGATACACATCATTATTATGAAGACTGTCAGTCTGATTTATAGACCACCTACCTCAAAAAAATTGATGAATAGTCACAAATGAAATTCTTCAATTTTAGTCAAACAACCACGTTGTAAGATCCCTTGTTTTTGAAACGGGTTAAAAATTACAAATGTTCCTAAAATTTATTTTTTCGGTTTACCAACAGGTCATTCTTTTTAAACCGAGCTCCAGAATTTTATTCTGAGTGTTCGAACACGTAAAGATGTCATTTTTTCTCAAAATTTGATAGAGGTTTTGAGGTAAATGGGAAGTTGCACGGGTGGCACACGGTTTGTCTAACTGTACAGCCAAACTGTGCATAGTTGGTCTTGGAGGTAGTAGCTTCTACACGGGCGGCAGATAGTTTTTCTAACCGTGCAGAAAAACTGTGCAGGAAGGGTGGTCGGGTCAGTATCTAATGTACGGTTAGCGCACGGTTTGTCAAATCTTGTGAACTATCTGTGCTAGAACTTAAATGAGATCCTTAAATTGAGGATCTCAATCGTTTTTTGCCTTTAGATGGCTCGTTTTTACTCTCTAGTGGGTATAACTCAGGATTACTCTTCCTTAAAGGTAGGAGAACCTCTCCCAAGCATTTTAGAGGTGATCCAAAGGCCTCTCTTAGCGAATAAAAGCTGGTTTCTTGAGGAGAAGTGATCTAAGGCAGGTTCTTGAAGAATCTACATGTTTCTATTGAGGGTTCTTCTTTCATTGTGGTTTTCATCAAAGCCCCGAGGTAGGTTTCCAAATCTTTAACACTTTATTTTAGAATTATAGTTTCTTTAAATAAATTAGGAATGTGAGTTTCCATCATTATGATAAGTCAATGAGTAACACTTTTGATGTTATTAAATAATTCTTCCCATGTGAGATAAGTGAGGACTTAAACATGTGTTGAGCTTAAGCATGTTGGATAATTTGGTTAAAGTGATATGATTAGATAGTTAAATGTTTTTAATGGGAAGATAGAGTAATAGGGTAATTAATTGTTGGATTAATTATCAAGTCATGAGTTGGAATAAGATTTTGGCTTTTACAGATTATTGGGAATATCGAATATTTGACATGTTCAGAGGATAAATGGAAACTGTTAATAATTAATGGAGGGATTAATTATTACAAGTTAAATGGTAAATGGTTAAATAATTGGTTATTGGTTAAATTGATAAGGTTTGATTAATTAATTTTTGAATTAATTAATTTTTCATGCATTATATTAAGATTTTGAATTGATTGTTTGTTACAATTGATGGTCAGGAGTACCTTTTGATGTATATTAGTTTTCTGTGCCTTAAGTTGTCTTGGGCGGATATGTTTAGAGATATGATATGTTGTGTGATATGTTCAATAAATATCTTGGCTTTGTTCTGTATGTTTTAAGATTATTATGGTGTGCTTGTAGATTGTTAAAGTCCTGGACGAACCATTGTTTTAATGGACGGGTTTAGACTTATTAAAGAATTTGGATAATTAAGTTAAGTGTTAATCATTTAGTTGGCTTTTTAAGAATAATTAACTGTTAATTAATTATTAAATAATGATATATTGAATGGATAATTATTTTTTGACTTATCTGAAGAGTGATTTGTGTTAATTAATTGTTGAATTAATTAAAGGAATGGTTTTGTGGTGTTAGGCATGATATTCTACACCAATGATAGATGTATATGTAAGATTGATAAATGGGTTGTGAGACATCGACTGATGCTCATAATAGTCACAGGGTTTTAGATATGATGTTCTACACCAATGATAGACCTATATGTAATATTGATAAATGGGTTGTGAGAAAGGTACTGATGCTCCAAATACTCACGAGGTGCTAGACATGACATTCTACACCCTTCTTGCAAGAAAATATTCTTTTATGGGTCAAGGACTGATGCTCCAAATACCCATGGGTTGTGAGACATGGACTGATGCTCTGAATACTCACCAGGGTGCTAGACATGATGTTCTACACCCATTAATTGACATAGGATTGTGGGTCCAATTTTTCGTGCATGAAATGAGTTAATAGTTAATGAAGGCCGTTGTGACATGAAGATTTTTGAATTGTTTATGAGAAAGGGTTCAGACATATTAATGAATTGGTTGAACCAATATTAGTGGATAGACCCAGGATTGAATCACTATTTTAGTGGATGGGCTTAGACGTAATATATGAAAGATTTAATTTAATAACTTATGACGCATTATCCAAGGAACAACACAATCTTGGATTCCGTCTTTACATGATTACATTGATGGTATTTAGAGACATCTGTGGTGAGCGACGTATATAGGAGATGTTGGGAGTAGGCCAAATCTCAAGACTTTCATATTTTATTATGATTGGAATAATTGATAAACGATAAATGATTATGTAATGTTTGTTGAGTATGCATGACAAATGAATAGTACAGGTTCAGACACCAGCAGAGGGCTGATGTAGGTACTTGAGTATATAATTACTTTGTACTATTTACTTTATTTTATGCATCTCTTCACGTGTTTTGAATTATTTATTAAATATATGGATTTGGGGTAGACACCGGTGGTCCCGGCCTACAGATATTTATATCTCACATCCTACTCAGGCAGCCATTTCAGAAGGTACCCGAGTTAATTCTATTTAGTTGCAAGACTATGCTATTTGAATTTACTTGGCAGATAGGAGTAGAGGATCGGTAGGATGCCCGAGATGCTCAAGGAGATCACCCTTGGGGATTTGAGTCTTTATTTTTTTTTTTGTATTGGATTTTAAAGCATGTTGTTTTGTACACTATTTTCTACTTTTGAATAATTAGCATGTCATGCATGAATCTACTGTATAATTTTGTGTTGTCCACTTTTATAAAATGAGTATTATTTTTCTTCCACTATTTTTCATTTATGAGTTACTGCTTCTGCTATTGTTTTTCATCCACAATAATATACTGTTGTGCAACTCTAACAAGAGGGTATAGTCTCCCCGCTAACTATCCTTAGACCCTCTCTGCTAGTCGGCAACCTCTTGCGTATGGGGAGACACATTTGATGTCATGTGGCGATCGGTCCGGCCATTGGTTTAGTGGTGGCTCAGGTCAGGATGTTACATAATGGTATCATAGGATTAGGTTTCTTCCTTTTCCTTTGATTTACTATTTTGGGGTTAGTAGACAAGAGACTAGGAATGTGTTGGCGCTTGGGTTTATAGTCGTGCTTGATACTAATAACCTCATGTACAAGAAATGACCAAGTGGCTAGGGATGGGAATTTATGTATGTACTATTAGAGGTTACAGTTGATATGATTTCACCTTGTGTGACAGGTTTATTTTCAGTTGTTTATTGATTTTTAGAATTTTGAAAGAATAAAATTCTTGGCCTCATATGTCAAGGATGTTTCATACTTGAATCATCTTAGGCACTTAGAGATTCACATGTCATGCATATAACATGCCATGTAGTTGAATTAGTATGATGTATGATAATTTGGATCGTGTTCCTTGGTTGAAATTCCATGTTTGATCTGCTTTAGCATTCCTTTCTAGATAGCATGTTATGGTGATAGATTTAACATGCCCGAGTGATTATTTTCCATACTACCCTGGTTATTAGCATGTTTTTTTGTTATGACATGATTCCATGTAATAACATGTGGTTGTGTTACTTCTTATTCTAACATGTTAGAGAAGTTATTATATGTGAAAGGGGTTCTAAAGATAAAATGCTAAATAAATGTTGATTGTGTTAAATGGGAGCCAAAAATCCAGCGATAAGGTGTACGGGCACCTTATCGATTGGTAGGTGGCCACCCATATAATTTGGATCATTAGGTTGATCATGTTAATTTCTGAATTGACATTTCTATCAATTAATGATATCCAATTTTAAATCCATGGAGTGTATGGGTGTTTGATGAATTGGGAAATGAAGACTCATTTTAAATGTTATGTCTTGATTCCTTGTGAAATTCTTTTAAATTTGAAAGATGTTTAATGTTGATTTTAAATCAAATTGATATCTTTGAAAATGTAACTAGGCCCATGTAGGTCAGGTGGGGAGTGTTTTTATGAGTTAACCCATTATGGTGTTTAAAATTTTAATACATGTGTGTTTGCTATTGGTTTTCTTTATAGAGAACCTAGGGTGGTTAAAATGGGATCCTCGTAGGTCACCTTATCTTCTTAACTGGAATTTATTTTGATAAGTTCCCTGAAAATGATGGGATGTCAACTAACATTAATGTTTTAAAAAGGAATTTTTATGAAACTTGCATGTTTCTCATTGGGGAATTTTGAAAATGTTACTATGATGTTTTGATTAAATCGTTTGACGATTAAAGATAAAAAATGATTAAATATAAGAGGCATGGAAATGGAACCTTTTGTGGTGTCCACTATTTAAAACACTCATGTAAAGGGTAGTTCAGACTTCTCTTGAGTTTCCTTGGAAGGAAAGTGTGAGTACTTTCCATAGGCGTTCTTCTACTTAGTAATGGCCTTATATTTGGCTTTGGAGCTTAGTGACTTGTCTGAAGTGACCCGATTTAGGGTTGACACCTTTTCTTCATAAGGGGATAACCTGTGGTCTATAGCGCCCTCAGAACATAAATTATAACGCCCTGACCCCGGTAGCCCGGTGTCGGTGCTTCGGTTACGGTGTGCAATTTATTTCGTACAAATGAAACAAATAAGTCACACATCATAACCCATCAGGAGGAACTTTCTAGTTTAGATCCTGGAGAATCAGAGACAACAGCTTTGCTTCTTTACTTCTGAGCTAAGAACAAACATCCAAGTCTTGGAAAGGCTCTATCACCCTGTAAAAATTAAACATAAAACATAGGGTGAGCATTGAAATACTCAGTAAGGGATTTTTGAAAATACATAAGTACAGCCTTAGAAAACCATTTTTGAAAACACTTTTCCATTCTTAAAATGTTTTCTTAGAGGAAATACTTTAAGACAAAACAGAAGTCGATGTATCACAGTTAAAGAACTTCATACTTACTCACTAGAACACTTCGCTGAAGCCCACTTAATAGAAAAGATAAGAATGCTAGTAAAAATACATGGCTTATACTAATTAAAGTGACCATAAACAAGAAAGTTGTGTATGAACAACAAGGAGTAAACATCATCAGAGTCGTTCACAAGCGCATTATCTAAAAAAGAACACATCATGACATGATAAATGTAATGCAACATTTGTAATAAAATTCTGGAAAAGAAAACTGGACATGCATCAATATTGCCATATCATATGTCTTGTGTTTCCTTTTTTTTCCATCTGATACTCATAGGTAAGGTTCTATAACCAAGGTTATTCCTCTAATCGGAATAGTCAATAGGTTGGTCCTAAGCTAAGAAATGCATGCTGAAGGACTCATGGTCTCTGTGTCAAGGCCTTGTGCCATGACCTAAGGGTAAAAACCCAATCTGACTGTCTCGAGAACTATCGATGCATCGAGGAGCTTACTTTTACCGGTCTCCAACCCGGAGGGCTTACTTTAACCAGTCCCAAACCTGGAGGGTTTTCTTCTTACCGGACCCCATTCCGGGTAGTCCCATACATTTCTCACATGTTGATAGGGTCAGATATTCAAGGTGTCCCATACCACTTAGAATATTTAATTTTCATTTCATATTACCCAAGGTGTCCCATACCACTTTGGGTAATGCCATTTTCATTTCTCATTACCCAAGGTGTGCCATACCACTTTGGGTAATTTTAGTTCTTAGTTCATTATCATGTTGAGTCATATGCATGAACAATATGAATAAGGCAGCAATTATATAATTGGTTTACAAATACATGTTACGGCAGATAAAATGGAAAGTATGGAATAAAAGCAGGCACGGTTAAGCAAGCATGCTATGTGCATAGAACAATTATTTAAGCACATAAGATGATGAATGTGTGAGACTTTATCCCAAGGGGTATTAAATGATGAGTTTCTAAAATTCCAGTGCATGGAAAAGAACTACTTGGCATTAACTATTGTACTTCATAGGTCATAGTACTTGCAACAAATCTCCATCCGCTAATAATTACTGTGGCATGCATGGTATAAAAATAATAAACACTTGCAATCTTTAAAATTCCGGCACTTGGAAATAAACCACTTTAAAAATAATACCTGTCATTAATTAATATTCTTCACTGGCTATAGAATTTGTAGTTACACTCTGCTCACTAAAAATCTTTGCAGCGAGTTTGGTATAAAAATAATAGAGGATTTCTACATATTAACAAAACCCTTAAATCCATATCCTTTTAAAAAAAAAAGTTTAAAACATGCATAAGCATATCCTTAAAAAACACACATTTCAGTTCAAGGACGACATTAATCAAGTTCATTGGTGTATACTTAGACCCAAAAATAAAACAGCATAGGCAAGCGCTAAAATTCTACATGCATAACCATTTCTTGAAACTAGGGTTTTCAGATGTTAATCTTAAAAATACATACATAAGGATATATATACACAAATTATATATATAGGTTTCCTCAAAAATTAAACATGGTACAATTAAAATCTTAATACCACTAACTACCTATCATTTATTCAGTTTGAAATTCAAAACTACGTGGGGGTTTAAATGTTCATGAAACTATAAATACATAAACATGTAAAGCTTTGTTATTAACCATAACATAATTGTACTTAAAACAAAAACCATGTTCGCATATAAAAAAAATATTTTTCCAAAGATAACTATTCATCTATTAAACATCGAAACTGAATTCCATTCCAACATATTACCTTACTTAAGAATATAGTTATATATATATATATATATATACGGCTTACATACAATCCATCCTGTTAGGAATTGATTTTAGAAAAACCCTTTTTCAAAAGTATAATTCTTAGTATAAAAATACTGAATTATCTTGGATATCCTAAAAAAATGGGTTTGAGTGATGTAAATACATACATATATATATATATATATATATTCAAAATCACAAAAACACTATACACTTAAACTTGAGTTCTAGGTTTGTAAAATAGGATCACTAAAACTAACTTAAGAGTGATATCCCTTTTTACATCACGAAGGAAAACACCCCTTGAAAATTGTTCAAAACCGAAGAGTATGAGTTGTATATACATATATGTATATTCTGTATATATTGTGGGTATAATAGTTTAGGTTTCATGCAACATGAAAACACCCTTAGATTAGAGCACTCTTCTTAAACCGTGGGGTTTGCATGTTGAATATATGCGTATAACTATAAATCGGATATGTATATACATATATATATATATATACTGAGTATATATAACGTTCTATATTAAACCGAAAAACACTAAAACACCCTTAACGCTCAAGGGAGGAGATCGCCAGAGGGAGGCTTGCTGGGTGGCCGGTGAACCAGGAGAAGCTTGATGGCCGGTGGTGGTCCGGTGAGGTCGCGGCCACTTGGAGGCGCTGCGAGGCGACGACCTGGTGTCCAGTAGTGTAGCGCCGGAACTAGTGTGGTCGTGCACAGGGGTGAGGTGCAAAAATGGAGGTGGTTCGTGGTGGCGAGGCGACGGCGAGGCGGCGGTGAGGCTGGTGTCGCGGTGGCGCGGGTTGGCTCCTGAGGTCCCGTTTTCACTGGGGTTTCTCAGTTCTTAAAGGATGATGATCCGGGGGAAGGTCAGGCCGAGCCTACGGAGTTGGGTGTGCGAGGTCAACATGAGCAGTGGAGAGGGTAGCGTCCTCAGCAAACCTGCTACTGGTTCGCAGGTCCCTGGCGCGAGGTAGAAGAAGAAGCAGAAAAAAACGCGCGACGGTTGGGATTCGACCAGGGCGTGATCGGACGGCTGCAGTGCATTTAGTGTTAAAAAAACACCAACGGTCAGGATCTGCCTAGGCGAGATCGGATGGAGGAGAAATCACAGGGCTATTGCGCGGCCAGCCAAGTTTCTCCAGGTAGGAACAGTGCTTCAAAAAAAACAGTTTAATAAATTCTAAAATTAGACATTATACTTCTTCATTTTTTTTAATATATATACATATATAACCAGAACATTATAATTTGATTTTGTATAAAACATAATAAGTACTTTTAACCCTTAATTTTCAAATCCAAAAATCCCATTTTATTTGAAGTAAACAAATGATACTATTTGATATAACTATTAGTTATTTTATTTTAAAAAAATATATATATTTTTAATACCACACTTTTATAACTATTAGGATCTTATAACCATTAAAATCCAATTTATAACTTACTTAACTTGTTGATTTATACAATTATGTTTAAAAGACCCATAGATTTTCTCTAATTTAAAACACATAGTTTTTTTAGAGATCCGAAAAAAATACATTTTTCAATTATTGTTGATACCCCGTTAGACACATTTTAAAATACCATGTTTTCCACCATATAAATATCATCATGATCAAAATAGATTCATTTACAATAATTATATTTTATTTTAATAATTGAAGATATAATTCTAATATTTTGTACTTATTAAAATATCAAAATACCATAATATTATAAAAGCGTAATAAAGACCAAATTTTATAAAAAGATTCACTTTATCCCTTGGAACCCAACGGTCAAAAAAACGGTCATATTCCCTTAGAGGTCCATTATAAAAGAAAGGGTTAGGGTGTTTTATATTTTCAAAACACCGAACCCTTGGCGGATGGCTCTTCTCATACCTCTGGTGCTGAGTGCGTGCGCGGTGATTCTGGCGGTTATACTTTTCACACTGATGGATCCTGAAGAAGACGACTATCTTATTTCTCGTGTTGTGGTTCTTTGTAGTCTTTCTGTGGCCGTGTTAGGTCTTGTGTAGGGTACATTCAATTAGATGGGTCTTGTTGTAATGTATCTTTTAAATATATAACGATTTATCGTATTCTTCATGTTTGATTTCTACTCGAATTCTTTATCAGCACACAAACCATAAAATAAAATAAAACAAGAGACATCATTGAAAAGCACAACATTGTTTACTTGAACCAGTTTATAAAACCTAGGGCGTTACATAAATCCCTTGGTTGCACTACGGCTTTTCCCACTCTTTTGGAGGTTTTGGGTGCCGTTCTCCCCTGTAGGACTTCCAGTTTTCTATAACACCCTTGTTCTAATGGGTGGTGATGTGTTTCTTGACCTTTTTGTGGGCTTGAGCATTGAGTAATGCTCTTCTCCAGTTGGTTAGACATGCCTCCAGCTTGGTCGGCTACTTTGTTGGTTTTTTGCCATTTCTTCTTAGTAACGGATGATTGGTTATAGCGTCGTCTTGGAAAATGGTCGTATGAGGAAATATGACTCCATAATATGTATTTTTGTACTATTGAGTACGGTCTTAGGTCTACTCTAGGTAGAGTGACTTGAGAGTTAAATAATATATTTATTTTCAATTCATGGAATAGTTTCTGAAAGACACATGTGTTTTGACATGCCTATCTTGTTGGTAATCTAGAGCGCTGGTGAGCGAATGAACTTTTCTTGAGACATCATGGGGAAAATTAAGGTGGGTATTGCCACTTGGTTCACGATAAATGTGTTGGCAGGTGATTCTGAGCTTTTAGAACATAGTTGTCTGGTAATGGTTTGACAGATCTTCTTCATGACCTCGGTTTTCTCTTAGTGCGCTCTTCTGGACATGATGAGCGTGTCCCCTATATTGAATTCATCTTGGAAACACTAAGATAGTGTCGATCTTATGTCGCGCTATAGTTTAAATGTGGTTGGGCTTGGGGAGAAGTTTTTATCTTGGTAGTACATGTGATGCCTTGTTTCTTTGGGCTACTTATTTTTTCGTGTTTGGGCATGGTTGTTTTTAAAATATCCTTGCGAGTTCTTGACTTGGAAAATTTACAAGATTTTGGGTAAGGACTTCATTATACTTGATGATGGTTTTGGATAGTTTTAAAGGAACACTGTAAGATAAAGGGTGTAAGTGGCTTTTGGTTCCATGACAACTTTGAGGGAGGCACAAGAAACATGTACCATTGTTTGATCGAGTTTCAAATTTGTATGTTGACAAGGTCCTTCTAATGACCTAAGATATAAGATCTGTTTCGATGTATAAGCTTCAGAGTAATCTTTGGATCTAATTAAAAACGCTTATACATCAGGTTTGAGAAGGGTTAAAGGTGTTTTTGGCGTTGGGAATTCAACATGTCACATCTAATGAGATTAAATGAACTTGGTAGGTCAGTTGTTTGAGTAGTGGTTCCCGATGGTTTCTTGGGGATGACAAGTTTTTTAGGTGGGTATAATGTAAGATCCCATTTTTTTAATAGGGTTAAAATTTATGAATGTTCCTGAAATTATTTTTTTCAGTTTATCAACGGGTCGCTATTTTTAAACTGAGCTCTAGAATTTTATTCTGTGTGTTGGAACACCTAATGATGTCATTTTTTTCAAACTTCGATATAAGTTTTGTGGTAAAGGGGAAGTTTCACGGGCGATGCATGGTTTGTCTAACCGTGCGGCCAAACCGTGCATAGTTGGTATGGGAGGAAGTAGTTTCCGCATGGGCGATGCACAGTTTGCCTAACCATGCGGCCAAACCGTGTGGGAAGGGAGGCCGAGGCAGTAGATAACACACGGTTTGTCAAACCCTGTGAACTAACCATGAAGGCACATAAATTAGATCCTTAAATTATGGATCTCACTCATTTTTTCCTTTTGATGGCTCGTTTTTTCTCTTTAGCGGCCATAACACGGGATTACTCTTCCTTGAAGGTAGGAGAACCTCTCCAAAGCGTTTTGGAGGCTATCTGAAAGATTTTCTTGGCGAATCGAAGATGGTTTCTTGAGGATAAGTTATCTAAGGAGGGTTCTTGAAGAATCAACTCGTTTATCTTAGGGGTTCTTCATTCGTTTTGGTTTTCATCAAAACCCCGAAGTAGGGTCCCAAAAATTTTACACTTTATTTAAGAATTATTGTTTCATTAAATAAATTAGGAATTTTAGTTTCCTTCATTATGATAAATCAAAAATGACAATTTTGATGTAATTTAATATTTCCACCCACGTGAGATAAGTGAGGACTTGAACTTGTGTTGAGTTTGAGCATGTTGGCTTATTTGGTTAAAGTGATATAATTAGAAAGTTAAATGTTTCGAATGGGAAGATTGAGTAAGAGGGTAATTAATGGTAGGATTAATTATCAAGTCATTAGTTGGAATAAGATTTTGGATTTTACAGATTATTGGGAATATCGAATATTTGACATGTTCGGAAGATAATTGGAAACAAGAAATAATTAATGGAGGGATTAATTATTACCTGTTAAATGGTAATTGGTTAACTAATTGATTATTGCTTAAATATCTAAGGTTTGACTAATTAATTGTTGAATTAATTAATTTGCATTTGTTAAATAAATATTGTGAATTGATTGTTTGTTACGATTGTTGGCCAGGAGTACCTTTTGATGCGTATTAGTTTTCTAGGCATTAAGTTGTCTTGGATGGAGTTGTTTAAAGATATGATATATTGTGTGAGATGGTCAGTAAATATCTTGGCTTTGTTAAGCATGTTCTGTGATGATTATGGTGTGCTTGTAGATTGTTAATGTCTTGGACGAACCATTGTTTGAATGGATGGGTTCAAACTTGTTAAAGAGTTTGGATAATTAAGTACTAAGTAAATTATTCAGTTTTCATGCTATCAATAATTAATTGTCAATTAATTATTAACTAATGTGATGTTGAATGGTTAATTATTTGTTTTCATATCTGAAGAGTGATTTGTGTTAATTAATTTTTGAATAAATTAACGGATTGTTTTTTGTGGTGTTAGACATGATATTCTACACCAATAATAGATGTATATGTAAGATTGATAAATGGGTTGTGATATAGGGACAGATGCTCCAAATACTGAAAGGGTGTTAGAAATGATGTTCTACACCAATGATAGATGTATATGAAAGGTTTATTAATGGGTTGTGAGATAGGGAATGATGTTCCAAATACTCACGAGGTTCTAGACATGGCATTCTACAGCCAGCTTACAAGAAAATGTTCTTTTATGGGTCAGGGACTGATGATTCAAATACCCATGGGTTGTGAGACATGGACTGATGCTCTGAATACTCATGAGGGTGAAATACATGATGTTCAACACCCATTAATTAACATTGGACTGTGGGTCCAATATTTTGTGTGTGAAATGTGTAAATGGTTAATGAAGGATTTTGTGACATGATGATTTGTGAATTGTTTATCAGAAAGGGTTCAGGCTTATTAATGAATTGGGTGAACCACACTTAGTGGATGGAACTAGGAGTGAATCACTATTTTAGTGGATGGGCATAGACATAATATTTAATAGATTTAATTGAATAACATATGATGCATTATCCAAGCCAATGCACAGGCTTGGATTCAGTCTTTACTTGATTACTTAGATGGTCTTTGGGGACATCCGGGGTGAGTGACTTATACAGGAGATGTCGGGCGTAGGCTGAATCTCAAGACATTAATAATTAGATTTGAGTAATTGATAAATGAAAAATTATTATGTAATGATTTTTGAGTATGCCTGACAAATGAATAGTGAGGTTTCAGACACCAGCTGAGGGCTGAAGCACGTACTTTAGTACATAGATACATTGTACTGCTTACTTTATTTTATGCATGCCTTCAAGTGTTTTAAATTATTTATTAAATGTGACGATTTGGGGTAGACATCGGTGGTCTCGGCCTACTGAGATTTATATCTCAGACCCTACTCGGGCTACCATTACACAGGGTACCTGAGTAGATTCTATATGGTTTCATGACTATGCTGTTTGCATTTAATTGGGAGATAAGAGTAGAGGATCGAGCGGATGCATGTGATGCTTGAGGAGATTACACTTGGGGATTTGAGTCATTATTTATTTATTTATGTATATTATTGTAAATCATGATGATTGGATCACTATTTTCTACTTTTTTTTATCATTATCATTTCATGCATGCATCTCTTGTAAAATTTGGCATTGGCCACTTTTATAAAATGATTATTATTTGTCTTCCGTCGTTTGTAATTTATGTGTTACTACTTCCGCTATTGTTTGTTATCCACACTGATATACTGCTCTGCAACTCTAAAAATAGGGTATTGTATTCCTACTGACTATCATTAGACCCTCTCTGCTAGTCGACAGCCTCTAGCGTATGAGGTTATGCGCTTGAGGTCAGGTGGATACTGGTCCGGCCATCAGTTTAGTAGTGACCCGGGTCGGGATGTTACTCACGTAGAATGAGATATTTATGTAAAACCAAAATCCAAGATTAAAAAAATCAAGATCCATTAACTCTAGTATTATATCAAAAAACCTAGATCTATATACCCCAAATAAAGATCTAGATATAATAAAATGGATCCTAAATTCCCTTCAAGAATTAGATAAGAAAAAATGTTATACATGAAAACATTTAGGAAGAAATCACCTGTGTGAAGAGACATAGATCCAAAAATTGGGACATTAATTGCCTAAAACAGAGGTCAGTAGCCTTCAAATCCCATTCTATAGACTCCATTAATGAGAAAACATGATTTTTGGTTAATATAGGGTTGTTTTGGTCTAAATATAGCAGTTCTAGAAATTTTAAAAATAATATTGATAACATTATTTTTCACATGTATGGTTTGCGAGGCCAATTCACATGATTAGTATTAACCCTTCATAAATAGTGAAACATGTTGCACACTTTGATTTAACCAAGAACAGAATAGTTAACATGTTTCACACCTTGTTTTTACCATGGTAAAACCATGAAACAATATTCACAGTTTGTTTTAACAACGCACAGCCAGTGAAAAAACAATGCAACCCATTACTCACTTTTTTTAACCATGTTCCTACCATGTGCAAATAATGCAACGCCTCTCCTCTTTCTATAATTATACAATTTCTACCCAAGACAACCTTGTTAAGATACAAAGAGTGTATACTCGACACAAGGAACAACATTTCCTTTAAACGATCCTGTGAAATATGCATAAAAATGTCGAGATATTACTATCTTTCCACCTTATACCATCTCTTCCCTGAGCTGCAATCCCAAAAATCACTATGATTCCTAGTCAAAAAAATCATTGGAATCTCTATCCTCATTTCCACTTCTCTTTTAAATGTTTCATCGCATACACCTCCATCATTCAACAACACATGAACTAACAACATAGCCATTCCCTACAAAATTTCATCATTATGATCTAACAATCATATTGGATTCCCTTAAAACGATGCATTAGTCTAAAAATCAACATCATTATCATACCCAACGTTTTTACCAATTTATCTTTAGCACATAGTCTTTCCATCAAAAACCTCCTATAAAGGTTGTATGACAACCGCCTCCAAGCCCCAGCTAGAATTTCCATAATGAATTAAAACATACACCATTTAGTTTCCTCGTTGGAATTCTAATGCCACCACTTCCAACCCATGGTATTTTTCGATGCACTAATTACTGAGACATATATCCACACCTTAAGAGTCTCTTTAACTGCAATTTTCAAAGAAACATGGCCACCCTAATATTAATTGAACTTTGGTCCTTCCTGAGAACCAAATTAGTAAATTTTTTATGCCATACCACTCTGCATAAATCTCCACATACATACCATATCATAAGAGAAACATTCAGGGCATCCAATACCCAACCTAAACATTTAGGGCATTCAATACCCAACCTAAACATCATTTCTAATTGCACGTTCACTAAGAAGTTATCTGTGAATCACCAAAAAAAATTCTTCATCACTAATGTAACCTCCCTCTACGGAAACACTATAATATGCTAAAATTATCAGGATTCCCTTCCTACCAACATCTCACCATACCATTAAAAACAAAATGGTCCCTCACAAAACCATCAACTGAGTTCCCAAATTACTATATTATCACTACCCAACCCGCCCATATCAAGGGTTAAATAAAAAACCCAAGGGATTCACAATTCATAGAATTATCACAATTAAAAACTAGAATTTACATAATACTACATCGTGTCTTCCCCCTCTATCCCTCCACGTGGTCAAAATGGTGGCACTATTTCTACACATAACCATCCAAAATTTAGGTAATGGTTAACAAAGTGTAAAATCATTCTTATTTTTCATGTTTCTTAGTATACACACATTTCTTCTCATATTGATTAATTTTATAGTCATTCTAAATTTCATGTTAGACAACATTTTTCGTTCAATTTCACATCTAAGGAAAAATAGTGCAATTTTTACAACCTTTCTAAAACCACTTTTCTCGTGTTTTCCAATAATAATTCATGTCAAAAAATAACCCTGAGTGCGTAGAATGATGAAAAAAACTCAATACTCTTTCCTTATCAGTCCATGAGGAAAAATTCATAATATATAAAGAAATATATTAAAAAATAACAACATTACATAACAACTTCATTACCCAAGGTGAAATAATATTAAATTGTAATAGTAAATGACAATAAAAAAAATCCCACCATGGGAACTTGGGTTCTCCCTCATACATAGGGTATATAACCCCATACATAAGCACATAACTAAGCCCTAACTCTTCCTATTCCCCTACCTACCTTTCCCAAACTGTAAGACAAATGAAGATGAAAATGAACCTTCTTAGATACCACTTCAAAATGTCCCGACCTCGGATTCACACACTGGTTCCTCATGTCGAACCACTAGATGACCACATGTGCATGTCCTTGTATGTGAGAGGCAGCTGACTAATAGTGATGGGCTAATATTAGTTATGGGGAGACTATTCCCTTTTTCTTATTCCCAGTAATACAACCTTGGAAAAAATAAAACAACAACTGAATAACATATAACGAGAAACAGAACAATCCCATTATAACAAGATGATTGAAACTAGAAATACAATGTCAAAACAAAATAATAGACATGTCACACTAAATTGTATTCCATGTGTGAATATGAAAAACCAAAAATATTTAAAGACATTGAAAACACATCCAAGAGGATCCCAGAACCATGTATAGTTCCCTCACTATACTCCATAACAATCATCCATCTAACATTGGCATGTTTTCATTAACCTATCCTGATATCATGTAATCAATTTGTGTACCGATCAACAAGCCTTAGTAGGGTGAGTGTACAACTCAGTAGACCACCCCCAATGAAATCTAAATAAAATTAAGTCAATTATTGTCTATGTATTTGTCTACAAAATAAATTAAATGAAACCAAATGAATAGTTTACATTTATTCATTTACACATTATTTAACCACATATTACCTAGGTCCCCGAGGTCACCCAAAATCAAATAATATACCTAGATTTCATTGTTACCATTCATAATTTGTTATTCATCATTCAAAATTGAATAATGTTGCTTTCATTAATAATACTTGGTTGAATATCTATGTTACCATTCACAATTTAATAATACCTAATTAAGTGAGCTTGTTACCATTAATAATACTTGGTCGAATGTCCGCTTTACCATTCACCATTTAAAAATACATAATTGATTGAGAATATTACCATTAGTAATACTTGAAAAAATGGTCATGTTACCATTCACAATTCAATAATACCTAATTGAGTGAGCATGTTACCATTCATAATACTTGGTTGAATTTCAATGATTCCATTCACCATTTAATAATAAATAATTAATTTAAAAATTAACTATCTACACAATTTCCATTACTAATTCAACTATTAGTTAGACTCAACAATTCCATTAGTTAATTAATCAATTAACCAACCACCTCAATTAAATTGGTTAATACATCAATTAATTGATCAAATATATTTCTCCAGTTAAATCAACAATTAACCAATTTTATAAAAAAAAAATAATTAATTCCATAGTTTATTAATCACTTCAATTCTATAAGTTAATTCAAAAATTTACTAATCACACAAATTTCATTTCTAATCCAACACTTAGTTTTTCACATAAATACCCTTAATTAATCCCCTAAATAACGAAGCATGCCAATCCCATTAACTATTTCATCAATTAATCTGTCAATATCAAAAACACGAAATTCCATAATTAATCCCACAAATAATTTTCTCTTTCACAATCTCAATAATTGATAATTAATTCTACAATTAGTTATCTCAAATCAAAAACACAATATCACATAATTACTTTTATAATTACTTTTCTCAAATCAACAACTCAATATCACATATGAAATTATTCAATTAATTATCTCAAATTAAAAGCACAATATCTCATAACTAATTCTACAATTAATTATCTCATTATATAAACACAATACCCTAACAATCAACATTAATTAAGTCACCAGTAAAACCAATTCATTTAATTGCATCATCATAACAATCTATATTAATTAATTCTTCAATGATTTAATCAAACTCATTATATTTCATTGAAAACAATTCCCATTAATTGATTCACCAATTAATTAATCCGACTGATTTAATTTCATTAACACAAAAATTTACATTAATTTATTCACCCATTAATTAATCTAACTCATTAAATTTCATTAACACAGAAATTATGGTTATTTGATTCACCAATTAATTAATATATCTCAAAAAATAATAACACTTCATATATTAATTATTTCACCATTTAATTATTCCAAAAAAATACATTATTTAATTAAACATTTAATTAGTCATTGTAAATCTATTAAATAATTATTCAGATAATTAATCCCATCAATCACATTATTTAATTAAACAATTAAATAATCATTTTACATTAAATATTTAATTCATCAATTAATTAATCACCCAATACCACTCTTTAATTCAACAACTAAATAATCACTTTACATCTATTAATTAATTCATCAATTAATTAATCCATCAATCCCATTATTTAATTCAGTAGTTAAATAATTACATTACTTTTACTAATTAATTCATCAATTAGTTAATCACTCTTAACAATTTCACACATCCATCATTCCATTATTTTTTTCATCAATTAACTTATCATATTAAGACCAATAATTAATTCAAATATTAATTAATAATTTCATAATGTAAACATCCAATAACCAATTCACCAATTAGTTAGTTATAAACATAATCTCAATGTCTCAAAATTAATTCACAATTTACTATTCAATGTTTATAACATCCATTTGCAATAATTAATTCCAGAATTAATTATCTCAAGTCATTACATCAGTACTCCATAATTAGTTCAATAATTAATTATTCTAACTCAATAAATTCTATATCTTCAGTTACTTCATTAATAATTTTTTCTATCTCAAATCAATTCAACATTTTGATAATTAACTCCACAATCACTTATCCTTAAATCAGACTTCAATATTCTAATAATGAGCTTAGTAATTAATTATCCCGAATGACAATTAAATATTATGACAATTAACTCCTTAATTAATTATCTAATTCATTCCCACTATCTTATAATTAATATGAAAATAGATTATTCATAATATATAAACCCATTATCCCCAATTTTAAATATTCTGTTAATTGATTTGATCAACAATGAAGTTGCTAAACATATAATATAAATTATACAAATACATACTCATCAATATAATGAATACTTTATGATTTAATTTATAGACCACCTTCCCCAAGAATGGCGATGAAAGACCACCAATAAAAATCCTTAATTTGAGCGGAAAAACTATGTTGAATGAGGTCTAGATCTAAATCATAAATACATCAATGAACAGATCCTGAACATTTATTTATATATATATATATCCAAAAAACAAGATCATGATCCCTAAAATTATAGATCTAAATCTATTAAAATAGTGGGTAACTTCACTTAATGAATGTGTGAGGATAATAAGTGAGACATGAAATCAATCAAGAAGAAAACACATACCTAGAGAGATACAGATCTAACAACTATGCATTGAATAACCTAGAACGGAGTTAGGGGTCCTTAGGAAACCTCAAGGGGATTCTAAAAAAGGTATAATTTTGATTTTTTGGGTGAGATACAGTAGATTTTTGTAAAATAGATGGGTTTGGGAAATTTTAAAACAAAAACTCATAACATCATTTTTCACGTGAAATGTTTTATGGTTCATGTCTCACAGTTAGTACAAACCATGAATAAACCTTGAAATAGGTTTCAAACTTTGATTTAATGATGAGAAAAACCCTAAAAGAGGTTTCACACTTTTTTTAACCATGTGAAAACCAGGCGACCCCAGACACACTTTGTATAACTATGTGAAACCATACACAAACGATGAAAAGCCTCTCTTCATTCCACAATTCTCTAATTCCCACCCATCCACATCCATGTTATGATCCAAAAAAGTAATACTCAACGTAATGAAAAAAATTTCTGTAAAAAATTTGAAAAGGTTGGCATCCTATAGATAAAGAAGGCATATGTTGATCACTGATGGGAACCTTTCAGGTTGGAGGTTGGAGGCTGTGTAATTTTTATGGGTTAATTGAGGTAGGTATATCAATATATTCATATATAAGTAAAATTTTCATCCGAAAATGTTTTAGAATTTGAGATTGTGGAGAAAATTAGTTCTTTGGTATTAATATCTTCCCTTTTATTGTGATTATGTAACACCCAATGATTTTTTGATATTTTTTGAATTAATTACATCTTTTTGAAATTTTTAATTTCATGAAACACATGATATAGGTTATATTTTTTGAATTCACCAACACAAACATTCTTTTCAAATGGAACAGACTTGTTTGGGGCTACATGCAACACTGACATGATGTTTGTTACACGAAACAATAAGTTTCTATAAAACATCATTTTATTTCTATAATTATCATACTGAGATAATTACATCCTAGATGCTAAAAAAGTAATATTAACAGTAATAAATTCTATTAAAATATTATTTTTAATTTTTAAATAAATACAACATAATATTAATGTAAAATATATTTTTTGGCAATGTCGTTATATGGTTAAAATTAGTATTTTCTCAAATGAACTAATTTTCACATCCTTCTATGAATAAAAATAATTTTAGATGCATTTAGAAATTCAATTGAACAAATAAACTTAATTTGTTAATTTATAATGTGAAAATTTTCATAGGGTTAATTCTTTGGATTTTTCTGAGAATCATCATTCTTGGATGAATTGTAAAACATATTCATTTTAATTCCAAACTGTTTTTCCCTATATTTTATTTATATAGTAATTTTATATTTTAATTTGGATTGAAATTATAATTAGATTTAATATACATCAATGAATCATATTTAGTTTATTCTAACTAGATTCACATTGAAAGGGATTATAGAATCATATAAATTTTATTAAATGTTTTTACTTTAAATCCATGCATTTTGGTCCCAACTACAGGATTAAAAATATAGTAATTAATTAAAAATATGTGATTTTAATTTGTAAAAATTGAATCTATATTTGGAGTCTAAATAATAATTAATTTCTAAAAAATTCAAATTATTTTTTTACTGAAAATATTTTTGTGTGTAATTAAATTTAATTATAAGGATTAAGTCAAAATTAAGTGTAACAAAGGAAAACCCCTCAAACATAAGGGACTAGATGACCTATCCACATGTAAAAAATAAATTTTCTTGTAGTTATTATTCAATGAAACATCCATTGTTGAGTTTTTTTGTTTTGGATTATTATTTTAGTTAAAAACATTGGTATACCTAACTTGTTTTTAAAAACTGCCAGGTTGTTCCATTCACTCCCCTATAAAATGCCAACATCTCTCCCCCTTCTTCACACCTATCAAATAAAACAGGATCGGCCAATATTTACCCAATAAACATCCAAACATCCCTCCCTTCCCACTAGAATCCTTATTTTTGAAAAAAAATGAAACCATGCAATCCCTTCGGTGAGAACCAAAAAGAGTTACCAGAAGAAAAGGTAACATCCTCCCTCAAGATAATTTATCTTATTTTCATTCAAAACCCACTCCAAAATCCATATTTTTTTATTATACAACATGAAAAATATCCTAAATATATTGATATTTTTTTATTCAGTGGTTTTGACCTACACTGACATACACATCAATCTAACGGGTAACAAACAAACATTTTATCTGTACAGAGAACTAATGCCTCACGAAATAACGATTCTTATTCCTTACATTACAACCTCTCATGGGGAGAATTGTGATAGAAAACCCATTTATATAATACATTTATTATATATATTATGTATTTAATATTTTTTAATTATTTTACAACTCTTATATTTGTCATTTACATTTTTTGTAAATATGATTACTTCGTTGAAGAAGTTTGGAATACTGGCCCCTTAAAAGCGATGTGACTAATTCAGACACAAAATTAATAGTATTAATGATGGGATTATAGAAACTATATTATATATATGGAATAAAAATTCTAATGTAATTATATTATATATTTATATGTATTTATATCATTTAATTTTTTACTTTCAATATTATAAATCAAAATGGAAACAACGTTCATGCATACATACAGCATACCGTCTCAATTAACGGTGTCTACCATATAAATAAATATATATATATATATTCTATAGATTATTATAATAACACATAATCAATATAAATGATATTTATATCATTTTTAAATTATTTAAGTCAATATATATGTATAAATACCAATGATATAACAAATTAAGACACATGCAAAAAATAATAATATTACCCAAGTGAAACCTAAACATAAAATTGATAACAATTGTGAAATATAATTCCCCAATAAAAACATATATGTAATTGGAAATAAAAATATTATTCTGAGATATATTTATTATATAATAATGTTTTATGAGTATGATAAGAGTCAATTAACAGGGCAAGGGAATTTCTTCTGAATTTTTATTTTCATGAGATAAATGTCTTACTCACCACTAAATTATTTTATTTTGTGTGTATACATAACATAGATGTATTGTATTAATATTATAATTAAATTTATGGCTATTTGCAGAACCATTTGAGGATCTTAACTTCCTCAGGTTTATCTTTAAAAAGTTACCAAATCATTAAAGTAATTGTTTCTAAATTTTCCTTCAATGAGACACATGCAATGTTATGAACCTATATTTTTTCATGAGTTTTATGTACTACATTTTAAATATAATATCATGAATCCAATTGTGTAGATTATATTTTAAAATTATTTTATTCTTATTATTTCATTTTTTTAATGATTCAATGTTACAAAAAGTGGTAATGTTATACAACAATAATCTCCTAGTTTATCGAGATTGATTATATTTATGATCCCATTGATCATATCATATGATTAATCTATAAATAACTCTCATAAGTTCTATAAAACATTGTTGTTTTATGTTATATTAATGTAATGGTAACTATTTTTCACTCTTTTTAACATAATAGTATCAATAAAGTGTTTTTATGAATGTTTGACATTACCTGTTTCTTTAACTGGAAATATTTTCTCCTGCAAAACCATGTTTTCAAAAAGAATTAATGACAAACTATTTTTTTATAATCCTTGAAATTTAAAAAATATTTTTAACCATGTTTTAACTTTTAGAAAGGCTTTTAAAAAATAAGTAATCATTGGGTAATTTTCCAATCAAGGAACTTTTCCATGCTTTTTACTATAGAAAATGAATGTTTGGCATGTACAGGTTTACCCACCGTCATTTCATTGAAGCTTAAATTAAAAAATATTGTTACCCATGTTTTAACTTTTTGAATTTTTGTTTTCAAATAAAATGATTTCAATGATTTCAGAGCTTTTTTTTATTTTTTTTTCAATGTACATTCAAGGAAAATGGTTTTGAAAATCTATTTATAATATTTGCATATCTTTTCAAAGAAAATATTTTCCAAAAAAAAATTAACCTTCTTTTATTTTTTTTCAGGGAAAATGGTTTCCCTTTGTTTTTATGCTTTATTTATAAGTTTTTATGGAAATAGTTATCTACATGTTTCCATGATTTCATTAAACAGTTTCAAAATTATTTTCATGAAAATGGTTTTCAATAGGATTTATGTTTTAAAAATAATTTTCCAATGAAGAAAAGATATTTTACTCTAGATTTTTTTAAAAGATACTACCAAATTATTTTCATCTAAGAGTATAATTAATGGTGTTACTCATGCCATTATGGAAAATGATCTGAAGGTTACATTCATATTCATTCTCTGAATGATTTATTTTTTTATGGAATTATGTGTCTGAAATATCATTTCTATTTAACATTTTATACATTTCTGGAACCCATTCCTCTTCCCTGGGTTATATGCATACGAAACTCATTCCTCTTGAATGGGTTATACCATGCTGAATGCTTATGAGACCTTCTTCCATTCACGGTTTATTCTCGAATAAAATTATTATGAAACCTATATATATTCCATAGGTTGTGGTTTGATTAATTTTTTATGATATGTTTTTCATTTTAGGGGTTATGATGTTAGGTTCATGAAACCCATCTATTTTTTTTGGTCATTGTATGACGCAAGTATTATGATCTTATGGAATATGTAAGCACGATTTTATCATGTGACTTGTGTGACCTATATCTCTCTCCAATGCATTGGGTAATGTTAAATGTATTATGAGCTCAATATGGTACACATGAAGTCATTACAAGACCAAAAGATGAGGGTATACGAGAAGGCATCCAAATCCAGAAACTATATTGGATCAAAATCCAGAAACAATAGGGTACATGGTTGAAAATACCAAGCTAGAAACAAGAGGGCACAATAGAGGGGATCAAAAGTCCGAATTAGGTACACATGTAATTAACCCAGTAATAACATGTTGTGAATGTCTTTTTAGTTATCCATGACATATTATTTTCTAAGTTTATGTGTCTTCCACAAATTTCATTTCTTATTTTTATTATATGCACATTCTCTTGTTCCCCTTACAATTCATGACTTATAAACTACCAATATTTATGCCATGAATCATTTTTATGTTCTTTGACATACAAGTTATGATCTTCGAATGTCATGATCACATTCTCATACCCCTATGCCCATGTTTATGATTACGTATCTCTCTTGTTTATCCTTATAGATAATATGAGATAAACATTTTTTTATTTCCTTCCCTAGGATATTAATAAGTGTATTATGTGTGGTGTGTCTAAGAAGGTTTCTAGTCCTGAATATCCAAGTCGGAGATAATCTATCTCACTCATGAATCATCATTTACATATACATTTTTCCAAATTCACTAACCCAATATGGTCTTTGGGAATCTGTTTGGGAAATGTTCTATGTATTTTGTAAAATTTATGTATAGTCTATATACGTTGTAGAGGTGTTATTGTAGTTGGTATTGGGGAGAAGGTTTAGTCAACCTTGGGAAAATATGATGATAAAATTTTTTGATATCCCTATGCATAATATATTTCTAGGGATGTATATAAGGATATATATATATATATATGGATGAGTTAACATTTAAGAAAAAATCATGGAATTTTGGAAAAGGATAAAGTGAATGGTTTTATAGAAATATATCCCCAAATAGAGAGTACAAGTTAGGGTTGGGGTAGAACATATGTATCTTGGAGTGACAACCATAACAAGGTGTGTAAGTCCTGACTCAGCGTAACCCAATACAAGACAATGAGCCGAAATTTGTACCTGGATTAACACTCCCATGGGATATTCTTTGAGAATTATCAAACTCTTCACAAACCATCATTAAGGATTTAAAATTAAGTTCACTATGAAGAACCTATGATAAACGTATGATGTCATATATTAAATAAGTTTTTCAAATTATACATCCTATATGTATTTAATTTTCATGATTATGCGGTATTATACTATGATAAGTGTTACTAAATCCATGATTATGGTTTTAGTAAATGGATGGAACCCAAATTAAATACATTAATGGAATTGAAATAGAAAATTCAATGATTTTCCTCCAAAGAAACATAGTTCAATGGGAGTAGGTTTGAAAATTGTCATTTCTATACTCAACCAAATTTCTCAAGCTATAAACCATCCTATACTCCAAAATTATAAAAGGATTTTTGACCATTATATTGATTCATTATTGATGAAACATACTTTCTATTTTATTAGATCTTCTGATCCACTTGTTTCTAAACAGTGCATCAGGGCCACAAAAATGATAATTTCAGTTATTCAATGACCAGAACATCAAAAATTCATTTCGGTTGTTTATCGGTTAGAAGGTGAAGTTGATCAGTGGTGGACTCTGTTAAATAATATGAGTCCATAAGACAAAACCAACTCAATGGGTTTGGATGATAAAAGTACCTATTTTTTTTAATGTATATTCCATGTATTCTTCATAAAAAGATCAAAAAGGAATTCATATTGCTTTATTAGAAGGATGTTGAATCTAGTCAAGCATATGAAGAAAATTTTAGAAGGCTTTGTATGTACTATCCATGTATAATCAGTCCTCCCAATATAAAACTTTATCAATTCATTGGTGTTCTAGACACTATTATTAAAAAGTCCTTTCCTATAAAAGACTTTATTAGCTATGAAGAATTTTTTAGATGTGCTATATATGTGAAAATGGAGGTTGGAGTTGTGTATCAATATCGTCTGTTCGGCAATAAAATGAATATAGAGATTGAAGGAATATCTTACAACTATGGAATAATGAAAATGATAATTCCTTTAAGAAATAATTTTCTGATGAAACATAGATTGTATTTTTCTAAGGGTACTATTAAAATTTTATAAGAGTTTATGGGATGTTTTTCAATTTCATGAATGAAAATGTGATTGAAGGAAGTATTCTAATGAAGATAATAATGATAAATCACCATAGAATGAGAAACCCACACTACAATGTTTCAATTCATTAAGTTCAGACATTGTGTGAACAAGTTCCCTAATACAAGGACTAATTTGAATGATAAGCCAAAAAAGCTATTGAAGGAAAAGGGAGAAGTGAAAAATTATAGTATCATAATGGATGAAGTGACCATGACAATTAATAAATAATTATCCTCACATCCTTAGTTGGGAATTTTATTTGTTTTATTTTTTATGAATAATCCCAATAAAAATCGTATTGTTTGTCCTTTGGTTGGATTTAATTTGATTATATTCCACTAAATAGATTTTTTAACAGTAAAATAACATTTTATTTTTTATCAATACAATGATGGAACCATAGTTCTAATGAATTTTTTTATAATAAAAGAGTTTATTTAAGGAATAAAGGGTGGATTTATTTTATAAGGGTTACATGTTTAACCATTTATGGAAATTGTATAAGAAAATTCAGTTGTTGTTTGTTAGATTTAAGTAATATCTATCTATATGGGGGTTTATACATGTTAGATAACTTATCCAAAACATTTGTTATGATACAGATAAATGGAATGACCTATCATTCTACTTATGGTTCCCATAATCTGTTAGTGCCGTAGAAATTAAAAATTCCCCTACATTTTATGGATTAAGATATGAATTGGAAGGTTATCAAGGAACAAAAAGGACAATATTGTGCTGAAATCATGCTAGTATATCTCCATGAAAAAATCTCTGACATTTGGAAGTGATCTTGAAATAAAAGTTTGTCTTGTTATAATCATTTATGATGATATCAATTACCGGTCTAAATCCTTTTTAGGTTAACATTTTTAATTTTAACAGTCAACCAATAATGTTCTATATAACTTTCCATTAGAACAAGATGTTCATATTCATTTTTCGTGTCCATGTTTTCACTTCCCACATATGATCTCTAATTTGGAAACATAGTCTTGTGTTTCTTTGTATAAACATTAAATTTTCAACGCTCTTTCTAAAAGAATTTTTAGTGTCAATTTTCTTGATGTGGATTTATATGAAAGATGAATTCATGTATTAATACATTGTTAACTAATATGAGTATCTAGGGAGACATTCCTTTTAAGGGTGGTAGAATATAACACACTGATATTTAGTGATTTGTTTTAAATAATTCAATATTTTTGATATTTTTCATTTCATTAAACAATAGATATAGCTTATATTATGTTAATTCACTTATTCAAACATTCTATTAACATGGCACCATCTTGGTTTGCAATACATGCCACACTGATATGGTGTGTATTAAACCCAACTCTAAGTTTCTACGATACATCATTTTATTTTTCTATAATTATCAAAATGAGATAAGGATGATCTGGATATTACATATAGTAATATGAATAGAAATAACTACTTTTAAAATATTATTTATATATTTTTTGTATAAATAAAAAATAATGTTAATGGAAAATATAATTTTGGTAAAGTCATTATGTATTTAAAAATGTTATTTTCTCAAATAAATTGTGATTCATGTCCTTATGTGAAAAAACGAAATAAATATTAGGCACATTTATATATTTAATTTGATAAAATAATATTCATTTTTTAATTTAGAAAGTAAAAATTATCTTAGGGTGTTTTTTTCAGATTTTTGTGGGAAACATCATTTTTTGGATGAATAGTGAAAATTACAAAATTTAAATTCAAAACTTCTTTTTCATCTACTGTATTTATATAGTTAAATTGTATTTTAAATTATTTTTCAATGATAATTCGATAAAATATACATCAACTAATCATATTTAGGACATAATATACATTTTCACATTGAAATTTTTAATTGAATCATAGCAGACTTATGAACGTTTTTATTTTAAAAACTTGCATTGTCATACTGTGTGTGGGATTAAATGTAAATTAATAAATGAAACATAGGAGAATATAATTTGGATAAATGGATTCCATATTTGTATTCTGAAAAACATATAATTTATAATTAGTGAAATATAGTTTTTTTCTAAAAAAATATCGAAATTAATTATAATTAATTATTATGATTAAGAAAAAAGTATGCAAGACAAATGACATAACCTTAAACATATGAGAAAACGTTACCAAAAAAATTTCCAAATTATTTTTATTTATATTATTAATCTATTTATTGTTTTTTATTTAGTGTTATTTTTATTTTATGACAACCATTAAGTAAAACGTTTGGTATAAAGAACTTATTTTCAAAAATACCATGTGAGTATTTTCCCTTCCCAATAAAAGGCCACTGAATCTCCCCTTCTCCACACCTCTAAAACTATTTAAGTCTAGAAAATATATCCCCAACAAAATTTCAAACATCCCCTATTCTTCCTCGAATCATACTATTGGGAAAAAATTAATCCAATGAAGCACTTGGGTGAAAACCAAAAAGAAGTTATCCAAAGAAGAGTTAATATCCTCCCTCAAATTCCTTTATTTAATTTTCATTATCCTTCCCCTCCACACTACATATTCCATGATTATAAAACTACATTAGTTTAATAAATATACTGAGTTCTATTATTCAATGTTTTCAACTTACACTTATACACACTTCCATCTAATGTGTAAAGAACATACTTTTAATTTGTATGATGAACTATCGCCTCATGAAACGATGACTTTCTGTCCTTCCTTTACAAACTACAAATGGGGTAATTATTATGGAAATTAAATTTATATATTATTTATATAATACTTATTATTTCATGATTATTCTATAATTCTATTACAATATATATACTTACACATTCATTTTTATATGATAATTACATCTCGGGAGGAGTAGACTACCACCTTCCAAAAAAATGTGATTCGTCCACACACTATGTGGAATTTGATAAAGATGAGTTTCATTAAATTATATAATATATATGATATAATATTTCTAATATAATTTAATTATTTATACATATATGTTATTTACATGTTTTTCATTTAATAATACAGATAAATAAGGTTATAACAGTCATGAAAATGTACCGGCCTACCACCACCATGAAAGGTGTATTCCATTTTATACATCAATATTATATAGATTATAATAATAAAATTATAATGTAAATAAATCTAATATTACCCGAAGGGAAATCTTAACATATAATTGTTAAAAAAGAGGGTCATATAAAGACATAATAATACAATATTTTGTATTAGATATAATAATTTTGTTCTTTCAAATATTTATATTATACATATATTTATTATATAAGAATTTCTTATGATTATGATGAGAGTCAAGACACGAGGTAAAGAAATTTCATCTTACTTTTTATTTCCAGGAGATAAATGTCTTATTCACCACTCATCTATTTTATGTAGTGTATATAATTTTCAAGGACATATTCTATGACTTGTATAATTAAATTTATTGGTAACAAATTATCCATTTTTTGATCTTTCTTTAATAGGTTTTATGTTTCAAAAGTTACCAAATCGGTAAACTAATTTGGTCTCAATTTTCATTCTTTGAGAAACATGCCATGTTATACTCCTATATTATTCAATGAGATGTATATAATTTGATATAAATGTTATATAATGAATTTATGTTCATTAATTATATTCTAAATACATGCAATGTTATTTTTCTCATTATTTTTTGATTCAAAGCTTCCAAATTTTCAATGGTATATTGCAATAATCTCACCATTTATTGATATTGTTTGTGTATTTGTTCCCATTGATGAAAATATTTGATTATTATCTCAATAACTTTCATGAGTTATATTTACCTTTGTTTATTCACGTTAAATCAATGAAATTTTACACTTTTCCCACTCTTTGGTATATAATATGATCAAAAATGTGCTATTAAGAAATTCATACATTATCTCTCTCTTCGATAAAAAATTTATGTTCCTTAAAAACTATGTTTTCTAAAAAAGATTTCCAAACTATTATAATATTCATATATGACCTTTAAAAAACAATTTTTCCCATTATTTAACATTAAAAAAAATTTCAAAAAATATGGTATCTTCTTGTCATTTTCCTTTTGAGACACTTTTCTAAACTTTGTAGGGTGAATAAGTAATGTTCTTCATGTATAAATTTACCCACCGTCATTCCCTTTATAAATCCTTTACAGTATTAAAAAACATATTTTAAAGAAACTGTTTGTCTAAAATTATATAATTTTATTTTTCTATATATTTTATTAATGAAATTTATTTTTAGAAATGTTTTATTTTTTTTAAAAAAAATATGTTTCATAGCATCTTTTATATGATTTCAAAAAGTTGTTTTAATATAAAAGTATTTCAAAGATTTAAAATATTCTTTTATAATTTTTCAAAGATTATTCAATGAGAATGTTTTTCATAATGTTTTCAAGATTATTTTATATGTTTTCAAGTAAAATGGTTTTTAAAATGTTTTCAACCATTTTTATAATATTTGAAGGAAAATGATTTTAATAAATATTCATCCTTCTTTCATATGTTTTGATGAAAATGATTTTACAAATTCTTTCCTGTTTTCTTTATATATTTTCATGTTTATTTTCATGAAACTTTTTTCATACTATTTAATGTTTTAAAACTAATATTACAAAAGAGAAAATATATTTTCCTCAAGAAAAGTGTTTAAAATACAATTCAAAATTATTTTCAATATAAGATGACTATGTTGTTGTCAGTCATGCTTTTCTGATAAATGATCAAAATGATCCATTCATATTTAATATATGATTTTATTCTGTTTTTATGGAATGATGTTTAAGAAAACATGGTTCCCTCATACAAATTATATGCTTATGAAACTCGTTCCTTTTCCATAGGATATATTCCTATGAAAACCATTTATTTTCAGTGTGTTATACCATGATAAATGATGTTTAAACAAACTTCATTAATGGGTTATTGTATGATGAAAAGATTATCATAGCTATATATTTTCCATAGGTAATTTTATTGTAAAAATTTTATAATACCCATTTTATTTCATGAGTTATGAGTAATGTTTATGAAACCCATCTCTTTTTATGGATCATGGCATAATGCATGTTTTATTATCTTATGGAATATTTCTACATGATTGGATCATCTGAAAAGTGGGATGTATATATATCTAAAATTAATTGGGTAATAATAAATGTTTTATTATCTGAATAGGGTACACAGGAGGGTATACAATGTCTGAATCAATAGGGTACATGAGAGGGCATCCCATGCCCAAGACAA
This sequence comes from Viscum album, assembly GCA_963277665.1. Taxonomy (NCBI): domain Eukaryota; kingdom Viridiplantae; phylum Streptophyta; class Magnoliopsida; order Santalales; family Viscaceae; genus Viscum; species Viscum album. The sequence continues at coordinate 662,918,432 of OY728143.1, read as the reverse complement.
TAGGCCATCCTAATCCTAAAGCAAGAGGGTACATGGGTGGATATCCCAGACTCAAAACAAGAGGGTAAACATGAGGGAATCCTCAACATAAATTATCTATATAGGTCATTATCTCTAGAATATCATGTTATAATGGCCTTTTTAGGTACCCTTGAAATATATTTTCTATAATTATATATATTCTAGAAATTTCATGTCTGATTCATATGATATTCTTATGCTCTTATATTCCAATTGATTCATGTATTATAAAAAATATTTATTCTATTATTCAATTTTATGATCCTTTATAGTGGAATATGATATACTATGTCTTTATCACATTCTCATACCCTTATGATAATTTTTATGCTTATATATCTCACTTGTTTAACCTTTGATGTCATCTGAGCTCTCCCCTTTTATGTTTAATTCCCTAGTATATAAACATATTTTTAATGTATAGTGAGTCTAAGAAGGGTTCTAGTCATGAAGAACCCATTTTGAGATAATTTATCTTAATGATGAATCATTTTTTCGATATCCATGTTTCCAAAGGCACTACACTAATACGATCTTTGGGTATCTATTTGTGAAATTTTTTATGAATTCCACAAAAATGATGTAATTTATATGTATGTTAAGACTGGTTTGTTATAAAACATATTTCATGATTGGTTTTTTTCACATTTCATAACTTCAATGATGTCACCTTGATCCATCTCATTTGATTGAAACTAATAATATTGGGATCTATACTAATTCATTTGTTAAGGGACTTTTAGTTCCTATTACCGATTAGAGTGAAACTTATTATAATGGAATTATTACTCATCAATAATAAGTGTTGTGGATTAAAATACCTATCTTGGATGAGATATGGGAATGGGAATTTGATATTCCTTCCTAGTATCCTAATACATTAACTGATGATACAAGATGATTCCTTTAATAAAATCTTAGTGATATTCTTTTTTGGATTAGATATTATAACACCTTGACCCTTAGTTGAGGTGTGTCTCTATTTAAATTTTAATAGAGATCTTATATATTCAATATCTACATATTCTCATGGTAATTTGAAGAGATTTGGGACCATTTCAATTGTTCGCGGCTTAGAATTCTTGGAATTATCCGATACTGCATTACAAATGTTGTTATAGGGGCCACTAGATAGACAATTAGAAAACACTAACAAGTTAATTGGAAAAATTTAATCACTTTAACTAATTTGGGGACACTAGTTAGCTAGTGTGATTATGTGTAGTTTTTTATAATGGGGAGGTATTTTAATTTTACTAAAAATACTATATTGAATCTTTATCCTTCCCCCTAACCCTCCCTCAGACTATATGTATATAGGGGACTCGTCAATGTGATTTTGGAATTCACCCTCCCAATTAATGGGTGATTGAACTAATATTTTATTCAATGAACTAATCTAGGTTTGTCTATCCTCATCAGTTGGTTTTAGGTGCATTTTTAATGTCTGGAAAAGTAGGATACTAAAATTATATCATCAATTTAATTATATGGAATTATCATTGGTGTAGATAAATTCCTAGTTATAGCATAAGGATCACATGTATAAGGAATTAATAAAGATCACAAAATTGAATCATTAACAATTATCTTGAAAAACCATGTTTCGCTCTTTTTTTATGATTGTTTCTTTAAGTAACTAATTTATGATCCATATAGATCATCCAATCAATATCTGGATGATTTCTGGTCATATATATTTGAACTCCATGTGTTATCTCGATGTAATTAAGAACTCTTCAACATTTTCAATATTATGGGGCTTTATTTCTTCAAATATGGATGGGAGAACTCAAATAAAGGTTATCGTATCTCCATCATCTCACTCTGAAACTTGTGACATATCTTTAGAGTGGAGATAATTCAAGTTTAGGAATGGTACACTCAAATTATTATTATTAGACTTAAATATATGTAGTTTATATTAAAGAAATTGATTATTGTTCCATTTGTAAGTAAAAACTCATAAATTAAACCAAATTTGAAATATATAAAGTGTCCAACATGTGATAAACATCATTAATATTAGATCACATACTAGAGAAATCTCCACACTATTGTGTGATAAAATAAGAAACATTATCTAGACTCATATATCTCAAAAACAATTAATGAATCATTCATAAAATATTTATTGTTAAAATATTATCGATCATGTCCACTAAAATACTTCGGAATACTCTAACAAAAAAAATCACTTCTTATAATTCAATACTCGAATAATAGTGAATTTATGAATTTATTTATTGTAGTCCTTCAATATCATATATACGAATACCCTCATTGTCAGACCCAAAATTCCTTAAATGATAATTCACTAAAATTATCCATGATTTTAAAGTATCTTGATGGTTTACTACCTTAGTTATTATCTCAGTATTATTGGGTACTAGTCACTGACTTGAAGTAGAGACTAGTAACCAATCAAGGACCCTATTGAGATAAGTAACAGACATAAAAATTAAAACCACTCCTATTAAAATTATACATTTAATGTAATCTATTTTTCTTTTGATATTTTATAAATTATGATTCATTACAATTGTCACCATACTCACATACATTATTTATCATTAAATGTAATGGATAAACATACTTACTTCTATAATAGACGTAAAAAAATCAACGGTACTACCATCCTGGTTAACTAGCATTGAAATTTTCTTTCTTTAGGATATAAATAATTTTATTATAATAATTCAATCTAATTCATTGAAAAAATAATGAACCTAATGAAATATTCATCACTGCAATGTAAATTTTGCAGTTTTCATCATTAAAAAAATTGTGCACATAAATGGTCCCTGATGATAATGGTATTTAGTAAACTAACCAAAAAAATGTTCTTGGATTGAAAAAACTATTGAAACTTACAATATGTGTTTTTCCTTTTGTTGGCTCAATCCTCATGATCTCATAAACATGAGATAACTAATATAAAACATCCTGAGACGATGTCTCAATACTTGTACACCTTTATCATCTCATAGTAAAGAATTAAATGTGTCCTATAGTTATGTTTTATCCAAACCATGTTAATAATATTTAAGATTAAATTTACAATATCTTGAGATTGTCATTATTTCATGGGAATTTCTATAACCATTTGATATGAAAGGTAATCTAAATACATTACCCATTATATAGTACATGGATAAGTAATGTTACTCCCATGGTAAAACTAAATGCATTCATATATTACATGTTATGGTTGTCGATGTACATACGTAAGTCAGGTCTTGGTCAACCACTCACAACACTCCAACTTTAACTAGAATCAATTTATAATTACTTTCAACCTCTTAGTAATCTCAAGATATTCGTCCTTCTTAAATGATATGGGTTTAGTCTTGTGGTATCCAAAATTATCCTTTATGGAAACACTACAAACTATAACTTCAGCTATCTATGGTAAATTCATCATGTCATGAAACACACATAGTTCCATCCCCTAACTACTATTAGTTTTTTTAATTTTTTAAATTATTGATTTTTGCTCCTGTTAATGTGTTTTGGGTGGAAACCACTTGAAAATTTCACATTTTTAGTATTCAATGAAAGAAAAATGGATAAACCACATTGTTAGACTAATTAAATGAAAAATTTTGAGGGGCCTATAATTCTTGGAAGAATAATTTTCATGATTGGGACACAAGATGTTTGACTTTGAATACTAACTACATATTACACATGTTCTACCCAATGAGGGGAACATTTTTTGTGTTAAACATAAGAAACAACATTAGAGTTGCCTATTTTTCTAAAATAATGGAAATAATAATAATAATAATAAGTTAAATTAATTGAAAATAAAAAAATATAAAACTACCCAGTCTATCAACCCTATCTCTTGCCTTTCACTCCCCCATTCCAATTTTTTATCACATATATCACCAGGGATGGACTCACCTCCCCCACCTCCTCTTCACCATCAATCGTGGGTGGTTTTTCATTCGATTTGATATGAAAATTAGTCTAGGTTATTTCCAATCCCCATTTATTTTCTCATATACCCTTTATCTCCCAAATTTTCTTTTATATAATTATATTTTGAGGCTTTTATGAAACCTAATTTTCATAGGGCTGTTATTTTTGGTTGAAATTTTATTTCTAGGGCCTATTTGGAATCGATTTCATGATTGTTCTTGAGTCATTTGTTGATTCTAATGTATTCCACTACATTCTATATAGGGGTTTACTCATTATTACTATATATGAATTTTAATTTTGGATTTCTTTTGATTTATAGGTCTCTAATGATTCTTTATTGTGTCTTGGACCTCTTTAAAATAGAGTACTATAGCTGTTTTCTTGGGAAATTAGTTCTAGGTTGGTTTCTCTATATTTTTTCATAAAAATAACTTTTCGTGATTCTATTTAAAATTATTATTTTTGTTTAAACACAAATTAATTATATATGTTTAAAATATCAACTAAAAAGAAATACATGTTTTACATGGTTTCCAATAAGTGTGAGGTACTTTTCTATTTTAAATTAATTATTTTAAATTAATTACCAACTACGTTTCATTTTACTAGTTTTATAAAATTCCCAAAATAAATATACCCTTGAATTATGATATTTTAAATGGGTTTCCAAGTCATAAATAAAAACCGAGTGTTTTCTATTATGTTTTCATTAAATTTCATATAATACATTTAATTAAAATAAATAGGAAATTGTTAAAAACATGTTTCGAAATGAAATTGAAATATTATTAAAATGTATTTTGATGTTCTCGATGGTTATCCATATATCCCTTAGTATAGCCATATGTATAACTTTATATACATATACATATGGGATTATGTGAAATTATATAATCCAAAGAATATATATATTTATACATTTCTAAGTTTATATGTTTATAAACATAAAAATAACTATTTCAATTGAAGAATAATGTTTGTTTTAGTTTTCAAAGTAAATAAAGAATCGAAATTTCTTTGTAATTTTTAAAATGAATTTAAAAGGTATGATTGGAACCTTTTAATGTTTATGAGGTAAGTAATAATATATATTCTTAGGCTTACCCCATGATATACATGAGGTTATTTCTTGTTTAAATGTGATGTTTGTATTATTCTTGGATGGGGATGTGTACTATTTGAATGTATGGTTTATTACAAAGGGGGTGTTTCAAGGTGAGTAAATTATATGATATATTTATTATGGAATGAATTATTCATTCATATTTTATGAATTTTTTTAACTATCACCTTCATTTATATATCATGTAAATCCATTTGTAGTTCGGAAAGATCTATAGGCACACATTTTTCAATAGTTTAGTATTACACTTTGTCAATTACCTTGAAAAATATATAACATCTACATTTGAGATATAAGACATGATTAAACCATATAGGTAAATACCATGTCTTTTCATAAGTTCGTTTTCAACATATTCAGTGAAATTATATTATTAATTTGTAGTGGTTATCCATTTCCTCGTTTGTACCATGAGAACCTTTAGTCTCCATTATGACACTAACTATTTTAGACATGAAGAAATGTGTATTTTAATTTGATACTAGATTTATCATAATCACTTTTTTCATGAATATAATATTTTCCCATAAATAATAATTAAATCATGTTTTAAAAGCTTAGTTAAAATGATAGTGGTTCAATTGGAAGTTTTATTAAAAATGGGTGTCGGGTGGAAAATGTTTTCTTAGGGACTGTTTTAGTTTAAGAAAAAAAATTAATTAATTATAAGTTATTGGAATTGAAATGAAACCAAGTGTCATTATTAAATTTAAAACAAAAATGGATTTTTTAATCCAAATTCAAATATGGGAGTGTAATTTACGTTTAGTGTTCTTATCAAGATTTATTTTCACACCTATCATTATCTTTTAAATTTTAGGTTTCTATTTTATTCATAGAACCTATTTGATTATTTATTATTTAGATAGTGAATTTTTAGTGACAAATAATGGAGGTAATATTTATCAATGGGAGGGTAGTATGGAATTTGGTGTTGCTATAATTTTCGTTGAATGGGAGGGATATTGGGTGTGAGCTAATGGATTAATGTCATTGTTTATTTCTAATGTATTTCATTGTAATTTTTAATATTTACATAGCCAATTTCACATATCATGGATTAACCACACATGAACTGGTAATTATATTTTTACCCTAACATATAAAAACCTTTTTCTCTGAGTAAAAATTACTACTTATTATACATTGATTCCATGCCACTTGATAATGCCCTGGGGTGATTATGAATGCATTACGAGGATGTCACATGCAATATTAGGAATCTGATAGAGGGATGGATCAGATTGGTTTGTAACAAAATGGTATTAGAAATCATCTTTTTATTCGAGACGTAATGAAATATGGATATTGTATTTTTGGAACATTTGATGTAATTACAACAGTGTGTCTGGTCAACACATTTACTAATGAACCATGAGTTTTCAGGGGAATTCAAGATTGAGTTTTTTTCAAGTTCAAATTTATATAAATGATTTATTTTCTATGAGGAATGGAAATTGAAGTGTACCAATTTTAATTGGGGAGACCATATGGCCTAGTAACCCATGTGGTACATATGTGTTCATGGTTATATGTGACTTCTTGTGGGTGTTACCAACTTAGAACATGGTTCGATAAACCATATAGATTGTTCATGAATATCCACAAGTTTATCTTATGAGCATTTTCTATATAAAAATTATATTAATTTGATATTTTATTAACATTTATCTATTTAAAAAATATAAAAAAAATTATTTTGGAAGAAAATTTTATTTTGGTGTTTCGTATTGGGAAAAATTATTTTATAATGAATGTTGAAAAAATTGAGTAAATTAAACAGTTTGAATATAATATATGAATACGTGGGTTTAAAATATTTATTTTTATAAAAATTTAATAAGTGGGATCCCTAAAAAAATTTAAATGGGGAATTTGAAACTAATATATGTGTATTATGGGGTTTTTTGATGTTTGATGTTAGTTTTTATCCTGGGAAATTAACATCAAAGGGGGAAAAAGAAAATTTAAATTTAAAATGGCATATTTTAAAAATAATTAAAACCAATTTGACATTGTGACATTTTATTTTTGAATTCTCAAAAATATATTTATTTTTTTCAATTCGATTTTGAATATGGGTTGTTAGGTTTTATAACTTGGAATTTTTCCTTTATTATTGGTTTCTTGGTTTGTGATGAATTTTATCAAGATTCATCTTGATTTAAATATTATATAATTTTAACTCTCATTCCCATTAAGAAGATTAAATGAGGATTACAAATTTCTTGTGTTATGGTTCCTTGAGTAGTCACTCTTATAGTTTGGAAGTGGGATCTTTTAGTTAATACACATACCCAAAATCCAATTGTATTGGTAAATATACACCCCTAACAATGAGAAAAGTTCTTCTTAAGAACCCTTGTTTGGGTTTTTTTATTGAGTTTTCATTGAGTTCTATTGGTGGAATTTAAACTAAATTGAATATATTCTCTATTTTGTGATCAGTGATGCCCATTATTTCCATTAGTATTCTAGTCATGTTTTTTATATTTCATTGAGGAATAGGGTAATGAATTTCATGGATTAATTCATGGGAATGGTAATGTGTGATACCCCCAATGTTGGACTATCCATGATGGAGACTTGTCCATTCATATGGGTTCATGAAGGTCTCAATGTTCCGTGTATAATTGTCAAATTTTTCATCCACCTTCAATGTTGTTCTATGGTGATCATCAACAACACTTCTTTGGGACTATTTGTTTGAGGTGATTTTGATTGTTCCTTTCCCTCTATCATTTAAATATCTATAGTTTATTTTTTAGCGGAAATATTATTCCAGATATTTTTTGAAACCTCAATTTTGGGGGTGATGAATTTTCTGAATGTGTTTTCTTGAGTGTTTCAGTTGAGTTCCCTTTTTCTTCGTTCATTCTCATCCATGGTTTTTTCTCTACAGTATGACTTGGTTAGGTTACCCATTGGTGTTAGAAGATTATTCATGTTAGGGAGACCATGTATTAGTCCTGGTCTCCATTACTTTCCCCCTATGAATTTTTGGTATGCTTTTTGTGTTATAAGTGTGGTATGATGTATCTGGTTCTACATGGTTTTATATATTTATTTATATCATGTTTCATTTTTAGAATTACCTCATTAAGGATTTAGTTTTGATTATTTTGTGTGATTTCTAGGTGATGGTTTGTAGTTTTAAATGTTCTATGAGTGATTTTGTTATTATGTTTCAGCACATATATCCATTTTGGATTAGTGTGTTCTGGTAGTTCCTTGGTTTTTAGAGGCTTAAGATATTTCAATGAGATCGGATCATGTTTCTTCAGTTACTCTATTGAATCTATTGAATCTTTATAGTGTCATAAATTATGATAGTGATAGAAATTATAACACCAAAAACATTATTATTTTTAATAATTTATATAATTGTTTATTTTTTTCTTGAATATGTGTTACGGGTGGAATCCACTTGAAAATTTCAAATTTTTTTGAATTATTTATTGAGTTCACGGTTAGCATGCATGGTTATTGTAACCATCCAAAATTCATTTGAGGGCGTGAAAATTCATCACAGTATCTTTTTCCCGGATTTTTTCATAGTTAATTAATTGTGTAGACCAACCATGGGGTACATTGTTATACCTAGTGATGGGTGCATTGTTTGGGTAAAATATGACACATTCATTCATGTCACCTAGTTTTCATAAAATTATAATAAAATTTATTATTATTATTTACGAAAAATTAACATAAAATTATGTAAATCCTAAATATATCTCCTAAATTGCACATAATTTTTGTCTTTCCAAACAACCTTACCCATGTTCCTAGTGCATTTCACTGGGGGGAATAATACCCTTCTCTCCTCCTCTCCTTCATTGATCTTTTGTGGTTCCCCATCCAATGTTTTTGGCGAAATTGATACAGGTGTGTTACTTTACCCTTCTCCTTCATTCACCTTCATTCTCCTCCATTTCACCTATAATTTTCCTTTCCCCTATTTATTGCATGAGGTTTATTTGAACCCTAATCCACATGGGGTCTTCCTTTTTGGTTGATTTTCGATTTCTAAGGCTTGTGTTGAATTGGTTTGAGGCCCATTCTTAATATGTTAATCAAAGGTGATGATCTCTTATCTATTCTTGTAACCTTCTTTCAATTTATCTACTATAAAAGAATATTAGTAAGTTTTTTTTTATTTTTGGGTTCCTATTTGTTATTTAGGGTGTCTTGAACCTCATTGAGGAAGAATAGTGCATCTATTTTCAAGGGAAATGTCTTCCATATAGGTTTCGACTCATTTTGGTCATTAAATCTTATAAAATTTACTTCATGAATTTTAAATTTATGTTTTCAATGCCCAATAAATTAGTTATATATGTTCATAATCCCATCTAAAAAGTTACCAATATTTACTTAGTTATCATTTAGTGTGAGATACTATTCTATTATAAATTTATTTTTTAAAATTAATTAACATCTGAATTGAATTTTAATGGATTAATAAAATTTGTGAATGACTATATCTAGTGAATTATGATATTTTAAATGGTGTTTAAATTCATAAAATAAAATCACACTATGTACATTTATGTTTTCTTTTTTATTTCTGGTAATACTTGAATTGATATAAATTAATAACTTATTACAACATAATTTTGTTAATAAAGTGTTCTGTTTATTTAAACTTATTTTATTGTTTCTAGTTGTTATAAACATATACATGAGTATACTTATATATATGTGAATGTATATATCCAAATAACATTATGTTTATCTATCAAAGAAAATGTTATATATATATGTGTGTGTGTGTGTGTTTGTGTGTGTGTGTGTCTGTTTATAACCATAAAAAGAATAATTTCACTTTACACCTGGTGTTTTTCATGGTTATCAATTTAAACAAAAGTAATTATTTTTTAATGTGATTTATCAAATGAATCTAAATATCCCATTTCGAACCATTTAATGTTTCTTTGGAAAGTGAAAACACTTTTTTATGTTTGTTCATCAAATTTAGAAAATGAATTAATATTAAAATGTGATGTTTATATTTTACCTAGAATGGATTTTGTACTATTAGTATGCATGGACTATTGTCAAGGGTGGTTTTTCTATAAATGATATTCGAATGTGAGGAAATGATATTTTGGTTTTATTATCGAATTTAATCATTATATCTTTAATTAGTACATTTAAAAATTTTGCCACTATTTATATATCATGGAAATCCATGAGTATCTATTTAGAGCTCTAGGTATAAAAATTGAACTAGTTTAGTATTAAGCTATGTCGGATGCCCTCGGATCAATTTCTCATATTCCTATGGGATATTCCACTCATTTAGTCTAGTTATGAAAATAATAGGTCATATGATAGGTCAATTGTTTTCTTATTTGGCCCTAGTTAGTTATTATATTGAAATTTTTAGTCTAGTCTTATTTTATTCCCGATCACCTTTAGTTCCCATGATGAATCTGATTATTTTATACATAAAAAATGTATATTTTCATTTTTATACTATGTTTTTTTATTCAATTTTTTCCTTCTTAAAAAATTTTTCTTAATATTTATTGAAAAAATATATTAAAATCATGATTAAAATGGTATTTCTTCCAAAGGTGGTTTTAATAAAATCATTTGTTAGCAGCAAATAATTTTATAAGAAATTATTTTCATTTACAAAAAGAAAATTATTTATTTATAAAGTATAATAACATGTGAATATATTTTATTTAAATACAAATTTCAATATTTAATTTGATACTATAAAAAATTATTTAATTTTAAAACTAAACTTGGAGTGTTGTTTAGAATTTATATGCCTAATAAGCATTATTCTGACAAAAATATTTACCATTTTAGTTAATGGTTATGGTTTTATTCATGACTACTCTTTATGAATTTTTTAGTTCAATAGTGAATTGTATAATCACTATGGATATAATGTAGCAATATCAGTGTGAGGCCCCAAGGGAACTAGGGTTCAGTATATTATTATTAATAAGGGAGGAAGGGTGACCTTTTGGATTAGTGTAGTTTTGGATTTTAGTTGTTTTTATTTATTATTATAATAATTTTTAGTCTCTATTTGACTTAACATGGATGAAAAATATATGGAATATTTAATTCCATTTTTTATGACTTATTAAACTATTTATTTTGGGTAAAATTTTACCCACCAGTTATAATTTTATGAAATGGCGTCTCTCACCACCTTCAGGAAATAATAAATTTTCCTATGTGATGTCTCAAGCTAGAGTGTATGATCAATGGAGGGATAGATCATGTTATTTCATGAAACATAGTGTACTATTTATCATCTAGTGTCAACTGTTCCCTTTTTAAATTACCACTATGGTTTTATTATAACAATAAATTATAACAAGGTCTATATTACTAGGCATATAATCAATATATGAGAATAATAGGATTATTTAAACATCTACATTAACTTTTTTAGAAGCTAACATATGATCATATTCTAGTATTGAATCGGTGAGAATTGGTTTTTTTAGCTGATGTAGATCGTTTCACCACTATTTAGGAAAGAAAAATAAATTAGGAATGAAATTTATTATTTTCAAGATCTATCATGAAACAATTTTTAGTGTCTCACTCAATACTATTTCCTCATTTACTTGAAACACTAGGAACATGAATTTTTACATGAATTCCTTCACTATTTTTAAATGTTGTTTTATTATATTTTATTTATATATTCCCACCATGATTAATGTTATATTATAATAAAACATCTTGTATATAGCTTTTTGATACATGATAGATCCCACTGTATAATGATATGGTATTATATTCATCTTAACAATATCCTTTTATATTTGTAGACACACTTTCATCTTGATATTAATTCTATGTGGAATTGGAAATAATAAAATATTGGACTTCTCCATATTATGTATTTAGAGTACATGGTTAATTTATTTATATTGACATAGCCTAAGAATCCTTTGAGATATATCTCACAATATATCGAAATATAGAATGAAGGATTCATCACTAATGTCTTTTATGAAGAATAATTCAATTAAAAATTTCTTAAATGACTATAAAACTTTAACTTGGTTTCTTATAATTAATATATGAAAAACATATAATTCATGGAAAATGATAGTTCTCCAACTATCCTTTTTATGGACACATGGATCCCTTTCATTCTTGATGAAAAAAAATTCTCTTCTTCCATTTAAAAAACATTATATAGTCATAAGGAATTCTTCAAACCATAAATATATCTCTATTTTTTACATATTTTTTGTTCTCTTATTGACATGATAAACTCTCAGGGTTTAATATTATATAAATCTTCAACCAAATTACCATTTAGAAAATATTTTATTTTGTAAATCTTCAAAATTCCAATATCATCTATTTGTGTTTATGTAAGTAATATTCACTTAGTTATTAGTATAATGACTAGTGAGACGTATCCTCATCATCAATCCCTTGAAATTTCCTGAAAACCATCACAACCAAAAAATATTTATAGTTATTTTTTTAACATCCATGTCCATCTTATTATTAAATAACCATATACGTCTAATATGTTTTACAATAGTTAGAGGGTTTTCTAAAATACACAACTGATTTTGGAACATGGAATCTATTTTCGAGTTCAATGCAGGTTTCCATTAAGGATAATCCTTACCATCTACAAGAACATTTTAAGTAAGAAGTCTATTATTCTAAAAGAGCAACATGCCACCTCACATTGTGACAAGAAAACCATATATATTTGGTTCTATATCATCACATATAGACCAATTTGGCACTTACATCTTAATAACTTCTCCATCACACACTATCACTTGTGGTGATTATTCCCATACCAACTCATCGGCATTTAGATGATCAACATCACTAAATACAATCATTATCACTTTGTTTCGAATGGAAATTTGTTTAGTTTCTAGAAGTATTTCATCTCTCACCACGTTAACATTAACATATGATAGTTTATATAGGCAATATCAATTAATAAATTTATGATATCCTACAAACACACACTTTGTTCTTTGCGATTTTATCTATGTATTTTGTATTTTGGAAAAATTCTTCACATGAAAATACAAATATATATGAGATAGTGTGTGTTTTATTCAATAATATAACTCATTTATAATACCATTTTTAGCCTTAGATGCTCCCGGTTTAGTGTATAACCTATTATCTTCATTTCATATCACCCAAAGGATAATGATGGTGTTTTAAACCACATATTCAATTTTAATTTATCAATAAATGATTATTTACTCATTTTAGTAACACTATTAAACATAAGTGTATTATGTAACGTCTCGGTTCCAGAAGCCACCCAAAGGCGCCCCGTACTCGGTTGGCCACATAGCCTCAAGCGCATTTCCCCAAACTCTAGAGGCTGTCGACTAGCAGTGAGGGCTTTGGGTGTGATAGTGGGGAAACTATGACCTCATTGGCAGAGTACACAGCGGAAGTAAATAAACATCCAATAGCAGAAGCAGTAAATAACCAACAGTAATAAACATCGGAAATCTAAATCAGCAAAAATATGGATCACATATGTATATATATATATGAAATAATTCATGATACATGTATAGGAAAGCAGCCAAACATGTCAAAATTATGAAAAATACAATAGTAACAAAACAAGTACAAAGAAAGTAAATAGCTCATCAGCATCGCAAGCCAATTCTTGGTCCCATGCTCTCCTGCTCCAAGAAATCAAGTAGTAGAAGTCGAAGGGCGCTTGCCCCTGTATATACTGGCAACAACATAATCTGTTTGGGCCCAAAAGAATGACCCTAATAGGGTGTGAGACTAAATCCCAGTAGGCAACCATCCGAAGATCTGTACCTAACAGTTAGTGATTATATGGAAGGTAATAGTACAATAAGCAGTAAACAGTAGCAGCAACCGCAAGCAGTAATTAGTAAGTAGTAAACAGGATGTTATACAACAGTAATCAATCCACATAACAACAAGAAACAGTGAAGTAACAACTAACACACAATCAGGAAACCCTTTGGGAAGTACTCGCAGCCATCCCCTCTAGTCCTATACAAGAATTACCACAACCCTCTGGAACGTGCACTCAGCCTAACCCCTCTGGTTTGGTCATACAAATTATAAGACTCTCTGGGGAAGCTCACTCGGTTAATTCCCCTTATAGTATAGTGTAGTTAGGGACACTCTGAGGGAGATCACGTGGTCTAACCCTCTTGGCCCCAAGGTCTAGAGACTATATAAGGAATCCCACTCAGTCAATACTCATATAGCCTCAGGTATAGACCAGACTCTCTAAGGAATCTCGCTCGGTCAATTCCTCCTCTATCTTGGGAAGGTTTTAAAGGCATTCAAACTAGGTAAAGACTCTCTAAAGAAGCTCACTCAGTCTACCCACCAGTAGTCTATAATAACTAAGACTCTCTGGGAATCTCACTCGGTCTATCCCCTGTAGTCTATAATGTCCAAGACACTCTGATGAAGCTCCCTCGATCTATCCCCATATAGTCAATAATGTATAACACTCTCTGGGAAGCTGACCCGGTCTATCCCTTATAGTCTATAGCACCGGGTTCTCACGGTCCCATGCCAGTAAGTTCATATTAATTCTATAAGGCCAAAGAATACCTATATAGCCACTTGGCTCAACAAATTACACCTATAGAGCTACTTGGCTAAACAGTCTATAGGCAAAACGCATGTTAAAAACATCATTTCGTCCTATGATCACAATGCATAGAAATAGGTGCAACAGCCAAAGGCTAACGAGACCTAAAGGTCACAACAATAAAAAATCATGGGAAAAACATCCAAGAACAACAATTATCCACAAACATGATCAATTTACCTCTACACAAGAATGCAAGAAAGGTTGGAAATACCACAGGGGAAAAAAGGTAAACAGGCAATACCCCGTTCATGGGTATTGGGAGAATTTGCACATAAAACACAAATACATCGAAAGGTAAGGCACAAAACACCTACCTCGATCCTAGGAGATCGATACACTTGAACCACGAGGCTTGATTCTCCTCAGAACGACGTAGATCTGTGAAAACAGACAAAACGATCAACCCACAATAACATAAGGAATAAGAGGAATTGGAAAATGAGGACCTAGGAGAAGGAAGAACTCACCTATGTGGTTCATACACAATCGAAGATAGTCAATTCATAGAACAGATGAAGGCTTGGGGATTCATAAAACTTCCACATTCGTATGACATCTCTCGGTCGAACGAGACCTAGAATAAGATGGTTCTATCGATTAAGTGTGACCTGGTCCATTTAATGGAAAAAAGAAAATACACTGCATGTAATTCTTGAGTACATGGAGTGTACTATACTTTTTTGTACTCTGCTTTAAGCGGCCTCCAATTCACCCCTACACACTGTGTGTGTGTCCCAGACATGGCCAACACACGGACTGGTGTGGCAAGTGAGTACACAGTGCGTACTTATAAAGTACACGACGTGTACTTCAAGATTTTCCAAAAACACCACTTTTCTCAAAAACTTCAAGAAAAGAAACACATACCTGAAAACAAAGATCCAGGCTCTTACAAACTTCCCCCATTAATGAAATTCATCCCCGAATTTCCATAGCGAGGCGTAGAAGAAGAAACCCTGAACTGCTCCAGCCACTATGATCGTACAGAAGACTCCCTATCCCAAGTCTCTTCATGCACTCGCCCGTGCTACCATAGCACCCATACAAGATGAACAGACCGGCCACGGAGAACCTTCTTACTACGATCGACAATCCGGATGGGATGCTCCTCAAACAATGCATTCGCTTCAAGATCAACCTCCTTGGGTTGAAAGACATGAGACAAGTCTAAAAAGTAACGTCAGAACTGAGAAATGTGGAAGACGTGATGCATAGCCTGGTACCTCTAAGGTAACCAAAATCGATAGGCAACTGGCCAAACTCTCCCCAACACCTCAAACGGCCCGACGTACCCTGGTGAAATCATACCCTGACTCCAAATCTACTTGTGTCCCAACCTCAGTGTGAAACGCAGGAAACCTTGATCCCCGACCTCAAACTCCAGAGGTCATCTCCGCTGATCAGCATAAGACTTCTGCCAAGATTGTGCTATAGAAATCCTCTTCTAAATCAACTCTATCTGTTCTATGGTCCCCTGAACAAGACGAGGTCCCAGCAAAGCTGCCTCTCCTATCTCTAGACAACATAAGGGTGATCGGCATGGCCTACCGTACAAAGCCTCGTAAGGTTCCATCTGAATAGTTTCCTGAAAATTGTTGTTATAGGCAAACTCCACAAGAGTAATTTGCTTCTCCCAAGAACCTCCAAAGTCTATAAAGCAAGGTCGGAGCATATCTTCAAGCACATGGATCATACGCTTGGACTGGCCATCAGTCTGGGGGTGATATGTTGTACTCAAAAGTACATGTGTACCCAAAGCCTTCTGAAGTCCCTACCAGAACCGAGAAGTTAAGTATGCATCCCTATCTAAAATAGTGGAGTGTGGAACTCCAGGTAGATGTACAATCTCTAGGATGTACAACCGTCCCAGATCATCAACGTTGAAGGTCTCCTTGATTGGCAAGAAATGAGAAACCTTCATAAGCCTGTCGATGACGACCCAAATAGCATCACTTCCTCGAGGTGACCTCAGTAACCCGGTTACAAAGTCAATCACTACATCGTTCCACTTCCACTTGGGAATAGGTAACTGCTGTAAAAGCCCTGCTGGTTGCTGATGCTCCTCTTTCACCAACTGACAAGTTGAACATCTCATGACAAAGCCGTCAATATCTCTCTCCATGCCTGGCCACCAGTACTGGAGGTGTAGATCACGATACATCTTGGTGATGCCAGGATGAATTGCCCAAACTGAGGAATAAAAATCCTGCATCAGCTCCTCATGTATGTTTGTTGTCACCCATACACGTCCTTGAAAATGAAAGATCTCATCTTCACACACTATCCATCCAGGAAAAGAGTCCTCTCCTGACACACTCTCCCACAAGACTAAGCCTTATGAGTCTGATAGCTTCCTCATCCGCACCCGATCTAGAAGAGAAGTGGAAACTACTATATAAGATATGAAAGTATGTCCATATCTATCATGCACCTCCATGTGAATCTCAGAGAATAGAGCCATAAGCTGCCACTCACTGGTGACCTCCTGAACGGCCTGAATCTGAGTTCTCCTACTCAACGCATCAGCGACTGGGGTTCCCTTTCCCGGCCTATAGGCAAGCTTGAAGTCGAAATACTAAAGATACTCAACCCACCTGTGTTGTCTCATATTCAGATAACATTGAGTGAAGATATACTTGAGACTCTTGTGGTCAGTGAATACCACAAAGTGCTCTCCCAAAATGTAACGACCTGAATCCGGAGCCACTCAACTGGTGCCTCGTGCCTGGTACGCCACATGACCTCAAGCATGTTTCCCCAAACGCCAGAGGCTTCCAACTAGTTTTGAGGGCCTTGGTATGTTATTGGGGAATCTATGCCCTCATTTGGTAAGGTATACAATGGAAAAGAAATAACAGTCAATAACGGAAGTAGTAAACGACATACAACAACTGGAACAAAAAAGTGGAAACAATGAATATATATAGTAATGATGATAATGATGCAATAGGTAAAAGTATCTAAGGAAAGCAGCAAACACAACAACGTGCTGAAATACAACAGAAAATAAACTACTAAAAGTAACAGCAACTCCATTAGCATCGCAAGCCTAATCTCGGTCCTAAGCTCTCCAGCTCCAACCAGCAATCATGTACCTGAAGTAGAATGGACACAATCCCTATCCACAACAGCAACCATATAACCTGTTTGGGCCGAAAAGAAGAACCCAAACAGGGTGTGAGACTAATCCCAGTAGGCAATCACCACATGATCTACGCCCAACAGTAAGTGAGCATTATAGAAAAAGTAAAGGAAATAAATGCAGAAGAGAAATAGAGGTACACCAAAGTAACAATCCTACAAATATCCATTCACATTTATTTATTAATTTAATACAATAATTTAATTATCAACCAAGGATTCTAGAAGACAACTCTATATTCTCAAGGCACAGCATGTAACATAACAGGTATCTCAACAGACTACCTAGACAACAAGAAGTACAAACCCAAGCTTGTTCTTTGGCTTAGTGGAATCATCACAACCAACCAAAAAAATAATAATACTGACTCTCTAGGTGGCTCCTACTGGCAGACCCCTCTAGTAAAATAAGTATACAAGGCACAGACACTCTTGGAATCTCTCACCGTCAATTCCCCTATTGTCTTGCAATGATAGCTACAGACTCCGTGAGGAAGCACTTACGTCTAATTCCTCCTATGGTATCGATACGTGCGTAAAATAAGGAAACTCTTGGAAAGCACAATGTCCAATTCATGTAGGTATTTTGTAAGAAACTAATTTATAACAGACTCTCTAGGGAAGCCCTAAATCGTCAATTCCCCCTTTAGTTTATCGCACCAGGTTCACACAGCCCTGAGTAGTCTAGTCTCACGTAATCGACTATGAACAGCCCTAAGTAAGTTCAAAAACTTCTTGGATAATAGCTACAATTCATCAAAAGCATATAAATAGTAGACAATAAATTAAATTAGCTATAACAAGGAACACAAAAAATGCAACGAGGTTTTCCTCACAAGAAACCTAAGCCAAACGGTGATAAACGGCCAAAGCAAGGGAAATCTCCCATGGGTGATCCTCGAACATGCAACCAAGCATATATTACTATCAATTAACCTCATGAAAATAAGAAATCTAAGGAAATTAAACAATGGAATCAAAATCCCTAACTCGGGATACCCAGTACATGGGTATCTGACACTTTTTGCAAAAAAACTCATATACATTCAACGTAGGGAAACAAACCACCAACCTCGATGCTAAGAGAACGATATAAATGAACCACGATGATTGATTCTTTTATAGCATCGAAGATCTGAGAAAATGTCCAAAATGCTCAACCCAGGATATCTTGAGAAAAAGGGAAAATCATGGAACAAGGCTAGAGCAGAAGAGAGAGATTACTGAGGTGATCCCAACATAATCGATAGTGGCTGAAACGGATATTGGACGGCAGATCAGGGTCTCGGAGAAGGATCGTAGCCATACTGGAGCTCTTGGCCGAAAAATACCTAGAAGAAGGTCATTCTGGCGATTAGGCGTGACCCCAGTGCGTTTAGTGTAAAAAATGAAAATACACGGCATGTACTTCTAGTGTACACGGCGTGTACTCTGTTTTTCCATTCTCTGCTATAAGTATCCTCCACATCACCCCTACACAACGTGTGTGTGTCCTGGACATGGTCAGCACGCAGCTTCGAGCAGCAAAGGAGTACATGGCGTGTACTCTAAAAGTATATGGATTGTACTTCAAAATTATAAAGAAAACTCATTTTTATCAAAAACAACCGGAAAGGAAAACCATACCTGAAACAAAGATCCGAGTTCTTACAAACTTCCCCCCTTAAATAAATTTGTCCCTGAATTTCCCTAGAAAGATGCTGAAGAAGAAACCTCAAACAACTCTGGCCACTGTGATTGCATATCGGCCTCCCTATCCCAAGTCTCGTCTTGCACATGGCCGTGCTTCTATAGCACTCGTACTAGAGGAACAGATCAGACATGGAGTACCTTTGTGCTGCGATCAATAATCCAGATAGGATGCTCCTCAAACAATGCATCCGCTTCGAGCTCAACCTCCTCGGGCTGAAATACATGAGATGGGTCTTAAAATTAATGTTGGAACTGAGAGACATGGAAGAAATCATGCATGGCGTGGTACCTCTGAGGTAACTGCAACCGATAGGCAACCGGCCCAACTCTCTCCAAAACCCCAAACAGCCCGACGTATCTCAGCGAAAGCATACCATGTATCCTGATCCTATTGTGTCCCGATCTCGGGGTAACACGTAGGAAAACCTAATCTCGGACCTCGAACTATAGAGGTTGTCTCCGCTGACTAGCATAAGATTTTTGACGAGACTGTGTAGTATCTGTCCTCTTCCGAATCAACTCTATCTACTCTGAGGTCTCCTGAAAAAGAGGAGGTTCCAGCAAAGCTATCTTTCCTGCCTCCAGCCAGCACAAAGGTGATCGGCATGGCCTACCATACAAAGCCTCATAAGGTTCCATCTGAATAGTCACCTGAATACTATTGTTATAGGAAAACTACACAAGAGTAATATGCTTTTCCCAAGAACTGCCAATGTTCAGAATGTAAGCTCGGAGCATATCCTCAAGCACACGGATCGTACGCTCGGAATGGCCATCAGTCTGGGGATTGTATGTAGTAAGGGAAATCACCCATGGGTGATCCCCGAACATGAAACCAACCATATATTACTATCAATTATCCTCAAGAAAACAAGAAATCTAAGGCAATTAAACAATGGAATCAAAATCCCTAACCCGGGATACCCGATACATGGGTATCCGGCACTTTTTGAACAAAAATTCAAAGACATTCAATGTTGGGCAACAAACCACCTACCTCGATGCTAGGAGAACGATATACATGAACCAGGACAATTGATTCTCCTCAGAGCATCGAATTTCTGAGAAAACATCCAAAACAGTCAACCCACGATATCTTGAGAAAGAGGGAAAATCATGGAACAATGCTAAAGCAGAAGAGAGAGCTTACCAAGGCGAACCCAACGCAATCAACAGCGGGTGAAATGGAGTTCGGAGGGAAACTCGGGGGGGGGGGGGGATTAAAGAAGGATCGCGACCTTATGGGAGCTCTCGGCCAAACTAAACCAAGAAGAAGGTCGTTCTGGTGATTCGGTGTATCCCCGGTGCGTTTAGTGGAAAAAAAATACACGGTGTGTACTTCTAGGGTACATGGAGTGTACTCTGTTTTTTCCTACACCGCTTTAAGAGGCCTCCACATCACCCCTACACACCGTGTGTGTGGCATGAGCATTGTTATCACACGGCTTCATGTGGAAAAGGAGTACATGGAGTGTACTCTGAAAGTACACAGCGTGTACTTTAAAATTTTCCAAAAAACTCCTTTTTTCTCAAAAACGACCAGAATGGAAAAACATACCTGAAATGAAGATCCGGGTTCTTACACAAAAGTTAGTGTCTCCAACATCATAAGGCATGAACAATAGCTTCCAACCCTATATCACCCATCGAGTAGTTCCTCTCATGTGGCCTCAACTGGCGAGACCTGTAAGTAACGACTCCATCTCCTTGTATAAGCACAACTCCCATCCCGATACCTGAAGCATCACAGAACAAAGTATAACCCTTTCCCTGCTCTGGAAAGACCAGTATTGGTGCTGATGTCAACCTCCCCTTCATCTCTTTAAAAGCTGACTCACGTGAATTTGACCACAAAAACTTCACCCACTTCTTGGTCAGACCTGTCAGTGGTGATGCTAGGCGTGAAAGGTCCTGTATGAAACGCCTGTAGTGTCCGGACATCCCCAAAAAAATCCACACCTCAAAGACATTATTCATCTACTCCCAAGAAACTACATATCTCACTATCTCTAGGTCTACTGATACTCCTGTCTCTAAGATGACGTAACCACAGAAGTGAATCTGGTCCATCCAAAAGTGGCATTTCGAGAGATTAGCATATAAATAATGCTCTCTCAGTTTACTCAAAACAATCTCAAGATGTGTGGCATGGTCATGTTGAGGGTGAGAGTACACCAAGATTTCATCCATGAAAACCACCATAATGGAATCTAAGTACAGATGGAACACTCAGTTCATCAGAGCCATAAAAACGGTTGGCACGTTCGTGAGACCGAACGACATGATTGTATACTCGTATAGACCATACCTTCTCATGAAGACTGTAAGAGATATATATGATGGTCTAACGCACAACTGGTGATAAACGGACCTCAAATCAATCTTCGAGAACACTCGGGCTCCTCAAAGCTGACCATAGAGGTCATATATCCTTAGCAAGGGATATCGGTTCTTGACCGTCAACAGGTTCAGCTTCCGAAAATGCACACAAAGACGAAGGGTGCCATCTGCCTTCTTTGAAAACTAGACATGCGAACCCCAAGGAGATGTATTGGGTTGGATGAAACCCTTTTCTTGCAACTCTTCCAACCGCTTCTTGAGTTCCTGCAACTCATGTGTAGCCATCCTATAAGGAAGAATAGACACTGGTGCCGCTCCTAGCACTTGCTCAATCGATAAGTCTACCTCACGATCTAGAAGAAAACCTGAAAATTCCTCTGGAAAGACATCCCTAAAACGATCTCCCACTAAAGGAAAGTCTAACTGTGAATTCCCCTGGTAATCAAGATAATGACAAGAAATCTGGGTTGTAACTCCTATTAGCCCATGATGCTCTGGTATAGCTCTACCCATCTGGACATCCCACTAACCTCTATGCAGGAAAGATCTTCCCTCTGGTGATACGAAACTCACCCAATGGTGATAGCAGTCGATGACTTCCTGGAAGGGAACCAACCAGTCCATCCCAAGAATGAAGTCATAGCCCATCATCTCTAGGACATAGAGGTCCCATAAGAAAAGACACAATGAAAACTCAAGAGGACACTCTCTACACAGACTTACGCTATATGTCCTTGTTCCCAACGGCGTGTCAAGAGTTAACAAGTTAGTGGATGAAACGATAACGAGCCCAAGGCTCTACACAACAGCAAAAGAGATAAAACTACGCGAAGCACCAGTATTGAAAATGACTGAAGGTAAAACTGAGGCTACTAGGATCGTATCTCGACCTGTAGAAGGGCAGGGATCCAGCTCCAAGTTGGTCTACTCCACAGTGAAAGTTTGGCCTGTACCGTGACCTTGTTCCCCTAGCTGACCGCTCTAAGTTGACCTACTCTACTATCGCTAGTAACATGGTGACTGACCACCATGGTCACGACCTCCAACTCGGCCAAAACGGCTGGAAGAACTCTAGTTCCTAGAATGGTGAGAAACTGGCGAAGCATCTCCTCAACGCGGGGTCATAGAATAACCCCTACAACCAGCTGAAGGTGAGAAGATATGACAAAAGCGCTGAATATGACCCATATTTCCGCAAGATCGGCACTCCATTGGGTCCCTCTGGCACTGAGGCCTAGTATTCCCACTCCAAACGCACTAGTAGCATATGACCTGGCTTCCTGAAGATACATTCCGCCTTCTCTGATCTCCTCAAAAAGACTCTCTGCGGCACTACTGACTATCCATTGGAGGAACACCAGTTCTAGATGTCGAACCGCCCAATATCACTACTCCAGAATCCCTCAGGTTTCACTCAGTGATCAGCGCCTGGTTGAAAATAGAGGATATGGAATTCAACCTGAAGATATTCACCCGGGAACAGATCTACTGCCTGATACCGTCCTTGAACATTCTATAAAGGAACAACTCATCATCTTCTGGGATCGTCATGAAGAATTGTGGCTTGGTAAAGCGAGACGAGTACTCCATAATAGAAAGAGTACCCTGTTGTAGAATCATAAACTCCCAGGCTCAGTCGGCCCTCAGGGTGTCCAGGTAAAAGTAGTCATAGAAGGTGTGGTGTAACTCATCCCAATACATACTCTACTGGTGCCCTGACTACGAGATCACCTCCCACCACCTCATGGAGGTGTCTGAGAGCATATAAGTTTCCAGATTTACCCTTTTATCTGGGGGTATCTCCAGATGTTCAAAGATCATCAGTGAGACCTTTAACCACGACTCTACAGCCTGGGGTCCTCCATCCCCTAAGAAAGTAGGAGGATGCTGCTTCTGGAAAACCCGCGTCAACTCAGCCATCTATGGGGTAGGAGGTCGCGCTCCCTGAAAGGTCTGCATCATCCTCAAGAAATCCTCCATGAATTGCGCATCGATGCCTACGAAGGGTATAAATGCTGGTGCCAAGGCTGGCATAGAAGGAGGATTTGCATGAGGTACCTGGTCGACTGTATCCAGTGTATGATCACCTTATGGCAGCAGACGTACAACTGGAGGACGTCTCGAAGGCATAGATCTGAAAGATCAAAAGCACTCCTTAGATTAGGATTATCCAAGACTGAGAGCACAAGAGTAAAAAATGGGAATAGGAGAAAGAAACATTCAAGTTTACAAAACATGACTACACAATGTGTATAAAAACTACATGGTGTGTTCACTTAAACCAAAGACATGGGCATTTACTCCTGCGACCTCTGGTCATGTGACACCCAAAAATACATGGCGTGATGTTCCCACACACAGTGTGTACTTGAACTATATTCCCCTGCTTGAGTCTCTTTACACGGATAACCCACACTGTCTTCTTTAAATGAGACTACACGACGTGTTCCATGTGGACATGGCGTGTAGTGGACAAGGTTTCCATGTCCCTTGTTATTTGTCACACGGCCAGCTACATGGCTGACCCTTACACGGCGTGTTCCAAACAAACACGGCGTGTATAAGATAAGATAACACTGACCCGTGTTGTTCATGACACGGCCAGGTACCTGGAACAATATTACACGGTGTGTTCTTTACTAACACGGCGTGTCCTGCACGAGTTTTCCTGGCCCGTGTTGTTAGGGAAACAGCAAGGTACACGGCTCTGTACTACATGGCGTGTATAAAAACTACATGGTGTGTTTCTAAAGACATTTCCTCAACCCTGTGTTCCTAATCACACAGTCAGTTACACGGTCTGAAACTACATGGCAAGTAGTCCTAAAGTACACGCCATGTATTCTGGGTTTTTTCGGTCAGTAGCTGAGAAACTACAATGAAGCCCAGAAACACAGAAAAACAAGACATGAAGGTGCCAAATTCCGATCAGTGAGGGACCATACTTCCCACGAATCAAAGATTCACATCCAATACATTCATATATAAGGAAAACCGGTTAATGATTCACCAATCACCTATTCAAGAGGGCCCATAAAACCTCAAGAACAAAAATTTGGCGTTCATTTAAGCAAGGAAAAATAAAAACAAACCTTTATAAAACAGCAGAGATTATATCAAGCATATATCACAACAACATGCATAATCTACACAATTTCTATCACAACAGCATGCAATCAATAATACATCCTAGATGGCATGGAAAGAATGCATGTAATGTGAGTTCTAAAAAGTTTCTATATGATACATGTGATGTCATACCCTCATCTCATCGGGTTGCGACAGAAATAGAACCATAATAGAAAAAAAAATAACAACTCAAGTCATGTGAATCACTCTAGGTGAAATCATATCAGCTGTAAAATCTAAAAACCAGAAAACTGCAATTAATGAGGTATAATGGATTTTCCCTCTACACGGGTTAGCTACTCCCGGGCATAGCTTATTACCAAGTACCGAATCTGTCCTATCCCTGGCTAAAGGCTCCAAATAGTAAATCAAGAAAAAATAATTCTTCTGATACCACTTTGTAACGTCTGGGTTCTGGAATCCACCTAGAGGCACCACATACCTGGTTGGTCACATGGCCTTAATCGCATTTACCCAAATGGTAGAAGCTTCCGACTAGCAGCGAGGTCCTTGGGTGTGATAGTGGGGAAGCTATGCCCTCATTGTAATAGTACATAGTGGAAGTAAATTAACATGCAATAATGGAAGTAGTAAATAACCAACTATAATAAACAGTGGAAATCTAAATCAGAAAACTACTGGAGCACACGCACACGCACACACACACAGATATATATATATATATATATATATATATATATATATATGAAATGATGCATGATACATATCTAGGAAAGCAGCCAAACAAGTCACAATGCTGAAAAATACAATAGTACCAAAACATGTACAAAGAAAGTAGACAGCTCCTTAGCATCGTAAGCCAAAGCATGGTCCCATGCTCTCCTGCTCCATGCAATCAAGTACTAGAAGTCATAGGGCTCTTGCCTTTTCCTATACCAGCAACAACATAGTGTGTTTGGGCCCAAAATCATGAGCCAAACAGGGTGTGAGACTAAATCTCAGTAGGAAACCACCCGAAGATCTGTGCCTAATAGTCAGTGAGTATATGGCAGGTAATAGTACAATAAGTAGTAAACTGTAGCAGCAATAGTAGGTCGTAATCAGTAAGCAGTGAACATGAGGATATAAAACTATAATCAATCCACAAAACAACAAGCAATAGTGAAGAAACAACAAACATACAATCAGGAAACCCTTTGGGAAGTACTCACAACCATCCCCTCTTGTCCTATCCAAGATGTACCATAACCCTCTAGGTAGTGCACTCAGCCGAAACCCTATGGTTTGGACATATGAATTATAAGACTCTCTGGGGAATCTCACTCAGTCAATTCCCCTTATAGTCTAGGGTAATCAGGGGCACTCTGAGGGAGATCAAGCAATCTAACCCTCTTGGCCCCAAGGTCTAGAGACTCTCTGAGGATGCTCACTCAGTCAATCCTCCTATAGCCTCAGCTGTACCACATAATCTCTGAGGAAGCTCACTCGGTCAATTCCTCCTCTATCCTAGGAAGGTTTTAAAGACATTCAAATAAGGTAAAGACTCTCTGAGGAAGCTCACTCGGTCTACCCTCATATACTCTATAATAACTAAGACTCTCTGGGAAGATCACTCGGTCTATCCCATGTATTATATAATGTCCAAGACTCTCTGAGAAAGCTCACTCAGTTTATCCCCATATAGTATATAATGTCTAAGACTCTCTAGGAAGCTCACTCGGTCTATCCCTTATAGTATATAACACCGGGTTCTCATGGTCCCATGCCAGTCAGTGCATATTAATGCTATAATCCCAAAGCACACTTATAGAGCTACTTGGCTAATCAAAGTACACCTATAGAGCTACATGGTTAAATAGTATATAGGAAACAATCATGTTAACAACATCATTTCATCCTAGGATCACAAGGCATGGAAACAGGTGCAACGACCAAAGGCTAACGATACCTAAAGGTCACAACAAGAACCAAGAATTGGCAAAACATCCAAGCATGAAAATTATCCACAAACATGATTAATTTACCTCTACACAAGCATGCATGAAAGGCAGGAAATACCACAAGGGAAAAAATGTAAACATGCAATACCCCGTTCATGGGTATTGGTGGAATTTTCACATAAAACTCAAAGACATCGAAAGGTAATGCACAAACCACCAACCTCGATCCTAGGAGATCGATATACATGAACCATGAGACTTGATTCTCCTCAGAATGTCATAGATCTATGAAAATGCACAAAACTCTCAACCCATGATAACTTAAGGAAGAAGAGGAATTAGAAAACGAGGCTCTAGGAGAAGGAATAACTCACCCATGCGGTTTCAACGCAATTGACAGCGGTTGATTCAGAGAACAGATGAATGCTCGGGGATTC
This sequence comes from Viscum album, assembly GCA_963277665.1. Classification (NCBI taxonomy): domain Eukaryota; kingdom Viridiplantae; phylum Streptophyta; class Magnoliopsida; order Santalales; family Viscaceae; genus Viscum; species Viscum album. Next base: position 662,891,084 of record OY728143.1, on the reverse strand, counting down.
AGAGAAGTTCTGCAGTCGTACGACATTTCTCGGTCAAAAGAGACCTAGAAGAAGACGGTTTTATCGATTAGGCGCGACCCTGGTTCGTTTAATGAAAAAAAATACACAGACTGTACTTCTTGAGTACACGACGTGTACTCAACTTTTCCGTACTCCACTTTAAGCAGCCTCCACTTCACCCCCCACACACCGTGTGTGTGGCACGAACACGGCCAGCACATGGTCTGGCGCGGCAAGGGAGTACACAGTGTGTACTTTAAAATTTTCCAGAATCTCATCTTTTCTCAAAAAATCCAGGAAAATAAAAACATACATGAAAACAAAGTTATGGGTTCTTACATATTAGGAGGATTGAGTTGTTTGATTATCCCACACTAATTATAAGTTATTGTTTATTACATGGTTTATATATTCACTACTATGGTCTAATAAAATAATCTTAATATTTATACCAAGATAATTATCTAATTCTTTTTTATATTCCTTATACATTTTATATTTTTATAACATATGTCTCTTTAAGTACATATAATCATACCTAATGTAATTAGTTTTAAATGTTATTAATTAATAAAATAGATCACTTAACTATACTAGAAAATACTATGTTCTATAGTATGAATCAATTACAATTGTTCTATACCCCATTATCCATTCCCACTGGCAGTTTCATTGGTCATTTACCATATCAAAAAATTCCATACGTTCATGGTTGTTAACTAAATATAATCTAGATACCTTGTTTTCTTAAATTTCATAAACACTTTTTTGTTTATCGGTCCAATCCTAAAGTTCCATAAGTTGGCATGATATGGGTAATTCTCATCAATTTTCCATTGATTCCAAAAATAGGGATTTGATGTTCAATTATATAAATTCCATTATTAATATGTGAAATTCCATAAACTATTTATATAATAAAATATACATCATTTATTTCCAAACATGAAATAGAAACCCATATTTTTGAAGATAAACATGGAGATTATGTCTCTGGTCATAGAAGGTGTATAGTAATAATTATTTAATACAATGAACAGTCCCCTAGGAAAATTGAGATGGTAATATCTTACTCTAAATGCTTAAAATATTTCCCCATTTTCATCTCCAATATCAACTACTTCTTTTATAGTCTTCTTGAATCTACATCATATATCTATTTAAAAACAAACATGGGAACCACAAGTAATATCAAAAACATAACATTTATAGGTAGATATATTTTTTATAATAAAAAATAAGCATATAGTAGAATCATTAAATTTCATCTTTATCTTAGTGATGAAATTATTAATACATTGTCCTTTAATTCAATATGAAAAGTAGATTGACTCCTACTTATTTAACTCACTATAAATTACTATGTTCTTAGAGGGTGGTGCATTATTTTATTTGGCTTAGAGTAATCCTACTATTCGTTTTATCCATTCCCTTCCTCCATTCTGTTGCTATAATGATATAAGAGATTGTATTCATTACATCACTATCAGTATATCAAACAAAATCATGTAGATATTGGAGTGAAATTTTATTATATTTATATTATAATTAAAAATTATAATTTATAAACCTCATGATAAATATAAATAATGAAATTAGTCAATTATTATTGGTTCATCCTTAACCCAAAGGGCTCGAGTGTCTCTATGTACCCAATAATCTAATTATCATGAGGTCCTTCCAGGTTCTGTTTGGCCAGACAATAACTATATATTGATTATTATATCTAATATATTTTCGTTCAGTCTTTCTCTTGATAAATCTATTAGAGAAGAAAAATCAAATTATAGGCATCATTATCCTCATGATTTTTTAGTTCACCTAAAAGTGATGACAATATAATGAATTGAACATATATCCCATAATTTAAATTCTTTTTAAACTTCCCATTATCATCCATGCTCTCTCCAATGGGGGTATCATTAAGATTTTCATATTTCAACATATAAGGCTACCTATCTTAGTTTAATACAATGCACAAGAGAATTTACCATTCCAATAAGTCATTTCCAGTTAGGAAATATTATTTATTAATATTTATCAAAGAAAAATAGAACTCATAGTGGTATTTCCCATTTAATCTGCAAAAAGTTTATAGTTTAGTACTTTATGTAGATTATCGAAATAAAAAATTACTCATTAATTAATCATTATATGCCTTTTTCAATTTTATTGAAACCTAGTATCCCACAACAATACATCACTTGAGAATTAAAGTGGAATAGATCCTTCAGATATGTCATAATAGTCTATGTTATGGTTACTACACTACATGGAGTGCTTCAAGTTAGTATTTTGACTATAAAACCACATTGCATCAATGTTCAATGAACTTTTGAGTGAGGTTCAAACTTATGAAAATCATAACTTTTATATACTACAAACATGACCTCTAATGATCCAATATGAAATATATGGCTATTACATCAATGTCAGTTATAAATAATTCAACCCACCATTTGTAAAAAAATCCCTAGTAATATGAGGAATCCTCAACTATGGATAATGATCACCTCATATAGATTTTTTTCTCCAAATTTGAGAAATTGATGGAATTATTAAGTTATATATATTTTAGGGATCTTAATTATTCACAGGGAATGTAATTATTTTTTCTCTTTAACATTATTTTGTTATAAGATCACACTCTCATCTCAGCCATGAATAATGGTAAAACATTTAATATGTATTATCAAATTTTTCCTATGAATGGATTTTTATTATTCGAACTGATTGAGTAAACATAATCCAATAAAAAATAAAATAAATACCATTCATATATAAATAATATGAAATGAATGCACATGAGCACTTAATACTAGAATATCAATGTTTCAAAAATAGATCAATTGAGTTCCTAGGGTTATATAGTTGAGTCATGGGTGACTGGTATTATAATGTTCATTTAATGTAGTGTATTTCTTCCCTTTCTAGTACTTCAAAAAATCTCATCATCATCATCATATTTATTCATCCTAATAACTATGAATAAATAATCACACATGGATGAGGGTAAAAGTGTAATGAAAAATAAAAATAAATGCTTTGTATCCTAGAAACAGAAAACGTTATACATATAATTAAAGAGAGATAATACACCAGCTGTCACGACCCGACCCTACCCAGGCTCGAGCCGCAACTACCCCAAGCCCGCCTCCATAGGCCAGGGGCTGGCGACTAGCGCCGAAGGCACAACAACTCGGGGAGGCCTTTGCCTAAGTACCTGTACACACGCACGCAGCAAACTCAATGAAAAAGTGCAGAGTAAAAAGTGAAAGCAAAGGGAAACTGCTATAAATATAAACCACAGATGTGCATCGACCTCTAAACAATACAAAGTATAAGCTGAAAGTCAACTGAAAATAAAAGGGGAAAAACACATGCCCAACCAAAAAGTGCCACAACCCGGCAAGAGGTAAACAAAAGAAAACAGCCGGTAGGGTCTACCACCTAGAACCCGACTCCGACCACCGCACGCGGTCCAAGATCCTGGCTCCTAAGCTCCTCTGACGTCATGCTCCACCTGTCCGTCGTCTGCAAGGGCACACCAAGTGCGGGCAAATCCCAAGCAGGGGTGAGTATAAAAATACTCAGTAGGATACCCCGAAGTCTCGAGGGAGCAACAAAAGGAGGTACCGAAGGGTGAGCAGTAGAGCGAATAGGAATGTAAAGAAGTCCAACCGAGGGTGCAGTAAAGAGTAACAGCTCAACCCATCAAGAGAAAGATAGAAGACTCGTCTTACCACGAGAAGCTGGATGCAGAAAGCACATGGCATACACCGTGTAACTTCGCCTCTCCTGAAGGAGAGTATCCAAAACCCAAGGAGTGGGTACTCAAAACATGGTATATACAAAACCATATGCTCTGTCGAGAAGCCTGAACAACGTCGTAAGGGGATCTCTGTCCCATAGCTCAGCCCAACAAAAAGAGTCGCCAACAGTCCCAGAAGTAACCTCCATCGATGCCCAGCATCCCGCACGTCTACCCCGAACCGCAATCCAAGGGGCTCAATCACCGCACCTTGACACTATCCACTTTGGGCGGCACTAACTCGCCCTCGCGGTTTTAGATCGTGTCACAAGAACGCGTCTCGGTGGGGAAAGTGCCCCTTCTGCTTGAGAGTTCTAGGGAAAGTCAAACTACACCTCATCACTGCCCTGCAGTCGGGAGGTCTCCTCAAAGCCAAAGCTGTTCAATCATCGACCCGTACAACCAAGGGTCCCACTCCGGTTATCACGGAGGAAAGCCACAGACTAGCCTAGGAGGAAGGACTGAGTCTGGAAAGCCAACCGGTGTCCCACTGCCCAACCCTGCTGTAATTCATAACCAGATATCGGGTGACCCACTACCCAGCCCTACTGGAGGGTAAACCATAACACATCATCTGGAAACCCACTGCCCAGCCCCACTGGAGGGTAGACCTGGAATAAGTGGATAGGTGACCCACTACCCAGCCGAGCTGGAGGGTAGACCTGGAACTAGATGACGGGTGACCCACTGCCCAGCCCTGCTGGAGGGTAGACCCCAAGAGGTCATCGAGTGACCCACTGCCCAGTCTCTGCAGGAGGGTAGACCCTAATACGTCATCAGGCGACCCACTGCCCAGCTCCGCTGGAGGGTAGACCTGGAATAAGTCGATAGGCGACCCAGTGCCCAGCCTTGCTGGAGGGTAGACCTGGAACTAGACGACGGGCGACCCACTGCCCAGCCCTGCTGGAGGGTAGACCCTAAGAGGTCATCGGGTTACCCACTGCCCAGTCTCTATTGGAGGGTAGACCCTAAGTGCGTCGGGTGACCCACTGCACAGTCTCTGCTGGAGGGTAGACCCTAGAAGTCAGTGAGCAACCAACTGCCCAGCCCTGCTGAAGGGTAAGCCCGAGGAAGTCAATGAGTAACACACTGCCCAGCCCCACTAGAGGGTAAAACTCAGAACTGCACTAGACATCTCCACTAGAAGGCACAACACTAGCCAACTGAACACAGAGTGGGAATCGCGCAACTTCCCAACTCCAGAATAACTCACCCAAAATAGGTGCAACGTCTTCTCCAGCACTGGGTGTCACTTGCACCGCTACCGGCCAATCCGTCGAGAACGAAACCAGTGGGAGACCACTCAACCCTGCTGGTCAAAAAAACACACAGAGGGACCCTCTACACCGTGAGAGGTCCAAGTACGCAAAGCAGAACCCGGCACGCACGTGGGGCCCACACAACGTGTGTCCCCCTCTCAACCCCAACTGAACGCACCAACGTTCTCAGGTACAAACAACCACATGTACCTCCAAGCACTCCCGTATACTCCCAGAGTATACCTCAATTTCAGCCCAAGGGCTAGCGTGCACACGGCACCCAACGTCAACGCGAAGGCGTGACGTAACAACTCCACCTCAAAGGCCTAGGCATGGCCAGCCACATCACCTCAAGCATTTACATCACTCACACGAGAGTGCACACGATCACTCGCCAAAGGTCCACCACAAGAAAAGTTGGGCGAACAACCACTCGAGCACCTTCCATGCTTTCACATTTAATAGGATCGCGTATAAGGCTCCGCACAACCAAACGGATCGCACTGTTGTAAACCTCGCGAAAAAACAAGCGAGATAGACTACTCACTCACCTGAAACGATCAACCGGTGAAACATGTACTATTCACCGTAAACAAACTCGTGTGAGGCCCACCCCAAGATCCTGAAAATGAACCAACGGATCACGCCACTACGATCCCCTCAGAAAAACACACGGGATTGAGTACTCAATCGCCCAAAACGGACACCCGGTGAAAAGGGCACTATTCACCGTAGCCGGGTCGGGTGGGACCCACACCACTTCCCCGAAAAAGGTCGGGCGAACTACACCATTGCAATGCTCTTGAAAAATCACATCAAAAGCACTACTCACTTGAGTGCAACGGATATCCGGAGAAAAAGGTGCATCCCGGCGCACCGCACACGAGCGGTGCCACGTTGGACCCGCAACCTGGTCCCGAAACACAACGAATGGATTGCACCGTTGTGATCCTCTCGAAAAAACACACAAGATGGACTACTCATTTGTCTAAAGCGGTCGCCCGATGATAAAGATGGAAAATCACCGTCGACGCCCAAACGACCCTCGTGGGCCCCGCACCATCATGCTGAATTTGAGCGGGCAGATTGCACCATTGCAATCCCCTCAGAAAAACACCCGGAAACGACTGCTCGTACGCCCCGAACGGATGCCCGAGGGAAAAGTCGTGAAACACTGCACACGGCTCAAGAGACGTGCCATGGGGCCCATGCCTAAACTTCGGCCTCAACGCTCGGAACCACCCTGGAAACCTCCGCCTCGACGCCAGGGTTCCAACGCCACTGACTGCGCTTAATTCGGACGTCGGACGCGTCCGCGCCGTCCAAAACAAGAATCTCGGGAGAAACGCTCGTCCACTTAAAGACACGTCGTGCCTCTGCGGCCCCTCGTTTAGGGAATTAAAAATTCCCAATACCATCTCAAAAAGTCCGCCTTGCTGTTAGGTCCGCACCGCCGCAGACGGCACGCAAAACGGATGCCCGTAGCCCGAAATACAGGTGTCCGAAGACCGAGGGGCAAAGCCCCTTGGGCCGGACCGGCCCGGTCCGGCCGAGCCGCGAGCCGCCGCTCTGCGGCCCGCTCCCCCTTCACACCCGCGCGCCCGCCGCACGGTATTCCCCACCGACCGGCCGACACGGACGGTCGCGTCCACGCGGAGACCCGCCAATGGCGGGTCTCGGTCTCCCCAACGGGGTCGCGAGCCGCGACCCCGGACGTCCCCACACCGGTGCCCTCTCGCCGGCTCCCCGTTCCACCGCGACGCCGCGGGCCGCCAGCCGCCTGCCGAAGTCGGCCCGCCGTCTCCCTCGCACACCCAGCCGCCTGGCTCGCCGCGCCGAAGCCTGGCATGGCCGGCCGCCGCGCCTCCCCGCCGAAACGCCCCACATCTCCCCCGCAAACCCGCAATCTTCGGCGAATGATTGCGGGTTCCTCCGAACTCCAAAACCAAATCTGATAGAAGCGTCAAAAAGATAATAAAATACACTTCGCATTCGTGGGTTTTGTTTGATAAATCGCAGAGATTTGATACAAAAAATCGTGCTCGATGTAGGTACGGGAGTAGAAAATGAAAACGACAAAACCCTACCTCGCGGGGCTTTGCCCGAAGCTTCGCGACGATCCGCCGGCATCACCGCACCTCGCCGGAGTCTCCTCACCGGACCTCCTCATCGGATCTCGCTGAAATGGAGGTGGTAAGGGGAGAGGGGTTGTGAGGAAGAAGAAGAAGAGGAAGAAGGGGGGCGTGCGTGTTTAAATAAAAACACTTAAACACCCTGCCCGACACGCCCCCGACTCCGCTCTCAAAGCAGACAAAAAGGAGGGCGTCCCTGGGGTAAACATGACCTCCCGAGAACAACGGTAGTCTCAGAATTTTAATCCGAGACCCCGTTCAAATGTTATTAAACTTAGCGCTCGAGGCCGCCAAATTACGAAAACACCCCTAGGGCCATTTTTTCACGAACGGCCCGCACTCGTGAAACTTACACCCCTCCTAGGGTAAACAACACGCTCTGAACTCAATGGTGCCCTCGGTTTTCCAATCCGAGCCACTGTTTAATAGATACTAGCATTTCTACATTAAATGAATGAATTAATTAATTAATTTATCCGTTTAACATTCCAGAAGCGGGCGAGGGGTCCAAACGTCCCGCGCCGACAAATTTTATGTCATTCCTAGGGTAAACACCCCATTACGGACCCATCCGTACCCTCGGATCTCTGATACGGATCTCCGTTTAGGAGTTATCTCATTTATTTAGCATTTCCAGTGTGAACGCACTGAAAATTTAATTCCGGCCACTCCGGGGCTCGGAATCGCACGCCGTATGAAGGTGCTACTCTGGAATATCATCAAGAATATTCCAAAGTCTGTCAAAGAAAAAACTGGGTTCTTACACCAGCAATACTAAAAACCAATTTATAATTAAAACTTTCCCATTCATTAGAATAAATTAAAAAATAAATAAATAACCAGATAAACATAAGCTGGTATGACCCATGATTAGTTAACAGGCATTATACATTTAGTATAAAATCAAATTTGTAATTATTTTTAACAAAGTGAATTAATAATTAATTCAAATAATTATATTACTTTTAATTCAAAATTTACAACTCACACTACTTTAAAATATTATTCCATACACATTTTATCTAATTGATCAATATTTTTTGCTGTTTATATCAAATTTCATGTCTCTTATAATTCAAAAATAATCCTTGAGAGTTATTCGGGTTGTAAGGTATAACAACCCTCTCTTATCATACGTTAACATTACATAACATTTTCCAAATACTAAAAAATTATAAGAATAGATGCCTAAAGATCGTAATTAGTCTATTGCCTTTGGAAACATGGAAGCCTGAACATTTGTACATAAGTGTGCTAAATTATCTCCTAATAGTTTCTTCTTTACTAAAACCCCTCTTAGAAACACAAAACATTACACATATCTTCATAACCAGTGGAAGGGAAATGTAAAAATTGTGATATCAAATGCAACATAAGTGTAAACAAGAGGGATACATAAGGATAATCATGAACATATGGATATGAGAAAAAGAACATGGTAATATAAGATCATACCAAGAATATCAAAGATAATACACATGAATCATGGTATAAATCATTGATGTTCATAAGACATGAATAAGAAAGAAATAAATAACACAATCCATGAAATCATAAGAATGGAATAAAACATGGAATTGTGGAATTTACATGAGGATATAAAATATTATTTCCATATTAACCAAGGAATATCAACTAATACCAACTTGGTAGTATATGTTCACTCCCCATACCATCTATCTAGTCATGGTTCACTCTCATGGCCATAATAAAAGAGTGATTTAACTACCCAGTTTATTTTGGTTATCATGTTTCACTCCCATGCCGATATTAGAAGCACGATTTCACTCCTCAAACCATCATGGTATTCATGGGGAACTTCCATTGACATCTTAGTAGTCAAGGTTCATTCCCAAGAACATATTTGTCTATCTCATGAGATATATATTTTTACACAATGCATTAGAGGGAGATATAGGTCCCACCCATCTCATAGTGAAATAATATATATATGTGAAAAAAAATCATAAAAATCATATAATAATCATTGAAATGAAATGGGTATCATATACCTGTATTTATATCACAACCTGTGGAAAGATACACAGTTTTCATAAACATTTCATTATAATAATAAAATGTGGAAATAAGAAGTTTTCAAAAGCATATAAACCGTGATAGAGAAATAGACTTCATAATAATCATTCTATAAAATCATAAACCATTCAATAATACATATAAATGGATCCTTTGGATTATTTCCAACAAGTAATGAGAAACATCAATGGATGTCATCCTAGAAAAAAAATAACTTGGAAGGGTACCTAATATACATTTCCTATAGAAAAATATTCTTTCTTCATTAGAAAATTTACGTTGAATAATAAAACCTTTTGAAATATAATTCCTTTTAAATTAATTTTAAATAATATAAATCATTATTGAAACTTTTTTGAAAACCTTTTTTGAAAAAATATTAAATTATATTTAAAAAAATTGAAAACAATTTTTCTGGAAAACATATAAAATAAGCTTGAAAGCATTTAATAAATAAAATTCCTAGAAAAACTATAAAAGTAGCTTCAAAGCTTTTTGAAAATTATTTCTTTTAAAATACCTTTCAATCTTAAAAATGAGGGCTGAAATCATTTTTAAATCTTTTTTTATTAAAAACTTTTAAAAGATGATTGCAAATATTTTTCTTAAAAATTCATTGTAAACATATAGAAAAATAAAAACCACTGTAAAACCACTTAATTGAAAAATATTTTTTAAAATAATTCATAAAAATTACCCTTTAAACATGAATTTATTTCATCATTGAATAGATTGTGGATAAATCCATACATGTAGCTTGATGTAAAAACAACATTCCTTTTGAACGGGAAAATGGTTATAAAAATAACTCATTTAGAAAGAGGCAAGAATATTATGTTGAAAAATTATAAAAATACATAAAGGGTAAATTTTTATTTTATGGATCATTTGATACTATTATAATATTTTTGGAAACCCTTTTTTGGAATACATTATTTTAACAAAATAATGACTTCCTGCCAAAAAGAGGGTAAATTCAGGTTTTCTTAAATACATTTTCTTATCTATATTATGTATAGAAGAGTGGATGTAGTGGTTTCAATAAGTGAATAAATACTTAATAACCATAGTATAAATAATTTCATTAATTTTGTTTGAGATATTTATGATAATATTTAATCAGTGGAATCATAAACATAAAAAATATTAAAAAGTGACGAGATTGCCTCAAAAAAAGATTATAACATGGTAACTTGGGATCATGCACAATATGTAAGAAAATTTAATTTCCTAAAGCTTAAAATACCAATAAAAAAATTAAATTAATTATATATCATTTACCATGGAAGTACATACACCTAGAAAAAGAATTTTGGAGAAAAAAACATGAGTCACAAAGAAGGAAATTTGAGACAAAACTATTCCACACATTTTGTAACTATTGGAACATTAACCCCATGAATGAAATCTCATAAATGGAAATTAATGTACAAAAAAATTATTTATAATACACATATAATACCATTATATTCATTATATACACTAAACATAAGGAATGAGTGGTGACTATAGCATGTATCTCGCATTAATAAAAATGTTAGATTAAATTCCCTTACCTTGTGTCTTGACTATAATTATACTCAATCTATCCTCTTATATAATAAATATAAATTTATTATAAATATATCACAGAAAGATATTATTATATCTAATACCATATATTGTTTTATTATGACATTATAATACCTGGTTGTTAACCATTATTTTGTAAGTTTTCACTTCAGATAATATTCACTTTGTACTTTCAATTTGTATAATTTTTTTATCACTGGTACTTATACATATATAATGATCAATGAATGTAAAAAATTATATAAATATATTTTATCTCCATCATATTTTTATTATAATAACTTATGAAATATATATATATGAAATGGAATACACAGTTCATGGAGATGGTATGTTGTATGTATGCATGAATGTTGTTTCCATTTTCATTTTCATGTTGAAGGAAAGAAACAGAATCAAATATATATATATGTGTGTGTGTGTGTGTGTAAAATATCCTTATATTGTCATTATAATGTTATATATATCATATAATTTTTCTAAAGCCATCCTAAATTCATTCCATGTAGTGTGCGAATGAATCACATCGCTTTGAGGGGTAGTATTCCACACTTCCACCACCCAAATTATCATTTTTACACCAAATGGAAATTAAAAAATAAATGTGTTGTAAAAGAAATTCAAAGGATTAATTATATAATAGAAATAATATATAATATATCTAAATTTAATTTCAATCATAATTTACACCATGATATGCAGTATGGAAAATTGAACAATCATTGTTTTCTGAGGCAAATGTTTTTCATACACAGAAATAGTAAGTTTGTTCCCATTAAATGGAAGTGTGTGTAAGTGTACATCAAACCCATAAAATAAAAACATACTAGTATATTGAGGAAAGTGGATATTTTATAAAATCATTGAATAAAGAGATTGTATGGGGTAAATATGGAAAATAAAAGAAAAGATTTTGAGAGAAGGTGTTACCTCTTAATCGGCTAAATCCTTTTGGAATGTTCAAAAAAAACATCCATAGACAAATTTATATAGAAAATAAGGCATCAAGGTGGAATTAAGTTTTTTTTAGAATTTTATTAGGAAGATATTGGCTGAAACAAAGTCATTTTAGAGGTGTGAAGTGGAGGGAATGTTGGAATCCTTTTAAAATGAAGGGAGAGGACACACTTGGCATTTTTGAAAAAAAAGTTAGGTGTACCAACGTTTTTACCATATTAAATTCATAAAAAGATCAGTAATGTATGGTGAATAGATAAATCATGTCCCATGAATGGGTTTTTCCATGTATCTATGTCATTTTGGGTCTTAAATTCAACGTTTAGCCTTCAGTTATTGTTATTTTTACTTTAAACGATGTAATTAATTTTACATACTTTCACAAATAATTTGGGTCAAAAATATGTTAAAATTATTAGAAAATAAAAATTTTAATGATTCCAAACATAGAATAAATTTTTAAAAATTCAAATAGAAATATTAGGAGAAATTATTTAAAAATTAACCAAGCTGACTAGATGACCATGTGGGTTTTTAATATCAAAAAAACTGATTAAAAGTTTGATATGTTTTTATATCCAATTTAAAAGGGAAATTTGTTCCAATGATCTAAATTTTATTTATGGAAAAAATATATTATATAATTAAACATTGAATCAAATTAAAAATATAATTTATCCATATAATTTTATTTGAAGAAAAATAAATTTTTAATTAAAATCCATCAATTTTAATAAATCATTAAAAAATGAATCCTTACAAAAAAATACCAAAAAATTATTGTAACCTAATTTTTATGTTTCTATTCAAATTATAATTATTTTTTGAAATATAAATCCTATAAACGTTTGAAAAAAAATTAAATTGGGTTTTCCATAAAAAGGTGTTAATACTAAATTTATTACAAATATAGGTTTTTATGCTTAATGTTAGATTTGTTCTCATCTTATATAAATCCATTTTACTGGATTAGTACCATAAATATTTTATTTAATATATGAAATATATATTACACTGATATCACCGACCAATTTTATTTAATTAATTTTCTTATGGTGAAACAAATTTACGGCCATAAAAATATTAACATTTTCATATATATTCAATCGGTTTTCATATTAATTTCTAATTAAATCCTAACCTGTGAATTCATGATAGTTTTTTTAAACCATATATTTTAAAAAATTTGTTAATATTGTTCATAAAATAGAATTTAATGACTACTTTATATATTATTGTGTTAAAAATAAATATTTTAAAAATATTTTATTGTATTATAACACTCTGTTAGAAATATTACACAAGCCATCGAGGAGAGTCAGTATGGTGTGTAACACAAGCTAACTTCAGTTTTCAATATTGAGAAAGATAAAAAATTTATTGTGTGTCGTGCATGTTTAACTTACATATTCATATAAAAAAAATGCAAACATAGTTATTTAATATAAAATAATCTATTTTTAGTGTTATTAGAAAAGAAAAATATCATGAAGGATAAATTAATTCAATAAAATATTTCCATAAAACTTGCGGTGTTACATTCTACCCCCTTAAAATTAATTTCTCCCTCAGAATTCAGCTAGATTATCAATGGTTTAATACTTGAATGTTTCATTCATATAATCCCACATCGTAAAAATTGATATTAAAAATTCCCTTCTAAAAGTAATATTGGAACTATAAGGTTACCCAAATCAACATACAATTGGGTTTCCACGTAAGAGAGCATAGGTTAAGAGTGAATATTGGACATGGAGGAAAAGAGAAAATATTTATAGGGAGTGATTGAGGTCATCAATCACCAAAAAAGTGAATGATCAATTAAAAGATGAGTTCCCTAATGTCATTAATCAGTAATGATTTAAAAGTCCATCAGTTCAACCAAATTATGGTATTATGATGAAAAATTTATTTTTGATAAATAACCTAACATTGAGTAATTATTTTTCTTAAAAATATTATAAGGAAATATAATTACTTGATATATTCCTATAAAAATATTTCATTTTTTAGTTGTGTTGTTATAAATTTATTAGTCATCCATCACATCATATAACGGGAATCCATAATTTAACTTTAATGTCTAATGTGCGAAAATAAACATCTATCTAATCTTACAGCTGGTAAAATTAAGATATTTTTAACTATATGTCTATAAATATTATTAAAAATCAATATAGTTAATACATTAATCAATAAACCTAAAAGTAACACTATTGTTTCATCATAAATAATAATTCATCAAAAATAATTATACATTAACACGGAAATCATGTAGGCTAGTGGTAGTCATGAAACCCTTATCATTCATTAGTTAGGGGTTCAGGACCATATTCCTTGCCAGACATTATTGGTAGTCACCAAAATTTAAAGATTCCATCTTCTAAAACCACACTAATATAATTTCCAAAATAGTATAAAAAAAATTAAAATAACATTAATCACTAAATAGTATTTTAACCAATGTTTTCAATATAAACATAGTATATAAATACATCCTCTGAATATTAATATAAACTTATCATGAATGGTTATCCTTAAAAAATTAAAAACTTTTATAAAGAGATTCATGAAATCAGCATAACATTGATCCTGCATATATCAAAATGTATCTCTTAGTTGTCACATTTCAAAAATGTCAATGCCCTCATGGTAAATTCTCCCAAACAAAAAAATAACTCAAATTAATATAAATAATTATGGAAAACATGTACAATTCCTTATTCTATAGATTACTGGATATATTCCACAAATCCAAGAAGTTGAAAACTTCATCTATGATTGCCATATCTACTTATCTATAAGACCTTAATTACTTCCATTGTAATAGGTACAGTCCAATTTACTTCTTCATATCCCACATATCATAATCCAAATAGCATTATCATACAATAAGGAGTATATTAACGGTTATATTTTTCTTAATCATGTGTTTTTGTGGACATCACCATTCCATTATATCACTCTTCTATTCCATTGGAACCATTCAATTTGTTCTTTTTAATCCATAGCGAAAAACATAAACTAAACAATCATTATTTGTTTCACTTTTATATAACATAACTACTTAATAAAAATACATAATTCTTTTATTATTATAATTCATACTTGTTCTATTAGTAAGTATACCTCATGATATTACACAATAAATCATTCCATTCTCATTTCATCATTAGTCTCATCATCTGCAGCATTGTAACCATTACTCATACTACATAGCTAATCCACTTCATGGGAATTAATCTTAAGACATTGTCTTATATAATTACCATTATTCCACACATAAAACCCTTATCCTTGGATGGTGCCTTAGGAAGGCCAATATTGAAATCCATTCATTAACTGGATACTTTGGTTTTACCCTATAGTCACTTTCTTTGTGTCCTTGTTTTCCAGGTTTAATACACCTTACTATTCCTCTATGATATTTAGTTTCGTGAATATTTCCACTTTCCGGACACAAAAATAAACTAAATAATCTTTACTATGTGGTCTCCATTACCGTAACTCTTAGAAAACTCTTTCTATTTCAAACTTGGTGAGTTTAAGTGTTGGTTATGGTACACATTATTATTCATCATCAATGAAAATTTATTAGAAAAATGACCACAACATATCTCACCCAAGTGGTCATCCAACATGAATAATAATTAATAAATCATTCATCACATTCAATGTTAATACAATTACTTCCAATTCCCACCAATTATGAAAACCATAATTGTCGTTTGAACTTTACTTATCATAGAACAAAACCACATAGTCAGGGAAATAATTTCATAAAAATGATATAAAAATCATGACACATTATTTAATCTATGACACCTAAGGATCATGAAAGGTTATTCATAACCAACATATAATTGAATCCTTCATAATGATTTGAGAATATTTTTTTAATTACAATGCATATCCCTCAATATTGTCAAACCTGGTGTGCCTCAAGGCCTATTATCAGGGACCATATTACCTCAAGTTTGGCCCAGAACATCTTGTTGGATTTTTTACCCCATGGTACATCTATTCCATAGCCACATCCACTTGTAGTATCCATAAATGGATGTATTTTTAGGAAACCACTAACTATATCCTTTACCAAAATTCTATTAATGTTTCTTAAATCTTAACTCATCCTTTTAAATATCTATATTGACATCCCTAGACATATCCTAATAAATATACCTTGGGATCTCACTGATGTTTTCTCATCCTAATTTTAAAAGGTTAACTAAACCTTATCTATGTTACTAACTATAGTAACCCGCTATTTTGATAAATCAACATTAGGTAACATTTGTGGAATACATAAAAAATTATACAATTAGATTCACAATGACCATAATTTGATCTAGTGCTTTTCGAAACATGGAAACATGAACAATGGTACATAAGTGAGATACATTATCTCCCACTAGGTTCTTCTTAACTAGAACCATTCTCTAACACATCAAACGTAATACATATATATTCATTTTCTAGGGTGGTAAACATTAAAATGGGTGATCTTAAATTCTAAAAAATGGTAAATAAGGAATACATATATGCATAATTATGAAAATAAGGGTATGAGAACGTGATCATGAAAATACAAGATCATACCCTATATATCAAAGAACATATACATGAATCATGGCCTAAATCATGGTAGTTCATAGGAAATTAATCGTTAGGAAATGTAGAATATAATCCATGAATGCATAACATATGAATAAAACATGGAATTTAGGTATACACATAGCTATATAAAATTTCATTTCCATTGAATCTAAGGAATCAGTGCCGATACTATCTTTGGGGTATACGTTCACTCCACAGACTATCATGGTAGTCAAGGTTAAATTCCTTGGTAATATTAGTAGCATGAGTTCAATCTTTATAACACCATGGTAGTCATGTCACTAGTGTAAAAAACATTTTTTACGTTAATTTTTTTATGTTTTTTAGGTTGTTTTTATGGCGATGCTGTTTCATGTGGCATAAAAATCATATTTCTAAAAGTCAGGTAATATAACTAAGGGAAAAAATATTATTTTAGAGGTTTTCCCATTATTTATTTAATAATTGATGTGAAATATTCTTTGAGGAATATTTTTCACAGTGGTTACAAAATAACTAATATAGAAACTATTTAAAAAGTTTGGTTTTATATTACTGATGTAGAGAATCCAAATCCCAACACATTTTTCAGATTAGTTATTAAATAACCACCATAAAAAATGTGTTGGGATGAATGTTTTTCACATCATTTATTAAATAACCTATGTAAATATTTATATGCAATGTCGGTTGTAAAATATCAGACATGTAAAACCACTTTTTTGTCGGTTACTTTATAACCCTCGTAAAATACCAAGGAAAATTTATTTGTAATATTGGTTATAAAATTACATATGTGAAAACAAAATTTTTCTAATAATTTATGAATCTCTTCCACTCTACTATAGAACTAGACCTGAAAGAACCCAAATCTGACCAGAAACTAGACCATAAATAAAAAAACCAAAAAAAGAAAAACTAGTAGAAAAATTACACCTTCACATTTAAGACATTCAAAAAAATATTATATTAACTAAAAAAATAAAAATACAACCAAAATAACTACTAAATACACATTTATAATTATGACATTAAAAAATACAGTATTCACTAAAAAAATCCAATCAATCCTGTAAAATAATTTGACCATTCCACTTGTAAGTGTTTGACCACCTGTGCACTATAAGGTGGAGGGTCATTAAATAGCTACATACTTAAAATAATGTACTTAAAATTTATAATGAATAAAAAAAAGAAATATTAATAGATAATTTATAAGGAAATCTAACATGGTCGAAAATTGTAACAGTTCCATTTGTAATTATTTTATAAAAAAATCATAACAAATAATATCTTGATTCAATTTTTCCATTTTATTATGAAAATTATGTTTAAATGACTTTTTAAATTCAAAATATCATTTTTATGTAATCCAAAATGTGATAATTATAAATGGATATTCACCTTTACATTTATATATTTGATCATGGAAGCCTTTTTCTTTGTGAATATTCAAAAGAAATCCAATCCCCAACTACAAAATAATATGAAAGAAATAAATATAAAATTCATTATAATACAAATAGCTATTAATAAATTAAAACATAATTTTCCAACCTCTTCTTAAAACATCCTTGCACATCACCGTGGAGAGAGCATATCCAATAATGTTTTTTATCTCATGAAAAAAATTCTTAACATCCTATGGTCACTGATATAAATGAAAATTTAATTTTAGAGGTTATTATGTTAAAAGATAAACAAAATTTTTGATACATATTTCTTATATATTTCCACATAACGAAAATTTTAATATTACGTAATTATATTCTGTTGAAATCATTTTGGTATATAAACTTATTTTTGTCCCTCATCCAATTCATTCCATTCATGGGAAATCAATTGTGGATTCATCAACCCATATACATCTATCTACTCATTCATCTAACACATTTTATAAATATACATAATACAAAATATGTATAATTATAAATTTTCAATAAATTTAACACATGAAATAATTTGGGTTAAGTTGTATATAGAAAAAATGTGCACAATTATGATACCTAGCTTTTCTCTAGTAACAATCTCCATGATATCATTTTTCAGAATCCCCACATCTATTGCACATCCAAAAAACATGAGCTTCAATTGTAAATGTACAATGACCCACCAATAACTTTGTATACCTTGAAAATCTGTCAAGACTACTAGAATCTAAATCAGATGTCATAGCCCTTTGTCTTTTTTGACATCTATATAGTATTTATTTACCTTTATAGTATTCCTATAAATAAATATATAAATATATTAACATTAAAATTTTAAAAAAATTAATACAGAAAATAAAATAAATGATACAATATACACATACCTCTATGGTAATGGTTCATAGAATTCTAGATGGACAAACTAAGAAGTGGTCTATACTTTTTCGAATGGTCGACACCTCATATATAGGTAATGGTACTCCATATTATATATATATAATATCCATTATAGTGACCCTATGTTTCTATTCCTCTAATTATTAATGATGAAATGTATCTCATATATAATATATCATCCCATATGCAACTATATGATAGTGAGGATCATCATCATAAAACTCACAATAACTTGGAAGTTCTAGAGGAAGGGTTGTGAGAGTATGATAAAAAATGGGGTCCACACATAGAGGTGTGGGATAGATAATGTGGCATGTAGATGGAGGTCGAGGATAAATAATGGGGTCTGCAAGTGGAGGTGGGGGAGTTGGAGTTGCTGGAAAAGGTGGAGTATGAGCTCTGGTATGGAATTGTCTTTTCATATCTACAAATATAGACTATACCGAAGATCTAATATTTTCCTCCATCATAACATTAATATTGTAAACATTAGGCTGCAGATATTCTATTTTTTATATAAACCATCCATGTAAGAAGTTGAAGAATGTAGTAACACATTTCTTATCGATACACCCACTGAGTATCTTTATACAGGACCTGGGTGTTCAGACTTTCCCAATGCAACATAAAAAATATCTTTCCTCATAATAGTTTTAAATACCCTTTATGTGAACTTCTTCTCAGGAGAATCCGGAATGAAATATTTGAAAAATTATGTAATTATTCAAAGGAAATAAAAAATATAATTGACATTAATAAATAAAATAAACAAACTACAATCCTCTCGGTTATGACCCTCAATTATTCTATAAGATATTTCTTTTTTTCTCATCCTAGCCCTATTCCATTTTTAATTTCTAGTTTAAATGGATTGAGGGGAAACCTCTACAAAGCTATAGGACTCAGCTCTATGTTTCTTTAAACTCTCAGCTATCATTTTCCTTTTAATAATGTAAACCCTCATGGAGATAATATATAAGGTTATAAATTTCTAGATTGGATATCCTAATGATCTATCCATGATTCTTATAAATTAAGAATAATAATTTATTAATATTTCATTAATAAGATCATTAATATATGAAAACATCAATAATTTACATTGCACTTACTAAAAATTATGCGTGTATTCTCCTTTCAAAAAAAAGTTCCATTTGTCTTAATCTATAAAAGGATATATATGGCATGGTCTTTCAGTTTTATTATACCCAAAAACATTAATCAAATGTGAGGGTTGATTTGGAATCCCTCTAATTCCTAGAATCCATCGATGAACATTCCCTCATGACTCCTCCATTGTCAGGTATATCAAATGTCATCTGATAAAGAAGAGGGAAAACATATTATACTACAAAAATTTCAAGATTAATCAAACAATAGAAAATTTTCTTACCAAAATGGCCTCCCACAACTCAACAAGTGTTGTTTATTCAACCCCTCATCAATTATTAAACAAAATGATGACTTTTCTTTTACCCTATATTGATAGAAAACAGCTGAGCATATTTTGATTAGGTCCTCTTGAAACATAATTCTCATCAAATTATATTACTATACTATGGTCATGGCTACATGAATATGATAATTTTGGTAAACATGTTCTTCCACATTTACCAACCCTCAAACTCTTCCTTAACATTATGGGAGAACATGTAGAATATTGTGGAATATCAATAGAATCATGTGGATGTTTCTCCCTAGAGGTATGATCATGATGCCCATCTCCAGAAGTTTGTGCTTGATCATCTGATTGATCTCTCATTATCCATCAAATCAAAGAATCAAACATTTACTACACAAAATATACATAATCCCATATTAAAATATCAATGTAATCAAAAAAGAAAAATAATGAAACAAATAAGTAAACTAAATCCTACAACATTATTATTCATATTTTTTATAGTTAACTAAAATTATAACAATAGTAATGTTAAATGAAATTTCATATAAATGAATTTAAAAAAATTGGGGTAGGAATACAAAAAATGGTCCAACTTAAGAAAACCATTTTATAAAGAAAAAAATACATATTTTAACCTATAGATTTAAAATATTTTTCAGTCAACAAAATCAATAAATATAAAAGTTACGTAATGATGAACATGGTGAACTAAAAAAACTAAAATAAACAAACATTTCTACAGATTTGTTTTAATATGTGTTTTAAAAAAGAAAAGAAAATATAATATCTAGCATTTTACAAAATTAATAAATGTGAACGAGAGATAAAAATGTGTTACCTATAATATTATGAATGTTCATTTGATTATTTTCCCAAATTCCTTCATCATGATCATTCCTTATGTCACGAACCATGTCAACAAGATTCTCATCATTATTATCTGTTAATATTTCCATGGAAGTGTAGATCTCACACAAATCTTCATCATTATCAAGTTGATCAAAAAAATATATTGTTTTTTCCCTTTCAAAAAAATAGAGCACTGTATATCGGGTTGATCAAGAATATTGATTTTTTTTTCATGTGTTTCCATTATAAAAGAATCATCTATGTCTTTCAATGTATTCAAATTAACAAGCGTCATTCCAAATGAATCATTTCCGACAATGTTGTTACTGATAAACCATTTATACTTAAACACTGGGACTATAATTGTTTTGTAATTAACCTCCCATATTTCACCAAAGACTCCGTAATATTCTTCTGATATAGAAATTGGTTATTTTTATTTAGAACATTAAAAATGATTTGCATCTGGGGGAACGAATACAACACTATTTTGAACTGCACTTCTGTTTTCCTAAGATTTTCTATAAAATGTATATCCATTAATGACATACCCGTACCATATTGTCACATTTAAAATTGGACCACCCCGTAATCGTCTTAATGTCTCTGATTATCTAACCTATGAATCATTGTCTTTTTAAACCATTACCAAAAAGTTATGTTATTCTCATTAAAAATACACATTTCTTTCTCTATTGGATATCATTATTTCAACTCATTAATAAAAAATGGTATATATGTTGGAACATCATTCAAGTTATTCAGAATATATAAATGTACCTTCATCATTTTTCACCTAACAGTGTTTTGAATTTCAATAAACGAATCCCTTTTATATTATTATTAAATCATCCATGGTGAGATAGAGGCAATCCAATGTGTTCCTCCATAGAAAAGTAGCTCATAAAAAACTTTGTATCCTCCTCAGAAATATACTTTTCAACAATGGAGGCTTCGGGTTGATATTGATTCATAACATTCCCCTTCAATATCATCACATACCATTCAAAAGGATTCGTCCAACATAGACATACAGTTCTACCAAACAATATTTCTAAAACAAGGTAAACCAATAAATGCCCCAGTATATAAAAATGATGTAGGAAAATAAATTTCCAATTAACAAAGTATAAGAAATTTCTACATATTCCCAAAAGTTATAAGAATCCATATCAATCAATTTATTACAAAATTAATTTAAAAAATAACACACCTTCACTATAGTCTTTATAACAGGGATGAGCAATATTCCACACAATGAAACTGGAATAAGTTCTTAAATCATGATGTGGAAATCATGATATTTTATTCTTATCAACTTTAAATGATTCATTGAGAAATTTAGTACATTTAATGAATAAATATATGGCCCATTTATATCATGAAGACCCTAACAATAGCTTATTTTCTCCCTCTTGGATAATGTGTGACAACCCCGGGGAATAAATGTTCATCTTTCATCAGGAGTAGGAGATAAATCCAAACATTTTCTCATTGATAGTAAATCTATTTGTGAATTCAACCAATCTTTAGTCTTTTATTTAATATCAAATAATGTTCTTGTAACACTATCACAAATATTATTCTCCACATGAATTACATCAATGTTATTTTTTACTTTATGATATCTCCAATATCGTATCTCAAAAAATATTGACTCTTTCAACCAAATATGTCTATCATTACTAGATTTATGTTTCCTTACCAATGTCACGTCAAGGTTTTGAAACATATAAAAATAGTCATCATTGGATAAAGGTTTTGGAGTAATATCAAATTATTGTGATCCATTGAATGACTTTTTAATCTTCTATAATAACGATGCATAGACAAAACAATTCTATAACTATGTATACTATTTTCCTCCCATTATTCAATAAAAAATATGAAGTATGTTGTTCCCAAATTAGATGTTCTTTATTCCCATTAACACTATATCAAAAAAAAAATATGTTGGGAATTCATTTGTAGTGAACATAATCACTCCGTCGAGTTGAAAATATTCCATGTCATAAGATTCATACACCCAAATTCCAACATACCATAAGATTTTAAAATCATCAATTAATGGTGACAAGAAAACAACAATATAATTTATGGGTTACTTTGGTCTAAATATCATTAAACTCCACATGAAATATTTACAATTCATAAAAAATTCATGAGATAGGTTTTAAATTACCCAAATAACAGACTATGAACTATGTGTTTTATTAAGGCTTCAATATGGATTCATTCCATCCATGCATAACCCATGTCTGAGATTTCTAAATTAATTAACGAATGTGTGATACTTCTCATCAATTTTCTTCCATTGTTACCAATATTCTGGATGATGTATTTTCAATAACATATCCACTAACCAGTATTCCCTCATAACCTTTTTTCACCATGTGATTTAGAAAATAAACATTTCAAACGATGAATTATATGAAAATAAAAAAAATACCTTGGAAGGGATCTCTATAATTTTCACATTAGCCTATGATTTTTCATTCAAAATATACCATGATGTCCCACATTTAGTAAACTCTAATAGAAAACTATATTCCTTCCTAAATATCACACTATCATTAGGATAGGCTTACATTTTCTTGTTTTCCAATCCCATTAGGAATAATATTTTCATATTCTTATAATTTGAATCTAGAAGAAAATTATCCTTAGGAATAATTTCATTCAAGAATTATATAATCTTTATAAAACTCTTTCCACTGCATTAATTCTTTTCTTTTAGGTTAATTAATATTATCACTGATGATTAATCTATAAAATCTATACAACTAGGATACATTGGTTTTTCAGCATCACCAAATAGATGCTCAATTTCCAGTTTTATATAAATTTTTTCATCTTCAATATCATGAATCATTTCTTCAAATACATCAATGTTACCATATTGCAAAGTTTCATCATCAGTAGATCTGAAATTCGACCTAGTCTCACCATAGAAAATCCAAGGGCTATAACTTGTATTAAAACCATGACAAATTAAATGATCTTTGATCTCCCTACTTTTCAAATTCTTCATATTTAAAAATTTCAAGCAAGGACAGAAAAACATGTTGTTGTTTGGAACATTTCTTTTAGAAAATTCTAAAAAAGTGTCTTCACATTCCCTATATTCATCACTCATTCAATGTGCCACAATCCAACTTCAACTCATTATTACCTATATCAAATATCATAAATTATACATCTTTTTAAGATAACCCAATTTTAAATTTATATGACATATGTTCTATTTTTTATGTAACACAAATTGTAAATATAAAACATAATTATGAGTATCTGAAAAATATAATTTTCCATTATACATAATAATGGAATATATGTTAAAAATCAGTAATAAATCATAAAAATATACGCAAGGAAATAATTTTTTTAAAAATAGTTAGATTTTATATTTTTATGAAATATTCCATAATTTAAAAGTAACATAATTTTGAAATATAAAACAAATATATGATTATTTAAAAATTATAATGATATTTTTTTTGAGAAATAAGATATAAAACCACGTAATAATAAAAACACAATCCCATACTATGATGTATTGTTAACCAATCACAAAATGAGTTTTTTTAATTAATTTTTTTATCTTAATTGCCTAAAATATTAACCTATAATGTCTTATGATTTTATTCAGCTGAAATATTTTCTTTATTTGATGTAATTTTAATGGTCTCATTTATGGGTTTTAGCATTCTTATTGAGTTTATTGAGGAAAAAGGTATTTTGGAAAAAGGTCTTGTGTGCATGCCTTTAGAGGAACCAAGGTTATCTTTAGAAGGTTGTGCAAATATCCATTATGCATAATAATTTCTAAATAATTCATTATCAAAATTTACAACATTCATCTCGTATAGTAATTATCATCACATCTATTTATAACACATCAAGATAAATCAAAAAAAGTAGATTGGGTGACATGGTATACATATCTAAATGAAAATAAATATTTAATTTTGTCCCCCTAAAATACTCATTGGAAATAACTTAAGTAACTAAAAGGAAAACATTACTGAATAGAAATTTCTAGATACCAATGATAAAAAAATATCAGGATAATAAACTTCCTTAAAAAATTAATAGTGAAAGACAGGAAGAATGGATTTAAAAAATAAATATTTAGTGCTTCTGTGAACGAACAATGATTTATAACATGATGGATGGGTTGGATATTGGAAGTGGAACCAACATGACGTTAATCAAAACATTATACCATAATCCATTTTTATGATAATTACTCTAATAAACACAATATATGAAAACATTTGATAGAACATTTGATTATTTTATAAAAATAAAAATACATTCAAAAACCCTACCATTCTAAAAAACCCAAATATATAAAAAACACCAATCATTTTCTTTTTGAAGAAAAGAAATTTTCAAAATTCACCATTAAAATTATATAAGAAAAATGAAATAAACTTAAAATAATATGAAGAAAACACAACAAGGCACCATAGAATCAATGTAATATTTGAATGAAACCACATACCATGGTTCCACGAAAGCAAATAAGACTATGGAATTTGATAAAATGAATTATGGTAATCCCCTATAATTCAATAAACTATCAGTAAGTATTATGGGTAACTAAATATCACATAATATGGTATTTTCCTTGAATGTAAAAAATACGCCAGAAAAATTGTTGGCGATTTTGTGTCCAAATCGAAACAAAAACTATACATCTTTCCCACATTTTCATAATCATCCCCCCCAACCTTGGTATCAAATTACAGGGGGTAATAGAACTTGTCTACATTGAACTACTATAGAATAAATATGGACCTTTATCTTAGTTCCAAGGTTTCCCATAAATGTTTAAAAAGTTGATATGTGAAAATAATTAGTCATTAGATTAACATATCAATGAAAAATAATATCACATATATAATTATCATATCAACACTAATGTCATTTATAACCCTTTTTCAAATAAACAACATCACAATTTCTAATAAACTACATCCCCCTTAGGGACCACAATACATATCAAGTATAAAAAAATTAACAGGGCCATCAAAGCGTCCCATCTTCAATATGAAAACTCTCTTATAACACTCCAAATGAGCCTTTGACAAAATGAACTCACAATTTCAATCTATTCCCACTGTTTAAGATCCCAAATTTAAATTTTCCACTAAAAAGAAACCATGGTAAACCCAATATGAAACAATTTGAAGTGTAAACGTATTAATTTTAAAGAGTTTTCTAAATCCACCCATTTTCGTAATTTCAAAAAAATCCATGAATGCCACACATTTTCTATTGCATTGACCAAAATGAGTTTAAACTATTTAGAAGATAAATTTCATTTAGTAAAATCATTTTAAACATTTTTACAGACACTTTCCATTTGAAAGATATCTGTAGAAACTATAAAATAATTAAAATTTGATTATACTTAGTGATAAAAACTGTAAAAATATGATGAAAAGCATCTGAACGGTTACGTATAGATTTAATTTTAGAAAAATGTAATCATAAAACAAATATAATTAAATGACATGTAAATTACAAGAATTATACCAAAACCCCTACCTATATCAAGTATAAATAAAGATATAGAAATTATCCATCAAGGGTGAAGCTCAATAAATCAAATAATATACTCTATAATTCAAAAATACCCAAAAACCCCAAATTAGAACCATTACAAAACTCTATTCTCATCCACATAGCCTCTATTGTTAATAGGGATATACATACCCTGAATGAATGGGTGTATGGATGATTATAGATGATGATAATGAAGAAAAGATCGATTGATCTAAAGAATCCACATAAGAGTTGTAAGTCAACCATATAGATACACTTATGAAAAAAATGATGAACAAAGCTTTCAAAACGAGTTTATAGGACACAAGATTGATGATTGAAATGTATAGTTTCTATGAAAGAGAGAATGAGTTGTTGCTGCCCAAATGAAAAACAATAGAATAACCTGAAACGTGACTTCATAAATTTTTTAAAATATTTATCACATCGTTTATTTTATAACTGACGTGATAAATGGGTTTTTTTTAACTTTTATCATTTTAGTTATTTTATAAAATATTTGATAAAATGATTTATAACATTGGTAATTATATAAACAACATGATAATGAAATTATGTTAGCTTTATCACATCTATTATATAATAACTGGCATTATAAATTGGATTTATCACATCAGTTCTAGTGTGGTGAACTCCCATGTCCATCTTAATAGCATGAGTTCACTCACAATTCAATAATTGTACTCATAGTGCACTCTCATGGCCATATTAGTTGTAATGGTTCATTCCAAATACCATATTATACTATCTCATCAAATATTAATCTTTACCCAATGCATTGGAGGGAGATATCGGTCCCAATAATATCATATTGAACGTGTAGATACCTATTCCCAAAAATAATAAACAATCATACCACAACCCATGAAATGAAATGGGTATCATAAACTTGTAATCATATCAAAACCTATGTAAAATGATACAGGTTTCACAATATCATGATCATAATCCTAACCCTTGAAAAGAAGTTATGTTGAAAAGCATATAATATGTGAAAGAAAAATGGGATTCATAAGAATCATTCCATCAAAACATAAACCATTCAAGAAATAATATGAATGAAACCTATAGATTATTTCTTAGAAGGTCATTTCTAACATCAACTGATTTCATATTAGAAGGAAAATAATTTGAAAGGATAATGTGAAAATAATTCTTGAGAAAAATATGCTTTCTTCTATTAAAATAATTCTCTAAAACATAAAACCTTGTTAAGATAATTTCAATATAAAATACTTTGAAGTCATAGAAAGAAGTCTTGGAAAAAAATTGAAAACAATTTCCTTGCAATCCATATAAAATAAGTTTGAAAACATTTTAAATATCATTTTCCTTTAAAATTTGTTAAAGCAGATTGAAAAAATTTTGAAAATCATTTCCCTTAAAATACTTTTCAAATTATAAATTAGTATATAAATAATTTTGAAATCATTTTTCTTTCGAAACTTATAATAGAATATTTAAAAAATTTGGAAACAATATTCCGTGAAACATTATAAAATATGCATGAAAACCATTCGATGCTCATTTCATTAAAAATCTCTTTTAAAATTTTTTGTTAAAAAATTATCCTTTAAAAATGAAAATAAATCTTCAAATGATAGATGTTGGATTAATACATACATGTCGAAAAATATAAAAAGAATATTCCTTTTTCACGGTAAAAAAGCTTGAAAATTTTCTCATTTATAAAGTGATAAGGATAGTCCATTGAAAACAATGGAAAAATAAAAAAGGGTAAAAAATAATTTTTATTATCATAAAATAATAGTGTAATATATCGTTAAACCCTTTTTAGAAGAAATTATTTTAATGGAATACAAATTTCTAATCGAAGAGAACGTAATGTCATGATTTCTTAAGAAAATATTATTAACTATGTTATTCAATATAGAGTTGAATAAATGATACAAATAAATGAGTAAATAATTAATAAATATAGGAGAATAAAATAGTTAAATGTTCTTGGGAGATCATTCAGATGATTTCATCAAAGGAATCATAAAGAAAATTAACCTATAAAATTGATAAGATTGACTCAATAATCTCCTATGACATGGTAAATTTGGATCTTACTCTCCATGTTAGAAAATGAGAATAAATAATTCATAGAATATCATTAAAATAAAAAAAATTGGTGATTTAACAAGTAAAATGTAATTATATACACCTCTAAATATAATTTTGGCCCACAATAAAACAAGAGCCTCAAAGAAACAAATTGGGAAAAAACTATTCCAATGAGTTGGACAATAATGAAACATAAACCCCACAAAAGAAATATAATTAAAGGGTTGTGGGAATAACCAAAACTAAAATAATAAGAAACATAAAATACAATCATATCCCTTAGATACACCACACATAAGAAAATAGTTTCTAACATATCATGTATCTCCTAAGAATAAAAATTGAGATAAAATCCCCTTACTATGTGTCTTGACTCTCATCGTACTCCTTCAACCCTCCTGTATAATAAATTTAAATATTTTATAAATTTATTTCACAAAAATATTATTATATATAATACCATATATGGTTTTATTTTGCCTAATATTCCCATTTGTTAACCGTTATATGTTATGGTTTCACTTCAGATAACATTCTCTTTGTTCTTCCTATGTGTCCTAATTAGATACATCGTTGGTACATATACTTATATCATTATTACAGAATGAAAACCATGATATAAATATCATCTATACACAGAATATTAAAATTATAATAACTTATAGAATATAGATGTACTAAATGGAAAACATCATTCATGGAGACTGTAACTCGTACATACACTTGAACATTGTTTCTGTTTTTATTGTCGTATGGAAAGAATGGAAAACATTACATATATGTATATATGTATATAATATAATCATAGTAGAATTATATTTTTATAGATATCATATATTTTCACAAAAACCCGTTATTAATACATTCCATTTATTGTGTGAATGAATCACATAACTTTGACAGGGGTAGTCCATACTTCCTCGAACATAATAATCATATTCACATAAAAAGGAAAGTAAAAGGATATGTGTTGTAAAAGAAATACAGAATCATAAATACATAAAAAAATATAACATATATTATATATTAATATAGTTTCAATCATAATTTCCACCATAAGAGGTGGTAAGGGAAATATAGGAATCATTTTTTTGTGAGGTGAAAGTTCAATCTACACATAAATGGTATATTTGTTACCCATTAGTTTGATGTGTGGGTAATTTTAGATCGAAACCATAGATTAAAAACATCCTAGAATATTGAGGATACCAGTTTTTTATAAAATCATTAAATAAAGAGACTGTTCGGGTATAGAAGGAAAATAAATGAAAGGAGCATGAGAGAAGGTGTTACCTTTGAATCATGTTACTAATTTGGAATAGTTCCAAAAGGATTCCTAGGAATAATTTATGCCAAGATAGAGGATTAAAGGAGTAAGGGATGGATTTTTTGTGAATTTTATTGGTCATATATTGGCCGACCCTAAGTGTATTGAGAGATTCTAATAAGTGGGATAGGTTGATTCCTTTTATAGGGAAGGGAGAGGATAGAATTTCCATTTTTTAAAACAAGTTAGTTATTCCCAAATTTTTACATAATAAAAGACATAAAAACCCATAAAAATACATAATGGATGGTTTATTTCTAATTAATGGACATAAAATGGGTGTTAGACATGTTTATTGGTCGTTTGGGGTCTTAAAATTATGGTTTGGTCTTTATTTAAGAGTAATTTTACCTTATGAAAAGTAATTAGTTTTGATTACATTAACTAATCATTTTGGTGAAAAACTATGTTCAACATATTAGAAATTTTAAATTTTTCTCATTCCAAAAATTTAATCAATTATTCCAAATTCCCATCATAGGAGTTTTGAAAATTAATATAAAATTAATCCCACTGACAGGATAACACTAAGTATTTTTAAAGTAAACAAATTATGCAAATTTTGATTATATAATATCTAATTTTATTTTCAAATTTTTTCAAACAAACTAAATTGGATTAATTGAAAAAAATATTATCTAATTAAACTTTTAATCCATATTAAAATATAATTTTAATTTTTAAATAAATTATATGAAAAACCATTTTTAAATTAAAATCTAGTATTTTGAACTACTCATTAAAAAAATGAAACTAGACAAAAAAATACCCAACAAATTATCCTAAAATACATTTTATGTTTTGATAAAACATATAAATTTTATTTTAACAAATTAAATTAATGAATGTTCCCACAAATAAATTTAAAATGGTTTATCCATTGAAGGGCATAAAAAATACCTTTATAAAAAATATAGGTTTTTTGAATAAAATTGTGTTTTTTATATTATTATGTAAGTTCAATATATTATATAAATACGAAAAATATTTTATTGAACATAAAAAATATATATTAAATTAAAAACATGGAAATTTTTTAATTAATTTAATTTATTAGCATAAAACGGCTCTAGGAGAAAACAAATATTAATATTTTCCTTTATGTTAAATAAATTTTGATATTTATTTTTAATTAATTGATAACCTAGGAATTCATCAATTATTTTTGAAAACCATATATAATAAAAAATTATTTAACACTTTTATTAACCATAGATTTTTCTCCTATGTTATATCTTATTATATAAAATAATAATATTTTAATAATATATTATTGTTTTTTAAAACTCATTCATGCATGTCACACATGCCATTTTGGAAAGACATTGCTTCATGTAATTCTAGATAAATTCGATGTTTTCTATAAATCAAGGTAAAATTTATTTTTTTGTAGTGAACAATTATCTTGGAATTGCATATAACAAAATATAAACATAGTGATTTAATATAAAATTAACCATTTTTAGTTTTATGTGAAATATAAAATATTGCAAAGGTTATATTAATTTGGAGAAAAATAATTCAAAAAATATCAGACTGTTACATAGGGTGACTGGGATACGATAAATGGTTCAGTTAGAGTCCAACCCGACAGGCATTTGAGCAAGTTGACCCATCAAACACCTTGGTAGCTAATAGAGACAAAAACCATATGTGGGGCGTACCACAATGGAAAATAAGAAACCCAAAGGTTCCACCAATATATATATATAAATATTTATATATAACTTAACTAAATTATTTCCACCACCCAAATGGTGGTACTCTATTTTCAATGCCCCCGTTATTAAGGTATTGAAATTTTAGGAATTTGAGACACCAACACTATAACCTGTATATTGTTTTTTTATGTGAGTCTCACCCCCACCTCAGTATATTACTCGTTTTTCTTATTTAACATTCTAAAACCTACTCAATTAGAATGCCCAACACATCGTGTTCCCCCAATCAACATCAATCTAAGTAAAAATCATGTTATGTGACATTTATGTTATAGATGATGCCTGAAGTGTTTCCTTTGATGCCCAGTAGCACACCGCTAATCTTTAACTCATTGATTCTTTGGAATCATCTATATCCTCCAACACCATTCCAATTATCTTCTTCAAACAAACTGAATAGAATGTAGAACCTATTTACACATTGTCTTGTGGATTCATAATGTTTTACTTATGTGATGATTTTTTTCATTTGTATCTCTGACACACCACCACCATGTAATGGAATTGATTTTAGAACACATAGGTAGATAATAATGAAAGAAAAGTGAGACCAGGTATTTCTTATGTCTTTGCAACACACCAATTCTTTATAAGTGCATTCAAGTCAAGTCACATAGGAAGATAATAATGAAGAATATCCTTACAAGCATTTTTAATTCTTTCTATGGATTCCTAGCTGGAATAACATGGTCACCACCTTCCATTGTCCCATGGTTATAACATACATATTTTTAATTTATATACATATATATGTTATTGATTTTAAAAACACAAAATAATGTAATTGAATGGATATCTATGTTCTAATGATGAAGACATGATTATAAGAATTCATATCGAAGTGTTATCAGAGCTATTAGGACTATTGTAATTTACTCTACTATAAGTAAATTTAAAAATAATTATACTTTGGTTTAATTCAAAAACTAATCCCTTTGATACTAATTTTTTGTTATATTTACATTTAATAATGATAAATAATGGGATTTTTAGGTTTTAGTTATATTTTAAAATCATGACCTCATCAACATTGTTGGTGAACTCTCATTTAAAACATGATGATCTCATGTTGAAAGAACTAATCAACAAATAAAATTGAATCGTTACCTTGTTTGATTTATTGATACAATCATTTTCAACACTTTTAAGGAAGTTGTTTCTTGAACAAACCTATTTTGGATACCTCTAGACTATCCATACATTGTTAATATGTCATTGGGTGATTGATATTATACCTCTAAGTTCTAAAACCAAGAAAGGAAGAAAATATATGACATTTTCCCAACCATGGTATCACTATTTTCTTCATCAGGAAACGAGAACTCAAATTAGGGTGAGAAAATATTCCTCTACTGTCCCAAAATGTTTTCAGATATCTTTCAAGTGGAAAGAATTCCATTGGATAAAGTTGAAACCCAAATTGGGATATTTGTTTCTATATAGGTTTTTTTATTATTAAAATTTTACAGTGGTTCTATAATTAATAATAATTCCAAAATTAATCCAAATTAAACATGTAATACTTCTCTAACCTACAATAAATAACATACATATGTTATTATTTACATATATCACATAAACCATGTTTTGTGATAATATATGAGCTATTATATGAATATTTCACTCCAAATATATATTTAATTAAACATTACTAATATAATCCTTCCTAAAATATTTTCTATTTTGTCAACATAATGTAACCATAATGGAGTGAAGAAATAAATTCAATTGAATTTGACTATCATAAGAATGTTCTTTGTTTGTGACAATGTTAGATCTAATATACATAATAATGAATACTCCACAAAGACTAGAAGATAATTATATAAACTCATAAAGGACCCTATGGAGATAGGGCATGGTCATAGAAATTAAAACCTCTAAAAAAACATATTATGCATAATATAATATCTTTTGTATGAAATTACTAGTCAATCATAATTCATAACACGGTTCAACTTCCTAAATTAATTTATTTAATCATAAACAAACTTAACTGCTTCACCATCTTTTACCATGTCGATGGATTTGTCGATTGTACTACCATATTGGAATATTTTCCAAAGATATATCGTTATTTATAGAAGAAGAAAATTCATTCCATGACCATCTAATCAAAATCATATCATGAGTAATGCACTTGTGCAATATAACTCTCCCCAACATATATATCTATATGGTCGTCTATATTTAATGTACAGAATTAAATGTCACACGCTAATAATGATCTTAATTTAGGTAACTGATACTTGTTCTTAGGTATAGATATTACAATTTAAACCTATTATAAGTTGTGTTTCCATTGGAATTTGAGTCTTCATGATCTCATAAACTTGAGAGAAAAAAGAGTGAACATCATGATATGATGTATCCATGAATATGATCCCAATACATATAATAGTATTTATTTATTTGTCTCCAATATAAATGATGTATCTACACTATATGATAAATAATTAATATTCCATTCATAATATTTTGATGTTATCCTTATATCTTAGGAACTATAATAACATTTCAATACAACATCTAATCTAATGAATTAATCAATTATATTAGACATGTATAAGTACTCTTACTATCATGGTAAGAGTAAACACTTTTATATGTCAAGATCTATACATGATACTGTAATAAAAGTACTTATAGGATTTGGGCCACATGCACTAACTCACAAAATCATCTATGCATCAAATCATTTAATCTCCTTAATTATTCTTTTGGTAATCATAGTTTGATGAATTTATTGATATTTACTCAGAACTGGTGAATCCATATTGATTCAATATATTATTACTAGAAATAAAGAATTTTTATTCTTGAGGAAGTGGGTATCAAGCAGTCATTTTAAGTATGGATGTTTTCATATTCGTTTTTTGTATGTGAAATTATGTTTTTTTTTGGAAATTATGCCTTCTTGTACTTCTCAAATTAATTATCTAATGAATTGAGGTGCTAAATTAGAATATTTGGACCTCTCCACATGCATTTAGGGCTCTATCAGTTTATATAGATAAGTAATTTGGACTCTGTGTAATGTTTTTAAACCATTAATAATTTAATGGATATCAAAGTCATGACTCAATGAGTTTCATGCACTCAATTATATACTAATGGGTTTTCAATGATGTCTATAATTTATCCTATAATTATGGGAAATAAATTAAATAATTTAATGTTTCAATATTATTTGATATTTAATTATTTAATCTTTTAATAATATTTCTATAAATGATGAACTCATGATTATAAAATTGATTATTTGGTTATCATATTTATATACGGTTAGGGGGACTTAGAAATAGTCCTTTAGACCAACTGTGGCCATTATTATTATAGGGTTTTAGGACCCTAGATAAAGTTTTTTAGACCTGGTGTAACCATGATTATTTTATGGTTGGTAACATCATATATAGATCCTTCGATCTGGTGAGCTAGTTATTATATTATGTTTTTCAAAACTTGGGTGTATTTCCATGAATATCATGTCCCCATTATCATTTTATGGTTGGGGACCATAGATATAGCTACATGGATCTGGTGTTCCCCTCACTATGTATGGTGGGGGACCTTGGATAGAGTTCGTTGGATCTGGTGTATCAATTAATGTATACA
The DNA here is from genome assembly GCA_963277665.1 of Viscum album. Taxonomy (NCBI): domain Eukaryota; kingdom Viridiplantae; phylum Streptophyta; class Magnoliopsida; order Santalales; family Viscaceae; genus Viscum; species Viscum album. The sequence continues at coordinate 662,855,832 of OY728143.1, read as the reverse complement.
GTTGAGGGACCTTGGTCATAGTTCCTTGGATCTGTTGTTCCAATTATATACATATGATTGGTTTACCTTGGACATAGTTCCATTTATTTTTATCCATATATTATAATAAATGATTATGGTACTATGGTTAGAGACATTTTGCACTGGAAAAAAATGTATGGTTGACCCGAGCTACCACCCTAGACCTGAGGGATAACTATTTATTTAATATATAATTTATATATTATACATTTATCTTCATGGGTAGATCATTATATACATTTACATGAATAGGGTGTGCTTTAGACACCATTGGTGGGGGAATAATATGTTATTCTCACACCCTTATTAGGTTATCGATGCTACCTAAGTAGACATCATCATTATAAGTCAACATAAGTGAAATTCCCCTATTATAGATTGCGGATATGGTATGCTAGGATTGGAGAATTTATGGTGGGACATGGAATAGAATCAAACCCAATTTGAGTTTTTTTATTTTTTTTATTTTTTAAGGATATTATATAAATTTCATTTGATTTGGTCATGTTTACATGATTGGGATTATTTGGAACTTGTCTTTATTTATAGTTGTTATGGTATGTTATGGATGATATTGTTATGATTTCCACTATTATAGCTACTCTGACTGTAGCTTATAGTCTATGCATGATATCCTTTTAGACCGTCGTTGCTACTTGGATGCCTCTAGAATACATGGAGGCATGTCTATGATCATGTAGGGACTCAATTTTGTTAAATATGAGTGAAACAAGCTATTGAAGTTAAAGGTGGGTCCATTATTTCCCTCAAATATGTTGGATTATGTTTTATACCACTTGATATGATATGTATAGCACTGGGGAGCGAACTAAACCCACTATAGGAATATATCCAAAAACAAATATGAGAATAGAGAGTGAACCAAATCCATAATATGACTTTTTCCACTATTTTCTGATGGTATCAAAAGTTATACCTAATATAATTAATGATTTTTATGCATATAAATATTCTACACTCTTATGTTATTTAACAAACGGAAGTTTGTTTCCCAATGATCATGATTGTTGTCTCAGGTTTCCAAACACCTATGAATCAACTATTGTGTTATGTTGAAATCCATAAACCCTGACTCTTGTTTTCTAATAAAAGTTTTATTGGGTATTATTAACATATGTTTTAACCGTGTATCATTATTATGTTTAGATAAGAAAATGATTATGTTAAAGTAACTTATGATTTTCAATTGATATCTCTTATATTTACCCTGTCAATATATTATAGCTCATCCTTTAGTAATCTCTCATTTCCAAGGTTATTAATGATAATATCATATATGATATGTTTAAAGGGAATCATGTGAGAAGGATATTTGATTGATATTTTTTGATGTTTTCATATAAGTTGTTTATTTATTTTATCCTTAAATTCACTAAACCTTTTAGTTATAGGGTGTGATTTATTAAGATATAAAATAAATATTCATGTAACATGATTAAATATGAATATATATTTTTCACAGGTGGACATTGTGGGTATCAAAAAAGGGATTAATTATTTTTGGGGTTTATATTACGAATAAAATGAGTATATAAACTAAAAATAAATATTATTAACCAATGTGATACGGGATGAACCTAAAATGACTTAAGATGAAATGAATGTCCCATTATTTTGGACATTATAAAATTGATTTATTCATAATATTAAATCTTACTCTAATTATTGACTAATTATGCTCACAATATATTTTTCGTATTTCTAAAATGAATTTATTTAGAAGGAATATAGTTAACAATGAATGTGAGGAAAAATACAGTGATTGTCCTACTGAAAATCCAACTGTGATGAGAGCTAGTTTAAAAACATGCATAGACATGATTACCCAATTATAAAAATCAATGAATAATAACATTAAACACTTCAAACTGCTTAATGTTCCATGGAAGAAAAAACACTACACTATGCCTTTAATGGGGAAATGTCAACCATTATTTAGTGGGTCATCCAATCCAATAGTTGGTTAATAATTGATCAACATAATATAAAATATAATTTCCATTATTCTATGATCAATGTATTAAAATTTTGTTTTGTCTATTTATAATATTGATATTCAGGCTAATAAATATTGAACAATCATGAAGAATTCAATGACCAATGAATAAATCTGCCCCATGGAATGGGTGGAGGAACTGGAGCTGAAATAAATGGGGTGATGAATCTATTATCACCCATGTGGAAAATTTTAAAAGACTAGAAAGGTAAACATTTTTTAATCATTGAACATGAATGAAAAATTTATAGTTTAATAATGTTATTAAAATAAATTTTCCATGAAATGTATTCTATAAGTGACTTCAGTATATATAAAGTGATTTTTTAATGTGATTCCATGGTGAGAATGTAACATGTAAAATCATGTTATTATAATGTTCTTGAGGATAAGAAGTGCAAAATTTCAATTTAGAGAAACACTAATGTTAAATCCCATATAGAAATAAAAAGCAACATCATACATGCCAAAACATTCCATATAAAACATGTATGAAATTTATTTATTGGTTTAGGTAAGTAATTCTTGTTTGGAAGAGATATCCATCATGAAAATGATTTTCTATGATAAATGAATTGTGAAAGAAAAGAAATAGATGTAAATAGATATCATCCTAATACACCACCGACACTCCAACACATCAATTGTAAAGTGTATGAACAATACACCAACATTTAAACCAATAAAATGGTTAATTATGAAAATAAACGCCAACATATTTTAATATTTGGGAGCAATTTAAAGCCTATGAATTTAAAATTACTCATGTGGGTTTAAAAAACAATATGATGAAATCTACAACAATCATCCCCTATAAAACTAAAAATATCATTTTTAATTTTCTATCTACCAACTCATTCTAATATATAATTTTTTATAAAATAATTAAATTCTAAACATAATTGATAGATGATGAATAATCAACGAAAACATGTTGTGGTGAAATTATTATATCCCAATTCCAAATATCCTATATAGTAGTTTTTTTTGGAATATTATTCATGAAAGCCATATTTTTCTCCCATTATTGGAATTTGATGTTATTTTTGTTTTAGTTTTGATCTCTTCACACAAAGTCCATATAAATTTTCAAGATATAGAAATCACATTTCATATCCCAAAACATTTTATGATCATCTATCGAGGAAAATATGACAACAAACACCCTATTAAAATTACTTCCATTGTATTTTTATGACTACCCTATCATTAATGGTATTTAACCCATATTATTGTGTAAATATTGATACTGATGATGTTTATATGATGTAAGAATATGAAAATGTATTTTTATAATTATCTCAAGGTGTTTCTGAAAATATTAAGGTAGATTTTTTAATATAACTTATAGTGTTATGCCAAAATAATATACTTTTTACACAATGGAAATAATTGTATTTTAGAATATAAGAAGCAACTTAAAGAGAATCATGATAAGGTTTAGATATATATACATGTACATCGGGTACACTAATCCTCATTGTAAATATGAAAAATAGATCAATGCATTTCCACATTTATTAACATGAAATTAACAAAATCATGTCCAATAACATGATTCATTTATCCTATATTAATAAATTATTTGATCAAATACATGGGGATCAATAATACATAATTATTGGCCTTCTATTTTGATATTATCTATAATGGGTGAAAAGAGATAATATACCCGAAAATTGTTTTTTTATAATATATGTTGATAATGAATTCATAGTTATTCCATTCAGACTCACAAATTCCCCTAATATATCTTTTAATATTATGAATATAGTCTTAAAATATTTCCTTAATTTATTTTTTTATAGTCTTTGTGGATACTATTTTTACATATTACATGATAAAAGAATATCAGTAATATCATTTATGGATTTTTATATGAAATTTAATGAAGGATAAATTCTATGAAATACATTTCAGTTGTCAATTTGTGCTACATAATGAATCTTTAGTGGGTCAATAAAAGAATTGAAGGTATACCTATAGATACATCCAAGGTATTACTGAATTAAAAATAGCCAATACCTAATGATGTAACTACGATCCTTATTTTTCATGGATTGGATGGATATTATTGTTTCATTGTGTCAAATTTATCATTACAATCAAATCCTATAACTATGTTAATATAGAAGGGTGTAGAGTTCCTTTGTATACAATTATAATAAAATTTTCATAAATATGAAAAAAACCTCTATCACTACACCTATACTCAATTTACCCTATAGTAATAAAGGGTTTGAAATACATAGTGATGAATCAAATAAAAAAATGTGATGATTCTCTATGTAGATATTCATTGGGGTTGATTATTCCAATTTTTAATTACTTATTTATGGAAAAATTATCATATACATGATCTAGAACTATAAGTGGTAATATTTTCATTGAATATGTAGATTAATTATCATTATAGTGAAAATTCATAAATATATACTAATTACAGGAGTTTAAAATATATATTCACACAAAATGAACTGTAAATTCACCAAAGGAGATTGGTTTAGTTGATAAAATACAATGACATATCAAAATATTTTAGAACTAGGAAGGAAACAAGGTGGTTGGTGCTCTAAAGTTTAAGGATCATTCTTCAATATCCATGAAAACAATTAAAGGACACAAATAATTATGTATCTATAATGTATGAAGCATTAAATTTTTATGGAGTTGTTGAAATAATATCTCTCAAAAAATATAGCTCATGTTTATATCTATATAATTATTAACGAGGCAAAGATGAAGGTCATTGAGAAACAAAATAAAGATGTGAACATTTTGGTGTTTAAATTTGATAACAATAGAATTATAATAGAGGTCTTATGAATCATAAATGGTGGAAAATTTTAAATAGGGATATTGAAGTGTGGGTATATTGATTCATGATATTCCAGTATGTTATGGGTGAATGATACAATTCTAATGGTTTATGAAACTATTTCTCATACCTATTTGATAATTGGAGAACATAACCATGTATTTCATTATAGGACATTCTCTAAATTATTAAGCCCATACTTCCATTTGGGTTGTATTTGATCTCCTTAAAAATTCCTCATTTTTAGTTTTTGTTGGATATGATCTATTTCTTACTAAAATTTCCTATATATACATAAAACAGGTGGTAAAGACACATGGTGTAGCACTCTCAATTTTATTTGATTGAGATTTAATGTTTACCTAGAAAGTCATCATTAGACATTGGATACAGAGTTGATCTTCATCACCCATATCAATGTAAAACTGATGGTCCATTTGAAAATATCATTCAAACTCAAGATGATATATTGATATCCTATAAAATATATTTAAAATAAGATAGTGATCAACACATTTCTTGGTAGAGTAATCATGTAACATTTTTTTCTATTATAGATTTCAAATTCTACAATAAGAGGCTCTATATAAGAATAGGTGAAAAAGAAAACTTTATTTGATGAAATTGTAAATCATTAATAGATGAGAATAGATATTTTTCAATAAATAGGATCGATGATTCAAACACTTCAACATCACGTGGGAATAATATATTATCATATTTTCCTTCCATTGAACCTCTCTTAGGTGAATGCTTTATTCCTTGAACCACTTTTTATGAAGTGCATACATGTTCCTTCATATATAATGAACAAAAATTCATCCTAAATGTAACATAACCTCTCTTTTTCGGAATAACTAGTAGAAATATTTGATAGTATAGATAAATTACTAAAACATTATACCACACACCTGGTTAAAGTTCTATATAGTAATAAAAATTTTCATGAATTATTATTGTGTAAAATATGCAATGAGGTATAAGTATCCACATTGTTTTTATCAAATTATTGATACTTTAGGGGTGGAACTATTTTAATTGTGTAAAAAGTAAAACACCATGTTTTTACAATGAATTTATTCTTTAAATACATTCTATATTGAATAACATGTTTCCCATAATGTACTAGAAAAAAAATCATGATATACATTATTTAGATAAAATATCGTAATACATGATTAAAATTAATAAATAATGAGAATTAAATACCAAAAAAATTATTGTGAAAATTAAAATTGGAATAAAATTTCAAATTTCTAAAAATTTCATGATCATAAATCCATTATCCCAATGGTTTTTTGTGAATATCATATCCCTGACTGAAACTATGAAAATAAGGCCAATAATTGAAAATATAATAGATATATAGATAAAGATATAAATAAATGGAATGAATAATACTAATAATGTATGTAATTATACAAATAAAAATGAAATTTTATCCATATATATACACACACATATATATGGTTGTAAAAAATATAATCTTTAGATATATAGTTGTGGAGAAATAGTCATTGTATATATAGTTATTGGTTATATCCAGTGGGTAATTTTTATAATTAAAAATAAATAATTTGGGAATTAATTAAAAAATAAATAGTTAATTTCAAATATTTTATTACAAAAAAATATTTTTTATGCAAAAAAATCATAGTAATGACATTATTATTTTTATTATTAAAATGGTTTTATTAATTTATAAAATTAATAAAAACATAATAATACAAATGTATACATAAAATTAAATATTAAAATTATGTTTGATTAATTTTATATGTAGTTATAATTATTTATTGTTGAAAAAAAAAGTTTCAAAGAATAATTTATTTATATATTATGTATTTTTATCTATGTAAATAGAACGGATCACCTTTTAGGGATGAATATAATTTTCCGTTTGAACTAAAAAAATATATTAACTCTTATTTAATTGAAAATTTATTTGAAATAGAAAGAGCACAAATTTTTTAAAATTTCATTTTTGTACGAAACCATTATATATATATATGATTTTATTATTTAATAAATCATTTTCTCTAATTTATAAGTTCACTTATTTTTAATATTGTCTTGAATTTAAATAATAACTTCAAAATTTGGTAAATATATCTGTTTAATTTTTTCCATAAAATTAATTTCCCAACATTAAAATGGGAAAACATGGTCAGGGTGAAACATGGTAAAAATAGATAAAACAGATTGGTAAAAACATAAAATATCATAAAAACTAAATTTAAATTTGTGTATAGGGGATAAATAAATCAAACCTTATGGTATATCCATTATCATCCACTTCTTAACCACATTCATTCTAAAATAAAAAAATTATAAATTATGGAATAAATAATTTCAAATATCATAGTGGATACTCACCTAAAAATGTCCCATTTGTAACTTGTCAACCCATTAATTTAACACTTCAATACATTTCCATTTTCAATATCCTATATAATTTTTATACATTTTATTATTTTTGAATAAATGATGAAATTTGATATTCTTCATTCAAAAGGAACAACTTTTAGAAGGAAAAATTTCATCATGTTTGTATCTATGTTTTTCAACAAATTTTTCATTTACCTTATCTTCTTCACTCCTTAAATATATCATTATACATGGTTACAATATTTTATTAATATCATTATTCTTTTGGAAAAATTGTATTAGAATTATATAACTCTAAAATCATACTCAATCACTATTATAGAATGTTCATATTTTGGTTTGTTCAACCACAAACATGAACTGTATTATAAAAAAATTATCATTTTTCTATGAATAAATATCAAGCCATTAATGATCTTAATATATGATATTATATAATAATATATGACATTAATATGGTTCTGAATAGATGACATATAAATTACTTATCAAAGTAAGTAACTCATTATTTTTAATGAATTCCCAAAAACAATTTCGTCATAGATTCCATTCCCATTAACCATACACATATTTTCCATAAAAATAACAAGGGAATACATGAATAATTAAAATATGGTGATTCCAATACTGTGAAATGGGTATAAATTAAATAATATTATTGATATCTATAGATTAAAATAACATTAATGATTAAAATAAGTGCAATGAATGGTTACAATTAAAGAGTAAAAAAGGAGATATATATGAATAAGATTCTAAAATATGTGATTAGGATTTTTATTTTTATTAAACATGAGATTAATGAAATTACATTGATGTTGGATGTATTGGTATGGGATTTCATTCCAATCACATTTAAATTCGTGATTATTATGATTAAATTTATATTTCAATAAATAGTAAATTTTCAATTACCATTTCAGTTAATATATTTTTAATAAATTATACAATTTAATTACGTAAAGATAAACCAACCATAACTAATATTTTCTATTGGGAATATTCTTCCTCCATGTCAAAATTATTTATTTATTTTATGTTTAACCGTATCACTTATACTATGATTTATTAGTGTTTTTTTAAATTTAATTTATGTTTTTTTAATTAATATTCCTTTATTATTTAAATTATGTTAGTTTTATAAAAAAAGTAAATTCATTAAAAAAACACTGAAAAAAATACTATTTTTAATTATTTCCAAATGAATGATTTTTTCCACTCACAAAACCATTTTTTTAATAATGTTTTCTCAATATTTATTAATATTTTATAATGAAATAACATTTTCAATTTTATTGAATTGTTTGATTATATAAAAAAAATAAAAATTAAATAATATTTCTTCTTGTTTTTAATGAATTTTTTTAATGATTATATAAAATAGTTTTCCATCTATATCATCAAGCATTAATTTTTCTTATACATCACTATGGATATTACCTTATTATAAAATCCAACTTATTTATTTGGATGTCTTATTATTAACTTATATTTTATTTTTCAGGAAATCCATTTTATATTAAAACTATTATTAATTTTTTTTGGAATTATTAACTTTTTCATCTTCATTTGGAAAACATATGTATGGAAGGTCATTTTTAAACTTGTGGGTCCATTATCGCACTCCATTTCATAGGGTAATGTTTTTTATCTCTAGAAAATATATATATAGGACTAGGGAGAGATCCTATTACATTGTGGGAATCTTTCCATTATGATTATAAGAATATGGAGTGAACCAAATCCAACATTAAAATATGTTGAAAATGTGATAAGGGTGTTAGTTTTTAGTTGAGATATATTGAATTATATTATTGACATTTGTTTGAGAGATATTATTATTTTATAAAACATATAGATGTAATGTGTTTATATATTGTGATTATAAAATAGGGTTTCCACTCTCAAATGACTCATGTTTTATGATATAAAAACATCTTTATGCTAGGAGTCATGCTTTATGATCTATGTTTCATTGGTTATGATATAATTATGTTATGACCTTGTATCTTGTTTTTATTGTTATACACAAATTCTTGGCTTATTTTCACTAATGATATCTAATTTATATGTCTTATGTTTACCATTAATGTGTATATCAGCTCACCATTTCATATGCTTTCATTCCCCATGTTATAAGTATAATATTATGTGTGATAAGACTAAAGGGTGTTAATAGAGAATAATATTTGTGGAAAATGTTCTATATGCTATAAATTAAGATATATATATATATAATCATTAAATAAATTATACCTTTACACCATAAGATGTAATTTATTATATGGTAAGATGAATATTATTGTAAAATGATGTAATATGTATGTATATTGTGCTCAAATCACCTAAAATATTTGAGTGCACTATGGTATGGTATAAAGTAGTATGTGAAAGAATTAGTCATGCAGTATTGAATTTTCCCATTTTTTTGTATTCGATTAAGTGCACAATATTCAACAATAATGGGATTTGACATCAATATTTGATTAAATATTAAAACTAATACTATTAACTCGAGTAATGTTTTATGATATTTGACTTCCACTTGATTTTATCAAATTCATTTATTAAAGATCCAAACAAGAGGCCTCTATAAATACCCACACATACATTATAAATATTGAAATTTTGGTCTGTATTATGTGAGTACATGTTTAAGTAACCGAGAACACATGTATGTAATTATATAAATAATATAATAATCTTTAAAACTCCCTCTTCATGTTTGGAATATTTGGGAGAAATAAAACGCAATTTTTTTAAAAGAAATAAATTATGGTTACATGAGATAAACAAGATAGACCCATTTAATATCATAATGTTTTTGGTATTTAAAATTAGTAAATAAAAAAATAACCCTTCCAATATTTCTATTCATAATCTCAATGTCATTTTTTTGGAAAATATTTAACATATCATGAAATAATAATTTTTGATATTTAACAGATGATTAAGTAAAACCTATTTCAATTTTATAATTACTTTATTATATTATATTAAATAAATATTAAAAATAAGTTATATTTAATAAGTAAAATATAAAAATTAATATAATTAATGAATTTCATCATCTTTGGATAATAAATTCGTTTGATCTCCCTCCAATAAATACATTATCAATGATCACTAACTAAACAAACCTTGCATATTTATATGAAAAATACACATCTGGCTCACATAATTACAAATCAAGAAGAACATTATATTGAATTATTATAAATATAATATGAATATTCATTGATTGAAAAATTTATATTGATTATATTATAAAAAATCAAAGTTTAAAGAATTTGATGATCTTATAGATCCAGTTAAAGTGAAACCCTCTAGGTTACATTATTAATGGTAATGATTCTAACTCACAAGCCAATAACAATATCAAGAAATACATCACAACTATTATATAGAAAGAAAACATTTAAAACAATTATAACCCTCCTATGAATGATAAAAATGAAATATAATCCTACGTACATGTCATATCTCATACAAAAATATTCATACATGTGTTATAATCCACTAATGATTGGTCTATCTTTATTTGACTTACCAAGGAAAAAATACATGGCCTCCATGGCAATGAAATTTAGGGATTCCATTTGTATATTAATAAAATGTCCAATGATATCATTTTCCCTAACTCAATATGGAAAATTATTTATTGGTTGCTCAATTAATGATATATAACTCTCAAAACACAATTAACTGGGGTTTTAAAAGAAAAATGGGTAAATGATTTCATCATGCATCTAAGTGATACATGAAATACATTAATAAAAATATCATCTTTATGACCATTTAATATGATAATTGAAATATATTTCCAACTATATAGAATATATAAAATTCTTATTGGTGTGTCTACCCTAAATATTTCCCCTTTTATAGATCACTATGTTTGAACATCATGATAAGATGTCCCAATGCATATGGGTCTCTAATACCTAATAGTCATAAATCATCAATGTCCTGTCATATTGATGTTAATTGACCATGAAAATAACATTATGAGTATTTTTAATGTATTTATATATACACATTTATCCAGAAAAACATTATTTAATTGATTCTATAAATATTCTAGGGAAAATATTACCAGCGGATCGTAGAAGACAAAAAAATTATATTATAAGAATAATGTAGTGACACGACCATAGAACGCTAAATTTCGGTGTCTGATACCATGATATTATAATGATTATAAGAAATTAATTCCCTAGGGATTGATGAGTTTAGTAATCTTGTTAAACTAGACATAAAAAAATTCTTGTATTAAAAATGAATACATAATTACAACACAACCTATTTCTTTCAAAGATAATTTTATATCATCTTGTGTATCCCATCATATATTTCATAATATATTTAATGCATTCCTTGGATAGATAAACAATGTGAGGGTGAGCTCAAGTACTCAGGAAGGGTAAAGTAAAAAAATAGTAATAATGAATCAATGAGAACAATCAATATGGAATAGTAATAATTGAACAAAAATCCCATGTAATCAATAAACTAAAAAGGATGTGTATAAACAACACGAAAAGGTAATATATGCAAACATATTCCATTTATATAACTATATAAGTAAAAAATAAACATTTCTAAGTAATAAACTGAATAACATTACATTTGAACAATGAAATGAAAATTAAATGTATCGATAGATATGTCGATGCAAAATATCATGCATGAATAATAACTGAATCTAAATGTGGTGAATCATTAATTATTAGAAGTCGTGTTTCCTAGGTATATGGAATCATTACTGAAAATAACTTTAAAAATAAGTTTTATCATATTGGGTAGAACCCCATCTAACATCAGAAACTAATTTTTTTCATGGTACCACTGATGCATTTAGGGGCTATCTATAACTGGTCTCCACTCATGTCTTACCTGTCCAAATAATTCCATACATTAATTAATAGAAATAAATAATATTCCATATACAATATCCATATTTGATTAAAGATACATATTTATAAATACATCCCTAAAGGGGGATACATCACGAAAATGGTTGTTGATGTTGATTAATGGAAATACCATTAAAAGATCTATAAAATTAATCTTGAAGAAAATTATATTTAATCATTACAATTTTTCACTTTCCACTTTAGAAGTTTGAATCATAATACCCATAAAGGAATAAAAATAAATGGATCATATAATATAATGATAATAAGAATATTCTTTGTATAACATGACAAGATAAGAAATGTATATAAAAATGATATACATTTTCAGAAATAAGTTGAAATCACATATCAATAATTAGGTAAATTCGATTTCTAATTATCGTAAGAAATTTAATATTTGAAGTGTAAAAACAATGTAATAATGGAATTTAATGTCAATAATATCCTTGAAAAAATCAATTAAAACCCATCCAATGAAAAAATAAGGATTACCTCAATACAACATGTCCCATGTGGTGTAAAAATAGAGGGTTGTTGTCATTAATGAATAGAAATTATATAAAAAGATATTTTAAAAACATTATTCATGAAAATATCTCTTTTTTTTAAAAAACCATATGTAAAAAAATTTCATTGAATATATTTGTTTTATAAAATTTTCATTAAAAAATATCATTTTTAACATGAAATGATACTTTAGTGAAATGATAGTAGGTAAAAATATACATGTCATATAAGATGAAAATAACATTCCATTTTATATTGTAAAATGGTTAGAAAAATGACTTATTAGGAAAGTGAAAACAATATTCTGTTAAAAATATTTGTAAAAGAAAAAAAGGGATAAATTATATTTAATAAATCATTTTTAAATACCATGACGAAGAAATTGGTCATGAAAAACCATAGGAGAAGAAAATTAAATAGTTTTTTGAATAGTGTTTATATAATTTTCTTTCAATGGGAATGAAATATCATTAAAATTATTCTTGAGGAAATTAATATTTAATCATTCCAAAGTACCACATAACACATTGAAACATTTTAAATCATAAATATCCTTAAAGAATAATAGAAAATAAAATATTAAATACCATGAAGAAAAATTATTAATTATATATATTATCAATAGGGTCTGTAGATACTCCCTAAAAAATAAGTAAGTGGTGAATATGAAATTTAGCTTGTCAATATTAAAATTGATATTAAATTCTCTTACCTTGCATATCCTTTTTGGTGAAATTCCATTAACATAATTTGTAAGTTTTTTAAACAAGTCACTAACAAAAAAAAGGACCATATTCATATTTATAATTTCATTTATGATCTTATTATAATATCTCTTTACCTATTTTTTTAGTAATTATTCATTATTTAATATATTTTGGGTGTTAATATCCTACATTGTGGAGTATGTTTTTGCTTGATTCTTGCTGTTCAAATTAATTAGATCATGGGTTCATCATCTCCAAACATTAAACAATTATCTCAATATAATATATATTTATTACATATGTATTTATAATAATTTAAAATGTTTTTAGATAGGAAAATAAATGAAATATTCATGTAAATGATAAGTCGTGTGTACTTATGAACACTAATTTCATTTATTTTTAGTATTAAATTTATAAAAAGAAAATTATATATATATGTATCTAATTATCCTAGTATTGTATCTATGTAATATATTTCACATATGTTTATTAAAGGAAAAACTAACGATATCATTTTTTGAGGTGGTAGTTCTTCATACACATAATCCGTAAGTTTGATACCCATTAGATGGAAGTGTGTGAAAGTGAATGTATAAAAATTACTATAAAAATAAATAAGTATATACAGGATATTTGTGTTATTATATATTCATGATATAATGATAATTTAAGGATTTTCAAAAAAGTGAACCAAAGATCTTGAAGAAGGATATTACCTCTTAATCAGGTAACCCATTTTTGGTTTGAACCAAAGAGATTCCTATGATAGATTTTTGAAAAATTTGAGCCTTATAAGATGATGGGAGGATTGAAAAAAAAATATTTGGGAATATCTTTTTCAATAAAAATTTTCTTGTGATGTGCCATTCAATGGGAGTCTTGAGGGTCTTTTTATAGAATATGAGGATATACACACTTGAAAATTTCAGAAAAGGGATTTCCACCAATGTGTTTACCACTCAAAGAAGATTCAATAAAAGAAGAAATTATATAAAAGTGGGTATATGATCGATATATTACCATCAAATTTATTTTTTAAAATTATCTAGGACATTTTCCCTTACATTTAATGTTTCTTCTCTTGTTAATCTTAGATTCATCGTAATCGTTATAATTAATATTAGTTAAATCCACTAATATTTTTGGTCAAAAACTAATTAGACCCTGTTAAAAAATATATATAATTTTAATTATGAAAATTAAATCCATTTTTACATATTATATTCACATACGATCTAAATATTAATTTAAATTTATTCTGGATGGAATGATGTCAATGTTGAATCCTAATGAGAAAATTTTCCAAACATTTGGAAAATTTTATATCCAATTTCTATGTGAAATTTATTATAATGAACTATATTTTATAATTTATAAAACATTAATCTTATTAAAATCTAAATATTATTTAAAATATTATTTTACCTTATAAATATATTGGATGAAAAATAGTTTTCAATTAAAATTCATTATTTTTTACTATCTATTAAAAAATGAAACTTCACAGGAAAATATAGAAATTAACCCGAACATAATTTTTATGATTAAATTTCAATTATTAAGTATATTTTTACTAAAAATATTGGAAAAAATTATACAAAATTTATTTCAAATATTCTCTCCATTAAAATGTGGTAAAAGTGTCATTCGAAAAATATTGGTTATTTATGGTTAATATTGGGATTGTTCTTATCTTATGTCTATAGAATATGTTCGATAAATTTAAAAAATATTTGATTTAGTATATAATATATATATCACAAATATCATTCAATAATTTTTGATAATTCAATTAATTTTGATAAAACGACTTTGTGATCATTAGAATAGTATTCTATAAAAATTGTCCCTTTATTTTCAATTTGTTCAAACATTCATTTCTGATTAATTTTTTACAAATTAATTAGTATTACATTTTTGTAACACATATCCTTTAATAATATAGTTAAAATTATTCATAACCACTAATTTAAGGGCCAAGTTTTGTCTTATTATATTAAATAAAAAAATTTTAATTATGCATTGTTGTTCGGTAAAACATGGTCTTGCTGATAAAACAAGCCATTTAAGAAACCCATTATTATGTGTTCCAAAGACTAATTGTGTTCTTTGTGTAGTTAAAGGTATAAAATATATCTACATTATTTAAAATATTAAATATATTATAAAATCTAGGGGTATAAAATTCCCTTGCACTTTGGGGTTTGTGTGTCATACATGATATAGAATACAATGTCCCTACTTTAGATTTTTGAGGTATTTCATTATAGACACCTTTATTAATTTTGTCCTAGTACTTTAAAATAAATACTAGATATGTGATTTTAGATATTTACTATGTTTTAAATCCTATATCATGATAAAGGGTCATTATAAATCCTCTAGAAAATAGAGACTGGGGATTACAAAGGTCACATGAAATATCATATAATTTAGTTTCTATGTAAGATATAATTAGTGGAAAGTAGATATACATATATGCAAAAAAACCAAAATATTTATTATGAGTGATTGAGGTCATAAATCACAAATATGTTAATTGAAAACATAATGTTTGGGGTGCACAAATCCACAAATTTTTTATGATTCAGAAGACCATCAATTCAATAGAAACTAAATTATTAGGACAACAATTTTTTAAGTTTGTTTTTATCATGTTCAAAAATTAAATTACTTCCTAAAAATATAAATAAATTTACTTAGATGAAAAGTTTAATGTTCCAATGAAAAATTTCAACTTTTGGTTATGCTTTTATAAAATTATAATTCATCCCCTAATTCATTTAATGGGTGTCAAAATAATTTCATTGATCCATTAATCCCTAAAATAAAAATTAAGCGAATCATTATGTCCAAAAAAGAGGGAAAAGTATTTACATTTTTCTATAATTATTCTCTGTATCCAATATGGTTAATTAATTAATTCCAAAAAAATTACACAATAGGTTCATTATTAAAATATATTCATCAAATTGATCAAATAAAAACAATGACCTATTAATCAGAACGTTAAATAGGTATGTGGTTGGCGTTAAAAACTTATCATCCATTGGTCATGGGTTCATATCCCATAGCCGTACTGGATTTGATTTTTTCACTGAAAATTCTAAATGTCCTTTTCTAAAACCATTATAATAAAAATTCTAAAATAAATAAGATATACATCCTTAAAATA
Source organism: Viscum album (assembly GCA_963277665.1). Lineage (NCBI taxonomy): Eukaryota > Viridiplantae > Streptophyta > Magnoliopsida > Santalales > Viscaceae > Viscum > Viscum album. The sequence goes on along the minus strand of OY728143.1, from coordinate 662,839,277 downwards.
AGGTAAATCACGGAATATGATTTTATCTAAGGATCAAAATACAACCCCCAAAACATAAATACATTATCTGATTTATTTTTCCATATTACCTTCTTTGAAAAAGAATTAATCTTATTGAGGATGGAATTTCATAAAACAAAAAACCATAGTTTGAGTATCAATTATCATATTGGGAAAATAATATTTTTATTTTTATGATGTCTAAATATTGACAATTTAATTTCAATCTAAGACACCCCAGATTTAAAATAATTTATTCATTGAAAAAATCCTTCATAGTGGTTTGTAAATAAAATGGGAATTATCTGAAGCATATCCCACTTGTGTTTCAAAACATGTGCACATTAAGGCCCATTATCAATTACCAGGTTACATCAAGTCAGGTCTAACACACCTTGCCATAATTTTTACTCTTGGTTACATTTGTTTCTAAACAACGCCCACTTGTAATATCCTTGTAGGGATTAATTTCTCCCAACCCCACTAAATATCTATCTAACCAAAACATTAGGATATTATTCTATACTTATCCTAAAATTCCACCATTTTTCTATGTTCTATATTCTTTTTTTTCCTAAATATAGTTCTCAAGTTTCCTATTAAACTTCCATTGATACCAACTGTAGTGACCAGACCCCATTAATCTTAGGGCCTATGTATACTACCATTTCGTTATCATTTATTATAGGTAAACTAATACTGAAATACCAAAGAGTTTATTAGTGTGGGTAAACCATATAAATACACATGAAACTTTTATGACAAATGAATATTCAAATTACAATTTTTTTTTCTTTTTAGGATAAATTTATTCCATCTAGAATATCCTTATATGTCATTATAAGTATACATCTAGGATTCCTATTAAAGTTAAAAACAAATTAAGTTGATCTCAAATGCTCAGTTTGTGTAATGGACAATAGAAGAAATAATTAATCAGTTAGAATAACCAGTATGAAATTATAATAACTAAACACACATTCCATGTAATTAATAAAATGAGGGAAATGCTTAATTATGGGAATACATGTTCCCTATGTACGTGGAACCATTTCCTTCAACACCATTAACAATATAGTTTGGAATATGGGGTAGAAACCCAGCTAATTTACCCTACTAATTCATCTCATGAGACTACCGATGCACTGATGGTATATCTATAACTAGGCCCCATCAGTGTCATACATATCTAATAAAATACCCATATCAAGTAATAGAAATTAATAATATTCCTTATCAAATATCCATATTTCATTAAATATATAGATTTATAAATGATACATTAGTGTATTATAAGTAACAATAAGGGTTTTTTATGTTAGTGATTAGAAATACCATTGAAATATCAATAAAAGTATTATTGAGTAAAATAATATTCAAACATTCCAATGTGTCCCAAACCATATTGGAACAAATGAATCATAATCCCTAAGAAGGAAAAAAATAAATCAATATTATAATATAAAGTCAATAAGGTGATTTGGGACATAACATGTTATGGTAAGAACTGTGTGTTAAAATTTTGTATGGTTTAATAAATAATCAAAATATTTATGTGGATAATTAGAGAAAATTAATGTTCTGATGATCATAGAAAATTTAATATCTGAAAGGGACTAAAAAGGAATAAAGAAAGTGAATCTCATAATTATACTTGAGAAAATTGATCAAAACCCATGTAGAAAAATAATTTGTATTATATTCAAACAACATATTCCATGTGGTGTAAAAATATAGTGTTGGTTTCATTGATGAATTGAAATACTATAAAAATATCATTAAAAAAATTCTTGAAGAAAATATCCATTTTTTTAAAACACATTTCATTGAAAATAACATTAGAAAACTTATTCCTCAAAAAGTAAACATTTATTCATGAAAAGAAAACTTCATGAAATGAAATATGGTAAATCTATACATACCACACAAGTTTAAAAAATACTCCTTTTTAATGGTATAAAGATTTTAAAAAAGCCTTTTTCGGAAAGAGACTATAATATTCCATTGAAAACATGGATTAAAGAAAAAAATTGTCAAAATTTCGTTAAATGTTTTTTTTGAAAAGGTTAAAAAAAAATTTTAAAAACTATCTAAAAAATTGTGCTTTAGTATGAAAATAGGTTCTCCAACTAATGAGAATATTGAATCTAGTTTTCGTAAAAACAGTTTCTAAATCATTTTGAGTACCAAAGAATTGGAAAATGGCACTAATACATGAAGAAGGTCATTAATAACAATATTATATGAAAATGGAAGTGTTTATTGAACAATTAACAAACAATTTCCTTGAATTTAAATGAAATATTATTAAAATTATTCTTAAGGAAAATAATCTTTAAACATTCCAAAGTGTCTTATACTGTGTTAAAACGTTTTAAATCATAAGACTGGTGAAGGAATAAAAATAAATTAATGTTTTAAATACTATTTATATAAAATTATGAATAATATAATATATCAAAATGGGAGATATACTCACCACATAAAATAATTAAGTGGTAAATGTAACATTTATCTTATAGATATAAAATAATAGATGAAAATCCATTACCATGCATTTCTTTTTTGGGTGAATGTAATTTAATATCTAATATAATATTTTTTAATAGGTAAATAAATTACCCCAAAACCATAAAAATAAATATAATTTCATATATAATCATATAATAATATATCATTATGTGTTTGTTAAAAATATTTCTTTCTTTTCTCTATTTCGGTAGTTAATTGCCTAGTTTGTTGAGTATATTTTGACTTATAACTTTTTTTTTCTTATTAATTAGATCATTGTTTCATCACATGAAAAATTTAAACAATTATTTATCTATAATATATATTATGTATATTTAAATTTATAATAATCGATAATTTTTTGATATAGGAAATGAAATGAACTATTCATGGAGACGGTAGGTCGTACGTACGCATGAACGGTACCTTCATTTTTTGTATCGTATTAAAAAAATTAAAATAAAATAAAATATATTTATATTAAAATTATAGTATAAATTATATTTCATATATGATACATAGTATTATTAAAAACAGGAACTATAAATTCCATGTATAGTGTGAACGAACCATATCGCTTTGAGGGGGCTGTGGTCCAGAATTCCACAAACGATGTTATCATATTCCCACAAAATGGATTTCATAAAATAATATTCCTAAAAATAATTTAAAATTAATAAATACATCATAAATATCATTTATTACATATATAAATATATTTTCTATCATAATTCCCAACCATGAGAGGATGAAAATGAAAAAAACAAATGATATCAATTTTTGGTGTGGTAGTATTTCGTACCCCTAAATAGTAAGTTCATTGCCCATTAGACGGAAGTGTGTGTATGTTCTGGTGAAAAAAATATACAAAAAAATATATTTATATTTAATATACATTATTATATAGTCATGTAATTAGGATAATAGACTTATTTTATAAAGAAAATAATACAAAGAGCATGGGGAAAGATGTTACCTTTTAATTGGGAACTCCTTTTGGTTTAAACCATAGGGGGTCCTTAGATGGGTTTCAGACCAAGTTGATGATTCCAATTTTATGGGGTCCTTAGGTAAAGATATTACAGAAGATCTTGGTTGATCCAAACTAGATTGAGTTCAATGAAGAATTGGGATGCTTGACTTTATTTTTAATGTGGGGGAGAAGTGCCACTCTTATAACTTTTGGAAAAGGGAATTCCAGTGATGATTTCCAAATTGAAATTGGATCAAAAAATGGAAAAAATTATATAAAAGGGTTTATAGGTTATAAATAATACCATAAAATGTTTTTTGGATAGTTTTATTGGTCATTTTGGCCATTGTGATTTTGGTTTAGTCCCTTGTTAATTTTAATTTCACTTTAATTGTTGTAATTAATTTTAATTTATTTCACTGAAATTTTCTTTGAAAATTTAATTTTGAAATATTATATATTATAAATTATTATGATTTCAAATATTGAAATCATTTTCCTAATTCCAATCATATAATTGGTAGAAAATAATTTATATTAAATCATTAAAACTGGACGAAAATATGGGTTTTTGAAGAAAAAAAGTCAAAAATTTTACTAAGTTTCTCTATAAAATTTCAATGTGAAACATTTTAAAATGAACTAAATTATATTAATTAAAAACAAATTGATCTTATTAGACATAATATACAATTTAAAATATCATTTATTTTTATAAATAAATTATAACAAGAGTAGTTTGGAATAAAATTTCAATATTTATCACTATTCAATAAAAAATAAAAAATCACACAGAAATAAAAAAAATCAACCTAGAGTGATTTTTATAATTTTATATTCCAAATATTATGTTTATTTTTACAAATAATATTTTTGTAATTACCATAAATTATATTTAAAATATGACCTTCATTAAAAGGTGGTAAATGTTCCTCTATAAAAATATTGGTTTTTATGTGTAATATAGGATTTATTCTTATCTTGTGTCTATATAATCTAGTTGATAAATGTAAAAAATATTTCACTAAATATATAACCATTATATCTAATTAATATCATTCACAAATTTTTAATAATTAAATTTATTCAGATAGAATTTCTTTATGAGCATAATAATATTTTTCCATAAAAATATTCCTTTTATTTTCTACAAGGTCTTATATTCATTTCTAATTAATTTGTAACCAATGAATTAGTTTTACATTTTTCTAAAAAATATATTTTCATTATTTAGTTAATACTATCCATAAATAATAATTAATCATCTTTGTTATGTTTAATTAAATTAAATAATATTATTTTCATAATATATTGTTGTTCGTTAAAACACATTCTTGTTTCTAGAAGAGGCCATTGAAGAAACTCATTGATGTATGATATGTTTCATAACTCATTATCATGTATTTTGAAATCTATAAAATATATTAATTCTATTTAAAATAGTAAATATATTATATATTATTTGGATATAATATACCTATATGTGCTTGGTGTTGTGTGTCATGCACACTATCGAATAAAATGTTCCTAATTTATATTTTTGGGGAGTGACAAATCAAATATGTACATTTAAAACATAATAAATTATTTCTAGAAAGTAATGGTATATTTTTAATATTGGTTCCTGTTAAAAAACCCAATATTTAAAATGGTAATTAACAACCACTTTTGACTTTATGAAAAGGTTCTGGATAGTAGTATTGAAAACCCGATGTATTGATAGTTAACATTGATATTATTTTTATGATTTAATAAAATAGATAATTTTGTATAGTATATTGATTTAGACTCATGTTTTATGTCCACTATATGATTAAATTATTTTTATAAGATAAATATTTTTTGGATACTTCAAATCTCTCTCATTTATAAGATTTTATATTTTTTGAAACACCTTTTCATATGGTTTATGTCCTTATATTACTATATAGACTATGATTAAATATTTATTACACTAAATAAAATTGAACTATTAGAATGTATCATTGAAATTATTACAAATAATGTAGTGTTTTGTTGTATCATTTAATACATATACCTAATTCCTAGAAACCAAAATTCTTTAGATAATACATTAAAATTACTATTGAATTACCATCAATGTTATGTGTGATTAAATTATATATAATGACTGTGTAATATAAATTTTGGGATTTTCCATATTTATAATGATGATTACCCATGGGAACAATGCATTTGATTTTAACCCTGATTAATTTAAAAAACCTAAATTAATAGTAATAAAAATGTGTTAATATTGTATGATTAAGTGATAATAATGAGATAGGGACCTATTTTATAATAACCTATATATAAAGAGGTATGAATGTCATTTTAATTTTATAAATTCATTGTTATTTTAAACAAATATGGATTTAAATGTTAATTGAATATTTTGGGATAAAAAATTGAGGAAATGTCATATATGGATGAAATCCTATAATAATCATATTTCTTAATTATATCAAATGCGGAGACCATAGAACATTGAGGGACCTCCTAGGGGGTAGGGGCCACTTCCCTCCACATTGACTTTTCATTGGGCTTTTATTTGAGTTCTATTGGGGTCCACACCCAAGTATATTTTAGGGGTGTGTTGGTATTTTTTGGCTTCTTTATTAATATATACTTTTATATAGTGAATTTATCTCCCTTTGTGTTTCATTTAACCCTCCATTCATTATTAATTAAATTTGGATTCCTCCTCTATAATTCTTTATAGTTTTCTCATTTAGAATTATGGTTCGCCAAAATTGATAAGGTTATTGAACAATAACCTATAATCAATTTTTTCTCTAACTATTTCATTTTATTTCATTATAAATCCAAATTGTTTTGGATTATCTCTAATATAACTATATTTATAAATTATTGTAAAATTAGATGAATATTTTTGACGAGTGGGATTTTACTTTTACATGGTAGGTGATAATTAAATTTTAATCTCCATTTAATATGTGTTTTATGTATTTTATTGTATGCATGTGTGAGGGTGTGTGAAAATGATCAAAAATTGAACAAACAACTCTATCATTGATTCTTGAGTGATGAGTATGGTCTATAATTCTATTGAAAGGTCCTCTAAACCTTATGCTTTGGTCACATTTTCTTGTAATTCCATGTCTCCTTTGGAAACTGGTAATATTTTTAGATATGTAAACATATGATAATCTACATTCTTATAACTTGTGAGGGTGAGCCTTTTTAGTCATCCTTGAGCATTATTTTAGGATGGTATGTTTAGGTATATATTATGGTAATAATGAATTTTCCTTCTCATGTGGTCTAGTAATACATAGTGGTCTATATGGATGAACCTCTTGATATATGGGGTTATTTTGGTACTTAATTTTCTCTATGGTGTGATAACTCTTTCAACTATATGGTTTATAATTATAGAAATACTTTTCACCCATTTATGTAATACATTGCTGACATATCCTTCTCTTTTTTATTTGGATTGGTGTAATATCATTTACCTTGATATATATAGAGAATAATATATTCTTAAACCTTTTTATGTAGTTTTAAATTAGATTTGTAGAAAATAATTCGAATAAAAGGTTACATCTATGAAATATCATTCATCCAGAGTTCAAGTAGGTCAGTGAAATCATATTCACCTTTTTAATGGATTGGTGATAGAGAGTACACTGTTGTTATATAGTTTATGGTTCATTTTTTAACTAAAATTGAGGTAATATAGCGATGTATCATTCACCATAGATATATGAATGTTTCAAATGTTTAAATTAGATTACATAGAATACTAGATTTACATTATATAGCTTGGATTAATTTTTTATAGTGACATATTGTTTTCCTTTAGGATTATTTTATTAATATTTTTTTATAATGAATTTATGTCTTATGGTTATATATTTTTCCCATAGATAATTATATTGGTGATGAATCATTCAACATAGGTATCAGTTAGTAATACCTCACTTATAATAGAATAGTGATATTATATTGATTTATCATTCACATGTGTATAATGATATCTTGAAAATTCATTCACCTTTTTTTTTATTATAGGGATACCTCAATATCCTTATGTTATTTCATTGAGTGATGAATTGTTCAAACAAAAACATATGTTATACTATTGTTTCATCATCCCATTTTTATAATGGACAATGTCTATTTTTTAACTTATACAGGTGTCCCAAAAGAACCTTGTAACATTATAATGATTATTATAAAATATATATAATTTCCTAGTTATATTGTGCATGAAGTCATTTATTTATAGATATATTTAGATATATTTTTTGTCGTGGGAAACTGAGTATATTTATCACACCCATTGTGTTATCAATAATATACATCATGATCAAGGAGTAAATATATAGCACCCAATATTTAATTAAGTAACCATTTCTGTATGAGTTATAAGTTTTTTAAGTGTTTGGGTGAAGATTGGGAGAGTTTGGAAAACTTTTGGAATGGTTTTTAAGATTTTAAAAAGCTTCTTGGTTTGAGAATAGTTAGTGGAAATAGTAAAAATCCAACATGAAATAGTATATAGTGAAACAGAAGCAATCTATCCAGGAACATGGTTAGGCTCATAGGTTGCCGAGGCTGTATGGAAAAGCAGGAAAACCCATGAAAATTAGGGAAGAGGGATTTTTCACTGTTGGCACACTGTTTTCCTAACCTTGTTGGAAAAATGTCAGAGGTTATCCTTGAGGTTTAGGCTAACATATAGTTATCACTTAGTTTACCTAATTCAGTGACTAACCATGAATGGTTTAAAAGTTAGATCTTAAGAAGTTGATCTCATTCATTTTCACCTATAAATCTATCTTTACTATTTTATCTCTTAAATAAAAATTTATTTCTCCCAAAGGAAGTGAGGTCTCTCCCCATAAAATCGGGAGTGATCCATAGGGTTTTCATGAAGTTTTCAATCCTGTTTACCTTGTTTACTCTTTATTCATGGTAATGTTTCATAGATATACTCATATTTCCACTCTTTGATTCTGAGATCTATTTGGCAATAGATGGATATAGATTTTTTTGTTCTTTGTTTTTGATATAATCCATTGTGTAGGTTGATTCACTCTTGACTAATTTTATTATAACATAAATATATTTTTTGAAATTGGTTAGACTTCATGAATTCGATTGTGTAATTGGTGTTCAAATCAAGGTATTTACCTTATTTATTGATTGTTTTTTAATTCACGGATTGGTGGAAATTGGTTGGGTAAAGTGATATGTTATCTTGCTTTTATAAGTTTGAAATTAAAATATAGATTTTTTATAATAATTAAAATTTCTTTTTAAGGTTTTCAATAAAGAAATTATTTTTATTAAATTGATTAAAATGGATGGATTGAAATGTCTTTGGAATATTCTGGTCGGTGTGAGTTCATTCTTTCGACGTGACCCAAAATAAGGGGCATGTACTATTACGATACAAAGGGATGTGACCCTATATAAGGGTAATGTGTTATTAGGGAACAAGGTGACCCTCCATTTAAATATTAATTGGTGGATGGATGATAAACCACTAATGTTTAAGGAATAATCACTGAATCATGAATGTGTGGATATATTTGTGAATCATGGGTTTGGTATGACAAAAATTAAGGTGAAATGGTTTAATGATGTGTTTTGATTTTTTTCATGGAAACTATTTTTAATGATTTTTTTTAATATTTTTTTTATAATATATTTAAATTATTTCATGTGATTTATATAAATTATTTCATATATATGTGAAATTTCGTTTGCGCTTAGTGGTGTGAGTAGGGAAGTCATTAAGGGAAAACATACTAAGTTTCATTACTCGATACTTCTTGGAAAATTTGGTTATTTTTATGATATTGACTATTGGAATACTATTCTTGGTAAATCATGAAACTTATTTAGTGGTGCTTCATGATACATGGGCTTGGAAATGGGAGTTGCAGCTTGGAGAATGTTTGAAGTTTCTATGTTGGTCTCTGTTTAGTCTTTGATTTTTTTGGGTTTTACTTCCGCAGTGTACTATGATATTAGTAGTCATCCATTTTGGTACTATAATTTTTGTTTGGTTTGATATTTAGTTTTTATACATTGAATTTTATATTTTTTATCACTACAATTTAGTTGTTAATTTCTAGGGTGTGTTTGATTGAGTTATTTTATTTCAAAAAGGGAAAATCATCCTTTGGTTTTATGCAATCACATGGAATTTTTCTCCATCCCTTGGGATCATTCAGATGTCACCTAAATCCTAGTAGAAATTCATCATTGAATCAAGGCAGTGAGGGGGAGTGGGATTTTATTAATGTTATCAATCTTGGATGGTCCCCATTTAATTTTGGGAAATGGTATCATCTTGTTCTGTCCTTGAATTGAAAGTGGTATGAGACTCGGTGTGTCCCAATCATGTCAGAAAAATGGTAATCAATATTTTTCTTGGAGTTGAAATTCATCATCATTGAGTCCTTGGTTCTGGTTGGTATAAAGGAGTAGGATTGTTGGCACATGACATGTAGAAAATAAAATTTCATAGATAAACATTTTATATTAAACATCAATTTATCTGGTAGATTAGTATATAATTATTTTGAAAGAGAATATAGTTTGGATTATAGTCCATGATTTTCAAGATGTGGATACAGGGAACCGAAGTGATGAACCAAGGTAAGTGGAGCATTCTGTTCAATTTTTTAAGAAGAATCCACTCATCATTTGGGTCATTTGGAAATAGAGAAATAATAGGTGTGGCTGAATAGGATGAATCAAATTTTTAATTTCCTTGGCACACCAGAAGAGCTGAAATTAATGTTGTTGACATATATATTGGGGGATTAGGCATTCCAATCTTGGGATTTAGCAGTTCATGATAAATTATACCAAGCCCTTTCATGGGAGGATCCTTAGAAACTGTTCGACAAACATTTCTATCATCATACATTCTAGATTGAGATAATGATGATCTTTTTCATCTTAATTTAGGAGAACCTCGTAGTGATAGAGCATGTGATAAAATTTATGAATTTAGATTGTTTTTTACCTGAATATGCAGCAAGTGCACCCTTAAAAGAATGTGTTTTTGAATCGAAAATGAGACAATTAGTACTCTGAAATAGTGGAATTCTTTGTATAATGAAATATAAAAATATGATAAATAGATTGATGGAATATGAACATGAAATATCCTGAACCACGAGTCTAGAGTGCATGTTAATATCTATGGGAAATGATGGGAACTATAATGATGGGCGCATGCTGAAGAGGGAAACCTAATTCCAAAATAGTGGAATGGGTCTGAATAAAATATCTAGATCAATGAATCTTCCTCAAATCATAAGAGAAAAGATGGATTTTTCCAATGTATTTCATTTGAACACATGATGTGTGAGTATACAACACCACCATGAACATGTCACACTTGCAATCAGATGGGGAATATTCATCACTAATGCCACCGTCCTCTGGGGTTAGATGTTCAGGGGAACATCTCATGTGTCATAGACATTGTGTTATTCTACGGTATGAGGGAATGAGAATACTTCTCATCCATATAACTGATCTGGGAATTGTGATTATTGTAATACCATTATTCTTCAGGCTGTGAAATCTTAGTAATGCGATGAAGAAAAAAATTGTAGTTTGTAAGAAATTTTATGGTGTAGAGAAAGTTATTGTGGATGATCAATCAAGACCACACACAATGTGAGGAATTATTCCTTTAAATTCAAACCTTATGTAGACATTGTTTGATACGAGTTCATTCCATTCTTTTATTGCTTCTCGTGTTGTTGGTTTTTTGGGTTTAAATGTTGAGGTGATGCCTTCTATTTTAAAATTTCAATATTCTCTCGGTCAGTAAGAATATCAAGCCTTTATGTGTAGATCTTTTTCGGTAACGGTTGATAATGCAATGTTGATATTGGGATTTCTAAGTACTTGATATGGATGAAAATAAAATAATACTATGTATGGATTGGTGGAAAATTATCAAGGCTTGCATCAACTGTTATACGTGAAAGATTTGTTTTACAACTGGTGAGGGCCTCAAGAATCTCTTCAGAGGAGACAGGAATGTAAATCCAAGAGAAACAGGCTTGTTGAACCCATTGGTTTGAATGATCTCATACCAATTTGTGTATTTTACCTTATCATTAATGTAAGATATCAACAATACGATTTTCCATTAATTGTTGATTATTTTCCAGATGTTTCCCCTACAAATTTCATTAGGTTTCCACCAACAAGAGAAGTAGAGTTTAAGATTCATCTAATTATGGAGACCTGTCCAATTTACCATTCATCTTATTAGATGTAGAGAAAGGAATTGACGAAAATTGAATTTGAAATTAGAATATATATAAATAAAATGTTTCATTCAGTCTATCACATCTCTATTGGTATCATCGATCTTGTTCATGAAAATGGTGGATAGAACTCTCTGATTGTGTGTGGATTATCATAATCATAACCAAGTTACAATAATGAATAGGTATCCACTTCCATATAATATTGATCATTTTAATCAATTGAGAGTATCCCATTGGTCCTCTATGATTGACCTCTAATAAGGATACAACTAATTGTGAGCTCAGAAGGAGGATATTACCAAAAGTTCTTTAAAAAGTAGGTATAGACATTATGAATATGTGGTTATTCCTTTTGTCTTTAATAATGAACTAGTATTACTTATGGAATTTATAAATCCTATTTTTCAAAAATATATGGATCAATTTGGTGTGGGGTTCGTGCACGACATATTGGCGTATTCAAGTATGAGGGATGATCATGAGAAACTCTTAGTTATAATGTTGGTAATCTTGAGAGATCATTGTATGTATGAAAAAAATTCAAAGAGTGATTTTTTGGATATAATATGTATGTTTCATTGGAAATGTAATCCTTAAAATATGTGATTCTATGGATCCAGAAAAGATAGAGGTTGTTATCTCCTTGAAACCATTGAAGATTGTCTTTGAGATATGTGTTTTCCTTTGTCTAGGTGGGTATTACGGATGATTTTTTCATGATTTTTATTAACTTTCATCACCAATGAAAGATTTCATAAGTAATAATGTTCCTTTACAATTGATTGATGAATATAGGAAGTCTTCTCAAGAGCATAATGTTTTCTTTAAATCAACACCAATGTTGATATTTTTAGAATCGAGACAAGGGTACATGGTTCATTGTGATGATTTGGGATCTGGGTTGGGTTTTTTTTCTCATGAAAAGGGATCAATCAATTGTTTATAGATCCCTAGTATTACAGTTTGATGATAATAACTTCCCAACTATTGAATGAATTCTATTTTTCATAGTCCAGGATTTGAAGATGTGGATTTTTTTTCCTATTTAGTGATAAATTGATTCTTTTTACAGTTCATAAAATCATCAAACATATTTTATCATAAAGATATTTTAATATGAGAAACAAACAATAGATAGATTATCTCCAAATTTTTGAATTTGACATGACATATAAATTATCTAAATTAAATTCAATGGTAGATTCATTTAGTAGAAATTAATATGATCAATTTGGAATAGATTATTCAAATCAATGATATTTAAAATTTGTCATATACAATAGGCACTTTGAATGTGGGGAGTGAGGTGAAGTGTGGTATTCATTCGAGTTTCTCTCATTATTTATTTGGTTGTGAAAGATAAAGAGACATTAAAGTTTGATTCTGAACGGTATTTATGACGTCAAAACTCAGTAGACCGGTGACCATTGAAAGATGGAAGCTGGATGGGAGTTCAGTGTTATAGTTTCATATTGGATGGTTTTAAGAATGAATTTACAGGAACCACTTATTCATGTATACCAACATTCATAATGGGATGTTTATCTTGTAACAATGATGATTTATAATGCATTGAGTTCACGGTTTTGTTGGTTAATTATGAAAAGGAAAGTGGCTAAGTTTGATTCAACACGCTTAACTTGGAAACACGTTAAGGAAGAACATCAGTGAAAAGTAGGTATGTTACAATATATACCTATTCCTATCTAGAAATGGGTAATTATATCCATGGAGTTAGTAACAGGGATCCGAAGAATTGTTCAAAAACACCATGGAATTTGGGTGATAGTGGATCGACTCACTCATTCAAATCATTTCAACCCATTTTAGGAGTCTCATTTGGTGGAGGACGTATCCAAAATTTATATTTATTATGTTTTAAAAAGGAATGAAATAATAATATTAAATGTGTCAGATTGATATCAAAGTTTTATGTATCATTTCTGGAAATCCTTATAGTAGTCCCCTGTGGGACTCTGTTGACTTTGAGTATAGCGTATCACCCTTAGATGGATGGAACATACTAAAGAATAATACAAACATTTTTATACATGTTGTGGGATTGTGTAATTGATTTTTTTGGATTAATAGAATATTGTGTAATGCTTTTAAATATCTCATATAACAACAGTTTTTAGTCCTCAATATCTATGGCTCCTTTTGAAGAATTCTGTGGGCATCAATGTTGTGGTCCACTTTTTCAGGTGGAAATAGGTGAGACTTCCCAGGTTGGGTTGATCCCGATCTAATAAAAAAACAGTGAATATTTCCTTTATATCAAAGATAATGTAAATGTCGTAGAGTCATAAAAAAATTTATACATATCATCATTGACTTCTGTTGTCATTCTAGGTGAGTGGTCATGTGTTTTTTAGGATCTCATAAAGTTAGGCAGATCATCAGTTTGAAATGTAGTGAATATTATCTGCAAGATACATGGGGCCTTTTGAGATAGTAGAACTAGTTGGTGAGGAAGAATATCAGTTGTAATTTCCAATATGGTTCAGTGAAGATCATAATTTGTTTCATGTATCAAACTTGAAAAGGTATCATCCTAATCTAGAACATGTGATTCAATGGGATCACATTGACCTAGATTAGGATACTTCATTAGTTTATATTCCAGTGTGGATTGTAGACAGACAAGTGAAATTCTTACATGAGAAAAGAATCTTTCTAGTAAGGGTTTTGTGAAAACATGGTCAGATTCTGGAAGATACTTCATAATTGTGAAAAGAAATGATTGAGAAATGGCTCAAGATCATTAAAACTAATGATGGTTTTCTACATTCTATATATATAGTGTCTAAAGGTGGGAACAATCTAGCACCCTTGGTTTCAAATAAGTAAACATTTCCTTAATCTTATTAAAAATGTCAAGTATTTATGTGAATTTTGGGAATATTTGGAAGAATTTTGGAGTGTTTTGGGGGATTTATGAAGGTGAACTATTTGATCTCATTTAGTGGAAACAATGGAAATACTATATGAAACTGACCACAATGAAATAGGGGATTCTAGCTAGCCGCATGGTTTGGATAGACCGTGTGGCCACCCAAACCAACTGATGATAGTATGAAAAATGGATTTGGTAGGGTGGTACAAAGGTTTCCTAAACATGTGATGAATCCATGTGAGGTGATATTTTAGGTTGATTCTCACACTCTTTTAGAAAAAAATTGATATCTATGAGATAAACCATGCATGGTTTAAAAGTGAGATCCTAAAAAAGTTGATCTATTTTATTTTCAGTTCTAAGCATCTCATTTTTTAATATTTTCATCCCTAACATGATATTTTTCCTCCTAACACCTGGTGAGTCTCTCCCATTCGATAAAAATGTGATCCAAAGTATTTTCATTGTCTGTTGATTCCTGATTACAATATTATTCCATTTTTTTATTTATTTTTCCTTCGACCAAATAATTTTCCTCTTTTTTATTCTTAGATCTAGACTGTTGCAGATGGATCAAGGGTTTCTATTTCTAATATTGATAATATATGGTTGTTTTGATGTTATAGAAAGATATCAGAGGAGGGGTTTTTGATATTCAACATTTTTATGTAGAAGAATTTCTACTGTCATCCATTTTTTTCATAATCCTCAGTGTTGGTAGCTTAACTCTTGAATCCACTTATTAAAACATGAAGGTGTAGTTTCAATTTTTTTAATTTCATTAATTTTATTTTGAAACTATTGTGAAATAAATGGAATAAAACTTCTTTAGTGATGGTCATTTCATTTGTGTAATTATGGAAATTTGGTTGATCCAAGTTCTTTGTTATCATTATTTTAAAATGTTTATTCTTAAATTTGTATTTTCGTATTTATGAAAATGGTTTGTTTGAATGTTTTTCAATAAATTAAATATTTTATTTAAAAATTTCGAAATGGTTTTGGAATACATGGGATGTTGTGAGTTCATGATTTTAATGTGACACAGAATAAGGGGTGTGTACCTTTTGGGTTCAAATGGACATGACCCAGGATAAAGGGAATGTGTCATTGAGGAACAAGGTGATTAGAGAATTAGTTATGAATTGGATGGTGGATGAGAAACCACTCATGAGAATGAAAATTTCACTGACGCATGCATGTGTGTGTGAATCATGGATTCTTCTTTTAAAAAATTAAGTGGAATGGTTTAAAGATGTATGTTATTTTTTCCATGGAAACTGTTTTGTTATGAAAAATCATTCATTGTTTTATAAACATTTAAAATTCATGATTAATATAAACCATTTTATAGAAAAGTGGTAACTCATTCAATCCTGGTAGGTGAGTAGGGTAGTCATTTGTAGAAAACCTACTGATATTTATTACTCACTCCTTTATAACATTGGTTCTTTTGTAGTATTTTCAATTGGGATATTGGTAAAGGTATATAATCACACTACTTAATTAGTTCTTCGTGATACTTGGGCATGGAAATGGGAGTTGGATCTTGGAAAATGTTAGATGTTTCATTGTTTATGTCTTTGGGGTCTTTGACTTTTTTTGGTTTTGACTTCGATTTGTACTTTGATGTTAGTAGTATTTTTTGGTACTCTAGTTGTAGTTGGGTTTGATTTTCAGTTGTTATACATTATTTTGTATACACTTTTATCATGAATCATTTAGGGGTTATTTATTTATGGTGTGTTTGATTGTGTTGTTTAATTTTAAAAATGGATGTTTCCTAAGGGATATTATTCATTCCCCCTCTACTCAAGCCAATGAGGGTGTAGGATGTTTCAAGATAAGTGAAATTGAATGTTGGTAGATGAGTGAAGTTGGTACATAACTAGATTAGGAGATGCGAATATGTAGAGACAATAACTAATATTTTTTTACATATCAACACACACACACACATTTATGTATGTATATATCTATATATATATATTTCTATGGTCCCCTCATCTATAAATCCTAAACATAATTTATGAATTGTATAACATACAATGGGTTAATGTTTTATTATAGAATATGATATTAATTAGGGTTGTATTACTACTAAAATGTATATAGTATATTTTTTTATCATGATTAACATTTGGTTATTATATATGTTCTTATCTACAATTTTTAATATATATTATATTATGAAAATATATTATTAAAACATCATAAAAAATCTTTAGTACACTCAAACAAGAACATGATGTCAAAAGGATCTCTGGGCCAACACAGTTTGGTATGATTATGCTAGGGATATTACAATGTTTTATGGAATCCATATATAATTTTCATTACAATTTAGGACATATTACACAATTATATGAGTAGTTAAAACTGTTATAACCATGTTCTTCTATGCATGAATCTGAGTATGGTTTGTGTTTGTTGTTAATCCTCAGTGGAAGTTCTGAATGTTTACTAGAAAAGAGATCATACAGTTTAAGCAGAACATGAAAAAATGGAAAAGGGATAAGGTCCGCACAAGTTTTGGGCTGGTTATGCAAGTGACCTGCGCACTGAGAAAGGACTTGTGTGCTGATTCCTAGGAGGTTTGTAATCTTGTGCGCCAGTTGTTCTTCATGATCCGAACATCAAAATATGGCAAATTAAAGATGGTCATGCAAGTATTGGTGTGGTCGCACAAGTGAATAGTGTGAAAGAGGCTAATACAGTTGGAGCTGCACGCAGGGACTTGCGCGCCGTGAGGACACTTGCATACCACCATGTAGGGGGTCCAGTTTTCCTATAAATAGAGGACCACCCCTCCTCATTTTAAAATAAGTTCATTACATAGAGATTTTTCGCGCTCTTGTCACGCAAGTGGTTGAGTCGCGCAAGTGGTAGTTGGATCGTGCAAGTAGAGGTTGTGCGTTGGTTGTTGGTTGTGCGACCAAGGCGGTTTGGGAGTTAAAGGTGCGGAATCGCGCAAGTTTGGAGTTGAAGGATGTAGTGTCGCGCAAGTGTGTTGGTGCCACCTGCCCTCCAATTTTGTACCGCGTAGGTGACTTACGCGCTGTTCTTGAAACTTGTGCAGTAGTCTTGGAGAAGCGTGCCTGGTGAGGTTGTTGTACACCGGTATTTTTGGAGCTGCATGAAGAACTGGAAGATTGCCTGATACCTTCAGTGCAAAGTGGGATTAGTATACGAGTGAAATTTGGACTTCAAGATAGCATCTACATTCAATAGAGGATTCATTCTTTTGCAATGATGAAGAGACCTTCACATCTATAAACTGAGTGTGACTTCACCAAGGGCAGTGAGCCATGGGGAGTCAACGGGAGTGACCTGAGGGATGCAGTGAGCTATCCCTAAACTTTTCTAATGGCAATGAGCCTAGGACATAGTGACTGTGTCCGATCCTTTTTAATCCACAACTAGTGAAGTTTAGTGGAATTTGGTACGACCGACAACCTGTCGGCATATGCTCCTTGAATATAGCCCTTAGTGGTGAACCAAGTAAAAAGTGTTGTGTCGTCTCTATGTATGTGAATGTTTTCTTTCTATTCATTTCCATCTTACAGGTTTAACAAGTTCCTAACAATGTGGGAACAAGATCCATCACTTTAAAAGAAAAATGTTGACACCCTGATTCACCCCTCCCCTATCAGGGTGTCCGGGGGTCCTACAAAAACCTGGGATAGACCCTAGGATTATGACTATATGTCACTAGAATGTTGAAATTATAAGTAACCATAGAGTGAAAGTTTTTTGTGTATTCAAGTGTTATAATTTAGAGATCAAGTGGAATAGGCCATGTGATTTATGATTTATCATTTTACTCTTATCCCTTGGTGGATATAGGGTATTATATATTGATTTATATCTCGTTTGTAGGAATTAGATGACATTTTTGTGCTTTTATGTGATTTATAACATTTTAATAATATGGGTTTTTTTATTTAATGTGTTTTAAATTATTTATATAGTGTTTAATATATTAGTTTTTGTTGTCACTCTACTTGACCAACCATATGGTTGTGATTTCACACATAAAATATTATCTAATAATAGATCATGAAAATTATATATGTATCCTAGATAGTACCCTAAGATTACGTTGATTGGGTTTGGGAATAACTGAGTTTTATGAGACCCTTATGTGATTTTGTTTTGTAAAGAGTAGCTTAATGCATTATCTATTACATATTTTCAAGAATTATGATTTCAAGAGTTATGATAGAATTAATTTGAGCCTTGGATTTTTAATTTCAATGATATTCCACCACACATATATCTTATAAAACTCCATGAGGGTAGGGACATGAATGTTAATTGGTTTTCATTCTAGAGGATATTGATGTTATAGTTCTTCCTAGTAATAATTAAATCAACAATATCATACACTAGTATATATAGCCTCTATATCATTTGGATACAAGAGTTTATTCAACATTATAAAATTTTATTGAGTAGTAGATTCAATAGAATCCAACCATATTTATGGGTGATAATGAACCATTGGTTATTGATTTTTGGATAGATTATATCTAGAGAATATTACATCATGTAATGTCCCAGTTAGTCTGGAGGTTGAATCTAGTGGTGTACATACATTATAAACTAGCTAATCCATGATAGTACATTGAAGACTTTGTGGGTTGTCATGTGGGCCTAGCATAGAATGATTTAAATTTTGTGTTTATCAGGAAATTATTCTTCAATTCCCTTATGTGATTGAGAACATGTAAGTTCATATAACTTGAGTAGGAATATATATATGTGTGTGTGTGTGATGGAGTATATAGTTTTTGTAATAAATTTATCAAATTTTTACTGATATTAGAAAGGTATGATAACACTAGAGTTAGGAATCTTTATTATTTTTTAATTATTTTTTCTAGGTTTTTGTGGAAATTTTATTCCTAATATGAATAAAAACATGAAGTGTCCATAAGAATTAAGAAAATCTTGAGAATTATTTAAAAAATAGATTTTCATATATAAACACATAATGATTGAGATATTTTTGAATTTTAAATTCATCTATCAAATAAAACATTAATCAATATTAATATATGAAGAGTATTTACTCTCAAAATTAAGGTCAATAGAAAAACTATTTAACATTTTTAATAATTTAAATATTTAATATGAGCACATTGACTCTGACGGAGATGAAAATGTTTAATTTTTTTGAATTCCACTCCCTGAATTAATGAATATCCAAAAAGGATAATGGTATATCGAGTTAAATAAAACATTATATATATATAATTTAGATAAACTAATCATGTCTTTATTGATTCCCTATGAAAATATTAAATTAAAATAAAGAATATAGGGTGGTTAATTCATTAATTAAAAAGAATATTATATAAATAAATATCAATCTTGCTAAAAAAGAAAGAAGAAAAGGGAATCCAAATTTTTTATCAGGAGTTTTTTAACTATTAATGAATTCATTACTGATAGTGATGAAGTTTGTGATGGTGAAGAATATCTTAAAAAGACTACATAAAAGGTTCTTTTGGCATAAGAATAATATGATATTGAATCATTATATGATGACTTTCAAATTAAGATTGTGTTTTCTAATAAATAAATTGAACCATCAAAGAATAAAATTTTGAGAATATAGATCAAGATGTTACTAGTGGAAATTATTTGAAAAATATATGAAAATTATCATCTCAAGAAAATAACAATGATATTAATAATAAAATTAATATTATTATAGAAATACTAGTCAAAGATGTTAATAGGTTAACACTTTATAATGCTACAAAAAAAAGATAATAATTGACACAAATTTCACTATATTTATTGTGGATAATTATGTTTATGACATAATTTTTTTTATGTTGAGAAGAATAAAAAAGTAAAAAATAATTTATAGTTAGAATATAGTTTTCATAATAGTAGGTAAGAGTTCTTGGAAATATAAGAAGAAAATGAAATGTATTAATCAATTGAGGTAGTGTTCTGGGAAACAAAAACAAAGAGCATTGGATGTAAAATATGGTATACAAGAAAAAGGTAAGCCTATGAGTGTTATGAATTAAAATAAAAACTTTTTTTAAAAAATAATGTCACAAATAAAGATATCTTTGTTTGATAATAATTCTGAATTAAAGATAAAAAAACTCATATTGAGAAATTGAAAATTTATGAAAAATTATCTAAACCAATCAAGATTCTCAAAGAAGATATCCATAAAATTAATATCCCTTGACCCACTCTCCCAAATCTGATTCTAGCAAAATTGACACTATATATTCTTTGATTCCATATGAGGTGACACAAATATAAAATTTATATATATTAAATCATTTTACATAATATTCATTATATATCAAAATATGTAACACCCTAGAACCTATAGGTATAGTATCATAAGAAACTATATGTGTAACAAAGATATTATATAAAAATTATTCAATATCCTCCATAAATACACATTATATAAGGTTCCCTTATAAACTTATCATCCTCAATATTCTTATTCATTCCATAGATAATTCAAACAAAATAAGCATTTGATATCAGATGATAAGTAAGGGTAAACATGAGTGTCTTCAATAGAAGATCATAAGTGATCATAACACCCGAATATGGGTATGAGGACATAAATAATATACATGTACCTATTCTAATGTAACTCATACCCAAATGAAATGAACCTCAAATCCTGGATCATGAAAACAATCATTTAGAATAACATAATACAATAGGTTGAGTCAACAATATATCTTCATGAGATATGAACAATGTGTAATGTGAGAATTTGTAATTAACACAAGAATAGAAAAAAATAAAATGTATCAAGGGGACCCATATGGAAATTAATACCATAAAGGACTAATTCATCCATCTGTTCATAACATAGTAGGAACAAGATAACCACCAGTTCACATTATTGGGTATGGGCTTACCATCCATGTTACTGTGGTCTTTTATTGGATAATAATTATCACCAGGGCTTGGGATGATCACCAGTAAACACTTTTGATATAGTGGTATATAATACATTATCTAATGAATTGGGGAATATAACTCATCAACCAGTCACATAATGATAAGTCGTACATACATGTGACACTTGATCATAGAGATATTAATAATTCAATCATAGCCTAACTAACCTATGAAAAAATAGGTACCATGAAAATCATTACATAACTAGATCATAATCCATTCATAACAATAAGGTGTATGGTATCATTAGATAATTTACATAATGAAATATTAGAAAAAAAATATTTCGACATAATAGAAAAACCCTTTTATAAGATCATTAGAATTTTTTTAGAAAAAAATGATGTAATATCCTTTTATTGAGAAATTTTATTCTAAAATAATAAATACCAAAAAAATTGCAATTAATATATAATTTTATGACAATGAAAACTTGTAGAGGATTTTAAATTATGAAAAATGGTTATAAAACCCATAATAGGGGTTTATTCTGAAAGTGTAAGAAACTAATTATTATTTTTACACATTTATTAGAAGATTCAAATTTAGTAGAAAAAAACTACATCTAAAACATTAGAAGAAGATGCCTTATGTACATAAAGAAAAAAAAATAAAAAAAACTTATAAATAATTAAATTAGATATAAATACATATAATATACAAAATAAATAATATCTTTATAAACGAAATTAATTCTTGATCGAAACATGGAGGTAAGGATTGTTTCTTATAAAATAATTACTTCGTTTAAATTATAAACCAAAAGGGGAGGTGGAATAGTAATAGGACATGAAAAACCAATTTAGAACCGAAGGACAAGAAAATATTTTGGGATCGAAAAGAAATATCATCCAATCAACCCTTATATAAATGTATACATAATAATATCAAATTAAAAATGAGATCAGAAAGAAACCCATTATCTTTACTCTAGACTTCCATGAAAATTATTTATACTATTATAAAATAAACATAAATTTTGTTGTCACAAATTCCAGAGAATTAGTAATATCTATTAACATCCTTACTCATTAACTATAGTCATTTTTACACATTTATTTGTATGTTAATCTTTATTTTCTTCACTAGATGTCATTAATATCGATTATTTTTTATATGATTCATAGTGGAGAAGTCAGTTCCCATTGATTGATACAACTCTAATAATTACTACATTATACTTAGTAGTGGAATAATTATTTTACAATTATTTATCCATTATACTATACCTTTTATGGAAATTATGGGTGTCGTTAGAGATAACAAAATTCATAATGAACATTTTTCGGGTAATTCCCTGATTAAAATGAGTTAAATTTAATTGATATATGATTTTTATTCTATGAATTAAACATGATTTTAAATAAATATTTTTTTAATGTCATTTATTATATCTATTAATATCCTTATACTTATTCCATGGTAAAATCTCATTTTTTGTGTGTGGTATTCTTCATACAGGTCGTTATGCTGACCCAAACAAGAATATATTATACTTATGTATAAGGTAAATTTTAGTTTTATATAGTACTATTATCATTGTATCATATAAAAAATGAAATTAATATAACCTATTTATTATATAGGATGGGTTTTATAATTATTCTTGATGATAAAGTCTTTGAAATTTTTAATGAAAAATTTAGATACGTACTAGAGGAATTAACCCCTTCCCAATAAGAGATCCTTCTAAAAGAAGGATTTTGGACTCCTTCAAGGAACTAGATGCCCCAAGAATTATATTAACACATTGGGAGATGGAAAATGTATTGGGATTAAATTTATTTTTTATTTAATATAAAGAATTGGAGGGGGTATATGACAACCCCTTTATCGGTGAAAATGAGGGACATTTCATTGAAAAATTAAGATAAGAAAAAGATAAAGATAGAATCACAAGGGAGTTAGGTGAATAATTTTGGGTGATACATTTAGGATTTATTCCAACATAAAAATTACTTCCCTAATGAATGAATACAAATTAAATTATAAAAACATTATTCCACTTTAAATTACATTTATTTCCTCATTTTTAACATGTTTATTTTTTTTACCATGGTAACTATTTGTAATAATACATTGATGATTACCCATCTTACACAGTTTAAATGTGATGATTAAAAAACTTTACTCCATATAATTTGACTCGATTTCAAATGATGAGAAATTTAAATTTTAAATAGAAATCTAAAATATTTAGAAAAAATATTTTTTAGTCAATATGATTATTTAAACTTTAACTGTTATTATTATTATCTAAAATAAACTAATCATCTAAATAATTGTTAAAATATATGTTTTTTCATTGAAAAAATAAACAATTTAAATTTAAAATAATATAAATTTAATTTATTATATTAAAAATACACAATACTTAAGAAAAAAAGTTTTATGAAAAGTGTCTCTTTTGAACATTAAAATATTTTATTATTATTTATAAGAAACTAAAAATAATTTCATGAATGTTGATTATTTTTAATATATATGTATATATATAACAATTTAAATTACTTAAACATCTTAAAATATTTGTCAATGTAACATTAATATAAAAATATAAAATATATAAAAAAAATGTTTATAATTAAATAATATTCATTTGGTCAATAATAATTAAATTAATATTATCTATAGTTCATAAATTATTTCATGAGTGATATTAATTTAATATTAAAAAACATTCTCTTTTATCAGTCCATTTTATTTAAATTACTCTTTAATAATAATTATAATAATATATAGCGTATAAAAAATTACAACAAAAATTTCTAACTAAACTATATATATTATTCATTATTTATCATTTTTGAATAATTTTAATTTCAATTACACTACATTAAAATTGGATGTACCCTATGACCATGTATCTGATGGCCATTTTTTCAACGGCCATATATCCAATGATTATATTTCAAATGAACATATATTCAAAATTAATAATCTTATCCCATATAAAGTATTAAAAACATTATTAGAATCATTATTTATTTTTAATTATCACCCAAAATATTTATTATAATTATAATTTTTACTTTATTTCAATCATTTCAATTGGGGTGATAAACATGATAGAAAACCATGAGGGTAATGAATTAATGTTTTTGGTATTTTTATTTACATTTGGTTTTATTCCTACTCAAATTTTATATGATATGTGTAATATTAAATTATAATAATTTATTAATGTCACTCTTTTAAATTATCATTCTTTTAGTTAGATATTTTATGAGAACAATTTATTCAACACAGTATTTATTTTAACGAAAAATATGTAATAAAATCATGGGGTGTTATGTTCCACCAACCATAAAATAATTTCAGAGTTGAACTTTCATTAATAAAAGCGTGAAATGTGGGTCTTTAAGCCTCATTACATAACTTAGTTACCATATAGCTTCCTCAAACATTTTATTTCTATAAATAACATTATTTCTAGGAGTTTCCACACATCATAGTACTTTATCACTATAATCAAAAATTTCTATCTATTATTCCTCATAAATTATATAAAGTACTAATTGTATAACTGGTGAGTTTAGTTCATGTGGTGGATATAGTTTTTACATATAAAAAATTAATTCATGGAACACATCTTGTTCCTCAGAGTGATTGGTGTGACTTCTAAGTGATAAGAAATAATCCATAGAAGATCAAGAATCTAAAAGGTACTGAGGTATCAAGGGCTTAGCTTTCCCTTCTTCCAAAATAAAATTAGACACTTTAATGGGGATGGTTAAAGTAATACATTATCCCAATCTTCAAACTCTAGATATCATTTAGGATTGTCAATATAGATCTTCTCTCAAATTTTAATAGTTTTAATGTGCAATTCAATGGTTTTATTAATTTCTATTATTTCTTAAAAATATTCAGTCGCATTAATTTATGCTCTAAAACACTATCTGAACAAGTTGTAGTTATGCATCTCCTACTAAATGAAGCCTCATATGTTTATAATTGAATTATAGAATAGAGAAAATTTATATTTGAGTATTACACCTTGGGAAAGAGTTAATCCCAAACACCCTATAAATTATTTGGAAATAATATCATTATATCATTTAGTGTTTGAATGAAAATTTTAGATAAACCATTAGTATTCAGATTATAAGCAATGCTAATGCTCATCTTGGTAGTTAATTCATATTGCAGTCTTCTCCAGAACAAAGAGAATCAATATACACACTCTGAAACCTCTTTCTTCATGTTCTCACACTAGAAATTACTCTTACAATATATAAATATCTTTTTTTTCCTGGATGGATATATAATGATGAGATTTGTTTGTTATAATATAATTCATTCTTTAAATATAGTATTAATGGGGGACATATTCATTTTTTTAATATTATATTTCTATATCAATAAATGTTGACCTCTAGAATATTACATATCTCTCTCTGTAGCTCTATATCATATATAAGTGTCTCATAAATTGTACATATATGGATTGAGAAATTTTCAGTTGGGAAATATTTAATTTCTCCCATTTCCAAAAAAATTTGAGGTACATCATATGTAATTCCATGAGTATTGGCTCTCTTTTAATCCTCACGAAGGATAAGGTAGAAATATATTTTCCTCTAAAAGTATCGACAACTTTATTTCCATTTACAGAGTGGTATAGTATCTTGTAGATAGTCATTAACCAACTCCAACCATATACTTTGGAATATATTCAAATCTTTCAAGGGGAATATATAAATTAAGACCAAATTATTAATATATATTTCAAACCTTTCACCATGAATATAATGTATCCATATCTTCAATTAAAATATTACTAATAAATTCTCAGAATTATGTATTATGTAATTTTTCTCATGTAAATTTTATTTAAATAAGGAATGAGTAACTACCATTCCATTC
This sequence comes from Viscum album, assembly GCA_963277665.1. Lineage (NCBI taxonomy): Eukaryota > Viridiplantae > Streptophyta > Magnoliopsida > Santalales > Viscaceae > Viscum > Viscum album. The sequence goes on along the minus strand of OY728143.1, from coordinate 662,812,789 downwards.
TATATGAGGAAACATCCCAACATTATATTTAATTCATTGTTTTCTATTATATACCCATATTCCTCATAAGGTATTATGAGTATCATTTAATTTTCCCATATTATCTTGATCTCATTGATATTCACTTAATATTCATATATCTAGTGAAGAATAAATCATTTAGATTTATATGAATTGGTGAATTTCAACATCTTGGGAAATTTATTTAAAATAATTTTTAATATTCGTACAATTTAAGAGGACTATATATCTCTATCAAGTGGTTTGTTTGGGTAATTTCTCTATCACCTCTATCTATGAGTGATCCATATATATAACCTCACATGCAATTGTAAGACATAATAATGATAATTTCTTTAGCCTTAATTCACATATTATAAATTATTCATAAAACATAACCATTCACTTATTATGTAGCACAATCCTCAAATAATCTTCATGCTAATTCTTTCCAAAGAAATATATTAGAATGCCATCTATATTGAATAACAGAAATACTATATTAATGGGATCCATGATGATAGTTGGTGAATTTATAATTAAAATGAATCACTATGAATTCATAGTTCTTATATATAGTATAAAAGGATATAATTGGTATATCTAATGTTTTCATACATAATTGATGATATCGAGATCAAATTTCCAACTCCAAAAAAACTGATCCCGACAAAACTAGTAAAATAATTAAATAATTTGGGGAAAAGTATACTTATTTTCAATCAATTTTTTTTAGTTTATGATAAAATTTTTTGAGTCTCTTCAATAAATGTTTCTAATTGATGAAAATTAATGGTTCACTTCATAGTAAATCACTTGGGCATATAAACTTCTTTTCAATATTATCTTTAAATTTCTTGATTAATTTCTCAAAATAAAAGGGATTCATTTTATATAGGTTATCATTGATATTATTTTATATCATATTATAAGGTCAATTGAAAATTACACATTATATTTTTTGGGAAGTCCAAATAGTTCTTGGAAAAATACTAGAATATACTCCCCAAAAATATCATGCACTACTATACACCATTATTGAACAACATTGTTATTTATTAATGCTAGAAAAAAGCACTGATAAATGGAATCTTTATCAGTGATAAAGAATTTATGAAAAATTTAACCATTTATTAGTTGTTTTTTTATTAGTGATAAAGTCCCTCTATATCTACTCTTTATTTTTAGAACTAGAAAAGGGTTTCCTTTATCAATTCGTTTTGAACACTAATAAAGATTTCCTTTATCAACATTTTTCCTTTAACTCAGATAATGGGTACCCTTTATCAATGCTATATTATTAGTGCTCATAAATGAGCCGTTCATATTAATTTTATAGAGATGATAATGGTCCAAATAAATAAAATGAAATAATTAAATAAAAAATAAAAAACGGGTATATTAAAAAACTAATAAAAATTTTATTAATTAAATAATTATTCTTAAAAATGAATTAGTTGAGTATACTATATATAAATTACAAATAATAATAATAAATAGTATATATTAAATATATATATATATATGTAAATAAACAATTAAAAAATAAAATTAAATGCAAGTAAATTGGGAAAAATAGTAAACATTTTATTAATTATATGATTATTGATAATGTTAATAAATAGTATATATTAAATATATAGATATTTATTAATGTATATAAATATTATTTATATATTAAAAATATTTATGAATTTTACATTAAATAGTCATTTATCTAGTGAATAATGGATTATAATTAAAAATAAATGGGAATTAAAAATACAGACTAATTGCATAGAGTAATAGACATATAATTGAATGTCAATTGATTTTTCAATTTAACATAGATCAAATCAGTGCTATATGTATTTCACATAAATGTAATTAATTCATCTTTATATACAATGACAACACACAATAATTATCAATTTTTTCAATATTATTAATGTGTAATTATTTTTATTTTATTCAATTTCTCTCATTTTTAACATGAATGCACTTAAAATTAGATATTCACTAATAATGTAAAAAATATATTTGCAAAAATGTATTTATAAATTAATATATTCATAAATAAATATATTTAAAATATATAAACTATATTTATAATATTATCTATTTATAATTATAAATAAGTAAATATTTTGTAAAAGTATATACATAGCCATAAAAAAATAATTATATATATTTTTAATAATTATTAAAATTATTATAAATTAAAAAAATAATCATTATGATTATTATATTTATATTTATATATATCTATTATATATGAATATAAATATTTATAAAAATAAATATAACTATATATATAATATTTGTTTAATTATAAATAAATAATTTTATATTTGCGTAATTATATAATTATAATTAATATATTTAAATTATGAATATATTTACTATATTTAGATTTATATATATTTATTATGTATATATATATATATATAACGTTTTTAATTTATAATTATATTTTTTAATCCTTTATCTGTGGTTATGTAATAAGCTGTGATAAAAGAAATATTTATCAGTGCTTTCTTTAGTGCTGAAAAATATGTATTTTATGAGTGTTTTATTAATTCTAAAAATTACCTACCACTATTAGTGCTAAAAATCACTAATATAAGTGTACCAGTCTACTTAGAAATATATAACCTATTTTGAACCCATCATGATAGAAGAATCATTCCATGAAATCCACACATTGTTAGTGCTCCTCCCCGGTGAATCGAAGCTCGAATAACACAACCCCACTACAATCACACAAACCCACTTCCTCCTGTTGCGTGAAGATCATCAGCAATCTGGTGTTATGTTATAGTTAGGGTTTCTGAATAAAACATCGAGATCTAGATCTGAGTGTCTTCTATTATCTTCATCCTAGATAACTAAGCCTATGTTTTCCATTTTAGGTTCTGATTTAATATCTACATTTTTTATTTCATGATCTGGATCAAAGGGTTTCTAATTTTCCTTTGTTGGTTCTGGTTTTCATTTTGTATTGGTACCCCTGTTGATTTATTCTATTTTTCTTTTGTTTATGATCTATTTTTTTCATGACTATTGTTTTGGATATCCTATTTTGGTCTTTTTAATTTTACGTTTTGAATCAATTTTCTTCACTTTATATATCTATTCCATATCTTTCTTGACAATTTTGAATCAATCTCCTTTATAGGTTACATAAAAATTGATTTAGAAAACTAACTCTCAGTCTGATGATTCTACGAACAAGCAATAGAATGTGATTTTATGCAATTCATGTAAGTGAAATTATTTATTTAAATTCTGTTTTAATATTTAGATGTAGGGGGTTCTTCCTTAAAATATATATTTTCTATGAATTTACTGGTTTTATTTTAGGGTAAATCTAAGTAAGGATGATACAATATTTATTTGGTTTTAATGTCTCTCTATTTTCAATATTAATATGGAATTGTATTCATTTTACTATTTTGGGATATTCTGTTGTAAGGGTTACATATATTTTTATCAAATTATCTGTATTTTATAAAGATATATATATGAACACATATGCATGCACACACTCAAATACACACAAAAATATATATATGTGTATATATATATATATATGTAAATATATATATTTCTATCTATTTATATGTATTTTCAGTACCTTTAATGTAAGGTTTGTCATATAATTATTTATTCAAAAATTGTGGTTCTTGATTTCAAAATTTGGATTGGATTATATTAATTTTAATTAAAAATTATGTCTAAATGTGCATTTTTTTTTCAATTATGTGTATTATAAATTCCATGATATTTATATGATTAAATGTTTGTGGGATAGACATTGAATGGGTTGGTGTGTTTTTCTCCTCTGTTTCTGATATATCATATTGATTTTTATTATTTCATTATGCCAACTTCTTTATAAACCTCTGTTGAATCTCAAGGATGGGTCAATGCGTATTAGATAGCCTCCCTAAAATCCTTAGTTTTCTACATAATTTTTTCAAAAAAATAGAATTGATGTTATAAAAATATATATATTTGAAATTATATTTCAGTATTCATCATTTTAGGTTTACGTATACATTTTAGGTCTACATATAAATTTAAATTATAGTAATACAATATATACATAAGAACGAGATAAAATATTGTTACCTCATGTTACTTTAAAAATATAAAAATTAGGTAACTATATATATACTAAATAATTAAACATTCCAAAATTTATATAATTTTATTTTATACTCAATTAACAAAATTTAAAATTATTTATAGTCAACATAATCTAAACATTATTGTTAATATTTTTTTGTTAGTTTAATATGAAAAAATTATTATTATATATATATAAATCATATTATATATTGTACATTTAATTAAATTTAAATATGGCAAATAATACACACACACATATATACAATTTTATGTTAATAAATTTTTTAATATAATATATATATATATATATAACATATATATATATATATATAATATTTATGGAGATTCACTTCATCTATCTATGTATAGAATGTAGTGTGACCTCCTTTTTTTATTTTTTGATAGTGGAAGGAATTAACCCCATTTAGGGTTGTAGCCTACTAAGATAATGTTAACTAAGTAAGCACCTCCATCGACCACTTTTTTTAGTCATATAAAACCTTGTCATTTTTGTTAATAGAATAAAACCTATTAAAAACCATGTTTTATCAAAAAAAATATAAAAAAAATCCACACCGAATTATTTTATTAAAGACTTATTCAAATCCTTGTGGGTAAATTAGAGGATAAAAAAAGAAAGTAATTAATCATTTACTCTACCTACATATCAAATAAAATTAATTAATTTCAGTAAAATACACTCTTTAGTTGAAATTATGATGTGGGAACCCAAGACAATTGGGAAGTGCAACACTACAGTTGTATATTCTAATTCTTCCATATCCACCCTCTTTATTTCGTTCCCACCCTTCTCTCTATCATTTCATTGGTTCTATGGAGCTTTTACTTGGAAGGAGTTGGTGGAAATGGAGGTGTCAAGTTAATAACTACTTTTAATGGTGTAATTATCATGATAGGTAAGCATTTACCCTAGTAGAGAGCACAATTATATAAGTGGGAGGCATTTCCCCTTATGCTTAATTATGTTCTCTAAAAGAGAAAATTTCTCCAATTTGTGAGAATTACACTATTAACACTAGTTATTAATTAGATACCTCGATTTTAAACATATCCATCTAAAGAAAATCTCCCCATAACTAGAAAAAAATAGTGCTGTGTGGTATATAAATGGAGAGGATGGAGACAAAAGAGTTGGAATATTCAACTATAGTGTTGCGTAGCCTCGGGGTCTTGGGTTGTTATAGTGAAATTTTAGCTGACAATGTAAGTCATTGAAATGAATTTATCTGATATAACATGGAGGTAGAGTTAATTATTAATTACTTTCAATTTTATCCTTGAATATATCCAAAAGTATTTGAATAAAACTTTGAAAAAAAAGTGTATGATGAGTTTTTTATATTGTTTTTCAATAGAACATGGTTTTGTAAAAGTCATTATTTAATTAAAACATTATAGGGTTTTATATGATCGGAAAAAGAATTCTATTTAGGTGTGTACTTAATTCACACTTCGATAAATGATCCATAAATCATTTGAGACATTTTGGAATCAGACACATCATAATTTAACGCACAATGTGACCATTGTGACTCATTGTGTTCGTTATTAGTTTAAAATTAAAATATTAATTCAAAAAAAATCAATCACTAAAAAAATCAAACATTATCAAATTTTCATAAATATTTTGGTCATCGATTAAAATTTCCATTGTGATGTGTAGGAGTTAGTCTAACGTGAAAATGATACATGGTGTGATCATTATAGGTCAAAGTGACTGTTTCGATTTTAAAATGACATTTTTGTAAATCAATAAGTTACATACACAAAACCAATAAAATGAATTCGAATAGATTTGGTACTCTATGAAAATGATCCACATGTTAATGGAGACCTATAGTAATTAGATGAACCTAAATCTAATGCCCTCTGTGACCGGTCTCACTCCAAGTGCGTCTTTTTATTTTTATAATGACAAAACGTTTTATAAAAATGACAACTATCCATCTCAAAACTGAGAAAACATATACAAATTGTTTTGATACTTTAGTAAAAAGATTTATAAGACATTTTTTATGTGTAGGAATTAGACACACTTCAATCCAATGCATGGTGTAGAAATATGACTAAATGTGTTCTTTATCAGGTTAAAAATTTGATAGTTCCGATCAAAAAATATCACTCACTACAAATAGAGTAAACAAGCTCAAATTATCTTGATAATTTAGAACATTGATTACAAGGTCATCTTTCTGTGTAAGAATCATTCTCACATCAAACTGATAAATGATGTGATTGGTAGGAGTAACATTGCATGTTTCCTGTGGAAAATGACATTTTAGATAAAAAGACATGTGACATACTCGAAATGGAGGAAACTTATTCATATTATTTTGATACAAAAAAAATGATCCATGATCCATTTGAGTCATGTAAGAATTTGTTATACCATAATCTGATGCACGGTGTGACCTATATGTCTCAAATTGTGTCTTTTTATTTAAAATTGATATTAATTTTAGTAAAAGGACAACTCTCCTACTCAAAACAGAGAAAACACATTCTGATTGTTTTGATACATTAGGAAAATGATCCATAAATAATTTTGGAACTGTATAAACCATATGAATATGAATATGATGCATGGTGTGACCAGTATGACTCCAAGTAAATTTTCTCAATATATAAGTATCATTTATTTTAAAATTCACACCACATCGCCAAAACCACAAAAATATGCCTATATTATTTTCTATTCATTTAAATTCAACATTCAATCGAGGGTGACATTTTATTTGTGAAATAGGAATCAGTTAATGTCAGTACCAATTTATAAAATTTCATGTTTGTTAGAGGGGATAACAAATAAGGGATTTGGATACTCAATAGAAGAACCAAATACTCGAATCATTAAAAAAAGGGTTCAATGAAAAGGTAAAAAAAATTAAATATATTTTGTGTTTCCTCCTAATATTATGTGTTATCTATTATATTAAAATAATCAAAATTAAATGATTTACTACACATTCAAGCAATTTATTATACAAATGTTAATGTTACAAATCCATTAGAAGATAAAACGGTAAAAAAGAAAACCCTTTAGAAATATGTTAAAGTTTTGTTATGATATACTTTCTCAATTTCAACAAGAAATTATATAATGCAACAATGATTTAATTTTCATTATTCCTTTTAGTGTTCCTTTTTTTGGAAGATTTTTTACCTTGTGTCGTGCCTTTTCAAGTAGATAAATTACATTGTCTTTACTCAATCATATATGATATCTTGATTTTTTCTCAATAAAATCATTAAATATATAATTAACATATTGTTTCATATTTATGTTAAATTTATTTACTTTTAATATTACTAAAATAATAATAGTTTTGTTATATGGTATGATTTTTTTATTCGAGTTGGGGTGCTTTGTCAATATTTCATGCCTTTCTCCACAAAATATTTGATAGACATCTTCTCCCAGAAAACCTTTTCACCCCAATGGTGGTGCATTAATCACTTTCATTCACGTTACCCCCACTACCTTTTCTAGATGATCAATAAAGGGACCTAAGTAGCCTGTACTCAGTTACATATTTAATCTTGATGTTTGTATATTAAATTAATTGTCCATAGAATTAGTGTATTGTTTCATATTTATGTTTAACTTATTTTTTAGTATTACAGACATAATAATTGTTTTCTTATACATGTTGATTCTTTTGATCGATTTGGGGGTAAATTTCCATCTATCATGCCTTTTTAATGATAATATCCCTAGAATTCTTCTCCCTCCAAAAAAATTCATCCTTATAGTGATGTGTTTATCAATTTATTTTATGTTACACATGCTGCCTTTGTGAGAAGAGGAACAATGTTGCATGTGATCAATTATAAAGGTAATCTTAATGTTTTCCCAGTAAAGTTATTTTCAATATAATTAATTTATTATTTCATTTTAATTTTTAATTTATTTCTTTTCATTATTACTCACATAATAATTGTTTTCTTATACAGATTGGTTCTTTTGTTCGATTTGGGGTGATCTATCTATCATTCCCACATTTCTTATCCAAAAAATTCATTGAATCCATCTCAATCAAAACTATTACACCCCTATAGTGGTGAACATATCATTTTATTTAATGATAACTCCATTACCTATGTATAAAAATAAATAACGTTTCCTATACCCAATTACAGAGGTAATCTTATTGATTTCACAGTAAAATAATTTTCTTTAGAATTAGTGTATTGTTTCATATTTCTTTTTAATTTGTTTTCATTTAGTATTACACACATAATAATTTTTTTCTTATATATTTTAATTCTTTTGTTCGAGTTGAATACCTTTATTCATCTTTCATGCCATTCAACACTAAAACTCCAACCATCTTCTCCTCCATCAAAACATTTTAACCTCTGTAAAGGTTCATCGATCACTTTATTTCATGTTACCTCCACTTCCTTTTCTAGAAGATAAATAATGATACATATTCGTAATTACAAAGGTAATCTTGATATCTGAATAATAAAATCATTTCCCTCAAAATTAATTTATAGTTTCATATTTATGTTTAATTTATTTATTTTTAGTATTAGTCACATAATAATTTTTTTCTTATACATGTGGATTATTTTTTTGAGTTGGGTTTCTCCATCCATCTTCCATACCTCTCTACAAAAAAATTTCTATAGACTTCTTCTCCCTCGAAACCACTCACCCCTATATTTTTGACATTTATCACCTTCCTTAAAGTTTTCTCCACTGCTCAATAACAGAGGCAATCATGATATTTCCACAAGAAAATCATTTTCATTATAATTAATGTATTACATCATATTTATGATTAATTTATTTCAGTTTCTTATTACTTATAATAATTATTTTCTTATACATGTGGTTTCTTTTTTTTTTCTAGTTGATTTGCTTTGTTCAAAGCTACTCAAGGAGTGTTGGCAGTTCGATAAAAAGGTCAATTGAAATCATATTAACATTGATAATTATGATGGTTTTGAGAGTTTCAGTTGTGTAAGAATCAACCACTCCTCAATATGGAACATGATGTCACTTTTATGACTCTATGTACTTAATTCAATTGAAAATTGAAATTAATTTTACTAAAAAAATATAACTAACTCAATTTTTTTGTTATCATTTTAAAATTGAAATTTTTGTTCAAAAAGTTCCACACACAAAAAACTGATCAAACACGCTTGAATTTTATTGATAATTTGTTGAAATGATTCAGAAGACATTTTTTATGTGTAGGAAACGTCATCTTAAACTGATAACGATGTGATCTGAATGAGTCAAATGTACATGTTTCCAATCTAAAATGACAGTTTATTAAAAAAGAGAAGAAATATACTCAAAACCACGAAAAGACATTCATATTATTTTGATACTTTAGGAAAACAATTAATTAGTGATTTGGAACATGTAGGAATCATCGTCACCTCAATCAGATGCACATTGTGATTAGTACGACTCTAAGAGTGTAGTTATTTATAACTCATATCAATTTTAGTAAAAAAATAGACATACTCAAAACCAAACAAATTCTATCAGATTATTTTGATAATTTATTACAATGATCCATAAGTAATTTTCTACATGCATGAATCATCCACACATCAATGAGACACACTTTGTGATCAGTATGACCCCAAATGCGTGTTTTTATTTAAAATTAACTTCAATTACACTAAAAATACCAACTGAAATACTCAAAACTATGAAATATAATTAAAATTATTTATATAGTTTTGGAAAATGATCCATAATTAATTTTTGTCGTGCAGAAAATATTTATACCTCAATCTGATACAAAATGTGATCAGTATGAAAAGTGTATATTTGAATTTAAAAATGACATTTTAGAAAAAAAAAGGAAAGTGACATAATCAAAACTGAGAAAAAACATTCATATCTTTATGATACGTTAGAAAAAGTATACATAATTCATTTGTGATGTATAATAATCAACCTCACCTTAATCTGATGCATAGTGTGACCGGTATGACTCAATGAACTTCTTTTTATTTAAAATTTGCATCAATTTTAGTAAAATTGACATCTATAGTACTAAGAAATCAAAAAACAACATCTTGATTATTTTGATACCTAATGAAAATGATCAATATGTCATTTTTGTTGTGTATGAATCAACCAAACCGCAATCTACTGCATGATAAGATTGGTATAACTCAAAGTGTTCATTATTAGTTTGAAAATGACATTTTAGTTCAAAAAGATTCACTCACTGAAAACTGATAAAATGTGGTGATATTTCTTAATTATTTAGTAAAAAGATTCAGTAGTCATTTTTTATGTTTTTGAATCTATTTTATTTCAATGTGATTCACGATGTGATCTGAATGAGATAGAAGTGCGTGTTTCTAGATTCCAATGGCATTTTAGTAAAAAAGACAACATACATACCCAAAACTAAGTAAACACATTTACATTGTTTTTATAGTTTAGATAAATGATCCAAATGTCATTTTATGTGTGTTTTAATAAAACTCACCCTAATCTGATTCATGGAGTGACATGTATGACACAAATTGAATATTTTTATTTAAAATTGTCATTTATTTTAGAAAATTTTACACTTTATGTTAATTTTTTCGTTATATTAGTACTAATATAAATTTTTTTCTTCTATAAGTTTGTTCTTTTGTTCGAGTGGGGGTGGTTTTTTTGTAAATATAACTAGTTTATTCATGATTAAAATACAAAAGAAACATGATGTTTTCTAATGTGTATAATAATTTTTATTTATGTAATTTTATAAACCAATGTTTGAAATGGATATAATATAGTGTTTTTTCTATTTTTGGTTGAGATTACATTTCATTTAAATCCTATATTGGGAATTTTTTTATATCTAGTGTGTTTCTAGATCTACATTGTGATTCTAAAGCACACTATAGTATGGGTGTTTATCAACGCTTTTAAAACGGTCGATAAAGGATATACTTATCAACGCTTCTGTGAGCACTGAAAAAAGGTCCTTCATCAGTGCTTCTATGAAATCTGATAAAAGGTCTTTTATTATTGATTTTATAAGAACAAATAAAATTACACTTTATGATCACTTCTATAAGTGATGAAAAAAGACCCTTTATCAGTTCTTTTATAAGCACTGATAAATGGTACCTTTAGTAGTGGTAAATTAATGCTCTGAAACAAATATCATTTGTCAGTGATTTTAAAAGAACTATTAATTTTCCCAATTATCATCACTTTTTTACACAGATAATGGACCCATTTATCATCATGTTTTCAGCATTGATAAAAGACCGTGTCTTTTAACCTTGCTCAATGAGTCAGTGATTTTCTAGTGCTAATAATGGTGATTTCTAGTCTTTTTAGAAGCCTATTTCATATTGGTGATGTCTCTAATGATGATTTCCTCTATAACCATTTGAGCTAAACAAAATTCATGATTACATATTAATTACCATATAATTGAATTCATTTCCATTCAGTGTACATTTTCAACCTTTCATAGGTAAATGATCATGGGTTTGTTTTGGAAATGAAATTTGACTTCACTATCTTGAAAATTTATATGGTCCCTATTGAAATAAAACTAATACATGAATATAGTTGCAACAAATTTTACTATTTGGGGGAATAATATTTTCAAGTGGAACATTCTTCTTATGTTCTATAATAAAAAATTTATAGACATGAGATGTAATAATTATACCATTAGATGTTTTTTACCAATAATCTATTCATTACGATGGATAATCGAGTCATTTATAAAACTTTTTAGATATGTAGGAGTGGGTAGAAGTATAATATAATATTACATTGGATGTTCTAGAGTATATTATAGATGTAAATTTCACCCTTGTTTATATCCCACTTCAATAGTTTTGATGTGATAAGCCTTCCCTTTTCTCTGTTGGCTCAGGAGGATTTTGATGTCTAGAATCCATATTTAAACATTGATTTGGTAATTGATTCTCATAATGTAGAAAGACAATTAATTTTTATAATTGAAGTGTTTATTGATTATTAGTTTGAGATTTCATTCCATCCACTTCATTAGTTAACTAGTTCATTACTTATCCAATTCATATTTCTTCGACATTCACAAACATGATCGAAAACCTTATCTCACTTGAAACCCTTTTTAGTTCCTTTTAGTAGATTTATAAAGTAAATCATCCCTAATACTGGACTTGTAAGAAGTAAAATATTCATTTCTATACAGTCTTTATCACCTTAAAATATATGAGACTCCATTTTTCAATGATTTTATATGGTTGGGATTTTTAAAGGTTCAATTTATAAATGATAACTCAATATATTTGGGTCTGAATGACCATGTGATTTTTAACATGAACAACCATCACATTTGGATGATTTTTGGGAAAATAATTGAATTTTGAATTTCACCCATTTTAAGCTCTATTTTATTTATATATAACCATTAATGAAACCAAAACTGGGTTAATGAGAGTAATAAATAATAATATCTTATGGGAATAACCATATAAAAGTAAACCACATAATGTATTTTCCAATGACACCTTAATTTTTTCTAAGATACATTCAGTATAACCTAGGTTGATTTAATTTGGGATTTTTAATAATTATTAAACTATACCCAAAAATTAACTACACCCTACTATGATACTATATGAATATCAATAAACCCACACACCCAGATCTTGTTATAAAAATTAAAACATTACATATTCATTAATTGTAACTGAGTTGACTTAAATCAAATATAAATACATATTAGATAAATTTACATAAAAATTCATTAAATATAATAATTAGTCTCACATTACAACTAATAGGTTTATAGACATTGAAAACTATAAATATAAGAATCTTATTTTGAAAATATTCATCAATATCTCCTACAAATACTCTTCATATATGGTACCCATCTAGAAAAACACACACTTAATATTATTCTTCATGACTGGGGGATTGGAAATATAAGGAAGGGTTCACTCCAATTCATAGTAAGTGTAAAAATGGGTATCATTAATTTAGGATTATAATTGAGATTAAAATTTTAGTAAGGGTATGAGAACATTATGAAATTGCATGAAACTATCTTAAGGGAATTAAATTAAAATTAAAAATGAATCATAAACCATATATCTAAATATAAGCTTATGGGAATGACATAAAATAAGATTCATTAGTTAATTATATATTATCATGACATAGGACCAATGAATAAAATAATACAATGAAATAAATATGTTCATGGAACTAATAACATGTATAATGCTAAACCAAAAGTAAATGCATCCCAAAAAAGGAATAATCCATCCATATATTCAAAATATTGTATTATTTGGTTGACCACCTATGTATTTGAATACAATTGGTCTTACTAACTACATGCCCTTAGGCTTTGGCTAGCTACTGGTATATCCTAGTGAATTAGTGGACCACATGTGTACACATGTACTTGGGTTGACCATCCATGTACAGTTATGAGATCAACATGTACAAAATTCTACCCAATGCATTGGAGGGAAAAAATAGTCCCACCCTTCACGAAATGATAAACTATTCATATTTTCTCCATATGATAATAAAAACACTCATAAATCAATTTTATCTAAGTAACCCTTAAAAAATAAATAAGTTCCATGTAAATTTTAAAATAAGATTATAATAGTTTATAGATTAAACAATTTAGATGATATTATTAGATAATATACATTTTTGATCATAAAAAATAATAAAGACTGTTGACATACATGAAAACCCATTCTATAATATCATCATAAAACTACTTTGAAATACAATAATATAAAATATATTTTTTGGATAAATTTTATTTTAAATATTCAAAAATAGTGGAAATTAATATTAATTTATTGAAAAAATGAAAAAATTAACGGGAAAATATCTATGAAAAATCATTATAAAAGTGTTAAAAGGTTTTTATGTGATAAGAATTAAAAATGAAGATTATTTTCACACATTTGTAAAGAGAGTCGTAGTTGGCCGAAAATAATTACACTAAAAATGTTAAAATTGGTTTAATTTTATATCAAATGTCATATACATTGAAGAAGACCATAATTTATTATAAAACTACTTATAATTACATATCTAAATAAAAATAATGAATATGGACATAGAGAAAAAATATTCATGTATAAAAAGAAGTGGTAAAGTGGATTTTTCTTATAATAATTAAATTGAGTAAATTTTGAGCAAAAAGGGGAATTAAAATAGTATGAGGATGTGAAACCCAATAAATAATTAAATTAGATGAAAATTGTGCTAGTTTAAGATTGAACGAATGTAACATTTTCCCAAATCGATATATAGATAATACAATCTCAAATACAAAGTCTGGTTTGAAAGAAAACCCTTACCTTTAAACCATACTTCCAAAAAAGAACTTTAACCTCCTATATAATATAAATAAAAATAAAAATAATATATTTGAGAACCTTATTCATTATTTTTACGGTTTATGATGCTTTCATCAGGGCATGCATTCGTCTTTCTAGGATGACACTCTGATTTATTTCCCCGCATTCCTTCTTTCCAAAGGCAGGCGACATCTTTCGCTTATTCAGGGACGTTTGATCCTTAGTTGAAATAGGATGATGGGATGTCAGTTCCTCCTTCCATAGATTCTTCTTCAATACTCGTCACCTAGTCTGGGTATCCCTTAAATATTAATACATTCTCCGTGAAACTTTCCTTGTGACATGTCTTCATGTAATCCTGTTAAATACATTTCTTCTTTCAATAAATTCCAATGGGTCAAGTCTGGGAAATAACCATCAATAAGGGAAGTAGTCATGTGGGACATCACTAGCGTGTATAGATGCTAGAACACTAATGTGTCTAGGTTTCTTCCCCTTATGATAAGGCATCTTGTGGGTGCAAAATCCTGAGGAATCCAGCTTTGAATATGGGAAATTATATGATATATGCATTTTAATGAGGTTTTACTTAGCTTCCCATGTTCAACACATGATATGCTAGGAGATTAACATTTAGAGGAGATGGATCAGACTAATCAAAACACTGGTAGGAGTCGATCAGATGGGGTCATCCCCATGAGGGAGACCCTGATGGGTTTTACTAGTTGAGTGGATCAAGATTCCCAAGGAAATAGGATCCAAGGATGTTTAGTTCCCTCTAAAGGGGACGCCATAGTTTTCCATTAGTTGGGATTGAACCAACATGGAGCTTTCCTATGTACCATGTCTTGGAGACAGAGATTCAAAATAGTATAGTTCGAAGGGAGATATATCAGGGTGTTCTATGAGGATAGAAACTGTGAGATATATTAGTTAATATGTGTGGTTAGCAGACTGGGTACTGCTAGAAGCAGTGAAGGGTTGGATGGTGTGATTTCAACAAAATGTGGCAGCCCAGGTTAAACTAGGACAGACGATGAATGGTTGAGTGAAGTGGATGGAGAATGAAATGAGACCAACATGATGATGATGATGGTTTTGGGATTGATCAATTGGGAGGCTTCCTACGTATCCTCGTGGAAAGATATCAAATTTCATGTTGTTTGTTGGGATGATGGGACGCCTATGGAGGCATCCCATGAGAATGAACGCAAGGATGGGACTCTAAGAAAGTGGAACCTTCAGGGTTGGCGCATGACCATCCCAAAACACATAGGCTCAAGGGAGAGACTATTATGATACATGGGTAAAAGGCTTAAACATAAGGTAGACTTCCTACATATCCTCGTAGCAAGGAATAAAAGTCCACATAGTTCAATATGGGGCATAAAATCGAGGTGTGCATAGAGGACAATGACCTAATGGCATGATGGGTCATACAGGTGGTTTGCATCCCAAAAGTTGGTCTGATGCCCGATGGTAGACTGGTGATGTGGTCCCCAAAAAAAGGGACTAAAACGGCTTACCGTTGGATGGGGATGATGATGGATTACCGGGGATTGGGGATCATGACGACTTACCACTGATTGGGGTACAATGACTTACCACTAGATGGAGCTACAACAACCTTCCACTGGCTAGGGTACAATGACTTACCACGTTTTGGGGAATAATGGAATACCGCTGGATGGGGTACAACGGCTTACCACTGGATGGGGGAATAATAGATTACCACATGATGGGGTATAAAGGCTTTTCGTTGGAAGGGGTTGAACCTTAAGGAGTCTTTCTATGTACCCTGCCTAGGAGATAGGGATAAAACCCACTTAGTTCATAGTTATATAGTTTGAAATCATGATGAATGAAAAGGGGTTGTACATTTTAATGTCATTTAGGACAAGGGTGAACCGACATGAAGCAGTCATGACTAATGGGTGTTGGGCTTGAACCTCAAGGAGGCTTCCTACATACCATGCTTGGATTATGGAAAGGATTGAATTCCACATTGTTCGGGATGGGAGATACAGTTTAACTTCATGTGGGATGAAGTTGAACCGACATGAAGGGGGTCAGGACAAGTAGGTGTTGGGATTGAACATTGGTGTGGCTTCCAATGCACCATTCTCAGATAGGGTCAAGGATCAATGATCACATAGTTTGGTATGGGGGATTTGGGACTTTTACTCTTGGGAGACCTAGGAAAGATGCCAGGGTCAATGCTAACTCAAATTCCATGTGAGTCATTCCCATTGTGAGAAATAAGAGGTAGAAAATACCAGAAAATCACATAATGAACAGTTCGTACATGGGAAGTGGATTGGGGCTTATGCGTGGTTGTTGGCCCAAGAGGTAACAGGGGAGCATCCATGGATAGCAGCCCTGGGAGATGGATATTGGTTTATACTCCCTGAAGGAGTCCCAATGGTAAAAAATCCCAGAGGGAGAGGGATGGGGTAACGAAGGTATCAGTGCTCATATCTCCTCTATCCTTTATCATAGAAAAAGAGAGTAGGAGCAGCAATTCTACCTCCCGCAAGAAAGGATAAGGGCCTACAACGAGATAGTTTCGCTTCCTCAGGTACATATGACACTCCAACAAAGAGGATGTCATTCCATGCATGGAAGATCTCACTACCATGGAGATGAGAAGGCGTGTAGAATGTTCAAGGTGGGGCACCCTGTGTATGTTTCACGTGGCGAGACCACATTTTCACATCATGTGATGAGTACGATGGTGCTTGGATGTTTAACATATTGTATCTCGAACAAGGTGGGTTCACTCCACACCACTAGGATATGAATAACTAATACCCAAACACACATAGGGATGGGAAGGCATCAGCAATGTCATGGCGAAGCAGGGTTGTGGAGTGTCCCATTGAGGGGTTCATAAAATAGTGGCTACCCAAGAAAGAAATAGTCTTTAATGTGCCTATTCAATTAAGCATATGGATAAGTAACACAACGTGAAGCACTACCCAAGGGACCTTGAAATGAATTCATAAAAACCTGGAGGGTCATAGAAGAGAAGGGTGTGAAAGATATGTGTGTTGCACACCAGAAGTGTCCGAAAATGGTGTCTAGGAAATGGACATTGAATACATTCTCAAGGGTGCATTCGAGTGTTGGTGTGTACAAAAAGGGGGTTTTGCACACAATAGGTTCCCAAATTATAACCAATTGGTCCAATAGATGATTTGTACATGCAATAACCTAGGTTTGTGGGGATAAGGGAGGCTTGTGTGCAATTGGAGGAGTTTTTCATGCTTGAGTTTTTTTTTTCACAAATGGATTATCAACAACGGAATGGGGTGAGGTTCATGCCCTAATGGTCCTGCCCAAAGGTGGGCCCCTGGGAGACCCGTCGTGGAAAATCTTGTACCTGAATTCCATATTTTATACACAGAAGGGATGAATTACGTGAACCTGAGACATTTCAAATTATTCATCCCCAAAAGGGAGGGGTGCACTTCTATGTATTGGAAATCAGTGACCGTAGGGTGGGCGTGGAATTCATCCTACGCAGAAACCTAGGCCCATATGTCGGCCTCGAAGGGACATTCCATGTCGGCATGAAAACTCTACTAAGGCCACAAAACATTTCACTTCGGGGAGCAATTTTACAGGTGCCCCTCATATTTTGGGTGCAAACTTTTGGCCCGTGCTCAAATAGTATTCTGAGTCAAAATATTCTTTGGTTATGTGATGAATGTTTTCCAGAGGCCATCAGCAAATTTCAGTGCATAAACCCCCCCCCCCCCCACCCTTAGAATTAGGGCTGTGAGGGGGCGTGGAGGTCAGATTCTGAGGGAAATTCCAAGATGCATGGCCACGTTGAGGGCAGTGCACACAAAATGACATCTGCGGCACAAAATTTTTCACTTTTGTGGAAAACCTGATTCGTGTCTATAAATACCCCATTGGGGTCCCATGGTTCATACAAGATTTCTCACACGGTAGGCTTTGGAGATATCGTGTGCATAAATATTTCCCTCTCTTGTACATAATTAATTATATTTTTCAATGTAATCCTTATATTCACTTTCTGTTTTGCACGCTCTGACCATTTTTCTGGCATAATTTCTATTTTTTGAGTTTCCCCTATGTTGACTCCTAACATTTCCAAAAAACGGTTGTTGATCAATGTGATGCTTAGAGAGAATCTATCTATGACACTAGGAGGGATAAAATTATTGCAAACCCTGAGGTATATCATTCCAGGAATGTTTTATATGATAATCATGCTCTTTTCAGTATGCAAACCCAAACCAGGAATGATTATGTGTTATCTCACAACTAACCGATATGGGACTTCGGTATCTTAGAGAAGGTACAAGTGTCCGGATATTTTGTATATACACTGCATTCATGGGGTGATGCATGAGGATGATCTTCGATGATACAAAATTACCAAAAATGGCCATACTCCTAGAGAAACCAGGCACATGTCCATTTGTGTCATGAATCCAAGGACCAGAACCATCTTGAAAATCGAGCCGGATGCTGAGTATTCTTTAGTCCATTATGCATGTACATTAAAATTGAGCATCATTGGAAAGACCAAGGAATTGCTACAAGATTGGGACTTCAGGTTCATAGGAAAATTCAACATTGAGTAGGTCTAGGCGTATTGGGTATGCCAAACATACGACTAGTTCAGATCAGAATTGCAACACAATATGCTGTTTGAGGTGGTGTGGACGTCAAAGTTCAATTTCTGCCACCATAAAGAACCCGGTCCATAGCTGTTTATCTAGTGCTCCCCTGATACAATACCTTACAGTTTCATTATGGAGAGGTTGGCATCAGTCCTTGGGATGTTCATTGTATCAGGTGACCCCTTTGGATGACCATTAGTATGACGAGTTTCTTTCCATTGAGAATATTTGGGGGGGGGGGTTGTTGTGGACTCCCATCCTAACATGGCATCTGTTAGAGCTAACCATGGAGAGGCTGGGGGTCAAAATCATTCTAAAATACATCCCCTATTCAAAGTGGATCAACATGTTCCTGATGAATGACATGACTATAAAGATGTTCGGGATTGGAAAGAGATGTCTGGCGTAGCGTAGAGGAGCAAGAGCGGGTCATAATGGATGATCTTGGAGATAGAGGAATATCAATCCCAGGGCTTCCGTGTGGAAGAAATCCAAGACCTCAACAAGTGGTATGCCAGATTTCTTGCAACATTCTTCAGTGGGTGGATACTGTTAGTAAGGGTTACTAGGATGGGATTTCTCCAAGAAACATTAGTAATGGCCAACATCGTGGAAGCCAATAAAAAATTTATTCTGGGGGTCCCAATGTTTGCCTAACTGTATGCCATTCTAGGGAATATTTGAAGATGTGTCTCATCAAGAAGGATATGTGGCCCTTTTTAAATTCTTCATGGATCGATCACAGCTCACTGTAGCAGGTAATCTATTCTAAACACCATTCTTCCCCCAGGTAATAGTCTGAAACTTTATTTGAAAGATATTGTCCGGACTATGCCATTAATGCTTAATGAAAAGTGTATAAGAATATTTTTCGGTAATCACACCAATTTTACCTTTAGTCTACTCTATACCATGTCCTGAAAGATGATAGATGATAGGAAAGGCTCACTTGAGAAGAGAGAATACTTGCAAATCATTAGAGGTCGGGTGCTTGTGGACCTAGTTGATGGGAAGGTCTTTTGAGATCCCTATGTGTCGTCATGGTTTAAATGGAAATTTGGAGGCATCCATCGGATACTGAAAAAGGTTTATACTGATGTTTGTGGAGAGAAACATCCTTGAATTCTTCATCAAATGTGGCGTATGTTCAAAACATACGGCTCTTGTGAGTTAATTACACCGCCCCCACCACTAGAGTTGATGTGGGTCTCTCAAAAAAGCATTCTGAACATTGGGTGATAGAATATCCTATGGGGCTACTGCAGAAGGGAGTTAGGCAACTCAAGGTGGCCAGTGTATACCCTGGACAGTGAGAGAGAAGGGAAGGTTCCACTAGGGAGAAGATACCAGGAACATGTTGGGTGGCTAGGTAAGTACTGGCCCGGACTCCATTAGTGAAGATGTCACGTGTTGTGGTCATACCCCCATCATTAGGATGGAGAGGATCTTGAAAAAAAAACTCATGGTACCGTCAGGGATATTCTTGGGAAGAAAATAAGGTATCTGCTTCAACATTCTAAGGACGCAATCTTCCCCATAAAGTGGTCAGCCTGGTTGACCCTATGGAAGTCAATGAGACCTAATACCCTTTGGAAAAAAATAGAGTGAGATGTTATCCATCTTCCAGAAATTGGGATCATTATAATTAATGACAAGGTAAAATTTCATCATCGGCACACGTATGTGACAGCCATGGATATATATGAATGCCAGCGAGGGCGGCGTGAGGAACCCCATCTCCTGGTGAAGGTAATGCTCAGACAGGAGCGTGATATAGAACGAATTCCATCTGATGATGACGACGGTGATGAGGATACATGGGAAAATGAATAATAAGAATAAGAAGAAGAAGAAGAAGAAGAAGTAGTAGTAGTGTAAGATGTAGAGGAGCTTGGAGGTGAAGGGTCTCAGGGGACAACTCACCAAGGGAGTCCCCAAGAGAGCAATGAGATAGCCATATTTAACATGGAAATGGACGAGAAACTCGGGTTACACCTCAATTAAATCCTAAACATTATACATATTGACATTAGTAGTCACCAATCATTCTCTTATCCTATTCTGGCGCATATTGGCACTGGCTATTCGGGAGATCCTCCTGCAGGGGGTGAAGTTACAATGATAGAAAATAGTGGAGATCCAACACACATAATTGAAATAAAAAGTGTTGAAGGATCTCCTTTAGTGATTTCTCCTGTAGTGTCTAAAATTTTATAGGATGATGCGCTAATCTCTTGTATGTTTCATTCCTTAGATACATGTATTCATCATTAGAGAGCTCAGATGATCCTAGAATTCAATGTTTGTGCAGTAATCACGATATTGGTGGCTCATAAGGCCACTGGATCTAGACCATCTATAGAGAATACGATGGAGACTGCATCTACCCACTGAGAACCCACTTCTCAAAATGATCTGGCCCTGACACTAGGTGAGAATAGGGTTGTGGACCCCAGTGATATCACTACCGGGGCAGGGTCTGAAGTTGGTAGGGACAAAATTTTTCTAACAGAGACGAGCAAGGAAGACTGCCCACATATTGAATAGACTAACCCCATGGGACAAAAACTAGAGGGATACTCTTTCATTGATCATTTGGATGTTTTCCCTAAATACTGGAATGCATACCCTGAAGTGATATATGATTCTGATCATGAAGCATCCAAGGAGAGTTGTACGATGTGGCTCAATGGGTTGAAGAGTATCAGGTGCTTCCCCAAACATCTAACAGATGACTGGGTTCCCCAAATGGGATCACTTGACACTTAGTTGCACCTTTTCTGTGATGCTGGGGTAGATGATCTTCATCCCCATATGATGATCTAGGCTTACATGGCTGAGAAGGTGTGGGAGATCAGCCAATGTATCACCATCAATTAGTGTCAGAAAAAATTTGTGAACATGAAAAAGTTCCTTGAGGCTGAGTGAGAAGTTTGGCATCTTGAAGAGTGAGTGAATGAGTGAGCCATATTCGTTGCAAGCAATTTGATACTGTCAAATGGATGAGGGCCCAGATGGTTGAAGCCTAGGAACAACCAACGTAGGAAAATCATCAAATTTATGAGTTCCAATCTGAGTGGGAGAGAATTGAAATTAGAGCAAATGATATCTGCTACTTAGCAACTGACTAATAGAGGGAGCTCATGGAGTGGGAAGAAATTATATATGTTATATGATAGAGAGTTGTAGCACTAGATAAATCCACTAAAGGGGATGATATAAAATATCCATGAACTGGATGAACTTATAAACATCTCTCCCTTTGTCTACTTATCCTAAAATGTGTGCAAAAAATTATTTTCTTCTTGCTTGTTTATTTTTATTATCACAACTTAGTCATAAATGTGGAGTAACCAACAAACAATCCCTAAGATCATGTTGGCCGTGCCCGATGTGAGAAACAAGGGATGGTGACATCGTTACATTGTTTGAATGTGGTTGTGCCAGAAAATCATTAGGTATCTAGGGTATAAATGACCAATTTAGGTTTCTAGAAAGAAATAGGGTGTCCTGACTGGAGAATGATGTTCTCAGCACATTGGAATTCTCTTTTTGTCCTCATTCTATAGTGCATGAGCGGGGTAAATCCAAGGGAGTTAGAATCAATCTAAACATAGGGGAGTGGAAAGTGTGAATCACGATATGAAAAATTAAGAACACTATAGGGGAGACATGAAAATGAATTATAACAGATTACCATGTTCAAAACACAGTATCCCGATAGTGATATCCTAAAATAGGGACAAAAATGAGGTTCGAACACTGACCATGTATGAAACACAGGTCCTGACTTGAGATGCGACACATTAGACTTCTAGAACATTAGCCCAGGATAGTAGGCAACCCATAGGCCAAGCATCAGCATTTTACGAGGTTCCATTGTTGATGAATGAGTACTAGGGTCCAAATAAAGGGTACAAAAAGTGTGGATGGTGGAGTAATGGGTTGTTCGGATGGATTCTCACACTTTGTAAATTACGCCACAATGGTGGAATCGTATTAGGTGGGTGCATCGATCTGATCAGGGATAAGACCATCTTCCAGACAAGACCTCTCTGGTGAGGACCTGGAATGACTGGTAGTTTTACCTCATACCAATGTAGATGATATATGCGTATTTTAATGTCATACCATAAATATGATGCACATAGTTATAGGTCATACGACCGAGACCCGGATCAGGGCTGAAGGGCCAAAATGGTTAATAACCATGGGATAAATAATGGTCCTGGGTCTAGGCCCAAGGCCAAATTCCTGGATGTCGCTACATATCCCATAAGGATGAGAATCATTCCAAATGTAGTTCTAAAGTTCAATGTGATCAGAGACTAATGCTGGTAGGGGAAATCCTCTCCAGAAAGGAAATCAATGCATCCCATAATTATAATGGTGCATCCTGAACTAGTTCAGGGTAGAACTACAGTTTGAAGTCATGCATCGAAGACACAGTTACCCAATGAGGAATCATGGGGTGTGGTACGTATCATGATGCCAATGGGTACTGTAAGAGTCCACGCAACACTACATAGCCTTAGGAAAAAAATTGCCGAGATACCAAAGATGGTGAAACATGGGTTCGGCCCTAGAAAACCTATTTATGTGTTCCTACATACACCATTAAAATGGGAATCAAGACATACATAGTTCATAAAAAACAATGCTGTTTAATATTGTGGAGAAAAGATGTAATAGTTCACAGTCACGTGGGACTAGGAAGTATATATTAACATCATATGGCTTGGACCAGTATATAAGAAACAAGGTTTTAGAGGAGAATGTACATGGTGTTATAAAGCGTACCCAGTGTGAATGAGGATGAGGTCCACACCACAGCACGCACAATTCCTAGTACTAATCCTCGGGAAAAGGGGCCAGGAAAGGTCATAGAATATGGGGCTAAACCCGAAGATGAAACATCTAGGTGTTCCTATATATCCCATGAGGATGGGAATCATGCCATAAGTAGTTATGAGAGTACAGTTTAACATCATGCGAGAAAAAAGGTATGAGATACTAGCTCCAATAAGGGAAGTATGTGGTGTGGCTATTACAAACCTGATGTGAATGAAGACATAATCCAAGACACGCCACACCACGCAATCCTATGAGAGTCAGCTTCCAAAAAGGCCCAACTAAAGAGATAGTTAGTGAATCCTGAGATGGAATATAATATTAGATGACCGGGTGTACCTACATAACCCATAAGAAAGAGAATCAATTTGTACGTATTTATAGAATGATTTGGGTAGTTTAACATTTTGTGATAAGGATATAAGAAGATCTTAGTTTACAGTCATAGAGCTCTGACCGTAATATGAAATAATCTTCCAAGTGGACACACTCTTTGACCAAATTTCTAATCCCCAATGATATGTGCTGGATGTTGGAAACAATGGCAGAGAAGGTCTTCACAACACGTGGAATACGAGAAAGGGGGAAATGGCGGAGAGCCTCGAATAATGCCTCATCGTGGCTCTGTCCTCTTAACATGATAATGTGCACTGAAGGATAGAACTAAGAGTGTCAAAATTCCACTTGGACATGATAGAGTGGAAAATGTTGTGAATCATGCAATAAATATTTATGGAATGATGGAGGTGACATGATAATAGTGGACAACTATTGACCATATTCGAAACATTGCCTTCATATCATGTGACCTATCATTGGAACAACAAATGAGAATCGACTAATGAACATATTCAAAACAAGGGACTTGAATCAATTTTTCATTCAAAAATATCAGGGACATTGTGCCAAGATAGTAGGATAGCACTCGGGCCTAGAATCCATGTCGTTCGGGGGTCCTTTTGAATGTGAAAGGTGATGAAATCCCAAATGAAGGGGAACATGAATCATAAAAATGGGAGAAAACAAGTGTATGTATAATCCAACATCTAGGTCATGAACGATGTTGCCCCATGGAACAATGGTGAACTTCCAAAGAGGGTCGAGGGGCCCAATTCAGGAGAAGCCAACTAAAAAAGATAAGGGTTAAATAAGGGGAGGAAGACCTCTCAAGAGGGAGAGATATGGGGTGTGGTTGTTTCAAACCCAACGTGAATGAAGACATAAGTCCATACTACACCATATACCTCCACCCAAGGAACTTACTCCCAGACGCCAAGAAGATGGGGAGGATTTTATGAAACAAGGCTAGACTCAAAGACTAAATTTCCAGGTGATCCTATTAATCCTATGATGATGGAAATCAAGCCACATGTAGTTATGGAAAATGGATTGCAGTTTAACATCATTCGATAAGGATGATGAATGAAGGACAGATGTCTCAAGGGGATATGTGTGTGTGGGGGGGGGGAATAGCCCAACATGAATGAGTTCATGGAGTTTATACCACACTGCACAATTATAAATGAGAACATGGACTAGGGGGCCAAAAAGGATGATTGAACTGAGATGGTAAGTCGCAACCATTATATAGTTCAACGAAATGCGGTGAGGATAGTGAATGGTCTTATTTTAAGGTCATAGGGATCAGACCATAGATATGTGGCCATTTATGTGGGTATTGAATTACCAAAGCTCCTAAGACCATGTGATAAATACTCGCTATAAGAAACATGGAATATGATCATGTTCTCCCAAACATATAAGGGTATGACAATGAGGGAATGAGATCAGGAAAGGATGTCCCTGACATGACCAACACTCCTTCTTGCGGTAGAACAATGTTTGAAGGGATAGAAGGAAACAATGAATCACTACACACAATATGTTGGACTTATAGGGGTGGTGATAACAATGTAGATTGTATGTTGAGCACATTTGAAACATAAAATCCATGTCGTGTGACCTAAAATGGGAACACCAATTGAGCATTAACCGCTAACTATATTTGTAACACAGGACTTGTATCATCTTTTCGTTCAAGATCCTTTAAGACATTGTCCCGAAATGGTAAGAGAGCCCTAGGGCCTAGCATCCATGTTGTTCGGGGGTCCTTGTTGATGTGAAATATGATGAGGATTCAAATAAAGGAGATGCATAAAGAATGAATATTCCCATGTAGTATAACATCATGCATAATTACAAAAGAGGAAAAAATATCGAAGGAGAAGGATACATGGTGTGGTCCTGATGAACTCGACATGAATGAAAAAAAATCCTGCACCACAACATGTGTTTTGACCCAAGGAGAGATCCTGTAGTTTGGGGCTCGACCTACATACTAAATGCCATAGTACACCTACATATCCCATGAGGATAGGAATCAATCCATACATAGTTCTTATAGGTGGCCATGCAGTTTAATGTTATGCGGTGAGGGTGTGGGAGGAGAGAAGAATGAGGAGGGGAACATGGTGTGATCATCGTAATCCCTACTTGAGTGGGGCCAAAGATATCTACAATACACCATGTTGGATCCTCCTAGAGAACTCCATTCTGGGGTGGTCAAAGAGAAAAAATAGGGGGTCAGATACTAAGACGTGACATCTAAGTATTCCTACATATCCCGTGAGGATAGGAATCAAGAGATACGTTGTTCTTGAAATAATTGGAGTTTAATGTCGTCCATCCAGGACATGGTAGATCACAGTTTAGGGACATATTACTTGGATGGTTTTCTAGTATATATGCCACTCGCAGTTTTAACATCATGCAGGATGAAAAAAAAGTTTAACATCATGCATGAAAGAATAGTTCAAGGTCATGCAAGACTGGATATAGTTTAACATCATGCGGGACGACATACAATTTAATGTCATGAGGGACAAGTTTTGTATAGTTTTACATTCTACATATCAGATAGATCATGCATTTTAACATCATTCGGTAAAGACGTCGTATTTTTTGGTCATGTAGGACCACTTTACTCAGTAATAGTATTTCTTGAGGAATTATACATTGCTAGGAGGAATTATATGCTCACCACTCATCATAAATAGGGAGAATGCACTATTGGGGTAATCCTTCTAATTGATGTAAGATCCTTCTAACTTGGGATCCAGTTTGGGTGGTTTATTTCCTAGTATCATTGGAGTTCTCAGGACCAACACCATGTCACCTTGGATGAAAGAGGAGAGACATAGTTTTTTCTTGAAAGCTATGTCTATCTTGTTTTGATGCCTCTCCAGTTTGTCTAGGGAGAAAAGCCTATTCTCATCGATCACTTCCAGTTCAGCCAGAGGAACATCAACCACCTTATTTTTTGTCTACTACTCATAGATATTTGTATGTAATTAAGGCTACTGAATCTCAATTGGCGGGACTACCTTCATCTCATACACCGAGGAATATGGGGTCACGTGAGAGGAATTGTGAGTCGTTGCCCGATAGGTTCAGAGTGCTTTTGAGAGTTTATCCATCCAACACTTCTTGTTCTAACTGAACATCTTCTATAGAATGTTATAGAGGGTTTTATTGAATTTCTTGATCTTCCCATTTTCTTGCAAGTGATAGCAGGAGGTTTGTTTAGAACAGATGTTGTAAATAGCGTACAACTTCTTCAATTTGGCTTCTCAAAAGTTGTTTTCTTTTTGGTGAGGATGGCCTGAGGGACTCTGAATCAATAAATTACATTGGATCTCACAAACTCAATGATAGTGTGGGCCTTGAACTCCCTGGTCAGAATGGCCTCTTCCAACTTGGAGAAGAAATCTGTAGCAGATATGATTAACCTGCACTGGTGGGTTGTAACTAGTGGATAGGGTCCCATGACATCGAGTCCCTATACGAAAATGGCCAAGAGTAATTGGTAGTGGTGATAGGCATTGATGGATAATGAAACAATTTATCTTGGATTTGGCACACTGGACACCTCTTGGAGAACTCGATACAGTCATAGATCATGGGTGGCTAAAAATATCACAGTCACCGAATCTGATAAGATACATTCGGCAAGGTCTGATGATACCCACAGGAACCTGAATAAACCTCTTTAATTACCTGATATATATCACCTCCTTGAATGAAACAGAGGAGGACCCCGTCAATCCTACGTCTGTTGAGGATATTCTCATGACTGAGACCACTCTGGAGGGAAAACCATAATGTGTGGCGTCGAATGCGCTCACGTTCAGCACAATCTTCGCAGAGATTGTCGTGCTGCAGATACTTGATAATGGGGGTCCTCCAGCCAGGAATCACTTCCCACACAGCATTAGGGGGACCTGGGAGTCCTGATAAGGAGGCATCAACGGTAAGGTTGTATTCCTGCAGGCTATCACCATTGTCTGTAATGATGGGAGCAATGACTCTCCGATGAACTACATGAATAATCAAATCATCCTTATTTTGTTCTGTAAAATATTTTTCCAATCTGATCAAGGCATCACCTCGATCATTCTACACTAAGGGACATGAGTAACTTCTGTCCGAGATGGGAATTTGGCCATCAACATGTGGGTATGTTTCTATAATGGTACGAGCTCTATCCTTTTGAAAACGTAGTCACTATTGATCTGTTTGATGACTATTTTTGAGTCCCCATTCACATTTGGGTTGCAAATCTTAATCTAGAGGGCTAGCTCGAGACCAGTAATTATAGCATAGTAATCTGCCTCATTGTTGGTACATCATTCTGACAATAGTATTGAATATGGTAGAACCTATTGCATCGTCATGATGAAGACAATACCAAGACCCACTCTATTGAGTCTGGAATCATTGAGTCTTCTACTGGTGGGGCTTCTATATGCACCATCAATGTTCATTTTCCAACATGAAATGGCTTATTCTACAGAGAGGATTGCCCCATTGGGAATATCAAGATCCAGAGACTGGTCTGTGGGATTTTGAAGATCATTGAGGAAGTCTGCCAATGCATGTCCATTAATGGCCTTATGGGGGACAAACCTGAAGTCTAAATATTGGAGGATCACTACCCACCGAGCTAGACAACCTGTCAACATGGGTCATTTCAAGATGTACTTTAGTGGATCCACATGGGACACAATCTGTATCTCATTATGTTGCAAGTAGTGCCTAAATTTCTACACTGTGCATACCAATGTGAGGTAGCTCTACTAGATAGATGAATATATTGTTTCTGTATCATGGAGAATATGGCAGAGGTAATACATACTATTATCCAATCCTTCATTTTCTTTCTACATGATCAGGGCGCCGAGATATTTCTCTAGAGAGGTACCATAATGGACCAACGATTTTCCAGAAATGGGTGGCATCAAAACCAAAGGTTGTAAAATACAATGCTTCATTTCCTCAAAAGTATTCTAACACCCTGGATCCCACTCTAGATGAATCAATGTATATAGGCTATGTGGACTTGAATTCCTCAAAGCTCCAAAAATTTTCTCATAGGAGACATCTGGAAGATGTCCTTGATCTTCTCCAGGTTTCCCTTGATGCCTTTGTATCTGACAACGAAACCGAGAACAATTATGGATTTGTCCTTGAAGGGACACTTCAAGGGGTTCGTTTTGAGATGGTGGGATCATAGAATCCAAACTCATTCTCAAGATCTCATAGATGGTCATGATTATGGTGATAATTAACCACTATATCATCTATGTATCACTCCACCAATGTTATGAGGAAAAACATAAATATGCGATGCATGGAACACATATAGTTGGCGCTTGTATTCCATAGACTGAAGGGAATTACCTTGTATTATAAAGTACCTTGTGGTTCCCTTAAGCCTATATAATCATCATCCTCAAAGTCCAGTTGAATTTCGTTATAACCATAATACCCATCCAAGAAAGAGGGATCCTGGATCCAATCAGTGGTGTCAATCAACATTTCTATTCTCGAAAGGGGAAAATCATCCTTCGGACTATGACAGTTGAGATCCTAGAAGTTGATGCAGACTCTCATTTGACCATACCTCTTCTTGATGGTCACAATGCTGGCTAACAATCTCGGTTACTATAAATCCTTGAAGAAGTTAGCTATGATGAGCTTATCAACCACATCCTTGACAGTGGAACCGTGAGAAGGGTGCATCCTTCTGGGGGCTATTGGAACCTGTGATGATTTTCTTGAAGAACGAGGTGGTATATGGTGATCAGGGGATCTAGTCCCTATATCTCGTCATAAATCCAAAAAATTACATCACAGTGCTGCTTTAGGAAGTCCATGTATCGATGTTTCTCTTCAATAGGCATAGTGGCACTGATCAATGGGTGATTCAGATCCCTCTCGCTAACGATGTTCACTTGTACCAATTCATCGATTTTGGTGGAGACACCCTCTTCGAAGGTGGGAGGGGCATCCTCCAGATCACCCTCTCCATTGACAGTCGAGGGATCCTTGATGGGAGGTGATTTCATTGAGTCAAAAATATCCTAACGGGACATGGGTTCCTTCCAGAACAGTGATGGACACTACATCAGAAGAAACTTGTGCTACCAAAACCATAATGATGAAAATTTTCAACCTTGTCCCATCTAGTCTTCATCCTAAGTGGCCAAAATTTTTGATGTAAAAGAAATAGTGGCATGTCGGCTTCATATTGTATATCACATCCCAGTGACAAAAGATATAATGACGTATTTACATTACTTTGGGGTGAACATCACATTATAGTATGGGAGTAAGAGGCTCTGGGATCACCAAAGCCTGATTTGTATAGGAATACATGGTGATCATCCAGCATCCCTTCGACTTGGGAATATACTTCCCCCTCATTCTAGAAACAACAAAACCATGGCCAGATCAAATTGTGTAGCCTCTAATCAATGAATTGGAAAAAATGTGATCATCATCTAGGCTTTCCCTTGGGTCAATCACAGTTGTAGCTTATTCATCCTCGTTAGAATGTATCTTCATGTCCTTTCTCTTGTAATAGTTAGCATCCAGGTATTGGGAATCACAAGAGGAAAAGGGAGGCGCATCACCTTGGAGCACACATACTCGACCATTAAGGGAGAACATAAGGCATTGGTGATATGAAGAGGGAACATACGTTTTAGGTGGGGTTGTGGCCTACCCATCAAGGAATTGTAGGCGGTGTCCTACGAGACAACCATAAACTCAGTGCCGGACACCAGGCAACTAAAATGGGTCTTCAGGTGGATGTTGCCGACTATTTTTTGTTCCATCTTATCATACCCTTGAGTATTCAGGTCAAAGGGGATCATATCATCCTCCAACAACCCCATGGTTCTGAGTGTCCGGGTTGGGAAAAGGTTGATCATAAAGCCTGTGTCAAAATGAAAACAATGAACCTCCACACCATTAAAGTGGCCATTGATGTATATAGGGAGAATATGCCCCTATATGGGAGAACCTTAATATTCTCCAGAGAATGATTTGATGTCCTAACATTCTGCATGCTCGGCTGTCTCAACATGGAAGGCTTCTACAGCTGTTACCTCTGTCTCAAACTGGAGGGGGCTTCTTAAAGCCACAAAAATTCCTTCTTACATATCTTCTAATAGGAGAATAGCTTCAAGGATAGAGATCCTTATAAGAATGTTGGCAAGATGTTTAAGGATATCATACTTCCATGAGGAGCGTGATCATCTTCTTACAGGAGGTCGTTCTTTAGAAGGTGTTATGAAGGGTCGTTATAGATGAACTGGTGGCCGACTAGTGTAGGGAATATCTCATTTTTTATTAGTCTGAATGCATTGAGTGACTATAAGATGAGAGATAAATTATTGTAGTGGATCCACCTGATAAAGCAGCACAAACAGCGGTGAAGTCAATTCTGGTGAAATAAGAGGAGATGGATACACATGTTGAGCACTACGTTGGGCATGTTGTCGGGTTTTAGTGGCTTGCACATGCTAGTTGGAAGCACTGATCAAATGTATTCTAAAGAATTACCTAACCACAGCTCTATCGATGCTCTAGATTTCTAGGGACATTTGGAGGTTCCGTCTGGCACTCGTCATTTTCAGGCAACATGTACGGGTGTACCCACTCCACTATGTTAACCAAAACGTACCCTTGATCATCACTTGAAGAATCCTCCACCCTAGGAAGGATTATGGAGTAATCACCATATCATGGGTCATGAAGTCACCAATAATATGGATTGATGATGGCATCAGTGGGGGGCATTGTTTTCCCTTACGCAGTTGATGGTGGCCCTTCTTGGAGGAGGATGGTTGGGATGTCGGTGCAGAAGTAGTAGATGCAACTGAAGAAGCACCATCTGAAGGCTCGTGTCAATTAAAACATACATGAATAATTCTATGGGCATGGAAAACATTTTTTTAGCCATCCAGTCGTCATATTATTGATATCTGTGGTAAGGGACCTACTGCCACTCACCTTCGATGTTGTTGTCGCTGTCATGCAGTACGAATACACATGCCACTTGTGTCAATGTTGGGCCTAAATTGACTATGTTTTTATCAAACTGTTCTTAATTCCATTCTTTAAACACATATCACATCTTGATGGTGTTTCCTAGGATCTGGTTATAATGTAAGTAATTAGGGTGGTTAGTGAGATCCATCTCTATAGGCCTCCTCCATTCTGAAAACCGTATAATACCCGGTTCTAATGCACATTAGATATATTCGAGTAAATGAGCCTCATTGAAGAGTAGGTCATCTTAATTCTATCCAAGAAGGAGGATCTGGGAGCCTAGCCCTGACAAGAGGATGAAGGATCATGTTGAAGAGATGGATCCTAATTAACTATCTAAGGTGGCCGTGACATGTTAAGCACGGTCTCCTACAAATTCGAAGGTGGGCGCTACTGGTCAAGAGGTTGTGCCTATGGTGGAAGGCCTCTATGAGGCTACAGAGGTGGTTTCACTGGTAATAAATCCAATTTCCTCTGGGCCTCTAACTGTGCGACCATAACGGATTCAGCCTTAGCGGCTCTTCTTTCATGAATCGCAGGAGGAAATAGACAACCCTTTCTAGCATGTTGCTAGACTTCCTCAAGACACTGGGTCTTATCTGAGAAATCCAAGAATCTTTGGGGTAATTATGAGTGATGAGAGAGGGGAGAAGTTCAGTTTTGACATTCCCCACACACATTTTTAGAACATGTTCCTCAGTTAGAGGCATATTAATGTAGTAGGTGAGTCCTTTCCAGTGAGCGACAAAGTCCGCAAAATGCTAATCAGGCATCTACTTTCATATGAATAGGTCTTCAATACTCGTCTTTTGGGTGGTAGAGCTGAACTGGTAAAACAATTCCTATGAATATTTTCCCAATAGGTTGTTGACCCAATGGGTAGTTGGACGTACTAGAAAAACATCGTCCCATCCAATGTTTGTATGAATCACCGGAGTTTAGTAGCCTCTTGTTGTGATGGAGTCCCTATCATTGGTCCATTTCATTGAAATTAAGTTGGACATATGCTTCAGTAGTTCACCCATCCCATTAATGGGGTAGAAGTGGATGTTCTCGAAACTCATTGGCGCTGGCATATCACCCACCCATGCCAGATATGGCTTAAAATTAGGCGTAATTGCCACCGGTTGAGCATCAAATCCTTTAGGTGGGTGATGATCAATGACACTGGATCATTAGGGTGGGGATTACTATCTTCATGATGATCCCTGAACACCAGTGAATTGGAAGGTTCATCAACATCGTAATCAGGCCTGACGACTTGTGGAGTGGCTGGTCGGATGACCTGTGGGATTACTAGGGAACTACCTGTGGTGTGGATGGGGGAACCGAAGCTAGGTGCCAAAGATTTTCATGTAGATCAGGTAGATTTGGTGATACATACTGAGCTATATTGACATAGGATCCCACTTATATCATATCTATGTGAGAATGATGGTCAGGGTCACCTACTAGAAACTCGCCAGGGGAATGTGGTACATGCCCCTTACTGCCCAGGTCAAGGATCACCATAGTCTGGTCACCACTCTACAGCATGTTCATAATGGAGGTCATCGATCATCTTCTTATTCCATGCGAGCTATTGACGCAACATGACATTTTCGAGATCATCCTCCATCTTCGGCACTGATCCAGATGGGTCAGAGGGTATAACGGCCCCAAGCTGCTCTGTTCACTTATTGGAATTCTGAATACGAGTAATGAATCAGTAGGTACAAGATGTCCTAGTAAATATATTTAATAGAAAGTGATCCTTCCCAATGGATCCAATAGGTATGGGATTCCCTCAGGGGGTATGTCCTCTCCAAGGATCTCTAGATCATTCTCTCCCTCTGGTAGGTTGACCATGTTAACAGTGACTCTACATGGAGGCATGTCCTCAATATCTCCAGGAATTTTGGGTTTGCTTCAGATTGATATATTTGAAGGTCAATATAATTCCCCCAGCCATAGACCTGAACATGGTGGGATGCCTCCTTGATAATCATGAGGAGTACATTAATGCTCTGTACGTGCTGATGCTGGAGGGTCTGATAGCGACCAGGCGACTCAGGAGACTGGGCCATAGGGAGCACAGCTATGTAGACCATGAAAAATTGTTGGCCATTATCTGCAATTTGTTCCTAACTCTTGGGGTAAATTGGTTGCTGATAATAGGGATAGATGTGATTTTTCCATAGGGTTTGTCAGAAACATGTGACTACCTCCTTGGTAAGTGATTCTGGAACACTGATTTTGGTGGTTTCTATTGGCTAGAACAACTCTAGGAAATGATCCACTGAAGGATGTCCCACTAGCTCATTGTATCATACTCATGATCCACCCCTTGGTTTCCCCACTCATCATATGGGGGTGTTTCCGGACCTGTAACAACACTGAAGAAGACTGCTGAGATGGTAGACTGGCTTTTGGAGAATACGGAGAACGAGCTGACAAGGTGTCACATCGTGGAATGTCCTGTGTTGAAGGCAATGACTAAGCCACCACATATTAGTATGATGGACTAGGGACATATTTTCTAATGTAGGGGGTGTAATTAATAGTGTTGGTACATGTTTTTGGTCATCCTCTACAAGTCCCTAGAATTACTCTCCATGATCTCGAGTTGAGGCGGATAATGACCATGTTGATAATAGAGAGTATTTCATGGTCAGGACCTAGATAGATTCCATATATACCTCCACCTTGATGTATCTGTAGAGGGAGGAAAGAATCTAGTGGACATCACATTCTGGAAGGATGAGGCTGAAACACCTCATTCCTGCCCCGACCCATGACACGGAAGATCGAGGTGAGGGTCCCCTTGTCAAATCACATTCATCCTTGTAATCTGAGAAGAATACGAAGTTAATCATAGTTTGAAACATATTGATATTCTTCTTATGGAATTGAAACCCCATCCTCCTTCCACGGGATGGTTTTTTTGGGATAGAGTAGGTTTTTGGCTCGAGGAGGACCTTCGGCCAAACCGATGTTGGGGAGGAGAGTACATCCTCCTGGGTGAGATGGGGTGAGAAGAGCACATAGGAAAATGTAAAAGGGACCACGGTTATGACCTATATGTCTTCTAGATGAGGCATAGAGGGAATCCCTTTAAGAGGTGATAGATTTTTTAGGACCTCCACTGGAGCTGGTGGGCGCATGGGCAATGCCTCCATGCTTGTTCCCCTTGGAAGTGACAGTACGAGGATGGCCTTGATACTCGTCGAGATGAACATGCGTAGAACCTTAGTGCTGGGTGCCAATAAAGCAAGGAAAAACTATACTTCCCTGATTTCTGAGATGGGGATGACCTTATTCAGTTGCTGTAAAAACATATTGAAGACCCCCATGATGACGGTTGTCCAGATGAGTAGCATCTTCACATCAGTGCCCCTTTCTCGGATTGACGGTGGCATGGGGAGGACCTCCACACCAAGCATGGGAGCAGGGAGTACATATGAACTCATTTTTGGTGGCATGTGGAAGACCTTTGTACTATATTTCATTATCCCGGGTCAGCCCATGATGGATGCCACCTTTGTTTGGTGACTAGGAGAGTAGTCCCAACCTGCCCGTGGGGTGGTTGGGGCCTTAATCCTAGTCGATCGTATGAGTTCCCTTGTTCAGCCTAAATATGGTATTAATGGTACACAATGATGGTTCCACATGACATGGTAGCTATTGATTTTGAAGGCCCTTAATGGGCATTTTCCTAAACCTTCGCTCGACGGTGGCATCAGATTAACCAGACTGTGGTTGGTGGTGCAAGTGTATAACTCACCTGATCCTCATCCAGTGGAGTCGGGTAGGGGAGTTGTGCAACCTTGTAGGAGACATCCATGGCTTCCACTGGTATGGTATTACATGTGGGATGGTCCAAGCTTCTCTAACCTCATTCGCGTAGGGGAGGGAGTCATGAAACCATTCTAGGGAGAGGCTCTAGAAATGATGGTATGTTAGAGTGGGGAGCAGTGGCTCCCTGCACGTCCCTTTGGGGCGGTGGTAACAATAAGGTGCAGAAGACTCTACGTCTTGTTGAGCCATATCCCATGATTGGATAATCCCATCCTCCTCATATCATCGAATGAAGTCATTAATTACCCTTATCTAAAAGAATTTAGATGGGGAGATAGGGCGTGGGCGCCCATCAACTGTGGATTTAGAGGCTTCCATAGAAGAGACGAGGCAGCATGGGATTTCCACATTGACATTACCCCTTCTCCTATGTTTGTGGGTGTGCATTGATCGGTTTCCTATCATTCCTTCCTGGATCCATAAAATCAAGGATATTCAACCACTAATACTAAAATATGGAAATCAACATCTAGTTCCCCTACACCATTCCATATTTCATGGTTGGTAAAACACATCCACGCTGACAATATCGCGGACCGGGATGTCCAACATTCAACCACCCAATTTCTAGTGATTTTTATGCCAGGAAAACTATTTTCCTGGTGGGACCTGGCACCAGATACATGGATTGGGTGACATGCTAATCCATTAATGTCTCAAATGCTACTAATTTCCACATTGAGGAGAAGAACTACACTTCAGGTTCAAAATTTTTATTTCCAGCGCTTTCACTGGGGCGTGCATCTGTTATTCTATGAGGAAGCACTGATCTATTTCCCATCATTCCAACATTAAAAAGGCTAGTGGCATTCATCACTTATTCTGGGAAGTTTTCCCATTAGCTGAAACAGGATGATGGGATGATGGTTCCCCCTTCCATGGATTCCTCCTCGAAACTCATCACCTAGTTCGGGTCTCCCTTTAAGATTAAGAAATTGTTCGTGAAACTATTCCTAGTGCCATGCCTTCATGGACACCAGTTAATTATGCTAATTCATTCATGAAATTGAAATTGTTCAAGCCAAGGTATCAACCATTGATCAGGGAAGTAATCACGTTGGAAATTGTTGGCATGTCTGGATGATGGAACACTGATGTGTCTTGGTTTCATCCTCTTCTGATATGTCTTCTTGAGGGTACGTAAGTCTGAGGAATCGCACATCGAATGTGGTGAATTGTATTCCATAGGAATGTATTTTAGGTTTTCCTTAGATTACCTTGTTTGACATAGGGTATGCCACGAGCTTAACTTCTAGCAGAGATGGATCAGACTGATCAGAACATTGGGGATAGTGGATTTGATGTGTGCATTCATAGGAGGGAGAACCTGAGGGGGTTTACTAGATGAGTGGATCATGACGGAAAATTAAGGAGGATCCAATTATGATAGGGTCCCTATAAATAGTCATCCAGTGTTTTCTATTAGTGGGGATTGATCCTCGGGGAGGTTTTTTATGTACCCTATCTAGGAAACAGAGATCAAAACCCCTTTAGTTTTAAGGGTGATAAATCAAGGTGTGCTCGGAGGACCGCGACGCATAGATATATTGAGACTTACACATGTTTAGTGGCCTAGGTACTACGAGGAGTAGCGAATGGGTGGATTACATGATTTCACTGGGATGTGGAGTCTCGGGTAAAACAATAATGGATGATAAATGGTTGAGTGAAGTGGATGGAGAATGAAATGAGACATAAGTTAGATGAAGATGGTGTTGGGAATGAACCCTTGGGAGGCTTCCGACATTTCCATGTGGTAGTGAATCAATGTCTTCTTGGTTTGGTGAGATGATGGGATGCCCGAAGAGGCACCCCGTGAGAATGGACGCATGGATGGGACCCGGATCCAGGTCAGGGAATGACCTTCCCGAAAGACAGAGGTTCAAGGGAGAGATTAGGATTATACTTGGGTAATGGTCTTGAACCTCAGAGAGGCTTACCACATATCCTAGTTATGGGGAATCAATTTCCACATAGTTCAAGATAGTTCAAACAATTGGGGTGTGCGCAGTGGGCAATGACTCGATGAATTGTTGGGGCCTACACATGGTTAGCATCCCGAAAGTTAGTCTAAAGCCTGGGGCAGACCAGAGATATGGGTCCCAAAAAAGGGGACTATAATTTCATACTCTTGATTGGGAATCACAGAGGATTATTGTCGGATGGGACTTATGAAGGCTTACTGTTGATTGGGGTAACACAATTTACCACTGGACGGAGCTACACCAACTTATGATTGGTTGGGGTATAATGGCTTACCACTGGATGGGGTAAAATGTCT
Source organism: Viscum album (assembly GCA_963277665.1). NCBI lineage: Eukaryota > Viridiplantae > Streptophyta > Magnoliopsida > Santalales > Viscaceae > Viscum > Viscum album. The sequence continues at coordinate 662,774,314 of OY728143.1, read as the reverse complement.
TACCATTGTATGGGGTATGATTTTTTACCACTGGATGGGGTACAATGGCTTACCATTGGATGGGGTACAACTTATTTCCACTAGAAAGGGTTAAACCTTAGAGTGGATTCCAACGTACCCTGCCTAGGAGTCAGAGATCAAAACCCACGTAGTCAATGTTATATAGTTTAGCGTCATGCTGGAAGAAAAGTGGGCATACATTTTAATGCCATGTAGGATGGGGTGAACTGACATGAAGTGTTCAGGACTGATGGATGATGGGATCGATCCTTAGGGAGGCTTCCTACGTACCATTCAAAAATAGGGGAAAGGAGAAAATTCCATGTACTTCGGGATGAGGGATACACTTTAATGTCATGTGGGATGACGATGAACCAATGTGAAGGGGGGTTAGGAAAAGTATGTATTGGGCTTGAACCATATGGAGGCTTCTTATATACATTTCTCGGATAGGGGAAAGGATCAAAGTCCACATAGTTCAGTATGAGGGATTTGGGACTTACACTCTAGGGAGGACCAGGAAGGATGCAATGGTCAATGCTTACTCTAAACCCAAAAGAGTCATGCTCAGTGTAAGAATCAAGAGGCCAAAAAGACACGACGATCATGTACAGAAAGGTTCATAGGTGGGAAGTGGAGTTGGGATTATGTGTGGTTGGTGGCCCAAGAGGTAACATGGTCTTAAGCTTGGCTAGATGCCCCGAGAGATGGATATTGGTGCTTACTCCATGATGGAGACCCAGTGGTGGCAATGCCTAGAGGAAGGAGGAAGGGGTAATAAAGGTCCAGGTGACTATATCTCCTCTAGTATTTGGCATTGAAGAAGAGAGGAGGAGCATGCATGCTACCTCTCACAAGAAAGGATACGTGATTACACCAAGATGGTTTCCTTTCCACGCTGATAGATGCCACTCAAACAAATAGAATCTCATTCCATGTGAGGATGATCTCACTACCTTATATGCGAGCAGGTGTGGATAATGTTCGAGGAGGGGCACCTCGTGTATATATCACGGGGTGAGGCCATAGTTTAACTTCACATGCTAAGGATGATGGGGCTTCGAAGTTTAACGCCATGTCGCTCGGATGAGGCCGGTTCACCCTGCATCCCAGGGACATACATAACTGATACCCACCCACACTTGGGGAAGGGAAGGCATCAGCAATTCCTTGGTGAAGCAGGGTTGTGGAGTGATCACTTGAGGGGATCATGATAGCATGGCAATGTGAAGAGGAAATAGATGTTATCATGCCTATGAGAAGAAGCATAAAGAAGAGAAATTCAATGTGAAGAACCACCCAAGGGATCTTTAAATCACCTCTTTACAAAAATAGAGGGTTTCACAGGAGAAGGGTGTGCAGGATAGGATTGATGCACGAAAGAATATCCCAATGATGGTGTTTGGTAGAGGTTCATTGAAGACATTCTCAATGACGCGAGTGGGGGAAGTGCCCGCAAAACAAGGGTTTTGTGCGCAATAGCCGCACAAATGAGAAATTATTGGCATAATAGGAGGCGTGTGCATGAAATAATATAGGGTTTCCTAGATAAAGTATGATTTATTTCAATTGGATGAGTTTTTCATTCAAGTAGAAGAGTTTTTCACACAAATTGATTATCAATAAATGAACTGGGTGAGGGTCAAGCTCTACTGGTTTCGCCTGTAGGTGGACCCCAGGGAGACCTGTCATGGAAAATACTATACACAAATGCCACATTTTACACGTGAAATGGATGTATATAATGCATAAGAGACAGTTTGAATTATTCATCCTTGAAAGGGAGGGGGTGCGCTTCTATTTATTGGTGATTGGTGGCCGCAGGGTGGGCGTGGAATTCAGCTTGTGCAGAAACCCTGGCCCATCCATTATTCGTACTGTACTTTCCATACCAGCACAAAAAATCCACCTCGGCTGCACAATGTTGGGTGTCAGGGAGCAGTTTTATGTGCACCCCTCAAATTTTTAGTGTGACCTTTTGGATCATCCTGGAAGAGTTTTCTCAGTCGAAATATGGCTTTGGTTTTCCCATGAAAGCCTTCCTAAGGCCTTCAGAAGACTTCAGCGCCTACACATACCATTACTAATCTTGTATTATAATCATTCATTACAAATATATTAATTATCTCACTGTAACTTTTTTCATCATATGTTAGTTATATGGATTATGTCACACTTATTTTGAATTAGTGATACCAGTCCCCAATCATTGATGCACATTTAAGCATTCCCATATTATTTATGTTAGTATTATAATTATGTTCCATTGAACCATGTAGTTTTTATTTAATGAAAATTATATCTACGATTTCTGAGAATTGATCTGTGATGAATATTTTTTGGGTAATTTACAAATAATAATGTGTTATTAAATATTGATCATTAATTTTTACATCATGCTTTAATGAAAATAATGCAAAAATATTTAAACATTTAATATCATATATTAAAATTATTAATGTCGTTATACATATTCATGGTGAAATATGGAGATGTATTGAAATAATCATTCATGTTGGTGTACGAATCGACAAAACCATGAAATTGTTATACTAGTGGAAATAAATATATAATTAAATAGAAATTTCAGAAAAAATATTTATCCTTATGGATTTATATGAAAATAATAATCCGAATGAATTGATTGAAATCTATTGGATAATTATAAATATAATATACCTTGTGAGAAGGAAGTTAATAGGATAGATCATTATTAGAATATATGTATGTCAATTTATAGGAACAAAATATGGACATTAAAGAGTTCCAAATTTCGTACAGTTAAAATAATATTTATGGATTCTAGAGGTACATTATTTTTTATATTGAAACCTAGATATATCACAATATTTAGATCTCATCACAATAATTTACATAGATGATGAAGGGATTATAAACAAAGGGGAGATAAAAATAATATATAACAAATCATAAAAGCCATAATTTAATAAGAAAAATGAAGTGAAATGGTTTTGAGATATTGAAGGGTGTTTATAGAGGGTGTGACCAAGAATTAAACATGTCAAATGAGTTTCATATAGTCCTAGTAGAGCAATTAAATCCTTGATTATGAACTAAAAATTATTATAAAGAAAAAAAATCAATAAATTGGAAAATGATGTTGATGTTTCATTCAAGGCTTTCAAATTTGAGAAGCCATGTACTTTGGATAGTGGATAATCTTCCCATAATAAATTATTTCAATAACTCATTGTATATTAAAATATATAAATGGGTATTTGGTGCATTTTAAACAATATAAAATAAATTATGAAATTTTTTGGGGTGGAAAGAATTTACAATAATCAGATAAACCAGGATAATTTTCTCTATGTTGATGAGTTGAACCATAATCTATTAAGTATATCATGAATTCGATATGGGTTATGTGACTTTATATTATTGAATTTTTTTTATTGAAAATGATAAAATAAAGATCTATGATAACTATAGTTTTTTGAACCTAGGAAATTTTGTTTCTGCAAACACAATATATATTAAGTTTTAACATGAGTATGCATGGTGAGTAATTTTTTTGACATAAAATATATGGTCATCGTTTCTCTTGTTCTTTTGGGGGGATATAGTCTTATATTTTTATAAATCAATATCTAGAATTTCAGAATCTAGATATAGGATTTTGGATCTTGATTTATAATTTAGTGATTTTTTCATTTATATTGATTTAGGGTTTTTATTTTTTGTAGTAAGATCTATGTCATTGAGCCACTCAAATTTTGTGGATTTTTGTTGGGTGATTATTTATTTATTTTTTGAGGTATGTGGTCTAACATTAAATTTCCATAGTATTAATTTTGATACCTATATAAAATTTTTATAATTTATAGATTTTGTAGAAATTAGAATTGTGAAATTAGGTTAATTATTTTTTTTCAATTAATTAATTGAATTATTATTGAATTAGATAATTATTTTGGGAATTAATTATGAATTTGGGGGGGTATCAAGTTAGAAAGTTAATTGGAAGATTGATTATGAGATTTAGGGATTGTGATTTAGATAATTAATTAGGGTATTGAATAGGAGATATTTAAATTTTTAAATTGAGATAATAATCTTTGGAATTAATTATGTGATTTTGATGTCAAGAAATGAGGTAATTAGTTTTGGAAATAACTATAAAGAATTGGTATTTTGAATTAAATAATTAATTATAAAAAATAATTATGATATCTTGATTTGTGAGTACTGATTTTTAAATTATTATGTTAATTACTGGGGTTGACATAATTAATTAGGTAATTGATTAATGGAAATTGAGTGATAAACTAATTGTGGAATTATTAATGAAATTGGAGTTATTAATGTATGAATGAATGAATTAATATTATTTATGTGATTAGATAATTTATAAATTACCTAATGGAATTTTTGAGATTCAATAATTGTTGAATTAGGAATAGATTCTATATGGATAATTAATTGATTAATTAAGTGTGTGTTTGTGAATGGAAACATGGTCATTCGAATGGTAATTAATGAATGGGAACATGGTCATTAAAATATGTGGTTTGTGAATGGTAATATGGACATTCATATATGAATTAGATAATGGGAACATGGTATTTCAAATGTTTTATGTATTGATGGTAACATGGTCATTCATGTATGAATTAACGAATGAGAACATGGTCATTCTATCATTCTTAGTATGAATGGTAACAAGGTAATTAAAGTATGAACTAAATAATGGTAAGCAATTAACTCTAAGATATGACCTCACATGGGAATATTTCACGCTCTTTTATGATCCAAATTAGGTATTGAGATATGAAATCACCTTGTAATGTATTATGTTCAAGTATAATCCATAGTATGAAATAATATTTGATATTACCTAGAAACACTTTGGGCTCTTACATGTGCTAAAATAGTCATTGAGGTAAGAGTGTCCTCAGAAACCAAAGTGTTAATGCGGTTAAGTAAAGGATAAATGATAATGTGATAACTATATATTTATGAATTTTACTTGTTTCTTTATAAAAAAAAGCATACAGTAATTTACTATACTTGTTTTAGACATCATTGGTGGAAACCTACTGAGTTGTACTCACATCTTACTCAGGATTCTTGATCGGTACCCAAATAGACTTTTTTATTATAGAATAGGTTATGGGAAAAGGCCATGTGATAGATGGCTAAGATGGGTTGGAGCTTGGAGGAGGAAACCATATATGGTTTTGGACTATCATGGGAGTGGTGAGAGTCTTTATTTTTAGTTTCCATTTTAGATACCTGACACGTACATTAGCATTGAATGTTTTATAGTTCAATTTTTATATTTTATACCATCTTTTCGTAATCTTGATATATTGTTACTATTATCTTTATTATTATATTTGATTCAAATATTGTTTATTATATTTTCTTGTTAATTACCCTGATAAATGAGGGTATAGTCTGCCCATAAATGAATTATCATACCATCATTGTTAGCTAAATACATCTTGAATGTGGGGAGGTGTTCTTGATGTCATGTGACCAACTATCTCGAGGCACCGGTGTGTGTAACATGTGTCTTGATGTTACAAAGTGGTATCAGTGGAGTTTTATTTTCATTTAATTTATTTTTATTATAATGGAAATGTAGATAAGATGATATGGATAGTCGAGGCTTGGACCTGGACTCATGCATGGGAGTTACAAACCCATGTATATGTAAATTCTCATGTAATCGGGGTAGGATTATTGTTTTTTTGTTACAATTGAATATTATTTTACCTTGGGTGACACACTTGTTGTGTAATGTGGAAATTAATTTGGAGATACCATTAAAGCTCATCCAAAGATAATGTCTCTAACCATTTATTAAAATAAAGGAAATGTGTAGCAAACAAGCATCACAAGCCAAAACAGACAATTACATATCATAAAAGCCATAGGTGTCACCATATCTAGGATCAATTGCTTCATCTGCAGTAGTCGATTCCCACTCTGAGATTTTACAAAGCTTTAGAGTATTCACATACTTCCGTCTGGGATTTAACTTCTCTACATACAAAAACTCATTGGATGAATCCATACCATTTCCTTTTCTAATGGAAGATCTGGTAGGCATCAGTTTCGGCATAGAAGAATAGTCCTTATTTTGTCTTCTTCTTGGTGGAGCACTCACAACGTCCTCACTTCCTTCCGCATTCTGCTTTGCATGCTGAACAACGTCGCTAAAGGAGGTTCAAACTCTACCACCAGCATTCTTCTTCTCACTATTAGAAATGCCCCCCCCCCCCCATTTACCAGGGATAATCACCTCTTGATAACCATCATTCACCCATTTTACCTTCTTGATGTGGCTATTAGGGTCAAGAAATGCCAGGAATTTTGGTTGCACCGCAAACTCATGACCTTTTGCACCCTCTTCTGTAATAGACCTTCTCTAGATGGAACATCCTCAGAATAAAGAACAATTTGCATACTTCCACCTTCACTCCATGGAAGATCCTCCTTAGCATGAGAGGATCCCCCATGATTCAGTTCTTTTAAGTGATTGTAAGAGTCGTGATCTTGTACATTCCAAGGATTTCTTCCACTTTGATTGCAGATATCTCCTGGACTTGGAACCCCACTGTCATGCAGCTCAATAACTTTAGCAGACACTCGACTAGGAGACAAAGCATGGGAAGCATGACCAGTCAGAGGAGCAACCCGATCCAGTCCCACTTCCAAATATCCACCCTCTAGACATGAAAATCAGTTAATAGTTTTAAAAAAAGCCATATGCTTCTCTGGATGTGTTTTCAGCCCACCTAAGACCCTCACCCAACCACCAGCTTCATCCAAAGAGCCCACTGCCTACGGGTTCAACATAGGATTGTCTAAAGCCTCATCATGCCAAGCAAGTACCACTACCCTGTTTACACTAGCCACCCCAGCATATTGAACTACAGGCTTCACAGAGGACTCCAGACCTCCTGAGTTGATGACCCCAAGATCCTGATGCAGTCTTCCAATCACCTCATCCACCCTTAGATTCCAAGACTTCTTTACTTCCCTCATTCTGTTGTCATTCAATGAATTTCTACTAGTAAAACAATGTCCTATCTGAAATCGGGTAGCGAGGTCCTGCTTCCCATGTTTAGAATCCATGTCCACCACATCTGCAACATGTTGGTCCAAATCCTCCTGTGGAACCACTTTTTTCCCTCTACAGTCTTCCATCTGAGGCCCAACTTTGCGATAGTTGGATTAGTAGTCAATCCATGACTCAAATACTAAGAACTGTTTATATCGAAATTCCTCACTCACATCAATGAAAAATGGCTTAACAGGTTGTTTAGATATATCAACTTTAATGAAAAATCATGGTGAAACCGGATAGCAAACAACCCTAGTTCTGCAGTTCGAGAATAAATAACCACTGACTCTATTTCCAAGAATGTGAATGATAGCATAATTTTGATAAGTAAGTGGGAATTCTAGAATTCTTACCCATATCATTATGGTCGAAAATTCACCCTTCATATGATAGTCATAATACCATCAGATGAGATGGAATCTATAGCCATCACATGTACGCGGAGCAGATGACCACGCCAGGATCAAATCTTCCTCCGAATCGAAGAGAACCATTATATGATTTGAGTCAAGAATTCCCACTGTGGTGTGCTCTTGTAAGTTCAAAAAATCATATATGATGCTACCAATGCAATCCACAGACGGGCGCTGTTGCTTGAAGTGCGCAATCAATGTCAAACTTAACAGGGCTGAAGCATCCATAAACTCTCGAGCCACGACTGAGAGCTATGGGATCCCATCGTATATCTCACGAACATTGGGGGAGAGGCAAATTTTGGGAAGCGAATCCAAGAGATCAGGATTTCAGAATAAAGGAAACCATCGATCACCAAAGGGCTGCAAAAATCCGCCATCCACTAAGGGAGGATAGATCTACTCAGAGACCATCACCACCTATAGCGGTGATCGCCAAGCCCGAACCCTAGCTCCCATCGGTCAAACCACATTTCTTACTTTGGATATATTCATAGAATTAACTCATGGACTATAATTTCATGAGTTTTGAGTCTTCATGCAACATTTTAGCTAATTAGTATTTCTTTGTAACATGTATAATTTTGACATGGAGAGAAACATGGGTTTTGGGTAAGTTATTGAATATAAACTATCTTTCCTCTCTTGCGATATCTAACTAAAATAATTATGTATAATGCGAATTTGAAATTTTAAAATGATGAAAAATTTGAATAAATGGATGTCTAATAGAATATGAATAATGATAATGAGAATACCCTTTGATAATAAACACTAGGTGTAGGATTGTAAAGGATAGTGTTAGCACCTCATTTTTGACTGCATGGTGAGATGTGGGGAAAATAATTATTGTGAATTGTTTATATTTTTCAATCACATTGATGTGTTATGATTATGTTATGATTATGAAGATGGGTGTTTTGTATTACAGATATATTCTTCCACGACAATGCTTATTGAGAGAATAACAAAAGTTTATGGTTGGTAATGTTATACAAGAAAATGAACCCAAGGTACTGAAACTGTCAGGTGAGAAAGAAGGGGAGATGTTCTTGGTAAAACTTTATCAATTAATGAAATTAATATAAAGAGAACCAAAGAAGTTTTTGAAAATCATGTTTGATCATACATGAGATTTTCATTTGCAGCACCCTCTGACATTTTATGGAGAGGGTAGACCTGAGAAAGATGAGTTTTGGGATGAGTTCAGGAAGACAATACGTGACAATTTAGATACTCTTTCTGATAGGAAAGTCAAGTTGGATTATTATATACTATGGGGACTAGTGAAGTGCTGGTGGGAAATTCATGTGTGGACTGGATAGACAAATGGTATGTTATTGAAGGACTTATTAGAGCGGTTCTTGGAGAACATCAACCTTGAGACACTGAGGCAGGAGAAATTAGTGGAGTTTATCTGGTTGGCTCTGGGGAGGATATCTGTGATTGATTATTCTAGATGTTTCTCAAACATAAAGGGGGTTTCTCCAACATTGGTAGGAGATAAGATAGATATGGTGAGTCATTTTCAGTATGGACTTAAGTTTATGATTATGTCACAAGTTAACAACTTTTAGTTAAATAAGTTTACAAAGGAGGTGGATATGGATCTCATAGCTGAGAGTAAACTGAAGAAGATTCCAATTATAGATAGATAGTATCTATTAGATAACAAGGGGTGCATTTTCTGAGAGTAGGAATCACCAATATTAGAAAATTAGCCAGTGTATTTGGAAGGGTATGCACATAAAAAGGGATATATTAAAAAAAATACCTTACTAGAGTGACCTTCCATCAGTGTGGTAGGCTACAACACTATCGTCGACATTTTCCCTAACCACTAGTAGATTGAAGATCTTGCAGGATGATGGTATATCTATAGATGTAATATAGGACATAGAAAAAAACTATCAACAATGAAGGTCCTTGATAAAACTAGGGTGGCAGAAGGGGATATTCTACCCCATATCATCCTAGCATCTAGAGTTTTTATATCAAAATCAGAAGTGTTTTTGGACGCGGTGTTTCTAGGAAAGATATCTTATATCAAAAGAGTGGTGAAACTCAAGGGAGTCTAGATACATCACAGTGAATAGGGGAATGACAACCACATATAGTGTATTCGACACTTCTGGATACCGAAGCTAGACCTTTGATAGTGGGAGGTACTATTCTTGTAGCTTTTACATTATCTATTGCCTTAATTGATACTGGGACCTCTCAATTCATTATATCTATAAAATTTTTAATGGTTTGAGAATGATGGTGGTGTTTTTCTGTGGGGTAATGAATATAGATACACCATTAGGAGTACGGTCTAGAGAAATCTGTTTGTGTAGAGGATGTTCTCTCAAGATTTTTGAGAATCATTTTTTGTGTGATCTCTATATCATTTACATGTCATGATTTAAAAAAATATCGACATGGACTGGCTACTTGCATACTGATCCCACATTGATTGTTACTGTTGGAGAGTAATTTTTATTTCTACTAAGGGGGCAATTACATTCATCTTGGGGAGGACTTCATCCAGGCAGGATGATCTGGGTCTATTACTTCCCAATAGGTAGATATTATAGCCCGAGATTCTTGTTTATTACCATAAGATAGAGGATTAAAGTGTGATATTATTCCAACCATACTGGAAGGGTTTCATGATATGTTTCTAGAAGACTTGTTAGGGTTTCTTCCAGAAATAGATGTGGATTTCACATTAGATATTCTGTTTAGAGTTGAACTAGTATCTATTACATCATATATAATAGAAGCGATAGATATTCAAGAACTCCAGAATTATTTGGAGGAGTTGGAGGATAATGGATTTATTCCTCCAAGTATATTTCCTTGTGGTTCTCTAATTTTGTTGGCTAATAGGCTATATGGAATCTATTCTAGTTCATTGATTTTTTGATGTTGATACAGATAACTGTGAAGAAATGATATCCTCTGCCATGTATTGATAATATATTTGACCAATTTTGAGGAGATTGTGTCTTCTCAAAGATCGGCCTGGGATTAGTATATCATCAGCTGAGATTACAGACTTCTGATATATTGGGGACTTCTTTCAGAAGTAGGTATGACCTTTATGTGTTCATCATAATGTTATTAGGGTTGAAAAAACACACCATTAGATTATATGGCCTTGATTGACTGAATATTCCATCTATATATGGATCAAATTTTACAAGAGTTTTTTTAATTAATCATGGTGTAGTCTAAGATTCATGGCGATCATACCCAATATCGTGACATCAACAGAATTACGATGAGAAAAATCAGTTGTATTCCAACACATGGAAATATAAATTTTGGAATGATTAGCTACACTTATTAGGTCACATAATATTGGAGGAAAGTGTGTCAGTGGTCCCATAGATGGTTTGGGTAGTGGTTTCTTAGGATCATCATGAGAATGATTTTGATATCTAATGCATTCTATTTTTATCTATATATTATAAGAGGTTCATGAAAGACTTTTTCTAATTGAATATGCCACTCTTACGCATGACAAAAAAGTTGATCAAGGTTCAATAGTCAGAAACTAGTGAGAATTGCTTCAAGGAGTTGAAGAAATGATTGATATTGGCCCTGCTATTGATCCTACCCAAGTTAGGGAGAATGTGTACGGTGTATTTTGATGCTTCAAAGATTGATCTTGGAGCTGTTTTTGATATTGGTAGATCGAGTTGTGGAGTATGGGTATTAGTATTTGAGGATACATGAACAAAACATCCCTATACACGCCTTCAATCTAGTAGTTGAGGATTATGAGTTCAATTGTCTGCAGAATTATCTATTGAGTGAAAAGTTTACATTGTATAAAAATCCAATGATTTTAATGAATATATCTTTACAATTGGATTTTAATCCTCATCAGAGTAGAGTGGTAGACTTTATGCAGTCATTTGATTTAGAGCTAACATATATTGTGGGGATGGGAAAAAGTGTGGTTGATGCATTTAGTAGTAAGACTCAGACACAAGAATTATATGAGAATATAGATAATTGTAATATGATGATTCTACTAGAAAAGATACATGTGTTGGTTATAGAGAGTCAAGAGAATATGACTCTAATATCAGTTTCTGTGGATTCTATAATTTTAATCCAGATTAGAGAAGGCATGTAAGGGGATCTAGAATGCCTGAAATTGAGAGAATGCCTTGAAAGTGGGGAGTTAATTTTATATTGGATCATAGATAAAGACGAGAACATATTTTTCATTAATTTACTTGTTGTGAATAAGAGTATGCAAGAGAAATTGATGTTGGAATTTTATTCCTCGATGTGTGTGGTACAACCATGTGTAACCAAAATTTACCCCAACGTTTGATAATGATTTTGGTGGTCAGGCATGAAAAATGATATCTTAGGGTTTGTGACATGATACTACACTATTTAATAGGTGATGGAAGGGAAAAAATCTCATGGAGTCCTACTTTAAAAATTTATAGTTTTGTAATGGAGGTGGGATGATGAGATGGTGGGTTTTGTGGTGGGTATTCAGAAGACACTAGGAAATAATGACGCTATCTGGGTTATTGTGGATTGACTAATTAATGTTGTCCATCTCATACCTATATATGATACTTTATTGGTGAATAATCTAGTAGATTTGTATTTTGGGATATATTCAACTTATATGTGGTTCCACAGACTATAGTTTCGTATTATGGCTTTCTATTTACTTCACGCTTCTAGCTGAGATTACAAATGGTGCATCGAATATACTTTTTGTTGAATACGACATTCCACCCATAGAAATATGGGAAGTAAAAATGTTTTATATAGGTTCTTAAGGATGTGTTGTTGGTGTTTGTTCTGGAATTCAGTGGGTCTTGAGAGAAAAACTTGGAATTAGTGGATATTTCCTATAACAATTGTTATAATGAAACTATAAAAACGCCCCCTTTGGATGCTCTTTGTTGTAGGTCAATTAGATCACCCCTACTCTAGATGGTGATAGGTGATTCAATGTTATTGTAACTATGTCTGATGATGGAGACATTAGAGCTGTTGCATCTAATTTAGAAATGTTTTTCTATGGATTAGAGTATACAAATGTCAAATTCTAACAGACGTCAATTACCCCAAGATCGTACATTGGGTGATCATTTATTCTTTTGGGTATCACCTAGAATTGGTCACTGTGGTATATAGAGACATGGAATGTTGATTCCCATGATTGTTCAAAATTTTGATGTTATCAAGAGAATTGGGCATGTTGCATACAAATTAGATCTTAGAAGGAAATACATTGCTCTGAATAATGGTTTCTATGTATTACCACTATGAAGGAATCGTCTCAACCCATATCATGTGAACAATAGGGATGATATTGAACTGTAGATAGATGCATTTGTTGAGGAGCATCTGATTCTTGTGCTGGGTAATAGTGAAAAAGTGTTGTGGGGAAAGACTGCTGATATTTCATGTATTCTAGAAACACATAAATGTATGGTATGAGACATGGGAAAGGGAAGCAGATATCCATACATAGTGGTTGAATCTGTTTGGTTCAAAATCATGGAGAATATTGGGAGTGTATATCAAGGATGGGCTATTATAAGGTGAGTAGATTGAAATATTGTGACCATTTTTGGAGTTGAATCGTGCTTGTTTTTAAGGACTATTTTTTCATTATTTGAGTAATTTTTTCAGTTATATGTTGGGGTGTGTTTTGGAGGAATTTTAAAAAAAGTCAATGAAAAATGGGTTGTAAAAATCCGGAATATGGTTAGGGAAACTCGTGTGCCCTGGTCTTGAAAAATTTGCAACCTTGGATATTGGGTAATTGAATAGTTGGCACATGTTTTTTCAATCCATGTTCCCTCTTAGGAGTAACCATGAACCCCAAAAATAATTGGATCATGATTGGTGCACAGTTCTGGAAAACTGTGCACCCCATCCCAACTAACCAAGCCTGAGAATTAATGGCTCCTGAAAATTAATTTTTAAAAATTATGGACCCCCTAATTAATTCCAAATTAACCCCCATATGACAGTAGGTGGTCTTTTATGATATTGGAGCCCTCTGAATGAATTGCAAGCCTTCTCGACCTTCATTTTTAATGATTCAAATATTGGATTGAAGATATAATCTTATCTCGATAAGGGGATCCCATCCCATTGCTTTCACGTTCATCATCCTTATTTCTCTCACTCTTTTGGTTGGAAATAACCTTATACATTCTTTATTTAGATCTATATTTCGTGAATATTGTACTAGGATTATGGTTATCTATTTAGAATTTTGAGATCTTGTTTTCTCTAATCTTTATTTAGTCTTTTGAGATTCAGATCTAGATCTACTTCTTTGTGTAGCTCAATTTTGTGGGATTTCCATTGGGAGATTTTTCTTTACCATTTTTAAGTTAGTGGACTAATATTAAATTTCCCTCATCATGATTTTGATACATGTATCCAAATTTTAGAATTTATATAAATCTATAGCAATTTGAATACCAAAATTGGGTTGATAAAATTTTATAATTGATTAATTTATGTATTGTTGAAAAAGATAATTCATTTGGGAATTTTTTATGAATTTTGGTGACGTGGAATTAGTTAATTAATTGGGGTATTAATTATGAGATTTAGGGATTGTGATTTAGATCATTAATAGAATGATTAATTATGAGATATTGAAATGTTTTAATTCAAAGGTTGAATTCTGAAATTAATTATGTTCTTTTTATGTCATCAATTGTGATAAATAATTGTGCAATTATTTATTGTCCATTGAGATTGGGAATGAGATAATTAGTTATGAAAATTAATTATGGAATCTTGAGCTATAAGTGTTGATTAATTGGTTGATAATTTAATTAATGGTATTGAAATGCATCATTAAAGTGGGGATTAATTAAGATAAATTGATTACTAAACTAATTGGTGAATTATTAATGAAATTGGGGTTATTAATTAAAGATTGAATTAATTAATATTATTGATGTGATTAGTTAATTGTTATATTATCTAATGGAATTGTCGAGTTTCACTAATTTTTGAATTAGGAATGGAGTTTACATGGATAATTAATTAATTAATTATTTGTGTGTTGATGAATGGTAATGTGGTCATTAGAATGTTATCATAAAAATGGGAACATGACCATTTTTATCTTTGATGTGTGAATGGTAACATGGCCATTCAAGTTTGAATTAGAGAAGGGAAGAATGGTCATTCTAATGTATTATGTATGGATGATAAGATGGTAATTAATGTATGAATTAATGAATATTAATATGATAATTCTATTTTGTTTAATATGAATAGACACATGGACATTAAAGTATGAACTATAGAATGATAAAAAAGGTACTTCAAGATATGACCTCACATGAGAATGATTCAGGCTCCGATAATAGAGGACGTATGTATTGAGATATGATATCACCTTGGAATACCGCAGGCCCTATAATCAGATGTAACGGGTATTATTATATGATATTACACGAGAACACCGCACACTCTAGCATGATCCAAAGCCGGCATTGATGTACGGGTGTCCTTGGGAACCATGGAGTTAATGTGGTTAAGTAAAGAATAAATGATAATGAGATATGAATTTAATTATGTATTTTAATCATTTCATTATAAAATTGTAGACACTATGGGACAAGATTTTTTTTAGACACCGTTTTTCGTGAACTACTGAGTTGAATTTACACCCTACTTAGGTTTCCTGATCGATACCTGAATATAAATCATTTTTGCAGTACAAGTTAAGGGAAAAGGCAATGTCTAAGATAGATGGGTTGGGATGGGGAATGGATGAGGGAACCATATGTGGTTTGGTACCCTCTTAGGATTCATTAGTGTGTTTGTTTTTAGTTTAATTTTACACATATGACACCTATATTCGCATGGAATGTTTTATAGTTCTTTTTTCATATTATATCTCCATCTTCTAGTCATTTTGTGATTTTGGTACTATTATGTTTATGGTTATATATGATTCCTTTATTTTCAACTATTCCCACTAGTTTATTACCTTGATAATTGGGGTATAGTCTCCCCATGATCGAATTTTCATTCTCTTACTACTAGTCAGAGGCTTGTGGCATACAGGGAGGCATGATTGAGGTTATATGGCCGACCAGATCAGAGCACCTGAGTGTGGAACCCAGTTATGTTGTTACATCTAGTTATTTCTAGAGATTAAAAATTTTTATTTCATTTTACTCTATTTAAGTATACAAAATAAACTGAAATATTTTCTGTAAAGAAAACAAAATTTTTTTTATTTGATTCGCAATATTTTCCTACTATGTCCATGTGTTCTTTAAAATGTTTTCAAAAATAGTATTACTATTCTTCTATGATTTTTTAATTCTATTTTTTCATATTATAGAATTTTTACAAAAAGGTTTTAAATGATTATTCTAGTTATTTTATAAAATAAGTAATTTGTATTTTTTTACTAAATAATTGAAAGGAATAAATTTTTTAACATTCACAGCAAGAACATAATTTTACAAAATCATTACAAATTTATTTTTTGAATCATTCAATTCATGTTTCCAAAATTATTTTCAAAGAATATATGTTTTTTTAATATTAGTGAAATTTATAGATTTTTAATAAGGTATTTTATAATGAAAAGGAACTTTTTAGTTTAGAATTATTAAAATAATATTTTAATGGAATTTTCATGTATGAAAAAACCCATTAATGTTACTAGAGATATGATCTGATAATACTATATTTGTTATTTCTTGGGATGGTTGATATTTATAATTCAATGATGTTATGTATTATTGATTTAACATTGATAATTCTTAACTTATAAATAATTTTGAGAATAAATTATATTCACCATTCTAATTGTGAGGAATGAATAGAAAGTAAAAGTGACAGGTAGGGACAATTATAGATAGTCCCGCAATGTATTGACAGGTCACATGACAAAAAATGGTTGAGGTTGTAATATCATTTTAGTGAAGTGGGTTATTTTAGTTTATAACATCTCATTCAATTATAATGTCATGGTTGATAGGCCTTAGTGGAATTATAATTTCTTGGTATATCGGCCTTTGTGGAATGATAATTTCATAGTTAAAATCCCTTTCTAGAAATAATAATTATTTTTTTACTAATTATCCTTGATCATGAATATCTATAATTAGGTATTTCCTCTAATAAGAATTAATTTTTCCTTGTCCATATTTTTCCTATATTGATATAATCAATTTATGTTCATTGAACTGAGGTTATTTAGGGAATATCAAGTTTTTTTATAATCCACTATTAAATATTAATTATTTCTTATTTAATCGTGATGGATTCTATTGTACGTAGCCCTTAATGAGAATTTGATCTCAGCATTTAAATATTTTCATTTTACCAAGATATGAAAAATAATGTCACCAATGATATTAAGGATTTGAGAATGTTTCATACGTTATATTATTGTATTTATAATGTAATATAAGAATCCTATATGTATCATCATTAACAATACTATTAAACTATTTTTTATTTTAGGATTCAATCACTTTTATGTGGGTTGAAAATAATAACATAACCAAAAAATCTAGTCTATTAGGGTCAGGGTCTTTACAATTGGTATTAGTGAAAATTTCATAGAATCATTGGGAAATATATTTAGAAAACATGTATTAGGTAACATAACCATATGAAAATATTTTATTATAAGCCTAATTATACGATAATATCTTAATGTTTTTTAATGTATATATTATATTTTTTTAGAAATAAATCACTTTCTGGATATTAAATGTGGATGTTGTTTTGGCACAGATTCATCTAGGGTGACAACTCCAAAATAGTTGATTGAATATATCTCGACCATAATTCTGGTTCATAGTTAGTTTACCCTTACTGCCCACCAAGATTGATATCTTCGGGGGATAATCCAAGGTTTAATAATACCAGAAAGGTTTGGGGTCATGCTCCTTTATTAAAAGAAAATAAAAAGGACAGTAAAACCTTTTGAGATGGGTAAGGTAAAACCCATTACAAGCCCGTAGGCCCAGTGGGACAAAGCCCAATCAGAGACACCACCCAAAACATAAGAGCCCAATAGGAAAACCCACAACATGTGAAACCCTTACAAAACCAAATACAAAACAATGGCACAAAGCCAGAAGCAAACCAAATTAATGCACAAAGCCAATAAATGATATTTGGACCGTAGCCACACTGGACCCCTTGACCGTCGACGAAAATCGAACCGCCGCAGATCTTTTCACACATGACGGACATCGTCACTGCCTCGCCACCGCCGTAGCCAGATCTCAGTTCCCCACACCATCGAAACCCGAAAGAACTAGAAATCAATCTGCCGAAGTGGAGAGCCCCCCGGAGTCCCAATTTCATCAGATCTAAATCTTCCAAGCGAAGCCATCGTCAACTCCAAGAATGAAGCCCAATCGCCGTGGATTGACCGAGCGACGTCGCCGCCGTGACCACCGGGAAACCCTTCCGACACCACTGTCCAACGTGCACTCCCTGAGCACCACCGCGCCAAGAACCGACACCGCCGCACAAGCCTTGTGAGCGCCGTCATCGACGCCGCCGATCACATCGCAGTGCAACAGCCCTAGAAACGAACCAAAATAAACCAGATCTGATAAATCTGGATCAGAACGAAGACGTCGACCTCCACACTGAGACGCCGTCCATCGCCCGCCGAGAAGCATGCCACTGTCGCGGCCTCGCATGCTCAGCCAAGGACCATCATCCTGCACCATCCATCGCCAACCGCTACCGCCAGAGGGAGAAACGCAATCGCCAAGAAAGCCAAGGTTTAATAATATTTTCATCAGGAAACATTATAAATGATTTCAACAGTGGGTGAAAATGAATGGCCTAGGTTAATCCTATGGATGATTATATTGAAAATAAGGTGTCATGGTCCATACATATAAAAATGATTTTCTTTATGGATTTTTTTCCACAATTATTATTTTTCTCATATTATGATTTAAATTTTGGTCAATGGATAAAACCGAAAGGAATATTGTTAAGATTGAATGTGATGGAAAATAAAGTGAGTATGAGAAACCAAAACAGATGGTGATTTTATTGAAAGAAATTTTAGTTATTCCTAAAATGTTATCATGATATATTATTATGAAAATAAACTTAATCCAACTATTAGACACTCCCATGAAGATGCGAATAGTGTTTTCTATGAACTTGAGTGGTGATAAACATGGAGGGATGAATGATCAACTTCCATCATATGGGAAATTTTACGAGTGACACACAAGAGAATGTATCAAAGAAATGATAAATTGTTTTAGTAGTGTAAAATAAGGGAATATAAAAATAAAAAAGGAAAGGGAAATGAATATTTAAATGGAAGGATATGAAGTTCATTGTAATTTACTATTTATAGTTCAATTGCATTTGTGTAGGGAATATAGGAATTATCTTTGTGAATTATCTATTCCAAGAATTAACTGCTTGACCAAGGAAGTTAATGTGATATTAAAATCATTTGAGTGAATTTTATAGGCCCAAAATTCCCATGGAATTTTTTTTATATACATGGGAATTTTATGAGTCCGGATTTATTGACGGATCCTGATTCCGAGGCCCGGTGTGCCCGTAATCAGCTTCTGAAGTTTTGTTAAGCTTAAATTAATGGACGTAAGCATTTTTCCTGAAAAAGTGGAATAACTATTAAACGGTTACTCATATCAGAAATTTTAGGGCACCGTTGCACTTAGGATGGTGGTTTTACACCAAGCACGACTATGTTTAGTCGGCACGGGCCTCCTGGGAAAAATCCCAAAAATGGCAAAACTGTAAATAAAATAAATAAATAAATAATTTTATTTTTCAAATGCTTATAACTCACAAACGGTAGCTCGGATTACAAATCTGATACCACTACTGAACTCATGAGGGAATGCTTTTTTAAGTAGATACTAACTTTGGCTGGAGCGGGCCAGTAGAAAAAGATAGTTTTTGGCCACAAATAAAATAATTAAGTGAGAATTATTTTATTGTAAAAATTCATAACATCAAAATGGTAAGTCAGATTAAAAATCTTAGTGTATTGTTCGGTTCGTTGGGGTGTGTTTCACATAGGAAGAGCCTAACATCGACCGGCGCGAGTCGAGGGTGACTGATAATAATTTTCCAAATTCTTTTCGGGTACATTCTATAAACGTACATTCAGGATTTTATATCTTTTGGACTGGTGCTCAGAATTGAAATCTGAGGGCACCATGGAACTCACAGTGTCAGTAATTGCTTATTGGGACATTCTATGTAGTTTTGTTCTGACGAGTTTGGATGTTAGTTTTTCGATTTTTATTAAATAAAAAAAAATTAAAGTATGACACTTTATTTTATTTTAAGCTGCCATGTGTTGTAAGTTGGAACCTCCCTTTGGTGGTTGGTGGTGGGACCGTCACACTCTAACCTCCCATGGGAGGAAAATTGGGGTGGGGACCACCCGAGCAGCATAGCCTCCCACAAGAGGTTATGACATGGGGTCCACACTGGGCTTAACACCCCATTTAATGGGGAGGGAGAGGAAACCTCACAACCCTCTCAATTAATGTTGTCTGTCAACATAAAATTAATTATTGTCAGTTAATTTTATGTGTCAACGTGAAATGATATGCAGTGTATCAACATAAAATTAAATCGATCAATTAATTTTATTAGTCAACTTAAAATTAATTGTTGTCAATTAATTTTATGTGACAACGCTTTTTAATTCGCTTGACCCCCTTCCTTTTTTAAAATTTAAGTAACTGCATCGTTGAAATTTAGGAAGGTTCCTAATAACAGAACCATCATAAATTCTATAATGGTTACATACCTCTCCCTATCTCCTATATATATAGAGCTTGGGAGGAGGATTTGAGACGGATTCACCTAGCAATGAAGCGCTGGTAAGGTGACGTGACGCCCAACACATGGTGGATTACGCCTCCCCCAATGTAGAACATGAAGATGCCGATGACGAAAAATTCTTCCTCAGCTTCTACCTTGGACCCCCCCCCCTTCTGACATGGGATTTCTTCAACGATCCTTCATCCTTCCTCTTCATCGTCAACGAACCGATACACGAACTCGAAAGTGGAAGCGTATGGAGACTGACATCAACATCATCTTCACCCGTGACGAATGAACGCTCGTCGATTAAAAAGGCAGGGGTGTGTTTTAAGTTGTTTAACTCTTAATCATCTCTCATTAAATAAACTTAGGGAGCCACTTGCTATCGTTCTAACATGGAGGGTTTGGGCCGCATGAACACGGCCCGACCCCTCCGCAACCTTTATGGTTTCAGAACCTTGGATTGACGGCGATGTAACAACGGCTTGGCAATGTGGTGATGGCGACGTAGACGGCGAATAGAGGTCATGTTTCCCGTGACCTCATCGAACCGTGCAGTCGGTCAGGCGGCGCTCGACCGGCCTACCTGCACGCCTCAGCCGAAACCGCGGCCAGCCCGGCCGCTGGCACCCTGCCCGCTCGCCGCCTGTGCGCCCCGTGCCTGCCCGGTGCCCGGGCTGCTTGCCTGGAAACCCCCGCCCCCCCCCCCCCCCCGGTGCCCAGGCCGCACACTTCCCAACAAACTCGCAGCTTGCTCGCGCCCCCTGCAGCCCGCCGTTGGCCTATCGGGCCACCTCGTACGAGCCGCTCCCTTCGCGGTGCTGGCCAGACCTGCTACTGGCCTTCGGGCTGAGTCGCCCACATGGCGACTTCGGCCCGAATTCTCCACACAGTCCACTGGGCCGGGGCCAGCGGATGGGGAAAACATAGCGGGATGAACTGCCCAACGGGCCAGGTCAGACCCAGAAAGTCTGATCGGGTCTACCCAGACCGGGTTGATCCAGACTGAGATGGGCCGAGTCGGTCCGATCGGGTCAAACCAGACCCGGGACCACTTTGAACACATTTTTTACTTTGGACATATCTTTGGCACCAGATGTCCATTTGAAGAACCGTCAGTGGCGCTTGTAATCTATTTGAGAAATGGACCCTTTGCAAATACCCCATGGGATTTCGGGGTATAGTTGAGATATGGTTGGGTTGGTTCATACACGAAATCAACCAGGCCCTCAGGACTAAAAGGATAACAACTCACAGACTAGGTGTCTGATTGACGCGTTGTCTGTTGCGTTGAGACCCCTATGACGTGGTAGAACATTGAGAAACTTATTTGTGGGAATTTGTGACACAAAAAGTATCGGCTTGTAGAATGTGGAGCAGACCCTCCTGGAGACTAGTGAGCAGACTACAGATACCTAGTAGCTGTCTGATACCTGATGCCTGCTTGACTGATTCGATTTGGTGTGACTTGACTAGCCCAATGGGGAGCGCTACTGTGTGAGGCGGCAGACCCATGGTGGAGGATCACTGCTGTGTGCAGCGGAAGACCCACAATACTCGACAGGAGGAGTACCTTTGTAGGCTATTAGGGGGAGCACTACTATGTGAGGCGGCATACCCATGGCGGGGAGCGCTACTGTGTGAGGCGGGAAACCTGCGGTACTCTACAGGAGGAGTACCTCAGCAGTCTAAGGTTATTGAGTAGTACCTTAGAGTCGTTACAGGACCATTGTACTCGACAGAGGAGGAGTTCTCCAGTAGCTGTGTTTTTTAAAATGAAAATCCTGGTTTGAGCTGAGTCAATGGCCTAGTGTTTTTTCTCATGATTGAGATGGGTTACTTGATAACATAGGTATATGTATGGTCCTATAACTAAGTATTGGTTATCTGTTGAATTTTATGATTTTTGGTTCATCCTTGTTAGATTTTTGTGAGACCATGTGGGTCTTGGGGTCCCTACTGAGTATCGTTATACTCACCCCTGCACGGGCTATGCCCGCACTAGGTTGTTTTGGATGCAGACGACGAAAATCATTGACGGAGGCCGAGAGTGACCTAGGACTGGACGGTACCCGGAGGTGGACTACTCAGTGAGATAGTACATGGAGCGGACCGTTAGACATGGAGTGCTGAGGTGGACATCTGTACCTACCCTTCAGGTAGGATTCCTGGACGACGATCCTGGAGCTGCTTCTCGGTTCTAACTATTGTCCCTTTCTTTCAGTTGTACTTGATTTCAGTTGTACATTTCTGTTGGGCTTGTATTATGGCCCCCTGTACTTTAAGTACACTTGTTATTCAGTTTTTACTTAGTGTTTTCTTCTGCTTGTACTCTGGTTGTGTGAGTTTACATTTTGTAATGGAAATTCCTTCCCAGTTCTAGGGGATTACGCCTCTTGTACTAGTCACCAGCACCTGTCCAATTGAAGGAGGTCTTGGGGTAGTCACGATGCAGGCCCCAGGGGATGGGTCATGACAAATTGGTATCTGAGGAGTCAGTTCTACTGCAGAACTTAGGACTCTGATATTTCTTTTCTGTGAAGCAGTAGTGTTAAGGGAACAGAGTGTGGTTTTCAGTTCAGGGGGTCCAATGTTGGTGTGGCTGCCGACGTATCCCTACACCAGGACCCTGACTATTGATTTCCGACTCAGCACACGAAAACACTGATTGCGTGGGTGTTTTCAAAATTTTTTCATTAAGTCAGATCAAACCAAGTCAGCTCACCTGGTATAACTTTTGACCGTGTCACATCTATTCAGGATGCCTCCACACATACAGCCAGTTAGAGTTCCAAGAAAGTACACAATGATGGCCCACCGAGTGACAAGGATCTGGTGCAGGTCCCTCTTATTATGTTGGCACCTTCTAGTGGTGTACCAATAGCACCACCACCCATTGGGCAGCAGATGCCACCAGCCTCATTGGAGGTCTGTTCACGCCGACTGAGCGTGTTGCACGAATTCCAGTGGCAGAGGTCTCTGAGGTTTTGAGGTGAGACAGTTTCCCAGGCAATAGATGTTGATCATAACTACTAGTCTTTTTCAGTGAGTGACCATGAGGATGGTCTGCATAGTGATGAGGTTTCGGTTCTTGGACCATTTTCCGAGATTGTACCTTCATGTAGTGTGATAGCTGTATCACTGCATGTTGGTCAAGAGTTTCAACCGGCGATACCGGTTGATCACACAGGTTGTCTTAGTGACTTACATGTGTTTCAGCATCAGATACCCCTTAGGTCCCGAGGCGAGCCCGACATACAAGCGGCTGAGGACTGGCCAGAGGAGGTAGCTAAGATTTCTCTTGAACTTCTATAGCTTCGGCAGGATGACATGTCGGTAGCTGACTATCCATCGAGGTGTACCAATCGTTCCGATACTTGATGAATATGATATGATCAGTGCTTCGGAGCTCAGACCTCTGAGTGAGATGTGTTTAGGTACATCTGATCCATCACTTTTTTCCTCTGTGCATTCCTACCTATGTTAGGATGCTAGAGAGAACCTTTGTGGTTAAATGTTCTTTGGATGAACGGAAACAGCCAGAAAATGTTAATAGTGAGAAATCAGGAAATTGGCACCAGTCTCAAAGACTTGGGCGTGCAAGATGTTTCTGGAAGAGGATGTGACATGGACAGATGAATCTGCAGGGCAGCAGACATGGAAGCAGAGCTAGAAGATCAGCATGAGGTGGTGTACATTTTTACATGTTTCTACCACCCACCTTTTTAGTCCCCGCTAGGATCTGGGAGTTGGGGGGCAACAGAAGAGAGTAGCTGCATGCAGTCAAGTAGTGTGACCCAAGGGCTCTAGGAATGATTTGAGTTATGTGTCTACTACAAACTGTCGTAACAATAGACATAGGTACCGATCGTTCCTTCCTTCCATGAATCTTGTCCACGACCTAGAGTTTCTGGTTAAACTGTTGACTTGACCCTCACATCTGAAGATACATTTGAGGGGAGACTCGATAATCACACTAACACCGACGGTGTGATCAGACCCTAGAGGTGAGAGTTTTGATTGGAACCTCTTGGTGGTAGCGTCGAGGACTTACGATGTTAGTTTGGGTCTGGAATTGACATCCACAATTCACACTCAGATTGATTGTATTAGGAAAATAGGTTGTTGTTTATCTACAACTTGGAGATGAGGTTTTCCTTAGTCGTTGAAAAAGGAAACCCAGGCATCGCAAGTTAAACTCATCCTTGGAGGGTGTAGCTGATCACTCTTGAGTCATCCAGCCTTACCATCGTGGCAGCATGAGTTTTGAGTTTTTGGTTCCTGCAAGACTATGACTTTGAGAAAGTCTATACTCCTGGGATGGGGAAACATTGCTGCATATGATCTCAGCAGCAGATCTGGTATTCAGCTACTAGGAGAGGCGACCGAGCAGCTAGCTACCTTATAGATATCCTTTGTGGATAGAGATGGAGAAGTCTATCTACAGTCTCTTACAGTCACCCCCCCTCTTCTTCAGCGAGTTAGGGAGGCGCAACATGAGGATGTTGACTACAAGACACGACGATCTCAGATATCCATTGCGCAGGCACCTGATAGATTTTATGAAGGTGGGGATGACGTCATCCTATTTAGAGGACATACCATGGTAGCAGTTGCACTTCAGGAGGAGGTGTTGAGGGAGTTCCACACATCTCCTTTTGCGGTACATCCACGCATGGCGAAGATTTATCATCACCTCAGACGACGACACTGGTGTCCAGGTATGAAGAAGGAAGTAGTGGATTTTGACTCTCGATGCCTCACTTGTCAACAAGTGAAGGCAGAACACTAGGTATCAGTGGTCTTGTTTCAACTTTTAGGGGTCCCAAAGTGGAAGAGGGATGGGATATCCATGGACTTCGTGACGGGTCTTCCACGTACGTCCAGAGGACATGACACTATTTGGGTGATCATCGACTGACCCACCAAGTCGGTCAACTTCCTATCATCCAAGGATGGTATGAGCTACCACAGAGAAGGTGCAGAACATCCTGGAGTGGATGAAGACTGCACAGAGTAGACAGAAGTCCTATGCTAATAGGAGATGGAGACCACTGGAGTTCGAGGATGGTGACCACGTCTTCCTACGGGTCTCACATTGACGAGGTCTACGGATATTTGGCCGAGGTAGAAAGTTATCTCCGCATTTCATCGAGCTGTTCTAGGTCCTCGGTATAGTAGGTGAGATGTCTTACCATCTGTCCCTTCCACCTCAGTTGCATCGGGTGCACGACGTCTTCCATTTATCTCAGTTGAGGAGATACGTGAATGACCTGTCCCACATCATCGACCATGGGGAGCTGGACATCGATGACTGGGTGACTTTCACGGAGGTCCCAATGGAGATTGAGGATTTACAAGAGCGGTTCCTGCGTGGATGGACGATTCCTCCGGTGGGCGTTTGCTGGCAGCACAGGAACCTCCGAGAGAGCACATGGGAGTTGGAGGCTCAGATGTGTGCTCAGTACCCCTTTTTGTTTCTATAGTGTGAGTTGTAGCTTTATAGGGATGTAAATCCCCTAGGTGGGGGTAATGTAAAGACCTGTAATTCCTGTAGAATTTTTTTTAAATACATGGAAATTTTACGAATTCGCAGTTTTTGACGGTGCCTGATTCCGAGGCACTTTGTGCCCGAAATCCATTTCTGAAGTTTTGTTAAGCTTAAATTAATGCGTATAAGCAGTTTTCATGAAAAAGTAGAATAACTCTTAAACAGTTACTCAGATCAGAAATCTGAGGGCACCGTTGCGCTCAGAATGGTGGGTTTACCATAGGCACGACTTAATTTTAGTCCGCGTGGGCCTCCTGGGAAAAATCCAAAAAATGGAATAATAGTAAATAAAATAATTAAATAAATTATTTTATTTTTCAAATGCTTATAACTCACAAACTCTAGATTAGATTAAAAATCCGAGACCACCACTGAACTTGTGAGGGCATTCTTTTTTTTATGAAGATACTAACTTTGGACGGCGCGGGCCAACAGAAAAAGTTAGTTTTTGGCCGCAAATAAAATAATTAAGTGACAATTATTTTATTGTAAAAATTCATAAATTCTAAACGGTGAGTCAGATTAAAAATAAGAGAGTGCCATTGGGTTCGTTGGGGCATGTTTCACCTAGGCAGAGCTTAACCTCAACTGGCACGAGTCGAGGGTGACTGATGATAATTTTCTAAACTCTTTTTTGGGTACGTTCAGTAAATGTATGTTCAGGATGTTATATCTTTTGGACCGGTGCTCGAAATTGATATCTGAGGGCTCCGTTGAACTTACAACGTCGGTGATTGCGTAGTGAGACCTTCACCGCAGTTGCATTCTAACAAGTTTGGATGTTAGTTTTTTAATTTTTATTAAGGAAAATAATAATAAAATAAAGTACATCAATTTATTTTATTTTAAGTTGTCATGTGTTGTAAGTTGGAACTTCCCTTTGGGGGTTGGTACTGGGACCATAACACCCTAACCTTTCAAGGGAGGATAATTGGGGTGGGGACCACCCGAGCATCAAAACCTCCGGTGAGAGGTTATGATGTGGGGTCCACATGGGGTTTAACACCCCATTTAATTGGGAGGGAGAGGAAACCTCACAACCCTCTCAATTAATGCTTTGTGTCAACATAAAATTAATTACTGTCAATTAATTTTGTGTCTCAATGTGAAATTAAATACAGCGTGTCAACATAAAATTAAATCTATCAATTAATTTTTTGTGTCAACATAAAATTAATAACTCTAAATTAATTTTATGTGCCAATGCTTTTTAATTCGCTTGACCCCCTTACTTTTATTTAATTTAAGTAACCGAATCTTTGGAATTTAGGAAGGTTCCTAATAAATGGAGCGTCATAAATTCCATGATGGTTACATACCTCTCCCCCTCTCCTATATATAGGGAGCTTGGTAGAAGGATTTGGGATAGCTTCCCCAAGCGACGAAGTGCTGGTAAAGTGACGCAACATACAACACATGGAGGATTACGCCTCATCCAATGAGGAATGGAAAGACACCGGTGACGAAAAATTCATTCTCTGCTTCTTCCTCAGAACCCCCCTTCTGACATGGGATTTTTTCGACGACCCTTCATCCTTCCACTTTGTCATCAATTGACTGACGCAAGAACTTGGAAGTGGAAGCATGCGACGAATGACATCAACATCATCTTCCCCAGCGACGAAAGGGCGCTTGTCGATTAAAAAAGTAGGGGTGTGTTTTAAGTTGTCTAATGCTTAATTTTCTCTCGTAAAATCAACTTAGTGACCCGCTTGTTATCATTCTAACGTGGAGGGTTCGCGCTGAACAAACACGGCATGACCCCTCCACAACCTTTATGGTTTTGGAACCTGGGATCGAGAGCAACGTAACATCGGCTTGGAAATTTTCCGACAACAACGAAGATTCCGAATAGTGGTCGTTTTTCCTAGGACATCTGTGAACCACGCCGCCAGTCGGGTGGCACCTGACTTTCTTACCCGTGCGCTTCCCGGCGCATGCCCCTACTAAAACCTCGGCCCGCCCGGCCGCTAGCACCCTGCCTGTATGCCCCGCGGGCTTCCGGTGCGCCTTGTGCCCTTCCTGGCACAGCCACAGCTGACCACACACCGCGTGGCCCGCCGTCGGCCTCTCAGGCCGAGCCATCTGAGGTGCGCCCCTCACGGCGCCAGCCGGACCTTCCACTGGGCTTTGGGCCGAGTCGCCCACGTGGCGACTTCGGCTTGAATTGTCCATGCAGTCCGTTGGGCCGGGCCCAGCGGACTCAGCCCAACATAGTGGGCTGAACCGCCCAACGGCCCGGGTCAGAACCAGCAAGTCTAACCTGGTCGAACCGGACATAGTTGATCCAGACTGAGTTGGGCCGAGTCGGTCCAACCGGGTCGGACCGGACCCGGGCCCACTTTTGACCCATTGTTTACTTTGGCCATATCTTTGGCACCGGATGTCCATTTCACGAACCGTCAGCGGTGCTAGTAATCTACTTGAGAAAAGGACCCTTTGAAAATACCCCATGGAAGTTCGGGGTATAGTTGAGGTGGCAGATCCATGGTACTTGATAGGAGGTGTACCTCTGTAGGCTATTAGGGGGAGCACTACTGTGTGAGGTGGCAGACCCATGGTGGGGAGCGCTACCGTGTGAGGCGGCAGACTAACGGTACTCGACATGAGGAGTACCTCAGTAGTCTAAGGTTAGTGAGTAGCACCTCTGAGTCAGGACATCCCCACTGTACTCAACAAGGGAGGAGTTCTCTAGCAATCATGGTTTGGATAATGAAAATCCTGGTTTGAGATAAATCAATGACCTTGTGTTTTTTCTCATGATTGAGATGGGTTACTTGGTATCTTATGTATATTTATGGGCATATACCTAAGTGTTGGTTATCTGTTGATTTTTATGAATTTTGGTTCATCCTTGTTAGATTTATTTAGACCTTGAGGGTCTCGGGGTCCCTACTAAGTATCATTATACTCACCCTTGCACGGGCTATGCCTACACTACGTTGTGTTGGATGCAGATGATGGACAGCGTTGACGGAGGCCGAAAGCGAGCCAGGACTAGACGGTACCCGGAGGTGGACTACTCGGCGAGATGGTACATAGAACGGACCGTTGGACGTGGAGTGCTGAGGTGGAAATCTTTACCTACCCTTGAGGTAGGAATCCCGGACGACAATCCTTGAGCTGCTTCTACATTTTAACTGTTGTCCATTTCTTTCAGTTGTACTTGCTTTCAGTTGTACTTTCCTGTTGGACTTGTATTCTGGCCCCCTTTACTTTCAATACACTTGTTATACAGTTTTTACTTAGGTTTTGCTTCCGCTTGTACTCTGGTTGTGTGAGTTTACATTTTGTAAAGGCAATGCCTTCCCAGTTCTAGGGGATTATGCCTTTGATGCTAGTCGCAAGCCCCTGTCCTATGGAAGGCGGTCTTGGGTAGTCACAATGAGGGCCCCGATGGATGGGTCATGACATGAATGGACTGAAGTGTTTATGTATTGAGATTATATAATTATATTGTAGTAGTATTATACCAGTGATATTCTGGTTATATGAATAATTAAACATCTAATGATTATTTTTAGTAGTTTTTATTATTGTATTTGATTCATATGTTTGATTATACTGATAAACAAGGAATTTGATTTAGTATTAAGCAAATATTTTTGGAAAAAAATATTACTAAGGGTACAATATCACTTAATATGTACCTAATTTTCTGTTGATAAATTTTTGTTGGGATAAAGAGATGATTGAAATTGTCAAAGTAAATATGATTTTATTAGTATCCTTGAAAATGGTTAGTGAGATGAAAAATATTGTGATTTATGGAAAATTTGATGACGTTTATTTCATTTTTTGCGTTAATATAAAATATTCACTAATTTGAGATTTAATTTGAGGAATAATAATTTTGTTAATTTTTGGAAGCATGTATGTCTTTATTGAGGTGTTATGATGATTTAGATTATTAGTATATTTTATTAAAAAATAAGATCAAGGTATTAACATGTTTGGTATATGAAATTAAAAGTTAATTTATGTAATATGGGGATAAATATTTGATAAATCATTTTGAATTTTTTCTTTTTGAATTTAGTCAGAAATATTTTAGATAAATCATATGGTAAACTAGTCATTGAATGGATTATAATGAATTTTGGTTGTTATTGTTGATCTTCTAGTGATTAATGTATTATATTTATCCAAATTGGAAATAAATTATAACTATTTTAGTTTTCTAAAATATTAAAAGAAATAGGGAATGAATTTTCATTATTTTATTGATCATTTGATTCATTAAAAGTAAATTTTATGGCATCAGGAACAAAAAAATGATCATAAATATTCATTTCATGGTAAAAGAGATGAAGAGGAAATTCATAAAAGGGAAATAAAATAGTGAATTTTTCATTATAAAATTGAAATAAATAATATAGGTATATTATCACATATTCTCTAACTTGATAGTAAATCAATCACTAAATGGTAGGAAAGGGATCATGAAATAAAAATGATATCATTTTATCTTCATTTTCGAGTAATTGACGGTATTTTTCACCCCTCACTTATTTATGGTTTTGTGGTTTTTAACATTCTCAAAGTCCTTGAATTTCGGTTTTTTCAACCATGTATTTAATTTATCTTCATGAAAATTTCTTCTTTATATGTGAACTTGATTATATATTATTTATGTTAAACATTATCCTACGCACTTCCCCTTTTTAAAAGAAGTTTTGTTATCACTATTTATAATGTGGATTATCAATAAATGAATTATTAAATATTGATCCTTTTATGACCAAGATAAATCTCAATGGAATAATTTATTTAAGGGTGTAAAATGTGACACCATGAATATTTGAATATTATACTCATATATTTTGTAACACGTAACACCATATTTAAATAAACCATAGTATAAAAATTATTATATAAAAATAACCATTGTAACATGCCCATTAAATCAAGGAGTATGAATATTAATAAAAAATTATGAAAAGTATTTTTATAGGATTTATATACACTAAATTTATTGATAAATGAATACTCAATATTTAGTAAATAAATTTTATTCTTAAGAAATATTTTTTTTCTACCGAAATGATTTTATTGAATTATGTGTGTGGAAATACAAATTAATTTTTTACACTTTCAAAAAAATTATTTTAAAAAGTGGACTAATTTTTTTAAATAAAACATACATTATTTTATTACAGTGAAATTTTGATATCTTAATAAAATATTGGTTTATCAATTAGTAGTGTAATATGTTTTTATTACTTAAAAATTGATTTTTGTTTAATGAATTTGAAAAGTTATGTTTTGTTTTTAGTGTTTTTAAAATAATTCATGTATATTATAAATAATATAATTAAGTTTACTATTATTGATTTTATGTCATATTTTTGTTTAAATAAATTTTTATTTTCGGATAAATTTCATTCCCCAAAACTACGTTTTGTTTTATTTTATTGGTTTAACATAAAATTAAAATCAAGAAATTATATAAATTTAAACATGAAAAATGGATTCTATATTTTTAATTAGGAGGATAAAATATGGTAAATATGAGATTTTAATTTTTTTTATTATGAATAGTATCCTTGAAAAGTATTTTTATCATGGTAAGGGTAATTTAGGTAATAAAAGGTGAACAATTTATGATAAGGCCTTAATATTTTTATAAACCCTGCTTTTATCTGATTGGGATAATTTATTTAGTCCATGTGCAAAAAATTATCAAATATATAACCACATTGTGCCATATTTCTTTTATTATTTCCTTTATATTAATTTAAGAAAAAGATAAAAAAAATGTCAATCCCTTGAATTTTATATCTCTAAAAATTTAACATAAGGATTAAAGGTGGTTACATTTGTTTATATAATTATATTTGAAATATAAATTAATTTGTATTATCATAGTAGTTTATTTATAAAATTTATTGATAGATTAATTTCCTTAAATAGTCACGATATTTATTCAATGAAAATAAAATAAAAATAAATGATTTTATAAATATGAAAAGTAATAATGATTCGTTAATTTGTAAATTCTCATGAACATTTTAGATAAATATAACATATTAGGGATGTGTCAATGGTTTAGATTCAAATTCCTTTGTTTTCAATCTAATTTCAAATTCAAATTGGATAGATCTTAAAATTACATTAGTAGTATTTTATGTTAAATATATTTTATAAATTCTATAAAATATTAAAAATCATAAAATAGGATAAGTAAGAAGAGAAATGGTATAAAATTTTATCCCTTGTACATTTCATGTAATATTGTCTCTTTATAAGTAAAATAATAACCCTTTAATATAAAAAAACTTATTTCCACAAATAATATTAAATTTGGTTAACCAAGGGGTTAAACAAAAAGGTAATGGATAGAAAGAAATATAAACCTATTAGAATTTGATTTTATGTTTATATTTGGATCATAAAGTCATTATATTAAAAACCATTCCATTTTGAAACAATTTGAGATAATTTAGATGCACTTTATAATATTTTATTTTATATATTTCTAAAAAGGATATTAATGATAATATATAATAAACATTTTTTATTAAATGATTTAAAAGTCATAAAAATATGTTATTAGTCCAAGTAAATTGGATATAGTTAAAAATACAAACCATGATCCATTTAAGGTTCACCTGTCTGTTTATGTTAAATCTCACGAAAACTAAAGAGTAAAAAACATTTGTCTCACAATAATAGTATGAAGGTTAAACATAGGGTTAAAACTATGAGATATAGGTAAAAATATAACCAAAACCGTTCCCCATTTTTTTGGATGAGATGATATAGAATTATCACCATACTATATTATATTTTATCACCTTGGAACTACTTTATTATAAAAATTAATTTTTATTAATGTAATACATTATGAAATTCCATGAATTCCCCTCTCCTCGCTCATAAAAAGCACAAAATACACTCTCTCCCCACAACATTTTGAGCCACATAACATGGAAAAGCCCTATCATAATACCTTTTTAGATTCATTCCTTATGCCCTAGAGTTTTTTTTATTTTTAAAATTCCTTCCTATCAAGGATTAATGTGTATCCAAATATGGTTTCTCAATGAAGAGTAGTTTTAAAACACCTGTGAAGAAAATCAGGTATCGTGTAAGGGTTTCTCTCACAATATCATAATTATTCATGATTGTTTCTATTTAAGTATCCAATTGGGTAATTATTTTATATTTCAATCATAAAACTAACATTTTTTCTTATCCTCCATTTATTTCTATATATTAAATTTTTCCCTCACATTTTCATATTTTTAATAACTCAAAATATGGAAATAATGTTTTTAAGAAAAACTAATTGATTATTTTTTTTGGGAATATTTTTATTATATATCTATATTTTACTCAAAATATTTTCTAGAATATTTTTATTATTCTACATTTATTTATTAAAGTAAATTGTACCCACGATTTTACTTTTGTAAAAAAAATTGAAAGTAATCTTCTTGTCATTTTTTAAAGGGGATCTTTTTTTAAACTTTGACTAGTAATGGTCTAGTTATTAAATAAGAAAACATTATCAGAGGAAGATCATGACTTAAATATAAAGACCATAATAAAATGGAAAACATGAAGTAACAAGTGACTCATAAAGGATTACTCATACTATGGTGACATGATCACCCAACCAAACCACATGATGTAATTTTCTTCTCTATGATTTGACATAAAATCATTGTCCAATGTTGTAACATATGAGTCCAACATCAACAACATCCCTCAAAATATCTAATCCAGACACATAATACTTTTCATATTTTTCCTCCTCGCTACATTAGGTTGTAGGAAACTCAACAAAGTTTTGTGTACATACATTATCAGGAAATTTAATTTTACTTAATGAATATGATCAATTATTTATGTCTTCAAGGGATTATTTGACTAATCTAGCTAGAAATATTTAGATCACATAAATTGTACAATAAGTGTATTGGATGTTTCTACCCCATTAGCATAATTCAGCAATTGAACCAATGTTATTATAGAAATAGTCATCAAAATCACTCTACTATGGATAGGTTATATGTCCAACACTGAAACTGGTTAAACCCTTATTACACTAAGAATATGAACTAAAACGTTCTACATACTGAAATAACCATTCATTGAGTTGTCATAAGTATATATAGATGATTTTCACATACAGGTTCATCCCTTTTAAGAACAAATTCAACATGAGAAGATATTGAATACTCATTAAAAGCTATATTTTTACATATAGGTTCCATAATGTGTCCAGTGGGAGTTTAAGATATTGATAGCCTAAGAGGGTCCAAAACCCATTCATTTCCCTTCAAATGGATGGAGTTTCATTTCTCCTAAAGATGATACTTGTTATTCCTTTTAGCATTGGGTTTTGTTGTAGAACTAAAATCTATCATTTCTTTACCTTTGCTAATAATTAAAGAAATAACTATTTGATCCTACCAAAAAATAAAATCCATGTTTTCCAACACTACAAGATTCAAGGAATCCTGATTTCCACTAGAATCCTCATCAAAAATATCATCCAGTATTCCTATAAAGAGGTATCCCTAAATGTAACTACACTAGTGGAAAATAAAACTCCTTTGAAAATATCATCCTAGTACATTGTGATCTTATAATTTACCTAATTAGAAGATGAAAAACCTGAAGCATCTTAGCAAGGATATGTGGGTCTAGTATTAGAGAACATTTGTGCATGAATCTTAATAGGAGTGCAAAGAGGATCAAACATTTTAGTTCCTTTAAAATCCGTAATTATTTAAATCTTTATTTTTAGATTCATTATTTATTTTATACAACCCCATATTATTTCCATTGATAGTGTTGCAAGTCATCCCCATTATTCTAATAGTTAGAGAAAACATATCTTCACTCCATGTAGACATAAAATGTCAAATAATTAGACATGAATAGAATAAGGTTGGAATTTTCACAAATTAAATTCTATGATTGACCTCATTATACAGAGTATTAGGAAATCTTATTAATCAATTCCAAACATAAAACAACATTAACCCAAACTAGAGAATAATGATAAAATCCGACCATTTTGGTAGAATTATCTAGTTTGATTTGAATGTTGATCATGAATTTGATGTCAAAAAAAATTTAAGATCCCATAGGACATAATTATGTCTATGGATTTTAACTCAAACCTATTTGAATGTTTCTTTAAATAATTAAAATCAAAATTTAAATTCCACTCTATAACCCTTCGGGTTCCCAGTATAAGATTTACTGAGCCTGCACTCCATAATATTTCTTTCAATTCCACTAAATGGAGAAAAATGTGGAAGAATCCATTACCAGGGGAGAATCATATAAAATATTAGAATCAAAAAATAGAGGTTCATCAATAAAAATGATCTACAATTTTTTTGGGCTTCATACCTTTTAATATATAAATGATTAAAATAATTTAATTCATACACAAATCAATCCTTTTATAAATGATATCTTATGAGGATGAAATATGGGAGATAAAACCTTTTACAATTATTTGTTGTGAACATATATTTCTGTTTGAGGTAAAATATCCTCATGATGAAAACCCATAGGAGGATGACAATCCCTTCAAGGATTCCTTATCAACTTCCTTAATATTCTTCAAATTAGATGTTTGAAACTGAACATATTTATGGATCAAAACATAATTGTAGAGATTTAGGATCCTTGGGTGATCTTGGGTAATAAAATCTCTAGATATTGTCTGTAGAAACATCTCTCATTTCTCCATTTACATCCGAACAATTTATTTATGAGTTCATAGAGAAATTGGGAGATAAAACATTAATTTAACACACACAACATGAATATAATTTTCTTTCATCATTATAACTCAAGGTTTTTAATAATCCCTTACAAGTTTCCAAATTTCATCTCCTAGAAAATGTTTTCATTGATATTTGAGAAAATTTTAGATTTTAAATAAGTTAATACAAAATAAAAAAGATACTTTTGTCATGAAAATTTCTACTAATATTTTAATGATATTTAAAATAATGAAATAACATATTGATGGTACTAGGGATATTATGCCACGATTCTATGTATATTTATTCTATGTATTTATTATAATGATAAGTTATCTCTGTTATGTAATCTTTATTTTATAATGATAATTTCTAACTTATATAGATTTTTCATAATCAATTGTATTTATTATTCTAAATGTGATAAATAAATCAGATGTGCATATGATGGGTGGGGCACAACATAAACATCCCATAAATGAATTGATTAGTCACATGAGATAAAAACAATTGGCATGATTTATATCTATAGGTTGTAATATAATGTCATAGTTTTTTGGAATTTTTGTGTATACCATCCCATACATTGACAATGAATTGGATGATATGACTTAATGGAATGATATTGTCTTAGTTTAGTTTCCTTGGTAAATTTATAATGTTTTTGTAGATGGGAAGTGACTGTTAGAATCCTGATTTATTGGATGAGTGGATTTGATCTTGAATGTATAAAATTATGAATTCCCTTTTTTTGAATTTAAGTTTCATAGTCTATTTTCTTTCAATGATGATATTAGACATGGATTCTTATTAAAATCAAGTTATTGATTGAATTTAATTTTCTGTATTATCCAATATACAATGTTAATTATTCATAATTTAGTCATGATAGCTTTTGATGTATGTAACACTTACAGGGAAATTTATTTCATCTTTTATTTCTTTTATTTCCTCGAGATATGAAGAATGATATTATAAATGATATCAAGGGTGTAAGAATGATGCTTATAATATATTTTTATATTTAAATTGTAATATGGGAATCATTTATTTATATAATTTACTAATACTAATAAACTATTAATTCATTTTTGATGTTATTTCTTGTATCTTGTGAAAATGTAATAAAATAACCAATAACTTTGGTTTAATATGGTTAATGTCCTTCTAGAGTTTTTCATCAAGGAATATTTAACTCTTTATTTCCTTAAATTTTCCTCCATGTGTCTATGGTGAGAAAAAAAATCTCTTGTTAAAATTACCCCTCGCGTAAATATTCATTAAAAGATTAGTTCTAGAAAAAAATTATTCCACATTAGGGAATTTTTTATATAATATAGATGCTCATATTTTACACAACACTTTAGATTTGTCAAATTTTAGGGAAAATTTATTCAGCAAGTCGCTATTTTCATATTTATAATGTTTTATCCTATTACTTCTAGATTTCAGAATTAAATTATTCTTTTTATTCAAGTTGAGGATACTAAACAATAAAACATCACCTTCTCTTTTTCATTTTTGGTGATAATCTCTAACATGATAAAAATAGTATTATGATCAATCACCATAACTAATATTGAAATTTAGTTTATAATTAAGATACTTTACATCTATAATTTTATTATTTCTTCAAATTCTTTTCTCTGTAGAATTATTCTTCGCCTCATCTTCTTCTTTATATCCATCATCTTTCTGATTTTCGGGGTAACTGATTCTGGAAAATTTTAACTATTTTTTTATTTCTTCTTTCATCATAGTATAATATTTTATGTAAAAATAAATTCAATTTAACGTTTCATTCTCTATACTCATATTATCAATCAATAAACAGTTTATTGTTGACCTAATCTTCCAATTATCCACCATCTCATAAGGGGAATCGATCTCTATTTATTGTTTTCTTGACGAATCTCTATATGTGAAACATCATTTGATTTCCATAAATTCAATTGAATCTTTATTTCTACTGATATGTGGGAGAGAATTAAAATATCCTTGATCGAAATGAACATTCATACCAAGGTTAGAATATGATATTGTTGTAGAATCAAATTTAACTTCCTTATTAGTGGTGTTTCTCTTCTCATGAGTCTTCTTTCTATTCTTTTATTTCATATTACCTCTAAACATTAGGTAATCTTCACCATTATAAATATCTGGATTTTCATAAACACATTTTCTAGATTATTTCTCAAAATATTATTTCTCATTAAATTAATCCCTCTTCATCTATGTATCTTTAGAAAAAAATCGATAATATATTATCTTGTAATAATTTTTTTCAGAGGCACATTTAGTGTATTCTTAGTTGATTAATCTATCATTGAGAATATTTTATTTTTCATAAAAATAATTATTGGATGACTTAACCATAAAATTCCATAGAACAACACTTCACTATAGAATCAAACATGTACTTCTATGCATGATGTAAATTTTTTCTTCTAACTGTAAATGTATTTTCCATTAAATACGTGAATTTTAATATGATTCATTATTTATATTACATTAACAAAAACTGATAATATAAAGGCATTAAACTCTAAAAACCAAACAAATCAATGTTGATTAAAAAAATTTAAATAAATGGAACATATTATAAAATACCACTTATTTTTTCCCATATGGGAATTTATTGTGAGATACCCAGATACGGGGACTACATCAAGTTGTAGAAATTATTTACCAATTAAATAATTTTCCCTTACACCTATTATAACCTTACAGATCATGATCTCATTATTATTAGGGTCACCCTTTTTTATATTATATTCAATTTTGATCTTATTAGCACTCTAGTTGAACAACCCAAAGAATATTTTCTAAATAGTTTCTTTATTAATAATATTAGTTTTTCACTTATATATATATATTTTAAATTAAACACATAAGGACCCTGGGATTTTTTTCTTCAGTTCATCCACACCAAGATAATCCAAGGAGTATAAAATTCACAAAATATTGATGAAACAAAATCACGAATAGATTTCGACTAAATCACTCCTTCCCTAGATTATTTCCCATAAAATGGTTTTGGCATATCAGATTTCATCCTAATGATCACCTCTAAGAACATATTCTCTTTATCAAAATAAAATATCAAGGATTATAAGATATCACTCAAGATAAGAACAAAATCAACCTCTTATGGTTTCACCATAAAAATATAGGTTTTTTTGTCCATGTGTACTCATTTAGAGACCTTTATTTGAAACAAACCCTGATTAGTATCCATTTTCCATTTTATGCATTGTAAATCCATTCTTTTCCTTTGATTTAATTACAAAAATCAACTTTTCCTTATTTTGAAGAATCAATAACATATAAAAATATCTTATATTCTTCTACTAATAATTAAAAATAAACTTTTGAAAGTGAAAAACTCTTTACCTATTTATCTTTCACTTATGTTCTCTGAAATATATGTCTATCAATATACATTATTTTTAGTTACCCTCCCATAAATTATATGAAATTTTTTTAGATATATATCCATATAACCTTTAATCTAACGGTTATGATTAATTATCACTTTCCCAAGTCTAATAAGATAAATCAAAGTGTCCCATATATTTTATTCTCCTATTAATAACCAATAAGCTTGAATTAATTCCTAGGATTTTATGTTTCTCTATTTACATTTGAATTCACATTGTATATTGAATACTTACTGACTACTTAGTATATCAATAATCACTAATATGTAGAAAAATATATTGATAAAACAAATTTATACATGGTTATCTCCATGATCAATGTCAATTCTCTCTTATTTCTCGGAATGTGAATCCTTAAAACACCTTGGGTCATGATGTTTGGGATTTCTTGAATTTCCTCTAAATAAATCAAAATAGAATCTATTATAGTAGTATAATAAACTATAATGGGATCTAATGTTTCTATAAGGTATAAAAAAATGTTCCACAACTACCACTAAGGTGTGTTGAACTTTATCTTCCCATATATTCATCTCTAAGTACTACTGTGGATAATACCACTGAAACACCCCTTACGTTCACTTATACCTACACGAGACCTTAACTATAGCTCCCCATTTTATATATGTATATATTCATATCATAACACCATCCTATATGGAGTATTGAAAAATATCATTCCATTTTACAATCACATGGATGTGGTTATACAACTCTATAGTGTCTTTTACCTATTATTGTAGAAATTATTATGTGTTCTAATTATGTTGAACAATGTCCTCTATATTTTATCATACATGAAACATGATCTCTATCTAAGGATTTTTAATAAATAAATATGTGATATACATACCTCAAACAAATCTTTTTGTGAAAACTCACACTACTACCTCTATCATGCCTAACACAACTCTATAGAATCTATATTCTATAATTTTTGTATTCTAGGTGATATAGGCTATTCGCATATGCTTATCCATGTTATTCTTCAAGAATAGTACTATTTTTTTGTCGATACCTCTAGTGGATATATCTACTAGGAAAGAGTAAACCATATTTTTTGACCCCACATATGTTTCATTTATTTATTTTTTATTACTAGGAAATATATATTTTTCTCAAATTTACCCATAGATTACACTATATTAATGTTCGAATACCCTTTCATATATAGTGACTCTTTATCCTCTAAACTCAATACCCAATTGTATAGTGTAAAAATTATTGTAATTTTGGGAACCATAATGACTTGGTACCAATATACCATGTAATTATTTTATACTACAAACGTCCTTCCAGGGATTTCAAACCTAAAAAATGAATTTGACTATATTTGGAAGGCATCCATCTTTCAAAAAATTTATAAACACCTACAATTTGGTTCCATCACCTCTATAGAAACCAAAAATTTATAGATAATAAATTCAACACAACAAAACCAATATACCTATTAATATATATTTCAAAATTTCCACCATGAACAATTAAGCTTCCAAAAATATGAGTTATTATCAATCCATACCATTTAATCATGATATTTTTCACATTGGATCATTGAATCATGGTTTTTCTTCCCCAAGGGACCACTACCTATCCGTAGAAATGACCTCATAATGGGAAAAGCCTATCCTTATGGCTTATATTTTTAACATGAATCTATCCCTCTTCCAATGTGGGACTCGCATCCCATGTAGATACATATGTGGAACCCCAAGATGTGACTTGTAAGGTCAATTTAAAGGTCCAGTCCCACTCACAAAAGGAATTTTGATAACTTATAATGAAATTTCAACGATCATTGTCCTCTTTTATCCCTTAATATCCTCCTCAGTGTCACCTTAGTGATTTCAAACCTATAAAATTTTCTTTACTAATACTTTATGAGAACAATTGACACCCTTCCAATTTTAATATTCTCTTTTTACTCACTACCTCATGATTTTTCTCCCATTTGTGATCAATATCAATTATTTTAAAAGGCATTTTATGGGGATGAGTTTTATTATAATTTATATATAGAACCTTAATTTCTCCCTCAAGCCATGTGGCACTCACACCCCATCTGGGGCCCATTCAGGATAAAATATGGATTGTCTTGTTTAGACCACAATGTGTATCTATCCTTCTCATTATATTGATGTTTTCCCTAGTCATGAAATACTTGGGAGTGTTATCCACTAGTATCCAATAGTTTAATTTTGTGATGACATTAAAAAATTTCAGTTATAAATCACTTTAATCAATTATATTATGATAAGTGGAGTTTATCTTGGTAGAATTTTTAATAAAAAAACTCTATTAATTATTTTAATATTTTTTGAATTCAATATGATCATGTCAACTCTAAGGAATAAGAAAATTTAGAAGGTATTTTTGAAATCATCACCCACATTTTAAGAAACCTCAAAATTGGGAAAAGAAATTATTATTTCAAACTACCCTCTATTTGTTTTAACTATAGAAAAATATGAAATTTCTCTACCATTTATACTATGAATATTAAAAATGAAAATAAAGGGAAAGAATACTTTTTCAAAACCTATATGGAAGTATATTGTTTCATGAGAAATCAATATGAATCAAAAGGTAAAAAATAAAATGGAATCAAAATTATTTGAGACTAATTTTCAATATATTAAAGAAAAGATGTGTGTATGTGATAATATATTTGATGTTTTAGAAAATTTTAAAGAAACTTATCAAAAGTTCTTTATGACTCAAGTAGAAATAGATATCAAATCATTCATGGATGACTCACAATTCAATAGTTATTTTGAAAAAAAATAATGAGAAGAACTCAAGGAGTACAACCTGTGAATAGAGATTAAAACCTTCTTAAAGGTTACTAAAATAATACGTGATGAAAATTAACATCTCAAAAATCACTCTAATAAGAATAATAAAATCCATATTGAGAAATAAAATTATTAAAATAGATATAGAGATTAAAACATATGAATTCTATGAAAAATAAAATAACT
Organism: Viscum album; assembly: GCA_963277665.1. Lineage (NCBI taxonomy): Eukaryota > Viridiplantae > Streptophyta > Magnoliopsida > Santalales > Viscaceae > Viscum > Viscum album. Next base: position 662,732,271 of record OY728143.1, on the reverse strand, counting down.
GATGAGTTTTTTTACACAATCATCCATTAGTATGAATATATTTGAATGTTAAATATGAAAAATACTTATATTGATAAGAAGAAAAAGAATTAAAAATGTTTAAAATATAGAAATCATGGGATTATATTAATGTTCAATAAATATTAAGAAAAAATAAAAGTAACTGAGTATGTGCATGACTGTCATAAGTAAAAAAATGAAATAATTTTTTTTTGTGGTATGTTGGGTGATATTAACAGAATCCTCTTTCTTCTATTCCATAAAATTAAATACTTTTTGAATCAATAAAGTGAAACCAATTGTATTATCTGGGATTTCAAAAATTAAATAAAAAACGTGAACATATCTAATAGGGTTAAAATTCTTATAAAATGTCCAAACAAACAAGAAATTATAGTATAATATATTCAAAAATCGGTTTGGTGAAATTATATCTTAGGATGTATGAAAATAAAATATTAAAATGACCCATTAAATAATTGAATATATATCTAAGTAAATGGTTTTATGTTACTTCCAATATTGAGGTCTGTCTAGACACCGACAAGATAGTTTCAAATATAATATGTCATTACGTTGACAATTAATGGATGTGGAACCAAATGTAATAAAATGATATAAATAAATCACCAGGTGATTCTATTTGACAATATAATTGACGTGGATATTTTTTGAGACCAATATTAACATTTATAGATGATGTGTCCAAAAATATCTCTACTCAAATGAGTTTCTTATAATACTACCACTCAAATAAATTCATGTCTGAGAACTAAATATGTTTTGAAATAAATGGATATAATGTTTGGAAAAAAATTTAAAGCTGCATTGAATGAATATATATCTATGAATCTGTAGATTATGGATGGTGGTTTAACATCCCATAGGGATGAAAACCATTTATCTAATGCGTTTTCAAAGAGGGTGATCATAGAAATGATCATAAGGTGGTTTTATTCATGTCTTGATTATTGTACATCATTGGTAGAGGTCGATATACATGGCAAGGATCTCTCACGCCTTTTTAAAATACCTTGTAATGTCTCACCTTGGTAATTATCATTATATTAAAAATAATTTTGACTATATTTTCTTGAATAATAGACCATTCAAGTAAGGTATTATCTATGGAAATGATAGTTTATTGATCATAAAAATTCTTAGAGAATCTAAAATTTGGATGAAACAAATCAAATATTACAGTGTTCAATTTTTGTTGGGATAAAGCATATTTTGATAAATGTATCACAAAACAGTTATGATATAAATCAAGTGATTTTTAGAAATAATGGTTTTTTAGTGAAGATACTAAAATATTGATCTTTGATAACAAAAGGGTTTAAAATCCAAGGTAATTTGTTTTAGATATTTAAAGCATAAATCTATTTCCACATGAGTATAATATATTTGATCAATAGGTTTCCTCGAATACATGGTCATCTTAGGAAACATTGCCAACGATATTGATCAAAGAAGTGGTTGTGATGAATAATTTTGTTTTGAAAGAATACACTATCAATACATTCAAAAAATATTAAAACCAAACAATAGTAAATAAATTATTTGATAGAGTTGAGATCCATACTGAAATACCCTTATATTAGGATAAATATTATGTTTTCCCCATGAATAATAAATATACAAGTGGTAAAAATTAGTTCATCAAATTCACTCAAAAATATAATTGAATGACCTACATTATGTTTTTACCTAGAAAATACTAAGATCTGATGGAGTTAAAGAGTCTTGCGATAGATATTGAAAAGAAAGTTGGTTTTTCTTTAATTAGGATGGGATCAGAAAAAGTAAGTGATTATGCTAATAATTTTTTTAAAAATAAATTACTAGACATTATATAAAACATTAGATTAATTCATGTTACATTCCATAATAAAATTGATTGGATAAAAAAATATAAGCCCTCCAAATACTGAAAACACAATGATAATTGGTCATGAAACTACAATATAGAACACATTACAAGTAATAAATACTACTGAAACTAATAAAACTAGATTATAATCTTGACATAATTTAGACTTGAATCTGTATAAAATGTTGGTCAAGAATATTCCACACATAAAAATTCTATAATGTTTTTTGGAGCCCATTCTTGACTATGAAGATAGGAAGAGTAGGAGGAAGGTTTGACGAAGGAGATAAAGATGGATGTTTTATGGATATTTGAAAAAATTTAGTTCATATAGAGTTATGACAACCAATATGAAGGAATATTATACTGTGATGATAGTTCTGTATTTAAAAATGTATAAATTCTCAACAAATCAATAAAAAATATTGATGAGGATAATGTTTTCACTACTGAAACTACCTCATAGTTAGAAGAAAATGAAAAAAAATCAACATGATGATGTAAATTTAGATTATTAAAGTGATAAGACTATGTATTTGAGAACCAAAAGGTTAAATTCAATCCATAAATATCATGTTGATATTTAGAATATCAACATGTATCAATATGAAGGGGATTAAAAAAAATAAAAATCATGTAATATAGTTGTACTACTTTTATTTCAAATATAAAACCCTTAACTTTTTAAGAAGTGTTAGATAATTAATTATGGATTCAAGACTTCAATAAAGACCCAAATCAAATTTAAAAGAATAAAACAAAAGGGGATGTTCCTATTCTAAGGGATAAGAATACCAGTGGTACAAAATGGGTTTTTAGGAATAAGAAAAATGTGAAGGTGGATTTATAAGAAACAATTAGAGATTTGTGTCAAATGAGTACTCACAAATTGAAGGCAATGATTTTTTGGAAACACATTTTTTTAAAAAAATCATGTAATTCCATAGAAAATAAGCATCAAATATTTTCAAATGAATATAAACTCATCATTAATTAATAATGAGATAAATGAATAGGATTGTATTGAGAAAACATATGGTTGTAAACATTATAATATTGTAAGAAAGGTATAAAAATTGAAAAAAAAATATTCAAGGGTAAAATAAACCCATAAGATATTGGAATTTCAATAAATATTACCACTTAATAAGAATAAAATTCTGAAAAGTATTTGTTGATTGTAGTATTTATAATATATTACCAATACCACATCACCTATTATAAATTTGTAGAATGATGACATTATATTTTCTAGTTTAGGAAAATATTATGTGAATAATTTTCCAAATAAATTATGAAGATAATTAAAGGGTCCTTTTCATGGTGTCATGTAATTCATTTTTGGTCTAAAATTCACTAGAGCATCTATTCACATCATTTTTTATCAATATAAAAATTCCCAAAATCTATTGAAAATGTTAGTTGTAGATAGATCAAATTGTGTGTCTACACTAATTAAAATGGGAAAAATGATTAGAATATATTTTTAAGGGATGTATTTTAATAATAATTAATCCAAAAATTAAAATAGAAGTATTTTTATTATTTTTTTATCCCAAAGGCCATACATTGTGTTTTTATCAATTTTTGAACTAGGTATCGATAAAATGAAAAGAATAAAACATATTGGTGTCTAAGTTCATTATTGGATATATTAAAAAGGAATTAATAATTTATATTTATGTATGGGAATATGGTTCATGTGGAAATAAAGTTTGGCATATATGTTGAGTTAGTTATTGATGTACATTAATGAAAGTCCACCATAGGAAGAAAATTCATTATTGGTGAAAGTTTTGAAGAATGAAATTACAAGATGTAATAATTATTTACATTAAGATGATTAGAATATAAGTATGAGGATATATCATAAGAATATACCCTAATGATATTTATTAAAACTAAACTTAAGTATAAGCATATTGTTGATGATTATTTTCTAATTTTTGTTCATGCTAACTAAATTTCTATAAATCATTCAAAAATATAGTGAAATTTTTAAAATCAAATAAAATTGATAATTTCATTTTATTAAGTATAAGGGAAATTGTGGATTTCAATGATGGAACTTTTTCCATCCAAGGATCATATTACTAATATTATTTCAAGAAAAATAACAAGTGAAAATATTCAGAAATTAAGGCAACAAATGATAGTGCATAACATTTCCCAACACTATAGTGTGACATTCTAGTACCCTACCCTGTTTTAACTATGTTTTCATTAATGAAAAGGGGAAGAAATAATATATATATATATATATATATATATTGATAGAAAACTAATTTCTATACTGATATTTTTTATTGATTTGACTATAGGATGCTAGATCGGAATCTATTTTTGAATTTTTGATAATCAATTCTTAGTTGCATATCTTGTTAACCTCTAATGGATAAATTTTATTTTTGAATTATCACAAATGTTTATATTATGATCTAGATCAAACTATTAAAGTGTTGACCATTTCGTGGTTAACTACATTAAATATATTTATATAATCCTCTTCATATAATTTTTTTATTTATTTTCAATAAGTAGGGGAAAATGAAATTAAAATTTCAATTGAATTGTATGAATTGAGATGAGAACAAAATAAAAATGAAATTTTTTAATGAAAATTAAATTTATGGTAATAAAGTCAAATAAATAGTGGGATATTTTTTAACCTATTTTAATATGATGATGTATTTGTGACTAATAGTTGGGGATGAGGATTTTATTTAATTTAGTTGGTTTTTTGTTGGTATAGATCTCCTCTGAAAGGTTGAAGATTTTTAATGATTTTTTAAAGGAGTTCTGAACTTTTTGAGGATAGCATTGAATTTTTACAATGTCATACATATGATATTATGGTTTATAATTGGAAATGTTTTAGAGACTCTTTACTATTATATATTAAATTTTTATATAGTACATAATGTGATGTTACTGATAAGTTACATTTCTCAGTGCATGTGAAATATATATAATAAATTTTATTATGTAAAGTGATAAAGGAAAGAACACTCTATGATATATAAAAATTTTGGATCATATGAAATATTTTTAATAATTTTAAATATATCATAGATGGTACAAATGTATTATAGACTAGAATTTTAAAAATTATAAGTGTTGATATAATAAATAATATATTATGGTTGGTACGAATGAAATTTTTGAGAATGCATAAGATAAATTTGATCATTGGGAAGATATGTGTTGAGATTAATATTAAAAATATTAAACTGGAGTAATACATAGTGATATATAATATATTTTATTTTATTTGTATCATGCATCATCTTTTTGAAAATAAGATTCTCCCTGGGAGAAACTGTGAAAAGTACTTGAGCACATTCTCCTGAAATTTTACTAAATTATTTCTTGTGTAAATTTTTAGGGATAAATAAATAATTGTATTATGGGTTTTAAAATTAAAAATGATTTCTTAGTCTTTAGTTATTAAATATAATAATTTTTTAATAAGAATTTATTCTATTAAAACATCATAGAGAATTAAAATATAATTCACTGAGAAGATCATGACCTAGTTAATCAATATTTTCAAATATGAATAATTGAAAAATATTTTTAGAAATAAAATAATGGGTATTTCTAGGAGATATTATTGATTAATTTTTATGATATGATCACAATTATTTTTGGAAATTATGTTGAGGTAGGCCCAAAAAAATTGATTTGTTTCAATATATTGTGGAGCCAGGGAAATAAGTTCATGTTGTTTTGTTGTGTTGTGGAAAATTATAGAATCATGAGTTTCACTCATTAATTTGAAGATTAAATAATTATACTATAGGAAGCAATTGATTTTTAGGTGATAATACAAAAATGATAAGAATCATAAGAATAAAAATTGATTAATATAGAATATTGTCAATGTTATGAAAAAGATTCTTGGAAGAGAACATCACCAAGAATTGTTATACAAGGAGAGGAGGAAGAAGACAGAAATCAAATTTTCCATTGGTGTATAATTCTTACATTGGTGATCATTCTTATATATAGTTACAATTATTTCTTGGAATTATAATTGTTTTCTTATTTTGAATTGGTTTGTTCCAATGATTTTATTTGGGTATAACCATTGTTGTATATTGATCTTAAAAAAAATATGATTTGTGTACATGTCGGATAAAGACCACCATTTATCGAGCACATATTCATCATTATTATAAGAAGAACCCACTGACAAATGTGTTTTTGTCACATTTCATTTATTTCCCCATTGTGATTTTAATAGCTTACTAATGAATATGTTGGATGGTACTTTTTCCTTTAAAATAAAAAATATCAACACTGATTTTCCTCCCGATAAATGTTGATAACATCTCCAATAAATCTTTAAAAAATGGTAGAAACTGAATTTTGCAGGTCATATATATGAAACATTTCTTATTTTAGTCTACACCAAAAGATAGGTTGGGCTCCACTAGAGTTCTAATAGTTTCACAAAGCTAAAAAAAATATTGGAGTTTTTGGGGTTTTTAACATTAACTCTTATTTTAATGCATACATTTGATACCTTTCACCATCCACGTATTATACCTCAACCTCCCATAGGGCTTAGGATATATTGGAATCCTCCCCATCACATATCAATAAACAATCATACGTTTAGTTTTGTTATTTATAACTTGTTAAGGATATATCTATATGACCACCAATATATTTTTTCTCTCATTACATCATTTTTTTCATTAAAAATCTATATTTTAGAGTATTGTATAAGAATTAGGGACTCATATTGAATGATTTCGAATAATCACGTGATATTAAACAAGTATACTATATGTAATTTGTAGTGGGTGATCCCTAAAATCATACATAATATCAAATTTGATTCATTTGTTCTATAGTATGCTGGTTTAAGAAAACATGTGGGAATAAAAAGGAATACAACCACCTATTGTATCCATATTTCTTGCGTGGTTAATTTTTACTATATGTTTTCTAATATGTCTTTTAAAACAAAATATTTGATCAAATGGCCATCTATTTCAATATTTCCATAAGACAGTGGAGAGAAACATATATATGTGATCACATGTGGGTGTTTATGGCCATGAATGAGTAAGTACGATTTGTGAGAATTAATTGGGAGTTTCTTGATAATGCAAAACTAGAGTATTATTTTTGGATAGTAGTGAATTTTTTTTTAATGAGAACTAGTGATTGTTAGTGGACAAAAAGGAATGAATATTGTTATATTGGTGGTTATATGGGTTCCCACGACTTAGTAGGGTGGGGAGAACTAACTCACCCATGTAGTTTTTTGGATAAATATTTTTCCTTTTGCACATTATGTTAGTGATAGATAAATAAATTTCATTTTTTATATGTTGTACAACGTCCAATTCTAGAAATATAAGTGATGATATATAATTCTATTTTTATCGTTCTTTTTTAAATTAATTTTTAATTACATACCCTTATAATGATGGTTGGGATATATCATTCAAATAAATCTTAACTAGGTTTATGATATCATGTTCACTAATCTTAGACGATTAATAGTAGATCATCCACCCTTGTTATATAGTTGTTGATAAATTGTAAACAGTGGATTTATGTATTATAGTAATGTTTCATTTACAATATTTATAATGATATAGGTGATGTATCATTCATGTATGTTACGGTACCGAGGATACATCACATTCCGTAGTTTAATGAGATTTGGTGATATGTCATTCTCCTTCAGGATAATACTAGGGATAAATTATTCAGCTAGGGTTGATGTGTTATGGAGTTATATTTCTCACTGTGAGGATTATGTCAATAATGCTTCATTCCACATAAGTATCTTTGGTAATACAATGCTCATATTTTGACTGTGATATGATGGAAATGTTTCATTTTCACGTGTCTATTGATATTGGGATAACTAGTTCACTCTATTTTCCCAGATATTAGAATGTTCAGATGTTTAAGAGTGGTAGTTATTAGGACCACATTGGCTAGAAGTTGTTTTTGAAAACTAAAAGAAATTTTTAATGAAATGTTTTTCTCTTATTGTCAAAAAATAAATGAAATCAATTCACTTCATGAAAGCTAAATACCCAACTAAACAATATATTTTGGATTTCAGACTCAAAATATTTAGGAAATTCTATTGGATTGTGAAGAAGTTTTCTAAATGAAAAGACTCCCCATACACACCTTGGGTCCGGAATAAGGTTTTCATCATAATGATGAATTGATTCATATTCTTCATGTATATGATATAAATCTGATGATGATTTTATATTTTATAAATTAAAAAAATTCATATGTTTTATGGAGACTTATTATAAAATCTTTATAAATTAATGGGGTGTGATTCCAATATTTTTTAGGATTGGTTGGAAAGAAAACATTTTACTAATTGAATAGAAATCTATAAAACATTCTAATATGAGTCATACAATGATGAATCTGATCTTAATTATTTTCAATGTCATAAAAAAGTCATACTTATATGAAATAATCTAAATAAAATTAATTATTTTCAAAGTCATGAATAAGACATGCTTACTAGAGAAAGATTTTTTCAGGGGCTGAAAATGTTGATCGGAATGTTGGAAATTGAAGGTGATAGTTTTCACTCAGATGAAAATATAAAATATTTAAATCTTCATAGAATCAATTTGACGAGTATAACAATAATAAAAGTGAAATTCGTTTATTATGGTATGTTCAATGATACATATTCCAAAAATAAAGATGTTGTTGATGTCAGAGTTGTTGATATCGATCCATCTGATTTTTAATTCCAACGTAATAATAGGAGGCCAATTTTTTTAGTTGGAATTTTTAGGTAACAGTGAAAATGAAAAATAAAATGGATGATTGTTGATTCCAATTCATGAGAGTTAGATTATGATCATCTTGATTAATATCAAAAATATAGTCAATAAATTTCATCAAGATAATTTAATAAATTCACATTTTGGTCAGGAGCCATCGTATTGATGTTTAAATTTATTTATTAGAGGCAATAAAAGACCAATAATGGTTTTTGAGAAAAGAATATAAATAATATTATTATTTTAGAAAGTTCTTGAAGTGTTGTTGAAGGAGTTCAGGAGGATTTTATTAAGATGTTTTAAAGAGACCCTATGGTGTTCACAAGGGGAGTATGATGTTTGAAGAATTTTAATGCTTTCATTGGTAGTGGCCATGGTTATGGAAAGACATGTGTATTATATTTTCCAAATTTAGAACATAGAATCATATTAAATAACACACTTTCTTCATCACAATAAGGAAATAAAAATGGGAAGAATAGTATTTTAATTAGTACAGCGAAACATAATGAGTTGTTTTCAATTTCGATTTACATGCAATTGGGTATAAACATTATATTGAGAAGCTATCTAATTCTTAATTTATACAAGTGATAGGGATCTTCATAATGAAGAAATATGATTGATTATATGAAATAAAACTAAATAATGTTAAGAAGTCTAAATTGAACTAAGTTTTTTAGAAGATTTAATAAGATTCTAAAAGAGGTTAGATGTATTGAAGAAGAGATAAATGAATCTAAAATTCAAGGAAAATAGATATTTCCTGAAATTAAGTTGAGGGGGAAATGATTTTGGAAATCCCACCAAAGATAGTTTGGCTTACCTATAAAAGGAGAAACCATTTTTCACTTTCCTAACCCAGTTGTATGGTTCATAAAGAAGAGAGAGAATAAATGAAATTATAGGGAGAAGAATTTAATAGATTTTTAATTCCTGATGATGTTTGGAGGACATAACAAGGAAAGGACATGATACAATATATTATTCATTTAGTTATCATATTGGTCTAGATAATCAGACCGAGAGAATCATATTGACACATTTGAACATAAGAAGAATAAGTTCTAAATTATTTCAGTAGATGTTTTATAGGGAAAAAATATCATGCTGAGAAATCATACTAGGGAATCAACATATGAAAATGGATTGACTCTCATTATTAATTCCATAAGGAGTTATTTTCCTACTTCTGGGTATGGAATTGATGATTTTTTTAAGAAAATATTTGGGAAAGTTGATCAATGATTACGATAACATGTTTTAAAAAATATTATCCTACATTATTTCAGGATACTTAAAGCACATTCACTTTTTAATTGATCATATTGTTGTATGAGTGTAATGGAATATTATACTCATTATATTCTACATAAATTATTGTATTCTTGTGGATTGTGTGGTATAGGATTTATTCAAAACCATACCAAGGACATAGGTACTATTGTTGAGTACTGAACCCTACAAATTTTTTTGTTCTTTTTTATGTCTTTTTATTTTATTTTTCAGTGGAGAAAAAAAAATTTAACAGGAGGTGAAGTTTTTATTGGAATAAATGAATCATAAAAGGAAAAAAATATCACTGATTAACCCCCTTTACCACTTGGTGACAGGAATATCCTTATTGGGCATTCAAAATTGGAATCAAAGACAATTTTTCCTCTATTTTACACTTTAATAGTGTCTTTAATAGAAGTTCATGGAGAATCTTAATTGTGCCAATAGTATAGGTATTCCAGTTTTCGATGGTATGAACTATTATATCTAGAAATATAGAATTTTTCCTTATAATATGTCTCTTGGGTATGACATTGTTGAAGCTGTAATAAATGGTTGTCCTCCTAATGATGAAAAAATTCCTCTTACATCTATTGATAAGATTAATATTGTGAATGAAGGAAGTGATAGGAATATTTTAATTTCATCAAGTAATGAATGTTTTTAAGGGTGACGGGTCTTTCCAATTCTATGGTATCTTGAATGAGCTAAAAAATTATGAATTCAACAAAAAAGTGGCGAAGGAATAATTACAAATAAGGACGCTGAAGTATAAATCTGACAATTGCTGAGTATGAATCTATTAGGAAATTTATTACCCTAGAAAATGAAATTGACAGCACTATCAGATGCCTTGGTCAAATTATAGAGGTTTCAATAGTTGTAGAAAACAAATTAATAACTTTTTATGAAGGGTTTGATTCTATGAGATCCTAATTAAAATATGAGCATCCTGAAACTCTATCTCTTGATTATCTTCATATTCCACTCATTACATATGAAATAATAAAGAGAAAAGTCATTATGGGAAAATCAAAAGGTGATAGTAATATGTTTTTCAATGTTGAAAAGAAATAAAAGCCTATGAATGTTTTTGAGGAATATGATGTTTCAAACTCTAAATTCGAAATGAGTCATGTAAAAAAATAATTAATTTTTTCCTTTATATTCTAAAAAATGTGAGGAGTTATATGTGTAAATATAATGGTAAAAATATTTTTATGTTTATTAAATTAGGATTTATTGGGAAATTTCAAACTAATTTTCCTCAAAGAAATAAATATTTTGATATTGATGATGAATATCAAATTCCTATGAGGTTGTGGAATAAATTGGATGATAAGGATAAATCTCTTTCTAGAGGAAAACATATAAAATTCCCCAAATACAAAAGTAAAATGTTATTATCCAAATATAATGAAGAAGAAGAGAGTGAAGCTATAATCTGAAAAGGATTCTAAGTATGAGGGTGATAATAATTTTATTTCAATAGAAATTAATAAAAAAATTAGAAGAAAAAATTTTTATTAAGAAGAATCCCAATTATAATTTCATCATAATGAATAAATGAAAGAATTTATGTGGAATATTGGGAGGCTTGAAAATATATTTGGAAGTTGAAAAATTAAAATTCATCTACAAATATTCCAGATGGTTTTCTTGAAGAGAAATTTATGGAATTGAAATATATTGATGATTTGAGGAAACACCATGAGAGATAAAAGAGGAATAATGATCATCTATAAGTAATGATGAAAAAAAGTATTGTATCTTTCCTAACAAAACTTCCTAAAAATGAATATAGGGGTATAATTTTTAAAAACACTATATCATAATTTATGGAATGTTCTTTTATGTAGGAACATAAGAATTATCCAAAGTTACATTCAAATTCTGAGAATAAAGATGAAAAGGATTCAAAAAATAGGATAGATGGAATTTGATGTATATGGTCAAGAATAAAAATGTTGAGAATTTAGAAGTTCCTAAAATTTATTAGTCTAAAAATTTATTTATTACGTTTGGTTCCAAAAGGTCTAAAAAAAATTGAGACGAAAAAGAGAATTTTGGCTAAAATTCGATGTCACGAGCGCTTTCAAATGATGTTCTGTTTCGGGTTACTTAGATACAACAAAGTGGCTGACCAAGGTCCTCTCTCAAAAGAGGAAGTAAATTTAAAAAATTTATCAAAGGAATTAAAAAAATTTGAATAAAAAACTACTCAAAAGGATGGGGGTTGTTTAAAATTTTTAAAACATGAAGAGGTTTACTAGAAAAAGATTCCATTTTTTTGTTTTTAATTTTGAAATGAAATTTTACGCAACAAGAAAATGTTTTTTTTAATATTTTAAAAGAATTAATCGATCTTACTATACCTCTTCACTCAATTTTTGTTCATTGTCATTTAAATTAACATCCACTTAATTATAATCCTCTAATTTGTTAACCCTCGAACCTTATGGGTGTTAACATAACCACAAATATGAAATTACTTAAACTCTTGGCTAGTTTGAGAACATGCAATCGCAACACCCTACTTTGATTGGTATTATTAGGCTAGCATATGGTCAGTGGTTATTTAGAGCACATATCCATTCTAGAAATGAGAATTAATTAAGTTTAGGGATTATATTTGTACTCTAAAAATTTATCCCATGTGGTCGTGTATTACCGATTAAGATCACACTCTCACAATTTACACAACTTCCAACCTCGCATGTTTTTGTTTCAATTGATAAATTTCATGCATAGTTTCATTTAAATAAAAAACTAAATTAATAGAACATATTAGGTGAATTACAGTATCTCATTTATTCAAAATAAATTAATGAAGAATGTTATAGGTAGATCTATTACTAAAAATAACTACTCATTCATGGGAGGTGTAGTCATTGTAGAAATGTTTTGCATGTGAAAAGGTTTAGAAAGGTTAGAAACCAATAATGTTTCAACAATCTAATCCAGACCAATTGAGATAATTAAGGGAAGAATAAAATTGAAAAAAATAGATGAAAATAGAAGAAATAAAAGAATAACAATGAATTTTAGTATGAAAACACAAACATTACAACAAGAGGAAGAAGAAGAGGGCTTCGAAGAAGGGATCCTTCCTTCAAGAGCTACCCTTTTTAAATTACATGGAGGGTTAGAGTGGAACCTCTTCTCCTCTTCCCTTAACCATCTAATGGACGTCACAACCCCTCAAAATGTGAAGAAAACTAATTTATATAGTGTAAGGGAGGCTAGGATTAAAAAGGTTTAAAGTGTGAATGGGGAATCTTGGCAAAAACAATTTAAAACAACTTGCACAATCAATTTGACATAAAAAATGAATGAAAAAAGAATTTTTCTAGAATAATGATTTGTTCCAAATAGGGTGGAGAGATTCTTTCAAAATTAGGGCCTAATCCATGACTGTTTGAATGAGTTATGGCCCAAATAAAGAACTAAAATACAATCAAGCGGGTCCATCCCACCTATGAATTCATGGTCCATTTTGTCAAACCAAACGCACTATTTAGCTCCAATGTACTCAAAAAAATATGTATCCAATTAAGTCAAGGACATAGTTACAAATTTTCAATTTTAAATAATAAATATTAAAATATTTATCTTTGAAATACTACAGTGCACTATAAATGCTAAAAATGGAATTTCCATCAAATTTTCAAATGAATGATCTAATCCAAAATATTTTATACATAAACATATTTATCACAATGTGAGGAATTTTTATCACTTATTATCAATAAAATATTCAACAAAATAATGTTTTATCTACTCCCCCATAATTACCCTTTTCACTCCAGGGACAAGCCTCATATTAAGTAAACATCAATATAAAATGAAAACCAATTTTAAAACACAATTCCTTGAGATCCAACAATTCCACACCAAGAAACAAAAGTTATCATGCCTTATAAAAACATTATTTCAAGTTCTACATTTATATAATTAAATATATTTTCACTTCATTTATCAACCCATGTAGAAAACACTTACCTCCCTTGATTTTTCTCTTATCACACTAATGTCGATTTTTCAGCAATGTCTTTCTCATCCAAACTCATAGAAGGGTCACCATAGGCTTTGTAAATTCCTACATCGCCTCCAGATGTGAGTCAAGGACCTATGTTTATCATCAGAACATTCTAGGATTAATTTGTGGCTTTTGGATGGTAGCATTTATATGTGTAAATTTCTGAGGCTGAATGAGGGTGCTTGACTCTATTAAAGAAAAATTTCATTAATCTAATTTTCACTTAAATATGTTATCCTCCTCAATCCCAATGCAATCGATTCATGTTCATCATCATGAAAAATAAAGGAATTTTCACACCATTCAACATTTTAGCAGTAAAAATGAAAATCTTCTCTAACATGATTTTCATAAAAGCTCCAAATAGGCACCAATTTCACCCACTATTAGATTCTTCAGAAAGGCACAACTTCACTCATCATGAAATATCTAGAAAATTTACAAATTTGAATATAATTATTTTCTTCAACTGCAAACAGATCTCTACAAAATTTAATTTTCCATCAAAAGTAGCACAAAATGTGGTATCACAACACAATACAGTTTCCCCCACACTTAAGTTCAACTAGATTATTCAATTTCACAACAAGAGTCGGTTGGATAGGGATAATTGGCTTGTAATGTGGTAAACCTAACAGGCTATTCATGGATTATAAACACTACAAATATTAAATTATCAAGGTAGGAAATTATAAAAATGGATTCTATGAAATAGGGGCTTTAATACCAAACAAATGCCTCAACCATTTAAATCATAAGTACCTCAAACCCACATGTTTTGAGAGGAATAAATCAAATTGTTGTTAAATCAAGCATGGTTTGGTTGTCTTGAGATATGAGTTAGATTTAAATAATATGAAGTGAATAGTTCAAAAGCCTCCCAAGAAAGTGATTTCAAATATAAAGAGAGTGATATGTGGCATGGGATTCAAAATTCAGAGTACTTTTCATGAAATTACTAATGATTTGAACTTGAAACATGGTCATTTTCCGCATTCATTTTAGCTCAGTTTCATGGGATAAATTGACTCACTTATTGATATGGATTTCAAAATGGTGATGAGAATCATTTCAGCTCATAATTTTCGAAAACACTTAAAAATTTAAAAAATAAACACACATAATTTGAATGAAAAGGCACATTTTTTTAATCATTGAATAACAGGAAAAAAATTGAAATTACTAAACTAAAAGGTTCCCTATCTCACCCTTAAAATCTTAAAATGTCATCAATGTGAATCCATGATATGATATATGCACAAGAAATTCAGAATTTTAAATAGGAAAAATAATATAAAAGTGAAAGGGTTAGGAACAGCATGCTATGCTCAAGTGATGATGGGGTCATTTAGTGTGAGGAAATCCACTACATCAGTAGGAAGTCCCTCAATGTATCTCTTGAAATGTTTCTCAATGACTGTAAATCTCCATCTTGTGTCCTCTTCTGTAATCTCCACATACACCATCTTTAGTCGTGAACTATAGAGAAGGTTTTTCTTTCTAACATGAAATGCCTTTTTTGGATCATTCTATCAGGAGCTGCTTTTGATCATTCCTTATAGAGCCTTGAGTTCTCAAATGAAGACAATTGAATCTACTTAAGCTCTTGAATTTGAAACTACCTTTGGATTTAAACGAGGGCCAAATCCAGGTTGCATTTCATTATAACCCAATATGTCGGATGCTCAACTTCAAAGGGGAGAGACACGCTTTCCCAGAAATAGTCTAAAAAGGCTACATGCTAATGGGTGTCTTTTATATTGTCCTATAAGCCCACAATGCATCATCCAAGCGCTTCCTTCAATCCTTCCTATTTGGATGCATGGTTTTCTCCTGAATTTGTTTCAACTCCCTATTTGAAACCTCATCCTAGACATTTATTTGAGGGTGGTATGGTGTTGATTTTTTTTGTGTCACCCCATACAACCGAAGGAGGGAAGCAAAATTCTGATTGTAGAATTGTGTCCCTTGGTCACAGATGATACCCTTTGGTACTCCAAACCTACAAAAAATATGGTTTTTGACAAAGTCCAAAAAAACATGAGAATCATCAGTCTGAGTGGCCTTATCCCCCTCCCATTTACTCACATAATAAACTACAACCAAAATATATAAGAAACTAAATGAACTTGGAAAAGGACACATAAAACACGGCCCCATACATCAAAAATATCAGAGAATTATATGGGTTGTTGGGGCATCTCCTAAATCCTAGAAAATGTTCCTAGTGTGGTGGCAATGAGAGAATGACTTAAAAACACATGGGAATCAATGAATAAGCGAGTCCATTGTAATTTAGAGTCCAAAACTATGATAGATGTTCATTGGGGACCAAAGTGTCCACCATAAGCAAGTGTGTTACAAAAATGTAAAACAGAATCCAACTCATGATCAGGAGCACACCTCGTAATTTCTTGGTCACTACACATGTGCCATAGGTATGGATAATCCCAAACATAAAATCTTGACTAACTCCTTAACTTTTGGACTTGATGATTCTTTAAATTTGAAGGTATTTTAGAGGCAACAAGGTAGTTAACTAAATCAGCATACCATGGATGCGTACCTGAGATGGAATATAGATGCTCATCGGGGAAAGTGTCTCGAAGTGGTACCTGGTCCAAGGTGTCATCCTCTAGTGTGTGTGTAAGCCTTCTCATGTGGTATGCCACCATGTTTTTTGACCCCATATTTCATTTATCTCAATATCAATTTCATGAAGAATGAGCATCCATCAGATAAGTTTGGGATTTGCATCTAGCATCTTCAATATGTACATCAGAGCTGCACAGTTCGAAAAAACAACTACTTTTGAGCCCAATAAATATGAATTAAATTTCTCTAAAGAAGGCAAGGAACGCTTTTCTCGTGGTTTTGTAGTTTCATTGGATTGAATCACGTGTCCTAGATTCATGTGCAATCACAAGTGAACATCCCTCCACCATCTGATATAACACAGCTCCAACTGCAAAGTTGGAGGTGTCACACATAATCTCAAAAAGAAGTTCCCACTGTGGGGGTTGTATGATTGGTGGAGTGGTCAAACAATTCAGTAAATCATCAAAGGAATTCCAAACATAATCATAAAACACAAAATAAGAATCCTTTTGATGTAATCATGATGTAGGAAGAGAAATCTTACTAAAATATTTTATAAAGAGCCAATAAAATCATGCATGTCCTAGAAAATATCTAACATCACAAATACATGAAGCATATGGTTTGGATAAAATAATTTCTATCTTAGATCTATCAACCTCTATCCCATGTTCTGACACTACATTCCCTAGGAAAACTCCATGCTCTACCATGAAATGACACTTTTCAATGTTCAGAAACTGATTCTTCTCAATACAATGATCCAACACCATTCTGAAACTACATAGGCATTCATCAAATTATGATCCATAAACTATAAAATCATCTCTAAATACCTCCATTCAGGTCTCAATAAAATCAGAAAAAATACTCACCATGCATCTTTGGAAGGTACATGGGGTGTTGTAAAGTCAAAATTGCATCCTTCGGTAGGCAAACATACTGAATGGACAAGTTAATGTTGTCTTATCTTGATCATACAAAGCAATATTAACCTGAAAATATCAATAAAATCCATCCAAGAAACAATAGTCTATTTTCCCAGCTAGTCTCTCAAGCATTTTGTCAATAAATGGGAGGGGGAAATGGTCCTTGTGAGTGGACTGATTTAGATTCCTAGAATCAATACGCACAAGACAACTGTTTTGTACCATCATTTGAACTAACTCATATTTCTAATTTTTAACAACTATAACACCACATTTCATAGGAATAACCTGAATATGACTTTCCTACTGAGAATATAAAATGGGATAAATTATACCTGCCTTCGGAAATTTTTCAACCTCTTTTTTAACAACTTCCAGAATGGTTGGAATGAGTCTCCTTTGTGGCTGCCTAACCAGTTTATCCCCATCCTCCAAAAGAATACTATTCATGAAAATGGAGGGGCTAATACCTGATATGTTATCCAAGGTAGACCTGATTTTCTTAATGTTCTCCATCAAAATAGTCTGAAGTTTATCTTCATGTTCTAAAGGGAGATTTTTTTCAATGACAATAGGTAATTTCTCACCACTCAACCAGTATGAGTATTTGAGATTTTATGGAAATGTCTTGAGTTCCAGTGTAGGGGTTGGTGTATGGATGGAGAAGATGAAGGAACTGAAATATGTGCATAATAAACATCATTATTAGAATAGACTTAATCAAAATCGGAGAATAGTTCATCAAATCCATTGGTATATTCCACAACCATATCATAATCATAGTTCATATGATCAAAACTAGAATATGAATCCATTTTAAAATCAAATCTAATAGATTCTTGTAAATTAATAATAGGTGTCGAAGTACTCTTAGACATTAAACTAGAATGATTACTAATAATCTCCCTAATTATAGGACAATAAAATTCTCTGGGGATTTTATTTGGTGGTTCAAAATGTGAGATAACAAATGTAGAATGGTCTCTGAGGGGTACTTCATGAGTCCATAACATTAAATATCACAAATTCATCTCCAAACACCACGGAAAGAGTACAATCAAGGACATTTATGATTGTTTTTACAGTTTTTAAGAAGGGACTACCTAAGATAATGGTAGCATGAGAACTTACCAAATTGTCCTCCATGTTAAGCACATAACAATCTGCTGGGAAGATCATGTCTCTTACCTAAGACAATGGTAGCATGAGAACTTTCCCATGATCCCTCATCGATTGGTAAAAATTTCATTAAAAAATTTGGCAATTTTTTGGATTTTCTTAATGGCTTCAAGAAAAGGGATATTTATCTCTACACTCTTGAATGTATCCAAAACTTCTTTTTTTCATCGCCTCTTCAGCAATCGTTTTGGTTTGTACATATCTATTCAGAAATGGTAGGGGTTTATGAGGAACATCATCAATATTTTTGTACCTTTATCTTTCTCTTTGGATTTCAAATCTGTTGGTATGGAACGAGGCTTCTTTGAAGTTGAGGTGAACCTCGGTTGACTGATATGTGTAGATATATCAGTTGTTTTCTTTGCACTTGTCAATGGGATGGAACTAACCTTCCTCTTATGATTTGGAGTAGTTTGGGAAGGTATATTTCCAGAAGTCTTACTTACCAGTTCATGGAGGGCAGTGGAAATCTACCTCATTTTAGTTTTCATCTCCCTCATCTCTGAACCTTGACTCTTTAGCTCAATATGTTGATTAAGAAAAAGTTTCTTCAAAATATCATTATTTTTAGAATCTACCTTTTGCTGAAAATTCCCTTGTTGTTATCTTGTTGATGCTAGGGAATCAAATCTCCTTTGGGGTTGTTGGAAATCCTATTGGTAAGGTGGAGGCTGTTGGATGTTTTGTTGAAAAGGTGGCCTTTGTTGTTGTCCAGATAGATACCTCATGTCTGATTGATCCTTCCACCCTTGGTTTTATGTTTGAGAAAATGAATCAAAGTTCATTTGGGGATATTTTTTTCCTGTGGATATGGTCTCCATGGGAATACTATTGCGCAATCCTTTATCTCTTGTAGTTGCGGGCAACAGTCAGTTTGGTGGCTTGTCTTAGAGAAAATGCCACAATCCCGTGAAAGAGAGGGTTGGGATGTCAATTGGGCAAAAGAAATCGGCCTCACCATAATGGTCAATTCTTCTGACATAGTATCAATAAAATTATTTTCATGGGAGGAAGTACTTACGTAATGTACTCCCCGAACATGTGGTGTACCTGCATCACCAGATTGTTGGGAGTTTTGTGCCATCTTGTCTATCAACGCACGTGCAGCTACTGGTGTCATGTCCATCAATTCCTCTCCAACTGCGGTATCCACCATGCCTCTCTCCATAGCTTTGAGTCCTTCATAGAATTACTGGATGAGGACTTCCTCACTGATTTGGTGATGTGGGCACCTTGCACAGAACTTCTTGAATAACTCCCAGTACTCATACATTGACTCCCGTTGTTTTTTCTTGGTCCTCAAGATATCTTTTCGAATGGATGTGGTCCTTATTGCTGCAAAAATATTTGCAGGAAAAGAAGTTTCAATTCATTCCAACAAGTTACATCTTTAGGTTTTAAATAATACATCCAAACCCTTGCAGCTCCATCAAGTGAGAATGAGAATGCTCATAGTTTGATTTGATCTTCAGAAACATTTTCTTGTTTTTATGGTTGATAAAACCACATTAAATTATTTAAAATGTTTATTTGGATCCTCCCCAGATAATCTGTGACATTTTAGAAGAAGGTGAATTAATCCATATTTCAGTTCAAAGTCTGATTCGTGATTTGGGTATGCAATGCAATTTAGTTGATAATTAATATAATGTGCACCCAATTCTCGAATGGTTCTATTAAGTTCATTGTTATTGTTTTCAACTATTGGTTCTTGTTTTGTCTTTGAATTTGAAGTGTTTCCAATTTCAATGTTCTTGGAGTGGATAAATTTTCCAACTATTTGAATGTTGAATCTTCTCGTAGACTGAGAATGTCTGATTCGAGCCCTAAGGCTATGTTTAATCTCTGGATCATGATCTAAGATATCATGGGGATTAGTTGGTGTCACAAATAAATTAAAAATAAAAATAAGGAAAGTGGACCATATTAAAATTAAAATGAGATGTTTGAGTTGATGCTCCAAAAAGAAGAAGAAAATTATATAAGAAGAGTAAGAATTGAAGGACAAAAACAAGATTGGGTAAAGAAGAAAGAAATAATATAATAGAATAAAATGTAAAATAAAATAAATACCTAAAATTGGTTTAAAAAATTACTTTTATCCCCGGAAATGGTGTCAATTTGAAGTGCGCTGTCGTTGGAGCTTTCAAATGATGTTCCGTTTCGGGTTACAAAGGTGCAGCAGAGTGGATGACCAAGGTTCACTCTCAAAGGAGGAATTAAATTCAAAATACTTTTAAAGGTATTCTAAAAATAAAATAAAAGATAATAAAAACACTACTCAAAAGGATGGTGGTGTTTATCATTTATAAAACTAGAATAAGATTTCTAGAAGAAGATTCCATTTTTCTATTTTTAATTTTGAAATGAAATTCGACGCAACAAGAAGATATTTTTTTTAAAAAAAATTAAATAGAGTAATTGATCATACTATACCTATTCACTCAATTATTTGTCATTATCATTTAAATTTACATCCACGTAATTATTATCCTTTAATTTGTTAACCCTAAAATCCTACAGGATTTTACATAACCACCAAGATTAAATTACGTAAACCCTAGGCTAGCATCGGAATATGTAATCACAATACCCTACTTAGATTGATGTTCATAAGTTAGATTATGGTTATTGGTCATTTATATCACATATGAATTCTGGAAATTAATATTAATTGAGTTTAGGGACTATATTTTAACTCTACAAATTTAGCATGCATGGTCTTGTATTACTGATTAAATCGCACTTTCACAATTTACACAACTTCCGACCTCGCATGTTTTTGTGTCAATTGTTCAATTTCTATATTAGATTAATATGAATTAAAAAATCAATTAAGAGATCATATTAATTGAATAAAAATAGCTCATTGATTCAAAATTAATTAATGGAGAATGTTATTTGCAGATCGATTACTAAAAAGAACTACTCTTCCATGTGTAGTGTAGTCACCTTAGAAACGTTTTTCATGTGCAAAGGTTTAGAAAAGGAAAAACCCCATAATGTTTCAAATCATCATTCTTGACCAATTAAAATGATTAAGAGAAGAAAAATTTTAAGAAAACAGATGAAAAGAGAAGAAATAAAAAACAAATAATTTTATTATGAAAACACAAACATTACAACATAAAGAAGAAGAAGAGGGCTCCGACGAAGGGATCCTTAATTCATGATCTAACTTTATTGAATTTCTTATAGAATTGGACTGGAACCTCTTCTCCTCTCCCATAAACTTCCTAATTCACGTCCATATCCCTTCAAATGAGAAAAACACTTATTTATTGAGTGGAGGGGGGATAGGTTTAAAGAGGTTTCACGTGTGAATGGGGAATCTCAGTCAAATATTATGATACAACATTCACCACCCATTTGACCTCCATTACCCATGAAACAGTTGTTATTTTAGAATCTTTATTTGTTCCAAATTGAGTTTTCAAGATTTCCTCAAAATCTGGTCCCATTCCAAGCTAGGATGAAGGTGTTATACCCCAAATAACGAACCAATGTCCAATCTGGAGGGTCCATTACACCTTTGACTTCATGGTCCATTTAATCCAACCAAATTCACTATTTAGCTCCAATGTCCTGGACAAAAGTTTTATCCAATTACATCAGGAACATAGTTACAAAATTCTAATTTCAAATAATAAATATTTAAATATTTATCTTCGAAATACAACAGTGCACTATAAAGGATAAAACTGGAAATTCCATCAAATTTTCAAATGAATGATCTAATCACAAATATTTTATAAATAAACCTACTTAACACAATGTGAGGAAATTTTATCATTTATTATCAATAAAATATTCAAAAAAATTGTGTTTTATCACTGTCTTTGAACAAACTTGTTAGTGGTCCACAAATATATGACATGAAAGAAAATAATGTTGATGAGAAACACATTCACAACTCCAGTCAGTAGGAATATTTGATAGGAAAATAGTATTTCGATGGATACTATTGGTATTGTGGTGGATTTGGACACATGGATTCTATGATTTTTTTCAACAACACTTATTACAACTATTCCATAAATTTTAGAAGGACAATTTGGAGGGGGATTTAAACCCCGCAAAAGAAGACTTCATGTATGGATGATCGGAAGAAACCAAATAATGTTTGTATAAAAGTAAAAATTGGTCTCAACCATTAGAAACTATTTGTGAAATGTTTTATCAACATCTAAATATCAAAAAATGATGTATTTTTTTGATACTATAAGAACAAATGTTTTTTTAACAACTCTCAAAAGAAGGAGGTGATGAACGAAAAAGGGAAAGAAACATCTCTTGCTATACAAATAGATCTGAAACGTACAAAATGAGTCCCACCTTGAATATTCTATAGTGGGTATTCTTCTCCTATTATAGGATATTTAATTTTTTTGAATAATGTGATATATTTTAATGAATGAATAATGACATTTGAAAATAATAAAGTTATGCGAATCAATGTAGTTTTACCAGCCATCACTGGGAAATAAAATTTGATGTCCAAGAGCACATTGTATGTTGATGGGATGAAAGACAATTTTCTATGAGTTTCCAAACACTATGATTAAGGAAAAAATCTAATTTATATAAATGATGGTATTTTTTGAAGTGTGGTGAATATGGAAAGATAGTTACAAGATGCCAACACAAAAAAGAAAATTTATTTCACATTGGTAAAATACAAAACTCTTGTTACTTGGTCATCATGGGAGAGAATCAGTTGTGGCATAAAAGGATGGGTGAAATGTGTCATAGAAACATGATAAAATAATTATAGAAATATATTGTATGTGGTACAATGATCAAATAATAAAGTAATGAATATAATAACTTCATCAATTTCATTGATGAATTTAATCTCATTACGTATGTTATATATATGAAACATAATTCTACTACTCTAAAATGTTTAAATTTTTTAAGAATAATGATGAGATTGAATTTGAGTATTCATCGAAGAAGCTAAGAACTGATAATGGTGGTGAGTATAGAAATTATAAATTTGAATGTTATATTGATAATAATTGAATTTTTTATGAGTTCAGTTCACCAAAAACTCCTCAATAAAATATGGATACTAAATGGAAAACCAGAAATTTTGTGAAAATAGAGATAACAATTTTACTTGAACATCGCATTTCTCATTAATTAAAGAGGAAAAACATTATTACTACTATGGATATCCAAACCCAATGTTTCTACAAGACAATTTGAGATTTTACTCCATGTAAAAACTTTTCTGATAAAACTCCATGTTTGAAACACTTTATAATTTTAGGGAGTTCATGAAGCAAAATAAATAAAAGTGGCAAGCATTGAAATTTTGAGAAGAGATGTAAAAATGGATTTTTTTTCTTGGATACTATATATAAGAAGGAGGATATAGGTGTTTCAATAATGAAAAAGGATGAATCGTTGATTCTGTTGATGTGAAGGTTAATGAAAAGTATGAGGAAGATAAATAGAATTGGGATGATAATGAAAGAGATAATGATAACAAAATTTATATTAACCCATTGGATAAGGATGTTGTTAATAGTAATCATATTCAAGAAGAAGAATTACACTCAACTATTTATAGTCATTAGGAAGAAACTATAAAATCACATCCCATGATGTGGAAGAAAGTGGTTAGAGCATTTTTTCTGATCAACATCAAATGGATCAAACCTCAAAAACATAAAATGTTGCTACACCCACTTTCTTTTATTAAAAATTTATATATAATGATGTGAATGAAACTTTTGATCATTAATAATGGGTTTATGACATTAATTTAATGATATATTAGACATAAAATAATGAAACATTTGAACTCATACCCAAGCAAGATAATAAAAATTATATTTTTATAAAAAGGGTTTTTCGGAAAAATATGAATGAAGAAAGTTAAGTGATGAGGAAAAAGGAAATTTAAGTGTTCAAAGGTTTCTCATAGATTTAAGGCATTGGTTTTTATTATACTTTTTATCTAGTGGAAATATAAGAACTTGTTAGAATGTTTCTTTCTATTCTTATAAAATGGTGTCACAAAATTTCTCAAACGGATGTGAAGTCCACATTTCTGAATGGGGATCTTGATAAGAAAGCATACACTAAAAATCATTATGGAGTTTTTTTTGGGAAAGATGGAAGTTATGTGTGTAAGATGAATAAATCATTGTATGGGATTAAACAAAATCTAATGTCTTGACATTCCAAATTGGATACATTCTCGAGGAAAATTATGTGTTTGAATGTTATTATTGATTGATGTAATAACATTAAGAAGGTTCAGGAGTTTTACTTCATCTTAATTGTTAATGTTAATGATATTACATTTTCTGGAAATTATGGAAGTACTTGTAAAATATTTTTTGAATAGATTAATAAGTTTTTTTACATCTCCATATAGAGGGGAAGTCAAATAATTTCTTGGGATACAAATTTTACTAAGAAAAAATATATGATTCTATGTCAAGAAAATTATGATAAGGATATTCTCCAAACTTTGGATATAGAAAAATAAACACCATTTTCCACACCGATTTTGGGTGGAGAAAATTTTAGTAAAGGTGGAGAAGAAAAGTAAGTTTTTAGAAAGTGTTTTGGATGATTATCAGCAGTTTGTTATATTTGATTGCCTCAAGACCCACCATTATTTATATTGATATGCCATAGAAATATTTCAGAGTTCTTCTAAAGAATAGCATCTTTTTTGGAAAAATAATTCTCAGATATATTAAATAAGAAAATCATAATAATGTATGATATCTTGTAAATTATGGACATGAATGGGTATTCTGATATCGATTGTCCGGTAAATATTTATGATAAAAGATCCATGTATGGTGGAGTTTTCATTATAGGTAAAGTCTATGTTAGTTGGCATACAAAGAATCCAAAATCAGTAACCCATACCAAATATAATATTGAGAATGTTTATTCCACTCAATACACTACCAAACATATGTGGATGAAGACATAATTTTAATACTAACATGTTAATGGGAAGTTACACTTTCACTTATGTTCCGATAATCAATGTGAAAGAAACCATATGAGGAATCTGATAAAACATTCTCATTTAAAACATATTCATATCAAATATCATTTCTTAAAATTTTATGTGGATTGGAACGAATTGAATCTAGAATATGATCCTAAATTTAAATAAGTTGTTGACATTTTTAAAAAACATTTATCGAAGGATCCAATTCACAAATTGAGGTTGAACATGGGCATATGACATCCTATTTATCAAGGTTGTGTTTTGTGCTTTTGTTCTATTTCGCATGAATAATTTTTATAGTTTTTTCAAGTGGTGTAATTTTTTCATAAATCAATCCATTTTATCTGGTAATCCTTCTAAATAGTAATTTAAATAAGGGGGGTTTTGGGTATATTGTGAATTCATCATATATGTTTCCAAGAACCACACCAAATTATGTGATAAACATTTTAAGGAAGAATGTAAATATGGAAAGTTGTGAGTATGGTTTGAATTCATTATGTAATTGTGTGAACTATTCTATCTATTAATTGATGTTTTTTAGGAAACTTTTGTTTACCGGAAAGTTGAATAAGTGAAGCAATTTTGGAAGAAAATATTAGGAAGATTCATGGGTCACTAATTTTAGACAAAATGTCTCTACTATCATTATTTCTTCTTTCTATAATGACTTAGATAACGTAAGATTAGGATTATTTACATGTAATCCATATTACGAGGTTAAAAAGTTCACTGATTTAGGAATCTTGGTTGACAACAAAATCCAAAGGGAGATATTGATGGGACCAAGTTGGATAGAAGTTTTTTTTGGTAGAATAAAGAAGTTTGTAATGAAAGTGTTGTCTTTTAATAAAATAAAAGAAATAAATTCACTTTTTAAAAGGTAAAAAATATATTAATCATCATATTGAGGATTTTGGACTCAAAATGTAAAAATACGTCCATCGTACTATATAGATTCTTTCTAGAAGAAAAGACTCATCAGACTCACCTTGGGTCCTGAATGAGGTTCTTATCATAATGATAAATAAAATTGGATTCTTCATAGATAAAATAGTCATAATATAATGAATTCATATTTCATAATTCACACGAGTTATATGTTTTATGGGGACTTGTGATGAAATCCTTATGAAAGGAATTGGTAGTGCTTCAAATAGTATATTGAATGGGTTGGAAATAATTTTTTTTTTGAAATAATAGGAATCCATAAAACATTCTAATATAAGTCACGAGACATTGAAGCTGATCTTAAATGTTTTTAATGACATGAATGCATCATGAGTACAATATATAAGTTATAGAGGAAGAGATTTTGTTTAAAAATACCTTTTTGGTCTCTGCCCATCGGTATGAGATTACCGAAAAAGGAATTGTGTTTCAATGAATTAAAGGGATGATCTAAATGTAAAAAACTAAAGGTTATGTTTTTCAATCACACCAAAATCCAAAATATTTAAATCTTAAGAGAAATAAGTTTATTAGTATAAAAATATAAAAATAAAAATACTTTTATTGATGGATGTTCATTGATAACATATTATGAAGATAAATAAATTCTAAAGTCAAATTTGTTAATGCATATCCATCAAATTTTATATGTCATCGTAATTGGCGATGGGAAAAATTTTGTTGGTAAATTTTTAGAACCCACGAATTGGAAAAATAAATTAGATGATTGGTGAGACTGATGCATGACTGTCAGAGACCGATCATCTTGGGAAAGATCAATAATGTAGTCAACCAATTTCATCAAGATAAATTGATAAATTATCATTTGGATCAAGTTCAATCATATTGAAGTGGAAATTGATTTTTGAGAGTGATGATGAGTCCAATAATTGATAAAAGAAAAGAAAAAGATGCTTTTCGTTTAAATTTTTTTAGAACTGTTGTTGAATGAGTTCAGGAAATTAATCATGAAGATTTTTGAAGGAGACATAAAGGTGTAGTCAAGGGTAGCATAAAGTTTGATGAATTTGATTTCTTTCATTTGAACGAAGCATCGAGATGTGAAGAATTATATTTTACATTTTTCATATTTGTTATAGAGAAACATAATTAAGAATCTATTGTCTTCATTATATTGTTGAAATTAGGATGGGAAAATTATACTTTCAATTTGTATAGAGAAATGTAATGTTATCTTTTTAGATATTCTCTGTTTTCACGTAGGATTGAACAATGTATTGAGAAGTTGTTTATTTCTATATTTATGAAATTGATAAATAGAATCATATTGAAGAAATCAGATTGACATATTGGAATCAAACTAAATAATGTTATGAATTTTGAAATGAACTGAATTTGTAAGAATATTCTACAAAATTCATAATGATTTTAAAAGCATTGAAGAATTTATAAATGCATCTATAATTTAAGGAAAATATATATTTCACGGAATTTGGTAAATCAAGAAAAGATTTTGGAAAAACCTCTAAAACCATTTTGGGTCACTTATTTCAAGATTAATTACATTTTACATTCCTGACAATTATATACTATAGTGGAAGGACGAGAATGAAGATCTTAAATTATAGGGAGAAGAAGTTTCTAGATTGTTCTAACCTAAGGATATATATCAAAAAAATAAGGAAATTAGAAGTAACAAGATCATATTAATCTAGTTAATGTATTGTCCAAGATAATTGGATCATAAAAATCATATTGAGATTTCCAGACTAAGGATGTAGAAGTTCTGAATTGTTTCAATGGTATTATGACATAGAAATATTATAGTGTGGAGAAATTGGACTTGGGAATCATTCTATAAAGTGGGAATGACTATCTTTACTGTGTCCAGAAGAAATTATTTCCTTTTGTTAGGAAAGGAAGTGAATAATTATTTTTAAGAACATATTTGTGCAATTTTATCAAAAATCATCATAAAATCTTTGTTTCAAAATTTATATTACATCATTTTAGGATACTTGAAGCCCATTCACCTTTGAATTAATTATAGTACAACGTGACTGTAAGGTAACACCCTACTCATTATATTCTATAAAAATGATTATTTTCTAGTGGATTGTGTAGTATTTAATTTTCTCTAAACCATACTAAGGATGTATCGACTCTTATTGAGTAGTTAACATTCTATATTCTTATGTCCCTATGGATGTGTGTTTTTTATCAATTAAATAAATCATTAACATGAGGTGAAGGTTGTTTCAAATTAAATGAAACATAGAATAAAATGATATAACAAAATCACCCCTCACCCTCCCAATGATAGAACTATCTTCATTGGGAATTTATAGGGATGATTTAAACTTTTATTTATTTTTATGTATTTATTATTTTTAATATAATTATGTGGTTGAAAATAAAAATATGAAAAAATATGTTCTACAATATTTTAAACAAATGAAATCACATATCTACTCATAAAACACTCAACTTGAGATTATTTAACCCATTAAATAAGTCACCTGACATTTCAAGGCGAGTAATATCCCATTAAAACTAACTTTTTCACACCAAGATCCCTAACCCCACTAACCTTACATTTTTTAACCAAAAGGTGCAGCATGAAAAGCCATGTAAAATTTTACCTAGAAGAACAAGACAAGACCTTACCTTTTCTTCCTAAATTTATAACCCCAGAACATCCTTTCACTAATAAGGGGAACAAACCATACATTACCTTTTGATGTTTAGTATAGCCTGAAACTAAGTTCCTACTTTTGAATGAAAAATAATAAACCAAAAATCACACATAGAGAAAATATATATGAGAAAATATAGCCACATAAATAAATTTATGCAATCAATATTTAAATATTAAGTTATACTGGCTGATAGTATGATAATTGGAGTGTTGAAAAATGAAGTTCATCCCAAAAATATCACACTAGTAATGATCAATAATTATATATGTAAGTTTGATGTGTAGTAGCACTCCACTATTTTTCACATTTTACATCTACTATATCCTGTAATTGGTTGATATGTTTCTAGTTGATACTTTTTTTAGTTCTAAAATCTATATTTATAGATTTTGTTCACAAATAATGACACCAAAAATAATTTGGTCATTAACAAATTATAAATTCTATTTATTAGGGTTCTTCATTCTCAATTCATTAGTCATGCATGTGGGACCACTAAAATACATTATATTTTTTTGATTATTAATGATAATTTACTAGATAATGGGTCATTTTTAATTATATATTTAATATTAATGTAATATATATTTTTTCATTGATACAAAATATGAATCCATGTGAAACACACGAGGATTCAATAAAATAGATCAATTTTTATTTCCATTAATAAATACTCCCATTATTCATCATTTAATCACAATAAAATTCTTATTTTATTCACTTAAAACTATCTCATTTAAAATAAAAATATATTTTTCCGAAAAAATATATATATAAACTATTAGACTATTGCTTAAAACCGTTCTTTATATAAATAATAAAGAAAAATTAATATAGTGTTTGGTTGGGTATATATTATTTTGGAAACATAAGTTTTAACTATTCATGTAATGTACATGATTGCATAAGGTTCATTTGTGTAGGGTTCAAAATTTTTGTAAGTATCAAAACCCTCGTAAGGTTTTAACCCTTTTTCAAAAAAATTACATAAGGCTAATCATGTAAGGTTAACAAAAACTCATCATGAGTTTGACAGATATTCATATATTAAAAAAATCTATTGCATAGTGTTCAGACTTAAAGAACTTGAGGTGTTCAAATATGGTCATAATCATTATACATATGGTAGTAATGTATAGAAAATTAGTTGTAAGATTTATATAGTATTTCATTATATTTATCCATATAAAAAACAAAAAACTAAAAATATATAAAAACAAAAATTCGGTGTCCCAACTAATAAAAAAAGAATACACATAAATAAATTATAAATGAATACATAATAATAATATAAATGACAATTAAGTAAAAAATTATAGATATTATAATTATCTAACTATGAAACACTTCAATATATGAGTCACAAACCAACTCATACATATAAGTATTATACACCAAATTCAGTTCATAAGAATCATATTAAATGAGAAAAGAAATTGAATAAATAATTTACAATTTTTATTTTCATCAACAACTATTGAAAGATTTAAATATTATATTTAAAGTTAATAGAATAATTAGTTTTAAGTATAAAACCAAAAAAAATAATGTGAAAAGGAGAAACTTCAAAAATATTCTCTTTTGGTAATCAAAGACAAAAAATTATAATAATAATTCTCTCCCTTTTTTCAATTTTTTAAAAATATCAAAAACTATGTTCAAATTATAAAACATTTTTTAATAAATATGAGAATGTATTGATAATTATTACAAAATTAACCAAAAGAAATTATAATTTCAATGATAATTCAACATGATTTAAATAGATTCAAACAATATATCTCCCCCTAAAAATATTCTAAATTAATATAAATTACAACAAAAAATGTAACTAGAAAATTGGAAATATTCCTCTTAATTGTAGATTCCTTAACTTTAATAAAAATAAAAATTCTAGAAAATTTTGAATTTGAGATTCAAAAATTCCACATTTAATGTAATTTAAAATAATTAGTGGGATTTTAAAACATGTTGAGATATTAAAGTAATACTAAAATGATTTGAATATAATTAAATAGTAACTAACAGTCAACAAATATTTTAGTACGCCATATAATAAAACAAATTCTCCATGTTTACTATCTAATTCTAGTAATATATCACAACAATGATGAATTCAATACTAATAAATTTAATATAATGTGGGATTCATAAGATAAAAAATATTTTTCTTTCATGGGGGACTTTGTTCCATATATAAAAACCTGGATTCCATAAATAGATTTTTTAAAGGAGATAGGGAAAAATTAGTAAAACTGATAAAAATTAATACTTCCTAAAATATAATAGAATAAAACATCCAACTTGACATGTTCAAAAATAATTTTCTGAAACATATTTTCAGTACAAAAGATTAATATATTTATCTACTGATTGATCATTGGTAAAATAATATTCTAAGTAGATTTAGCATTTTGGACAATAAATCTAGTAAAAAATTATCTAACTTCTATATGATTTGTTCTGGAATGTTGAAATAGATTCCTAGAAATGGAAATAGAATGTGAGTTACCACCTGAAATATGTAACTTTTCAAAATAAATATCAAAGTTAATTTTTATTTAATCTATAACGACTAAGAACAAAAACATATATCAACTATAAACACAGCTTCTTCTATAGATAATGAAATATTAATTTGTTTCTTTAATCTAAAATACAATAAACATTGTCTTAAAACTGACACATTCTACTTGTAGATTTTATACATTTTTTACATCCAGTAAAATTAACATTTAAAAAGATATTTAATTCAAAATAAGTTTTTCAAAGATATAAAAAACCAGGTTTTGAAAATATTTGTCAAATTTCATGACTCATCTAATATCAATTAAGTGACCTTCCATAGAATAACATTGAAATCTGGAACATATAAAAAAATGAAACCATTCATTTACTTTTCACATCCATTTGAAACAATTTAAATCCCTAAAACGAAATGTATGATAAATAAATTAATATATATTGTATTCTAGAAACTCGTAGAGGAGTTTCATTTTAATGATAATTAACTTCTACTAAAAATATTGCCTTATTAATTTTAATATTTATATTTTCATCATATTTTCTTAATAAAATTATTTATTACCCATTACTGGTTCACCTTCATTTAGTTGAACAAGGGTCCAAACATTATTTTGTGAAACATGAGTTATCTATTATTTTATAAAAAATATCCAATAATGATTAGTTAAAGTGACAAATATGTATTTTGGGACAAAATAAAAAATGAATCCATTATAAGCACAAAATTTTGTTAATGAATTTAGGGTTTTTACATAATAATTAATATTTCCTATAGACTCTAAAATGATCATTAAATTTTTCTCAAATATTTTCATGAGGGTGACTCTCCAACTAAACATGTATATTTATTTTTTTCACCTTCCTTCAAATTAAAATATCAAAAATTCTTTTAGGGTGATCTAAATCTTCATTATTTACTTTAAAAGTATTTTCATAAAATATATCATGAATAGACTCATTAAAACCCATAAGAATTTTTCAATTTACTTAATAAAATTTATCAACATTTGAATATCCAAATAAAATTCATTTGTAATATTTATCATTTAATTTTTCTATTTAATCTTGAATATTAAAAATAATAAATTTTGATGTGAATACTCTAAAATAACCAACATTAGGTTTTATTCAATTCCAATGTTCATAAGGTTTATCATTCAAAATAGGTCCTCAAATAATTCTATATTATATTCAATAATACATATTAATTTCTTATTACTAAAATAATTTTATGGTATAAAGTTTATTTAACATGGTTATGAAAATATCATGTAAATTTCCATTTTTCCTTTCTATAACACCATTTTGTCGTACTGATCTCGGAGATGAAAAATTATTAAAATATTCATTTCATAACATTTAAAATTTTAGATTCAACGAATTTACACCTTTATCATTACTAATAAATAAATTTAGAAATACCATTTAATTTTATGAAATTTACAATAGGTAAACCATTTAGATAAGTCTTACGATTTCTCAGAAATAAATTTAACCAAAATAAATCTACTATAGTTTTTTTCTATTGAAAAAAATTAACTTTTTCTACTAAGAGTAGAATTTTTTATATACCCAAAAAATTAAAGAGGAATAATTTTAAATAGACCTATAATTTTAAATAATTTGATTGATATTATATATTATATATGTTATTAAAATTTTTGGGAACATTGATAAACATATTTAATGTCAAAATTTAACTTAGATACATGTAGAACCTTTTGATGTTCATACTAATTATTTAGTAAACAAAATGTTTCATTAAAAGACTATTATTCCATAAATATTTTCTCAATGTAAATCGTTTTAATATTTAACATTTTTTCCAGTATGATCATAAAAAATGATAGAAAATATATTTTCTTTTAGGTTCACATAATATAAGAATAATTTTTAAATTTAAAATAATACAGTTATCATTATTAAATTTTGAAATCATTTTATTATCAAAAAACTAAGAAATACTAATAAAATTATTATTTTTTAACTGTAAACAAACAATACATTATAAATGATAATTGAATTTGAAGTACTTGTCTCTCTAAATTAACTACTTTAAATTTTTTGTTATCTTAAAAATATAATTACCTAATTCACATCTATTGAATGATAGAAAGTTTGATACATATCATATAATTTGAATGAAAAATTCACTATCCATATATCAAATCTCATTCATTGGACCTCTAAGATATTTTTCCAACATTCTCATATTTAATACATTTTTAGGCCCTTGTAAATTTCTGTACAATATGATTATAAAAACATATCATAATAATGAAAACAATTAAAGCATTTATTAAAGGATAATATTGACGATGCAGATTTAGAAATTAAAAAATAGAGAAAACAAGATGGTGCAAGTCATAAGAATCAATCACTTTCTTAGTAACCTTTCATTCAACATCTAAAAATGTAATAGTTAAAACACTAAATTTTGAACTTTAAACTATGAAAGTATTGTACATCTTCAGTAATTGTTAGAAAAATCCTAGAAAATATTATTTTAAACATTTTATTCATAGAAATAGTTTAGTAAAATCTTTATGTACCTTTTACAAATATGTATATATTCTTATATAGACTATCAACTTCATTTTTGATTTTTTTCATTTTTCCTTTATAATAAATTTTTATTTTCCTTCTTCAACCTCATTATTTACAGAACGATGATCCTTTAGTTAAATATTTTCATTTTGAATAATCTATACATATTCATAGATTTTATCAACAATTCTAGAATTTTTATTCTTTAGCTTTTTATTTTCTTCAAGAATGATATTTTTTCACAATAAGCTTCTTATTTTTATATTTGAGTTCGCAGTGTATATATATAAATTAAAATTTTTGTATCCTTAAAATTTAATTATATAAATGTTAATAGTTTTTTATAATCATAATCACATTAATCCAAATTGTAATCAATTATTTATTTTTAGAGTACTTAAGATATTAATTTATGAACAACTTTTTAGTTCCAAATTCATTTCTATAATTGAAGTCATTGATAGAACTCCATCCATTTTCAACATATATATTCTAATATATGGTTTATATTTTTATCCATTTCATCTTTCCTTAATTTTCATAATTCATGCCTAATGAGTATTTTTCACCTATATTCATAATATATTTCTTTTGGAACATCCCACAAAACTTATTTACCTTTTTCGGCTACCCTTTTACTCACCTCTATGTTAATCCCTTTTAATCATTTAAATGAATAATTCATTTATTTAGTTAAATGCATTGAAAACGTGAGCTAATTCATCATTTTCATTTCTCTATAACTCAAAATATAATGACTAAGGGGTAACATTCATTTTTTTTATTTATGAACAATAATTTTTATTTCTATAACATCTCTATCATTAATAGTTTTATGATTTAATTCATATTAGAGAAAAGATATAATAATTTTATGAAGTTTATTTTCTTTAATTTTATTACATTTAGAGATAAACCCATTATATAAATTCCAATTATTATGTTAAAACCTTATAAATATTTCAAAAAGAACAGTATTATCAAGAGACTCTCTAATAACACTCATATCATTAAGAATACATGTAAATCATCAGAACATTATGTTTAAAATATCATTTTCAAATATATTAAATTATTGATATTTTTAACATAAAATAATATGTTTAGTTCTTATCAATTTATTATTACCATATAGATTGGTTTTTAAAATTCATCACATATCATAAAATTTATTAATGAAAAAATATGAAAGGAAAAAATTCATAATAAAGTATATTCATTATTTTAGTTAATCACATATTTTACAACATCATCACTGGTGAGAGACTCTAGGCAGCCTCGAGGAGCTTATGGGTTTTTACCATGGTTTCATAATGATCAATACATAGCTATTCGATACTGGATACCACCAAAATTTACTAGTTTCCATCCTTATTACCCTAAAAATGGTGGTCTTTGTGGAACCAGCACATCATTTTAAATAATGACTAATATCAAATAGATCATTTATTTTTATGATTATTTCTATGATATAGCAATAATAATAAAAATATATTATAGACCTAAAATTAATTTGAATTAACTGATCTTATACAAAATGTTTTCCCAAATATGAGGACTCCCAAATGATCAAGGGTGGGTTGATTTGGTATTTTTATTTAATTTTAAATATTTATTAGAATAAAAATAACTATGTAGTTACCCATGAGGGAAAATTAAAGTGGTTACACCACAACTGAACATGTAGTGGTGAGTGAAGTATATCATGGTTTTGAGCCTCCACATCTTTAGGTTTATTTCCTTTACACTGCCACCCCTAAACCTACTAGGTAAAGATATCTATGTAGTGAAAAATAAAACTAAAAATTGGGAATTTATTTCATAGTTCAGATCAAAGTGTTCCTATATCTACTCTTCTTACTTATAATGGGAGTGTATTTCATATACAAAATAAGTGTCTTGAACTTTGAATTGTATTCACACCCTAATATAAATTACTATTTCAAACCTGTAACCACAAACAAATTAACCCAAATATTTCACCATTATAGAATAAATCAAATATTTCATACCTTTTCTATCTAATGGAACACACCAAGACCTTTCTATATAAGCTATAGGCATAACCCAAGATATTACTTTTCTTATGTAAGATCCTGGACATTTTTAAGGTATTTTTTTATTTATGTTTTAGTTTTACCCCATATTTTTGGATTTATAATTGGTTCCCCATGTTTATCTGATGGATCAGAGGTGATCGAGGAATTTGGTACATGATACTGGAAGAAATTGGTATTTTGTTGCATGTTTCACGCTTTGTGCACGATTAATGCAAATCCTGCAGAGTATCCCATGTAACTGTGCAATCATGTATAGAATCTTATGCACGGTTGGTGCATAGTTAAGAAAACCATGTGGAATCCCCAGAAACCATATGAAAGGGTGTTTTTTGGGTAGTTTCTCACACATGGTTTTCACATGGTTTGGAAAACCATGTGGGTAAACCGTGCAACCCAGAAAAAATGAGAAAAATACAAAAATGCCTTTTGGGATTTTAAACTGTAACTCAATATTCTCCACCGTTACAACCCTAGAAACCCTTGTGATGAGGTAGGATGAACCAATATTACTAAGGGTGGTTCTCCTTTGATTCTTGACTGTTTGTAGAATCTTTGGTTTCGGATCGAATCCTAGGTATGCCTAACGATAATCTTTATTCTATTTTTTAGATTAGGGTTTGTAGTTTCTTCTTTCTCTTTAAGAAGACCTAAAACACTCATTTTCATATGGAACCTGGGATAGTGATTCAAGGGGTGTTAGAATATGGATCTGAGACCACGATTAAGAGTGCATTCTTCATTTGATTCGATGTAGGTGGTATATAAGTATTATCCCATTGTTTTATTTTAGATTTCCATGTGGAATATTGTGTTCTTATTCTTCCCCAATTGTGATCCTAGTTTTTTGGAGTTTTCGATTAAAAAGGGATGTCTAAGTGACCAATTTAAACCCTCATGATCCCCATGTGATGTGTAGAGGATGACTTGACATATTTAGGGGGACCCATTGGGTGCGCCTGCAATCCCAAACCAAGAGAGTCATAGGATTAAGAGATGGATTGCAGATTAAAGTGTGGAACCCATGAAGACCATATTTTTAATGATATATTAAGTTGTAAATGGAATTATTATATTTGTCCCTTGGGTGTTATGATTAAAATGGGGTTTTAGGAATAACATGAAAATGGTTGAATTGGGTCAAATGATATTATATAGATTGTCTAATGAACATTAGTTAGAAATGACTAATTGGATTAGTGCATAATATATGGTGAAATTTTAATTGGTAAATGGAAAGGAAATGGATGAATATGTTGATTGTATTAATATATCAGCATTATGGGGTGTCCCTAGAAGGTTGAATGTAATAAAGCGGTTATCCCTTGTGTGATAAGAATTGGGCTTTTAGTGTGTATGTTGGTCAATGCTTGTGAAATGATAAATGGACTAAAAGGGATAATATAAGTTAATTGATGAATATTGGCCTAGGAAAAGGTGCTATCAAATACATATAAGGGGTTAGTACATAAGAATGGTAATTTGTATAAGTGGATATGAATTGTAAACAGTAAATTTATTAATGGGTTATGTGATAATATTAATTCATAAATTGTATGTTATGTATTTTCATCTTCGATGGAAGTGTTTATATTGGGTTGTGTTACGATATGGTTGTGGTGATTTGATAAATAAGCATTTTTTACATGGCTTGGTAGAGTGGGGTATTGACATGAGATTATACACCCAAGGTTTGAGTTAGACTGAGGCTCTAAACATCTTCACATAAATTCATAGGTTAGGGGTGAGAAAGAGTCTCTATTACCCTAACTGTTGCATTCCACTCAAACTAAGGCTTCTTGGTTAGTATAATGTTTTAATTAGATTTGTGTGTCCCTAGTGAGATTAGGACATGACTTATTTCTCTTATGCATAATGATTAATTCCCTTATACCCCTGTAGGGATGATGTATGTTACTAACCTAAAGAACATGTGATACAAATGGATTATGTAGTAAAAATTTTATAAGAAATGGAATTGGTATAAATAAACTATTCATTAATAAAATGAACTTTGTTAACTAATGGAATGCAAATTATCCACTATTTACATACCATTTATTTTGTACTTTCATTCACTATCTATTAGACTGGATATTTGTTGACATCGTTGGTAGTGGGATTCCAAATTTTGTACTCACTTCATGTTCAGGCCACTGTTGGGTACTCGAGTAGATTTCATGGTTACAGGTTAGGTCAAGGGAAAACGCCCTTCTTAAGGATGTTGGGTTGGGCTCAGAATGTACATGGAGAAGAATCCGGACATAGATGTGGGACTCGTTTTGGGATTTTTTTTGTCATATTTTTCGGTTTATTTACTATCACTATTAATATTTCGTGACATTGTTAATGTTGAGTTATGGTTTGTACCCAATTGGGAGATGTTTGGCTTATATGTTTACTGGTTGTTCATATTGTTTCCACTATTTATATTCTGACATTTTGTGGCATGCTCTTGTAAAAACGGTATATTCTCTCTACATGACTCATTAGATGCTCACTGCTAGTTGGTATCCTCTGGCATACGGGTTAGCATGCTTGAGGACATTTATGACTCGGCTCGGGGAAATGGTTTAGTGGCCTCTGGGTCTGGGACATTACAAAGTGGTATAAAAGGAGATATTTTCCCTTTCATACTATTTGGGGATGGTAGCTAAGATGTTGAGATAGTGGCGGGCCTTGTTAATGATAAATTTCTTGGGGTGTAGGTAACCCATATATGAGGGAAAATGCAAGTCAGACTGGGTGAGAATTGTTGTTCTTGAGGTGTGTTGTTATAGTTGAATGATATTTCACCATTAGGTGATGCACATGTTTTGTCAGTAGACTAATTTATGATATTATTTTCATTTCTATGAGGTAATGATGGTTTGAATTCATGCATCATTTTATCCACCAATGGATATAGGTGGAATTGATCGTTATAGGAACACACAGGTGATGGGTGTGCAAGTCATGGATAGTAGAATTCATTTTACTTCTCTGATAAATATGAACAAAATGATGCCTAATAACGGTAATGAAAGTGGGTGAATGAAAATTATGCAAATGAATAGTTATGGAATATAATGTATAATGAAATGTCTTGACTAGGTTAAAATTTTGGGTTATCATAAATTGTAATGTTTGATTCAGGGTCTAAAAAAATAGTTTCAAAATTATATAAAAAATGATGATTGTAACAATATTTGAAAATGGAAATGTTCTTAAGGGGAAGGGATCATGTTGTAAAATAAGAAATGGTTTGAAGAGGTGTTCAAGAAAGACTTGTGATTAAGTAAATTGGTTAACCCGTATAGATAAGGAACTGTAGTAGGTATGGAAGAGGTTTGAGTTTAAAGAGTTACGATGACCATTGGGATAGAGTGTGAAGAATGGTTTGATTATGGTTGATAGTGCGATATCTTTTCCTTCTATGGTTAAATCTTATCGGTCATTATTCAAAGCTTCAGGTGAAAGATAAGTTTAAAATGATAGTGATCGAGTTCCAAGGTGGGAATCCTTTATGTTGTCTGTTTTACCCTTATATGTACGGTTTATTGAAATGAGAGTACCCTAGTTTGAGACTTTGTATTTGGACTTTTTGGCCTTTATAGTTATATTATGGATTGGGTGGTTCATTTAGGGAACCCTTTGTAAGGTTGAGGACCTTGGGTTGTGAGGCGTTGTTAATTAATGTGTGTGGGGAAACTCTTGTGGTTTGTGACTGTACGAAGTGCATGCTGGACCCTAAGGATAGTACATTGGACATCGTGTCCTTCTGAGTATAGACCTTTTGAGTTGTGTTTTGAATCTTATATAGGATGTTTGGATTTTAGTGCCAATGAATGTGTACACCTTTGATACAGATCATAGAGTAAATGTTTTTTTGGAGCGCTAGGCATAGTGTGCATAAAAATAGGGGTGAGAGTGTCATTCACGAGCTTTGCCTTATTCGTGTCATGATATGTTTGGTTTTAAGAGATGACCAATGGCCTTTCCTAGTTGTGACTCTAGTCTAGGGAGTTTGAATCTTTCATCCCTCAAGGTGACCTAGGAGAGAGGTCATACATGCTTTATAGTGCTTTGGGGTGTGTTTCATACTTGTATATGTCTTGGAAATCAATATTGGGACTCAGAGTATTGTTTGGTGTGGGTTTGTCTTAGAGGGATAAGTGGGAAGGTTTTTGGTTGGTGGTGCTACTCGAGTTATGGTTACGCAATGATTGTTTCTGAAAATCAAGGGTAACCTCATGGGAGGTTAATCTAGAGGTGCAAGTATATTGGAATATGAAGGATGGGAGATACATTAGAGGTGGTATTAATGCATACTATGTACCACCATGTTTAGTAAATGGTATAGTTGTACCTAGTTCTTTCATAAGAGAACCCTAGTTTTTGTGATATGAGTTATTATTTTTTTCAAAGGGTTGTATTTTATGGATGATTGACTCACGTATTTGGATGATGATTAATGGATGTCTCGAAGTTGTTTTTGAGTAGAACATGCATGGTTAACTAAAGTGCGGTTATATTAATTTTCTCAATGGTGATACTCGAGTTATGGGTGGTCACATTGCTGAACTTTTTTGTATGGATGGTTTTGGTTGTTGTGTGAGATGAAAATGTCACCTTAGGGAGGATGAGGCTAACTAACCATGATACATGGTAAGGTAAGTAAGAGGGCCATGAGATACACTTAGATAAAGGTTGATTTTGGAGAGACTCTTGGTTTGATTGGTGCGGTAAACTAGTGTGCTTCGGTTGTTAGCTGTTAGGGATGCATCAAAAGAAATCAAGTGGTGTGGTGGAAGTAGTGCCACATAAAATGTTAGTTCTCATCGACTTAGTGATTTTTTTGGGAGCAATGGTTTGACTTGGTTGGAAATCAAACCTGAGTGGTGGTGGATAAGTTTTAATGAGATGCATTCACCAGGGGAGCCTAAGATCCATGGAAATTCCCAATGTCCCATACCTCGACATAGGAAATGGATAAGTGGGTGGTGGTGTTATTCAAC
This sequence comes from Viscum album, assembly GCA_963277665.1. NCBI lineage: Eukaryota > Viridiplantae > Streptophyta > Magnoliopsida > Santalales > Viscaceae > Viscum > Viscum album. The sequence continues at coordinate 662,690,858 of OY728143.1, read as the reverse complement.
AACTTCTTAGCGTACCTCAGTTAGTGAATATCCTACCCAAGAATCTTGATATCGTCTCAGGTATATTTAGAAGATCTTGCTTTATGCCAAGAGACTTGAAGGTTTTTGGTTAGATGAGGGACTTCCAAGAGTTTACGTGCATGGAAACGGTATGTGTGGAGCTTTATGATGGTATATACACTATCTAAATCATTTTGTGTATTCCTCAGGCTGTATATATAGAAAGATCTAGACATGGAGTTTGGACTTGTTTTGGAATTTTACCTTAGTCTTATTTTTGGGTTTTATTCACTTGCACTATTAGTATTTCAAGACATTGTAAATGTAGTTACATTTTGTACCCTATTGGGAGATTTTTTTCTTGTATGTTTATTGGTTGTTCATATTTTTACACTATTTACATTGTGACCTTATATGGATTACTCTCGAAAAGATGGTATATTCCCCCCACGTGACTCATTAGATCCTCACTGCTATTTGGAAACCTCTGGCCTACGGGGAGGTGCACTTGACTTCATGTGATCACTCGGCTCGCGGAACTGGTTTTGTGGCCTCCGGGTTAGGGACATTACATCTTTTCTTGAGTCGAAACAAAAAATGATCATTTGGATTGGTAGTTTATCCCGACATTATGTTCCTTCCTTTGAGTGAAAAATCATTTACCAAAAATCACACGTATAAAATCAGATATTAAAATAAATTACCTCAAAACCATAATTTATACACTGAATATCTCAATTTTGAGGTATCCAAGATCATTCTATGAGAATTAGTGTATTGAAACATGATGTTCATCCAAAAACAATTACACCAGAAGTCATTGAAAATTATACAGGGGGGTTCAACATACATAATCACTCTTCTTTTTTCATGTTTTACAACTCATGTATCACTCTATAGTTTGATATGTTCATGTTAAATATACATAATTGTTCTAGAAACTCTATTTATAATGTTTATTCAGGGTTAATAATGGAAGAAATATTTTTCAAAAGCACATACTCTAAATATTATCAATACATTGTAGTTTTTTATTCCTAATGCATCAGTCACGCATGTGAATCCAACAAACTAATTAGAATTACTATATTATTCATCCCAATTGCGTAGAAAATGGTTAACATGTATTTCTATATTTAATGTACCTAAAATACTTATTCCTATTATGTTATAGTGAAGGGTGTTATGGAAAACACATAGTGATTCAATAATGATAAATAGATCAACATATATTTATATTAATAAATACTCACACTATGATTCCTTTAAAAACACTGTAATTCTCAAATAATCCATGAAAAATAAATTACTTTAAATTTAAATTTGTTTGAATATGAAAAAAATATGTATTAGCAATCAAAATATACCTCAAATTCAATTTTTTCATAATTACTAAATAAATATAATATAATGTTTGAAAGGGTATATATTCTTTCATAAAACTAAGTGTTAACCATTATAGTATGTCACGTGAATATGTATGGTTCATTCATATAGGGTTTATAATTTGTGTATGGTTCAATAACCTTTTAGGATTCATCCCTATTTAAAAAATACTATTTAATATTTATCCAATTGATATAGTATAAATCATCATAAGGTTGTGGTAGATTAATGTAGTTCTAATAGACAGTGCATAAGAACTTCTAAAACCAAACACGTGGTCTCTAGACTACATAAAATGAATGATGGAGAAAACTGTAATAACTGAATAAATTATAAACACATATAAGATGATTCAGTAAATAATTAAATGAGAAATTTTTATTATCTAATTGTGAAATAATTGAGTGAAATATTCATAACCCAAATAAAACATTTATGGATTTTCTACAAAATTAGTTCATTGTAAACATAATAAACCTGAATATCAATTGCATAAACATAATAAAAAATTAAATATGTTATCAATATTATTTTCTTCTATAAGTAGTTAAAGATTCAAAAAAAATATCCTTAAGGAAGATAAAATGAGTATTTTTTAATTATCCAACAAAATCCAATAACCACATTCATAATTTTTTCATTCTATGATAAATAATTTAATAAAATATTTTCATCAGACTACTAGAGAATCCATCCATGACATTAGTCGATGTAGTAATTATTTCCCCACCATGTTGAACTATATTACTTTGTGGTGTGATGGGGGTTATGTTATTATTTGTTTTGTTACTCTACGGTTTTGTGCATGCTTCAATTTATTTTTATAGGTATTCAAGGACATTGTTAGTACTGTCTTTCTAAGTATATAGTTCATTCCTATAACATGATAATTCAGGTGTATAGATTCTTATAATCAAGGATTCGTGTATGGGAAAGTGGCTCATGGTTGATAGCTAAAGTTGGTATATACATAGATTTGTAGATGAGACTGATCATAGACTTGTGACTAGATTTTATAAATCTCCCAATTATTTATTTATCTTTATTTTCATTTTTTATATGGCCAACCTTTATGGTGTCCTTTTACTTTATTTATGAATTGTATGACATTACTATAGGTTTTTATTTTGATATATAAACTTTTGTTTTTCAATGGACGACATATCACTATATTTTCTATGAAAATATTTTCATTTTGAATAATTGTATGTTATTAATTTTAATATTATTTATGGTTATATAAAATATAGTACAATCTCCCTATGATATTATAATACCCTAAATTCTAGTAGACAACCTTTCTAATATAAAGAGGCATGCTTTTGACAATGTTCCTCTCCTTCTTTGGTCAATTTGGGGTGATTTCTCCTAGTATGATACATCACTTGTGGGATAAATGTTACATAATTTTAAAATCAAATTAGACTATGTTGAGAGAAAATTTTAAATCATATTATGTATATCCTATGTTTCATAACTATATGAAATTTTATTTTCCATTTAGTTTAGTCAATAATTATTTAAAATATAAAAATTTTTATATTCTGACATTCAGCCAGCCCTTTTATACTATATTATTAAATAATGAATGATTAAGAATGTTATTGATGGGTTTCTAAGAATTCATTAACACATAATCAATGTAGTATAAAAATCATGAAAAACATCATCCAAAATCAACCAAGTATTGAAAATGTAACCATTAATATATCAAACAAGGAACATTAACATTCACCTTTCACCGACGAATTCCATTGATGAAAAGTTGTTGCATATTATTGATGAAGATAAATGTGTGGTACACTTCAGAATACCACCTCCATGATGGGTCCTTGTATTGATATGGAATCACCCATCGTATGCGTATAACCCACCTTAGACACATGATTTTATAATGTCTTAAATGTTAAAGGGAAGGGAAGGAAAAGAGGTTCATGGATGAATCAAGTATCAAGCAATTTGATAAGCAAAAAAAATTTATATTCCCCAAAAATCCATTTAAAATCTCAAAAATCTTATATAAATTAACTCACAAATTACATGTTATGCATGTAATTAGAGGTTAATTTTCACACTCAAATATTTATCATATCTGATGTGTTTAAAATTATAAAATGATATATCATAATATTAACCAACATGGGGAAGATTTGAATGATAACCCTTAACATTACCATTAAATGCTTAACATTTGATGATATTGTCTTTATACAATACGAAATTTAGTATTATGGTATAGATAAGGTATTGTTAATGATATAATTATATAATATCCAATGATATTCTAAAAACCCAAGAATTAAATTTATTTTATTAACATCCATGTCATGCTATATAATGGGCACATGTCATATGATTTTACATGAGGTCCTTAGTGAATATATCTGTTAATACCCGAGTTATACTAAATCCCAATAGACTTATTATCACTTGTCTTCACATTTTATCATATATAGTAACTTATGGGAAAAATATCCAACAACCCATTTTAGATATCTTCTAGAAGACTTTTATAAATCTATAATTAACATCACCTCATATCAAATCATATACAGTAACTTTTGAATAAAAAAATCATTTGGTACTAAATATAATCACATTAATTGTAAATCCTCAAGTATAACTCCTACCATAGTTAGTCAACTAAAATGTGTGATCCCACAAGCCTTTATTACAGTAATAACAAATATAAATTCAAAGAATAAAAATTTTATGTATAGAGAGTCCTCTAGAAAACTATTACTGATTTTCAAACTATAGAGGTATCAGGCATGACTACCATAAAAAACATGTATCTATATACTTATGTGAATAATCTTCATAATATATAAGAATTTATATTCAAATGATCCATTTTACAAAGACATTGACTTACCATGGGATTTTAGGTTCAACAATATCATATAGCCACATCATACATTATTGACTCCCATTATATAAACAAGTTAGGTTGGTGAATGTATGACATTTCATTCACCTTAATGGATAAGCACATCACATTCCTCTCATATAATTAGTGATAACATATCATGTTCTGTCTTTGAATGGTCATAAAATTACTCTCCCTAACTCAATTGAAGTTCAATATGTCATACTCATCATATAAGAGGATAAACTCTATCTTGTTTACGCTCCAATTGAAAACATCATTATAAGAATACCCAATAACCCCTTGTTTGTTATAATTCATGGAATGTAAAAGAATGGTATTAAAGTATGAAGGTTCTTATTTTAGGTATCTCTCGAATATCAAATACAACGAAACAAAATATGAAATGTACATCATTAATATACTAAATAAATAATGTATGACACTCTATGTGGGATATATAGGGGGTCATCCAGTAAAAAAAAAATTTCAAAACATGTGCATATTTAATAATTCTATGAAAACTTCAACTTCAGATAACCTTAAAATGTTTTCTCAATAAATAATTCCCCATAATAAGATTCATTTTTTGGGACAATTGAATGTTTTACATTAATTGGATAATTTAAAAAAAATTGTATTCAACCCGAATGTTAGATACTTACATTTATATAAACATGATATATTCTTATATCATTAAAATACATTAATAATATAAAAAAAAATGGCATACGATCCTATTTAGTCATATAATATATGTTTTACCACTCTATTAGACTTATTTTAACTTCACATATAATGTTTAGTAAAACTTATTACATCTATTACATATTCCTTCCTTGTAACGACATTAAAACATAATAAAACCCTCCTAGAAATTTATTTTGTTATTGTAATCTATGAAGAATTATTTTTTTAATAATTTTTATCCAACAGAAAAATATTCATAATATCCATCTAGTTTAATGTATTATCATAACATTTTTACTTAAAAAATAAAATTTTACAATATTAATAGCATTGTTTTCAATTTAAAACTCATTATAAGTCCATCATCATCATACTTTTAGGAACCCTTTCCAAAAAAACATCATAGAGATCATATTGATATCCAAATATAACTGCACCAGCCTCTTAGAGTCTGTATTCTTTTAAGAATGTTTTTATAAAAAATAAAAAGAACTTTGTTTCAGGAAATAAAACTTATGTAATTTAAATTAAAAAATATATTGCAAATAAACCATTCTATCAATATCTTATATTGTATGTTATGTGTTTGAATTAATAATATTAAAATAATAGTTCTTTATTTAATATATTTTATTACTGATTTGTGGGATCATATCCTTCATATCTTAACTAATAAATAGATAATAAACTTTATCCTATAGGAAACTACTTATATCCTTATCTCCATTTAAACAATTATATGGAATTAGATAAATAGTAAATAATGTGAATTGAATCCTTCATCTCAAATTTACAAAAAATTATATATTTTAACTAAAAAATTATCATATGATGAAACAGAAACAATATGAACATACACATCCATTATTTGGATGCATCAAAGACTGGTTTTCTTCCATTCCATTCAACTGTATAATTTTTTTACACATTATATCTTTATTTTAATAAAAACTACAAGATCCTATAATTATATATTTTATTCTGAATGATTTTATATTAACATTATTCATAAAATAAATATTTTTTATCATGTACCATTGTAAATCGAAGAATGGATTCTTAAACACTAATACCTTAAACGGGCTTTGTGACGAACTGAAATTTTATCAATGTAATTTCCATTATTATAATTATGGTATACATTATAAATAAAATAAAATAACATAGAGAACACAAGACACACTTTATAAATGAACAGTCAATGAAATAAGAGATATTTATAGAAATTATATAGTATATACTAATGGAATTGTAACATGATTTTTGGAATAATAATGTGACCATTATGAATAGTAAAAGGACCAATAGAATAGAAAATTCACCTATTAAGGTATAAATAAAATTTTGGAATCTTAACAATGAAAATATGGTATATTTGTAAACTGGACTAATAAAAATAAATGAGTAAAAATTGATAAATTAAGTGTGTGTATTTTTTTGAAACATAAATATTAATATAAAATTGTATAATTAAAATAATGATTAAAAATAAATTTTTTTTCATAAATACATTCAAAAATTAGTTTATTATTTTTATGATGATTATAATATACTTTTATGGGACCTTAAAAGTTTTCTTAAAGTTCCCTAAAAATAGATATAATTTTAAAAATTCTATTTTTCACATAAATGATGAATTTATATAAAAAATAAATTTCAAAATTTTTTGAAAATTAGTTTCATAAAATTTAGTCCATTTTTTAATTCTACATGTCAAAAAATTGTAATGTTTAATTTTGGGGATTTTTCTAAATTATATGAGTTTTTAATGAAAAATGATATATGGTAATTTATGGTATTTGATAAATACAAGAATTATTGAGTTATGTATGGTGTATGGATTATTTAAGCACATAATATCTGACTCTACATATCTATTTAATATAATTATTTACGTTAATTATAACAATTCATATTATTCATCAAAATATATAAACTAATGAAATAAATAATAAAAAAATACACATGTCCTCCACTATAAATAACACCCTTCACCACATCTTCTCCTCAAAACCCAAAAGACCTGAATATTGACCAATTTCTTCCAAATCCATCTCCCAAACCTATGACCCATGTTTTATTCTTTCTAGTTTCAAAAAAAAATTCAATTCCTTAAAGAGGTTCTCATTGAGGTGCCACTCAAGAGGTAAAACCTTTTTTCTCTCTCTCACCCTCTCTTTCAATTTATTTTCTTCTTTTATCTTTCCATTACCTCCCATGTCCAAATTGAAATGATATGAACGTTAAATTTTATTTACTAAAATGTTATTATGTTAATGGTATATCAACTATCAATTCATATCTCTTTCCCTTTTTATTCTAAAAATGAAAACTTCATCTATGTGGTGCTGATTTACAGCCTTTATGCATGATGAGTTTTCATTTTTCAATTCCAACATCATGTATGGTAATAAACACATTTTTATGGTTAAAAAAGAATTTAATAAATTCCATTAAAATAATTTAATTTTCTATAACCAATAAATATACATAATATTAATTCACAAGACAAAACTATTTTGTGGTGATTGAAAAAACGCTAGTATAATCTAAATAGTTATCAATAACGCTTTATCTAATGAATCATTCTCATTTATGGAAACAAAATGATGTATAATAGCATTATATATCATCTAATTTAATTAATATCAAATAATTTTAATTCTGGATAACTATTTACATTTTACACGGTCTTTTATATGTGTATACAAGTGAACCAATCATGAAAACCAAGGAAAAAACATTCCTGAACTATTAAATTGAATCATTATACTCATAAAAAGTGGTATAAATTATCTTAATAAATAATAATAAAGAAACTAAATTTTAAATAGGTTATTACTTAAATTATAAATGAATATAATTTCATTATCTAGGGAATTAAGTACAGGTGTCGAAGCCTTTTTGACATAAGCTATGGGTTTTCTAATCTCACCTTTTTTTGTGATATATCCTTCATTCACCTCTATTTATTATTATTATTGTATGTATAATTGTGTTTGATTTATAATATCTTGAATCAATTTATATTCATGTTATTAAATTTTTAATTTGATGATCATTAAATTTATGGGGCATATGGAATGACTGTTTGTAATGTGGTAAGGGTTTCTCCCCAAACCTCCGTTTTTAATATGGGTAGCATTTTATCTATCTTTAACAAAATAAAGTTATTATTTATTATTATTTAATAATCCTAATTGATTTAATTTTAATCAAAATATATTTATGTAGCTCATTTATTCTTTATTCTAGGAGAAAATATATGTTTTATATGGTTTCTTTATCAATTCCTCCCGATAAGAAAGCTCAATTAAATAGAACTTCCTAATTTAATACCAAATTTATTTTACAATATGTAATATATTTTCACCTGATAATATTTTACTAAACTCACTTTTTTATCATGAAAATCTATTTTAGTTCATTTATGTTTTTATATAAACCATTATTCATTTGTCTATTTTAAATACACTCTTTGTTTTTCTATAAACAGCACAAAAGAGTTCCATTTGGAAAGTTTATTAAAAACTATTTTAATATGTTTTAACATCAACTATAGTTCATTTATGCCTCAAAAAAAATTCAATTTCCTTACCATTTCTTATATGGGATATTCATATTCATTATATTATTTATTGCAAAATAAAAAAAACCAAAATAACATTTCTTTCAAAAATTAAAAATGGTATTTCTATTAAAAATTAATCAATGATTATACTAGAGTATTTTAATCTATTTCAAAACCCACTATTTAATATTATAATTTATTGAAATTTATCTCTTATGTTCCCATCTACCATATTTTATTAAATTTTTTATGAATATTAGGGTAGGGGATGTACTATCTACATACCATTTTCTATATTATTCTGGATGGTTTATGATTATGATTATTTATTGGGGAAATTATTTTCATTTCATAAGATAGTTTAAATAGAAATTTATATGTTGATTATGTTTCACCCCTTTTATATGAGGAATTCATTGGACATATTGTGTTTAGGGTGGGGCCTGCTATAGCCTCTTGATGCATCAATAGAACTCTTGAGAAAAACTAGACCGAGTTTTTACCTGTTTTTTGGTGTCTTGGAGAAATAATTGATGGTATGTTTAGGATGTTTGGAATTATGCATTCCCCCATTATGAAAATATTAATTGATAATACATGTGATTATTAGACTAGTATAGTATCCTTGGTTAATTTTCATGTGATTATTTTTGTGGGATTATTTATTGAATATTTATTCCTGAGATAGTATGCTCAAGATAATGATTTAATGTCATGAATTTTAGTTATTCACTAGGCCTTATTGTTTATGTTTATGATAGATTTTAATTTATTTTTTATCCTTATTGAGAATCTTATCTCATAGAATTCTCTTATTTTATTTTTTCCCCAGGATACAAAGATGTAAATTAAGAATTAATTTCATGGATATTCTATGGGTATATGGGTGTTTTCAATGGAGTTTCTATATTTTCTTACATTTAAATATGTAATGTAACAATTATTTTTGTATAATATTTTTTAAGGATACTAAAATATTTGGTCATTCTGGATGTGACTTCCCCATTTATTATTCTAATGTAATAAATTAAGGCATTGACTCCAGGTTTCTGGGTTCAGGGACTTTACAGTTGGAATCAGATGATGCTTGGTTGAAACATTAAAAACTATATTTAGAAAACATAAATTATAAAACATTAATACAAGTTAGACTTTTAGGATATGCATCAGATGATATCCTAGAATTTTGTTAAGGTATGATTATGTAGGTCTTCCAAGAAATACATCCTTGATTGGATACTAAAAGTGGATGTGGTTCTGGCATAGCTATTCCTAGTTGTAACAGATAAAATAAGGTGTGTAGGGTCTGACTCATCATAACCTAGTATATGATTATAATTATGATATTTTCTATGAATAAATTTTCAATTTATTTTATGTGTTTTCAAAGTTCTAGTGTATGCATTTTGAATCATAATTATATGATATAACATTGTGTTTTCTCTTTTAAGATATGGTTCATAATGGAAGGAGTGAACACTGTATCAATGTATTTATTTAATGTTGGGATTTTCCTCCTATAGATGATAATGATTCTAGAGCTAGAGCTTTAGGTGGAGCTAAAAAAAATAAAATTGTATTGGGACAATTGAATAAGGTTATAATAAATAACCTTACCCATATAGAGAATGCTCATCCAAATTGTATTGTAACATTGCAAGACCTATTCATGTGAAAAACATCCTCCATTTTTCAATGGGACTATAAACCCTTTAGTACATAACTAATAGATAATTTCCCTAAACAAGATATATCTCTCTTTGGTATGTAATTAAATATTAATGGTTATAATGGTAGTTTTGCATCTCTTATAAGAACTGGATTAATAGTGGTCATTAATTAAAAACACTATGGTTTAAGAGGAAATTGAAAATATAGAATTGAAGGATTTTAAGGATCTTTTTAATAAAAAATATTTCCCTAGAGAACAATGAGAAGATATGGAGATAAAATTCATCAGTTTGATAAAAAATAGGTTGAAAATGTTTACATGTATGATGCCGACATTACAAGGTCATAATTCATGATAAGGATTACATATGTAATCCAAAGAGTAAGATTGATTGATTATTTTATGGTTATAAACTAATCCTTCTATGGGCACTATTATTCCAAAAATTCTCATCATATGAAGATATTGTCTCTTGTGCTATTAAGATAGATTTTTAATTGTTAAATTATTATGGTTTTAATGGGAAACATGAGATGAAAAGTATTTAAGATCAAGAAGTTCATAAAGATAACAAAATAAAGAATTATTTTTCCATATGTGATAATTGTGTGAAGAAACACCTCGATACATGCTTAATGGGAATATGATTTTATTAAAAATGTGGATAGAAAGTCCTTCATGATTGTGATTTTAAGGTAAGGAAAGAACCTTAATTGAAAAATTCTTCAACAATATGTATATGGGTCACTATTCAAATTAATTTACCAAGAATTATGGTAATATACCATAGAATAGTCATATGTATAATGTCCAAGATTATGTAGTTACTATAGTATAAGTGGAATAATTAATTTGTTCTTTATGATTCAATAATTATGTAATATTATTCTAGTTATAATAATAATGAGATAAGTAAGTATTTTACTACAATACATTGTTTTTAAGGGGTTGGAAGCATGTGATGAATAACACCAATAATCAAGAGAGCTGATTCTATTGAAATTTGATCTTCTTAAAAACACATGTCTTTGGAAATAAAACCTTATATATGTGCTTAATGTTCTTAAAAAATAAATATATTTTTATAGGATATTATTAGTTACCATGACGGTGGTTAGTGATCTAATGGATTATTTCATTCTTGAATTATTAGATGTTGGGATTTAAGAACAACATTATATTTTATTTTTGGAAGTATTCATGTTTTCAAAAAGGTATAAAGGTGATCAAGGTATTAAAATATTTGGTATGTGACAATAATATTTTCATTATGTTGTTTTGGGGAAAACATGTTGTTAATTAACCTTTATTATAAATCCTTCTCCATTGAATTTAGAAAGACACATTATGGATGGTTATTAAGGTTAACTACTTATGGAATGGATTATGGATATAATTGATTGATTTTAAAGTATGATTAATCATATTAAATAATATTTTCTAATCTATTTCCATTCCATAAGCATTTAATGGGGACGGGGAGAGCAATGCTTCGCGTCCTGAGAAACTCGACGAACCCTAGCCCTCTGAATCTCTCTCAAAGTGCTGAATCATGCCCTTGATTCGATCGATTATGGCTGGTTTCGACCCTAATTTGGAACACACGGTGGTTTCTCAAAAGCAAAATGAAAAGAAAATCTCGGATATGGAAGTTCCAGACCCGGGGAATACTTCTATGGTTTCTGGTTCTACGCCGCCAATTAGTGGTGTCCGTGAGGTATTTCTTTTCTTGAAGCTCTTAAAGGATCCCCTGTTTCCTCTCCTACAGATGCAAAATCTCGCTCGACCATCAAGAGATTGGATGATGGAGGTTTTGCAGTTGAAGCAGATCCTGATGCAATTTCACAACGACAAAATCTCTGTAAGTTTTCCTTAATGGGACGTATCTCATATGCTAAAGGAGACAAAACTTGGTCCTATGTGGATTTGAAGCAACGGATATCAATTTGCTGGGGAATTAAAAATTGGAAAATGATCCCCTTAGGTAAAGGCTTTTTTTCATATGCTTTTTTACTCTCAAGATGATCTAAATTCTGTTATGAAGTTAGGGAACCTTTTATTGAAGCCTGGTTTTTTGAGACTCTTGGATTGGGATTTTGATTTCAATCCAAATACACAATAAGGCAAGTCTGCACAAATTTGGGTTAGGTTTCACAATTTAAACTGTTTTTTTTGGCACCCTAAAATATTGAATGATATTGCAGCCTGCATTGGTACACCCCTCAAAATAGACCAAAGGACCATTAATGCTAAGTTGGGTATGTATGCTAGGGTCTTAGTGGATGTAAATCTAGAAACCAAGCCTCCCAATTCTATCTATTTTCATGCTACTGATTATAAGAATTTAATTCACCTTGAATATGAAAATATGCCCTCCATTTGTGACTATTGTAAGATTATAGGACATTCTGTTCAAACTTGTAGACTGGTTCATGGACCTCCCAGCCATCATAACCGTTATGACTGGTCTGAAGTTAGGAAAAATAAGAAGGATAGAGTCCCCCCTAAGGAAAAATCTGAACCTTCCCAAGTCAAACCTGGAAGGTGGATGCCTAAAACCCCAATGGAACCTAGGATAACCTGGGCTGACCAGGTCGAAAACTAGGAACAGGAATCATAGGACCAACCCATCTTGGAAAAACTGGAAAATGTTGACAACCTACTTATTCATACAACTTTCCATGTCCCCTCTCTTATTTTGGGTCATGAATCCATTCCTGAAGATCTCCCTCTAGTGACAATTTCACAGACTTATAAGGGAGAGTCTTCCTGTCTGATTGGACCAGCTCCTGGAACCCAGCTCAACCTCCCTCTTCCTCCTCTTGGGTCTACCAGTTCAACTTCCTGTCTTCAAGACCTTGGTTCGTATGAAAAAATAAAATGCAGTAAGCAGGTTATTTCCTCAACACCTGGTGTTTCTCCCTCTGTAGCTTTGGCCAAAAACAACCCTTCCTCTTCAACTGTCCAGTCTTTTGATCATGCTAACCAAGATGCCTTGTCTGCAGATGGTCCCCTCTCTGTTTCCATGCAAGCTGCAGACTCTCCCATCACTGTTTCCATTCAAAATGATCCCAATGTTATGATTGATAAGAACCCATCAATCGCAGAACATTCTGAAACAGTTCCTTCCTCTGATTTGGTGACCCCTCATCAGTGGAGTTCTGTTTTGGAGAGAGACCCCCCTATTTTGGTGGATAACACAATTTCTTAACTTGGAGCCCTTGGCTCCAGTCTCAATTATCAATCCTGTAGAAATTAAAATAGGAGGTAACACTGCCAACCCTCCTATGATAGGAAAGGATAAAATCTGTTCCCCCATCAAAACCACCTCCCCTATGAAAACTAGAGGACAAGGTGCTGGTAATAAAAAGAAAGGGGGGCCAAACCCAAAAAGTAAATAATAATTCATATTCTCTACTGGAATTGTCAGGGGATTTATAACCCTAGAACCCTTAATGTTTTGAAGCAAATTATTTTTACCCATCGTCCTATGCTGATTGCCATTGTTGAAACTAAAATCAACTTTGCCCCTAAATTCACGCATCTGTGTAATCATGGTTTCTCCTTTTTGGGTTCTTGCAACAATGGTTATGTGCACTCTCTATGGGGTTTCTTCCACTCCACTCTGCAAAATGTTAACATTTTTAGTCTCTTTTCTCATGATTTGACGTGCAACTACTATCTTGAGAGAACTAACATCTACAATACCTTTTTATGCCAAAAACAATTACGTTGATCGATGATCTCTTTTGAAGGAGATCTCTGACATCAATAACATGATTCAAGATCCCTGGGTTTTGATTGGTGACTTTAATGCTATTTTTTCTCCCTCTAAAAAAATTGGATACTCCTTCTCCTCTATCTCGGCCAGAGAATTTAAATCTGTCATAGAAGGAAATAATCTCATTGAGATTAATCTTACTGGTGCTCAGTTCACTTGGTATCGACATCATTACAACCGTGTAGTGTCGAGAAAACTTGATAGAGCATTCATTAATGAAACTGCTCTTGATAAGTTTAAACAGATCTTGTGTACTACCCTCACTAAACTTTCTTCTGACCATCATCCTATCTTAGTCATTTTTTCCCAAAACTCTCGAAAACCCTCCGTTCCTTTCAGATTTAATTTGGCCTAGTCTTCAGACCCGGATTGTGTTTCTCTTATCAATTCTTCCTGGACTAATATGGGCAATCACAATGATGCCTTTGCGTGCACCACTAAGCTGAAAAACCTTAAAAACATTCTCAAAAAGTGGTTTTCTAATAAAACTAATTTAATTGACAATGATATCCAGGGCTTGGAAAAGGACTTGTCTCTCATTCAAAATAATAACACTTTACCCAGTTTCAGTTCTGATCACCAGGAGGAAATCAACATCTCGACTAAATTGATCTCTCTTCTAAACTTCAAAGATAACATAAAAAAGAAAATTTTCAAAACTAAATGGCTATATCATGGAGATAGAAATACCAAATTCTAAAACACTCTTCAACGGGTTAGGAAAGCTTGTAAACCTCTCTCTTGCTTAAGAGTTGAGGGCAATCTCATTGATTCGGAGGAACATATTTCTAATCATGTTGTCTCTTACTTCTCTGACATTTTCAATGGTCCTAACATAAACAAAGATATTCTCCCTAACATTATTCCTTGCATGGTTTCTGCTGAGGATAATCGTCTGCTCAACTGCACCCCCCTTGATTCTGAAATCAAGGCCACTGCCTTTGGTCTAAATCCAGACAGTGCCCCAGGTCCCGATGGTTTCAACAATTGTTTCTATCAAAAACATTGGGTTGTTCTTCAAAATGATGTCTTCAAATTAGTGAAATCTTTCTTTTAAAAAGGTGTTCTTCCCCACGCTCTCAACTCACAATTCCTCACATTAATTCCCAAAGTTGAAAATGCTATTGAAATTCACCTCTTCCGTCCCATTTCCCTCTTAAATTATCTCTTTAAAATTATTACAAACATCCTTTCCAATAGACTCTCTAACATTTGCAACAAAATTTTCTCCTGGAACAAGTTTGGCTTTATCAAAGGAAGATCTATACAAGATTGTATTTGCCTCGCCTCGGAATCCACTAATTTATTGAACAGAAATACCAGAGGTGGGAACATTGCTCTTAATCTGGACATCACTAAGGCCTTCGTTAGAATTGAATGGGACTTCATCTTTAAGGTCCTCGCCAGTTTTGGCTTTAATGATTCCTCTATCAGTCAAATTAAAATCATCTTCAGCTCAGCCAATATCTCCATTCTTTTTAATGGCTCTCCAAGGGGATACTTCAAATGCTCCAAAGGAGTTAGACAAGGAGACCCTCTCTCTGCTATCATTTTTTATATCGCTGAAGACTATCTTATTAGACTCCTCTCCATCAATGTTGAGGGAGGAAAAATCAAACCAATCATTGCTTCTAGAAATCTTCATGCTCCCTCTCATCTTCTCTATGCCGATGATATCATTCTCTTTTTTCAGGGAGACAAAAGAAATGTTAACAATATTAAATCCATCATTTCTCACTATGAGGAAGTTTCTGGCCAACACATTAACTGGAAAAAATCATTCATTTACTTTGGTAAAAACTTCCCCTCAAATAGGAAAACGCATATCACAAATGTCTTAGGAGTTAAGGAAGGATCCCTTCCTTTTACTTATCTTGGTGTCCCCCTTTTCTGGGGCTGACCTAAAGCCTGTTTTTTTCTTAGCATCGTTGATCAAACTCAAAAGAAACTCTCTTCATGGAAAGGTAAATCCCTCTCAATGGCTGGAAGAATTTTCCTTGTTAAATCCACTATTGTTTCTAAGCTGGTTTACTCGATGATGGTTTACAAATGGCCTTTGGGGCTGATAAAAAAATTAAATACAGCTATAAGAAATTTTATCTGGAGTGAAAGCACTCTGGAAAAGAAGCTGGTAACGGTCTCCTGGGCCACTTGTTGTAAACCTATTGAAAATGGAGGAATCGGTATTAAGAATCTTAAAATATTTAATGAGGCCCTTCAGGCCAAACTCACATGGTCCCTCATTTATAATAACTCTCATTCCATGAGATTCCTCAAAATCTGATTTCTTGATAGGCTTAAGTCTGGTTCTTCCAGTTACATGACTTCTTCTAACTGGCCTTCGATTAAAGCCTCTTTTCACTCTATCATGGAAAATTCTAGATGGATTTTTAGTAAAAATTCTTCTTTAAATTTATGGTTTGATAACTGGACTGGCTCCCCGCTCATTTCTGATATGCCTAATACCTTTTCCCCAAATCCTTCGAACTACTCCATTAATGAGATACTCAACTCCCCTGAACTTCAACTTCCAAATCTTATCAAGGGAATTGTGGACAATTACTATTTCACCCCCAATGAGGATCTCCTCGTTTGGGAACCTTCTCATAATGGCCTTTTAGACTCAAATTTTTTTATCACTTTCACTTCCCTAACGGGGATGAAAATTTTAATTGGCTGTCCAATTTCAATAAAGCCTGGATTAAGCCTTCTCGTCTCACTCTTATGTGGCGGATTGTGCAGAAAAAAATTCCAACTGATGTCTGCTTTCAATCTTATGGTTTTAATCTTTATGTTAAATGTAGATTATGCAATTAGCATCGCGAGGACCTAAATCATCTCTTCTTATCCTGTGATACTCCTATGGCCCTTTGGCATTACATCTTTGACCTTTTTGGATGCAGATAGCATTTAGATTATTTTATTTTCTCTTAGCTGAAAAGAGCGGTGGAATTCCCAAGATCTTCCCAAATCAAGAATCTCTTTCTTACTGCTATTGCGGAACTTCTGAACATAATATGGTATGGTAGAAATGACTCTTTTTTCAACAATAACACTTTTTATATCAATACAGGTAAAATGAGGATTCTGCTAGCTATAAAGGAAGCGGCTACGATCCAAACAGCATGCTGTGACAATTCTGTCATAGATTTTGAAACCATTCGCCAAATTGGTGTCAAAGGTATTTTCCCGAAGCCACGCTACACTATTGATGTTTTCTGGTAGGCACCCCCTTTTGGATGGTTTAAGGTAAACGTGGAAGGAGCCTCAAAAGGAAATCCTGGACTTGCTGGATGCGGTGGAATTTTCAGAGACCATCAAGATCAGATCCTTGGATGTTTCTTTGGAAGCTGTAGAAATGCTTCTGCACTAGAGGCAGAAATGATTGTTACCGTTCATTTCATTGCCTATGAAAAGCTCTTAAACTGGAATAATATCTGGATTGAAAGTGACTCCACAACTATTGTGCAATCCATCTATAAGGGTGATGTACATCTTGCATGGTCTCTCACTCCTAGATGGATGGACTGCCTAGCTGCGCTCACCGACCTCAATTTTATTGCCACCCATACCTATCGGGAGGTGAATATGATCGTTGATGTACTTTCCAACTTGGGAGTTTCTCATGAGATTACCTGGAGGAATGAACTCCCGACTGAGTTGCTTTCTTCTTTTATTAAGGAGTCTAGAAAATTGCCCTCTTTCCGTTTGTTGTGACTTGTTTTTGACTATTTCTCTATGAATAAAGCCCTTTGTTATGGTCTTTTGACCAGAACCCACCTTTACAAAAAAATAATCATTTAACGGCCAAAATATGTACTTATGGATCATTTGATATAAATTCTTCAGGTATAAAAATTTTTCTTGAATGTTTATCTTTTGGTTTAAAAAATGAAGTCGAGATATTTTTAAGCACTACCAAAGGATGATATTTGGATAGGGAAGGGAACCAAGTAAGTTTATTTTGACATTTTTTTGTCTATATAGTAAAAAAACCTCAACTCCATGAAATGGATTTTCGAACAAAAATGCATTAGATTACTTTTCATTCCAATAAATTAATGGTCTCTTAACCAATCATAAGTTTATAGTTTTGTGATTTTATAAATTCTAATGACCACATTCTCTATCACTCTCCATAAATACTTGATAGTTATATTTATTTTATATACCCATTTTTTCACATCCCACTAATGTTCCCCAATAAGGAAATATAGTTTTATGGTGATGTTAGAATCTAGATTTCCCACTAATTAAGAGTATATTTTATTAACCATATATCAAATTTCGGATTCCCATAAAAGAATATTCAAGTATGAACCTTTGATCATTGAATGCAATTTCAAATTATAAATCACCATTTAATAGAGGGGATAATGTAATGAACCAAATTTATATAATTGGAATTTCCCTTATTAAATTTATTTTATATAGTATAAGTCACATAAAATAAATAGATAACGAAATAAAAAAAATTAAAAATGACGAATTCATGAAATAAGACTTATTTTTTGAAATTAAAAACCTATACTGATGGAATAATAACTTGGTCATTGGAAAAGTAATGTGACCATTAAGAATAGTAATATGACCAATAGAATATTAACATCACCTATTTAAGTATAAATAAAATATGGGATTTTTTTAAAATGAAAATATTCTCCATTTATACCATGGAATAAGTAATTAATTGTTTTAAAAATGATAAATTATGTGTTAGATTTTTTTGAAACATAAATATTTATTTACAATTTTATTATTAATATATTGTTTTAAAAAAATTATTTTCATAAAATAAATTAATGAGATAACATTTTTATTATTATAATATACTTTCATGAGACCTTAATTTTTGAATGTTTCATAAATTAGTTATAATATTATAATCAGTATTTTTCAAGTAAATGATTATTTAATTAAAAAAACACATATTTAGAAAATTATTTTTATAAAATGGATTCCATTTTTTAATTCCAAAAGTTTAAAAATGGTTATACAGAATTTCATGGTACTTTTCTAAAATATTTATATTTTTGGTAAATATTGAAATTTTATAATATGTGGTTTTTAAAAAATATTGAAATAATGAATAAAATAATAAAAAACGACCTTATCCACTAATATAAATAACACCCCACGCTACCTCTTCTGCCCGCCATCCAAAGCCATGAATATTATCCAATTTCTACCCATTACCTCTCCAAAACCTATCCCAAAGGTTATGGTCTTTCCACTATCACCCAAATACCATTTCCAAATATCTTAAAGCGGTTCTCAAGTAGGTGACATTCAAGAGTTAAAACCTTCTCTCTCTCTCTCTTTCAATTTCGTTTCTTTCTTTATCCTTCCCTGACATACCCTTCCTATAATTTCATTATGACTCCAGTATATTTTATGTACTTTAATGTTATTATTTTAATGGTATATCAATCATAAATTATCTTATCTTTCCCTTTTTATTCTAATAAATAAATCAATATCTGTGAGGTGCTTCTTTACCACCTTCTTGGACGATGAGTTTTCATTTTTTCAAGTCTGCCTTCGAGGCAAGTTATAAAACCATTTTATGTGTAAAAAAGATATTAATATATGAAATAAAACTTATATAATGTTATTGAACGAGTATATATTCATAATATCAATTAATTAGACAAAATTGTTTTTTAATGACCAAAAAAACAACAAAATAATCTACATTATTATTATTAACACTTTGTCAAATGAATCGACCTATTATCTGAAAAAATGATATATAATACCATTAACTATTTTATGTTATCATTAAAAATATATAAATTGATTTATAAAATACTATTTCCATTTTACATGATCTTTCATTTATATATAAAAGTGAACCAATCATTAAAACCATGGAAATGAACACTCCTGGATGACAAAATTGAATTTTAAAACTCATAAAAAAGAAAATAAATGATGTTACTAAAATTGTAATAAATTAAATAAATAGTTAATATGGTCTTAATTAATTATTAATTAATATAATTTCATTTTCAGGCACTTTAAGTAAAACATCGTAACAAATTTGGTCATAAGGATAGGTTTTTCTCATCTAACCTTTATTTCTATGAGACATCCTTTATTCACCAATATTTATTTTGTTTCTTGTATTTAAATAATTTTTTTCATTTATAATATCATGAATCAATTTATCTTCATGTTATTTAACGTTTAATATTTTGATCATTAATATTATGGGGTATATTGTTCGACTATTTGCAATGTGGTAAGGGTTTCTCCCCAAACCTCCATTTTTCATATGGGTTAAATTTTATCTCTCTTTACCCCAATGTAATTTTTAATTATAATTATTTAATACTCCTAAAACATATTTTTATTATAAAAATATATTTACCATGCCTAATTTTTATTTCTTTTGTGGTTAAAAACTAGTTTTATATGGTCTCTTTTTTAAATCCTTTCGATCAGAAAGCCTGATTAAAGGGAACTTCCCAATTTCATACCCATTTTCAAGTGCACTCCCGAATTATTTTAAGCCACCAATATTTTTATAAAATAAATATATTTATCATGAAAAACATTTCTATTTCATTTATAGTTCTATGTAAAAACTTAATCCATTTCCCTATTTACAGACTCTTTTATATTTCCTCATAAGCCCCTTTGAAGTATACCATTTAAAAAGTTTATTGTAAACTATTTTTAGATATTTTCACTTCATTTGTAAATCATTTATTCCTCCAACATAGTTTCATTTTCCTTTTCTATTCTTTTTTGTGATATAAAATTTAATAATATTATTTTATCAAAAATAAGAAATTATTTTCTAAAATAACAATTCCTTCCAAAAGTGAAAAGGGTATTTCTATCAAGAATTCATCAATGATGTTATTATATTATTTTAACCTACTTCAAATACCTCTATTTAATTTTAGGTTTTAATGAAATTAATCTCTTATGTACCATCTAAAAAAATTTATTCATTTATTTGTAATAATTTTGACTCGGTATATATTATCTTAATACCATTCTACATATTATTCTAGATTGTTTATGATTATGATTATTGTTTGAGGAATTTTGATAACAATTCATATAAAAGATTTTATATGAATGTATATGTTTATTATTTTTCTCATGTTTCATGTGAGGAATAAGTTATACATATTATGTGATGGGCGAGGCATTCCATATCTCCTCGATGCATCAGTATCTCTCATGAGGAAAACTATACAATATTTTTACTCATTTATGTATAGTGTCTTTACTAAATCCTTGATGGTATATTTTTCAAGTCCCTCATTATTCATTCACTAATTATGTTATTAGTAATTGATAATTCATGTGATTATTTGGAAAGTATAATATCCATGGTTATTTTTCATGTGATTATTTATATGGAATTATTTATTCATCTTTTATTCCTTTCATATTTTTCTGAATATTATGTTTTAATGGTATGTGTTTAATTTATTCACCTCACATTATTGTTTATGTTTATGATTTCTTACTCTATATTCTTTACCATTTATAAGAATCTGGTCTCACCCCTTTCATATGTTTAATTGTTTCCCTAGGATGTGAAGACTTATGTTATGAATGATTTTCAGGGATAAAATAGAATTTATGGGTGTGTCCAAAGTAGTTGATATATTATTTTACCATTCATGTTTTAATGAAAAAAGTATGTTTGTAACTAGCTTTACAAAGAAAATAATCTATTAGGACCTTAGGTATTTTACTTCGTTATTTATCAAGAAAATGTAATAAAGTAAGGCATCAGATCTAGGATTATGGGGTTGAGGTCTTTACTAAAATTTCAAGTAGATTCTCAAACCACTTAGGAGCACCCATAAAATTATATAACATGAAATCAATAAAATTTATTTTATAACGCTAAATTTATATTTTAATTATTTTTTTGGGAAATATGAAGAAACGTTATTGAACTATCAAACATAATTTTTCACTTCTTGTTTGAAATTTTACCCACAGGTACTATTGATATAATAACATAAATTTGATAACATATTCCAAGTTCATCTATAATCAACACTTTGAGATAAATATAGTGAATATTCATTTATTTAATTTATATTTCTAAAAAATTAAATTATAATCAATAATATAAACAGAGAAATATTAATGGAAACTTCTAGTATCATTACGTCATTAATATACTCAATAAAATTAAGTATTTGAGAATGGAATAAATATCCTTCTATAATAATACATCTAATTCATTTAAAACATCATGTGAATCATCATATAAATTAATATATATTTATGATTTACTTATAGAAAAACTTCAATATTTAGTAATATATGAAGGGGTACTCAACAATACATAAAAAGAACTTCTCAATATAATTTTTTAGTTTTTTACCTCTATAAGATGTTTCTTACATTAAGATTCTATTTTTTTAATATTGATCAAAAAATTAATTAGGAGGATGATGATATTATTTATTTATAATTAAAGAACTTTTAAAATTATTTTTTGTTTCAATTTCATTTAATAATTAAATTTGTTAAATATTGTCCCACTAGAATGATGGCCGCTTTTAAATACACCATATCAATTAGATGGGCCAAGATCTATATTTCATTAAGAAATGAGGCTTCATGGGTTTTCCTCTCACCACTTATTTATTTTTTGAGTCCATTATTCCAATATATTATATATTATATATTATATATTATATATTATATATTATATATTATATATTATTATTATATGGTTGAGAGAACAAAACTTTTTTCCGTCCATTATATAGATAAACTCAAACTAATTCCTTTAGTATCCTTAATAAGTGTTTCATAGTTAAGTGAAACACCAGGTTCATGGGGGGATTTCGTAACATAATAGTTATGGTTATCCATTTCCACCTATCTAACACAAAATAATCCTTCAAAATTATTCCTTGGTAAAACCTTCCTGATTAAATAATTAGGTTATAAAAAACATCTTTCTGTATAATGAATATAGAACATAGTATTTTAAAAGATATCTTAATCCCATGTTATTTTCTCAAGTTATTTCATTACTATATATTAATACCTTAAATAATTTTATTTTTATTTATATTATATCCACAATGAATGTTTTTCAACCCATATTGATGTATAACCTCATTATATAACTCATAGTTTATGTTTGATATTTTCGTTTTATGAAACATTTTTAATATCATTATAAATTATTTTTGTGCTTGATAAAATCTATTATTGTCTATTTATAATAACTTTTTTAAGTACTAGAGGTTTCAAGAGGATATTATGATTAAGATAGGTTTGGGATAAATTTTAGAATTTTCAGGTCAAAACAGTTATGATGCTGGTGTAACTAGGTTGATTGCATACTAATAGATATGAACCCTAGAATAGTGGTTTCCACATTGAGTAATGTGCCATAAAAGAGTTTTTATTTGAGGATTGAAATACGAGATTTAAATTACTCATGAAATGAAACAAGAGTCATGGAATTTCCAAAAACCTAAAAATGGAAAATAAAGGGATATGTAAGAATACTCACTGATACATGTGATACTTTTCATGGGTTCACAAATAAATAATAATTTGATATAGTAAGTTGGATATGACCGGACTATTCTAGGTAATGTCACATCATGAGAGGGTTGGGTGATACATAGCATGTTTTGATAATACATAATTTGTTTTTTGGTGATTATAGAAGACTTTGAAAATAGAAACATTATATATAATATAGAATATTAATAATTTTCATAGGAGATAAAATATAGGGGAATGTTTTGGGTCACGAAATTATAAATAATTTAATTTTGTGACCCCAGATATAATAAATCAAATAAGACATTCATAAATATATAATGTTGAATATATTGAAATAAATTAATGTTGATTTTTTGTCCTACATGTGTTGTATATGATTTTATCTATTTACACAGGAAGATTTATACACTACACCATGAATCGAGGAGTATTATCATTACTGGAGTTCTAGTTGGACCATAGGTAAATACTACAAGAAACATCATCATGGACAATATAAGTGTATCTTGATCTGATGAAATAGGAAAAACATAAAAGAGTATAAGTGTTAGGGTCAAGATGAAACTCTTATATTTATTGAAATATCTTCTTACATATAGAATGGAAAAGGATTTGATTTGATATATGGAGATCTAATTTTATGATTCATTGGAAGATTCAATGTTCAAAAAATGGAAATAATTTAGTTATGTGTTAATGTATATCTATGGAAAACAACATAACCAAGTTTCAACTAAGGGATTTGATGCCCTATTATCACATGTTGATCAAAAAAATAAAATGTAATTTGTCCCTCAAGAGAAAATCATATTGGATTAGAGATTACAATCCATTAATGGAGTTACCCCTAACCTCAACTGACCTTTAATAAATGAAATAAATTTTGAGTTTACGTATATCTTGGTCTAGATGATATAGATCATGTGGCGGTTTTATCGTTTTTATAGTGATGACACACAAAACTACTTATCCAACATCTGAGACAATTTCATCAAATTTCTACATAATGGTATCTCATAAAAGTTTATTAAACTATCCCTTTTCAAGTTCTCTGTATAATATAGATCCAGTGATTTTAGGAAGAGATATCCACCAGTATCCATTACCATATGGGGTGTACTAGATAATATATTTCTTGATAAATACTTTCCACCAACTCTAAAATTGAATATGATGAGAGATATTCAAAATTGCACTCAAGTGGAAAAACATTTTTGGATGTATGATAAATATTCAGTGAGGTAATAATGAATTTCTCACAATATTTTATTGATTTTTGACTTTATATAATAACATTTTATTATGAATTATAATATATTTCTCGATTCCTTCACGATTCTTCCACGGATGAGTCAATAATAATGAAGATGAAAAAAATTAATCCATGACCTCCAAAATATAATCTCTAAAAATTATGGTTGATGGAAAAGTGAGAGGTTCTACCAAGAATGGAAAAAACAATAAGATACTACTCTCTTGTATACTCTAGTGAACACTAGGAAAAATAAACTAGACAAATTAAAATTTTCATCACAACTCACATCCTTCAAATCGATTTATTAAGTGAAATCATATATAAATTAAAGCGGTCAATATTATTATAAAGAGTTCACAGTGGGATAAGATGATAAATATACCCTTGATTGTATATATGTCAGTTCTAATCTTGTATCACAACAATTTTATAACTCTTAGAATTATATAATATTGGTGTAGCCACATCACCAATTAAACAAATTGAGGAACAACAATAACAACGATATAATTTCAATAAAAACAATATACCACCCAAGTAATCATCACAAAGACAACCACAAATACAATTTCTTTTATTCCCACCCCTTGATCTCAATAATTAATAGTAAAATAACAATAAAAATGTAAATAATTTCATTCTTGACTATAGTACCCTTACCACCCCATAAAATCATCTCTTGATGATATGCTTCATGTTTTTATAATGAAAAACGAGTTGTGGCTGGATACCTGAGAAAAATAGGTGAGTGATCAAAATTAAACTCTCAAAAACATTGAGCCACATGTGGGTAATATTTCTTGAACATTATCAAACTAGATACAATATATACAATCATATAAAATGGAGTCACTCCCAAGGGAATATGATAAAGTTGTGATGATACAAATCATACATGAGTTGTGAGGAAGAAAAATGCATGGGGATGGGAAGAATGTAGAGAAGTAGAAATGAGAATAGGGTAAATATGGTGCTGAAAATAATTGATTGGATTGGGAAAGTATTAGAAAAAAAGGTGAAAATTAATAAAATTAACTATGGATAAAAGGATAGATAATAAGGAAGGGGGTGTACACATAATACTCATAACGAGACAAGATGGGTAGAATAGAAGAATTTATACCCTATCACCCCAATTCTATTCCCAAAGAGGATGTTGAAATGCAAATTGGTGGCTCAGAGTAAGAAGATTATATATATTATCAAATTCTTACACATCAATATTCCTTTTACTTAATTAATTTAACTTATTTTGGCATATGAAAAAAATGAAGATATTTTCTCAAATAAAAATAACATAGGTTATTTTTAAGTGATATCCTTGAGTGAATATTTTCCAAGAGCTATCAAAATGATGATTCCATGAAAATGTGTGATCTAAAATCCCTTTCAATATCATACACCATTAGAGCATGTAATTTTGGTAATTCACTTTGATATTTGTGATAATGAATCATTATTATAGTGAAATGTGTTATTTAAAAAATTAAATTATACAAACCCAGTATATAAATAAGAGAACTTCAAATCATCAACCACCCAATAAATTACCTCGATGGAAGGATTGGTTTTGAGCTCATGAATGATGGATTTTTTTTGGAAAGCTGGGGTGTCACACACATTGGGATACTAAATTGTGTTGGCCATTTACTTCTAGCTGAAGGTGATGACATTATATACAATCTGCATTCATCTTTGGAGCTTAGGTTTGGAAGTTGATCTAGTTCTACTATGTGAAAATCCATAGATGTTGGAGATCAGTGGGTTGGTTGGGCATCATTCGAGGGGAATATGTTTATGGTGATCAATGTATGTAGATCTTAACTATTTGAGGTGGGGGTGGATGATGTGAATGGATATCAAAGGTTTCGGGTGGCGGTGGGTGAGATGATTGGTAATTATTGGGACATGAATAGGGCTATGATGGATGAGACTGTGGTGGAAGATTCATTCCAGAGTATGGTGGTGGTGTACAAGGAAATCAGGGATCGTATATCTACAGTGACCTAGGAGACTAATGTTAGCCAACGATTTAGGGGTTTGGAAGAATAATTTTTCTGACCGAGTTGATCTGGTACTATATAATTGGTGTGCTAAACAACATTTATGGTTGTGGAAGCTGTACAGCTACTGAGTTGAATAATTCGGATTTTTTTTGGTTGTAAAAGATACCAGTATGGAATCCCCATGTGGTGTTACAATGATGGTGGGTCAAACATCGATTGTGGTGTTAGTTGGACACACACCATCTAGGTTCAATAAATCTAGTTTCTTTAAGGCTGTGGTGGATGCTATCTAGAAAATTTAAGGATCCTCTAGCAGAAAATGTCTGATATTCAAACATAAGGAATTTCTCGTTTCAAAAAAGAATTTGTTCCAAAAAAAATTCTGAAAAAGGGAGACATTTCCCATGTTCATGCTAAAAAGAAGTCAATTCATGGTTGATTCAAACTTTTGAGAACTCCATTTTTTCTAGTATCGTTCTACCCATTGTTAGAAATATTTGGACAGTTGATAATTTAGTTCAGAGGTTGAAATCCATGTGTGGTTTTTCTAATTGGATATATATTAACATGGGTCAGAGGTTCTTTTATTATATTTTCCCATCAAAGGATATGAATCATAGGTAATGGAGGATCAATTCAATTTCAATAACATTGGTATGGTCTTCATTCAAGAATTATATTTTAGGTTTATTAATTTTATTTTTCAAAATACCATAATGAATGTTGGGTAATTTTTTTTTGTCCTAATTAGATCTTATGTAATCCTACGATTTTATTGATATAGCCTCTACTATGGGAATTCAGATCAAAATGGAAAGGAACCCTGAGTTTTCCAAATTGGGTCAACATGCTAGGGTCTTGATGGAGGTAAACTTAATCACTTTCTTGAATTATAACAATGTTTTGTCAGCTCTAGATTATGGTATCTATTTAAAAGTAGAATATGAAATACATCCTAATTTTGCTATGAATTTTCAACTTATTGGTTTGGTTGATGATAATTATTAGAGAAATGTGGTTTCATATTTCTTTTTGTTAAAAGAGAATCATGAGGTTTCCAGTAGGATGAAATTGAATAAGTAATAAAGATAGTTTAATGGTTTTTCTTTTGGTGATAGGAAACACCCTCTTGACAGAGATAATGAGAATATTAGTGATGGTTTATTATAAATGGATGAGGAGTCTTCTCAAAAAGTGTCAAATATGACATAGGTGGATATTTTTCAAAAGTCACAGAATCATGAGCTAGTCCACATTGAGAGAGAGAAATTAAGGTTGTAGATCCTTGTTCATTGTACCCCATTCTCACAATTGTGGGGAATTCAAATACATATTATGGTGAAAATAACTCAAGTATATAGGATGAAATCCACAAATTAAGATAAAATAGGGAATCTAGGGAAAATGCGATGATATTGTGGTTGATTTACCTTAAAATACATCCTTCATTCAACAATTGTTTAAATTAAATAACATTAATGATGGTGGTTTACAAGCCATCCCACCCAGAAAATCATAAATAAGGAAAGGCTACTCATACCTGAATCCAACCATTGTTACTATTTCTTATATACTTATTAACTCGTAATTAGATTGATATGATGATTTTGATTCATATTAACAATTTCATTAAGATCACTAATGTATACTGGTATGAGAGGAATTGCTACTATTATGGGCCCGTACATACCCACATTGTCTCTTTTACATCTTCAGGAATATTTATTTTCCTTTTCCTCTTAAAAATATTACCTCCACATGGGCCTAGATATTATTCTTACAAAATTTGGGGAATTTATTTTCCCAGAAGAATTTGTTATCCTTAATACAGAAGAAGATGGTGAAGTGCCCATCATATTCCAAAGACCATTCCATGAAATTGGGTAGGTGATGTTGGATGTAAATAAAAGAATGTTTATCATTAGATTTGGCATGAAGAATGTAGTTTTTTATATTTTGAAATATGTGTTGCAAGAAATTTATTCAGAAGATTGTCAAACTATTTTCACAACTAAAGAAGATAATTTATCTCTATTCAGATTATAAAAGTAATAGGAGTATAACAAACTGAATCTTGTTAATTATATGGTAAAATAAAATGATTGTAATATAATTATATAAGATATCACTTGAATTTTAATGTATATAGTTGAAATAACCTATATTAAAGGACTCCAATCCAAATTTCACTCCTTCAATCACCATGCTATCGATTCTTGAGTTGAATCCGTTACTATGTACACTATGGTTAATATTTTTTGAAGAAAAAATCACTCAACCAGTGATAAAAAATTTACATTTGAAAATATATCAATAATAATAGTTTCTAAAAGTTTTAAAGAGTATATCACAAGTAGTTTATTAGGGAATCACTTATATTAAAGGTATCACTCCCACTACTTTTTCCCACAATGTTATGTTGGATGATTGAAAAACCCAATCTCTCATCCATAATTAAGACTCACATGACTAATGAATTACGTTCTCAGCAAGATCGTTTTTAAACAATTATATATATGGGGATCATATTGTCAATCTTAGACAATTAATTGGTTAGTCCCATGAAATTGTTTCCTAAAATGGAGAATTAAAGTGGGGAATAAAGTTGGAAATTATTTTCTTCCGTTTAGTGAATTAATTCCATTTATAGAGTGAATATAAAATATAATGATGGATCATGCTATAATAAAAGATCAATTTTCACAAAAACACACAAATCATATGATAGATTCATTGGTCAATCATGACTGCGATTTCTTTGTAAATGGATATACTAGGAATAATTGAATGTTGTTTGAAACATCTAATCAACCAAAGAACAATTTCAGTAGCTCGTATGGTACTTCCAACTATCATTTCTTGTAATTTTCAATGTTCAATATATTAGTGAATTTATAAAGGTTCATGGAACATATATTAAATGATAATTTGGATGAATTATTAGCAATATTTATAGATGGATTATAACTCTATGAGATATCATTTGAGATGGGCTGGAGTAATCATGCCTTAATTCTTAAAAGATGTGAATAAAATATATATTTTTTAAACTAGGATAAATTACTCTCCATTGTATGATAAGAAATTTTACTCTATAATGATATTTAAAGGAAGGGAATCAAATTTTATCATATAAAATAATTAGTGATAAAATAGCGTCAAGAACTAACCATAAAAAAGAGAATAAAAACATTAATGTACTTGTGGAAGATTAACACTACATTTTAGAAGATTTATCCTAGATAAATCTGACACCTAGTCATATTTTGGTGAAGGATATTCCATTTTAATTTAATGAATTTTGTAAAAAAGCAATTTTTGTTTTTTAAAAAAAGTGTCTACCCTATTTATATATAAATCCAATCTTCGAAATGTATTTTTAGGTAATATGTGATGGGATGGATTTTTTGTGGGAGAAATGTTTCTATAGTGAGTTTATCAAAGAGTTATGTCCATATTTTATGCGATATATACAATTAATGAAGCCTATATTAACATCACAACGATTGAAAAGGAGAATATTAATATGTAATTTTATTTTGATATATGTATAAAATATTTTTTCCCTTCCATGGAAACTTTTTACACTAATCACACTACCTTATGGTATTTAATCAACAATAAGGATGTCAAAACTTGGCTGATTTTCCATAAAATACTTTTATAATAATTTTAAATCATAATCAAATTAAAAATGTTTTATAGAATGTAATTGTATAGCACTTTCCAAAGCTATAGATAATACATGTGGAAGAGGAGAAAGTTATTCATATATATACTGATTTCACATATGAAATATAAAACACTATATCGTTCGTTAAAAAAATATGGTATTCTATTAGACATACATTTTTGTAAAACCAAAAACTTTATCATTTTAATGGCCCAAACTTTTATACATGAAATTACCTAATGTATGAATAAATTTTAAATTAGTAATATATTTATAGAAAAAACATGAACATCTTTGGTTTTTTAAACCATTATAAAATATCTCATTCCAAATTAAAAATACCATTAAGAATATTAGTCATTGATAATATATGTGATGTATAGTGACAATTTAGATTAGTATATATTAAGGGTTATGATAATTTGTTATTTACATACATAGAATTTTTAATATCCTAAACTATTAGTATTGTACATTATAAATCCCATTTATCACAGCTTCTAAGGGAGTTGCAATCACTTGACTTTTCCCTTGACCAAGCCCATGATAGGATTCAACGACTGAAGCTTGATAGAAAAAAGTATATTCCTATAAGTAGTTATTTTTTAAAAGTTAAATTCATAGATTCAGAGATTTATGATGATAAAAAATCATTTCATTCGAAATTATCATGTTGAAATTATTTAATATTTAATTTCTCATAATTTTCTAATATCAGTGAATTTTTTTGTTAAAATTAAATTCAATATAAACATAATTTATATATTATGACATCATAATACCCAAGAAGTGATTTTCTAAAAACTATAATGGGAATACAAGACCAAAAATAGATTTATCATTTAAAATAACATGTTTTAATGTTATTTGATTAATTTTGTAAACATGTAATGAATCCTCAAAAAGATATATTATATTTTATGGTTTTAATTTAAATTATTTATGAACATGAGTCATATACACATATCCAATGGTAAGATTTAAAATTTTTTGATATTATACTTATAAAATATTAAATAACACTACCCTTGAGTAGAAACCATGGGAATCCCCATGGTACGGTGTGTGGTTTTGATTATTTTATTCTATAGAGTCCAAAAACTAAGTTTAGAAATTAATAAAGAACCCCCTCACTTTTTCAAAAAATACCCTCCCGATATCCCACTCCTCTTCACTGAAATCCCATTGATAATAAATTTATTCTCTATATCAATCTATAAGTCACTCCCATAGTGTCATAAAGATCTCAACAATCTCCCTCTAGGATTTTAGAAGTTCCTTCTTCGAGTAATGGATTCTCTTTTTCCTCCTCCTTATTCAAGTGAATTATTTATATTATTCACATTCATTTCCATTTTAACATATTGTTTTATACTATTTTAAAATCTATTTAGTATTATTATAATTCTTAAGTAATGAGTGAACACCTTTATCCCTCATTAATCTCTTCTATGAACTTTTATATACACCCATTATGCCACCAAAAGTATCCATTGATTTATCATGCCAAATGTTTCATTTATGTATAACCATCTCTATATCCATTCAAAGGTATTCAATTATATGTAAATCTCCTTTATTGATTAGTGACTCCAATTGATTTAATTCAAACTCTTTTATTGTAGGATTAAATGTGATGAAATAAATTTTTATGTTGTATACTCTATTTGGAACTCATAAGCATTTAAAATATGTGAGTGTGACATGGGGGAATAAAATTATATAGCCCTTCAATGAATTGGTAAGGATGTTATGTCATTAGATAACATGTATGGGGCATGAGAGTTTATCCTAAGAACACAATTATATGATGTATTGGTGGTTTTCCTTGAATTATTCTTATTATGTATTGTTTTATGTTGTTACCATCATGGGATTTATAAAGAAACCCATTCTTATGTCCATACCAATGATATATCCTATGGTTTTATAAAATAAATGGATTTTATGTGCATGTTATTGAGTTTTAAATAATGAATTTGTCTCCTTGTTTCTGGTTAATATGTTATGTATAAAATTTACAAAATACACCAAAAATATCAACTCTCAAGATTTTTATTATGTGTATCTTTATTGTGGAATAAGGTATACGAAAGATATGGGGCTTCATAGTTGGTATCAAAGGAAAGACTAGTAATTTTAATGAATTGGATTATAAAATATTAATAAAGACTTAGGGATAAGTGTAATCATAAAAAATCATACCAATTATTTTTGTAAATTATAGATTATGTGGTTACCAAGAAAAAGAAATCAATGTATTTATACTATAAATGGATGTTTTTACGAAACAGTTTTACATATGGGTAATAACCCCAAAAATGATTTATTAGTTATTAACTCAATCATCTTATATTTTACTATATTGAGACCTTATTAAACACCTTGTTTAAAACTATTGGGCTATATTCATTAGAAAATTGAAAATATAGTTATGAACAAATATAAAGAGAACAAAAACGCCCATAAAATTTCATATCAGGAAATAAAACATGGATCACATAGTTTAAAAAATATTAATTCATAAGGAATTTATGTCATCTATTAGTTGTATATTTAATGATCATAGTTTCCATTTTATAGTTTATAGTTATAAAATTCTCATGCTTAAGTCTGTTTTGAAAATTTTAAATGACTAGAAATAATTTCAAATGATATAAGGTAGTATTATCATCCATTAATGTACATAAAATACCTTATCTAACTATGAATCTACACAATATTTGACAAAATTAATGATTATTTAAACTGTTTAAACACCAATGTCTTGATTGAAATTATTTGTTTTTAATTCTATAAATTAAATTATGTATTTAGAAATTGAGTTCTTTCTAGTTTTATTTAATTTTTTTGTTTAATTAATTTATTAAAATTATGGAATATCATTCTTTATGGTCTATGAGGGTTGATTTTCATAATAATCAGTGTTCACAATTCTATAAAGGTTTCAAGAAATATGTCAATAGTGGGTGCATGGATTTGGACCATGGGATGAATATGGTGGATTTACAATGCCAATGAGGAACCTATAAAGTGAATGTTGAAATTCCTCATGGAATGTCCATATGGACCTTAGAGGTGGTTGATGTTTGTCCTTTATAAAGGTTTTTTTGGTGGAAATGCTAAGAACCAATGTTGAATTGGGATATATGGTGTGTATGTTGATGATTTTGAGCATGAGATGGATGCCTTCTTTGAGGAGATTCTGAAACATTTTTCAGATCACAGAGAGAAAATGTTGCGGGGAAAGACTGTGTCGATAATTCATCATCTCTAGAAACATTTATGAGTTCATGAGGATTCTAGAGAGAGATAACTGAATACTAGAGCATAGTGTCCCGATATTTTTGACTAAAATCTTAGAGAGGCTTGGTAATGCCTCATGTGTATGATCTATTATAAGGTGGAAATATTGAAAGATCCCAACCTTTTTTGGAGATTTCCCATTCATGTTTAGTTTTTTTCTTTTCCCTTTTTTTAGTATACCATTTTTATGTCTTAATGTGGTTTTTTTTTGGGTTAAAATTGGCTCATTCTAGATGGAAATATGAAATTTCATGGTTGGCCCATGGTTTGGCCACACCATGGGCCCCAGCCCCTCTAACCATGAAAGTCTAGTTAGAGGTGATTCTCATGGTTGTCACATGGTTTGGAAAACTATCCACCTTAATAGTAGAAACTTTGAACTCCCCACCCCCTAAAAGATCTTTACAATTAAGGTAAACCATGCACCCCTACCTAGCAATTTGTGCATGATTTTTATGGTCACCTGATTTTAATTTTAAAGTCCCATGAACCACTAAAACTCGTCCATTTCAATCGGCATTGGACACTATGTATTATTTCAGGATTTTTGAGATCTCCAAATGAATTCAAAGCCTTAATAATCTCCATTCTTTAAAATTTGAAGCACGAATCGACAATTTTCACGTATCCCAATAAGTGAATCATATCCCAGTTCTTTTCTCGTTCTTCTCATGATCAATTCACTTTATTTATTAAAAGTAATACTCTATTTATTTTGATATGAAAATATTTGGTGAGGTATAGATCTAATATTATAGATCTAGATCTAAATTTATAATATCATGGACTCTATAATATTGATTTAGGGTATTATGATTTGGATATCGTTCTACATCATTATGTTGTTCAATTTTTGGGGACTTCCATTGGGTGGTTGTTCATCGATGAATTAAATTACGAAGTCTATAATTAAAATCCCAAATTGTTCATTGAAATTATGTGTATGTAATTTTATAATTTATATTTGATGTTTGAAAATTACATTAGTAGTAGAACAAATTAATTTGGTGATTAAATAAATTGAGGAAAACTGTGGAATTGTAAATATTAGAATTGTAGATCTTGAATAAACAATTACTGTTTTAATTATGTATGGATTGAGAATATTGAATAGATAAATTAATTGAAGAATTATTTGGGGTTATTTAATATGTTGATATAAAACTATTATTTAATTAATTAATTGTGATTATTGAAGTTTTTATGTTCGCATAATTAGTTGATTAATTAATTATGGAGTTATTGAATTGAGTGAGTTGGAGTAATTAATTAAAGAATTAATTATGGGGATATTGAATTGAGTGTGTTAATAATGTGTATTTTAATTATTATGGATTTGAATAATTAATTGATGAATTAACTAATAGAAGTCATGATATTACATAATTTTTGAATTAAATAACTGGATTAATTAATTAATGAATTAATTAATGTGAGTAGTGTCGTTATTTCATTGTGAAATTAAATAATGGGATTGATGGGATTAATTCATTGATTAATTAATTACTTTATGTAATTTTATTATTTAGTTATTAAATAAAATAAGGCGATTAATTTAATGATGAACTAATTAATGTGAGTAATGTGATTATTTTATTTCCATCTTTAAAAATGGGATTTATCTATTCAATTAATCGATGAATTAATTAATGTGAGTAATATGATTATTTAAGTATTGAATTAAATAATGTGATTAATTAAATGGTGACTTAATTAATGTGAATAATTTGATTATTTAATTATTAAATTGAATAATGATATTTAAGAGATTAATTATATAATGAATTAATTAATTTTGAGTAATGTTATTATTTAGTGGAAGAATTAAATAATTTTATTGATGGGATTAATTAATTGATGAATTAATTAATAGAAGCATTGTGACTAGTTTATTTGGAATTAATTAATGTAATTAACATGAACAATTAGTTAGTTAATTAATTGATGGGATTGAATGTGGTTAATTAATTCAAAAATTGATTTATTGAAATGAGTTAGATTAATTAATTGATGAATTAATAAATAGAAATATTGTTTTAATGCAATTTAATGAGTTAGATTAATTAACTGAAGAATTAATTAATTTCATTGACAAGATTAATTAATATGGGAATTAATTATGGGGGTTAATGTGATAATCTAATTATCGGGTGAAAAATGAAATTTATGTGACAAGTAAATTATTGAATTGACTAATAGAATAGAAGTGATTAATTAATTATTGAATTAATTAATGTATGTGATATGGTTAGTTAATTGTCAAATTAACTAATTTTATCGATGTGATTAGTTATTTATTGAATTGACTTGTGGAATGGAAGTGATTGACTAATTGAAAACTTAAATAATGTATATGATGTGATTAATTAATTGTTGAGTTGATTAATAATTATTGACTCGATTAGTTAATTGATGAATTAATTGGAGGAATTGAATTGATCAAATAATTATTAAACTAATTAATGTATTTGGTGTGATTAAATAATTGCTAAATTAAATAATCTTATTGATTTGATTAGTTAATTGTTTAAGTCACTAATAGAATAGAGTTTATTAATTAATTTTTTTAATTAATAAATTTGTTTGATGTGAAAAATTAATTGTTGAATTAATTAATGTTATTTATGTGATTAGATAATTAATTAATTAACTAGATTAATGGAAGTTATTAATGAATTATTGACTTTATTTATTTATTTAGTATGATTAATTAATTTTTTATATGATTAGTTAATTGTTGAATTAATTAAATGAATTTAAGTTATTTATTAACTATTTAATTAATTAATATATTTGATGTTCTTAATAAATTGCCATATTAATTAATATTACTAAAGTGATTAATTAATTGTTGAATTAACTAGAGGAAATTATGTGATTGATTAATTAGTTAATTAATTTATGTATTTGATATGATTTATTAGTTGTTGAATTAACTAATATTATTTATTTGATTAGTTTATTGTTGAATTAACTAGATAAATTGATTTGATTATTTAATTTTTGAATTAATTAATGTTGTCAGTGTGATTTGTTAATTGTTTAATTAACTAGTGGAAATTTTATGATTAATTTTTTTTAAAATAGTAATGTAAATTGCGGGGAAAATTTATTGTTGAACTAATCATGTGTTGATGAATGGTAACATGGTTATTCAATTGTGTTGTTATGAATGGAAAAATGGTCATTTATTTGTGAAATAAATAATGGTAACATTTTCATTATATTATGTGTTAAGAATGGTAACATAGTCATTCTATTGTGTGTTAAGAATGAGAACATGGTCATTCTAATGTGTAATTTATGAATGGTACCATGACAATTCAAGTAAGAATTAAATAATGGTAACATGGTCATTCTATAGTATTATGTAAGAATGGTAACATTGGAATTAAAATATTAATTAAAGAATGGTATCAATGGATTTCCGAGATATATCCTCACTTATGAATACACAATGGTCCATAATGAGCCGAAGTAGGTATTGAAATATAATATTACTAGGGATTAGTTTGGGCTATGAAATGAGATGAATCTGGTATTGATATATGATATCACCTCAGAAAAAATTCAGGCTCTATTATAAGCCGAATATGTTATTATGGTACGAGTTTATATAGGAACCCAAGGGTTTGGGTTGTTAATTAATGATTTATTGATAATGTGATAATTATTTACTTATAGATTTTAATTATTTGTTTATACAAATTCATACACTTGTTATTGACTGGATATTATTTTATATGTTTTTGGTTGTGGCCTACTGAGTTTTCTCACACCCAACTCGAGCTGCCTAATTAGTACCCAAGAAGACTTTGTGTTTTCTAGATAGGTTTGTGAAAAATGTATTTTGTTATATGGATGAATTGTTATGGATCAAGGATGAGGGAATCATACATGGTTTGGATCCCTCTTAGAATTTTTCAGTGTCATTACTTTTGGGTCTATAGTTTGAAAATTCGAACATAATTAGCATTGAATATATTCTCTTCAGTTTTGACTCTATATTTCCATTTTAGGACTTCTTGTGATGCAGGTTCATTTAGTTTGTGGTCCTATTATTGTTTTTTTTCATTTATTTCTATATTTGAATTACACTTATTTTTTTAAAGGATGGTGACATCCCCCCATGATAGATAATAGACCCTCACTGCTAGTCAACAACCTCTAGCATATGGGGAGGCATGCTTTAGGTAATGTGACTGATCATCTTTGGGAACCAGTGTGTTGCACCCAGTCTGGGACATTACAGGAACACAAATATCTGTCCTATAAAAACCATAGCAAAATAGGGGACATAAATATTAGGTAACTTTTCATCCTTCTCAATTCATCCTAGAAGAACTAGGATATATAGATATTTGAATTAAAACATCTGGTGGGATAACATCAATAGGGATATCCTAGAATTTACATCTATATACTTAGTATGACTACAGGTCAAATATAAGGGATGCAATTCTAAAGGTATGATGTAGCAATTTTTCGTATAGTTTTCAAAATGGGAAAACCATATATATCATTATAGGACTCCCTATGATGTATATAACAAAAACGCCGTCTATGTGGTAGTCTATCACCTTAAAACGTGTATGAAATTCTATTCTATTAAAGAATATATCTTTATCTACAAACTCACTATGTTAATCATAAGTAAAGAGGTAATAATTCATGTTGTACCACTCTATATTGTATTTAATTGTGATCTATGGTTTAACTCAATGTTAAGTAGATTCCATTAGCAATAACTAGAAACTGAGTTGAGAGTTAGTACTACTTATCACCAATTGATGGATGGACTGTTTGGAATAACTATCAAACTCTAAATGATATGATGATATCCTATTCAATGAATTTCTTGGGATGTTACGATTATTACCATACCCCATTTGTGGTTTCCATATAACAACAGTTTCCATTGTATCATTCAAATGATGCTTTATAAGGCACTGTATAGGACGGGTTTCTTAACTCCAATATGCTGGGATGAAGTTGAAGAGTTTAATATTATGGGACCAATTCTTATCCAATATTTGATATATAATTTTTTAACCATTGAATTTCATAGTAAATCCACAAAAAGTTGACAAAATAGTTATACCAAAAATATTTGATAAGACATGGAGTTTGAGGTCAGAGAAAAGGTTTTCATTTAAATATTACCATGGAATTAACTAATGAGATTTTGGAATAGGGCAAATATTATTCCAACATATATCATCCCTTTTGATATCCATGATCACATTGAATTTGTGGCCTATTGACTAGTAATATCATCTAACTTATCTTAAGAACATGATGTATTCCACATATATGTCTTCACGATGTACATACTAGAGCCCTCACATAAAAAATATATAGGTGATACCCATGGAGAATGATCTTTCATATGAGGATAGATAGGTGATGATCTTATATTTTATAGAGAATGTTCTATGAAACAAAGAAATTCATATTGGCAAATTACTATAGAATAACGATAAGTTCAAGGAAGAAATATGGGAACTGGTAGAGGTGGTGAAATAGATATACCCTTATCTATTTTACTATATGAAATAAAACATTTAGGGGTAAAATTTATAAAGGGTGGAGAATTTAATGACCCAAACTTTTATAATTGAAATTCCATTTTGAGTTACAAAATCTGTTTTTACGTATGTAGTTATGGAAAACATGCATTGGTTTGGTGGTTTTAAAATATTATAAAATATAGACTGTAAGATATAAAAGGATATTGAAACAAATAATCATTGATAATATATATGTTTTATAGTGACATTTTATAATAGTATATATTAAGGTTCTCGATAAAGTTTAGTTGACATTGTTTAAGGAAGTGATGATCTCAACCATTAGGATCGTTCCCTATGAATACCATTTATCAAAACTTCCAAGGGAGATGGAATCACTAGGATTTTTCTTTGGAGGACCCCAAGTAAAGATAAAATTTCTAAACCTTATTAAAAACAATTTATTGTATATATTTAATCTTCATGTGATCACTTCCCACGCCATGTTCGTCAAACAACCCAAATAAAGCACTGCCATCGCACACCTTACCCTTAAAGAAAAGCGTAGAATAATAAAGGGTTATGAATCTATACTATAGTAATATGAGTTATTGTAGTTTACTTTTAATGTTTTAATGATTATATTTATATCTTTTATTATTAATTTATAAATTAATATATAATTAGTTTGATAAAAATTAGATTTTTGTATGCGAAAATCAAAATTGTATTTTTGGGAAATATAAAGTTTCAATTAGAACATTCTTTTTAATAAATTCAATAGTTTTTGAAATACATATTTATTTCATAAAATATTATTATTAAATAATATATATATATATATATTAATGATAATATATTTTAATGAAGGTCAATTAATTTTTTATACGGAGTATAAATATGGTAGTATCATAAAAATATGTCTCTTCCAGTAAATAAGGGATTTTATTTGAAATAGTAAATTCAATGATTTAGATAATTGTTTATATAACATAAAAATCATTCTTAAAAACAATATTTTAAAATTACCAGTGTTTTTTTACACAATTTTCTAATAAAGATGAATACATTGGTAAAAATAAATAAGCTATAAATATACAATGTTTATTAAGACATCATAGTATCCCAAAAGAGAATTAATAAATACTATAATGGGAATAAATAACTAAAAATATATTTCCAATTTTAAATAATTTTTTCATGAATTTATTTGAATAATATTATAAACTATTAAAGTATCCTCCAACCACTATGTTATATCTTAATGTTTTAATATCAATTCTTTATGAACTTGACTCACTTCAACATCAATAATGGTATTATATTATTATGATTTGTTATTATCCTTATAAAATATTAAAAACCTCTTCTCTTTTGAAACAAAAACATCTTAAAAAATAATTTAAGTTGTGTGGATTTGATTATTTAATTACATAAGGTCCAAAAACCTATGTTTTAATATTAATAAACAAAACCCCTCTCTTTCTCTATAACTACTCAAAAAAATACCACTCCTATTCACAAAACCCATTTGATAAAACTTATTATCCTCACTATACCTCACTAAATCCCTCCCATGGTGTTCTAAAGATCATAATAAGTTTCTTAAAAGCATTTAGAAAGCTCCCTAAAAAGGCAATGAATTCAATTCCTCCACCTCTTTATTCAAGTAATTTATTTGTATTATGCCTTTTGATTTCAATTGTTTCATGATGGAATATGTTCATACAGATACCTTCACAATCCATATAATTCTAATGTAACGAGAGACCACCTTTACAAAAAAATTAAACCATGCTATGAACCTTTATATACACCCATTATGAAACTTAAATTCTACCATGATTTTCTAGGACAAATATTTCTATTGTGTATAAAAATCACCATTTCAACTCAAGGACATTAAATTAGATGTAATTAGGCATCATTAATTGGATAATCTCGTGTCAGTATCCCAAACTACATAATAATGGGATTAAAATTGATGAAATATATTCTTATGTTTTATTATTTATATCTACATGATATGAATGGGAGAGGTGGGCCCCGAATTATATACCCTTCCAATACATTGTGAAATATTTTTATCGCATGTGATTCCATGCATAGAGAATGAGGTTTTATAATAAGAACTTTATCTTTAAATTCTTCGATGTTATCCATAACTTATGCTTATGATGTCATGTTTTGTGTTGTTTCATAATTCATATGTTTCATTGACGCTATTAATTTATATCATACCTTGATTTTTCATGTTTATGATTCTAACAGTTTTATGTCCCATTGATATTAATATTGTCAAAAATATTTATTCAATCATAATATTCCTTGATTATTATTTTAATATGATTTATATCTCTCTAATTTCTTATGTTTTTTCCTAGGTAATACCCTATAGAATTAGAGTATCCAATAATTTTAAATTCATGTAATAAGGTTTTATATATTTTCCATGTATCCTTTTTTCATGTTACTGTGATATATATCTAATTTCTTAAAGACACTAGGACAATGATCTTTTGGGAGTGAATTTTTTGTATCTTTGTAATGAAATAAGGAATATAAAAGATATTTTTTTTTCATAATCCCCATTTTTCAAAAATATAATAGGAATATATTTATGTCCAACACCACTTAATATTTTTGGGATGGGCTATTTTTTCAAGAAATTCAAAGGAGGCATAATTAGATAATGTGTGTGAAAAATATAAACTGAAAAGTCTATTAGAATTTGATAATTCATTATCAACTTAATCACACCACAAAACTAATCAAACAATAGTCTTGATCCTAGAATGTTGAATCATTTTTCTTGTACATCACCAATATGTTAATAACATTGAGAAACACTTCAATCACTCCCAAATAATGGAAAATATTTCAATAAGTAATGAGCTATCCCGACACTAAATTCTAGAAATCTATGCATTAAATTTCTATAGAATTTATTACATGTTATTCTACAATAACTCATTTAGCAATACATGTCATCTAGAATGTGTGGATTATAACTTAAAATGGGTTGAAGTTGAAGCCACATAAAATAATATGGCTACTGTGGTCATAAAATTCTTAAAAGGGAATATCTTTTCTCATATTGAAATTCATTACTATCTCATAACTAATTAAATTTTAAATAGTATAAATCAATTACTAAAGGTAATTCATGAGAAATAAAGTGTTAGATATAACACCAAAACCCCTAAACATACAAAAATTGGAGGAAAAGTAGAGAAAAACAATCATGAAATAAAAAAATCTATTGAAAATGGTTATCTTATTTAAGAAGGATTAGATAAAGTATATATATAATGAATTATGGGAATATAGAATACCACATAAGACACCAATTGGTATAATTCCATTCAGGTTCATTTATTAGAACTCATTCTGTGTAAAAGTACATATTGAAAACCAATCTTCTTATTTTGATGGATGAAGATGGATGAAGAGACAAAAAAATAAGAAGAGAATGTTGTAGTTTGATTATTTATGGAAAATAGAAGTGGTTATTATTAAAATGAGAAGTTAAAAATAGAAAATAACAAGAATTTTTATGATTTATTCATCTCATGGTAATCATGTTCCCTTGTATATTGTGTATTTTAATTTAACTCATGGTTGGAACTTTTTCTATAGTAGTAAATGTAATTGTTGTTTTGAATCTTTCATCATGGTCATGGTAATTTCCCATAGAACTATTGAGATTAAAGGGAGAAATATTCCCTCATTCATGGTAAATCAAAATATATTAATGAGATAAATTGATACTTTTCAAGAATATTGTGTTCTATATATGAAGTTAGATTAAATTCTAAAGAAATGACTCCCACAAGATGTAAAATTAAGTGATGTCTATGATGTATCCCAAATTCATTTTCAGGATACATTTTTTCATTATATTTGAATAGGTAAATATTTATTTATAGATTTATCTATATATGTAAAAATAGCCTACTAAAAAGTTAGACCCTCAAATTCCAACACATAAAATTAGAATCATAATTTAGAGATTCTAGGTTAGATAAAAATGTAGCAATATGGTAGCCACATGATTCATATCAGAGAAGTTAAATTCACAATGTGTCTATTTTTCTCATTTTTTGGTAGAGGGAAGATAGAAGAATATTTTGACAGTATATATTCATAGTTAAATCATTGTTCCCTGACTCAAGGTATTGTGGAAAAAATTTAAATGTGAAATATTTTTTCATTGAATGGGAAAAACAATTCACCTTATGACACCCACTACGGAAAAATTAGTTATATAATGCAATGAAGAATTGAGATGAACACATTTCAAAGGAAATATCCCCTAGAACAACATTTAGTATAGAAAAAACCTATAAAATCCATTGTATTTATAATTAATTTTTCATGGCGTAAAAGATTGAAATCATTACATGATACATATTTGGTATATAAAATTTTTGGTGCTAACACTAAGATGAACTAAAATTATTCATCACCCTCTCAAATAGAGCTTATGTAACTAGTCATATTATTTTTTCATTTAGGTCAAATGATCATTAATCGTAAAATGAAACACATATAAATCTTCTCTATCGAGAGTTTTCAACTTACTCCCAAATTTCATCATCCCAAATGTTCCTTATTCCCAATTTCTTCTTCTCCCATACAATTCTCTTTAACCCCACACCAAACTATTTCACCTCTCCCTATAACACTTTCCATTCCCTTAAAAAACCATCCACCATATTCTATTTACACCACTCCTTTTACATGGTTCAAATAAATTCTATAACACTAAAACGCCAATAAAAATATAAACCCACAAAATAGCTATCCAATATCTCAAGAAAACTATAAAAATTCCATCAAAGCAAGAAACCCTCACCCTCTCCTAAAACATCAGCCAAATCCCTTCATCTTTCTCTTCCACATCACATTCTTCCCATGTAAATGATTATCCCATAGTAGTATTTCTATCTTAGTATATAATTCATGAAGAAAAATCTTCGTGACTGATTGGACATGCTATAAATGAAGGCCACCTACATAAATAAAATAGTGCAATTTGAGATTAATTAGTATATCAATATCAAGGAATATTTTATGATTCTCACAAGGT
Organism: Viscum album; assembly: GCA_963277665.1. Taxonomy (NCBI): domain Eukaryota; kingdom Viridiplantae; phylum Streptophyta; class Magnoliopsida; order Santalales; family Viscaceae; genus Viscum; species Viscum album. The sequence goes on along the minus strand of OY728143.1, from coordinate 662,646,534 downwards.
GATACACCTAGAGCACATTATAAATGTTATGTAGGAGTAATATCAAGATATTTCTTAAAAAATATTAAATTAGTGTTTTTATTGGTGAAGGTTAACTTTAGTGGACCACCTAGAAAATTTATTTTGAAATAGTACTATTCTAAACAACCTACTTTATAAAAAACACCGATCATTAAGTGAAATTTTATATACAATTTTACTTAAATTTATCATGATATCTCAGATGATATAATGGAAGGAATGAATAGAAATAAAAATAATATAAAAAACACATATAAATTTTTTGAAGGTTCTAGACCCAGCAGAAGCTCATGGGTGGATGTGCCCACTTGGCTTTTTGTAATTAGCAATGATCAATCCAGAATCAATACAATAATAAATGTTATACTCTACGGATTGAATCACAGAAATAGAAAAAGAAGAACAATAGTCCAGGAACCACAAACTAGGATCGTGAAAGGTTGATTATAATTAATTTAATTAAATTACAAGAAGTTCCTTTTACGAAGTTCTTTATTCGTTGATATTTATAATCATGTTCCATTGTAATTCATCCTTGCGTCATATAATCCAAGTGTAAACTTCCTCTAGCGGTGATCCACACATGCACCACATATCTCTGGACGCCACCAAATGATTCATCGGGTGTTAGAATTGAGAAACCTTTACTTGTGTTGTCCACCTGAGATCGTTTTGATCTGATAGAGGAGGATCTCTCTCGATCTTGAGAGTGTTCTTGGAGGAAGGATTTCTTTTGGTCTAAAGAGAATTATCTATAATTGTTGTGCGCAATGATTATGGAAAAGTGTTGGGTATGTGAGGATATTTATAATCGGTTTTGAGGTTATAGAGTTATGACAATAAATAAATCCATTACATGTATTATTTATTTAATTAACTCTTATTTAAAACCCCCATGTAGAATCATTAATTCCATGACATGTGCCCATTCTGATTATAATAAATACCATTTAATAAAATAATATTATTCCCTAAAAATCTCACCAGGAAAAACTACACATCGTGTAATCATAAATACATGGCGTGTACTTGTTTTCCAAAAGGAAAACTCCCTTTCGTGTAATCATTAATACATGATGTGTACTTTTTTTTAATTCCATTTCAAAATTGAAAACTATATAGCGTGTAATCATTTATACACGGCGTGTACTTGTTTTCATTTTATTCTCCCTCCATCATTAAAATGATTTAGGCTTCCTTAAATTATTATTAAACAATGTATGGGAATAATCTTTATTCTAATTGAGATACTTGGATACACTCTATGTTTGACCCTCTAGGTCTCTTTCTCATTGGCATTAGGCGAGCTTGCCTAAAGTCCAGTATTACTGTCTAGCAACAGGTCACGGTAACCAAGAGAAAGAAGTTAACTCTACATTTACGTGTCACCTCATATGGTTTCTTACCATTTAATTTAATCCCTTTGTCTCAATATCTCATCAAGAAGGTTTCACGGTAGTGTCATAAACCTATATGCTTGATCTGTCATTCTTTGACTTCCAGAAATAAATGCGTTGTTACACCATGTCCATAGAATTTGGGCGACAGTTCTATTTCAATAAAAGGGCCCAAGATTTCTACTTCCATAAATATGGAAGGGAAAAATCCTTCCTCGACTTATCCATTAACAATACGTCATTCATGACGCACCCAACATACCCAACTTCCTGCCAACTATCTTTGTGACGGTTTTCACCAGAAAATTTAAGTGCACGAGCCCTGATATGATTTAATGACAATCCTCTAATCTATGGGCCATTACACAGGCTTGTAGATAGCAATGTACGATGACACCATGACATGTGGAATTACTACTGGCATGTCTATTCTCATAATCTCCCATCTTGGAGATTACCAAGTGCGAACTCTATGAGAGAGAGTCTCATCTTCTTACGAATACTCGCACATGGAAGTATGTATACTATGTGTCCTATCATAGTATTCCATACAACCGTATAACTTTATTTAATTATATTTTTATAGCATTTCAAGGTTCTCATCCTAGTGGGAATCTGTCGTGACCTTATTAATGCAAAAAATATTCTAGGACACTAGTATATTATAGTCATGCATAACAATGAAAAATATATAAAAAGTGTACATTCATGTAATCAAGGTACAAATAGTTGGTTCTCAGGAAACCAACTCTAAAAAACTCCCACATGGACTACGGCCAACTACCTACATCTTTTAGTCTGCTAGACCACACATGATGATAATGTTTCTGCTAAGTCAAGACTCTATTCAAGGGGTCTGCCACATTGTATTCTGTAGAAATACTCCTAACTGCAACTTCTTCTCTCTGAGAAAAATACCTCAAGAGATGATACTCCCAAAGCATGTTCATTGTCCGTTAAGGTGGCCTTGGATCTTTTGCAAGTTCCATCGTTGCAGAATTATCACAACATAGTGTGATAGGATCTTTACTGCTAGGTACTACATCCAACCCTTGGATGACGCATCACATCCATAGTGCTTCTTTAGCTGCCTTATAAGCTGTGATATACTCAGACTCTAATGTATAATCTGGGACCACACCTTTCTTTGAGCTCTTCTAGCTCACTGCACCTCCATTAAAATTTAAGATGTACCCAGTCTCCAACTTCATGTCATCTGGAAAATAGAATATACATGTCCTCTGAGGTCTAGTTTCTCAACTCCTCCATAAACCAGGAACATATCCTTAGTACACCTTTGATACATAAGGGTAGTCTTGACTACCATCCAATGACAGTCTCTTGGATCAGCTTGATATCTTTCGACCGCACTTATTGCATAAGAAACATCTAGCCTTGTACATAGTATAACAAACATGACTGACCCAATCACGGACGCATAAGGGATCCTTACCTTTTCGTTTATTTCCACATGTGTCTGAGGACACATTTTCTTGGAAATATGAATGCCATGTGACACTGGAAATAATCCCCTCTAAGACTGTTCCATACTAAATCTCTTCAGTATCTTATCAATGTATGTACTTTGACTCAGGCCCAACATTCTCTTGGATCTATCACAATGGATCTTGATCCCAAGAATATATGCTGCCACACCCAATTCTTTCATAGAGAATTATTTATCCAACCATGACTTAACTAACTATAAGATAGGTACATCGTTACTAATTAGTAATATGTCATCAACATTTACTATTAGGAAAATGACTGCACTTCAACTAAACCATTTGTAGACACAATGCTCATATTCATTCTTAACAAAGCCAAATTCTGTTATGGCTTCATCAAAATTAATGTTCTATGACCTTGATGATTTATTTAATCCATTAATGGATTTTTAAAACTTACATACCTTGTTGGTATCCTATTGAGTCACAAACCCTTTATTCCATGTCATGTAGAAATATTCCCGGTGGTTCCCGTTAAAGAATTCTATTTTTGAATCCATTTTCCAAATTTCTTAGTCATGGTAAGTGGAAATGGCCAATAGGATTCTGATGGATTTCCACATCGCAACTGGTAAAAATGTTTTATCATAGTAAATTCCTAGACAATGTCTAAAACCTTTTGCAACCATTCATGCCTTATAGGTGCTTACTTGTCTGTCCATTTCCAGTTTCTTCTCAAATACCCATTTATTACCAATAGGCTTTATATCAATCAGAGTATCTAACAAAATCCAGACTTGGTTTTGGTACCTGAAATCCATTTCATAATTCATGGATTTTTGCCACTTGGAATCATTTGCGCCTTTAACTGCTTCCGTGTTGGTAAGAGGATCATCATTGTCAAACAATAATGAGTCAATATCCTCGGTGAAAAGAAAACCATATCGTTCTGGTTATCTCACCTCTCTCGTACTCTTATGCAGTTCTTGTGTCTCTAGAATAGATTTTTCTTCCACGGGGCTTTGTGGAGTCTGCTCTTGTAACAAATCATGTGTATCTTGAGCCTTGAATTCATCAAAGTCTATCTCTCTCCCACTATCTATTTTGGAGATTTTCTCCCTCTCAAAGAATATGGCATGTATTGCCACTGTAACCTTTTTATCTGGGGGTTTTTATTGGTAATATCCCCTTGTTTCCTTGGGATATCCTATAAAGATACACTTTGTGCCTCAGGGAGCAAGTTTGTTACCTGAAGAGGCCTTAAAAAATTATTCTCTACCCCACACATGTAAATTTGATAAAATGGATTTCTGTCCACTCCATAACTCATAGGTAATACCATCTATCAATTTAGTTGGTACTTGGTTTTGTATATGTGATTCTGTTTGTAATGATTATCCCCATAAGGATAATGGAAGTCTCGCATGACTCATCATTGATCTCACCATGTCCAACAGGGTGTGGTTCTTCCTTTCTCTTACACAATTACACTGAGGCGTGTATAGAGGAGTGAGTTGAGATAGAATCCCAACCTCCCATAAGAAATTAATGAAGTCTTGAAAAAGATATTAGCATCCTCTGTTAGAGCGTAGATTTTTAATCTTCTTACCAATCTGGTTCTCAACATCATTCTTGTATTATTTGAACCGGTAAAAAGAATATTACTTATACCTCATTAAGTAAATATATCTTTATCTACTAAAATCATCAGTAAAATTTATGAATTACAAGAACTCACCCCTTGCTTCAACTGGAAATGGTCCACACACATCTGTGTGAACTCATTCATGAAGATCTTTAGCCCTTTCACCTTTTACACTAAATTAGGCTTTGGTTATTTTTCCTTGTAGACACGCACGATATACACTAAGTGGTTTTAGTTCGAAATAATCTAAATACCCATCTTGTTGTAATTTTTTCAAACGCTTCTCGTTGAAATGACCTAGCTGGTGATGCCAAAGTTGGGTGTGGTATGAATCATGTGAATTATGTTTTTCATCAATTTCCATTATGTGGTTTGTGTAGTCTGACACATAAATGTTGTTATATAAATTTTCCCTACCAAAATAAATGTTATCATTATAAAAGTAGAAACATTCATTTCCAAATTTTTAGATGAATCCATCAATATTTAATCTAGATATTGAAATAATGTTATTAGTAATAGAGGGTAAATAATAACATCTTTTTAATACCAAGACCATCCTAGTAGGAAATGTGAGGTGGTAGTCTCAGATTGCTACAGTAGCATGTCTGGCTTTGTTGGCTACTCGCAGATCCCCCTCACCTCGGTCATTCTTTCTGAATCTACTTTGTTCCAGTATTTAGATACAGATGTGAGCACCACAAGTAGTATCTAATACCCAATTAGTAGAAATAGATAGATTGCATTCGATAACAAACACACTTGAAGATTCCCCTTGCTTCCTTGGATGGGTGCAGTTTTTCTTCCAGTGGCCCATCTTGCCACATGTGAAACAAACATCCTCATGTTCTCTTTCCTCCGCTTTGATCTTCCTTTTCATGGAAGGCCTTGAAAAAGTTTTGGGATTAAATCTCTTATCCTTCCCTTTCCCTTTATTCACCATAAGTAAAAAACGATTTTCATGCTTCATATCATTGTCCACATGGAGAATGGGGATAATAAGATCATATAGAGACATCTCAATGTTGTTCATGATGAAATTTACAACAAAGTTAGAGAAGCTCTAGGGGAGTGATGAAAGAATGAGATCGGTACCCAATTCTTCGAGGAGTTTAAACCCTATAACCTCCAAGTACTCAACGTATCCAATGATCTTGAATACATGAGGCCCAATTGGGGCACCCTCTCCAAGTTTTCTCGGAAATAGAGCCTTGGAGATCTCAAACATTTCCATGTCTTTCTCTCTTCTAGTATAGACCACGGAGGTTCTCGATCATGCTATAGGAATCATTGTCTTCATGAGACTTCATGATATCACTAGAAATTGATGATAGCATCAAACATTATATGTCGAGTGCATCACTCAAATGTTGATCATAGACCATGAAATCTTTACCACTCACCCCTTGGGCAGGAGAATCAGTAAGTGAGGACTCCAGTACATAAAACTTTCATTCATGGCCTAGGATAACCCGAAGGCGCCTAAACCATTCCTGAAAGTTACTACCGGTGAGGATATTTTCATTATCCATAATTGATCACAGAGAAAATTTGGTTGAAGAGTTTGTCATATTGATTCAACAAATGAAAATATAAGATTTATTATTACTTTCTTGATTACATTTTATGTGAGACAACAAAATTTTATTACGTGTCCCAACATTTTATCAAGTCCCAATGGCCCTCACCATTGAACGTGGAATGTCTATTTGCCATGAAATTATAGTGTAAAGGAGCTATATTCCCCTTCGCATAACCCGAACAAGGGTTGGTCAAGCTATTTGATGGTATTTAGGTAGGCAGGTTTTTGCCAACTCTGAGCTTACAGTTCCTTCATCTCTTGAGTGGACTCCCTCATCCTGAAATCCTAACTTGGATTTCCTCAACACTTGCCTCCAATATTACATCAAGTATAGCAAGGGATACTCCTCTTGATGTAATATGGTTAAGTCAACCCGAAACCTTTCATAAGGGCTTCCTTTATAAAATTATGTTTCCCAACAAGGGTTGGTCAAACACATAGTTTTATTGAATCATTCCCTTAATCCAGTAACGAAAGGATTGGTCTGACTTCATATGTAATTTGAGGTCTTTTAATCTTTTATGCGTAGTTTTACATTATCACATTCTTCTGAACATTAAATGATGCTTTCTTAAGTGATTAACCGTGTTCTGATAATTTTTACACACAGTCCAGTTTTATTTTATTCCATATTTGCATGCTTGTTTATTTCACTAACTATGTGATCTCGACAACACATACATAATAAATAAACAATGAAATCAAACAAAAATAAATTAAGATTGCATGATCATGATCTTAAATTTTTTAGCTTATCTAGCGTTCTTTATAAGATAACCCTAACCTAGGGAAAAACACCTTGAACTCAATGGTTCGTGTTTTGCAGCTCCCACTTGTCCCCATTTGTATCTTCTTGGAAGGGTTTCACCTCAGCTTCGGATTTTGAACCTTATCCTCTAGCTTGGGAGATCTTTCATTACATGGGGTTTACATTGAATAAACCATGGGCATGCAAGCCCTATATTTTACTGGAAGAAGGCCCGCAGGTCAACGAATTTAAATTAAATAAATTTAAATGGAACCATACACACACAAAGGGACTTTGGTCTAGCTCTTGATCATCCAAAACATGCGACGAAATTTATTCATATTTAGTATTCAAATTCGTTTCATAGTTCTTTTATTTAAGATAAGTCGGGGTTTAATTCAATTAATTATGATATTATAACTATTCAATTATTTATCTTAAATTCCTTTCTGAATTTCATTGGATTCTTCTCGTCAATATTCCTTATACGGGTCTTTGTACTTTGGAGGAAACCTGGTGAAATTCCAATTTTGGAAAATACACGGCATTTAGGCTATATAAAATGGCGTGTATTTGATTTCACCCTTTATCTAAAGTACACACTGGGGGATTTGGTATGTTTTCTGTACTTTGGAAATCATGGAGTACATGGTGTTTAGATTCATCTAACACGGCATGTAATTCCTTGTTATGCAGTTACTGGCCTGGTAATCTCATGTATGTGGTACATGGATTCTCCTTGTACATGATTTCACCTAGGTCGGATTGGACTACTTGGTGTGTTGATTCAACATACATGTCGTGTATTTTGGTTTCCATGTGCTACTCATTTATGGTCAACACGGTATAATAAAAACTTAGGCATGCTCAATTCACACATCATGGTTTGCCAGACCAGTACTGGTTCATTGAACCTAAGTACACGACATGTAGTTTTCACTACATGTCGTGTGTTCCTGTGGTGTATAGATAGAAAGAGCGGCACATTTGGATGAGTTCATCATTTTTATTTTAATAAAAAAAATTACTAGGTCATTCTATGATGTGAATCGAGAAACGAAAGAGGGAGAACAGATCTCGTTCATTCAGTTTTATAGAACGATTTTTCTTGAATTGAGTCAAATATAAATTCATAAATTATCAACGAAAATTAAATAACTATAATCAATGTTGCAACCTTTTATTTGGAATATTTTTTGCTTCAAATAAAAAAAGCCTTATCATCAACAATTGTGGAATCAAAGATGGTTTTATCCCGTTCACTTATCTTGGAGTATCTATCTTTTAGAGAAGACCCAAATCAATCTTCCTTAATGGAATTATGGATCAAATCATCAATCAAATCTCTTCCTGGATGGGTACATCCCTCTCCAAGGCTGGAAGAATCTCTTTGGTTAATTCAACTATTGTCTCTAAAATGGTTTACTCTTTGATGATTTATAAATGGTCAGGAGGTGTCATGAAAAATTGGAACACTTACATAAAACATTTCATTTGGAAAGGATGTATTCTTGAAAGAAAACTTTTCACCATCCCTTGTTCCACCTTTGTAAGCCTATTGATAAGGGAGGTATTAGAATCAAAATTCTCAAATTTGTTAATGAAGCACTCCAGGTTTGGTTCACCTGGTGGTTAATCAATTACAACTCTGTTGTGATTGAATTTTCAAAGAAAATATTTCTCTCTAAGATTAAAAAAGGAAATCTTATTCATATTACCTCCTCAATTTGTCCCTCCATTATACAAACCTTCCCCAACATCCTGGACACCTCTAGATGGATGGTTAATACAGATTCTAATATAAATTTTTGGATGGATAACTGGACTGGTACTCCTCTTATCTCTTGGTTATCTCCTGAATCCTCTCCAGAGAATATCCACTCCACTATAGGGGAAGTTCTTCATTCCAACATAAATGAACTCCCTGACAACATTGTTCATATTATTAAAAATTATCCCTTTTCTAAAACCAATGATTTCTTCATCTGGGAACCATCTCATAATGGCATTCTTGACTCTAAAAAATTTTGTCGCCATAATTTTTAAAGACTGGAGTCCAACTTTGATAGGTTGAATTACTTTAACAAACCAGGGACTAAACAAACAAAACTCACTCTTATTTGGCGCATTGCTCATAACATAATTCCCAATGAGTTCTATATTCAATCTTTTGGTTTTTAACTGTGCTCCAAATTTAATTTATGAAATCAACATAGGGGAGACGCTAGTCATCTTTTTCTGTCCATTGCTACTTCCTCTACTTTGTGGAACTACATTTTTGACATTTTTTATTGTAGATGGATGATTAGTGATTCTATTGAATTTCATCTAAAGAGATGTGGGGATCATCATGCCTTGCAGCAAATTAAAAACATTTTTATCTCTACCATCATAGAACATCTTCATGTTATATGGTATGAAATGAATAATATTCTACCATCATAGAACTCGGTTGCTGACTTTGAGATTCTTTGAAAACTTTGGATTGATTGAATTTATAGTCCACCTAAGCTCACTCTTGATGTATTCTTGAAAACCCTAATGCCAAGACGGATTAATGTTAATGTTGACGGTGCCTCAAAGGGTAATCCTGGTCCGGCGGGATGTGGTGGTGTTTTTAGAGATTATCATGGGAAGTGTCATGGTTTCTTTTTTAGTATTTGTGTCACCACTTCGTCGCTAGAAGTGGAGATGATGGGTGTCATCAATGCTTTCACAGTTTTCCTTCAAAAAGGTTGGATGAACATCTGGATAGAAATCCACTTGACCACCATTGTTCAAACTTTATGTAATGGAGTGAATCTTCTTGCTTGGCCTCTCACCACTCGATGGATGAAGTGTCTAGATTTTATCTTGGGGATCAACTTCATTACGAAACATGTTTTCTGTGTAGCCAATGTGGTTGCAGATGCTCTTTCTAAAATGGTGTCAAACAGGTTCTGACATGGTTGGATACCTTTCCACCTAATCTATTTCAACATTATCAAAAATATTGTAAAAAAACTCCCCTCTTTTCGTCTCTTGTAATCCCCCTTTTATATATTCAATAATTAGTTCTTTGGTCTTTTGACCAAGGCATGATCTTCTTTAAATAAAATCAATGTTGTAACCTCCCAATGATACCAATTAAAGGCTCTGGGCACAGCGGATGCTCGAGTGTGGATGTGCCTACTTGGATTTCTTTCATTAGCAATGATCAATCTGGGATCAATATGATGATAAATTCCAGACTCCACAGATTGAATCAAAAAAATAGACAAAGAATAAGAATAGTCCTAGAACCACAAATGAGGATCATCCCAGGATGATTATAATTAATTTAATTAATTGACAAGAAGTGTATTTTACGACGTTATTTCTTCGTTGATATTTCTAATCATGTTCCGATGTGATTCGTCGTTGCGTCATAGAAGCCAAGTGTAGACATTCTCTAGCGGTGATCCACACATGCACCACGTATCTCTAGACATCACCAAAGGATTCTTCGGGTGCTAGTGTGGAGAAACCTTTTCTTGTGTTGTCTGCTTTTTATAGTCTTGATCTGATGGAGGAGGATCTCCCTCTATCTTGATAGAATTCTTAGAAGAAGGAGTTATTTTGGTCTTGATAAAATTCTCCAGAATTGTTGTGCATGACAATTAAGAAAAAGTGTTGGGGTTGTGAGGATATTTATAATCAGTTTTGAGGTTATAGTGTTATTATAATAAATAAATGCATTATGAATTTTATTTATTTCCTTAAATCTTATTGAAAACCCCCATGTTGAATCATTAATTCCTTGAAATGCGGCCACGCTGATTATAATAAATATCATCTAATAAAACAATATTATTTCCTCAAAATCCCCACTGGAAAAACTACACAGCGTGTAATCAAAAATACAGGGTGTATACTTGTTTTCCAAAAGGAAAACTACACGACGTGTAATCATTAATACATGTCATATAATTATTTTTCATTCCCTTTCAAAATTGAAAACTACATGGCAAGTAATCATTTACACACGGCTTGTACTTTTTTTCATTTTATTCTCCCTCCATCATTAAAATGATTTAGGCTTCCTTGAATGATAATTATACCATATATGGGAATAATCTTTATTCTACCTGAGATACTTGGATACACTTAGTGTGTGACCCTCTATGCCTTTTTCTCATTGGCATTAGGCGGGCTTGCCTAAAGTCAAAGATTACTGTCTAGCAATGGATCAAGGAACCCAAGAGAAAGAAGTTGACGTCGCATTGACGTATCACCTCATACGAATGCTTACTATGTAATTTCATCTTTTTGTCTCAATATCTCATCAATCAGGTTTCATGGCAGTGTCATAAACCTATATGCTTGATATTTCATTAATTGACTTCAAGAAATAAACTCATCGTTACACCATTGCCATGGAATTAGGGCGACAGTTATATTTCAATCAAAGATCCCTAGATATCTAATTCAATAAATATGGAATGGACAAATCCTTCCTCGAAATATCCATTAACAACATGTCATTCATGATGCACCCAACGTACCCTACTTCCCACAAACTATCTTCATGACGGTTTTTGTCAGCAAATCTAAGTGTGCGAGTCATGACATGAGTTAATGATAATCTTCTAGTCTAAGGACCATTACACACGCTCGTAGATATCAATGTTTGATGACACCATGACTTGTGGAATTACTACTGGTGGGTCTATTCTTATAATCTCCCATCTTGAATATTACCAAGTGAGAACTCCATGAGAGAGAGTCTCATCTTCTTACGAGTACTCGCACACGACGGTATATATACTATGTGTCATATAATAGTATGTCATCCAACCATAGAACTTTATTTAAGAATATTGACATAGGATTTCAAGGTTATCATTATAGCAGGGATCTTCCATGACCTTATTAATTCAACAAATATTCCAGGACATTATTATATTATAGTCTTGCAGAACAATAAAAAATATATAATAAGTGTACATTCATGTAATCAAAGTTCAAACAGTTGGTTCTCAGGACACCAACTCCAACATTTTTTTCATAATGAAAATATTTTGATTGCGGCATAATAAATAAGTAATCAATTTTCAATAAAATCATTATATACTTAAGAAAAATGTTTTATTCAAAAAGAAATTTATAATTTTTTGAGAATATATTTTAATTAATTGTGACCTATTAAGAAATTTTATTTTATGAAATAAATACCATTTTTTAATTACTCATTTAATTATTACCTAAGGCGGAGTTTTGGAATTATTCTTAAAAAAGTAAAGTTTCCAATAAATTTTGAAAAATTATGATTTTTTAAAATTTTCTGTTCCATTCAAGTATCTAAAACGTCCCATGTTATTTTTAATTGATGTTAACATTTCCTTTGTTTTTTATTAAAACTAATATATGTAATGTAATTGAAATTTTAATTACACATATTATCTAGTGTAAACCCTTTTATATATTAAAAATGCATTTTTATTGAAACTTGTTTTCTTTTCTTTAGAATATTGTGAGATTATTTTAAATTTAATATATAATACTCATATGGATTGGATTTTATAGAAGGTATTCCATATTTGGAATCAACATGTCCATATTTATCCAATCAGATTTTTTTTGTAATTATGAATACTAACTATAGTAAATATTTTTCACATCGATTATAGTAAATCATCTAATTAAGATTCAATTTTTTTGATGAGGATTATTTGAGTTTAATTTTATCATTTAAAAAAATATTTAATGATACAGAAATGTAGTTACATTTTAAATTGATAATAACCCTTATATTATTTAATGTAAATAATAAATCCAAAATGTCACTCTCTTAGTTTTTATCACTGTAATATTCATTCATTGGGATGAAATGAGTTTATGTTAAATTCTAAATAGTTATTTTAAATATAAATAACTTTTATATTATTTTAATCTATTTTTAGTTTTAAATAATGGTATAATTTCATTAAATTACTATACGACACTACTCTAGTACTTCTAAAAGAAGTAGGAAAAATCCAGAAAATGATTTTAAAAACTGATGTATTAAAATATTATATTTTTAATGCATTAGTGTCTAAAGTTTATTATAAATTCAAGTATGTTAGTAGTCCTAATGATGACTTTAATGGTATCAAATGTAAAATCAATTTATTAAATAATTTAAAATTATAAAAAATATATTCATCCAAATAAATAGAATATTGTCAAGAATATCAACCATTGAGCATTATTGTGTTAGTTTTCCTTTGATAGTAATTATAATTACCTATAAATAGTAAAAACAAATTTCATGAAAATCATAAAATGGATTAAAAAAGGTTAATACTAATTGATAAGGGATAAAACATCCCCTAAATATGTCTCAATTTTATTGGATAAGAGGATGTTGATTAATCATCATCTTAGATTCTAAATATATCAATTGTTTTTCTTTTTTTAAATGTGAAAAATGACTTTTTATTAATTTAATGATTTAGTTATTTCCAATAGCCCCTCTCCCCTCAACTATAAAATAGAACTTTCACTTCTCCTATATTAACAAAGTTAGTACATTATTTTTCATCCACTCCCTTACCTAATAAAATACTTGTTTTATTACCCACATACTATAGATAATTTAATATCCAAATAACCACCCTTTTGATGATTAAGGTGTAATCTAAAGGATGTTTTTAAAATAATTGGTATAACGCTTAATTTAGTACATTTAATTTTATTTCTTCTTCCACCACTAATAAATATATGATATCAATTGTACACATGTAGAAAAAATATTTTTAACGTCAGTTTTATAATGTCGGTTCAAAATAACTAACAATATACTAGTAAGGAATTTATTTTTCAGCATCAGTTTTTGTATAAAGCTTATTTTTAGTGTCTCTCATTCATTTATTCTCTTAAGCAAATAAAATTTTAACTTCTACCCAAATACTTTCAACTGAGTTTTTTATTGTGTTTTCTTTACTGAAATCATATTTTCACAATTTTTTATCATCAATCCTTCATCTATCCATGATACATGTTTATATTTCATATCTGTAACATTTATATGATCGATTGGCATGCAGATCGTATGTTTTTATTTTCATTATTTGTTTATTGTTTTGAAAATGTTATAATTGTTCTTTTGAGTGTTTTTCATTCCAACCTCAAGTGACATCTATCACGTTCGAGTCACACCATGATTAGAGGGTTTTTGTTTTTTTTTTGTTTTTGGTTTTATTTTTAAAACTTTTTAATCATATGTTTTAGTGTTCTTCCTTCCATCAAATTCAGTAAAATATATCTATATTCAAGAATAATCTTGCTGTGTACAAATCTGAAATTTGTATGTCATTTGAAAAAAAATAAGATAATTGTTTTTTCTTTAGTTATAGATTCATTATTTTTTTATTTATAAATTTTATTTATTCTATAATTAGTTTGTATGAATTTCAAATTTAATTATTAAGTTTTGATAAAGATTGTTTAATTATATAAAATATTTATTTACTGTGATTAAAAATTGGTTTTTTTAAGGCTATAACTAAGAGGAATATTGATTTCTATTTTGATAAATCTTGGAATAATGCTTGTGGTGTTGTTTTATAGTCGTTTAAGAAAAATCTAGGTAAGCTTGACATAAGTATCTTTATTATTTACCATGGTCATCAGAATTTTTTACAATTATTTTATATATATATATTAAACAGATTTATTAATTTAATTTTATTTTATTCCTTATAATAATCATTGATTTCTCACCAGATCATAATTTTTTTTAATTAAATTTATTTATGTTTAAAATCTAACTATTCACATATATATATTTATTTATTTATATAAATGTTTCTATGCTTTATATTTATATATATGTTTGTATATATGTGTATATATGTTTATTTAAATTATTTATATTTTTCATTTTTTGATTCTAATCAAATCATCTACTTTTGGATCAGTGACAAATCATGAAAAATAAATACCTATAATAGATTAGTTTTTTATTTTATTCCTAATAATCATTTCTATTTAATGTATGATTAACAATCAATTTTATAGTAAATTTTAATTAAATAAAATTTATCTATTTATATATATATATAAATTTTTATTTGTATTAATATATTCACTAATTATATTATGATCTGAGGTATATAATGGGTTATAATTGGATAAATTTATGAAGAACCAATAATGAATATGAAAAATGAGATGCTGACTTCTTTGAATTTTCCATACATAATCTTGAAAACATAGATTTTATTTTATTTCATTTTTTGAACTACTTGAATAGGAGAAAGTTAAATTCTATAGAATTCAAGGATCATCTCGTTTTCAATGGTTTTAGCCTTAATTATACAATTTGGATTTGGCATGGTGAAATTACTGTAAATTCGACATCTAATGTAGATGAAAATATTCATGATGACTAGAAAAATCATATTAAATAATTAATTCATGATTTAGGTGTAGAAACAATGGAATACAGCAACTATTTAATTATTGTACGGAGATTCTCAAAAACCATTATTCATTGGTTGTAAATATATAGTGTTATTTGCAGTTTTTATATTGGTTATCTTGAAAGAAAAAAATGGTTGGAGTGATAAAAAAATTTCAAATTACTGGAGCTTTTAAAATATCAAATTTTAGATGGAAGTGGGCTTCTAGATTATAATTATGAGGTGAAGAAAATATTTTTCCCATTGGAATTCCTTTAGAAAAAGATACATTATTTCCCTAATGATTTTTTATTGTATAGGAAAGAATATGAGTTTTTATCAAAATGTCCTACATCTCGAACATCACACAATAAAATTAATACAAAAGTTAATTCAAATTAATTATCAGGTACTGACATCTGACCTCATGATAAGTAAAATAATTTATTTTAGCAATCATTTCATATAAGTTTGATAAATTAACAATAAATTATTCTCAGTAACTGAAATCAATGCTCCTGCTAAACATGTTTTGTACCTTCCAATAATTCATTGTTTGAAAATCTATTTTCTAATTCAATTTATTCAAAAATGAAGAGATATAATTTATATAAACGCATATTTGATGGTTAATTATGTCACCCAGATGACTCATCACAATAAAATAGATTTGATAAAAAAATTCTTAATTTTGGAAGTGAATATAGAAATCTTTGAATGGGAGTGTGTACAGATGGAATGGATGCATATCAGAGCTTATGTAGCCAATATATATCATGGCCTTCTTTGTAGGTAGATTATATCTTATCCCCTTATATATGTATTAAGAAAAAATATTTTATGATGATCATGATGATTTATGGACAAAAATATCTAGGAAATGATATTGATGTGTATCTTTCATCATTGATAGGTGATTTGGAACTTCTTAGGGAGGTAGGTGATATTGTTTTAGATTCATTAAAGAAAGAGTATTTTATTTTTATTGATATGATAATGTTCATTATTAATGACTTTCCTGCATATGGATAATAATAAAGATACATTGTTAAGGGACATAAATCATGTCTAATTTGTTATAAAGAGACATCATATTTGTAGGTTCTAGGTGTAGCAAAAGTGCAACATGGGCATGTACCCAACTTTTCAAATTTCCCTAATCGAGGATTAATCTAGGATCAAAATGGAAATGAACATCAATATCCAAATAATTAAATCCAAGATAAAATACAAAGGGTAGACCCTATATCTGAGAAGAGATCGTCGATAAATTTTGTTTATAATTAATTAAATTTAATTACAAAATTACATCCAAGGTGATTCTTTCTTCATTGATGTGTCTGACCACTGGTCTGAGTTGCGGCTTCATTGTGATGTAGAATCTTGGGATAATAATCCTCTAGAAATTATCAAATGATTCTCCTCAATATTCTTACTTCGTTGAAGGATCCTCTGGGTACTAGCGTGGAAGATCCTTGCTCTTTTAATTTTCACCATCGATCTCCTTGAAAATCACTTCCAAATTGTAATCCTTGATCTAGTGGAAGATGATTTATCTCGTTCTTGAGTTCACTCTTATAGAGGGATGAGTTTTCTAGGATTGAGAGATTTTCTCCAAAGATGTTGTGAACACAACGATTTCTTATCCAGTTTAATGACCCCTGGGATAATATAAAGAACAATAAAATAATGGGAAATTTAATAGACCATGTAATAATAAATAATTTTCGTGGGTTTTTTTTCTTAATTTATTATTCCATTTGAAACCCCATGTCAATTAATAATAGAAATTATATTATTTACATGGAATTCCCTTAATTTTATATTATATATAAATATTATTTAACAAAATATTATTTAATATTATTTCTCACTGGACCCATAACTTGGTCCGCCAGTACTCCTTAATATTTACATGGCCTTGAATAAAGACTATTTATTTATAAAATAAATACAACTTCAATGTTATCTAATAAATAAATATTCCTTCAACAATAAATTCTCTCCAATAACTATCAAAGATATAAATGTGACCAGACATACATAAATTGTTATTAAACCACAATTGGGAATAATA
Organism: Viscum album; assembly: GCA_963277665.1. Lineage (NCBI taxonomy): Eukaryota > Viridiplantae > Streptophyta > Magnoliopsida > Santalales > Viscaceae > Viscum > Viscum album. The sequence continues at coordinate 662,629,211 of OY728143.1, read as the reverse complement.
TTATTCAACATTGTAAATAAATTAATTATTTAACTGAGATACTTGGTACACTTACTGTGTAACACTCTAGGCCTCTTTCTCATTGTCATTGAGTGGGATTGCCTAAAATATGATATTACTATCATGAAATAGGTCATGGAACCCAGGAGAAATTTTTTTTTGTTTCAACAACATTTCTACTAATACAAATGCTTAACATGTAATATAATCCATTTGTCCTAATATCTCTAATCAAGCGGGTTTCATGCACGTTCCATCCACCCATGTGCTCAATTTTTAATTATTTGGCTTCCAAAAATTGACCTTGCCTAGAGAACACAATGAAAATAGATTTAGTTAGAGTATATAATTTCCATCAAAGGGCCTGTGAAATCTACTTATATAGAAGTTAAAAATCATTTATCTCATTATTCATTAATGCAATATTAATCATGATGCTCCCAACATATCCTACCTCATCGTGAACATATGATGTCACAATATTCATCAATACATCTATGTGAGCGAGTCCTAATACCCATTAATAATAATATTAATGTCTAAGGACCAATACGCACATTCGTAGATAGGAACATCCAATGACACTTAAGAATGTCGATTTCCTTCTAGCGGGTCTTATTATTGTAATATCCACCGAGATATTACCAAGGGCGCACACCAGGAGAAGGTTCCTCAAAGTTTCATGTGTACCCAGCTATAACAACACGGCTTTTTATTACTCACTTAAACATGATTATTTATATAAAACCTTCATTTATAAAACATAGAATATCGATAGGTATCATGTATTTGGAGATTAAGAACATTACATAATGACTTAAAACATGGAACACAAAATCTTTACTGAAAAAATAATTTACATGACCACTACATTCCCTCGTAATTAGCTTTGTATGGGATAACCTGAGGACAAACATAAGAAAAGGGTGAGCTATAAAGCCTAGTAAGGGAGTAAACAAGACATAACATAAAGAATAAAATAAATGTTAGGAAATAGGCATATCAATGGAGTATAAAAGAAATATGAACATAAATGAAAGATGAATTCTGATTATCATTACATGGAAATGTAGAAACAACAACTAACGTCGAATTATAACGATCCAAGGCTCATTGCACATGGCGCATGAGTAAACCCTCATTTAACTTTCATTGTCTTGAGTAAATCCTCATTTCACTTGAATTATCATGACTAAATCCTTATTTAACTTGGAATATCATGATAATAATATGTACACAATGCATTGGAGTGCTATCAGGGCAGACCCTTCTTAAACATTTCATATTTGGCATAAGTTTGCCACTTGGAACATAAAGCATGAAATCATTCCACATTTTCATTTATTATAAGATAATGGAATTTAGAACAAATACATTAAACACTTTAATAAAAAATTAAATGTTCATAAATGTGAATACCCTTGATAAAGAAATGGTCATGGTATTCACAACACAATGACTTTGGCTTGTAAAATCGCGGTGCAATTTCAACAGCAGAACGTCATGACATAAAAATTCATATAAATAGTTAATGAAAGGTGAAGGGGTGTCTCATCATTTTTAAATGAACCTAAACGTAAGGGGTTATATAGATATATTTTCCAAAAAATTTAATGTAATTTGGATTCATGATACAAAATAATTTCTTGAATGTAAATGAAGAAAGAGAAATTCTCATCGGAATTTCGGCATGGTAACGGGTGTATGTGGGAAGAATTAATGAGAGAGAAAGTGGGTCTGTCAAAATTCCAAGATATGGTGGGAAGTAATGGGGGGTTTTAAATAACACCCCAACATATTTAATTGAAAATAAAAGGGCATAACAACATAATGAAATTTGGACAAAAATGACAAAGAAATAAATCTGTTATGTGGAAGTGTGATCCCAAAGGCTTGGGAGGGTCTTGAGATAGGATTCATGAGATATTGGGGCACCTTGTGAAGATTATAGAGAGAGGAGGATAGGTCTTGGATGAAATTAAAAGGATTTTAGTAAATTGGAAGTGGTAGATTGGGTGGGTTTATATAGAAAATCTAAAGAAATTATTTATTATCTAGGTTTGGGTCACCACACCAAAACTAATCCAATCCACATACAGGCCCATAGTTTTATCCCATGGTTTTTTCCAAATGGGAGTCGAAAACATTATTTTAAAAGGACAATTGTATAACATCTTAAAAATAATAGGTTCTCTTATGTGTAGGTGAGTCGCACTCTCAAGGAAATCAATTTAAAAAGCTAAAATGTTTTATATGTCTTGGAGGGTCCACTAAAGATTTTTAAAATAAATCAAAAAAACATAAAATAACATTATTTAAATGGTAACAAATATATTGGCTGAACATAAAGTTTATAGTATTTTATTACATCACTATTGGGTCATTATGATGTCAAAAAACACATTATATATTTAAACAGTATTTAATTTTTACCAATAAAATTTACAATGTCAAAAAATTATGAAAAATTCACCATTAGATAATTTTTACATCCTAATTCCAAAAATAATATTAATTTTATCAAAATAATTTTCTAAATAATTTAATTTTCACTTTTTAAATAAAAACCGAAATTTATCAAAAATTCATGGGTTTCGATAAAAAATAGCTTTCAAACATTAATAAAATTTACAATTGTATTCATAAAACTTATACGATAAATTATAATTAATAAAAAGTAATTTAATAATAATAATATTTTATTAAACAATTAATTAATTCAAAAATCCATTAATTTATCAAAATAGATTTCCTTGATGAATATTAACTAAAAATAATATTTGTGCATTAAAAAAAATTTACAAAGTAATAACATTAATAAAATGAATGTATAATATTTATTATATACAAAAATAATGAACATAATAATAGTGATAAGTTAAAGTTACATAATGCCTTATAACACCCACATAATATCGAAGGGTAAGGTGTGTGATGGTGATAGTCTCCTGGGGTGTCTCAGATAACATCGCTAGGGTGGTAAACTCTATAAACTTCCACTTCTCCCGTATGTGGTTCCAGTCAAGCTTAACATGTTGAAGATCAACTTGGGATGGGTCAAGATAGAAGCCCATTAATTCCACCTCCTTTATCAGCTCCGAAAAATGGGATTCGAATGGGAAGTCTACTAAATGAGGACATGACATCCTTTGTTTTATTATATTGGATTTGTTAAAGCTCTATATTTATAGAAATAATGAGATCACTATTAAATGGATTTATTATAAATGGTAATAATTCATAAAGGTATTTTGAAATCCAAAAATATAAAACCAAAGAAGTTCATATTTTATATAACCATTTTTCATAATAATACATTTAATAAGGTCAAATAAATTTTCATTGATAAATGTTTTGAGTCGTTACAATCTTCCCCCATTAAGAAATTTTTCCCTTGAAATTTCATTTTCCAACACTAAAACCGATGTGGGTAACTCTTCTTCATCACTTGCTCTGATTCCCACATTGCTTTTTCAAACTTCTGGTTTCACCACAACACCTTGACGAGGGGAATGGTCAGATTTTAAAGAACTTTCTCTCAATGATCTTAGATCACCATTGGTTGCTCCTCGTATGAAAGATCGTCCTCTCTCTATAATACCTTTGAAGAGTGTACTTGTGAAGGGTCTGGTTTATAATTCCTTAATAGGGATACCTGAAAGACATCATGTACTTTGTCCATGGTGGAAGGATGTTCTAGTTGATAGGCCACAGCCCCGACATGATCAAGAATCTCGAAGGGGCCGATGTACCACTACTAAAAAACGGGCAAGAGAAGCACCCCCTTATATTAGTGCTAAGAAAAAGAACTGATAAAGGTTACCCTGTATCAGCACTAAAATTTTAGCACTGATACAGGGTAACCTTTATCAGTGCTAAAGAAGCGCTGATAAAATGATCCTTTATCAGCACTAGAAAAGCACTGATAAAGAATCTTTGTATCAGCGCTAAGATTTTAATGCTGATTCAGGAATGATTTATCATCAGTTTTGTAGTGCTGATAATGAGTACCATTATCAGTGCTAAAAAAGAGTTGATAAAGGTAGTCTTTATCAGCGCTAAAAAAGCACTGATAAAGGTAGTCTTTATCAGCGCTTTTTTAGATCTGATAAAACCTTAGTCCATTTTTTATAAAGTCAGTCGCACAGTGCGCTAGTTTTATTGCGACCTAAAGCTCTCGTGGTACTAGAACCATGTGACTCCCCTCTGCCGCCTGATGATTTGGTGTTGTCGAACCTCCTCCGCCCTCGCATCTCATTTCCAGACCTCCGCCGCCTACAATGCCCTCTTCAGTTTTCCAGACCTCCACCGCCCGCAACGCCCTCTTCGGTTTTCCGAACCTCCCTTTAAAGCAAGTTTTCCAAATATTTTTTGAATATTGTTCTTGTTGTTGGTTGAATCATTGATGAATATTTATTTTTTTATTTCATTTGTATTCATTGGTATGTTTTGGGTGTACCTTTCCTTAGGTTTCGAATTATGCTCTTAGTGGTTCTTCATGGTTAGTGGTTGTAGTCTCTTATTTGGGTGATGGGACATGTTCTTAGTATATTTCTATCTTATGTCCCACAATTTTAGTGAAAATTTAAATGGTTGGGTGACCTATGCTAGGTACTTGGACATTATTGGGATTGTTTCTCTTCTTCGTGATGTAGACGTGTCATTTGAAGATGTATGATGTTCTTGGAGGATATACATTAAGGGTTCTTGGGAATATTGGTTATCTGTTCATTTCAATAATTTCGTATTGGTCCTCTATTCAGTGAATCTTCCCATTTGACCCTCTATCCCAAGGTGAAACTCTCTCCCATTCTATATTCCCTTGGGATCCATTTTTAGGGCGATTTTTTCTTTTATCTACAAGGAATCTCTATGTAAGAATCTCATATTCTATTTTATTCTCCTTTCATGGTCACTAATTTTTTCTCTCTTCGGTTATTTTTATATAGAAAGGGTTCTGACCTAGGTTGGATTTAATCTCTTTTATTTGGGTTAAATATTTATGGTTATATTGTTTAATTGCATCCTTAGGGCCTTTCCTTAGTTAAGTTGGTGGTTTCATTCTAGTTTTGTGAAGATATCAAGAAATAGGTAGGTTTTTCCATTATTTGACATTGTTTTAGGTGTTTAATATGAGTTATTTGGTTCTAAAATGGTTTTATAAATTTTCTGGGTTGTGGGAAACATGTTTTCCAATTTTTTTGTTGTGCGTAAGGGTTTGATAATGATTTGACTATTGTAAATGGTTGTTTTTCATGTGTTTTTCTATTATTGGATGTGTGATTGTATAAAATAGATATAAATTTTTATGGGGGTGGAATTGAGAAAATTTTCATCCTAGTTATCTAGGTGGGTAGACTAGGTCTAGTATATTAGGTGAATTAGTCAGGCCGATGAATGGTCTCCTTAATAAGGATATACATAACAATACTAACTAAGTATTCATGTGCTAGAGATTGGAGGCTCAAATAGGACCTTTATGTCTAAGAGATGTGATCACCAAGAGTACGAGGATCCTAGGACCCTAGTAACCCTAATACCGTAGAGATTTTCTATAGTGCTTATACTATTCTTAACATTATCTTGTCACGTTTACTTTCTCTTTTATTTCAAAGAATGTTTTATTTAAATTTTTTCTTCCTCTTTATTAAAAAATAACATGTTAATGTTTATCATAATGTCATTACATGGAATCTATTTTTTTTGTGTCCTACTAGGTATGTTGGATCACACCTTATATACACCCTCAGGTTTATGTAGACCTTATTATGTTTTACCGAGTTAAAGGCAAGGTTCCCTTGGTGGTGATGGTGGATATATGTGCTAGTAGTTCCCCTTTTGGTAACTGTTATTAGTTTTGGAATGGGGATGTTGACCCTCATGTTTCATGGAGGCTTGGATGTATTTTTGGTTCCCTTACCTTTTTTTGTTATTTTGGTTTTGATTGAAATTATTAAATTCTTATCCCCAATTGCAGTGTTATCTTTTGGTCTATTATATTGTGAAATTTGGTTATGATATGGTGTTTGATTATAATGTAATATTTATGGTTTTTTACATGAAAAAACTATTCCCAAAGGTGTTAATCAATGCCTAGGCACTAGTTACAACCCATGGGGATTGGTAATTTCCTTTGGACCATCCCATAGGTGTCAAGTGGGATGGAAACCTAAACTAGTTCATGACAAGAAGTCTACACCATAGTATGGTTGTCTAAATCCTTTATGTACCGTGTCCATGGGAGGTTGCAACGTGGTATCGTTTTTTATAGTATTAAATTCCATGAGCCCCATTTCATATTATTTTTTCTCCTACACAACTCTTATTTGAAATATTGATTATTTAAGGCTTACAAGAGTCATTTTAACTCCTCCAAAATCCCTTCTTCTCAAATAGAAGCTCCAGTAGATGCGTTTGGTTTCACTCTGATAAGGGGATCTCTCATCGATTGGAAATCCTCTATCTCCTCTTATATCCTCATTATAAAGTGACAGATCATCATATTTTTAGTGAATCTAATATTCTTTTTTATGAATCTTTATTATAGGTTAGACTACATGATCTCCTACACCTTCGTTATTCATTGACACATCCCATTATGGGTGTTAAGTTGGGTTGATCACTAATTAAATGTAGGTGGTTCACCAATGTTTCTTCCACAAAATTGAAACTTTTTTTCATGATTTATTCAATATGAATTATAAAAATAATTTAATATGATTTGAATTAAAGTGGATTTTATTTTTGAATTTAGAGGCATGTATTTTTTAAATAAATCCCCTCTTAGTTGTTTTTTGTGTCATGGAATGATTTGAGAAACTATATATTTTAGTGGGAATATTTTATAAAATAATTAGCCTTAATTTCAAAAAAATGTTTAGTATATAATATGATTTTAAAAGGGAATAGATTTTATGAAAACCAATTATTTGGTTTTGAAATGAAAATTCATGTTGAAAACTAAAATTGGGTATTTTAATGTAATAAATGAAATTATTTGTAATGATTTATTTTCCCATGTTTGGTTGATTATATGATTTGAAGTACATGAAGCCAGGGTATTTAGTGGTAATTTGGATAATAATGTTAGGATATAATCTCCTAGCACTATATTTATGATGAAAATACTAACTTAAACATACTATGACGTGAATTTTTCCCCAATGGGAATTTGAGTCCCGATGACTTGAGTCGTGGGATGTGTTCACACATTGAGCCAAGATCATTGATTAAGTTTTGTGAGGATCATATTACTATAAAGTAACATACCATAGGTTTTGATACATGTTACTATGATATAATTTTATTTATTATTACATGACATTGATTATAAAACTATTTTGTTCATGCCAAATAATTTATATAAGAGTTTTATATACATTGTTCATTTAAGTCAGTTTTTATATATCTTCCATATTTTTTATTATGAAAGTATGTGATGTTGGAAATATGTAAATACTAAGACACAATATTGGTACATGTTACTAATATTTATGTGTAACTATATACTTATTATATTTTCTTATTATTTCTTAAACCCCACCACTTGAGTCGAGTATCATTCTTGAAATCCATATTGGTACTTTGGTTCTAATGTGGATATGGGTTTTTATGTGTTTGTGACATGTGTATGTGTAGATATATGGGTACTTAGGCATGATGATATAGAATGTAGAGAATAGACCTAGGAGTGGTAGATGTATCGTTCTTGATTATTCTTGTGTTTGGTCTGGGGTGATTTGAGGAAACAATAATGAATCTAAAGTAATTATATTTAATGAAGATGAATAAATACAAATGGTTTGGATCTATTCTTCACTATTTTTATAAGGGAGTGGTTCTCTAATACTGTATTTGGATGTATTTTTTTGTGTACTTGAACCATAAATACTAATTTTTGAGATTCAAATAGGATGAAGATGAATAAAGATTGGATAGATGCTAATCGTTTAACAATAGAGTATGAGAACGGAGTGAAAAAGTTCATCATGTTTTCAAAAGATCATGCAAAGGATCCTTCTCAAATCCTTTTTTTGTGTTTACATTGTTGTTATTCTAGACTATTTACTCCAGAGTAGTTGGAAGAAAATTTGATATGTCACGGAATAGATCAAAGTTATAAATGATGGAATAAACACGGAGAAAAAGCGAATGTAGCTACTGGCTGGGATAAAACTGTGTTTTATGGATCGTCAGATATGAATACAAATATGGATAATGAAGAAGACCGTATGGAGGATGTGATTACAAATTTCAATGATGATAAAGATCGTATTGAGGAAATGAAAAAGACAATTCAATAAGAACTATGTGATTGCCCAAAATTGTTTGAGAAGTTAAAAAGTTGTGAAAAGACGCCATTATATGCATCTTGGACTATGTATACAATATTGTCAGCTGTACTGAAGTTTTATAAATTTAAATAAGGCAATGGATGAAGTGATTTCAGTTTTACATAACTACTTGCTCTCTTGAATTATATTCTCCTGGAAGATAATGAGATACCAAGGTGGACATATGAAGCTAGACGAATGCTACGCTCGATGGGAATGATTTCTGAAAGAATACATACCTGCCAGAAAGACTGTATATTGTTTCCCAAGGAGAAAAAATCACTTACAGAATGCCCAAAGTGTAAGGATTCTCGATAAAAGAAAGATAAATCCAATCCAATGAAAGATGTATGGTACTTTCCAATCATTCCAAGGTCTAGGCGTCTATATGGAAGTGAATAAACTACAAGACAATTTTCGTGGCATGTAGAAAAAATAATAAATATGGGTTATTACATCATCTGGCTAACTCTCCTCAATGGAATAAAATTGATCATGAGTATCCTGAATTTGGAAATGATCCGAGAAACCTTCGTCTTGCATTATCTACAGATGGAGTGAATCCTTTTGGTTTTTAAACCAGCACTCATAATACACGGCCTGTTATGTTGGTAAATTATAACTTTCCACCCTAGTTATTCATGAAGTGGAAATTCATCATGTTATCAGTGCTTAAATTAGGACCAAAACAACCAGGTAACGATATTGATGTTTATCTGGATCCTTTAATCGAGGATTTGAAGTTATTGTAGTACTTAGGTGAAATGTTGTATGATTCTTATAAAAGTGAATACTTCATGTTGAGAGCGATGTTTTATGGGACAATAAATTATTTCCCTATTTATGGAAATTTTTCACGCTATAGCATTAAAGGAACTCAAGGGTGTCCCGTGTGCGAAGAAGAAACAAAATCAATTCGGTTGAAACATTCATCGAAATCTGTGTTTCTAGGACATCGTAGATTTCTACCTCATCAACATTAGTACCGATCTTGGACAACATCATTCAATGGAAGTTCATAAAAATGCACAAAGCCATCTCCAATAATAGGTGATCAGCTGTTTGATAAAGTAAAAGATCTAAACACTATTTTTGGAAAACCATTTTCGAAAAACCTTACGAAAATTGGTTGGAAAAAGAGATCAGTTTTTTTGAATTATCATACTGGAATTGTTTGTACATCAGATATTTTCGTGATGTGATGTATGTGGAAAAAATGTATGTGATAGTGTTATTGGAACATTTCTAAATGCCCCTAGAAAAACAAAAGATCGAATTTAGGCAAGGTTGGACATGGTTGACATGGGAATACGAGAAGAGTTGGCTCCCATGAAGGGTGAAAATCGAATGTTTTCTTCCTCCAGCTACTTATACTCTTTCTAGGGCGGAGAGATATCAGTTTTGAAACTTCTTCAATGATGTAAAGGTTCAAGAGGGGTAATCATCAAATATCAAGAACATTGTGTCAATGAATTATTTGAAGTTAGAAGGTTTGAAATCACATGATTTCCATGTTTTGATGCAAGATCTAATTCCTATATCTTTACGTTGCATTTTTTCCAAGAATGTTCATCATACGTTAACCAAAATTTGTTTCTTTTTCAAAGCTATATATATAAAAATTTTAGACCCGGGGAAATTGCAAGCTATGGAAAAGGAAATTGTCATCATATTATGTGAATTAGAAATTTTCTTCATACCAACATTCTTTGATATGATGGTTCATTTGATGATTCACTTGGTGAGAGAGATTCGACTTTGTGGTCCTGTGCACTATAGAAGGATGTAACATGTTGAACGGTACATGAATAATTTGAAAGGGTATGTCAAAAATCGATGTCTTCTAGAGGGTTGTATAGTAGAGCGATATATTGTTGAGGAAGCCATTGAATTTTGCACTAAATACCTATATGATGTGGAAATTATTGGTATCCCGAAATCTCGTCACGCTAGAGGCATTGAGGGTGAGGGAATTTCTGGAAGAGAAGTTGTGACAATCAGTATTACAGATCAGGAGTAGGCTCATCTTTATGTTTCGAATAACAGTTGGGAGGTATGTCCATATATTGAAACTCACAAAAAAAATCTTAGGCAGTTGAATCCATCAAGGGTAGAAAAATGGTCATCAGATACACATAACCACCAATTTATAGGATAGTTTCTGGACCATATTTTACAGAAGTAGGATGAAAATCCGAATTCAATTTCAGAATGACTTCGATGGCTAGCCGCTGGACCAAGTGTGTATGTATTATGTTACATTGGTTAGGTAATTAATGGTTATAAATTCTATATAGATGAACATGATGAAGATAGTACCATGAAAAATAGTGGAGTTACACTAGTGGCTGAAGCGATGCATGTTTCTGGTAGTAAGAAAAGAAATCAAATTTATACAAATATGTCATACTTTGGCATTATCAAACTAATATGGGAGTTGGATTATATGACACTCCAATTGACGATTTTTCAATGCAAATGGATTGATAACAATAGTGGTGTTAAAATAGATGAATAGAGATTTTTGAAAGTTGATTTTAGTAAAGAAGGGTACAAAGATGAACAGTTTATAATGGAATCACAAGAGGTGCATGTTTTTTATGTTCCATATCCCGCTAACCGAAAGTGGTCGATTGTTCTGTAATCGTCCAAAACAACTGAAGGTTCCAATGAAAATTCAGTTGAGGACGATCCTTTTAGTGGTACATCGCAATAATTTTGGAGCGGTCCCAATGCAGATGATGTTTTGTATGATATAGAAGACCATAATGAAGGGATTTGGATAGTCGATAGAGGTGCCAAATCCCTTCAACCTTTGAAAAAATAAAGAGAGTTCAGTAAACAGGTTGTATTTTGTTTGTAATATAGATCTTGTTATCTCATGTTATTTTCTTATCATTACTGAATTTATATAATCAAAATTAACTATTCAACCACTTTTGTAGATAATGACTTCTGCACATTCTGGTGCACCTAATCTTGAGGGTGAACAAGTCTCTCAAGCTGCTGCTGCTCCGGCTGCTGCTGCTCCAGCAGCTCATGCTGCTGCTCCTATTGCTCCTACTGCGGCTCTTGTTGCTCCTGCTGCTCCTCCTGCTACGGATCCTCCTGCTCCTCCTGGTGCTGCTCCTACGGCTCCTTCAGCTCATGTTGCTGCTGCTTTTGCTCCTGCTGCGGATCCGGTTGCTCCTGCTGCTCCTCCTGCGGTGGCTCCTGCTGCTTCTGTTGCGGCTACTACTTCTCATGCTATGGCTGCTGCTGCTGCTACTAATGCAGATCCTACTGATCCTAGTTTTGAGGTCCAACAACAATCAGAACATGTCGTTGATACCATTCCATATGAACATACAGATTATGTTGATATCGATGAAATGGTCGGGAATGAAGGACCAGCGTCGCAGAAAACACATGTGTGTCGTAGTTTGACGGTGTTGGCCAAAATTCTTAAGGGGAAAAGCAAGGAAATCAAATTTAATGTCAGATGGAATGCACGAGGCCAACATGTGAATCCCAACAAGGCTATGTGTAGCAGCTACATTGGAGTTGTCACTCGGCAATGTTTGTCGATTGAAATAGATTCATGGCACCATGTTGTGTCCAGGCTTGAGGCTGTGATCTGGGAAGAAATTACGGTAACATTAAAAATTTATTTCTTTAATTTACTAGAAAATAAAATAATGAAACAATGTCTTACTCTTCTTAATCTCTTGCAGAGTACATTTATAGAAGACAATTCACACAAGGATTATGTACTAAGGCTTGTAGAAAAGATTCATTGAGTTTTTCGCACTATTTTAACAAGATGCCACCTAAAAGATTCTAAAGGTAAAATAAACCCGCACCAACCCAATGTCTATGCTCACCAGATATCCCAAGAATCATGGGATGCATTTATTGGCCTTCGTGGGGATGAGATGTTCCGGGTACATTGTGGGTGATAATACGTTTTTTGAAGATACCTGTATTCATCACATTGATTGTCAATATTTCATTTATGAAACAGAAACTCTGTAGTGAAAATAAGGAACATGCATCAAAACCAACTTACCCCTATCGTAAAGTATGGATGGGGTACGCTTCATTAGAAAAGAAAATGGAACGTATTTTAAATTTACAGTAATATTGTTAGGTTCCAATAAACAACATCATAATTATATTTCTATGTTTATATGTAGATAGATGAGTCTAAAGCCAAATGCACTTTCGTCCCACATCATGTGATATGGAAGGAGGAAAGTGTGAACAAAGAAGGGAAGTTAGTAGATGAGAACACATGAAAAGTGTGGGAAATATGTGTAAGTATGACATGACGATAATTTTTTTTTAAAATTGCTATTGCATTAAAATAATTAGTTGTTTTCCTATATCTGACACTCACAGGAATCATCTACTCCTGTAGCAGACACAGAGCTATTATCGATGGATTTGAAGTAGCCAGATAAATACGATCGTGTCAGAGGAGCAGGGTTTGGGGTGACACCCTAAGTATATTTTGAGAAGAATAAAAAAATGGATGATATAGATGAAAAATTGGAACAAATGAGCGAAAAAATAGAAACCCTTGAAGAACAATTACAATGGAAGGGAGAGTTGCTAGCAACTTTTATGGGTGGGAAGCAAAGGGAAGACACAACTCAGGAACAACCAGCGTGTGAACATCCCACCCCACCCCCACTAGCTTTGAGGCAAGCCATTCGCCTCAAAGATCTATCTTAGCCATGGTAATCAATATTCTAGTAATTGTTCCCATGAAATGTGAATCAGACAAACACTGATAATTTTCTGTACTGATCTTCTACAGGGTGATAATGATGGTGATTTATATCTGTCAACACCCACCTATCACCTTGTAGAAAGGGATACAGTGTTCAATATCCCGGATGTCACGCTGCATAATAGACCACTTCTGAAAGATCATCTGAAAGTAATGATTACTATGGCTCATGATTCAAATTTAGAGCTACCTATTACACTTGATGACGATGATATTCATATGCTCGAAAAGGCTATTGGGACATTTATTTCTTGGCCTTCACAACGTGTAAGAGTACATGCGGACAAAGTGGTATTTATTTCCTTCTTTTTCAAGCTAAGCCCTTAACAATTAATGAAAAAAGGGTCTAAACCAATGATTATTGTTATAGACGGAGAAAGGGAAGGGGGTGACAAACATCGGCTCAAAACCATCTAAAGGATCGACCAACCGATCCTAAGGAGCTACTGAAAGAACCATAAAACCACATGTTCTCTATCCACATTTACTATCATTGAAGACTCATGTGGATACGTAGATAAAATATGGTAATAGTCATATAGTGGTTTTCAAAGAAAATATATACGGAGAAGAAAGTCAATATTTCGTTGCTGCTGAAAATGTAAATGAAATCCTTGAAAACGGTTGGCTAGGCCTCACCATTGTAAATTTATATATGAGGTATCTTTCCATGAATTGAGTTTCTAAAATCTGTTCTAATGTGAAAATTATGACTAAATGCATTTTATATTGATGACAGACGCATTTATGAAAAACAGTTGAAGGAATTTTCCCATGAGGAAAGATTTGGACTCATTAGTCCTCATATCACATCAACACACCTAAAAAAATAAAGTCATCAAAAAAGGATGCAATAGTGAACGGCTTGCTGAAAACATTTGAAAGAAAGATTATAGATGACAGAATTTTCCTAATACCAACAATGTATGTGCTATAATCTACGATTAAAGCGTATCAATTATATTTTCACTTCTTTTATTACTTATTCCTTTTTGTGTTTTTAGTGAACATTGGTTGCTAATTGCAGTGAACTTGGATACTTTGAAGATTTATTTTTTGGATTCAAAGTAAGGATATCCATCAAACTAACCATACATGATAGAGTTTGTGAATCTGTAAGACACTACATCTTACGGTTTAGGTCTAAACATCAAGTAATATAATTTATATTATATTTTACTAAGAATTCTGTTATGATAGGGAGGTGTGTCATTATCGTCTAAAAAAGGAATGGGGACAGGGGCTAAGCATAGGGAGGCGAGCAAGTACTACATATGGATAAATATCAGGGTATATATAATAAAATTTCACTATCCAAACACATCTCAACACAAGTTACTTATTCTCCTAATAATTAATCTTTTTTTCAGTGTCCAAAACAAATGAAAGATAATGATTGCAGTTATTATGTTTGTAAATTTATGAAAGAGATCATTTTTCATCATCAAACTAGAATCCCTAAAGAGGTATTTTCAAAAACAACTACTAGTTCATTTAAGTTATTTATTAATTCTTAATTTTTATATTTTACAGTACTACTCTGACTTCCGAAAAGCATCATACTCACAGGACGATATAGATGTGTTCAGAAAAGAGTGGGTCATATACCTGATGTCATATTGTACAGAAATACAATAATGATCTGACTTGGGGACATGTACAATTGGTGGTCATTTTTGAGAGGGGTTAAGGGGATCGAAATATGAAACATTGTTGTCTATAAATTTTTGTAGGAAAATAGTAATTGTTATTAAATAAAACATCATTTATCAAATGAGTCATTTTCCCATTTTAACATCTGATATGCACCAACAACATGCAAGATTGATGAACCACTCAAGGGTCTCTCTTTTGTTTAAAATTGACACGCTTTTAATTGAAAACAATAACTATGCTACGGAAATCCAACCAAGCGCATTCAGATTGCATTAATATTTTATTAGAATGATCCAAGGGTCCTTGATGACATGTACGAGTCAACCCCGCATCAATAAGAGCCACGGTGTGGCCGGTACCACTCAAAGAGTCTCTATTTTGATTAAAATGGACACGATTTTAAGTGAAAACAACAAATGACTTACAGAAATCTAGCCAAACATATTTGGATTGTGTTTATCCTTTAGGAGAACAATCCACAATTCCTTTGTGACATGTACGAGTCATCTTTGCCTCAATCCGAGGCGTGGTGCGGCCGGTACCACTCAAAGGGTCTCTCTTTTGTTTAAAATTGACACGATTTTAAGTGAAAACAACAACTGACCTACGGAAATCTGAACAAACGCATTCGGATTTTTTTTATCCTTTTGGATAACTATCCACAGGTCCTTTTTGATGTTTAAAAGTTAACCCCACATCAATCCATGGCACGGTGTGACCGCTACCACTAAAAGGGTCTCTCTTTTTTAAAATGGACATGATTTTAAGTGAAAACAACAACTGACCTACGTAAATCCAACCAAAAGAATTAGGATTGTGTTGATCCTTTAGGAGAAGGATCCACGGGTCCTTTGTGATGTGTAAGAGTCAACCCTGCCACAATTCAAGGAACGGTGTGACCGCTATCACTCAAATGGTCTCTCTTTTGTTTAAAATGGTCACAATTTTAATTACAAACAACAACTGACCAACGAAAATCTGACCAAACGCATTTGGATTGCCTTGATCTTTTATAATAACGATCCAAGGGTCCCTGGTGACATGTGTGAGCCATCCCTTCCTCAATATGAGGCATGGTGTGGTCGGTACCACTCAAAGGGCCCCTATTTTGTTTAAAATGGACATGATATAAAATGAAAACAACAACTGACCTACGGATATCCGAACAAATGCATTCGGATTCTGTTGATCCTTTAGGAGAACAATCCATGGGTCCTTTTTGACATGTATGAGTCAAGCTCGCCTCAATCCGAGGCACGGTGTGACCGCTATCACTCAAAGGGTCTCTCTTGTTTAAAATGGACACAATTTTAATTTTAAATAACAACTGACATACGAAAATCTGACCAAATGCATTTGGATTTCCTTGATCATTTATAAGAACGATCCAAGGGTCCTTGGTGACGTATAAGAGTCAACCTCGCCTCAATATGAGGCATGGTGTGGCTGGTACCACACAAAGGGTCTCTATTTTGTTTAAAATGGACACGATTTTAAGAGAAAACAACAACTGACCTACGAAAATCCGACCAAACGCATTTGGATTTTGTTGATCCTTTGGAAGAGCGATCCAAGGGTCCTTGGTGACATGTATGAGTCATCCCCACCTGAATATAAGGCATGGTGTGGCCGGTACCACTCAAGGGGTCTCTCTTTTGTTTAAAATTGACATGATTTTAATTGAAAAAAACAACAGACCTACGGAAATCTGGCCAAACAAATTTGGATTGCCTTTATATTTTATTAGAATAATCCAAGGGTCCTTGGTGACATGTATGAGTCAACCCCGCCTCAATCTGAGGCATGGTGTTTTCGGTACCACTCAAAGGGTCTCTATTTTGTTTAAAATGGACACGATTTTAAGTGAAAACAACAACTAACCTACGGAAATCCAACCAAATGAAGTCCGACTGTGCTTATCCTTTAGAATAATGATCCAAGGGTCCTTTTTGACGTGTATGAGTCAACCCCTCCTTAATCTGAGGCATGGTGAGACCTCTATCACTCAAAGGGTCTCTCTTGTTTAAAATGGACACAATTTTAATTGAAAACAACAACTGACCTATGAAAATTTGACCAAACGCATTCGGATTGCCTTGATAATTTATAAGAACAATCCAAGGGTCCCTGGTGACATGTAAGAGTCATAAAAACCTCAATCTGTGGAACGGTGTGGCCGGTACCACTCAAAGGGTCTCTCTTCTGTTTAAAATGGACACGATTTTAATTGAAAACAACAAGTGACCCACGTAAATCTGACCAAACGGATTCGTATTGTGTTGATCCTTTAGGAGAACGATCCAAAGGTATTTTGTGACATGTAAAAGTCAACACTACCTCAATCTGAGGCACGGTGTGACCGCTACCACTCAAAGGGTATCTCTTTTGTTTAAAAGGGACACGATTTTAAGTGAAAACAACAACAGACCTACGGAAATCTGACCAAACACATTCGGATTATGTTTATCCTTTAGAAGAACGATCCACATGTCCTTTTAGAGGTCTAAGAGTCAACCCCACCTCAATCCAAGGCACGGTGTGACCGCTATCACTCAAAGGGTCCCCCTTTTGTTTAAAATGGACACAATTTTAATTAAAAACAACAACTGACCTAATAAAATACAACCAAACGCATTTGGACTGAATTTTTCTTTTATAAGAAAGATCCAAGGGTCCTTGGTGACATGAATGAGCCATCCCTGCCTCAGTCCGAGGCACGGTGTGGCCAGTACCACTCAAAGGGTCTCTATTTTGTCTAAAATGGACACGATTTTAAGTGAAAACAACAACTGACCTACGGAAATCTGAACAAACACATTCAGATTGTCTTGATCCTTTAGTAGAACGATCCAAGATCCCTTTGAAACGTGTATGAGTCAAACCCACCCCAATCTGAGGCATAGTGTGACCGCTATCACTAAAAGGGTCTCTCTTGTTTAAAATGGACATGCTTTAAATTGAAAACAACTACTAACCTATGAAAATCTGACCGAACGTATTTGGATATCATTGATATTTTATGAGAATGATCCAAGGGTCCTTGGAGACGTGTAAGAGTTAAACCCACCTCAATCTAAGGCACGGTGGGGCCGGTACTACTCAATGGGTCTCTATTTTGTATAAAATGGACATGATTTTAAGTGAAAACAGAAACTGACCTACGGAAATCTGACCAAACGCATTCAGATTGTTTTGATCCTTTAGGAGAACAATCCACGGGTCCCCTATGACGTGTATGAGTCAACCCCACCTCAATAAATGGCATGCTGTGACCGCTATCACTCAAAGGGTCTCTCTTGTTTAAAATGGACACAATTTTAATTGAAAACAACAACTGACCTACGAATATCTGACCAAACCCATTCGGATTGCCTTGATCATTTTTAAGAATGATACAAGGGTCTTTGGTGACGTTTAAAAGTCATCTCTACCTCAATATGAGTCATGGTGTGGCTGGTACCACTCAAAGGGTCTCTCTTTTGTTTAAAATGGACATGATTTTATGTGAAAACCAAAACTGACCTACAGAAATCAGACCAAACGGATTCGGATTGTGTTGATACTTTAGGATAACGATCCACAGGTCCTTTGGGATGTTTAAGAGTCAACCCTTCCTCAATCCGATTCACAGTGTGACCGCTTCCACTCAAAGGGTCTCTCTTTTCTTTAAAATGTACATGATTTTAAGTGAAAACAACAACTGACCTATGGAAATCTGATTAAACGCATTCGTATTGTGTTGATCCTTTAGGAGAACGATCCAAGATTCCTTTGTAATGTTTAAGAGTCAAACCCACCTCAATCTGAGGCACGTTGCGACCGCTATCACTCAAACGGTCTCTCTTTTGTTTAAAATGGACGCAATTTTAATTGAAAACAACAACTGACCAAAGAAAATCTGACCAAATGCATTCAGATTGCCTTGATCATTTATAAGAACAGTCCAAAGGTCCTTGGTGACATGTACGAGTAAACCCTGCCTCAATCTGAGGCACGGTGTGGCTAGTACCACTCAAAGGGTCCTTATTTTGCTTAAAATGGACAGGATTTTAAGTGAAAACAACAACTGGCCTATAGAAATCGGAACAAAAGCATTTGGATTGTTTTGATCCTTTAGGAGAGTAATACACGGGTCATTTGTGACGTGTCAGAGTCAACAGCACCTCAATCAGAGGCACGGTGTGACCGATATCACTCAAAGGGTCTCTCTTATTTAAAATGGACACAATTTTAATTGAAAACAACAACTGACCTACAAAAATATGACCAAACGCATTCGGATTTCCTTGATATTTTATAAGAACTATCCAAGTGTCCTTGGTGATGTGTACAAGCCATCCCCGCCTCAATCTGAGGCATGGTGTGGCCGGTACCACTCAAAGGGTCTCTATTTGTTTTAAAATGGACACGATATTAAGTGAAAAGAACAACTGACCTACAGAAATCCAACAAAACGCATTTGGATTGTGTTGATCCTTTAGGATAATGATCCACGGGTCCTTTGTGACATGTATGAGTCAACCCCGCCTCAATCTGAGGCACAGTGTGACCGCTATCACTAAAAGGGTCTATCTTGTTTAAAGTGGACACAATTTTAATTGAAAACAACAACTGAAATACAAAAATATGACCTAACACATTCGGATTGCCTTGATCGTTAATAAGAAGGATCCAAAGGTCCTTGGTGACATTTATGAGTCAAACCCGCCTCAATATGAGGCAGGGTGTGGCCGGTACCACTCAAAGGGTCTCTCTTGTTTAAAATGGACATGATTTTATGTGAAAACAACAACTGTCCTTCAGAAATTTGACCAAACGCATTCAGATTGTGTTAATCCTTTAAGAGAACGATCCACGGGTCCTTTGTGACGTGTAAGAGTAAACCCCTCCTCAATCCAAGTCATGGTGTGATGGCTATCACTTAAATGGTGTCTCTTGTTTAAAATGGACACGATTTTAAGTGAAAACAACAACTGACCTATGGAAATTCGATCAAACACATTCGGATTGTGTTGATCCTTTATAATAACGATTCACTGGTCCTTTGTGACATGTATGAGTCATCCCCGCCTCAATCTGAGGCACGGTGTGGCTACAAGAACTCAAAGGATCTCTCTTTTGTTTCAAATGGACACAATTTTAATAGAAAACAACAACTGACCTATAAAAATATGACCAAACGCATTCGGATTTCCTTGATCTTTTAGGAGAACGATCCACGGGTCATTTGTGACGTGTAATAGTCAACCCCACCTCAATCTGAGGCATGGTGTGGCCTATATCACTCAAAGGGTCTCTCTTTTGTTTAAAATCGACACTATATTAATTGAAAACAACAACTGACCTATGAAAATACGACCAACTGCAGTCGGATTGCCTTGATATTTTATAAGAATGATCCAAGGGTCCTTGGTGATGTGTATGAGTCAACCCCAAAACCCCCTAGACTGCCCCCACCCCACTGGACACCAATCCACCCCCGGACACCCCCACCCCTCTAAACACCCCCCACCCCTTGTAAAGCCCCCTGACACCTTGGACACCGGCCCACCCCCTGAAAAGCCCCCCGGACACCAATCCACCCCCTCGACCGCCCCCACCCCCCTAGACACCAATACACCCCTCACTCCTCTGGACACCCCCCGCCACCCCCTATAAAGCCCCCCCCCGGCACCTTGGGCACCAACCCACCCCCTAGAAAGCCCGCCCCCCCAGACACCAATCCACCCCCTGGACTGTCCCCCACCCCCCTGGAAACCAATTCACCCCCTGGAAACCCCCACCGCTCTGGACACCCCCACCCCCTGTAATTCTCCCCCAACACTTTGGACACCAGCCCACCCCCAAGAAAGCCCCCCCTCCCCTCGAACACAAATCCACCCCTGGATTGCCCCACCCCCTGGACACCAATCCACCCCTAGACACCCCCACCCCTCTGGACACCCCCATCCCCTGTAAATAACTCCCTCCAGACACCTTGGACACCAGCCCACCCCCCTAGAAAGCCCCCTGACACCCCCTACCCCCCCTGAATTCTGAATTGAATTATTTATGTACTTAATTAACTTATGAATTATGTGTTAATAGTGTACAGGTATAATTTTGGTGTGGGTATACTAGGTCTAATTAGCTTATGATTTATGAGTTAATTTTGTATGGGTATACTTGTTTTAATTATGTTATTGAGATGCTGTTTTTTTTTGTAGGTGTTCGGGTGTGCTGCTGCAGATTTTTTCGTAGCAGTAGAGAGGGCATTTATCAATGCTAAAAAATTTCTGATAAACTACACCATTAACAGCGCTAAAAAGGGCTGATAAAGGATAATATTATCAGCGCTAAAGGAGAGCTGATAAAACATTCATTTATCAGCGCTCTTTTAGCACTGATAAAGGTTTGTTTTATCATCCCTATTTTAACGCAGATAAAGTCTACCTTTATTATCTCATGTTTAGCTTTGATAAAGGATTCATTTATCAGTGCTTTTTTAGAGCTGATAAAGGGTACCCCCCCCCCCTTTATTAGTGCCGAGATTTACAGTTCTTTTTTAGCACTGTTAATGCCCATTTATAGAGCTGTTAATGCCTGTATTTATAGTAGTGTACCGAGGAAATAACTTCCCTTTATTTCTAAATATCATGAACTTCCTCCATAGAGATAAGTATAGAAGTACGATGTCTCCAACTTTGAACTCAAGGTCTCATTGATGGTAATCTGCATAACACTTCTGTCGACTTTGGCCTGCCTTGATATGTTGTGGAATACATTTCACCTTCTCCTCCATTTATTTGACTATTCCAAGTCCTATCAGCTTACACTCACCAAATTAATCCCAACACTCTGGTGTTCTGCACCTTTTCCCATAAAGTCCTTCATATGGTTCCATTCAGATGATAGAGTAGAAACTGTTATTGTAGGATAATTCAACCAGTGGAAGATATTGGTCACATCCTCCTTTGATGTCCATAGAACTTGATCTTAACATATCTTCTAGTTTCTAAATAGTTTGCTCAGATTTTCCATTAGTTCGAGGATGATATTTCATACTGAAGTTCAGGTCAGTTCATAGAGCATAGTGAAGACTTTTCTAGAACATCGAGGTGAATCTAGGATCAAGATCGGATACACTCGATAATGGTTCTTGATGTAGCCTTACCAGTTCTTTTATGTAAATTTGTGCAAGTTTATATAATGAGAAGTCCTCTCGATTCACGATAAAGTGAGTTTTCTTCGTAAGATTCTAAAAAATGACCCATATGTCATTGTTTCCATTGGATTTATTATAAAGTCCAGTGAAAATTCCATGGTAATGTTGTCCCACTTCCATGTTGGTATTGGTAATAGTTGCATCATCCCCTTATACATTTTCCTCTTAGCCTTCACTTGCTGACAAACTAGGCACTTTGATTTATATTCATCAGTCTCCCTTTTCATATTGTCCAACCAAAAGTTTTCTCAGAGATCTCGATACATCATTGTGCTCCTCGAGTGAATGGAGAAGGTTGAGCTATGTGTGTTATTTAGAAGCTCCTTCTTTATCTCTAGATAATATGGTACACATAATCCTAACCCAAATCAGACAATTCCATCCCTGTCAACCAATAAGTCTGATGATTTACCATTTTTGTTACCTTCTACATTTTTTAGAATTTCCACATACTTTTTTTAGAATCCATTATTTTCTCCACGAGCGATTATTGAGCAATAATTTGTGAAAGGATTGATTATGTTCATCCCTTAATGACTCTGATGTCCATCTTCTACAAATCTAATATGATTGGATCTGTTTCAATTCTCATCACTGATAAAGATAAAGGATCCTTTCTACTTAGATCATCTCCCACCTTATTTTCCATACTGGGATGGTAGTGGATTGAGCAGTCATAATCATTGATGAGTTCTATCTATCTTCATTATTGCTTATTAAGATCTTTTTTTAATATATGTTTGATTCTCTTATGATTAGTATATATCTCACACTTCTCTCCTAGATATAATGGCGCCAGATTTTCCATGTGAATATCATAGCCACTAACTCCAGATCATGTGTGGGATAGTTTTGCTCAAATTTTTTTTCTGCATTTAGGCATAGGCTATCACTTTATCATTCTGAATCAACACACAACCAAATCCCTTCTACAAATCATCACCGAATACCACAAAAAATTCTTGACTTATGTGTAATGTGAGCACGTGCACTGTGATAAGACTCCTTTTCGTCTCCTTGAAGCTCTCTTCCCATTCATCACTCCTATAAAATCATAATTTCTTCCGAGTTATCATGGTAAATGGGTTGGACAATCATGTGAAATTGCTCACATATCATCGACAATATCTAGCTAACCCCAAAAATCTACGAATATCCGTTACCGATGTTGGACTCGTTCATCCCTCAATTGCAGTTGTCTTGGAGGTATCCACATATATCCCTTTGCTTGTGATGATATGACCCAAGAATGAGGCCTCCTTCAACCTAAACTGGCACTTGATGTACTTTTCATAGAGCTTCTCCTTCTGCAGGGTCTCTAATACAATTCTAAGATGCACCTCATGATCCTCCTTGGTTTTGGAGTATATTAAAATATCAGCTATAAAGACTACAACAAATTTGTTGAGGTAATCATTGAAGTCTCTATTAATCAACTCCATTAATATTTCTGGAGCATTAGTGAGTCTAGAAGGTAGTACTATGAATTCATTGTGCATGTATCTTGTACAAAAAGCAGTCTTTGGGACATCTTCCTTCTTCACCTTTACATGATAATATCCCAGCCGCAAATCCACCTTGGAGAAGTATGGTGCTTCATGCAGCTGATCAAACAAGTAATCAATTTTTGGAAGATGATACTTGTTCTTTATAGTGATTTTTTTGAGATCACGATAATCAATGCAAAGGTGCATTGACCCATCCTTCATCTTGACAAAGAGTACTGAATCACCCCACAGTGAAGCACTTAGGCATATAACACCTTTATGTAGATTCATCTATAGTTTATTCTTCAACTCCTCAATCTCCAAAATAGCCATTCTATATAGATTCTTGGATATTGGAAACACCCTAGGTATAAGTTCAATTGGGAATTCAACATCTATTCAAGGAGGAAGACCTGGAAATTCCTCAGGAAACACTTCAGTGAATTCCATCATAATAGGCATTTCTTCAAGGATGGTTTCTTACATGGACTCAATCATTTGAGCCAAATACATGTACTAATAGGGATGTAATATCCACACTTGAGATTATGGTGATATATATGATTTATCTTCATCCTTGCACTTGTTTAGAATAGAGGGTCAATTCTCAACATATAGAGTGATTCCCCTCTCATGGATATTTATGTTCGCTCTACATAAGGAAAGCTAATGCATACCTAGAATTTCATCAAATTTCACTAGAGGGGGTATGATAAGGTTTTCGGGAAGTTCAATCCACCGATTAGGACAGTGGAGGAGTTATATTCATCGGATGAAATAATTTCCCCATTTTCCATAGTAACCAACATCATTACGTCCATGATTTTTGGTGGTATTGGGATTTTTCTACTAAAATTTTATGATATAAATGAATTCATAGAACCAAAATCGAAAAGTAAGGTCACAATTCTTGAATGAATAACTAGAGTACATGTCACCACTTTTTTTTTGGGGTTCAATTCATTGGTAGTTATGGAAAAAATATATCCCTTACTACCTTGGTGGTATTTGATTACCTATGAAATCCCATAGCATAGGGAACTGATTTGCAAGGTGCCCTAGTTATTTGGAATTGATATAACAAGCAACCCGTTTCTGTTCGAAAAGAGAATTCTTACCCTCTATTGTAGTTGTGAGTTTTTCTTATTGGCAGTTAAAGGCTTTGTGACCTTCTCCTCTTCACCTAAAGCATTTCTCTATCCCCTTCAGGCAATTTTCGGGGTGCTTCTTTCCAAACCATTGGCAAGTGGGGTGATTGATTTTCTTAGCACCGTTGGATTTACCCATCAAACTTCTGTAATTGAATTCCACTTTATTCTTATTATCCCCATGATACCCCTAATATTATATGATATACATTTCATCCTTGAGGTCTCATCAGGCAATTTCCTCATAGTTGTCCAAGTCACGAATCGCCAGGGTTTCCACAAGCAAGGTTTCATCCCACCAAAGAAGCTTTCAACCTTGCATTCAGGGGTAACAAAAATGATGGAGGCATATCGTGAAGGAATTGTGTCATTTTAATTCTATGCTCTGAGGGATTTTTCATCTTTTTTATTTGGGTAAAAGAAGTCCCTTTCCATATTAATCCAGAGGTTGCATGGAAAATATTTATCGAAAAACATCTTCCGGAAATCCTTCCATTCCAACACCTTGATATCCTCCCTAGGATACATATTTTTGATCAATTTCCACCATTGATCGACTTCACCCTCTATATGATAATCATCTAGAATAACCTTCTCTTGTTCGTAACATTTAAGGATGGAGAAGTTATTTTCAATGGAGTTGATCAATTGTTCGGTGTTTGAGGGACCGGTTGATCCATTTAAAGTGTGAGGCCTTTGTCTCATAAAGCTCTCTATAGCGACTTATTCATTCCTAGAGGTGGTTTAACTTTCCACTTGAACCATGTTTCTATTTAAATCACGAGTTAACTGAGAGAGTATCATGACAAAGTTTGCGATTCCCACTCCCATCAGATTTGGCATCTCATTAGAACAGTCATCAAATTGATCTTCATATCCGTTGTTGTTCTGATTCCTCCTATTACTAACCATTGGTTGGAATAAAAGTAAAGTTGGGGGTAACACATAAAGGGTAATCCAAAGATAAAAATAGATGACTTATAAATAAATTTTATTTCCTTAACATATAAATCTATCAGCTTCAATCTTTGTTATCCATGATCAACCTTCTAACATATATTCTTAGGTGAGTTTCTTAATTCCCTTAATAAAGGTTCATAATAAGCATGTAAATTTAACAATGTATTTCCCATGGGAGTGTAGTAACCAAGATTGAAACAAGGCTTGTTGTCTTGTACCAAGATACCCCGAGTCAAGCCCAAAACACCTTGTCGGTGTTTTCACTCCTAGGTACAATATTTGCTAGAGCCACCTCTACCTACTCGTATCCACAAAAGAATATATTTACTTGATAAACCACGTAATAAATACTCAAAAAAACTTAGGGATTTTTTTATTATACTAGTATTAACCCTAAGTCTTTCACTAGTGTTTTCTAATCCTAATCCCAAATATAACTAAACCTATCCTCTGATACCAACTATAACAACACTACTCTTTGTGACACAATTAAACATGATTTATTACATAAAACAATCACTTTATAAACATAGAAGATCGATAGGTATAGAGACTTTAGGGATTAGTAACATCACATTATGACTTAAACAATAAACGCAACATCTTTATTTAAATCTTCCTTTACATGACCACTTCCTTCCCCCGTACTTATCATTTCATGGAATAACCTGAGGACATGCATAAGAAAAAGGTGAGCTATAAATCCTAGTAAGAGAGTAATAAAGACATAAAATGAAGAAAAAAATACATGTTAGGAAGTAGGAATATCAATGGTGCATAAGAGAAACAAAACATAAAGGAAATATATAGCATGATTATCATAACATAGAAATGTGGCAACAACACTTAACATTGAATTAGCATGATCCAAGGCTCATTGCACATGGAGCATGAGTAAAACCAAATTGTATATGAATTATAATGGGTAAATACTCATTTAACTTGAATTAGAATGATTAAACCCTCATTTTACATGATGAATCATGATACCAATCATACCCAATGTATTGAGGCGCTATCAGGGGGAACCCTTTTAAGCATTTCTTTTCATTCATAAGTGTGCCACATGGATCATAAAACATGAAATAATTTCACATAATCATTTATTCCATGATAAAGTAATGTGGAATACATAATTTAAACTCTTTAAGAAATATTTAAATGTTCATAAATGTGAATACCATTGATATAAAAATGTTCATGGTATTCACTACACAATGACTTTGGCTTGGAAAATTGTGGTGCAATTTCCGCAGCATAACGGTGTGACATAAAAATTCCTAAAAATGGTTTATTAGAGAGAAAGGTTTTTCTATTAATTTATAAATGAAATGGGATGTAAGGGGATCATATATATACATGTACCAATAATTTTAAATTAATTTAAATTCTTCATACAAAAAACTATTGCATGTAAATGAGGAGAGAGAAATCCCATACGGAATTTCGGCATGGTTACGGGAGCACATGGGAAGAATTAATGAGATAGAAAGGGGTTATATCAATATTCAAACATAAGTAAGGAAGTATGAGGGAGGTGAAAAATCATACACAAAAATTTTTAATTGAAAATAAAAGGGCATAACTACATAATGAAATTTGGACAATAGTGAGAAAGGAAGGAATCCCTTACTTGGAAGTATGATCCCAATGGCTTGAGAGAGGCTTGAGAGAGGATTATTGAGAGCTTGGGGCACCTTGGGAGGACTATAGAGAGATTAGGGAAGGTCTTGGAAGAACTAAAAAGGCATTGAGTAAAGAGGAAGTGGGAGCATGGGTGGGTTTATCTAGGAAATGAGAGGGAATTCTTTATTATTTAGGTTTGGGTCACCACACATTAAACTAATCCAAACCACACACCAGCCCATGGTTATTGCCCATGGTTTTTTCCAAATGGGAGTAAAAGATATTATTTTATATGAACAATGTAAGAACCTCCTAAAATTATAGTCTTGATTATTTGGAGGTGAGTCACACTCTCAAGGAAGTGAATTTAAAAATTGAAAAAGTTTTATAAGTCATGGAGGGTCCACTAAAGATTTTCAAAATAAATCATAAAAACCTAAAATCACATTATTTTAATGTTAAAACATATGTTGGATGAAAATTATGTTTATAGTATTTTATTACATCCCTATTGGGTCACTATGAAGTCATAAAACACATTATATATTTAAACGGTATTTAATTTTTACCCAAAAATTTTTCTGTCTCAGAAAATTATGAAAAATTAACTGTTGAATAATTTCGACTTTCTGATTAAAAAATAGTATTAATATTATCCAAATAATTTTCTAAATATGTGAATTTTCACATTGAAAATAAAAACTAACACTTATAAAAAATTCATGGGTATTGACAAAAAACAACTTTCAAACCGTAATAAAAATTACAATTGTATTCATAAAAATTATACGATCATTTATAATTAATAAAAAGTTATTTGATAATAATTATATTTTAATAGGAATATTATTTAAATCCAAAATACATTATTTTTTCAAAATATATTTCTTGGTTGAATATTAACTAAAAATACTATTTTTGATTTAAAAACTATTTACAAAGCAACAAAAATAATAAACCGACTGTATATTATTTATTATATACAAAAATAATGCACAAAATAATAGTGCTAAGGTCTTGTTAAATATCCCCTTATGACACCCATATAAGATCGAAGGGTGTGGTGTGCGATGGTGACACACTATTTGGGTGGCTCGGATAACATCGTTCGAGTGTTAATCTCTATCAAGTTCTACTTCTCCCATATGTGGTTTCACTCAAGTTTAACATGTTGAAGCATATCTTGGGATTGGCCAAGATCGAATCCCAATGACGCCACCTCCTTTCCGAGCTCTGATAAATGGGATTCGTACCGGGCAAATCTACTAGATTAGGCTATCAAATCCTTTTTCTGAGTAAATTGGATTTGTTAAAGCCCTATACATATACTAATCATGTGATCATTTTTCAATGTCTATATTAGCAATGCTAACTATTATTAATGGTATTTTGAAATCCAAAAACATAAAACCAAGGAAGTGCATATTTTATATAACCATTTTTCATAATAAGACATTTAATTATATCAAAATGAATTTTCATTGATAAAAGTTTTGGGTCATTACACCACCCCTGATGGCCTATACATTTGTGTCCCTTAAAATTATATCATCTGTCCATATTACATATATTCAATAATAATTTCATGGCACTTCATGGTTCTCATCATAGTAGAGATTCACTAAGACCTTTTAGCGCAACAACAATTATTAAGACATTATCACATACTATGTGACGCAGAAGAACAATCATGATGTTATAAGGATTTTATAAATATTCATCCATTGAATACTAGTTTATAATAAAGTAAAAAGATGTTAGTTTCTTGGGAAACGACTCCAACAGACTCCCACCTTCACTAGATACAACTGTTAACAACCTTGTGTCTGCTAGCTCTCACATGATATTCATGCTTCTGCTGAGATAGGACTTTAGTCGAGGGGTGTGTCATGATCATTCCATTGACACTATGATCACTAAAACATCACTCCATTAATATAAATACCTCAAGAAGTTATACTTGTGGGGTATGTTCTTTTTCCATTTATGTGTCCTTGTCTCTTTTGAAAGAGCCACCACTACTGTATTATCACAATACAATGTAATGGGATCATTACTAATAGGAACTGCATCCTGATCCAAGAAAAAGTTATGAATCTAGATGTCTTTCATGGCTAAATTATAAGCTTCTATATAGTCAGACTCCACTATAGAATTAGCTGCAACCGGCTTCTTTGAACTCATCCAACTCACAGCTCCTCTTTTGTTATAGAAAATATGTTCTGATAGTGACTTCAGATCATTTTGATATGTATGAAAACCAGCATTATAATACCCTCTGATCGTTTTTTCTATACACCAAGAATATATCTTATTTATTATAAGACATATACGGATAGTATTGATAGTATTCTAATTCTACTCTCAAAAATTTTCTTGATATTTTCCTACCATGATTAGTGCATAGGAAACATCATGTCTGGAACATAACAGGGAATATATGATTGATCCTATCCCAAAAGCATATGGATTCTTACACATCCGATCATTCTTATGTTTTATCTTGGGATATATTTTCTATGAACTATGTATAAATTGTGATATGTGATCCAACCCCTTCATGGATTTTTACATACAAAATCTACATAGTATTTGGTCATTGTATGTACTTTGACTTAGTCTATGCATCCTCTTGGATCAATATTGAATGATCTTAATCCCCCGAATGTACGCTGCTTCACCTATGTCCATAAGGGAGAACCACTTGTTCAACCATTCCTTGAATGACTATAAGACTTTTATATCATTTTCAATAAGAAATATGTTTCCACCATAAAATTCTATGATGAAAAATTCATTCACATTAAGCTTCTCTTAAACATATAGCTCACATACTCCTAAAAATCATTTTTTTTTCATAAAACCCACGTGGAAAAGTGGGAACCACGTTACACTATAAAAAACCAGAAATCAAAAGTTGGGACCAAATTCAAAATTCAAAACAGAAAAGGCACCAACACGGAGACTAAATCCCGCAAATCATGCACCACCGATAAACTCGTTGATGTCGTCATTATCACAACACAATAGACATCATCACATCATTTCCATCCCTACCAAACGTCAATCCATTGTCATTCCATCCTCTCAACACCATCGTCAGAGTCACTACACCCGTCACCGGAAAACATAACCACCGTCAAACACCATACCAATAGAACATCTTCCATCATCCACACCATGAAAATGCCACACCAGAACTCCGGAGACAGTCATTCATTATCCCCCAAAACACCCAATTTACAGAACGATCTTAGCACATGAGAACGATCAACATAAATCTGTCGAGTATCAAAACCAAACATTAACAAAAACCACTCCAAAAACACAAAAGGGGCTCATTTCTAAAGAAACATTGATCAGATCGAGCAGATTGACAGAAGTAGAAGAAGCACCAAACCTTTATAGATGAATTGAGGAAAAAATCCAAAAATAAACCGAAACAACCCAGTGAAAATTCCAAAACCTGAACATTAAGGAAGAAGAAACAACAGGTATGTCGCGCGAGGGGCACCATAGACCATCAAAACTCACCCCCCAAAACCTTTAATAAGACACCGCTCTAGATCCGACCAGAAGAGGAGTCGAGGGACTTGAAGTTAGGGAAGAGTATTGAATGGCAGAGGGATCTGAACAAAGACGTCTCGGTGGGACTAAAACAAGAGCCAAAGAGGAGAACAAGCCGATGTATGAACGCGCCTGAAAACTGATGACCTCCGAACCAAAAATCACAAAACCAAGATAAACCACAGCTCCAAATACGACCGGGAGAGGCACGGTGGAACATAAGATCAGAGCCGGTTAGAGAGGCCTGAGGCTTCCATAGTGAACCGCCTTCGACAGCAAGGCCATGAAAGATGAATGAACCTCAACGGGATGAAAACCTAGTTTCAAGGAGTGGAGAGAAAGCAGGGCAAAGAAAATGAAATGGAGAAATAAACGGTCTACAAGGAGAAGCGCCGTCACGAGGAAACCTAAGGGGAAACCTGGAATCTAGTGAAAAGGTTTAAAATGAACTAGCGCATTGACCAAAACCCAGACATGGTTATGATACATGGAATCCATATTAGAATTTATAGCTATTATCCATCTTATAGATTCATATCTCTCTACTGGTTCCTTATATGTGAGATGTTCATTATTTTATAATAATAATGAGTCACCATCCTTGATTAAAATGAAACCATATCTCTCTAGCTCCCTTACCTCTCGTTTTTCCTACATAGTACTTGTGTTTCCAAGACTACCTCTTCTATGGGGACCTATAGAAATTTTTCATGTACCAAATCTTATCAATCTTGAGCATCAACTTCATCGAACCCAATATTTCCCCCACTATCTCTTGTAAGGATGTTCTCCCTATCAAGAAAGATATCTTTTCTAGGAATAATAAATTTCTTGTCTGAGGGGTTCTATAGGTAGTATCCCATTGTTTTTTTGGGATAACCTATAAAGATACACTTTGGGCCCTGAGTGCTATTTTTTTCCTGATAAAACCATAACAAATTCCTCACATCCCTATAAACATGTATATGATAAAGTGGGTTTCATTCCACTCCATAGATCGAATGGAAAATCATTTTATTCCTTATATGGTACATGGTTTAATGTGTAGTACTCAATTTTCAATGCATATCCCCAAAATAATAATGGAAGATCATCATGACCCATCATCAACCTTAACATGTCCAACATGGTATATTTCCTCCTTTCACTAACATTATTCCACTATGGTGTATAAGGTGGACTGAGTTGAGAAAGAATCCCAAACTCCTGTAAAAGGTAGATAGACTATTGGTTAATATATTCTCCTCCTTGATCTGATAAATTCTAATTTATCATCATACTAAGATGATACTCTACATCATTCATGAACTCCAAGAATTTCTAAAAAGACTTGTACTTATACCACATTTAGTGGATATAGCCGTATCAACTCAGGTCATCAGTAAAAGTAATGAAGTAAGAATATCCACTTATAGATTCTACTAGAAATGGTCTACCCACATTAATGTGTACAAATATTTTAAGCTCTGTGGCCCTTTCTCCCTATCCACCAATTGGTGGTTTTGTGGTTTTTCATTGTAAACAAGAGTGACATCAATCAAGTGGTTTTAGCATGAAAGAGTATAAATAACCATCTAGACAGAGCTTTGTCAAGAACTTCTCATCTACATGACCAAGGTAGTGATGACACAATTGGGTCTAGTATGATTCATGTGAACATTATTTTTTATCAATTTCCAACACTTGGTTCTCATAATTTTAATACATACAGACTGTTATTTCAATGTGACATACCATAACATATGTTGTCTTTATAAAAGTAACAATATTTATTTCTAAAAGGTAAAAATAAATCCATCTGTATCTAAAATCAACATATATATTATGTTTTTGTTAAAATTATGTACATAATAACATATATGTAAAACCAAAGTCATTCTCATTGGCAATGTGAAGTTGTAGTCACCAATGGAAAGAGCATCCATCCAGACAACATTGGCAGCTCGCAGATCCACCACATCTCTAGAATTTTTTTGAAACCTACTTGGTTTAATAATTTTAATATATATGTGAGACCCACAATCTTTCTCTAATCCCAATATTTAGAAATGGAAATATTTCACTCGATAATGATCACACCTTTTTCTTCCCAGATCATATGGGTGAAGTTCATTTTCTAGTGGCCATATTTTTTCACATGAAAATAAAACTACCTCCATTTAATTTACATACCTGTGAATGTACTTATTATTTCTCGAATGGTAGTCGGAGGCTTTATATTGATTATAAATCTTAGTCCAATTTCCCTTTTTCTTCCTCTTCCTATTCACCGTAAGGCCTGTGGTTTTTCCATGCCCTATGTCCTTATCAATTTGGAAAATCAACGTAAGAAGCTTTGACCGATTCTTCTAATTATTTCTCATATTATAATTCAAAATAAAATTATAGAATGTCTTAGGTAGTGATGAATGTATGAGGTCTGTATGAAAACATTCTTGGAATTTAATCCCTATGATGTCCAAATGCTCAATCTATCCAATAATCTTGACTACATTTGGTCCAGATTTTTCACATTGGTTATGGATGATTGCATGAGGCAATGAACATCTGTAGCATCATTCAGATATTTATCATACACAAAGAGTTCCTTCTCACAAACCTCATTTCCTAGCACAATTGGTAAAGTCTCTTCCATCACATAATGTTTCTTCTAATGGAGAAGGATAACCTAAAGGCCCCTTTTTCACTCATGGAAATTTTTGTTGGTGAGAAGGTTTTCATTATAGAGTATGTATCGCAATGATATGATTGGTTTCATTTTGATTTTTGTTTCTAAAAATTAAGATTATTAGAGTTTTAGTACATTATCTTGAAAAATAAATACAAATAAATAAATTAATATCTATTAGTTTCCCACTATTTTTTTGAAACCTAATAGCCTTCACCATTGAAATCAGAATATACTATTTCTTGAACTTTCTAGCGGCCTAGATCTATATCTCAATTTTCATTTATCCAGCTAGGGTTGTTCAAGAAACTTGAAAGTTTTTTGTTAGGCATTCCAAAGGCCAACTATATTACTCACAACTCCTTTATCTTTTGAGTGGATTCCCCAATCCTGAAATCCTTAATTTCGGATTTCCTCAAACATTGCCTCTTAGTTACATCACGTCCTGCTAGGGAATTCGACCCTTGATGTAAACTAATTTAATTCAACGCAAAAACATCAACATATAATTCCTTGATAATTAAAATCACTCCAACTAGGGTGGGTCTAGCACATTAAACTGTGGTTTGATTTAAACTGAAGTAATTGAATGATATACCGACTTATTATTTAATTGAGGGATTTTATCCATTATTCATAAATTTCCACTTATTGTCTTTTCACATGACTGTTAATCTTAAGTGGGATATACATATTTTTTTAACCATGTATAGAAAATATTTTCTCATTACACATTTTTATTTTAGTTCTATAATGTATACTTGTTTGTTCATATATTATGTGATTGCATCAGACATCCACAATGAATAATCATACAAATAGAATGATAAAAAAAGGTATGATCATGATCTTTACTATTAGTTAGTTTATCTATTAGTTGAAAATCTATCCCTGACCTAGGATAGAAACACCATAAACCATTTAAGGTCCATGTTTATATCTTTCCACCTATCTAACTTGGTATCTCCTTTGATTATTTTTTTCTAGGATCCCAATATGAACTGCCACCACTAGCTTGTGAGCTCCATCAATTGCATCTGATTTTAACTAACGCACAGGCGAGGGGTAAAAGGGGGTTTACATAAAATAAACCATGGTCATGAAGGCCCTACATATTAATAAGAGAAGGCACGTGGGCCAACTGTTTTACTTTATTAAATAAATTAAAAGGGATCCAATCACATACAATGGTCTGGTCTAGCTCATGATCATCCACATATATGCAAAAAAATACGCATCTAATAAAACTATCATTTAATTATTTAACTATTCTTATTAAAATAAATTATGTTTGAATCAATTATTAATTATCTTAAATTAGTCAAACCTTTTTATCTTAATACTTTTCTGAATTTCCTTGATATTCTCATCCATAACCTTGTACACAATTTGTACCTTGGAAGAAACATAAAGAATGCCCATAAAAAACAACATGTCATGTATTTATACCATTATATTATTTTTTCTTTGTGACATATAGCATGCACACAGAAATATAATTTAAATACAACTTATACATCATGTGGATCCCTTTGAAAGTTATGTAGAAGTGAATTAAACATATATATATATATATCAAACACATTTCCTATGTTGTGTACTATATTTAAACTCAAATAGAGGTACATGTCTCAAGGGTAACATAATATAACAAAAAAATAAAACTATGTAATCTGTAAGCAGTACATGACCTATAGATTGGACTACACAACATGCACCCTCCTCACCATCCATCCAAATTACACACCTGGGGAAACAGTGTGTGACGTGTACTTTAGAAATCGTTGGAGTGCACAATATTTCTAGTGCATCACAATCCACATAGACCTCACCTTACATGGTCACCATCCAGGTAAGTTGTGTGTGTGATACAAGAATGGACCGTGACCCGAAGGGACTACACGTTATGTCCAGTGGGCCTCATGGCATGTAGTCTGGATGACCGTGTACTAGTCTATCCTGGACAATAGGAAGTGTAATAATTAGATGCACTATATTACATTAATCCAAAAGGCTTGAGTAATTTTTAAATTATTCCTGATGCATTGAACACTAATAAACAACGTTTTGATTCTTTTACACGGTGTGTATTATTTTTTTATCTAGACAGAACCGTATGTGCCACCTGATGAGATCCTCGAATTAATTTTAATCCTAAAATTATTAAATTTTTTTACATCTGCAACAAATGATAAGGGATTAACAAATATCAAAATTTAGATTACATGCATGATTATAAATCAATTGATAAAGTAAGTTATTAGCGCGTAACTCATCAATTAATTATTTAAATAATTTTAAACAAAAGTACGACCCTTTGATTCCACTTGAAGGTTTCAGGTGCAGTAGAAGTGCAGGATGGGTATTTAACCCACATTTCAAATTTTTATAATCATTGATTAATCCAAGATCTATACAACGATGAACACCCATGTACAATGATTTTAATCACAGTTAAAAGACAAAGGAGAGAACCTGCATCTGTAAAGAGAGAAACACCATATTTTATTATATCTAATTAAATTAAATTATAGAATTACCTCCATGATGATTAATTCTTCATTTATGTGTTAGATAATGGTTTTGATGTGAGCATTTTATGTGATGTATAATCCAAGGATAGGAATCTCTTAGTAGTGATCCACATGTGCTCGGTGTGTCTCCAAACATTGTTGAAGTAGTCTCTGGCTGATATCATGTAAGATCACTTCACTTGTGATATTTGCCTTTGATTTCCTTGGGAATAAAATCCAAATAATTCTCATTGATCTTGTATAGGAGGATCTATCTCATTCTTCAGATCGTTCTTGGAGAGGGAATAGTTCTCTAGGATCGAGATCTTTTCTCCTAGGAAGTTGTGCAGAAAATGATTTGTTAGCTGGTCAAATGACCCCTTGGAAAAAATTGAGAATATTAACATAACAGGAAATTTAATTCACTAGGTAATAATAAATAATTATCCCAGGTGTTTTAACATAATTTATTTTACCATGTGAAACCCCTTGTCAAATAATAATAGCATTGCTATTATTTCTATGACATGTTTTTAACAAGAATGTTATATTTAAATGTTATCTAACCAAAAAATATTTAATATTATTTCTCAGTAGACCCATAACTTGGTCTAATAATCCTCCTAAATATTTTCTAGGCCTTTAATAATGAATATTTATTTATAAAATTAATATAACTTCATTATTCACTGATAAATAAATATTTCTCCTGCAAAAATATTCTCTCAAATAACTAGTGGAAAAATAAATGTGATCATGAATAATTGAATAATTATTAAACCACAAATGGAAATAATATTTATTCGAATTATTGAATAAATAAATTATTTAACTGAGATATTGTCTATACAGAGTTAGTGACCCTCTAGGACTCTTTCTTGTTGGAATTAGGCAGGCTTGCCTAATGTCTAACATTACTGTCTAGAGAAAACTCAAGGAATGCAAGAGAATGAAGATGATGTTTAAATTAAATGTCACCTATGACAAAATATTACAGTGTAATATAATCCTTTTGTCCTGATATCTCCAATCAGGTGGGTTTCATGAAATTTCCATCAACCCATGAGCTCAATTTCTCATTATTTGACTTCCTGAAATTGAACATTCCTAAATATCACCATTTCCATGGATTTATTTAGGCTATATCATTTTCATCAAAGGGCCTAAGATATCAACATCTATAGAAGTGAAAAATACTTTCTTAGATTATTCATTAATATAGTATTACTCTTTAAGCACCCACCATATCCTACCTCTCCTCAAACATATGTCTTTATAGTTTTCGTCAATACAACTAAGTGTGAAATTAAAAATACCGATTGATAATAATATTAAATTATAAGGACTAATACACACGTTCGTATATTGGAATATCCAATGACACCAATAAATGTGGATTTCCAACTGGAATGTGTTGTTCTCATAATATTCTCCAGGATATTACCATGGGGCGCACACCATGAGAAGGTGCCTCAATGTTTCATGAGTCTCCACCACTGATAGCCACTATAATTTTTTCCCTTCAAATGGTATCATCAGTATATATAAAATAAATTCACGAATATTGAATGGAACTTCTGGGTTCTCATCATAGCATGGATCCGATATAACCTTTTAATGTGACAACAATTCTTAGGACATTATCACAGACTATGTCACGTGGAACAATAATCATGATGTGATAAGGATTTTATAAATATTCATCAAATGAATACGTCTATATCATAAAGTAAAAATACATTATACGTCACTAACTCCAAAAATATTATCAATTGTATAATGGAAGAAAGATAGTGTATATGGGACATTAAAGATTTTTGAAAATTGATCATTATTATAATAGATTGAAAACGGGATTTAACCATTTATAGGAATACTATCCTCCACCACAACCATTTTCAATAGAATATTATTACAATTCTGTAAAAAATATTTATTTGAAATTTGGAAATAAAAGTATTTATGGTCTTCAAAAAATATCTAGAAGAAACAATTTATTTTTCAAGATTTTTAAAGCTAAAAAATAACATTGATGTTTTTCATGTTGAGAAAAATATAACTGAAAATTTGATTAGACCATTATTAGACATAAAAAGAATGAAAAAAAGATGGATTGAATTCTAGATTGGATTTGATAGTAATAAGAATATGTTTGGAGTTATATCCCACTATGAAAGGACACATAACATATTTACCTCCGGCTTGTCACACGTTATAGAAGAGTGAGAAGTTAAATTTTCATCAGTGTCTGTATGGTATAATTGTACCCAAAGGATATTAATCAAATTTAAATAATTTTTTATTAGTGAAGGACTTAAAGATTATTTTTATAAAATATCATGACTATCTTGTATTGATGCAACAGCTATTAACGGTCGCACTGTATCGTATATTTTCATCGACTATCCGAAAGACTATCATCCGGTTATGTAATTTTTTCAAATCCATTGGTATCAATTTTACGGATCCAGATTTATTAGATGTGTTTGAGAATAAAGATTCTCTTATAATTTTTGCACTAGATATTTAATTTCCACCTATAATTTTTGATATAATGGTACATCTGGTAATTCATCTAGTGCATGAGATAAGAATTTTCAGGCTAGTTTATTTACCTCAGAAATATCCTTTTCAAAGTTATATGAAAATTTTAAAGGGATATGTTAAAAGTAATTATCAACCGGAGGCCTCTATTGTTCCAAAATATGTATCTGAAGAACTGACTTAGTTCTGTACTGTTTTTTTTGTATGAAGTGGAGCATATTGGTCTCCCTATATCTCAAAACTTGAGAGCTGATAGTGAATGTAGATGGATTCAAGGCTTAAAGGTAATGTTCATTCCACATGATGAAGTGATGCGGGCACATTAATATATTTTTTACATCACGGATGATGTTCAATCATATATATCATCACATATTGTGGAATTAAAGAGGCAATATTCAAGAAGAAATTAATAGTGGTTGATGATTCTGCATAAAAAGACATTTGTTTCATGGTTTAAATAGAAAGTGAGGACAAATATATCTATATAAGAAACATTGAAATTGTTGGTAGGGGGATTATCTATTAATGTGATAACATGATCTATTTTTTATATTAATGGGTACACATTTTACAAACAAAAATCTGGATGAAAAGAGTATCATTCAAAATAGTGGTGAGAAGGTTATCGCTGAAGCAATTCATTTGTCAAGTGGAAAATAAAAATAAACTCAATTTCTGCTTCACTGGTATATTTTGATGTTCTGGAGGATATATGTGAAAATGATTATACAAATTTTTTATTCACATTTTTTAAGTGTAACTGGGTTGATAGATTTAGTGGTGTGAAACATGATGATTGTAGATTTACACTAGTTTATTTGAAAATATTTAATTAAAATGGGGAACCATTTATCATGGTGACACATGAAAATATGATATTTTATGTCATTGACCCATAAAATGATCGGTGTTCTATCATTTGGAAAGGAAAAAGGTACCATTAGGGTGATGAGAATTTTGTTGTTGATTTTATTGATTTACATGAGTCTCACTCATATATTACGTGATTTTCAGATGATTACAACGAATGCAACACAAACATAGTGCATGGAGTATCGAATTATCATGATCAAGGCATATGAAAAAACACAAAATTAGTCTCTTAAATTCTTAAAAAATTATTTTTATTATTTTTATTTTTTGAATCATAGAAATGCTTGCATCTTTATTTATTTATTTTTGTCATCCTTGTTTCTAAATATTCATTTTTATAATGATATGAAGGTACAAAAAATACCATTACTCTTGCTTTGGTTAATTTCAAATACAGAGAGAGGAGAAATTACCAAGGTATATCAATTTATTCATATTGTTAAATATTCAGTAATATACTTTTTTAATGAAAGAGAACTTTTAAATTATAATTTTTTTTTGTAGGACTACTTATGTGTCTCCGGCAGAGGATAATTCTCCTATTACTACAGAGAATTAATGTTCTCAACTTGGTAAAAATGGTATTAAATGTTTACCAAAACTGTCACTTTATCATGGATATGGGTGATTACATATTCATTTTGATGACTATAATAATGAAACTAACCCAAATGCAGGTCAGTTTATCAGTTATATAGAAATTCAGAGACATTGCAGGATATGTATTTTATATCCTAATTGGAAGTCCATGGATAGTATGGCGAAACATAATTTTTTGGATGTTGTGATGGTAAAATATCTCAATTGGTTTATATTATCTCATTATTTGAATATTAAATATTTTAAATGACATATTTCATTTATTCAATTACTTATGATATTCAATTTGGAGGAAACGAATGAAATTATTAAAAGATATATCTCTTTAGAGATGCTTTGATGGAAGGATTTTAAAACAAAATTGAATTTTTTTTTGGAAAGATAACATTTGAAAATCCATTCCTTATGTATAATTTTATAGATACAGATACATGGAAGAAAGTTGAAGACATCTTTCATGAAGAAAAATTTCAGGTATGATAATTATTTTATGTTGTGAAATTTATTATATATTTATCTAATTACTTATAAGTTTATTTTTATATAACAGGCCTCTAGTAGATATCTTAAAATTATCCAGTTGAAAAATGTATTACCTTTACTTTATCTTGTGGAGGGTATCTGTTATTGTAGAAAAAAATGATTGAAGAAAAATTTGAAGCATTAAGATCCGGATCTAGTAGTTGTTTATAAGAGTTCTAGTTTGTTCCTACATCACCTTCCACACTCAATGAAAAATAGAAATGGGAAATAAGAAATAATAATGAAAAGTATCTAACATAGGAAGATAAGGAATTATCTAATAAAATTATAAGTAACTTTTAATTATCTATTATGAATATTTCAATTTTATAGATTATAAAAACTAATATTACTTTTTCTTTTTTCTTTTTAGGATGAACTTCAGGAGAAAGGGAAACATGGTTCTTTTGTCCTTGAGGATAGGATGAACATCCTAGTCATAGCCTTAAGAAAGAAATAACACCCTGGCCCTATTAAAGGATATTATAAAGGTGTTAGTATTCAGAAAGTTTTTTGTTAGAGTATGAAATAAAGAAACCCATAAATAGAATCATTAATGGCCAAGCTGAATGATATGAAACAGTCTATGGGTGATCTAATTCAAGTAGCCATGGAGAAGGCTTTATTAAAACACTTGACAAGACAGTCATAGTTTTCAAAGCCTTCCTAGCTTGTTCAGTCAATTATGCAGCCTCAACAGCCATCCTAGCTGGACTACCCTACCCAACCTGCAAACTTTGATCCTCTACCTCCTCGCTCTGGACAATTTGTATACTGTGA
Organism: Viscum album; assembly: GCA_963277665.1. Classification (NCBI taxonomy): domain Eukaryota; kingdom Viridiplantae; phylum Streptophyta; class Magnoliopsida; order Santalales; family Viscaceae; genus Viscum; species Viscum album. Next base: position 662,587,953 of record OY728143.1, on the reverse strand, counting down.
GTGGTTTGCTGGAGAACCTAATATTCATATTGTTGTATTATGACTCGTGTATTTTTTGGGGGGGATTTTTTATATCACCATTCTAGGAAGATGGGTCTGTTTATAGTATTAGTAATTTATATTATTGATCCTAATGCTCTACTACCTTTTCATACAGAGGATTTCACTAGAGTTGGGGATTGTCTGGGTCATTTTCATATTAGAACAACTAGTATTATTCATTACATTTCATATGACGTATGAATTTTTTTAAATATTATTTACATAATATTGAAATATAATTATAATGTTTTCTGACATTTAACCTATTCAGTATTATCTGAAATAAAAAGAAATTCAAAACTGAAAAAGAACATTCAGGAACAGTCGACTGTAAATACTTCTGATATTTCTTTTGGGACACAAAGATAATATCAGGCTTCATCTTCCATGAATCATATCTATTAATTTCAGATGATTTCTAATATATTTAGAAGAGATTATCCGATGACATTACTCAAAGAATATTCCATGAATCAATTTAATTTTCAAGATCTCAGCCTTAATGTGATACAGTTTTTTCCCTTGTATGTAAATTAACATTTAGATTTTTATTTCATTAATAAAAAATGGTTTAAATTGAATAACTATATTTTCTTTTTAAATTAGGTTTCTAAACAGGCTTCTTGTATGAAATTAAAGCACATACATTTACAGTTTTATAGATCCATAATGAATTTCCATGGTAGTGAAACATGTGAAGAATGCTGATAGAGTTGCATATATCTATGAGAGATTATCACATACGTAGATTGGATATAGGTTTATTTTGTTTCTTAATAAGCAAGAAAATAAATATAATTATTAACTAAGGATCATTATAATGTCATTAATTATGATCGTTTTGTATTATAAAGGGAATTAGACGTTAGGCATATTTTTTTAACTGAATGCACCTTATTTGGGTTTTTCTCTTTATCAGGGACTGTTCATAAAATATTTTCAACCTTATTAGAGAGGTATGTTGTTTTTTTATGAGCTCATTATTTTTAATTATAATTTTCTATACATTTAATATTAGTTCATATATATGAAAGTGAAGTTCATGGAAAAAATATAACAAGGAACACATCTTGATAATGAAACAAATGTAGTACAATATGTGGAAGTAAAGATAATAATTTATTATATTAGATAGTATTATGATTTTTAGATATATATATATATATATTGGTTTTTATTATCAATTTAATGTTTTATAACCACAGTTTCATCATCATCAAGGACATTTTGAATGTGGTTATTATGTTCTATAATACATGTACAAGATAATCACAACCAGGGTAACTACAGAATTTAATAATGATAGTTATATTAATTTTTTTAATGTTTTATATAAAAGTATAAAATTTTTAAATTTCATTTAATTTAATTTAACTATATAAATTCAATGATAATGAGACTTATACCCAAACTAAATATACCCATCTCAGATCTTTGTTTGTGAACTATTTATTAAGTATGATTACAGCTTGAGGTATGTGTATTCTAATTCTTATGAATAATTTTACATTTTAATAATAAAATGTATTCAAAATAAACTAATTATTTTGTTATAAATGATGTTTGAACATTATGGTATCAAATTAATACTTCAACAATAAAAAACATTGATCATGTTGAAAATTTTAGGTGTGGGTATTTTAATTCTACTTTATAATACAAATGCGTATTTAATTTGTTGATTAACTAGATAAAAAGGTGATTTTTTATTTATTTTTAGTCTATGATAAATTGTTTTTAATTTCTGTATAATGTGTTTCGATTACAAGGATTTTGATTATTATGTAAATGTAATATTTTGAATTTTCAATAAAAAAATTTTCTTTAGGGTTAGTTTTTATAAAAATCGACGCCAAAATATTTTTAAAAAATAAAAGGTTTTTTATTTCAGTTTTTATGAAAACAGATGCCAAAATCCAAGTCATATATGGTTTTGGAATCAACTTATAACATTCCAGCATGAAAAGCAAGCCTATGGTCAATTTTTGGTGTCGATTGTTTTGAAACCCGATGTTTAAAATCAGTTTCCCACGTCGATTCTTTTGTAAAAATGACAAGTAAAACCAAGACCGTATCATTTTCGGTGTCATTGTTTTAAAACTGACTCCAAAAATCCTTTTTTACATTTCCTTTATAGACATTGGTTAAAAATCGACGTCAAAAATTCAAAAAAAATGACATGAAATCCACTTTTTGAACTAGTGATATAACAATTAAATAAGTTTCATAAGTATAATAAACTATTATTATGATTAATTAAGATCCATTATCTACCACATTTCCCACTAGTTGTAAAACGACGCTTGTGTGTTCATGTGGACTACCACCTCCAAAAAGTAATGTGTTTCATTTGGAATAACCACTTCACTTTGATGGTGATAATGATAGATTAAATGAATTTAATTTATATTTATGTTATTATTAAGTTTTTTAAGGTTTTTTTTACCTTTCTAACATTCCATCCATCCAAAAGTGGAAATTTCACTATTTTGTATGTATGGACTACCATATCTATAATCCGATATAATTCATTTTTTATCACCACTTTATATGAATAGTTATAAAAGTGTATATAATTATTGAATATTATATTAATAAAATTATTAAATTTCTAGAAATGATGGAACCGTGATCAATGTTTAATGATGAGAACCTATGAAATGAATGTTATTTAAAAATGGAGACTGATAACAACCAAAAAAGAACACTTTGAAAAACAATTAATAGTAAATTAGTGTCAATTTTTTATAATTATCAGAGACGTCAAATAATGTGTCCAAGGCCAAAAGAGGGTATTTTCGGATAATGCGAAGGAATATTCCTTCTCGGTGATCAATTCTGGAAGGAATATTAGGGGAACATGAAATATCCAAAAGGTAGGTGAAAAAATTCTCTTATGCATGGAAAACTGCGAGATCTTGTAAGTCTTCCATGAAGGTGAGGAAACTTCCATGCCGCTGACACCAGGCGTGGAAACCTGCACACATCCATCACCCGGTGCGGAATCCTTCGCACCATCACCCTCGTGGGAAGAATCTTTTGCACCGACTGACTTCTACACAGACCCGATGGCCCCAAGTTCCTAAAAATAGAATGTTTCCCCTTCATCTTCCTATAGATGAATAATCTAAACAGTCTTTCCTTCACGAATTTCATCTCCCCCATGCGAAAAAGATGGATTTTAGGTATGATATTTTTCGCAACATGTCTCCCATGGGTCCACCTTCGTACGGGACCACTCAGGATTTACCCTCTCCCAAGTCCCTTAAGTTCGGGGCTTTTGTACGCAAGGCCTTCCTCTTGCGCGAAAAACACTGGGCAGTCTTTGCGTGCAACGACTTTGACTTGAAAACCCATCCTCACATGCAATCCCTTCTATTTTCATGCAAAATCTCTTCTCCCCTTGGCGTGAAAACCCCTCCAATTGCGTGCACACCCAGTCATGCCTGCACAATTGTTCCAATTGGGCGTCGATTGCATTCAAACCCCTCTAATTGAGCGCACATCCGGTCATTCTGGAGAAATTGTTCCAATTTTCGCTGAACCCATCCAATTGTGTGCACACCTGGTCTTTCCTGTGAAATTGATCTAATTGTGCACTGACTGCCTGCAAACCCCTCTAATTGCGCACAAACCTCTGTGTCCACATTGTCTGTCTTTTTCTACACAACAGCTCCATTTTCACATAGGTCGCCCTCCTTGTGTGCATGTGTTTTATGTCCCTCTTCCAGACACCATTTTCATACGCTTCTTATGCCCAAAGTATCTACATTACACACCCTTTTCTCAGGCGACCCATCAGGTTCGCAAAAAGCAATTTCAAGGTCCCATTGGGTGGTGCTTCCCATTACGTTTCATCCCTTCATGCTTCTTCGCATTGGCATGATAACGGATGTTGCTTCTTCACATAGCCATACTAACGTGGACCCCCCAATGTATCACTCCATAAGGCCCCCCACCATGGAATTTATAATTCCTTCCCTTCCCCAAGGGGCGGGAGGTATCAGTTATGTATGTCCTGAGGGGTGCGGAGTGAACCCACCTCATCCGAGCTATAGGACTTTAAACTACCAAGCACTTCCATCCTCAAAACATGATGTTGAACAAGGGTATCTCCCTGTGCATTATACATAGGGTGCTTATTCTGAGACATTCTCTATGCCCACCCGTCTCCACGGGAGTGAGATCATTCCTCACATGGACTTAGATCCCCTTTATTGGAGTAACATTTTCCCATGGGGAAAGGGAAACCAAATCTCTCCCCCTTTGGGCTTTGACACCAGCCGGGATTCCACACTAGAGTAAGTCCCAATCTCCATCCCCCCCCAGGCCATGGACCACGCATGAGACCCTGTTTCCCCTTTGGTCCACTAACCACATGTAGGCCCCATTCCATTCATGTAGACACACCTTTCAGGACGTGATCATCTTGTCCCTGATGCCTCTTGTTTCTCTCACAGAGCATGACTCATGTGGACATATGGTAATCAACAACCATGAAACCCTCTCTAGGTAGTCTATAGTGTAAGACTTGAAACATCTGAACTACGAGGTATTTGATACATTCCATGGAAAATTACGTTTGAATTCTTCCTGAGGTTTAAGTCCACCATCCATTGGTTCCGACCACCCTTCATGTCGGTTCCCACCTCTCCTGAACTATGAGGACACTGATCCTTTCTAAGGCAAGGTACGTAGGAAGCCTCACTGAGGTTCAATCCCAACACCCATTGGTCCCGACCATCTTTACATTGGATCACCACACACCTCTCCTGAACTACATGGGCTTTGATCCTTGCCAAGGCAAGGTATGTAGGAAGCCTTCTTGAGGTTCATGCCCAATGCCCATTAGCCCCAACCATATTCACATCGGTATACCAAACATCCACCTAAACTACAAGGTCTTTGATCAATGCCAAGGAAAGGTACGTAAGAAGCCTCCATGAGGTTCAAGTCAACCATCCATTGGTTCCGACTACCCTTCATTTCAGTACCCACTCCACCTGAACTTCGAGGCCTTTGATCATTGACAAGGAAATGTACGTTGGAAGCCTCTTTGTGGGTCAAGCCCACCATCCAATGGTTCTGACCACACTTCACATCGGTTCCCACTCCACTTGAACTACAAGGTCTTTGATCCTTCCCGTGGAACGGTACGTAGGAAGCCTCACTGAGGTTCAAGTCCAACAACCATTGGTTCCGACCCCCTTTATGCTGAACCACCTTCGTCCCTCATGACATTAAACTACATGCCCCGTTTTCATCCTGTATGACGTTAAAATGCATCCACCATCCCAAACTACATGGGTTTTGATCCTTATCTCCTAGACAGAGTACATAGGAAGCCTATATGAGCTTCAACCCCATCCAGTATTAAGCCGTTGTGACCCCATCCAGTAGTAATCCATTCTGACCCCATCCAACAGTATGTCGTTGTGACCCCATATAGTAGTAATCTGTTGCGACCAGATCTAGTGGTGAGCCGCTGTCATCCCTTTTGTTGGGGCTAGCATCGTTGGTCCGTCCCAATGGAGTAAGACCATCCTCAAACAGCTAACCATGCATAAGCCGAAGTATATCATCAGGTCACTGTCCCCTGTGTGCACCCCAATTCTATACCCCCATCCGGAACTACGTGGACCTTGATTCCCTACCATGGGGATACGTAGAAGATATCTTTGAGGCTCAATCCCAACATAACTGTCATCCTTGACTAGACTCCATCTAATTCTCCATCCAATCCACTTAACCATCCATTATCCATCTTGATTCTTACCCGAACTACCACATCCTGGCGGGATCATGCCACCTCATTCCCCATTTCCTTTAACAACAATCAGGTAGCTAACCACATGTTAGCCCCAAATTCAGTGTTCCCTCTAGGGGTTACCCCCATCTAATCCACTCTATTCAGTGTTCTGGTCAGTCTGATCCATCTCCTCTAAAATTTAAACCCTCGTCATACTCTATTTTAAACATAGGAAGTTGAGGAAAACCTTATATACAAGCGTATGCAATATAATTCCCAGCATTTGACATGGGATGCCTCGAGCTTCCGTGCGCTCGAGAATCCCTATAATAAGGGGAAGAAACCCAGACACACTAGCGTTTTAGCTTCCACACACGCTACTGATGTCCAACATGACTACTCCCCCAACCAAAGGTTACATCCCTAACCGGACCCCTTGAAATGTCTAGAGATAAGTAGTGTAATTAACTGGAATCAATGAAGAAATGGAACTGGGAAGAGTGTCACGAACAACATCTTAATCTATAAGGGAGTCCTGGACTAGGTGACAAGTTATAAGAGGAATCCATGGAAGGAGGAACTCAAATCCCATCATCCTGTTTCAAACAATGAGAAAACATTCATAAATAAGAAACGAATTTCACCCACTTTTAAAAGCGGGAATGTGGGGAAATCGTTGCGCGCCCTCCACTGATAGATGTGTTCACCCCGACGAAAGAATTAGAAATAAAAATGGTGAACCCAATGTGATGTTCATATCCTCAATGTGGAGATTAGTAGTGTTCGAGGCATTAATAGATCATCTTGTCACCAGATACTGTTATTTGGCACCAGGTCCTACCAAGCCAATAGTGGGATTGGCATGAAACTCTCCAGAATTTGGGGCAATCAAAACATTGGACATCCCGAAATGCGATGTTATAATTGTGGGTCCATCTTACCAGCCATGGAAGATGGGATGGCATTGGGGAACTGTTCCTAGATTCCTTTCCTTTCAGCACTAATGGGTTAATCTCCCTGCTTTTCAGAAACCAATATATTGTATGAATTAGATCACCACCCATCCCCTGACGCCGGGGTAGGGGAAATACCAATGCGGTAGTCCCGTGTGGCTCCACTACTTTTTCAACAATATCCACATCTACAAATGTCAGGCACCCATGCCCCATCTCCCCATCGAAATTCATTTAGTAGAGGGTGATCAATGACCAGGTACGCTAGTACGTGGAGGATGGGATTATCCTGATTCGTGGTATGGCCCACCAGGATCTAAAGGCGTATACACCTCGTCACCACCGCCACGCCCAAGGGCCGCATAGGGAGCCACTCTTCCCCACTCAAACGCACAAACGTTTTGTGACCCTATCCTTGGAACACGTTGACGACTCTATCTCCTACACTAATGAGGTAGTGGTGTTTGGGCCGGCCAGGTTAGGATCCTATTTCAGGGGCCCCCTAGGAGGGCTCTCACTAGGCTATTCAAGCATCGCCATCGAGTCCCATGAGTGGAGGAGTAGGCAAGCCATGTGCCTGCACCTCTAGCCCCAGTTCGGTTGACCTGAAGCTAGTGTCAGGCACAGGATGAGGAGGGAGCCCGCCAAGGGGTGTCACTATCACTAACTACTTTGGCTCAGTCCGCCACCGATGTATATCATTACACAATGTGTACACTGAGTAGGGTTACTTGTATACCCATCCTAGATCGAGGCCCCAACTGCCCCACGGGCAGGCTGGGCCGCCTCTCTCAGCTGTCGGTGTAGATAGTGGCCACCTCCAGTATGGATGTCCTCTATGTATCGCCACCATATAGAATCCAGGCCCTTACCACATCCAAGATCGGCATGGAGTTCCGCCCCATGTTGCCTATAATCCGAACAAGGGTCCTCCACATGACAGCAACACTCAGAACAAGATTCTCTCCCCTTCTCACTACATTGAATATGGAGTTTTTCCTCCATCAGAAGGTCACCGGTGTGGGGATGTTGCATGTTCGGTCAGTATTCAGCGTGGGGGCCCTCCCCATGTTCTTACGACCACTGGAGAAGGTCCTCCATGACCTAGAAATCAGATGAGTGAAGCCCAGCTTCGCTTCACCAGTGCCCAGCACGGAGGTCCTACCCATGTTCGGCTCGACTTGTATAAGGACCCTCCTCGCACTAATGTCTCTGTGTGAAAAAGACATGGAGGTCCTAACCGAGCTCCTATCGGCTCCAGTGTAGGTCATACCCGCTCCATCACTTCCCACGGAGGTCCTCCCTATGTCCCCTTTGATATCTATCATGGTACTCCCCACACCCCAGCTTACTCAAGCAAGAATCCTCTCTGCCCTATCACCAATAGGGCTGAAGGTTCTCCTCGTGCAAGAAATCTAAACTATCCCGAAGAGCCATCCCAGGGCAGGAGGGTGGGTCTTCGCCACCATAATAAGAATGCAGAGAAGATTCAGACTGAGATCAAACCGGTTTGCTTCTCATATTCTGAAGTAGAATATGACTCAGCGATGGAGCCCTCCCCATGATCCTTCATGTCAAGGACCAGGGTAAGAACAAGGCGCATCATCCTAATACTTCCAGAATGCAAGGTCCATCAGATTCCCACCTCCCTCCGCAGGTATATCTTGGAGGATGGAAATTTTGAAACTCCATATGTTACGACCATGAAATCACCACCATCCTCACTAGAAGCACTCTCTACCTTGACTAGAGACCACAAAGAGCTATTCTAGGGACCAATGGTGGAGGAGCAGCTACGTGGTCTACCACCAGCTATCATGGTCTCCATGCCAAAAATAATAGTTGTCAGCCCGTCTTACCACGATTTCATGGATAAGTCAATACAATCTTCGGAGTATATCCTGAGATGTAGCAGTTTTTCAGATCGCTATCCGTATTCTCCATCAGCCAGCCTACCTTCTCAGCAGTCTGCTTCGGTACCGCTACTGGTTCCCCAGCCACATCTGTTTGACAAGTGGGGAAATAAAGTTCCAGACCCCAAATTTGAGCCCATGAGCTTATGTGATATATTCACAGCGGACCACTTCCCTGAGATGTTTTGGCTGGTTGTAGTGCCTAATTTTTTTGTTCCATAATCCCTCACCCAAGAAGAAGTTGTGGGTTTCCTCCTAACCCTCTGGGTGACTCAGTTTTGTCTTCGTCATCAAAAAGTGTCTTACCCTAATATCCAAGCTCATTTTGAGGACATTGGAGAATGATGTCATCTGGTTTTTTAGCTCCACTCCCTGTGGCCAAGTGCCCAGATTCACTAGGTAACCTTAGGGCCCTCCAGCAAAGGTGCATTCTGAGTTACAGGGTACTCTACAAGATTATCAAAGAGGCTTCTCCCCACATACAGATCCATGGCTGGGGGTAGTATGATGCCCCCCTCTTCTGTCATATCGGGCGTCAGCCCGATATTCCGAGTGACAAAGAGGATATGCCTCTTGGGAGGGTCGCGGTTAACATGGCCAACCTACCAGAGGGTGATAACGAGCTAGAGATTCTTTGAGAGGACCTACCCCACCCCCCAAGGGAGTTTCACACTTCATGGATCTTAAAAGAAGGATTACTTGTCAACAAAGGAAACTTATGGGTCTTCATGTGCCCACAGAGGAATTATCAATCTATCAGAATCCCAAAAAAGGCAAGGAACACCTTGGATCCATTAAACCCTCTGACCCATTTGGCTCAGTGCAGAAGGCAGAAGATGATCTTGAAAAAGTTTTGTTGCGCTAGCAACTCACCGAACATAAGAAGATGGTCGAAGTCCTCCTTGTTAAACTTGTTGAAGAGATTTCTCTAGACTGTGGTGGTCCTAGACCGAGGTAGAAGGGGTAGGCACAACATCCCCTCAGCTAACTACCTCCAGGTGACCTTGATCATCCTACCCACAAAGACAGGGTTAAAGCCAGAACTAATGGAAAGAGGGTGCAGTATGTCTTGCCAAATCCTCCTGAATGGTGTGACAATCCTCAGGCCCCAGCTCAGGTTCCCCCAGCTACCCCACATTTCATTCCACTAGCAGCTCCATGAAACGCTGGGGCTATTTATCGTGTTGAAGAACCCACCAATGCACTAGTGGTTTGGGATCCCTATCAAGAAAGTTACCCCCACCCAGATGATCCAATGGAGGAACTCATCTCTTGTCTCGAGGAGTTAGAGATATGATTGGTGAAATTACACCTAATTAAAAGCCATATCCAGCATGGGTGGATGATATGCCAGCACCCCCAGGTATTGGGAATCCAGCCTTTTCCCATTTCAATGACAGAGGGGACCCACCACAGCACTTGGCCCACTTCATCTAAAGGTGTGGACCCATACTCTGGTGTAATAGGAAGCCGCAAAGCTCCAGTGTTTCGTACAGAAATTGGAAGGTTTAGTGTTCGTCTGGTACAACAAGCTCCCCACCGGATTAGTAGCCGGCTGGGAAGACATCTCTAGTTAATTTCTCTACCAGTTCAGTTCCACCACTCGGAAAATGAGTATCACAGATCTCTTCAAGTGAAATCATCGGATGGATGTGCACATTGCAGGCTTTGTTTCCCTATGGAAAGGGCTCACATACTCTCTTGACATGCCACTAACTCAAGTGAAACTATTGACGATGTGCATAGGGAATTTAAAAATTGAACCGGTCCCCTCTTTGATCTCCCAAAACTACCTTGGGGGATTCTAAGACATCTCTGATAAGGCCACGCTTCTAGAGGAAGCCTTATATTAGGCTAAGTTGGCACATTCATTGCCTCTTGTAATCCTTGTGAGAAGGGCTTCCAGGGCTGAGCCCACCATAGTGGCCCAAATAGAGGCCCCCAGGCAACTAGAGTTGTTACCAGTGGAGCCACCTCTACAGCCTCACAGAGGCCCTCCACCTCAAACCCAGCCTTTGACCCAGTAGCACCCACCATAGAATCAGAAGGCACCCCCATGTAATGCAGCACCACTGCCTAGGCAGGATAAGCTGGATTCACTGCCTCGACAGGCTCCTCCAGCACCTGGTCAGGGTCAAGCTCTATGGACCCCCTTCCTAGACATTAGGGAATGGACCTACTCGTTCAACGAGGATCAGGTCCCCAGTTACTTCTGCAGTACCTTAGAGTATGGGATTGTACGTTTTCATTAATGCATAAGGTCGGAAGAGGAAAACCTCACTCATCACTCCAATTGATGCCCCAATCACCGGATCCTGGGGCACACTCTCAAACATTGCTCTGTGTTTAAAGACTGGCTTCGAGACCATGTGGATAGCATTATAGTTCTGTTGGCCCCATCATCGGCACATGTGGCATGCGTCTTTATGAGGCCCGACAACATCATCAACTATGAAGGTGAATGCCAATAAGTTTCTAATTGTGGGTCCTGAAGTATCACGACTAGATGGCTCGTAAAATAGTCACCTGTGCCCATGTTTTTATCTACGCATTCCTGAATCAAACAGAGCCTTCAGAATCCACAATTACTACTTCAACATCATTGCCTTAGTCGCCCTTTTCCTAGAAGAGAAAACTTTGGTTGCGCAAGGGAAAAAAATACCCCACCAATACAATCCTCATCTCGTACTCTCGGTGAATTCATGCCCTCGGGGATGGCAGTTCCTCCCAGAATCCATCTAGGAGTGGATAACTCTTCGAGTGACGGTCAAGGGTACGCCTTGGTTAATACCATAGAGCTGGTAAAATCTTATATGATTTATGAAGATGAGGTGCGCTAGGCGGATCCTCCCAACATCCCCAGTTGTCGTCATCGCCGATGGAGCTGCGGCTATATGGGACGTCAAAGTGCTTTGGTTAGCACTTCCAGCTATGTTGTGTCGGTTACTGAAACTAGGAAGTAGGCCCATTGTAGAGGTCATCGCGTGCATCCTTCTCACTTGGTGACATCAAGCCCGCATTCACCGCAACTCATGTTGTTGGATCAGCCAGAGCCACCTCAACAGCACCGTGACTAGCCATGCCCTTCTACATGCCATTCTCATTCATTTGGCTCTCATACGGTAGTCACTCTACTGGATTTGACTAGTGATCAACTGCATATTCCCTGTACCAGTCAGCTGTTGTTCTAGTTGGCCAGACCCACCATACCTCCTGTCATAGAGTGACATCCTTGAAGTAGAAGTTCACACATGACAGAGAAGTTTAATGTTCTCAAATATATTTCCTAAATTCCAGCAAAGATCTCCATCCTTGAGGCCCTTCTCCTACCATCAAATATGTGTGAGGACCTCGCTGAGGCCTTAAAAAGCCCCCCCCCCTCAGTTTGAGACAGAGGTAGCAGCCGTAGAGGCCTTTCATGATGAGGTAGTCGAGAATAATGAAATTCACGCCATCATCTCATTATCTTGAAAAGATGAAGACTCTCCCATACAGTTGCATGTTTTCCCACTCTATATCCTAGGCCAGTTCAATAGCATATAGGTTCCTCAATGTCTCATCGACACAAGATCTAGGATTAACCTAATCCCAACTCAGGCACGACAAATGGTGGGGTTGTTCAAGGATGATCTGAGTCCCTCTAACCTAAGAATCCATGGTTATGATAGGATTAAATAGACACAAGTTAGTAATATCTTCTTGAAAAACCATTTCGGTGGCCTACATGCAAGCACTAAATTTATGTTTGTTGCCCAGGACACCACCTAAAATGCATTTATGGGATGGCCATGGGTTTACCTTCATGTGGTGGTTCCCTCATCATATCACCAGTGCCTCAAGTACTCCCATAATGGTCAAGTGGGTGTGCTTCAAGGTGACACGTCTCCCTTTGCATCTTGTGAATCCCACTATCTTGATATCAACTACCATAAGAGAAATGACAAGAAGATTCAGGATAATGAGGTAGAGAATTCCACGGCTGTGATCAACCCATGGACAGATCTAGATGGCGCTAACATCATTCCAATCCACCTATTGGAGGCTACAACCTCTGACATAGGACAATGATTTGTGGTTTCTAGAATAAGGGGGAACACATTCCCAAGTTTATGCTATGCCGGAATATCACCTCGTATTCTTATATGAATCAGGCCTCAGTGATCCCTGATCCCCCTACTCCCATAAGGTATCGGGATGTCCACCCCATGGCAATGACAATACGTCATACTTTCTTGTTTTTCTAGACTAGAATTAGCCATCTCAAGATGAAAAGCCATTATTACTTTGATATCATCAAGTGTGGCCCCCTGGGTTGAAGAACGGATTTGATCAGATCAACAGCCTTCATTGCTATGGCTGTGGTAGCACAAGAGTCCCCCGAAGAAGTATCGACAGTTGCTCAGGCTGGTACCGGCCTCCCGTCGAGATCTGTGGACTCAGAATCAATTCCTCATGCCATGTATCCCTCCTCCATATGTGAAGAAGATGATTTATATCATGCTCCCCCCCCGCCTTTGAAGAGGGAGTATATGCCACATTCAATGAATTGGTACAGGTGAACCTCGGTGACAAGGTAGACCCGAAACCCACACTGATCAGTGATGCAATGCCCCTCATGGAGCAAAAATAGTACATAGACATCTTTAAGAAACACAGTGTTGTATTCACCTAGAGTTGTGACAAGATTCCAGGACCAGATCCTCAGGTAGAGGTACACCGCCTCAGTCTCCCGGTAAATCACCGCGGGTTCAAGAAACCTCCAAGGACGACGCACCCTTCCCACGGTGCCATGGTCGAGGCCAAAGTTGAAAAGATCATTAGAGAAAATTTCATTAAGGAGTTCCAATATCCCAAATGGGTGGCCAAAATTGTACTGGTCCGGAATAAGAATGAACAGATCAGAGTATGCCTAAACTTTCAGGATCTAAATCATCATTGTCCGAAGGATTATTTTCCCTTTCATGTGATGGAATTGTTGGTCGATGCTAAAGCTGGGTTTCAAGCCCTCTCTTTCATGGATGGGTACATTGGGTATAACCATATCTGAATCGCCCCTGAGTATGAGGAGTTTACATCCTTTAGGGAACCACAAGGTACTTTATTCTATCGAGTAATACCCTTCAGTTTGATGAATGAAGGTGCCACCTATCAGCGTGTTATGCATCGTATATTTAATCCAATCCTCATAACGTTGGTGGAATGTTACATGGATGACCTAGTGGTCAAATATCTCCAGTGTCAGGACCATCTCAAAGACTTTGATAAAGTGTTTCGATTCCTCTGTTCTTGCCACCCAAAGATGAACTCATTGAAGTGTGCCTTTGGGGTCACCTCTGGAATGTTTCTCAGCTTCATTGTCTGATATAGGGGCATCGAGATCGACCCAGAAAAGATTAAGGCCATCAGTCAGATGTATCCCCCAAGAAATATTTGCGAGCTTCAAGGCTTCTAAGGACACTGAGCCTACATACTCTGTTTCATCATGAATTTAGCTGGAATTTGTAAGCCCTTGTCTTGGCTCATAAAGAAAGTCAATGTCTATGAGGGGGAAAAGGACTTCTTGACTGCTTTGGAGGAAATCAAGTGGTATCTGATCAATCCTCCGGTATTAATGCCACCCATCTCTATAAAGCCACTGGTCCTTTATGTGACTGCCATGGAACAATATCTCAACACCCTTCTTACCCAAAATAACAATGATGGGATAGAGAACAACCTCTTCAACCTCACCCGCATGCTCTGCAAAATGGAGACTAGATACTCCCCTATTTACAAGAGATTCCTTGCAATGGTATTCACAATAAATAAATTACGGCATTACCTCCAACATCATGAGGTAAAGCTGGTGTCCTGAGTAGATCCCCTGAACTATATCATAAACCACCATATGTTGATAGTCCGACTATCTCGGTGGGCGATAATCCTCCAGCAGTTCGATATCAGGTTTGTCCCTAAGAAGGATATCAAATGGAATGTGTTGGCAGACTTTCTTTCCACCCATATAGCTATGGCAGACCAGTCCCTGGACCTCGATATCCCTGATGAATGGATTCTCTCAGAGGACCAGGACATGCTGTGATGGCGAATTCACATCTATGGTGCTTCCCAGATCCCACCAGAAGGAGGCTCAATGATCCCATACTTAACAGAGTAGGCCTGGGTGTCATCTTCATTATCCCGGAACAAGACATTCTACCATATTAATTCTTGTTGTTAGAATGCTACACCAAAAATGAGTTAGAGTATCTGGCTCTTATCACTAGCCTCGAGCTGACCCTTGAGATTGATGTTCCCCATTTTCATGTGAAAGGGGATTCCGAACTAGTCATCAAGAAGATCAACTGTGACTACATCGTCAAAAAGCCAGAGCTTGTACCATTGCTGGAGTGCACTCTCCATATAGTGGCATGATTCCCATCTCGTCCGAAGGTTACTCATGTCCCTCGATCACAAAATGGTAGAGCTAATGTCCTGGCTAGCATAGCTGCATCACTTGCAGAACTCGAGCACAATGATCTGATTATCCACGTGGAACACCAGAGATTCATTGCTCCTGTCACTCCAGATGATAATGACAGCCCATAGGTAATCCACCTTACTGTCGAGGCCTCCAAGTCCGGACTGTAAGGCCCCCTAGATATAGTTGTTGAAGTCACTTCTGACTGGGGAACCTCCTTTTTCGAGTACCTCCAAAGCGGTAATCCCACAAAAGATTGTCCTAGGAGCGAGCGAATCTGACCCCGCGTGTTACAGTTTACCCTCTAGGATGGTCCTGGTTTTGAGTAGATCCTCTACAAGCACTGGTTTAATGAGGTTCTCCTCCATTGCTTTCAAGGAGTCAAGATTTCCCATGCCACGCAACAGGTTCACGCCAGTTCTTGCAGGGGCCATCAGATAGGGCCAAAACTATCTCACCAGATCCAGAGATTGGGGTACTTTTGGCCCATTATGATCCATGACTACATCATGTTTTCCAAAAGGTGCATTGCATGCCAAATTCATGTTAACATCATGCATCGGCTACCAGAGCCTCTCTACTCCACCAAATACTCTTGTCCATTTGTGGTATGGGGACTCGATGTCGTGGGACCATATCCACCAGTGACAGCTCACCAGTGTAGATTCATCATGACTGCTACATATTTCTTCTCCATTTTGGAAGATTTAGTTCCACTCAAGAAGGTAAAGGCATGTTCCATTGTTGATTTTGTGAGCTCCAACACCATCTACTGATTTGGACTCCCTCACACCGTCCTCATTGATAACTGCATGAACTTCTCGGGAGTTGAGCTGAAGAAACTGTTGGCTAAGTACAATATTTGTTCTGACCATACCTTCTGCTAACATGTGCAAGAAAATGGATTCATCAAGGTGTTCAAAAAATCCCCCTATAATATTATAGAGAAAATGGTTGGTCAGAATAATAAGAGTTGGATGGAAAAGATCCCCAATGCCCTCTGGGCTTATTAGACGACGGATTTTAATTCCACCCAGGTGACCCCATATTCCCTGGTGTGTGGGATGGAGGTCATCCTACCCATCGAGATTCAGTTTCCCTCGTTGCGCACAACTGTCTATGATAAACAAGTGCTAGATAATTTGGCTGAAATTCGTCTATATTATTTAAAATCACTTGATGAGAATAGTATTTGTGCCATGAACAACCTGGAAAGGCATCAGAACAAGATATCTAGAGCTTTCAACAAAAACGTTCACCTTTATTCCTTCTTGTAAGGAGATATGGTATTGTCCCAGAATAAACCAATGACACCTGGCAGGAAGCCACCCAAGTTGAAGCCCAAATGGGAAGGACTATATATTGTTCACAAGGATTACCCTAATGGAGCACAATTTATGGATACCATTGATGGTGAACGTATAACTCCTCCCACCAATTCCATGTTCCACGAGAAATATTTTTCCTGAGACGTATGGTCCAACATGACCTTAAACTCTATGGTCCTACACGACCTCAAAGTGCTCGTCCCACATGACCCTAAACTTCCTTAGGGACCTCCATGACTTTACACTACTCTGTCCTACATGACATTAAACTCTACATCATCCTACAAGACGTTAAACTACATCTCAAGAACTATGTATGGCATGATTCCCATCCTCATGGGGTATGTAGGAATGATCAAACTTCTCATCCTGAGTCCAACCTTAGTATCGTCTTTGAATGTCACCTCCTTGTCATAGTTCTTTTGGAGGATCTCGCATGGCATCATATAGGCTTCTTTGGCCCTAGTCATGTCAGGGTTAGGATGATTGCCCCATGTTCCCTCCCTCATTCTTCTATTCTTCCACATACTTACCGCATGAGGTTAAACTACATGGATCGTTCAAAACTATGTATGGCTTGATTCCCATCCTCATGAGATATCTAGGACCACCCGAACATTTTATTCATTGGCCCAACCCCAAACTCTAAGATCTCCCCTTGAGTCTCATCATGCACAAGTATACTAATGCTCTATCCCGTTGATCCATTTTGGGATTCCATTATCATTCACATCTAAAGGGTCCCCCAAACAATATGGATAATTAAGATAAGGACTCTTCTATCGGTTTAGGCCAAATTCCCTCGAGGATTTCAAACGACAAGTTGATATAAGTCTCATGTTGAGAATATGTTCAGCAGTCAATTCTCATCTTTTGTTTCCATTTCAGGTCATGCAATATGGATGTTGTTTTTTGAAATTTTTTCAAGAACCATCATTTTTCATTGTCACCACCCTCATATGTCCCAAACATTGAGTGTAGTGGTTTAATCTACTTCTTTGTCTCTCCAAACATTGTTCTGCATTTATTATGAGTGTAATTCCTGCTGGTGGTCCCTTATGTGATGCGGAGAGCCTATTCTTACTAATTGTTTCCTGCACCAAAAATTTCTCCCGTGGGATTAGGAACTTTGATAATGCCAATTCACGCATGAGAGGCTGTAGAGACCCGAAGCATGACGTACCTGGACATTACATTACTTTTGCGGAATACTTGGTACATAACAAAAACACACACACAAGGATCGTAATAGTTTAGTGTCTTCGGAAACTCGAAATGTAATCTTCTAATCGTGGTGAAAGATCTTCAATATCTCCCATAAAGATCTTCCCTTTTTTTTACCTAAAACCTTTCTTTATATCCTAGGGAAAATAAAACATAAAAGGGTGAGCTCAAATTCTCAGTAAGGGTAAACAAAAGAAAAAATCAATCATATCATATTCATAAGAACATAACTTTTGGAAATCTTAACCTGCAAAAAAGAGCATTATTTCATAACATGGGATAAATCATTGTAGTGAAATGAAATCCCAATAAGCATAACATAAAACATGAAACTTTGTGGCATACACACATAATCATAGAGAATAATTTCTTGTTAGTCATGACTCATTGCCAAGACTATCTTAGTGGACAAAGTCCCTTTCTGAATCGAGTCACCCTCGTTTCAGTCCTGTTTCACTGAACCGGTATAACCTACCATTCCAGCCATGTCTATCTCATGAGATATAAAATCTTTACCCAATGCATTGGAGGGAGATATAGGTACCACCCATCTTATAGTGAATCCTTTCTTATTTGTGCCACATAATCATAAACCATACATCATAGCGTAACCCATGTAATAAAAATGGGATTCTTAAACAACATGACATCATAAAACAATTCATATAAGATAAAGGAATTCATAAAAATATTTCCATCACAACATAATAAAACCAATGCAATAATAGGGATAAAAACATAACCCCTTTATTATCTTAGATGGAAAATAATTTTGATAAAATACTTGAACTCCATTCTTGAGGAAAATATCCTTTCTACTTAAAAAATATTTTTCCTTTCATAACATGTCATACGACTTTAAAATAAAATAAGTTGATTAAAAATAAACTTGAAAACTTGTAAAGGAAGTTTCTTGGAAATAATGTTTTAAAAATCCATTCATTCTGTATAAGTTAAAAAAAACATTCTTCGTACTTTTGTCGGAAAAGTCAAAAAGTACCTCGTACGAAAAACGACAAAAGATTCCTTTCATACATATTACTAAAAACTCACCGAAGGGTAAAAATGGATTTAAACAATTGTAGGTGGATGGAAATAATATTACATATTGATGAAACATGTATGTGGATGATAAAATACACCCCAGTAAATACTTACGAATAAACAATCTCGGATAAAATGAGATTGTGATATTTCCCTTACCTTAGGTCCGACTTGCTTTGTACGTGTCCAAAACTCCTGTATAATGATTTAAATCATGTTATTGACTTATTCCAGAATAATATTCATTGTTATTATATCATATATGGTCCACTTATGACTTTATATTACCCATTCTTTTGTAAATTCATGTTAAAGTAGCGTTTTGGGTAAAATCGTCTCATTTGTCGTTCGTGTTTTTAACTTGTAATTATTAATATGATTACTTGGATAATGATTAATTATATCCAGAATGTAAAAAATGATTTATATATAATATATATATTAAGAATACACATATATATAATATATTGATAAATGGAATGGAATACACCGTTCATGGAGACGGTAGTCCGTACGTACGCATGAACGCTGTTTTCGTTTCCTTATTGAATTGAATGGAATTAAGTAGATGACATAAATATAAATATATATAATTACAGTATCATTATTATGTCATATATTTCATTAGTACTTATTATATATACTTTATAATCATTCATGAATGGTTAATCATTGAGAATGAATCTCATCGCGTCGTGGAGACGGTAGTCCGTACGTACGCACGTGCGATGATATCGTTCCCATGGTCGTGGAATTGTGTTGAAGTGTATGTATACTATTTCAGTATCAATATCAATTTATAATAATCATATATAGTTACTCATTACACCATTATACCCATCCAATTAAGGTGGTGGAGGAAAATAGATTACACCACGGCGTGAAGACGGTATTCCGTACGTACGCACGCGCGGTGATTTCATTTTCCGTAGGATAGATAGAAGGTTAATTAGAGTTGTTTCATATTTATAATAATATATCAGTATGTAAGTAATACTTATGTTATTACTTTATCATGAAACAACTAAAGAAGAAGAAGTTGAAGAAGAAATAAATTGAAAAGATCGGTAATGGATATTACCTCTTCTTTGAAACGCCTCTTTGAATCCTCCACTTAGGGAACTAAGATTGGTCTTTGAAGAAGATTAGGACCTCTAGGATTATTCTAGGGAAGTGGAGAAGGGATTTTGGCAGGGATTGGCCGAGCTTGAGTGCTCAAATTGGTGTGAGGAGGAGATGGAGGAGATGCCCTTTTATAAGGGAGGAGAGGGGCACCTTAAGAATATCTCAAAATATTATTTTATATTAAAGTCAAAATCGGTTTATAATGGTTCCAAAGGGTCTTATTTTGAAGCTAAAGTTGGGATGGGTTGAAATCCTATCAACCAATAGGATTTAGACAAGTTTAGGTTATTATTTTAACCTTATCAATTAGATTTAACTTTATGTTAAATAATTTAACTTTTACCGTGTCTTTTTGTTTTCTTACACTATATGGTTAATACACTTACTATAACATGCCAAAAGAACCCCAAATTGTTTATTATTAATACATATATCCTTATATAAGTCATTTGTCCGAACCATATATTTTTAGGAATAAAATAACAATTAATAATATAATATTTGATTTAAAAACTATTTTGTGTCAATTTTGACACTATTTGATATATGATTTTTGTGAAAGTCATAACAGAATTATATGTTCGAACCAAGTTGATTAAATCAACACTAATATATCATAGTAACCTAGAAAATTATTGTAATTCATAAAAAGTCTCAAATTACATTTATTTTCATGTTTATAACATCAATTATGTCAATATTTCATAAATAAGATAATTACTGCATCATCGTTGTGTCATAATTAAATTAAATTATTTAATTTCTAAAAATTAAAAATAAAATACCATTATGTATGAAATATTTTTAGATTTCTAATGAATATTTACAATCTAATTTATCTTATTTATAACCCTATATTAAAAATGTTTTAGTAAATAACTTTTGATTTTAACTCTTTTAACTCTTCTTTGAATTAAATAATAATAAATGTCCTAATCTAATCCAAGTGGGCCTAAATGATAATATTTTACACTTAAGGTTGTTTTTTTGTCGAGATACACTTGTCCAATAGGATTAGTACATGTGTTAGGGTAATATTAATATCATTTTTACCCTTAATTACCCTATTTACTTTTAACCGTGGTAAATAAAAGTAAAAATTTACTATTCACTAAAAAATATTTTCATCTCATTGAACCTCATTTTACTTACTGACATCAACCGTGTCTCTCGGATTTTTGAAATTCCATTCACAGAAGCGGTAAAATTAAGTTTTATGAAAAATTCAGTTTTTTGACTACCACTTAGTAGTTTCACTATTTATCAAAAATTGATGTTTTTCAGAACAATGCCAAAATTTCATCCTAAGATATATTTCATATTCCGAATTCAAAAATGAAGTCTATTTTACCAAATTCATAACATAGAAGTTTCATTAATTAATTTTATAATTAAATCCCGTTGTTAAAACAAATAGCGTGTTTTTAAGAAACAATATCTATCAAAAGATTGACACTTGATTATGTCTGGTTTAAATGTGAAATTACATTCAATGACCAACATTGTATTAAATTGTAAAAATATATTCTAAATATACATTAAAACCACTCAAATTAATAATTTATCACTATTACTTATTTCGATTAAAAAGTTGTTTTTAATTATAATTTAGTAATTTTCACTATTCATCAGAATATGAAAGTTATCCGAAAAGTACCAAAATTTCACCTTAGGCTAAATTCGATACTCCGAATCCAAAAATGAAGTCCATTTTGAGATCTAAAATTTCTAAAATTTTAAAAAGTGGTTATTACTATTCATAACGGCTAGTTTTAATAATATTTTAATAGCGTATCATTGTTTCGTGAAACTCAGTATTGCGTACTACACACGCTATCGATGAAGGTTGCGATTGCATGTAATGAAAGGAAAGTCAAAGATGCGTGTTGTGCAAGCTCCTTTTGGTGTAGCGTACAACACAAGACATTAATAAAATTAAAAAGAATATTTTTCATAAAATCTCGGGCTGTTACATTCTACCCCCCTTAAAAGGAATTTCGCCCTCGAAATTCGTCGGGGTTATAAATGGTTTACTATTCGAAAGTTTCTTTAATAGAAACCCACATCGTAAAAAGGAATATCAAAACCAATCTTTAAAAACAAAAGTATGAAACGTAACGGTTACCCAAATAAACTAATCACGGGGTTTCCACATAGGTGAAAATATGGATATGGAAGAGAAATCTAACCATCATGTTCTGATGGAGAGTGGTAGAGAACATGGCTATGGAAAAGCCAGCAATCACAAAGCCATAAATTTGTGACTATCTAAGGTACCATCTGATTCATCAGATATAAGATCACTAGGACAACATTTTTGGTTTTCAAGATCGTTTCCCTAAAGTTAAAGAATTTGAATTAGAATAAATACTTACTTTATTTTGGTACAATATCACTGTTATTTGTGCCTTTAACAATTTCCACTTCATCACTTAAATAAATGAAGTTGAATTTGTTATTCGTGAAGTGTTGGCAGATCATGTGATAGAATGACGGGTCATTCCATCTGTCTCAAACAAAAGGTTAGCAAGAAATTATATACATAAGTCGATCTATAGTGAGATTAATCATATATGGTTCCTAAAATGGACTTATACATCATATGTCATACAGATTAATATAATAAAACTAGTTTCTACTAAACAGGGACTTCCTGTAGGCCAGTGGTAGGCGATAAAGGCCAGTTGCACTTCGGTTGTGGGTTCGATTTCCACAGCCTTGTCCGACGCGATGGGTTGTCGCCCATCCTGCAGGTTGTCATTTTTCTAAAACTATATTACTATAACATCCCATCAATAATATCGAAAAAACTTCTATCCTTAAGCAATACTAACTTATATCCAACATAATCCATTCTAATCTTTAGGCTTATCCAAAACATAGTGAAAACGATTACCATAGATTTAATACCATCGTTGATCCCCATATATCATAAGATATGTTTTGTTGGTCACATTCCAAACATTCAAAGTCCTTAATCATGTATTCTCTTGAATACCTTAGTGAAAACATGAATGCAGTTAAAATTTAACACTTTCCACATACCAAAATTCTCAAAATTCTATATACTCAAACAATGATATCACTTAGTCCTTATATCAATCATGAGCTCATGAATACTGTTAAACATTTCATTTTCTCATTTTCCCTTCATTATGTGCATATCATCTTATGTCCAAAAATATTTGAATCACTTTGAATACCACATTAGACTAATACATAAATATTCCAATACTTTATGATACAACATTATTTTGGAATCCCATTACATAAACACTTAATCATTCCACCACATCGTTATCATATTCAACATCGCCAATGGTGATCGCATGTGACTTCCCTTTGTCCTTTGCCTTAAGCGGTTTCTCATGTCGATCAGCACTAACCCTTGGATTAGGGAATTTATTAGCATAATCCCCCATTTCCTTTCACTTGAAGCATTGAAGTGTTGGTGGTGCGTTCTCTGCAGTGTTTGCTTTATTCACATCATTACAATCCCTTTCTCCTTACTTTGACACTCACCTGCTCGATGACCTTCTTTTCCACACTTAAAACATTTTCTAGTCCCTTTAATACAATCTCCACCATGCTTCTTTCCACACTTTGTGCATAAGGAAATATTCATCTTCTTTTCACCATTATTCTGAGATTTCTCCTTGAACTCCATCTTTCGTTTCTTGTTAAAACCATGAGATGGATATGTAACACCAACTTCCATTTCTACCTTGATAGCACAACGCACAATTTCTTCATAGCTACTAAAGTCTCTTATAGCTAATTCCCTTCGAAGACTTGGTTTTAAGCCACTGAAAAATCGATCAACTTTACTTTTAGGTTGGATGATAATGACAGATGCATACCTTGCAAGTCTTGTAAAATTTGCTTCGTATATACCAACAGATTCATCATCCTTCTGCTTCAGCTCAAGAAACTCCTTTTCCATCTTTGTTCGAAGAATACGAGGGAAGTACTTACTGAAAACCAAGTTCTTGAACTCGTCCCATTCCATGGACTCAATTTCATCTCTTTGCCTCGTATTATTGATAAGATTCCACCATTGATCAGCTTCACCTTCCAAACGATATACTGCTAAGATGACTTTATCATGCTCAGAACATTGAAGAACTGAAAATATCTTTTCAGTGGTACTGATCCATTGTTCAGCAACAAGTGGATCAGAAGACCCACTGAAAGAAGGTGGACGTTGCCTCATGAAGGACTCAATAGAATATTGTTCCCTTCTCTACTCATTTGGAAGTCCAGAATGATTCATAGCTTGTGTAAGTATAGCAATAAGATTTTGCACTCCATCTCCTATAACATTTGTTTGTTCAGGAGGGCAATCATTTCATTGTCCATTGCATTGATCAACACGGTTCCTTCGGGTTCCAGCCATTATCTAAAACCCAAAAAGAATAGTGTGAGAGGCAAAAATCATGCTAGGGAAAACAACATAATAAATGGGGAGTACCTTCAACATCTAACATCTTAGTTTAATTCTATGATCATTAGCGTAATTCTAGTACTCTAACCTATACATATACTTAACCTTAGGGACATCCCTAGACATACCTTAGAAATATCTCTAGGGATCTCACTAAAGTTCTCGCATCCTAGTTTCCAAAGGTTGACTAAACCTTTCCTTTGATACCAACTGTAGAGACCTGAAGCTTGACGTACATGGACATTACATTACTTTTGTGGAATACTTGGTACATAACAAAAACACACACACAAGGATCGTAATAGTTTAGTGTCTTTGGAAACTCGTAACGTAATCTTCTAATCGTGGTGAAAGATCTTCAATATCTCCAATAAAGATCTTCCCTTTTTTTACCTAAAACCTTTCTTTATATCCTGGGGAAAAGAAAACATAAAAGGGTGAGCTCAAATGCTCAGTAAGGGTAAACAAAAGAAAAAATCAATCACATCATATTCATAAGAACATAACTTTTGGAAATCTTAACCTGCAAAAGAGAGCATAATTTCATAACATGGGATAAATCATTGTAGTGAAATGAAATACCAATAAGCATAACATAAAACATGAAACTTTGTTTCATACACACATAATCATAGAGAATCATTTCTTGTTAGTCATGACTCATTTCCAAGACTATCTTAGTGGACAAAGTCCCTTTCTGAATCGAGTCACCCTCGTTTCAGTCCTGTTTCACTGAACCGGTATAACCTACCATTCCAGCCATGTCTATCTCATGAGATATAAAATCATTACCCAATTCATTGGAGGGAGATATAGGTCCCACCCATCTTATAATGAATCCTTTCTTATGTGTGCCACATAATCATAAACCATACATAATAGCGTAACCCATGTAATAAAAATGGGATTCTTAAACAACATGACATCATAAAACAATTCATATAAGATAAATTAATTCATAAAAATATTTCCATCACAACATAATCAAAACAATGTAATAATAGGGATAAAAACAGAACCCTTTTATTATCTTAGATGGAAAATAATTTTGATAAAATACTTGAACTTCATTCTTGAGGAAAATATCCTTTCTACTTCAACAACAATTTTCCTTTCATAACATGTCATACGAATTTAAAATAAAAAAAGTTGATTAAAAATAAACTTGAAAACTTGTAAAGTATGTTTCTTGGAAATAATGTTTTAAAAATCCATTCATGCCGTATAATTTAAAAAAAAATTCTTCGTACTTTTGTCGGAAAAGTCAAAAAGTACCTCGTATGAAAAATGACAAAAGATTCCTTTCATACATATTACTAAAAACTCACCGAAGGGTAAAAATGGATTTAAACAATTGTAGGTGGATGGAAATAATATTACATATTGATGAAACATGGATGTGGATGATAAAATACACCCCAGTAAATACTTACGAATAAAAAATCTCTGATAAAATGAGATTGTGATATTCCCTTACCTTAGGTCCGACTTGCTTTGTACGTGTCTGAAACTCATGTATAATGATTTAAATCATGTTATTGACTTATTCCATAATCATATTCATTGTTATTATATCATATATGGTCCACTTATGACTTTATATTACCCGTTCTTTTGTAAATTCATGTTAAAGTAGTGTTTTGGGTAAAATCGTCTCATTTGTCGTTCGTGTTTTTAACTTGTAATTATTAATATGATTACTTGGATCATGATTACATATATCCAGAATGTAGAACATGATTTATATATAATATATATATTCAGAATATACATTTATATAATATATTGGTAAATGGAATGAAATACATCGTTCATGGAGACGGTAGTCCGTACGTACGCATGAACGTTGTTTTCGTTTCCTTATTGAATTGAATGGAATTAAGTAGATGAAAAACATATAAATATACATAAATCCAGTATCATTATTATGTCATATATTTCATTATTACTTATTATATATACTTTATAATCATTCATGAATGGTTAATCATTGAGAATGAATCTCATCGCGTCGTGGAGACGGTAGTCCGTACGTACGCACGAGCGATGATATCGTTCTCATGGTCGTGGAATTGTGTTGAAGTGTATGTATACTATTTAAGTATCAATATCACTTTATAATAATCATATATAGTTACTCATTACACCATTATACCCATCCAATTAAGGTGGTGGCGGAAAATAGATTACACCACGGCGTGGAGACGGTATTTCGTACGCACGCACGCGCGGTGATTTCATTTTCCGTAGGATGGATAGAAGGTTAATTAGAGTTGTTTCATATTTATAATAACATATCAGTATGTAAGTAATACTTATGTTATTAATTTATCATGAAACAACTAAATAAGAAGAAGTTGAAGAAAAAAGAAATTGAAAAGATCGGTAATGGATATTACCTCTTCTTTGAAACGCCTCTTTGAATCCTCCACTTAGGGAACTAAGATTGGTCTTTGAAGAATATTAGGACCTCTAGGATTATTTTAGGGAAGTGGAGAAGGGATTTTTGCAGGGGTTTTCCGAGCTTGAGTGCTCAAATTGGTGTGAGGAGGAGAGGGATGAGGAGCCCTTTTATAAGGGAGGAGAGGGGCACCTTAGGAATATCTCAAAATATTATTTTATATTAAAGTCAAAATCGGATTATAATGGTTCCAAAGGGTCTTATTTCGAAGCTAAAGTGGGTATGGGTCGAAATACTATCAACCAATAGGATTTAGACAAGTTTAGGTTATTATTTTAACCTTATCAATTAGATTTAACTTTAAGTTAAATAATTTAACTTTTACCGTGTCTTTTTGTTTTATTACACTATATGGTTAATACACTTTCTATAACATAAAAAACGAACCCCAAATTGTTTATTATTAATATATATATCCTTATCTAAGTCATTTGGCCAAACCTTAGATTTTTAGGAATAAAATACCAATTAATAATATAATATTTGATTTAAAAACTATTTTGTGTCAATTTTGACACTATTTGATATATGATTTTTTTGAAAGTCATAATAGAATTATATGTTCGAACAAAGTTGATTAAATCAACAATAATATATCATTGTAACCTAGAAAATTAGTTTAATTCATAAAAAGTCTCAAATTACATTTATTTTGGTGTTTATAACATCAATTATGTCAATATTTCATAAATAAGATAATTATTGCATCATCGTTGTGTCATAATTAAATTAAATTATTTAATGTCTAAAAATTACAAATAAAATACCATTATGTAGTAAATCTTTTTATATTTCTAATTAATATTTACAATCGAATTTATCTTATGTATAACCCTATATTAAAAATTTTTTAGTAAATAACCTTTGATTTTAACTCTTTTAACTCTTCTTTGAATTAAATAATAATAAATGTCCTAATCTAATCCAAGTGGGCCTAAATGATAATATTTTACACTTAAGGTTGTTTTTGGTCGTGATAAACTTGTACAATAGGATTAGGACATGTGTTACGGTAATATTAATATCATTTTTACCCTTAATTACCCTATTTACTTTTAACCGTGGTAAATAAAAGTAAAAAGTTACTATTCACCAAAAATTATTTTCATCTCATTGAACCACATTTTACTTACTGACATCAACCGTGTCTCTCAGATTTTTGAAATTCCATTCACAGAAGCGGTAAAATTAAGTTTGATGAAAAATTCATTTTTTTAACTACCACTTAGTCGTTTCACTATTCATCAAAAATTGATGTTTTTCAGAACAATGCCAAAATTTCATCCTAAGCTATATTTTATATTCCGAATTCAAAAATGAAGTCTATTTTACCAAATTCATAACATAGAAGTTGCATTAATTAATTTTGTAATTAAATCCCGCTGTTAAAACAAATAGCGTGTTTTTAAGAAATAATATCTATCAAATGATTGACACTTGATTATGTATGGTTTAAATGTGAAATTACATTCAATGACCAACATTGTATTAAATTGTAAAAATATATTCTAAATATACTTTAAAACCACTCAAATTAATAATTTATCACTATTAATTATTTCGATTAAAAAAGTTGTTTTTAATTATAATTTAGTAATTTTCACTATTCATCAGAATATGAAAGTTATCCGAAAAGTACCAAAATTTCACCTTAGGCTAAATTAGATACTCCGAATCCAAAAATGAACTCCATTTTGAGAGATAAAATTTCTAAAATTTTAAAAAGTGGTTATTACTATTCATAACGGCTAGTTTTAATAATATTTTAATAGCATATCGTTGTTTCGTGAAACTCAGTATTGCGTACTACACACGCTTTCGAGGAAGGTTGCGATTGCGTGTAATGCAAGGCAAGTAAAAGATGCGTGTTGTGCAAGCTCCTTTTGGTGTAGCGTACAACACAAGACATTAATAAAATTAAAAAGAATATTTTTCATAAAATCTCGGGCTGTTACAGTGGCCATATGGATACTGCTGGATGGGATGCCGAGCCGCATGTCCCTCATCATTTTTGGCCCACTGGTCTATCTTTTCATTTAGGATTGTGTGGTATGGTATGGACTCACACCCTCATTCTCATTAGGCTATTCTTCCATGCCACACATATCCCCTTATGACATCCCTATGTTTATCACCATATCCAAAAGGAACCCCAGATGGAAGGAATGCAAGGCCAAAGGGATCTCCTACCATTATGGGCCAATGTACTTGAAGATTTCATGCAACAATATAATACAAGTCTTGTGTTGCGAATACATTCAATGGTCAGCACTCAATTGTTTTCCCCAAACTATGGTCACCGAAGGGTTGATACTGTGTTGTGAACCTAGTCAATAGTTTTCCTCTATCATCATTGCCGCTTTGTGGTCTCCCATAGGCACTATGATTCTCCCTCTCTATGCCATGAATATGAATTTAAACTAGGCATATAAAGTTCGAGCACTATGAACTTAAACTATGATCATCATTGTCCTCACACTAAGATGTTAAATTGCAAACTGGCTATTACACTCAGTCTGTGGCCCAACCTCAGGTCCATTGGCCTTTTCGAGCCCTAGGCCGAAGGCCTTGCTTAGGATTGTATGTTATAGTAGGGTATTATGTCCACATTCACACCGGATTTCCCATCGTGCCATGCACATCCCTCATTGAGATACCTTTCCCCTATCTTTGTCCTTGATACATGGGGATAAACTACACAGCATATTAATCAAAACAATGTATGTCTTGATTCCCATCCTCATGGGCTACTTATGAATGCATGAATTTCTAGTCTTTGGGTCCAGTCCCATCTCTTAGAAACCTCTATATCATTTTGACTCCTTGTCCTGTCTTCTTCTAGGAGAGGGTTATACGGTGTGATGCTGTCTATTTATGTCCTCATTCAAATTGGGTTTATAAAAATAATTCCATGTACTTCTCTCTCGTGAGCGGTATTCACTCATCTCTTTGAGTCGACCACCCATAAATCGGGTCCCTCGAACCTCTTCGGTGATTCACCAATGTGCCCAGGAGTACTCTTGTTTAGAACTTGGAGTGTCAGATCCTACCTGGACATGCTTTCACCCATTTTTAGGATTTTTTTTCGCATTCATTTGGGCATCCATTACCTTTCACATTCAAAGGGACCCCCCAAATTGTGAGGATTCTAGGCCTAAGGGCCCTCCTACCATTACGGTTCAACATCCTTGAGGGTTTCAGACAAAAAATGAGACAAGTCCCTTGTTGCGAACATGGTTAGTGGTGGACACTCATTTGTCGTTCCCATTTCAGGCCACATGATATGGGTGATGTGTTTCAAACATGGTCAATAATTATCCTCCATCATCACACCAACCCCTTCAAGCCATGAATGTTGGTTACATGATTCACATTATTTTCCACCCCATCATTTCCAAGTGAAATCTCGACACTCCTGGAACTATCCCTCAGTGCGCATTCTCACATTCGGAGGACAAATCCGTAATAAGGCGTCATTCGGGTCTCCGCACTAACTTCCCTTTTGTGTGCATTCCAGGTATTGCAAAAACCTCTTCCACCCTTGTTTCCCACGCCATGTTTAACTTTTGTGGGCTTAGGAATTGGATTCTGTTCTATGCCTACATGGAAGAGTTTTGCTTCTCTATGGTCCAAACACTGAGACCTTAAACTAAGATCTCTGTTAGAACTACGTACGACTTGATTCCCATTCCCATGGGATATGTACGAACTCCCAAACATCTCATCTTTGGGTTCATCTTGAGTTCCACTAATTTGTCTCTTTTTTCCTACCTTTTAGGCCCCATCTCTTATAGGACCGCGTGATGTGGTGTGTGTGGGATTACGCCTTCATTCACATTGGGTTTAAAATTTCCACATCATGTACTTCCTTTCAAGGAGCTAGTCCCTCCATCCTCCTAACCCAAATTCTCTAACCTTTTCCAAAAACCTCTGCTCGAGGTTTCTCTCTTTTAATCACACATCGTGTGATGTGGACCTTATCCTCATTCACATCGTGTATGATTTATCATGCAGTGCTCATTCCCTTTTAAATCTTCTCTTTTGTGAATATGTCTAAACCATATGACTTTAAACTATACTACCTAGTCCCACATGACTTTAAACTATTCCATATATACTGTACGACATTAAAATTCATGGTTGGTCCCATCGCATAACCCTAAACTGTGACATTATCTTTCTGGATGCATGACGAAAAAACGACACTACATCATGGTGTCCTCATTCAAGGGGACACCATGTTTGGTATCGATCACACACCATACCATTTATCAACTCCTGCACATGTCTTGATTCTTGTGTCGATTCCGGGACTTTTTATCCTAGGTCTGTCGATTCACAAAAAAAATACATTCACACATCCTAAATGACAAACATGATCTAGAAAATGCCGCTTCATTTGGTACAAGGGCCAGACCCATACAACCTTGTTATCTCTGGCACTAGTATCTTACCGTGCCATCCCTAGGACTACATGTGGCTTGATTCTCATTCTCATGGGACACGTAAGAGTGCCCATGCACTTCGCCTCATGCCCTATCTAACTTTCATTTTTGGTCCCTCGACCTAAAACATCCCCAAGGATCACATGGTGATGTGGACTCCATGTCCTCATTCACCATGTTTCTCCCACATTCCCTAGCATCTCTGGTATGATCTCTATGCCAATATACTAAGACCACTCTACATCCTTGTTGTAAGACATTAAATTGCATGAAATCTTCCCGAAATATGTATGGCTTGATTCCCATCCTCATGGGATACGTAAGAATGCACAAACACATTGTCTCTGGGTCTAGCCCCAAAAATCTAAAATCATATCCTCTTTCTTTCGACCCTGAGGACCAAATGTTTTTGAGAGCATGTGGTGTAGCGAGTACCTCTTGGTTTCTCATCTACGTCGGGTTTTGTGACATCTGCACCATATGTATCACATGTCCATTCCCAACCTATTCTGAGCTCTATGACCATAAATGAAGACCTACAACATCCTTTTCACATGACATAAAAATGTGCATCATCTTCCAGAACTATGTTTGGCTTGATTCCAATCCTCATGGGATATGTACGACTGCTCGGACATTTTGTCTTAGGGTTCAACCACATTTCTTGGAAAACTCCTTATCTTCTCGTCCCCCTGGCATGAGTCCTCCAGATGGGAGGGTATGTGGTGTGGTATGGTCTTATGTCCTCATTAACGTTAGATTTTTAACAACTATGCCTCATTACTCTTTGACCTGAGAGCTCTTCATCCCCCTGTTCTATACTCATCTTTTTGAGTTGGATACTCTTAAGCCGAGCCCCTTGACCCTCTTTGGCAGTTCAAAAACATGCCTAGGAGCACTCTGGTTCCGCACCTAAGGTGTTGAATCCTTCATGGACATGTTATCACCCATACTCAGGCTTTATGATCCCCTTTTTTGGGTTTCCATCATCTTTCACATCCAAAATGGCCCCCAAATGGTACGAATACTCAGCCTAAGGGATCTCCTATCATCTCGGTCCAACATCCTCAAGGATTTAGAGAAAAAAAACGATATAATTCCCACATTGAAAATATGGTCAGCGGCCGATGCTCATTTATTGTTCCCATTTTAGGTCACACGATACAGATACTATGTTTCGAACATAGTCAACAATTATCTGCCATCGTCACACCGACCCTATCTAGCCTTAAATATTTGTTGTGCGATTCACAACATTTTACACTCCATCATGTCCAAGTGGAATTTCGACACTCTTGGTACTATCCCTAATGGGGCATCTTCGCATTAGGAGGAAAAAGCCACTTCAAGGCGTCATTTTGGGCTCCGCACCGATTTCCCCTTTGCGGGTATTCCACATGTTGCAAATAACTTATACACCTTTGTCTCTCACATCGAGCATAGTTCTCGTGAGCTGAAGGATTTGGATGAGGTTTATGCCCATTTGGAAGAGTCTCGCTTATCCATGATCCGAGATCTAAGACCTTAAACTAAGATCTATCTATACACCCTCACTACATGGCGTTAAACTGTGCCCTCAGATCTACATATGGCTCGATTCCCATCCTCATGGGGTACGTAAGAATACCTAGGCACTTTGCCTCGGGCCCTGCCTAACTTTCAATTTTGGTCTCTTGACCTAAAGAATATCCTCTAGGGATATGTGGTGTGGTGTGGACTCTTTTTTTCCTCATTCACATCGGGTTTACAGCTACTACACCACATACTCCCCTCCTGGGATCTTCCCTTTCACTCTTTGTCCTATCAAATTACGTTAAATTTCACAAGCCGACATGTCCTCAATGCATGACATTAAACTATGATTCTGCCATGTACTATTTTAGGATTCCCTTTGTTAATCATGGGATGCATCAGTTTCCTCTCCAGAGAGGGTTCTCCCTATCAGTGTCGGTCTCTGACCACGCCATGCCTCAAGAACTACATATGGATTGATTCTCAATCTTATGGGATATGTAGAGATTCCCAGTCATTTTGCCTTGGGATTAACCCCAGGGTCATTAACCCTTATGGCCCCTCATCCCTGATCATGGTCAATGAAGTATGACCTTTAAGATATGTGCACCATCCTCAATTTATGATGTAAAACTACGTGTCATTCCAAGTCCTTACTAGAGAGGTCCTGTTCGGATGGTGGTATGATCCCTGATCAGAACGATACACCCAACCAATGTGCCTTCACCACAGTGGCATAATTTTAAGAGCATTGGAATCCATTCGAATAACCCATCACGCCACACTCCACACTTTGTATGCCCTTTATTCGGACCCCTGTCCTCTTTCACATCTAAAGGAACCCCCTAATAGTAAAGATACATGGTCTATGGGTTACTTACTATCCTAGGCCAGCATTCTGGAAGACTAATGGATAACATTCCGAGTTAAGCCCCGCATTTCAAACATGGTCAGCAATTGGTCCTCATTTGTTATCCCCATTTCAGGCTAACACAATAAGGATACTGAGTTTCAAACACGGTCTACAGTTATTCTTCATTGTCATGCCATCCCTACAGTGTTCCAAATTTGGGGTATCGTGATTCACACCATCCACTCCCCAATGTTCGGCTTAATTTCAAATGCCTCCAGTTTTATCCTGCTTGTGCACTATGGCACATTGAGAAGATGGAACATCCATTTCACTGAGGTCCTCATCCTCCAATCGGGCCTCCCCTTTTTTCTTCCCTGAAATTCAGATTGGTTGTTTGAATCCTAGATGCTCAAAACATGGTTGGCACTCCAACATTCACACAAAGTAATAGTGAGAGCATCCCTTATTTGTCACATCGGGTACGACCCACGTGAGATTCGGAATGAAATTCTATTTATTTTTGGATTGTGGTTGAACGGATTAAACAAAACAAGAAAGTAAATAATACTTTCATACATGTAGTTATGAACAAGATGTAGAAATGAGATATAATTTTATGATTTCAACCAAGAGAAGATTCTTAAGGATCATCATTTTGGATGAATTACTCCATTGTTTCCAACTTTTGGTTTGTGGCCTCTAGTATCACTATCCATCCCCTCATAACGCTCTCTTTATTAGAGGCCTTGGAGCGCAGCTCATCGTCCCTAGCCTATGCTCACGCCTGTTCAGTCTAAAGTTTATTCATTTGGTGACCCACTTCCACTATCTTCTCTTGGGAGTTTGCTAGCTGGCCCCTCAATTTCTCAATGACCTCGGAGCAGTTTGCAATGAATTCCCCCCTTTCCTTCATCTTCTCTTCAAGGCGTTAGACCTCCTTCTCTGCAAACAAGAATGCCTCGGTATTTCTAGACTCTTTCTGGCACCGGGCGGTGTCGGATCATTGGCTGTAATCACATAGCTTCTTAACCTTGTAGTGAAGGATTGTTAAATGATGATGTTGTTCATCAACCCCTCCAACACAGAGGAAGAGTTTCCATGTGTAGAGAGATCCCATTTTCTTTATCCATTCTACATGTGGCTGGCTGAGGAAGCCTTTGATGCACTTCCACCCCTTACACCGTGTCATCCTACTCTTAGCAGTTTCATTTAAATGAAATTCATCCATCTCCTCAGGGTTTACTGGTCGGTAGTCTGTAAAAGCAACCAACAGATCAACAGTATGGTCTTCTTCTAGAACTCCTAATATATTAGGCTCCTCGACATGTGGGAGGCCTTCCTCTCTCACCTCAGCACTGGCGGCTTCGCCCCCACCAACATTGAACCTCGCTCCAGCATTGATATCACTTGTATCCACAGAACCTTGCTCACTAAGTGCTCGGGAAGCCTTATATTGAGGTGTGGGTCTCAAGTGGGTCGATGTGCTCACCATCAAGGCTTTCGCAGATTACCTTGATTTGGTGGCCTGGAGAGCCTCTAATGCTGTGATTACTGCACAGAAAATGAACACCCTGATCAGCTGAGCTCTCCAATGATAAATACAGGTGTCTAAGGGATGAACTTACAAGGTCCCAAAGCATCTTCCTCTAGTGTTCCTGTAGCTACAAGAGCTTTCATAGTATGGGATCCCTCATCACTCGTTAGCTCAATAGTGGGCGTCGTCTCCCTACCCTATTCTGTTCGCACCTCCACCCACTTCCAGATAGAACTTCTTATTCAGAACCAATATGCACTTGAATAGGATAAAGAAATATGATTGAATATTATGAGAAAAAAAGGGGAAGGATGGATAAGGGCTAAGGCATACCTCAAGTTTCTCAGTTATGTATGCATCAGACCCAACAATCTCTCCACTCTCCAGAAGACTCCCTTAGTGGGATGTCGCTTGAGACCCTCCACCTATAAGCTTCTCTTCTTCTTCCCCATCTACTTCTCCTACTCCTTCACCCTCTCCCTCTACCTAATCCTCTTCTAAATCTCTACCCTATGGCTCGTCATCACTGTCGTCATCCTCAGACAACATCTTTTCTGGATCATGCTCCTGGTCGAGCATTACCCTCACCAGGAGAGGTGGTTCCTCATGTCGACCCCGCTGGTGTGTTTACATGTCCATGGTCATCAAGTATGTGTGCTGATGAATTAATTTCACTATTTCCTTAATCCGAATAAGTCTGACCTATGGCAGTTAGATTCCATCTCGTATAATCATTGGCCAAAGAGCTTCAGTGGCCATCGATTATCGTAGGTTCAACCAAGCCGACCACGGTGCGGGGTATATTACATCATAGGAAGTTTCAAGTAGGTACCTTATCTACTTCACAGGTAGCTCTTTGACTGCTCCAAAATGATGTTCTTTAGCCCCTCTTCCCCCAGACATCGAAGGTACAACCACACCATGCGATGTTCTAGCTGTTGTTGCCCTGGTGTGCCCTAGCCTAGTATCCCTACCTTCCCCCGGCCATTCCACCCCAATGGATCCTTTTCTGTTATCTTTCTAATCAGGCTCTACACTAGCCACCATGAGCTGTTAGACCTTCTTTCATAGAACCCCTTCAGGGTATGCCACAGGAAAATGTTCGATATGTTTAATCGAAAGGCCAACATCAACTCCAGTGGGAGAAAATGTAATAGCTTCGCCTGAGTCGTAAGTCGTAAACATCAACCACATTTGGTGAAGAACATAGGGATGCCTCTCCTTATGAAACTCTGTATACACTGTCTTTGGAATCTTCTGAAGGCATTCAAACTACTTGAAAAATCATGATGGCATAATGGGATCACAAAGGATCTTCCCTTCAATCCGGGCCATAAGTTCCCCACCTATGATGCTCTATAAGTATTCCATTTTCTCTAGCAAGCCTTGCACATTGTATATCATTTGACCAGTCAGAGTAGGGAATAGACTAAAGGTAAAATTGATAAGATTGACGATCATGATCCTTATACCCTCTTCGTTTAGTGTCAATGACATGACCCAATAAAAAATAAACAAGGAATCCTATAGACCATTACTTGGGGGAAAATGGAATTTGGGAAGGTGTACCCGCCACAGTGAACCACATTCCAACCATGAAGGATTTGGAAAGGGCTAAAGATCCTCCATGGTAACCCCCTATCCAAATATGCCTGAGGATGGCATAAAAATGGGAAAACATAGGGACCCCCCAAGTTAAACCTCTGATTAGAGGCCATGATGCCATCTATCACCAATGTCACTGGATGAACTCTCCTCCTTGTGTCCCTCACTAGTAGGAGAAACCCACTTAGGATGGTTGCATGAAATCTGGAATACCATACATTTGGGTCCCAACTCTTATTTATACTGATGCCCCATGATTTATTTTACCCCGCCTCCATAATCCTCAAGTATTATCCTCTTTTGGTCCTCTATGTCGCGGTCAGACACCGTTTTCATCACCCTAGCATCTTGACATTCGGATCTCTTTGAAAAAATAGGCTAAACCATTTTTTATAGGCAATGTCCTTCAAAAAGTCCTTGACTGACAGCCTCTTCTTGGCCAAATCTAACAGATGCCTTGTCAGGACATGAGTTCATTATCTGTCTCCCCAGATGATTCTCATCGGAAGGAAATCATCATACTAGTACTCATCCAAAGTGAAAACTCCAATGCGATGAACATCCTAAAGGGTGATACCAACATAACCATGGTGGAGATAGAAGGTGTTGGTATCGGGTGACCACCGGATAAACAGGTCAGTCTCAAGTTCTTATTGGGGGTAGAAATGGAACTGTAATATCCATATTGCCTCGAATAACCCAATGTGCCACATTTCAGCCCAAAACTGATTGCACGATTGGCATACCCAATACACCCAGGACCACTCACTTTTGAAATTGCCTATAGACCTCAAGTCCCAATCCTACAACCAGTCTTTAGTGCCATCAGTGATGCTCTATCAGAAAGTACTTCCGTAATGGGCTAGAGAATCCTCCACGATCGGGTTGCTTCCCAAGATGGTTTGGGTCCTAGGGTTTAGGACGTAGACATCCATGTGTTTGGTTCCTCTAGTATGATGTCCATTGTTAATGATATTAATTTGGGGAAGGCCATCTTCACAAGTCACCCATGACCATGGGGTATTAGATTCGAATCCAGGCACAAACACCTAGTCTAGAATACTGAAATCCCATATCGATAGGTTATCATACAACACATACTCCTTATAGACTAGAGTCAACATGTTGAATAGAGTTTTGTTGTTAGACACAACTTTATGGGCTCCGTAAACTTCAGGGTTCGCAACCATCTCAACCCTTCGAGAACTGTGTGTAGCTTTTGTCTCAGCGTCATCCCGATTAGCACCCATCTTCTCTTGGTGATGTCCAAATAAGTTCGCACGAAAGGACTGATACAACATGCAAGATATTAGGAATCAGCACAAAAACCCCGATTCTAAGCGAAAAATCAAGGAAGATATTGGAAAATTATGCGCAACAGAAGTGCGATTATGTGCAAAGCAAGGAAGTTTTTTCACGCATGAGAGATCAGAACATATTGCATAAGAAAATTCATATATACTGAAGGACCTATGAGGGTTTTTATAGGAATGGACTAGGGTTCCATGCACATGAAAAAATTCTTATGTGTCGATTCACAGTTTTACATGAAACTATAGTGTTTTTCACGCACTGATCCCGGGTGGTTAGACATCTCAATGTTTCCATTGGAATCTGACCTTTGTGTGCCCTTGTTGATCCGATTCTGAGGGGGGGGGGGGATTTGTAGACTCCGAAAAATGAGGTCAAGGCCAAAAGAGGGTATTTGTGGATAATGAAAAATCATATTTCGACTTGGTGAACAATTCTGGAATAAATGGTAGGGGCGCGTGAAATATCCAAAATGTGCGCAAAAAATTTCTCTTGCATGCAGAAAACCATGGGACCCAAGGGAGTTTTCCGCACAGGTGCCAAAAAATCAACGCCAATGACACCGGGCATGGAAACCAATGTGTGGCCATCACCAAGGGAAGAATATTTCGTGCCGCCACCCCCATGTGCGGAATCTTTTGTGTCGACTGACTTATGCATGGACCCGATGCCCCCAAGTGCTTATAAATAGATAGTCACCCCTTAGGCTTCCGATGGCTGCAGAATCAAAACCATCGCCCTTATGAGAAATTCATCTCCTCCACACAAAAAAGATGGATTTTAGGTTCCAGATTCTTCATGAATGGTCTCCCATGGGTCCACCATTGCGCGGGACAACTCGTGCTTGACCCTCGCCCAAGTCCCTTAAGGTCGGGGCTTTTGCGCGTATGCCATTCCTCATGCACAGAAAACCACAGGCAGCCTTTGCATGCAATATCTCTGACTTTCGCACCCATCCTTACATGAAATACCTTTGAATTGTGCACAAATCCTCTGCTCCCCTAGGCTCGCAAGCCCCTCTAATTGCCCGCACACCCGGTCTTTCCTACACAATTGTTCTAATTGCACACCGATTGCGGGCAAAACCCTCCAATTATGTGCACACCCAGTCCTTTGGGTGTAATTGTTCCAATTGCATGCTGATTGTGTACAAAACCCCTCCAATTGCGTGCACAACTTGGGGTCCACCCTTCCCGGCCTTTTCCGCACTACTGCACCATTTGCGCGCAGGCCACCCTCCTTGTGCACACGTGTTCGATTTCCCTCTTCCGAACATCATCTTCGGGAACTTCCCAAATCATCTACATTACACACCCTATTCTCATATGGCCATTCAGGTTCGCAATAAGCAATTTCAAGGTCCCATTTGGTAGTGCTTCCCATTGCGTTGTTTGGCATCATGATTCTTCACATAGGCACACTAACGGCTATTGATTCTTCGCATAGACACTCTGACATGGACCCCCCCAATGGATCACTCCATAACACCCCCCCACAATGGAATTGATGATTCCTTCCCTTCTGCAAGGGGCATGAGGTATAAGTTATGTAAGTCCTAAGGGGTACAGAGTTAACCCAGCTCATCCGAGCTGTACGACATTAAACTATCAAGCACCATCATTCTCAGCACATGACGTTAAACTGTGGCCTCACCTTGTGCATTATATTCAGGGTGCTCCATCTCGGACATTCTCTATGCCTACTGGCCTCCATGGGAGTGAGATCATTCCTCACATAGAATGAGATCATTTTTATAGGAGCATTGTTCATCCACGGGGAAATGGTAACCACCTTTGTGTAAGCCCCTATCCTTTCTTGTAGGAGGTAGTACCCATGCTCCTCATATCTTCCTCAGTGACAAATCTCTACCCCTTTGGGCTTTGACACCACCCGGCCCACCACCATTGTGTAAGTCCCAATCTCCACCCCCCTAGGTTGTAGACCACACATAAGCCCTTATTTCCTCTTTGGGACACTATCCATGAGTAAGACGCATTCCATTCCCGCAGACGCACCATTTGCGATGTGATCATCAGTTCCTTGCTACCTCTTGTTTCTCACACCAAGCATGACTCACATGGTCATAGAGTAAGAATCAATCACGACACAATCTCTGAGAAGCCTAGTGTGTAAGCCCCTAACCATCTGAAGTTTTAGGTCTTTGATCTTTACCAATTCAAGGTTCATAGGAAGCCTCCCTGAGGTTCAAGTACACCATCCATTGGTTCCAACCACCCTTCACGTCAGTTCCCACATCTCTCAAACTATGTGAGCTTTGATCCTTTCCAAGGTAGGGTACATAAGAATCCTCTCTGAGGTTCAAGACCAACACCAATTAGTCCCAACCATCTTTACATCGGCTCACCACACACCTCTTCTGAACTAAGAGGTCTATGATCCTTGCCAAGTCAAGGTACGTAGGAAGGCTCCCTGAGGTTCAATCCCAATTCCCATTAGTCCTGATCATCTTCATGTCAATTTACTAAACACCCACATGAACTACGAGGTCTTGGATCCTTGCCAAAGAAAGGTACGTAAGAAGACACCCTGAGGTTCAAGTCCACCATCCATTGGTTCCGACCACCCTTCATGTCGCTTCCCACTCCACCTGAACTATGATGTCTATGATCCTTACCAAATAAAGGTATGTTGGAAGCCTCCCTATAGTTCAATCCTACGATCCATTGGTTCTGACCACCATTCACATTGGTTGTCACTCCACCTAAACTATGAGTTCTTTGATCCTTGCCAAGCCACGGTTTGTAAGAAGCCTCCCTAAGGATCAAGTCCAACAACCATTGGTTCTGACCCCCTTCATGTTGAACCACCTTCATCCCGTATGATGTTAAACTACACACACCCCTTTTTTCCTATATGACATTAAGCTGCATCCACCATCCTAAACTACATGGGTTTTGATCCTTGTCTCCTAGATTGGGTACGTATAAATCCTCTATGAGGTTCAACCCCATCCAGCAGTAAGCCATTGTGACCCCATACAATGATAAGCCATTGTGACTCCATCCACCGGTAAGCTTTTGTGACCCCATATAGTGGTAAGATGTTGGGACCCCATCCAGAGGTAAGCTGTTATGACCACATCTAGCAGTGATCTGCTGTCATCCCTTCTGTTGGGGCCCATATCGATGGTCAGTCCTAGTGGCATAAGACAACCTCTGGCTACTAACCACAAGTAATCCCCATTATATCATCGGTTCACTATCCCCTGCGTGCACCCCGATTCTATACCCTCATCAAGAAAAATGTGGACTTTGATTCCCTACCATAGGGATATATAGGAGATCTCTTCAAGGCTCAAGCCCAACATCACCATCGTCCTCGAGTCGACTCCATCTCATTCTCTAGCCACACCACTTAACCATCCATTATCCATATTGATTATTACCCAGACTGCCACATCCTGTAGGGATCATGCCAACTTATTCCCCATTCCCTTTAACAACAATTGGGTAGCTAACCATGCGTTATCCCCAACATCAGTGTTTCCTCCAGGGGTTACACCCATCTGATCCACTATAGTCAGTGTTCGGATTAATCTGATCCATCTCCGCTAGATGATAAACTCGCCGATTACCCTGTGTTAAACATAGGAATATGAGGAAAACCATAGATACATCCCTGTGGCATATAATTCCCTGCATTTAACGTTGGATGCCTCAGGATTCTGCAACCTCGAGAATCCATATAATAAGGTGATGACACCTAGACGCGCTAGTGTTCCGGCGTCCAAACACGCCAGTGATGTCCAACCTGAATACTCCCCTAATAAAAAGAGGTTTCCTTTACTGGACCCCTTGGAATGTCCCGACAGAAGCAGTGTAATTAACCGGCATCCATGAAGAAATGGCAATGGGAATAGTTTCATTAATAACATCTTAGTCTATAAGGGAGACCCGAACTAGGTGACGAGTTCCGAGGAGAAATCTATGGAAGGGTGAACTGATATCCCATCATCCTATTTCAATCAAGGAGAAAACATCCCTACATAAGAGAATGATGTCACCCACCATTGGAAAGTGGGAATGTGAGGCAATAGCTACGCGCCCTCCACAGACGGCTGTGCAATCCCCGTCGAAAGCATCAGAAACAATTATAATAAAATTGATATTATAAGTATTTATATCATTCTAATATATGAATATAATAAACATAAAATTATTATACATGATTTTAGAGCACTTACCAATAAATTTGGTTGTGATGCAAGGGTTTCTCATATCACATTAAATTATGTGAGAGTTTGTTCATATTAACTAGCTTTTTACATTATGTAGTTCATATATATACATTCGATGATTGTATTTTTTTGATTATTTTCACAAAAATTAGAGGGATTTGGAAATTTATATAATTGTTTCATTTTCATGAGGTTTTGATTCAATGATTACAAAATATTTTAGGGTTCCGTATCTAAATATTGTATCATTGATAATTATTTGGGGTTATACCCATATTTATGTCTATGAGGTGTATTTAATAGATATTACATATTTCATATCATGATTCTATTTATAATTTGGCAATTTAATGTTTCTATAATTTTTTTGAAACTATTATATATTTAAAAATATTCCAAATTAGTCATGGTTTTATGTTACAATCTTCTTTTTATCAGGATTGATTATCCTTAAATATGTGATGATAAAATTAGATGAAATTTCTCTACAAATATTTTTTATTTTATTCTTAGATATAAATTTATAAATATCACATTTTTTTCATTCAATATTTCTCCATTTATGTACTCAAGAGACCGCAATAATGATTTAAAGGAAAAATAACGTTGTATTACTATTCAATTGGGATTATTTTTCTTCAATTTATATATTTACTTTAAAATGTTTTCATGAGTTTTTTTCTATTAGACTATAATTTTTTGAATTTATTTTTACACATTTTTTATTTTCTACAAAAAAATTTAAAGGAATATTATTTTCAATTTTAAAACAAGGTACTCATGAAATTTTACCGAAAATGTGTAACGAATATTTATTTCAATGTACATGGAAAGAATAGAATTTCACATCATATTAAACGCATAATGATTTCAATATTAAATTAAAATATTTAATGGTTTAATTCAAATAAAAAAATTCCTTACCATTTGGGAAAATTTTATATTTAAAATAACTTATTTTGAAATTGAAAAGTGTATTTTCCTTAAGAAATTTTTTTGGTTTTGTATTAAAAGAATTTTCATCTATTCTAGTATTCATAGATTTTAGTTACTATTTATCGGAGATAATATCCAATGATACCATATTTATATTTATTTAAATAATTTATGGTTTTGACG
Organism: Viscum album; assembly: GCA_963277665.1. Classification (NCBI taxonomy): domain Eukaryota; kingdom Viridiplantae; phylum Streptophyta; class Magnoliopsida; order Santalales; family Viscaceae; genus Viscum; species Viscum album. The sequence continues at coordinate 662,544,636 of OY728143.1, read as the reverse complement.
ATGAATTATGGTTGAAGAACATTTTATTTTCTACATGTTATGTTATGATTGAATGATAATTGTTCTTATGATATTACGACATACAAATATAAGGATTATGATTATGTTAGGGGTGGGTTTGTTATATCCCAATAGTGATTTATGTAATGATAACTATTTTATGATGAAAAAGGATACAGGGGAGGCTATCTTGAGCCCAAAATAGGTTACATGGAAATTTATCCTAAAACTGATGCAGTTACATAGGTGGTAACAACTAAAATAACATTTGATGATTTTCATGGTGGGTAGACTTAAAATAATATATCTATATATATGATTATGAGACACTTTTCTTCCACTATTTTATGACATGATCAATGTGTTACTCTCATTACTTATTTTCTTTAACTTTATTACGATTCTTGTCTTATGAATAGCCAAGCGTTAATCCATGGAACACGATTATGATATGTGAAATGATGGCTATTATTTTCCATGGTTAATATCTTATTATCATTCCCTTATGTTAATTTTCGGCTTAAGATATCATTAGTATCTCCATTGTTTTCCCTTATTAAGAATATGAGGTCACCATTTATTATATTTCCACTTCTCTTGGATACGAATAGATATTTTAACAATGATATGTATAAGAAGGCTAATATTTTTGAATAACTAAGTGGGTGTGATATAGATCCTTTATATACCACGCATTAATGTATCCATGTTTCCAAATACACTAAATATTTTCATTTCATTCATCAGTTACAATGATATGTAATGAATATCCATCTAATAAGATGTATTATTTATGTTCGAAATGTTTGGGTCTCCATAATTGGTATTATAGAAAAGTTTAATTATTTTCGGAAACTTGAATGGGGAAATATTTGTAAGAAAACTAAGTATAAACCTATGTATAATAGAACATCCTATTATATGGGAAATAATGGATTTTTTCCCATGAAAAAACATCCATGTCCAGATAAAATTAACTGGATGCAGTTGTAGCATATAGGAACTAAGGGGTAAGAACTCTGAATGGGACGAATTTGGTATTAACTCGATCACCACCAATGCATGATTAGTGGGCCTAAGACTTCATATCTAGAGTAAAAATATTGGTGGATATAGTTTTATTTATTCACATTTTCATTATAAACCATTATGAGTTATTTTTATAGAAAATGACCATGAATGACCCTAGATAAGTATATGGTTTCATATATAAAAAATAATGTTCCATTATTTATAAATCCTATGAATTATTTTCCATGATTATATGATTAATCACTATGATTATTTTTTATCACACTATGATGTATTATATTAGTCAATGGAGAGAACCCAAATAAATCATGTTAATCCTCAATATGATGGATGATATAATGATTTTCCTAACATTAAACCAAAAAATGGGATGTAAATTACAAAAGAATTTGATTATGCCTAACTAGTAATCTTGATAAATCATCGAAAACCAGAATATATGAGACTTTATATATATATATATATGAAATTTGGGAAAAAATGTTTTTAAGAAGACTCTAGAGGAAATAAGATTAAACTTTCTACATGATGATTATTTTGGAGCAAGAACCCATGAAAACGTATCAAAATAAAGGGAATATGATTTTTGGTGTAGAGAAGAATGCAAATGAGAAAGAAAGTTTTTGGGGAAATTAGAATTTCAATGGAGGTAAATAAATGAATCATAAGGTACCATTTATAGTTCAGTTTCATATGTGTCGGTAATCTTCTCATTATCGAAATCAATGATCTAATCCATGGTCTAAATAATATAATAAATAATTGACTATATTATACCAACCATTATAAAGTAATAATTGATGTGTTAATGTAATGGGATTCAATAATTAAGTTTAAAAAATTCCTTTTTTGTTATATTCTAATTATATGATCATGAAACATCTAAAGAATTTTGTATAGTAGTTTTTTATTAATTATTTTTAGGTATAGTTGAATGGAACTCATAACATAGTAATTTATTTTATTAGCAAGGTGATATTTTTTGAAATACATGACTGAGGGTAATATAATCCAAAATATGTCCCCAATGATGGGATATTAATGTTTACTTGGGATAAATATATTATTGATTTTTTTAAAAAAAAATATTATAGTATGTATGACCTCAGAATTTATTAGAGATTTATTGAAAATGTGATTAATGTTATCTTGGGTGAAGTATATTACATTTTTTTCGTTATGCAGAATAAATTCAATAGTCTCTAATCCTATTTTAGGAATAAATAAAGAGTTATTTTTTGTAATAATATATATTTAATTGATATTTTATAGTGATTAAGGTTATTATCATGGTTTATGAGAGTATATGATCAAGGTATTCATGTGTTTGGTTTGTGACATTATTCCCTACTGATGTTGTCTTTGGATAAATAATTAATTTGATCTTAAAAAATATATATGTAATAAAATATTTAGGAATTCTGGGTACCATATTTTTTATTACATATTTTAGATGTTTTTTACAGATAGTAATTTATGTAATTTTATAATTGTAACATTCAGTTTTATTTCTTATATTTTATTGATTATTGTATTATATCATTATATAAAGCTTTATCTATATTCGATAACCAATATAAAACATTTTGTTTTTGGTAAATATTTAAAGATTGGAGGATTTAAATTTCATTCTTTTAGGGATCTTATGATCCCTAAAAAGTTAATTTTAGTGTTATAAAGATGAAATCCCATTTGGAATATTTATATCTTGGAGTAAGAAATGAAGTGAAAATAAATTGAATCCTAAAAAATATGAAATTATGCGTATAAAGTAGAAATAAATCAAATATGTATATTTCCTCGTGTTTTATATCTCTATATTAATATTTTTCTATATATTTATGAAAATTATTTTCAATCAAAATTTTATTATTTAACCATCATTTTTCACCCCCTCAATGATTTCTTATTTAATTGACATTGACTTTCTCATTATAATATTCTCCATCACTCTCTATTATTAATTTGAAGTTATCTTTATCCACCATTAATATATATATATACATTAACTTTTCACTAATATTCTACATATCTTGGAACTTGATTATGTGTAACCTAAGGTAGCTTTTATGTTTCTAATTTCTCCTTTTCAATAGAAATTCCAATTTCCCCTTGTATGATGTGGGTTTTTAAAAAAAATTGTTTCCGAAAAAATTACCCCTGATTAGTAAGATAAAAATTTCAAGGAACCAATTTTTTTAATGGAGGATAATGCGACCCCATATAAAATTAGTTTAAAATAATTGTATATTTGATAAATTTCTTAACAAGAAACATTTTAGTTTAAGAGAACTATGATATAATATATTATTAAAAAATGGTTTTTATAACTTAGATGTTAAATTGTAATGTATGAATATTAACAACCAAAATATAAAAAATATTTATAATTTTTTTAGAATTTAAATATATTGATTGATTCATATTAAATAGGTACTCGAAATTCAGTAATGTTATTTTAGACATCAAAAATATGATTTATTAAAATATAGTGTTTATTGAATTTTTCACATGGATATTTTAATTAATTTATAAAAAAATTAGACATTTTATATAATTTAATGAATATATAATTTAATTTAAATATGTCAATATTATATCAAGGATAATTCTTGAGATTTTTCTAAAAATGTTAATTTTTTTAATTAATAATAAAAACTATCTATTTTTTGGAAAACATTCTTTCCTATTCAATTACCTATAAAAATGATATTTTTTATGATTTTAAAATTTAGATAGTTCCATAATATAAAACATTATCCAATAAATTTCATTTTAATATAAATTAGTCTTAATTTTTGTATTAAAACATTTTTATACTTAAAATTTAAACATTCTAGAAAACTGCTTTTCATCGTGTCTTGAAAGTTCGTTTTAAATGTAATTTCTACTACTTATCTAGATGGAATTTGTTAAAATTTAATTTTTTTAATCAATACGTCCAAATTTGGTAAATTTTTCAGGTTTATTTTTTTCAATATTAATAGTAATGATTTTAAATATTTGTCACCTCAATAATGGTAAATCTAGTAATTAAGGTTATAAATAATATGATAAGTCTTTAAAATCAATATGACACATACCTTATTTTTATTGGATGCATTTAGTTCAAGTATACTCATTCAATATTTCAAGATATGGAAATACAGTTCCAGTTTTCTTTGATAATGAACTTAATGTTATTTTAAGTAAATAATAAATCCAAAATTTAAATCCATTTGGTTCAATAACACTAAAAAAATTATAGGGATTAAATGGTATTTATGTTCAGGTTAAAATTATTTTTTAAAAGTAGAATAATTTTTTTAATGGTAATTACTTTTCAATTTTTAGTGAGGAATGAATTTACATAAATACTTACACAATGCCACAACAGTGCATGTCCATGTAGTAGAAAAAATTCTAAAAATTGATTTTAATCAAAGATTTATTAAATATGTAGATTTGAATTACATTAATATAATAATATTTTTTTAAAATTCTACTCTGTTAGTAGTCCAAAAATTACTTTAATGGTGTATTATGCTAAATACTAATTAATTAAATTATTTAATTTTCATATAATTATTATCATTGACTAAGTGAGAGGGATATGTCTGAAAAAAATCAACCATAGAACACTTGTGGGTAACTTTTCAATTTATAAAAACTATCATGACCCTAAATATTAAAATCCTTTTATAATGTGGTAATCATTAAAAGGGGTATTTGGGGGATAAAACTATTAAATAAGGGTCACAACATCACGAACATTTGTCTGAAGTTTTTTTTCATGAGACGATTTTGACTCTTCCTCATCCTATAATTCAATTTTATCAGTTTTTAAACTTAAAGATAAAAATTAATTTATATTAGTTTAATAATTTTGGTAATACAAAGGGTACCCCTCCCCTCAAAAATATATGGTAACCTCATCTTATCTATTATTAACAAATTTTAACCCTTCTAGATCAGAATGGAAAAACATTAATATTATCATATTTTATTTCCCTATATCTTAGGTCTTCATATATTTCCAAAATACAACCTTTTAAATGATTAAGGTATAATAAAAAATTGGTTTTACAATTAGAAGGTATAACTATTAACAAATTACATTTAATCTAATCTGTTATTTTCACTAATATAAATAAATAGTTCCCATTCTAAAATAATGACTTCATTATCTCCAATATAATGAATTATTATTATTATTATGAAACAACCATTATACACCTCCTTTCCATCCAATGTGAAAATATAATATCACTTGCGTGTATATGTGGACTACTACCTACACAAATTGATGTGTTTCATTTTTCATCATTGTAACATCTCACTATCTCAAGGAATTGATTGGTCCCAGATTGGACGAACACTACTTAACCTCAGGCATTCCTCCCCATATTTCGGAGGATACCAACTAGCAAGGGCCACTTTAGAGGTGTTGTGGGGATACTATAACCATTGTATTAGAGTGTTTAGTAATGAATAAAAATTAAAGAATCATCAATCAAAAAATAAACTGAATGGGGAAGAGGATAAATATAAAAAATAATATGATAATTTGATTCATAAAGGGCGCAAACATATAAACCAAACATACACAAACCACACATAGGGTCGGTGACATATAAAAAACAATACCAAAGAATATGAATATTCTAGTGTAATGGCTTAATTATTTCATAATTATCATGGTTCACTTAATCCATTAGGATATTATAAACATTCCACAGTACCATTCCCATCAGAGGTGTTTATGGCTTATCATTCACATTAGTCCTTTGATTGGGGAACATGTTAGAATAATATCTAAACTCTACAAAATTGAAACACTAAATGGTGGGAGGGGAATTCTATGGGTATTTCTCCTTATTCTCTTCATTAGCTTACTTCCTCCCAGCACTTAAACATTCATCCACAAAAGGAAGTTCCCTTCCAAACGTTAAACATTAAGTAATTCCCTGAAGAAAATTACATCCATGTTTCTTCCCACAATTTGAGCATAGAGAAAGGTTCAATTTCTTTTCTATATTGTTGTAATATTTTCTTTTCAATTTCATTTTCCATTTATTAACAAAACCATGATATTGATACAGAATTCCAACCTCCATTTCAACCTTTAGTGGACATCTAAAAACTTTTTTATAGCTGATAAAGTCTCTTATTTCAAAGTATATTCTTAGACTAGGTTTCAAACAACAAAATATATAAGTTCATGAACTCATCTAAATCCATAGTGTCAATTTCATCTAACTGTCTCATATTTAGGATTAGATTCCACCACTGATCCAATTCCCCTAGTAATAGATAAACAGCTAGAATTACTTCCACATGTTCTGAACATTGGAGAATAGAAAGTATTTTTCAGTGCAACTGATTAATTGTTTAGCAATAAGTAGATCGGAAGGCCTACTGAAATAAGACAGGTATTGCCTCATAAAGGACTCAATAGAATGGTTTTCTCTCTTTTTCTCATTTGGGAGTCGGGCATGGCTCATATCTTTAGAAATTTGGGTGAGTATAGAAATGATATTTTTTATTCTTACTCCCATAGAATTTGGTTTATCAGGAGGAAAACCATGCCATTGTCCACTGAAATCAATATTAATGTGGTTACTTTGGGTTTCATCCAATGAGTAAAATCAAAATCAATGAGTGAGGAAAACTTATCAAAGTGGAAAAACACATGATTATGAAAAATAAATACTTATAGGATGTCTAAATCATGACACCTTCCAGAGTATGTGACATGCTAGGTTTATCCTAGGTTATTCATAGGAAACTAATTTTTAAATCCTTCATCATGGTTTTAAAATAGTTTGGGAATTCCCAAAGCATACCCCCAGGAGTGTCAAAACTGGTGCGTAGTAAGGCCCATTTTCATGTACCAGGTTACACCAAGTTAGGCCTGACACACCTTATCAGAGTTTTTACTTCTAAGTATATCTATTCCAAAACAATTTCCACTTGTAGTCTACATACATTTATGTATAGCTAGAAATCCACATTGTCTATTATTTACCAAAAATTCAAGTACTGTTTCCAAAATGTTTAATCATCCTTATACTTATCCATAGATACATTCCTACACATATCCTTAGAAATATTCCTAAGGATCTCACTAAATATTTCTTATCACAGTTTCCAAAGGTTGAGTAAACATTTACTCTATAAACAACAATAACAACCAAGTCTTTGTTGGGACCACATTGGGTATAAATATTTTATTTGTTGTCAATAGGTGTTAATGGATGTCAATGACAATCAACAGGAAAGATGTTACTCTCTTAAATAAAATGGAGAATGGAAATCAGACATTTTTAAGCTTCATACTAAGTTCCAAATTTTTGTATCAAGAGTGGTACTTTTTTTACAACAATTAAGTTTCGTTGGGGTGTTCTTTGGACGGAGTAAAAAAAGGAGAAGAATAGGTTGTGGGGTAGGTTTGAAATACTAAGTTGGCAATGCATTTCAATGCATACTTACACTATTTTCTACTAAGTATTTTTATATTACTTTTCTAAAAAATAGGGTCATCTAACTAGAAATCCAGCTAGCCTCAACTCGGGGCTCATGTGGGACTATAGGGGTCAGCCGCGCCCATGGGGGAACCGGCCAGACCAGCTAGCAATTCGTGCATGGGGGGAATGTATAATACCTCAGCGTATGCATAGTGGGCACTAGATGTGCACCCAAGGAGGCAGAGTGGGTGCTAAGAGTGCTCCTATAGAGAACCAGTGCGAGGAAACACTAGAGGGGGGAGAGGAGTAATCTGGGACAATGCTGAGGTGGCTTGTTATTTAAAAAAGCCAAAAAAATGTGTTACAATTAGATGTGGTACAAGGTTTTAAAAATGCAGACGGAATCCCAACCACCCATCTGATCTCACTAGGATCTTGGATGTATATATCATCCCATGTCTCATGATATAATCTGAGCCATTCATTATCCCACCACCATGTGTGGTTGAATCAATGTTGTCTGATCTATGATTGAGGGTCATCTTCAACCTCTAGACACCCAACGTGATCAAGTGCACCAAAGAGGCTACCAAACCTCCATGATCGAGTCTATGTACATTTTAGTAGAGAAAACCCACTTTATGGGCATCATATGAGAAATACAATACCATGTATGTAACTACGTTTGCATGCATGCCTTGAAATAACAAATAACGAGCATTGGTCGAGGCAAACAATGTTGTCACAGTCCATTCCATATCGAGTGAGTTGGGAGAAGAGATCTTCATCCATACCTCTTCCAATAAAAATGAGTATGATTATAATGTGAAATCAGAAAAAACTGACAAACTCAGTGTATCTCATGACGGTGGTTTAAATATTTCAAAATCACAATCTTCGTGCAATATCTAGAGGATTTAGAACATAGAAATATGTGATTTCTATTGATCCACCGATCTAAGAAGGGTATGTTTCTCCCATGGTTTCAAGAGATCCTTTTTTGAGAAACAGAGTCTCTTCAATCTTCTAGTTCGCAAGGGTCAAGCAAGATCTACTAACCGTTCTGGATTTGTGAAGAGTAAACTGCAAACCACAATGGATCCGTGAAGAGAAGGAGTTTCGTGTACCTCTCGGGATCGTGAATCAAGGAACCAAGTACCTATTTGGTACGCGACACCGGAGATCCACGAACCATTCATGGATCACGAAGAGAGGTCCCAAAAAACCATTCTGGGTTCGTGAGGAAACGGTACCATGTACCGTTCTGGTTCAACAGAGATAAGGTCTCATGAACCAAATCTATTTCGATGAAGTGTAGAACCGCACACACTTCGGTATGTGAAGGAGGACCACACACTCTGTGTAAAAGAATCACATGCATTTCTTGCGTAAGGAGGAGCTACAAGCCATTCTGGTTCAAAAAGGAGATCTAGACACTCAGTGCAAAGAAAAAAAATGTACCATTGATGTGAATGAAGAAAAAAAGAACATCATAACAAACCAGATGGGATGTGTGTGTAGATAAGGGACACCCAAAAACAAACATTGAAGTTTGAATAAAATCACATGCTCATAACTATAAACAAATCAAAGTGAACAGTGTGTTTTGAGAAGGGGAGAAGAAAAGAATGTTCATGGTGAAGAGAAGTGAGTGCATGTATTCATATGCATGATTTTAAGAAGAACACAATTAAATCCCTTGCATATACAAATAAATTTCTAAGAAAAGGAGAAAAGAGGTTGTGTGTGTGAATAAAATAACCATATCCATTTGGGCCATTGCACATGAAAGTTAAAGAGGAAGTTCATGCATTCATGCACATGTGAATACCTTTTAAGATGAGCATTCTAAACCAAGGGTGTACGTGTGTAAATAATTGAAGAGGAAGAGAATATGTTATTTTTTACTTTCATGGTCACATGCACACATTGAAGAAAAATGTTTGATTCTCATGATGCCTAATGAGCTATTTTTCAGTGTTTGAATAATCACAATAGAATATGTCATCCTAGACAAGAATAATAAGAAGACTTAGTACATGTGGATTTTTCACTGGATAAGAATATTGAACATTAAAGGGCATCAAATCTGGTCCTCGATTCCATCAAAGTCTCATTGTGAATAGGAGACAAAATCCCTCATGCCTATCCATTGAAGGGAAAATCACAAATATAAACTGAGTGTGACTTTACCCAGGGTTGTGATCTAGGGGGAGTCAACAGAATTGATCTGAGGAAAGTTGTGAGATATCCCTAAACTTTTTTAAAGGAATCGTTTCTGGGATAGCGTGACTATGCCCGAAATTTGTAATCCATAACTACTAATGAATGATGGACTTATATATGACTTGAAACTTGTCTGAAAATTCTCCTTGGTCGTATCCCATAGTGGTGAACCATGTAAAAGTGTTGTGTTGTCCTTCCGCATGTGAATATTTTAATTACAGCACAAATTGATCATACAGGTTTAATTAAATTCCAACCATTTATGGAAGAAGATCCAATAAAAAGTGAGAAAAAGTTAACTCCCTGATTCCCCCCCCCCTCAAGGTGACCTATGGTCCCTCAATTGGTATCCGAGTGAAGTTTTATGTATGTTGGACACTCTTTAGTTATTTTATTTAGAACAGGATTTGAGTTTTATTTCCTGAGTCAACAATGAAGAGAAATCTTGATGAATGTTTAGTTATCTCCGAGCATAAGTCTATACCCAACACGACCATGATGAACAGGAAAAATAAAGAGAAGAATTAGTTGATGAAGTCTCTCATGTCCAAGGAATATGAAGTTTCTAGTTCTCCATGCCATTCCAATAATGAAGAAATATCCGTTATGGGATGTAAAAATCTATTGGATCAGGTTTCTAATGGAGGAAAGGAAGACACTTCTATCTCATTTTCAGTTGATCAAGAGAAATTAAGAAACTATCTTTATGATATTGCTAAAAAATAGTTTCTTATATTTATAGAATATTTCAATGTATGAAGGTTGAAATCACTCGACTGGGAGAAGAAGTTGATAATATGGAGGAAGCACTGGTAAAGAGAGTGTTAGAATGTTATAAAGTCTCCAAATTGATTAAATCCATAGAATAGAAAGAGGGAACGAATATGAATCTAGAAGAAAAGATACATGCATTTAAAGGTGATAATAAAAAGTGCACTAAATTCTAGGGTCTAAATTTGGAAGAAACGTCCAATAAATTCAAGGAACTTGACTTATTGTTATAAATAAAAGTAAAGTTGCATGAAGAAGGGGTCGAAATATTTAAAAAGTCTTGTGAGGAGAAGATCATCATGATTGATGATCAAAAGATCATCCTCAAAATGGAATTTCTAAAATTGGAAGCCCAATTGACCAATCCTAAGAAGAAACATATTGAGACTTCATAAAATAATGAATCAATTGAGGCAGGTACTCATTGCTCACTGGAGGATTATAAATCTAAAATACCACCCACATGTGACAAGAACATTATACCAACTCTTAATTATCCATCTTATGAAATAGTGTCTATTGTTATTCAATGGTCATTTCAAGATTCTAAATCCAAAATAACTCTAGAATGTGATAAGAAGATCATGAATTAAATCATTGATCTATCACAAGTAGCTGATAATGTAAAGGTACCATCCATACCAACTTGTACTATTGTTTCTAAATATGTTTCTACGAAAAGTGCAGGTTAGAAGAAAATTTCAAAACAAGTATGGCTGAGGAAAGGCGAGAAAAAAAAACCTACCACCGTTGTTAGGGTGGATAGGGAGAATAAGATGTAAGACGGTTCACTAGATAGAGAACATCACATTAAGAATAATCCCCAACAACCTTATACAGAAGATATTAAGAAGACAAGGAGAATTGTGCTTCAATGTTGGTGTTGCAACATATTTGGGAATTATGCACTGGATTGTTGGTAAAATCCATTTACTATAAAATCATAGTAGAAACCAATTTCAAAACGAAGAGAACTAGATAAGAAAAAGAAACATCTACTTATCCAGAAACATCTGTATACCTCAAACAGATTTTGAATTCTAGAAAACACCTATTATGTAGGGAATGGGAGTGGTCACAAGAATAGAGCATTCTTATCTCTACACATGTCCAGAGATGACAAGAACAGAAGATCACAGAAGCCAACTAAGGAAGAAGAAATTACCTTGTGACAAAATTAGACTAATGTTACCAAAAAAATCTCCCAAGAAGACTCCAAGAAGGAAAGGTGATAATTCCTTGGATTCAAAATCCAATAAGTTGAAGAGTGGTACATCAAAAAGAATTTTTATAAATGATGAAACTCTGAAGAGTCCATGTGGAAAATAATAACATAATTCCATTGTTCTAAGAGACATATTGGTTATCTGGCCTAAATATTTGGAAGTAATGAGAATGAAAGAAGATGCACCGGCTAAGGCTAGTGATACTGAAATAAGAAGATTTCACATGAAAATATTAAAGTTATGTGTGGGAGGTGCAATAAGTCTGGTCACTCTTTTATGAATTGCAGTGCAATTATTCCATCTCAAGAAGAATTTCACAATAAGATGAAAGCTTCAATAGAGGATTCTAGATCTTTGAAATCTCTTGATAAATAAATACTCACACACAAATAGATGGAAGAAATATTGAGATCCACATAACAAAAACTAGAATTGATGATAAAATGTGCTAGTGTGAGGGTTGGGGAAAATGAAGCCTCTTGGTTGAAAAAACCATCTCATCCTTCTTTCTCACAATGAAGAAAGAAAAGATAATCTACCTTATTCCCTTAACAATTTGTGTATTGTACTAATTTTATAGGGAATTGAAGGTAAAGCATACACCCAGGGGGAGAACCTAAGAAGTGTTCCCTTGAGTGGTGGATAAATAAAGAGGACACCATAGATACTATTTCAATTAATATCCACTTCAGTTAGTATCAAATTCTAATACCTTGAACATTCACTAAAGATCTTTTCATTGGAAAAGGTATTTCATTCATTAATCTATCACCCTTGGTTAATCAGAAAAAATATTTTAAAAATGGGGAGTAAGTAAATCAATCAGTGACTTAAGAAAATCGGAAAGGCCCTTGAAGACTAGTACATGAGATCTCATCTCAAGAGGTATCATGATCAGGGGATAATTCGCATCGTTGTTGTCTACATAAAATCCTCTTATTTTCTACAATGAGCATGGCTCAAATCGATATTGAGTGAAATGATTGATGGTGCAATTTCATAACTATGGACTAATACACTCTTTACCATAAAAATTGTATTTATTGTCAATAAGGGGAAGATAATGTGAAGTGAAAGTTGAAAAGTGAATGGGAGAGAGAATATAGAAGAATCTCATTTTGACATTGACATGCTCATTTTAGAGAATGTTGTTGTATTGACACCAATCACAATGGGGGAGACTGTTGGGACCACTTTGTGTATGAAGACTGTATTTATCTTCAATGGGTTTCAATAGATTTCAAGGATGATCAACATGAAGAAAAGAACTCTCCTATGTGAAATAGAGAATGTAAATCAGATGTCTGTTGAGCTTGGTCCTATGTTCCAAAAATGTGTATTAGCAGTGATACATTGTCTACAATAATTAAGGATTGTTGGAGTGTTCTTTGGATGGAGTAATAGAAAATGAGAAGAATAGTTTGTGGAGGTGGTTTGGAATACTAAGGTGGCCATGCATTTAAATTCTTATATAAATAGTTTTCTAATAAGTATTTTTATATGCCTTACCTAAAAAATAGGGTCAGCCGACTAGCCAACCATCCATCCTCAACCTGATGCTCATGAGGAACCCCAGGGGTCGACTACAGCCACTGGGGAGCCAGCCAGGCCGTCCTGCAGGATGTGCATGGTGGATCATGTATAATCCCCCAGGGTATGCATAGTGGACGCTAGATGTATGCCTGAGGAGGTAGAGTTGGTGCTAAGAGTGATCCCACGGAGAACCAATACGTGGCGGCACTATAGGGGGGGAGGGGTAATTTGGGATGATGTTGATGTGTCTTGTTATTTAAAGAATCCGAAAAATACACTGCGTCTTGATGAGGGACAAGGTTTTAAAAACAGAGAGACAATCTCAGTCATCCATCTAATCTCGCTGAGATCTCAACCTCACATCAGATCCCACAACCAGTGATATAATTTCATCCATTCATTATCCCAACACTGCGTATTGTTGAATCAGAGCTCTCTGATCTTCAATTGAGGGACCTCTTCAACCTCTGGCTGCCCGATGTGAACCAGTGCACCAGAGAAGCTACCAAACATCCATGATCAATTATTTGGCCATTGTAGAAGAGAAAACCCAATTCATGTGCATCGTCTGATCAACAAGATACCATGAATAAAACTAAATTTTCATGTATGCATCGAAATAACAAAGAACAAGTGTTGTCCAAGGCAATCGAAGTTTCTAGAGTCCATGCCATGTCAAGCACTCAAGGATAATAGATCTGCATGCATAACTATTCATATAAATAAGAGGATGATTACAACGCGAGATCATAAACAACCAAGAAACTCGGTGTATCTCATGAATGTGGTTTAAATATTTCAAACCCGTGATCTTTGTGCAATATCTCGAGGATTTCATATGTGGAATAGATTTAATATCTATGGATAAAAAGGTATCCACCAATCTAAGAAGGGGTTGCTGCTCCCAAGTTTTCGAGACCTCTTATTTTCAGAAACAGAGTTTCTCCAATATTCCAGTTCAAAAGGGTCAAGAAAGAGTTGTGAACCATTTTGGTTTATTTATGAGTAAATGACGAACCACTCTTGATCCGCGAAGAGGAGTCCCACATACCTCTTGGTTTCATGAAGAAAGGAAACAAGTAATGTTTTGGTACATGAGGCAGTACAACTGTGAACCATTATTGGTTCTTGAAAAGAGGTATCACGAACTATTATGGGTTGGTGAAGGAATGTTACCACATAACATTTTGGTTTTGTAGATAGAAGGTCTCGCAAACTAACTATATTTCGACAAAGTGGAGAACCACTTACCAATCAGTATTCGTTGGAGGCCTGGACTCTCTGTGCAAAGGAATCCCATGAATCTCTTGTGTATGGAGGAGCTTTGAACCGTTCTAGTTCACAAAGGAGACCTGGAAACAATGTTCATAGAAAAACTCCACATGCTTGATGTGTATGAGGAAAAAAAGAACATCATAACAAACCAGAGGAGATGTGTGTGCAGATAAGGGACACCCAAATAAATACATTGAAGTTTGAATAACATCACATGCTCATAACTATAAATGAATCATATTGAATAGTGTGTGTTGAGAAAGGGAGAAGAAAATAATGTACATGGTGATGGGATGTAAGTGCATGAATTCATCTACATGATTTGAAGAAGAACACAATTTAATCCCAAGAACATCTTAATCAAGTACTAAAAGAATGAGATAGGAGGCAACATGTGTGCTTAAATGAACCATATCCATTTAGTCCTTCATAGAATAAAATAGAAGAGGAAGTGAATGCATTCATGCATGCACATGAATATGTGAATACTTTGAAGAGAAGCATCCTAAGCCTAGGGTGTATGTGTTTAAATAAGTGAAGAGGAATATCATATATAAATTGTAAAAAGCATGGTCACATGCACACAAGGAAGAATAACGGATGATTCTGATGATTCCTAGAGAGCTATTTTTCAGTGTTTGAATAATCACAAAAGAATTTGTGATACTGGACAAGAAGAATAAGATGTCTTAGTACATCTGGTTTTTGCAGTAGACAATAAGATTGAACATTAAAGAGTAGGAACTCTGGACCTTGATGAAAGTAATGTCTCATGATAAAAAAAGACAAATAATTTCATGAAAATTCATTTATGGGACATTCACATCTATAAACTTAGTGTGACATCACCTAGGGCATTGATCCAAGGGGAGTTAATGGAAGTGATCCAAAGGAAACAGTGAACTATCCCTAAACTTTTTTAAAGGCAGTGTGCCTAGGACAAGTTTACTATACCCACACCATGATATCCATAGCTAGTTAAGAATAGTGGAATTAGGTTCAACCGACATCATATCGGTATATGATCATTGGATGTATCCCTCAGTGGTGAAGCAAGTAAAAGTGTTGTGTTTTCCTTCTTCATGTGAATGTTTTAATTACTATACATATCCATCATACTGGTTTAATTAATTTTCAACAAATGTGGGAATAAGATCCAATAAAAAGGGGGAAAAATTTGACACCTGGATTCACCGCCCCAGGGTGACCTAGGGTCCTTCAGTCATAATATACATAGAAATTACATCTTTTTAGAAGAATATTTGAGAAATTGCATAAACAGAAACCCAAAGACCTTATTAGTTTAGTGCATTAGGATACATGGAAATGTAAAGGATGATTCATGAGTGAGATGAATTATCTCCCACTAGGTTATTCATAACTAGAACCCTTCTTAGACAAACCATACATAATACATATCTTGATATATTAGGGTTTTAAACATAAAAATGGGTGATCTCAGCTGCTCAGAATTGGTAAAAAAAGGGATATATGTAATCATAAAACATGGGAATAAGGTTAAGATAACATGATCATGATATTATAATATCACTTCATACATATCTAATATCATAAACATAAATCATGGAATAAATATTGGTAGCTCATAGGACATGAATCATATGTGAATTAAGTGAATTATCATATTATAGGAATAATACATGAAATTTTTGTCACACATATAAAAATAAAAAATTATTTGTCAAGGATACCTACCAATACCTTCACAACATAGTAGGACTTGGATAAATACATGGGTACATACATTGGGCATAGGATTCCTACCAGTGTACCCTCTTACTTCTAGCTTGTGATTTTTACCTATGAACCCTCTCTTTTTTAGGCATAATATTCCCTCTTATTTTGGGATTGGGATTCCATCTTATGTGCCATTTTTTTGGTTTGTGATTCCCTCTCATGTACCCTCTTGATCTCAGAAACCATTTATCATTACCCAATTCATTGGAGGGAGATATTGGTCCCACTCATCATATGATAATATCGCCCATACATGTTCCAGAATAGAATTAAATTTTCATCATATTGTAACCCATAAAAATAGATCGGTTTCATAAACAATATAGCATAACCCATTAAATAAAATTAGTTTTATAAACATTTAATCTTATCATAACCTGAGGAAAAAATATAAGATTCATAATCATTTCATCCGTTAATAACCCATGAATAGAAGAGGGTATAATAAGCATTCATCATGAAATAAACCATTAAAGAGAATATAATTTTTTTAGCATATAATCCATGGAAGGGGAATGAGTTTCATAAACATATGACCCGTCAAAGAGAAATGGGTTTTCATAAGCAAAACTCTTTCAAAACCCAAACCATTTAGAGAAAAAATATGAATGGAACATTTGGATAATTTTTATAAAATCACGAGTAACACCAATATATTTGATCTTTGATGGAAAATAAATTTTATGTATCTTTTAAAATCATTTCAAGAGAGAAATATATTTTCTTCTTTGGATTTTTTTTAAAACGCAAATCATTTTCAAATTATTTTCATAAAGATAAACATGAAAACAAATAAAGTAATGATGAAACAATTTTGAAAATTTTTTCCATAAAAACATATAAAAAAATATTTTAAACATTTTGATAAGCATTTTCCTTTAATACTTATATTAAAATATTTAAAAAAAATTGAAATCCATTTTCCGTGAAAACCTGTAAAGGAATCTTTAATACATTTTGAAATCAATTCTAACTAAAAACTTATAAAATGATATTGATTTTTTTTTGAAATCCATTCTCCTTGAAAAAAAATTCAAAAAATATAAAATAATCTCTAAAACAATTGAAATAATTTTCTTTGAATACAAACGTTTCAAATCATATAAAGGTATATTTGAAAATCATTTAAAACACTTTTTAAAAATAATTTTTTTTAAAACCTTTTTAATTGAATGTATATTTAATGAAATTAATTTATATAATATTAGGGAAAAAATTTCATAAAAAAACTTTTTAGTCTCGTAAAGGAAGCTTCAATGAAATGAAAGTGGGTAAATACATACACGTCGAAAATTTGTTTTTCATCATAAAAATTTTAGAAAAGTGCCTCGACCAGAAAACAACAAGAAGATTCATTTTTTAAAATAATTGTTTAAAATGTAATACATTAGTAAAATGTATTTTAAATCTCATTTAAGAAGAATTAAAGATTTTTAGAATCTCTTTTTTTGAAAACATGGTTTTGAAGGAACACATAGTTCCGACCGATGAGGGAGGAAAAGTCGAACATACATAAAATCCCTTTATTGGATAATATTACATACCAAAGAGTATAAAAATAGTACCATTAATTTGATATAACATTAATAATCATAGGTGGATATAATTCATGAGAGGTATTAAGAGTTGAATCATAATATTTCATTAATGGGAGCATAACCATAAATAATCTTGATAAGTAGTGCGATTGTAGTTATATACTGTTTCCAATTTGGTAACATTGAATGAAAAAAAGGAAATAATAATATTACCTAAACTTTAAAATATAATTAAGATAAATTTATTCATTCTATAACTATTTAAATGCATTATATACACTTTATTCAAAAATATAGGTGCATAACATGGTATGTGTCACAACGAAGGAAAATTAAGACAAAATTACTTTTCCGATTTTGTTACTTTTGAAAAATTAACCACATGAAAGTAAGATCATACAATGGATATATATATACCAATATATTTAAGTATAATAATCATATAATACATCTCTGTGAATTATACAGACCATATAAAATAATTGAGTGTTGAAAAAGACATTTGTCTCACAAAAATAAAACATTGAGATGGAATTCCCTTATATTGTGTCTTGACTCTCATGGTACATGTACAAACTTCATATATAAAAAATAGATGTTTATTATATTTCTATAAAAGAACTATATTCTTATATCTGATACTATATATGGTTTAATTATGACTCTTAGTACTTGTTTGTTTATAATTCAATATTAAGGTTTCACTTAGAGGAATATTCACTTTTTTTTGAATGTCTATTAATTTTTTATATTTCATGCCCTTATACATATATCATTACTTAAATAAATTAAAAAATTATATAAATAATATTTATATTCCATATACTTGTATTATAATAGTCTATATAATATAGAAGTATGGTATAGAATACACCATTCAAGGAGAGGGTAGAACGAACATACCCATGAACACTATTTCTATTTTTATTTATTATATTGAAAGTAAAAAAAATTAAATGACATATATTCATATATATAATAATTATAGTATAATTAATATTTCATATATATCATATAATTTAATTAAGCAAATCCTTGATACATTCAATGTAGTGTGTGAATGAATCGGATCGCTTGGAGGAGTGGTAGTCCACACTTCCTCAAACAAAATTATTGTATTTAAAAAAATGGAAAGTATTAATATTTGTCTTGTAAAATAAACATATAATCTTAAATAAAAAATAATTATCATATATATCATATATAAAGAAATTTTCCATCATAATTTCCACCATGGGAGGTGGTTAAATAATGACGAATAGTCATCATTTTGTGAGACGACAGTTCATCAAACATATAAATAGTATGTTTGTTCCCAATTAAATAGAAGTGTGTATAAGATTATATAGAACCATTATCATAAAAAAATATTATTATATTGAATATACTGCTGTTTTTTATAAGCATGGAATATGTATCTTGGAGGGGGTGGAGAATGAAATATGATAATGGAGTTTGTGGGGGGATGTTACCACTTCTTTGGGTAACTCCTTTTGGTTTTCACCAAAGGGCTCCATTGGGTTGATTTCATCCATAATGTAGGCATCAAGGATGGAGGTATGGATGTTTGAAAGCGTATTGGGGAGATATTGTCTGAACATAAGTGGTTTTTGTGGTGTAAATATGGGGAAGAGTTGGTTTCCATTTATAGTGGAGGGAAAGGACTCAAATTTTATTTTTGAAAAAAGGTTAGGTATACCCATGTTTTTTCCTAAATATGTCTTAAAACCCAACCATACTCAATAATGGAAGGTAAATGGAAGAATAATTTTCATAAAATGCAGTTTGGAAAATTGGATTGGTCATTTGGGTCTTTAAGTTTATGGTTTTGTTCATTGTTATGCTTACTTTGGTGTTAATTGTTAAAATTAATTTTAATTAATTTCACTAATATTTTTAATAATAATCTAAGGTGGTATTATAAGACATTATGAATTATTTTTATTCCAAATATGGAATCCATTTTTTCAAATTCAAATTATACAAGTGGTAGAAATTAATTTAAATTTAATCCTAGGTATGAGATGATAATGCGTGTTTTTTAAATAAAAACCGCAAACGTTTGATACGTTTTTATATCCAATTTCAATGTGAAATTGGTTATAATAACCTGAGTTAGATTAATTTATTTATAGTTTATATAACTATAATTTAATCTCTAAGTAAAATATGATTTAAAAATATAAATAAATTATTTGAAAAAGAGGTTTTGAAATAAAAATCATTATTTTTTACTATTTATCCAAAAATAAATTTCTGAGAAAAATCCAAAAAAACCATCCTAAGATAATTTAGACATTAAAAATTCAAAAATAAAGTTTATTTTACCCAATTAAATTTCTAAATGTTTCTAGATTCAAATTTATTATTTTTCATAAAACATGAAAATATTTTCATTTGAGAAAATAATATTTTTAGATATATAATGACTTTACCAAATATTATATTTTTCATTATAATTATGTTATATTTATATAAAATTTTATAATTAATTTTTTGAAATTATTTACTAATGTTAATATTACTAAGTTTAATGGATAGGTTATAATTATCTTTCAATGATTATTTTAGAAATAAAATGTTGTTTCATAGAAAATAAGTGTTGTGTGTGACGCATGCCAAGTCAGTGTTGAGTATAGAACAAACCAAGTCAGTGTCATGTGAATGGAATGTGTAACTTAGTGAATTCACATAATATAAGCTATATCTAGTGTTTCTTTAAATGAAAAATATAAAAAATACTATATTAATTCAAAAAAATACATATTCTCTCGGTGGTACAAAGTGTCACTATTGGGTTGTAATGATGTGAGTGGGACTTACACATGGGAGTTTCTCTTACCTTCTTCCTCATGTTTGATCATGATAGGATATTCAACCAGTGAGGGGTTAGAGGGATCTGATTTGGAATTTTACCTAAAATGGATGCCTGAATCTTAGGGATTATGAGGAATATCTAAACTCATGATATTTTTGGGGTTTCTTAACACCCAATGAGAGGGATGTTAACTGTGAAGTTTACTGTCATGTGTTGGGGGTGAATTCATTTTTTAATTTCTATGTCATAGGGATAGGACTATATTTCATGAGTATTATAATCACATGACAAGGATGATGATTCCACAGAATTTTATTTCCTGTGGCATAGACATTATGGCATTCCTTTGAAGGTAATGCGATAAAGAGTAACTGTAAAGTTTAATGTTTTGTAGTGGGACTTTTTATGGTTATATACAATTTAATGTTGTGAATTTATGGTGATTTTTATGTGATAACTTGAAATCCTTCCTTGGGAACCTTGAATTGGGGGGGGGGGGTCACAATGATCTATCCACCCATTGACCTTGTGTATGGTGTAATATCCCTCAAACATTGGTTCAAGCATTAGAGGATCCTTCCTAGTATTATTATAGTTCTAAGAACCAATAATAGTTTTCCAAGGAGGAATGAACAGAGTCACACCTTCTTATTAATGGCTCATGCTATCCAATTTTGATAGACCTCCAAGTGATGCTTGGTATGAAATATTATTTCATACAGTTTATCTAATTCATCTAGTCATTTTTTGGACTGCATATCTATGGATAGATGGTTACATATGGAAATACAAAGAGTGGGAAGTTTGACCTCAATGGATACGACTGATTTTTTTTTCCATATACCAGTGAGTACGGGGTCACCTTTGTGTCAGTATGGGTTGTAGTCTAGTATGCCGATAGGTGATACTAGAAATTTTTAGGAAAGGAGTTTGTATGTTTATCCTCCATCTTATAGAGTATGTTTCAAAAGCTCCTATTGATGGAATCTATTTTTATATTATTTATTTAATGAGAGCGGGGTGAGTGGTTCAATTTGATATTGTAATTCTGATATGGTCTTTCCACCTTAGTATAATTGAAATTAATGAAATTATCCATCAAAATTATATGAGGTACAAAAAATCTGGAAATGATATTAGCCTTCACAATGTTGATGATGATTTGGGCTTCATATTCTTTGAGGGGTTATTGCCTCAGCCCATTTAGAGAAGAAATTGGTAGCAATCATGATGTATTTGAATAGTTGTGACATGGATAGATGGTTTTTCTACACAACATCTATTCCCCATATGGAAAATGGATATGAATATTTACCTATATATAGAAACTATGGGGGTTGATGGATGAAGTTGGCATACACTTATAAGGAATGAAAATTCTTAATGAATTTTTTAGAGTATTGTGTCACTAAAGGCCTAAAGTATCTAAACCTTCAGATTTAATTAGATGTACAATACCCTAACTAGTGGGCTTCATAGGCTTCTACCTATACTTATGCTATAATAGTTGTGGTATCTTCTCTATTAATACATCTAACAAGGACTCCATAAAAACCTAGTTTATAGAGGCCATTTTAGAGATTTCGTCCATCATAATTAGTGATGTTGGCTACTCACTACCATATTTTATCCTTCCTAGCTCTCTCTAGTGGTAGTAATATAATTTAGAGGTATTAAATGATAGTCACATTCCACTTTATGGTAAGAACATATGGTTCATGGATACGTCTAACATCATTGACATCTTGTATTATAATTTAAAAAAATGTGAGACTATTCGACGATGGTTGATGTTGATAAATATCCCATACCTATTTAACTCCTTTGGTATTGTATCTACATTTTTCATTGCATATGCCTAGTTATTCTATGGTCATGAGATACAGGTCAATGTTGGCTCTGAGGGGAATTCTGTCATCAACCCTCATACATAGTTTGGATTGGGGATTAACTCTTCTTTTTTGATATCATAATTCTTTTTTTATATGTTTGGTTACAAAATCTAAATCACTTTTCACTTCCAGGTGGCCAATTGGTTTTTGAAGTGCTAGTTTTAGAACTATGATGAGGACCTGATATTTTGCCTCATTATTGGTACAACCTTGTGATAACAGAAAGGATTAATTTAAAAGTGTCTTAACATGGGAAATGAGAATGATTTCTAATCCAAAAGTTTTTTGTTTATGGTCTTCCATTCTTTCCCCCATTGGACTCCTAGATGCACTGTCAAAAAATATCTCCCATGTTCTGTGTCCACCATGAATGGATAATATCTCATCATCTGGTTGTTCATTATTTAACAACGTTGTTTCTACCAATGGGTGTTCTTCATGGAAATCTTCCAAGTCCTGTCCATTCAAAAATTTATAAGGAAAAAATTGTATATCGAACTACTGAAGAATATCATTCCACCATGATAGAAGTCCTTTCAATATAGAATGGATGAGGAAATTTTTGAGTGGGTTATTATGAGAGTCCAAATGGACCTTGTGGTGCTAAAAATAGTGCATCTATTTATGAACAATGAAGATTATTGCCATAAATCTCTTCTTAATATTTTAATAACAAGTCTCGATGTAAATAATGGTTCGAATAAGATAATATTGGATGTTTTCATTCTCATCATCATTCATTTTTTATGGAAGACACACCGAGATCTCTCCAGGGGAAACACATAAAGAATAAATATCTTTAACTCAACAGGTGGCATTAATAATGGTGGGATAAATAGGTATTTATTGAGGTTGTTAAATTCTTCATGACAATCACTAAACCACTGATATGTTACCCATTCCTAGTACAATTTAGTGAAGGGTAAACATTTTCCCATGTGGTTTTCTTCGAAGTGACTTATATAGACCAAGTTTTCTTGAATTCCTCAAGCCTATTTGATATTTTGAGTATGTGACATAGTAAGGATAAATTGTTTATTCTTTGGGTTAACTTAGATGTTGCGATTATGTATATAAAACCTGAATAATTTCCCTAAGGTTACCCCAAAAAAACATTTAAAGGGGTTTATCTTTCATCTATGTTTCCATAGCTTGTTGAAAATGGTATCTAGGTTATTATGGTGGTTTGAGTGTTGGTAGTATTTGGTCAATAGATCATAAACATAACATTTTAAAAACTTCCATATGACAGTTTTGAATATGTGATGCACTGTACATTGGTATGTGGTGCCATAGTTTTTCAATCCAAAGGGAATAACACGATAATAGAATAATTATTAAGGGGAACATAGAGTGGTGGATTATTCATCCTCTAGATAAATCTAAATTCTATTGTAATAATAATTTATATCCACTAAGAATAGGGCTTGATAACCAGTTGTTGCCTCAATCCGGAGAACTATGATTTAAACTGGGAAGTCATCTTTCAGACAGATCCAGTTCAGATTTCTCATGTCAAGGAAAAATATGATTTTCCTATTTTTTTTATTCACAAGAAAAATTTAGGCTATCCATTTGGGATACTGTACCTCTCGAATGTAGTTGTCCATTATGATTTTATTGACATAAGCCTAAATTTTGGTGGTGTGAGTTCAGGGTTTCCCTCTGGAACCCTATTTGTATCATCCTTGGTATTCTAATAAACCCATATGATGGGCGGAAAATTCAGGAATGAGAACTATAATATCTATGTAATTCTAGGAAAACACATCCCAAGGTTTCTTTAGGATGTATACACCTTTAATTATGTTTAGTTCATCTCCATACTAATTGGAGTGGGTCGTGGTCTTCATCCCTATTCAAATTAATCTATTTTAGTTCATCAGTTCTGGTGGAGACTCCTTCCTCTAGTGCTAGTGGGGCATCCCAGAGGACTTCTTCTTCCTCCTCTTCCCTTTGCTTCACATATTCCACTTATGTATGATAGGTAGAGGATGGATAATTTTTCCGTGAGTTATGAAAGGAGTCTATATTAGAACATATATAATATGAAATAACCATTTCCATCATGATTGATGTTTTATTAACTTTTTGGAGCACTAATGGGGAGATGAGGGATTGCAATGAGAATATTTATTTTTCCCCATTTTCATGAAAACTAATTCAATCCCAACTAACAGAATATAATTTTTTTGGAGATAAAAGGATGGAATGAGGAAAATTTCAACTATGTTTCTTTCACTTCTCAAAGATTTTACGACATATCGTGTCCTTTTAGGCATAGTTTTCACTATTGAAATTATAGAATTCACTAAATGTATAATTGAATTTGGGTCCAACCCTTCAATTGTTTTGATGGGAAGAACATAATACGCACTGATATTTATGAATGTATTAGTCTGGATTATCTCCCTACCATTAAAGACATTTATTTGAGTGACATTTTCAAATGTGGAATGATTCCCTTAATCTAGAATCATACGTTATTTTATTCCTATTCACAAGATTTTAATGAAGCCTTTACACCATGAAAATTTAAAATTTTCCATTGATACAATATTTAAGGCATTGATGGTATGATGAAGGGATGGACATGTGTTGATGTAGCCAAGGTTTACCCATTAGAATACTGAAGGCCGTATCGTACAGGAAAACCATTAATTCCGAGTCAGAAAATAGATCCCTGGACTAAGATCTGAGTTTGATTTAATAAATATTATTTTCATCGTTCTTCTAAAAACCTTATAACATCATAGTGGAGGGGGACAAGTGAGATTCATTGAATCATATATAGCAATGTGTTCTGATTGGAATGATGTTTACTCTCAAGCGGTTGACAATGAAGGCTTTTTGGATATCAATGGAATTTATCCTGTAGGATATACACAAGGGTCTGACATGCCCTTGTATTATGGCATCCTCTTCTTAGTTTAAGAATAATATGACTATGTTGCATTTAGTGGGATTATTCTATGAATGATATACTTCATAAGTATAAATATCAACCCCAAATTCCTGACATCTTGAAATTTCTTCAATGAGTGCTTCTCGAAGGGATTTTAAAAGACGGAGAGCATATAGGATTGGAAACTTGGCCCGAACAAAGGAAAATTGTTTTAAAACATCTTACTTCTTGCCCAAAGGTCTGCGATTTCCAAAATGGGAGTGTTCCTTCTTTGGAAATTTAAGAGATTAAGTACCTAATATAGACGAATCAACCCTTAGAATAGGAGATGAAGGTGATTTTACTCATTGTGGGTTAGGTCAGCTAGATCTTTCAAAATTCCAAAGTTTTTGAGGAAATGAAATATCCTCCAATTAGTATTAAATGGTGATCGTGTTAGAAAAAACTATATCATCTTTGGGGGATCATCTTTTCTTCTTCTAAACTCACTAGAGATCTCTCCCATTAGTTTTGGTTTCGGGGACAATTTAAGAAGGTATGTGGTTAATGTATGGACTCCTGGAATGAATGTGTTCTCCCCTGTATCCTCAACCCAGAAAACCTATTCCCCCAATACCCCAAATAAGTGTAGGGAATTAGATATCATAATCATACTCATTATATGGGGAGGGTTCCATCTAGTGAATTACATTAATGGAACAACAGATCAACTCCTTGTCTATTGTAGATTCCATTTGGTGGGTGGACCGTTGTTGTATCGGGTGGTGGGTGGTGCTCATGGTTCAGATACTTTAGGCAAAAAGTCTAAAAAATTCAAAGAAAACTTCATGTTTAACATATTCTAGTCTTTTTGTGTTTTGTCATACTCTTTCACCCATTTATCATTTTTGAAGACTGGATTTCAGAGGACTGACTTGCTGATGAAGTTGTCTGTGTTGCAGAAGAAGTAGTTTATGGAATAATTCATTGTTTCAATTGTGGTTTGAGGATAGTACGATACCAATTGATCATATTTTTAGGATCCACTCATAAAAATTCGATATACCTCTACTATTAAATTCCATTCCTTTATTATCCTCCTCAAAATTAGTTTTATAGACACATGCCACTTGGGTAGTTAGATTTCCCTCCATCACGTTCCCAGATTCCATGATCTTCTGCATGATGTATTTGAGAGGGAAATATAATGGACATTGTGAACTAAAACTTTATGCAATGGTAATTAGTTTGGGATATCATCATCACCATCTTTGTCAAGCTTCATGGGATTTGGAATCTTTAATGATTAGTTTTCAAAATCCATGTTGAATTATCTGGGGACATTGTCATTTCGAAAAGAAAAGACCTTATTTTCATCTCCTTGAATTTTTTTCATCTCTACTCTATCTAATCATCCTAATGTGGTGGGAAATGATGATGAGACTCAGGATAAGGAACTACACGATATGGTGTAGGATTTTTGGGAAGGAAAGGGTACATAGGCCTTCTTATGTGTAATGGTGGACATAAATTATTTCACTGTTATCATTCCTAGAGCTTGCAGAATTGATCAAGACATAGATTTGGTCTCTATGATAGAGCCTTTCACTCTTTGGGTGATTTATCCAATGTCCTAAAACCCTCATATGTTTTTCACATTGAAAAGGGTATGTGTAGCACTTCATGGAGATTGACTACATAGATGGTCAACAAATCTTCTTGAGAGAGCGATAGGGTCAAGGAGTGGTTAATCCATTCCACTGAGTAATAAAATATGAGATTCTTTCATTCTCTCATAGGTTAATATTTGATCAGTCAAGGACTATTGTCTTCTATTTCATTGATCTTATGTGGAAGTGAATCTTATGATGGAGGTCTCGACACCCCAAAATTAATTGAGCCCTCAATCTAGTGTATTATACTGAGGTTGTTCCCCATAGTGATTACATGAAGAACCAATGTTTTACCCCCTTCTATTTTCCGGGGGTCCCCATCATGGTATCATAGTGAGATGTGAACTTTTTCAAATGCTTTTTTGGGTATCCTTATTTATTGAGGGGTTGATAAATTCTAGAACATGACTATTATGTCATTTTATCCAGATGTTTCATCATTTTAATAATTTTATATTCATCTTTTTCTCGAAGCTCCTCTTCATGGTTCGACTAGTGTGGATTCCCTCCAGCTACTTTATCATAGACAACAAGATTTGTGGGGACATTTTCTATTATTTTAGAAGGATTGTGATCCAAAATAGGTTTGGATAATGACTGTCACCTTGAGCTATCTTCTAGTTGAGAAATAATTTCACTTTCCAATGAAAAGTAATTCGATATTATGGGTCCTATTTTCCTTGGTGCCTCATAGTAGGAAATATTTCCCATCACTACATTTCAAAGGGGGGAACCTATTGAGGCTGTACAACACTACAATAGAGATAAATTTGTCAGTGCATTCTTTAATCGGGAGGAACACCATGATGTATTATAGAGTGGGTGATACCCTATTGATCATTTTTCTTATATCCACGATGAGAGATTATATGACTATCAATATCAGATGATATCTCAAGATCAATGAGAATATGGTCATGTTGTGATCCTTCACGGTGAACTGTCGGAGGTGGAAATTTATAATTACTACTACTACTCCCATAATTTGGTAATAGTAGGGTAGGATCTTAATCAATCATAGATAAGTGTCTAAGGGATTCAAGAACTCCCCAATTGAGTAGAATGGGATCATAGATCTTCTTTTCATTTTATAGTAATATCTGGTAAGGCTTCTTCTTGGATTCCTTACTTTGAGAAATTGGGGCCACATTCTCATAGAAGTTGTTTTCAGGAAAGAAAGCATGTTTTACAAGCTCCTATATTGCTTCTGAGATTTGCCGACAGGGTTTTGGAATTTTGGTAGGGGATTATTCCAACCTTGTAGTGGCCATTGGAATGGCCTAGTTTCTTCCTATTGGATTGAGTTCATGTTCTCGATACAGTTTTTCATATATCATGGGAGTGTTTTCCCCACGACCCTCCCAGATGGAAGTGGAGGTGTATGATAGCTATGGTGTGATATGTTTATGTGCCACCAATGTTTTGGGAAGGAACTATGTTCCCATCCCTTTGGAACTAATTTTGTCACCATTGTGATATCCATGAAGGTTTTTAAGATGGGGGAAGGAATTTTCATCACCCCTTTTTCTATTTTAAGAATATTCCATGTGGCTTCATCCATTAGAATAAGGATATATTACCATTATATATTTGGATCATGGATATGTTTTTTCTACTTTCCTCCCCTTCATATCAATGGATACTGACAGTACTTGTGTGAGGGGGAGGGGATTTGATTCTGCCCCTTATTTTTCATTGGTACTTTACAACTAATTTCTCTAGTGTAGTGAGATGAAATCACTAGAAGGCTTGATGAATGCAGAAATATTTGTGCACATGCTTACAGATTCCTCCCATATTTCCCTTGTGGGATTCTTTTAATTCCTTCATACAATTTTTCTAGAAGTCTTGATTAGTTTGGTAATATGTAAGTATATATTTATAGTTTTATTCAAAATATGAAAGGCTACATTCCTTTAATGTTGACAAGAGACTATGATGGCTAGCTGAGTTAGAATGGGTCAATGTGGGTTCCCACTCATATGTTTCCACAAATTTAGGTTGGGGGTAATCTACAGATGGGTAAGAGGTGTGATATTTCACCCTATTAACTGGTCTCTTCCCTTGGTGGGAAATATTTCATGCCTAGGTCTGAATGACATAGGCCAGATGCCTGAGGATGACACTGTCATCATATTGAGGGTTCAGTATCATAAAGAATTGGCATCAGATACTGTTGATTGGATCCCATTGATATAACCCTACGTTCTCTTGGATCAGGTTGTATGTGGCCTCTTGATCTACTTCCATGAGATAAGGGTGGGACTGGTTGTAGCGTTTTGAGGATAACTACCAAAACGGTTGAAGACAGCGATAGTTGTCGAATGCTTCTGGACAACCGGTCTCCACTAGTTGTGATATTGATGCAGATTTGTGGGATTGAGGGCCAGTATGGGTGGCCTCCATGGTCAGGATTATACTGTTCAAGTGGAAGTCCTAAACCAGTGCAATTGATACCTAGCGTTGAAGATGTTAGTTTAGTGATGACGTCCACTACTGGGACAAATACTCGGATAGAATAGTAGATGGGGCCTATGATTATGGAAGATTTAATGACTTCATTGGATAAAATGGAGTTCTAAGAGAAATTTTATCAATATATTAATAAAAAATAAAAAATAAAACGCCTTCATTGTAGAATCTCATTTGAATAGAAACATTCCCGATTGACTGTTGTGTTTTCCCACTATCATTTTGAGAGAGAAATGGGCATGATATGTTGGTGACACTATCATCTTGGTTAAGGATTCAAATCAAGTTCAATTATTTTTGTTTCCAATGAAATAATCGACTTTCCTGATGGATGCTTTTTTTGGGTTGAATTGTGTGTAATCATTTACGTCGGGTTCTCTATTATCTCTGAATGGATTCCAATGGGTTTATTCATGGAACCAGAAACACCAAATCATTCTATATCCTTAAAGGAACTATTTTTCAAAGGTGGAAACTCATAGGGCAGATTTAAAAAAGGTTCTTAAAAACATAAATTGGTAGATAGGATGGGATTTCAGGCTCAAATCACCATTTTTGGGGAGTTATTACATACTTTGATACTCTCTTATAGATTTAAGTTATGTTCATGAATCTATCATTAAATCTCTAGTATGTTGAGAGTCACCCATGAATTCAAAATAAATCATTAACACTTATGGAATTTTGAATAAGCTTTTCATGTCATAGGTACATCATCAATGGAAATATTGATATGTATTTTAGATTCTATATTAATGGTATCCTCTTATGAAATAATTAGAGGATATTTAATTGTTATTCTGATGATGATTGTCTTCTTATCCACACAGTGGAGTGCTTAGGATTTCATCACCATCGAGGGATATGGGAGTTGTTTTGATGTTGGGATGAAACCCATGGATTAGATTCCTATGCATCCTTATTAAAAAAATCAAAACCCATATTGTTCGGTTCCACTTAATGGGACACATCATACCTGTAGAATATGCATGTATGATATGTCCCATTAAGTGGAACTGATCTACATGGGTATTGATTCATTTCATAATAATTCATAAGATTCCCATCCATGGGTCGGATCCCAACATCAAAACAACTCCCATCTCCTGAGATGATGAGACACTCTAGAACTCCCCACTCTGTGCCTAGAAAAATAGCATTCTCAAAATAACGACCAATGAATATCTAATTAGTATATGAGAGGATAACATTAATTGTGAATCTCAAATGCATAAAGATATCTCCATTGATGAATAACATTGAATACACAAAGATTATTCCAAATTACACACACACACAAAATTGATTCTAAATTCATGGGTGACCCCCATTATACTTGGGAATTAATAAATTATTTACAAACATATCTTAATTACATAATAGATTCATGGAGTAGATAGTAAATCCCCCCCCCCCAAAAGTGGGTAATGAGCTCGACCTCCCATCCTCTAGACCAATGTGATCCCTTAAGCACTATTGTCCAGACTATGAAATAAAATACCACCTTTAGAAAGCATTTCCTTCAAGGATATAGATCAATTTTATATTTTCTGGCTCCATTAATAAACTCATTAAAAATCATTCAGAGATAATATGGAACCTGATGTGAATGATTGCACACACTTTATCACCCCCAATCTACAATGAGCCATCGGGCGAGCTGATTCTTCTTTAAAAACTAATTTTTAATCTCCATTATCATAC
This sequence comes from Viscum album, assembly GCA_963277665.1. Classification (NCBI taxonomy): domain Eukaryota; kingdom Viridiplantae; phylum Streptophyta; class Magnoliopsida; order Santalales; family Viscaceae; genus Viscum; species Viscum album. The sequence continues at coordinate 662,513,388 of OY728143.1, read as the reverse complement.
AAAATTTTATTTTAATGTTACATGTCTTTAAATCAATAAAAGGCTTCATTTTTACTTTTTATTCAAAGAATTCCTCTTCGATAACTTTCAAATAATTACCTTTATATTGATTAATTTTAATAAAATCATTCTAGTTTTTGGGGAATTTTCAGCTTCCCCTATCAATTATGAATTTAACCTCTACATGTGTGGTGATATTTTTATACACCAATTATTTTTTAAGGTCTTTTCCTTTTCTTGAATATTCTTAAGCCAATCATTTTCAAATATGGATTATGTATCTTTAAAATCCACAATAATGGAACTTATAGTTTCAACTTTCCTAGAGAGATTTACACACATTGACTATATTTTATCTAAATCATTTTCTATCACTCCATATTCATCATGAAGTAATGTGATATCCACCTACATTCTTATAAAATACCCATAAAAAAGTGACAAATTTTTTGGAATAATTATGAATGATGACCTTTATTTATAAAATTGATTTTTTTAATAGTTAGATTTGTGGTTCTTCCCACTAGTGGTTCATTATTCTATAGAATACATCTAGAAAGAAATGTAAAATACATTGTATTGGGGTAAATATTGTAATATATCTAAGGTAGAAGTATTATCCCCTTCTCAATTGTAAATTCCTACACAAGATATCTCTATTTATATAGGATGTGTCTTTATTAATAATATAGTATGGATAAACTATTTTTCTCTTTCTATTGGAATAATAGGGATACCATCCAGCCCTTGGACTCATAAATAAAAATGATTCCAATATATACAACATACCATACTTCACTTTGATTACCTTTAATTGGAATATATTCATTATTCTTTACATTATTTGGGGAGAACATTCTGAAATATTTTTCATCTTTTTTCTTCTATTATTCAATGTTTTATCAACTAAAACAATATTCCACTGAACTAATATCCCAGGATAGTTCACCATGAGGCCTCAGTTGTTCCTTATTATATTCCACATGTCACTGAATATTGGAAAGGGCCTTCGAGGTTATCATGGGGAGACAACACCCTTATTATCAAAGTGACTATAAGAAAATAAATAATAATAAACATATATTCTTGGACATATAAACATCACAACAATGAAAATTTAGGTGTTGATAAATATACCAAACATTATGGTTCTATATCTAATGGAGTATCAAATATATTCAATTATAGATCACCCAAGGGAGGATCCCAAACAATGAGTAATAAAAGAAAATACGAAACTGAAACCAAACTCTACCCCAATCTTGTATGCAGCCCTTCTCATTCCCTTTATTCATACCCCACTCATGGTGTTCCAATATAAATAAATCAATAAACTATATCATGTTCTTAACTATATTTGAACTTGAAAATTCATATATCTTTACTTAGGTACCCAAGTTACTTGTATATTAGAGTAGGTTGTGTGTGAAACTCCATAGGAAAATACTGATGTCATAAAAAACTATTCAGTAAACATGTTCATTCAAAAGTTCGGTTCATAAAAAATTTTCTAACTAAAAGTGGAAAAATTAAATAACAAAACCCTTGATCAAGGTTTTTGCGATGAATCTTGGGGCCATACTTACCCACTTCAGCTAGTGCATGGTTATCTCTTATCAGCAAGAAAATTCTAATAACCTATACCAGTTCTTAGGTGCCTAACCAAAGCAACAACATCCATGAAAACATAAGGGGCATGTACGGGGTCTATTGGGCAGTGAACTCTAATCATGTCATCTGTAATCCATAGAATTCATCCATTTCATTATTCTTCGGAAAAATCCAGGAAAAACTAGACAATCCAGCCATGGAATTCCATAAATTGAATGTAAGGAACTGTTTGTCCAAGGAATTCAGACTATTAGTCTTTAAATAATTATAGGTCTGCAACAAAGGGATTCTGTCTTATAAAATCAACGATAATATAGAGAGAAAATCACTTTCCATTAATAGGTGTACCCTAATGGAATACATGACATTAATTTGTGTCATTCAATACATAATACATCACCTAAATCCATGGAGGATCCACCATGAAGCATTCATACTGATAAAACTGTTAGGAATCCATAGTCTTTTAGGGTATTCCTTAGCTTTGGAAGTCCTTGAATACAAGGATGCACCAAACATGAAATTCAAGTTATCCCCTAAGAGAATAGATTTTCACTTAAGTAATTCCATAAATTAATATCCATAACTTAATCCAAGGAATAAAAATCAATTAATTTTACCAATAATAATCATTTATATAATAAACACTCAATTGCCCAGTAATTATTTTATAAGAAATAATTTCCATCAATCAAAACCTCAAAAAATAATTAAAACCCATGGTCCCCTTCATGGACTATTATACCAAATACCAAAACCATATTTGTAACAACTAAATTTTTTATCAATGGAATTCACTTATTATAATTGATTCCTATATTATAATCACATAATGTTACTTATAGAACACAATAAAAACAATATAAATTAATAATGAGTGAAATAATAGGGTATCTCTAAAAGTTAAGAAACTTATACCGATAAAATATTAACTTGAACTTTGAAATATAAATGTTACCCTTATAAATAGTAATCTAGCCAATATAATAGTAACCTCACCAATGAAAGTATAAATAAAACATATTCATCTTATAAGTGATGATATGGTGAATTATATCATTGTATAAGTAAATACATATTTAAAACATTATTGATTAAGTGTTGGTATTTTTGTAAGTCATGTAGAATTAATTATATTTTTTTATTAATTTAATAAATTAAAAGAAAATTTATTTTCAAAAAATGAATTCATAAATTATTAATTTTATTTATTGAGTTCATAATCTTTTTATACGATTCCTTAATTAATTTTTCAAAGTGTCATAAATGAACTTTTAATTTTAAAATATGAATTTTTCAATTAAATTATTATATTAATTAAATATTATATTTATCATGTTTATAAAAATATTTTTCAATAAATGAGTTCATTTTTTTATTCTACCTATCATAAAATTGTTATAGTTATTTTCTGGATTTTTTTTAATACATGATTTTTTTATGAATAGTGAAATACAATAATTTACTGAATATATACATTTTGTGTTATATACACTATTACTAGACTCATTGATGATGTAATCACCCTTGGTTCTAACTCACATGCCCACATTACTATTTTTTGTCCCAATAATAAAGAATGTTCATATTCTGGAGAAAAAAAAAGTAAACTAATGATTAAAATAAATGGAAACACCTCCTCTCATCCACAAAAAACCCACCCTCACCCCCTCTTATCTTAACTCTTATTAAGCCTTTTCCCTTGACTAAATTATACTAAAATATACTCCCAAGATAATATGATCATTCATGAGACATTGGTATCATACAAATACCAAAATCTCTCCCCTAAAGAGGTTCTCAAGGACGATATATTCAAGAGGTAAATTCCTCTTTTCATTTCTTTTATTTTTATTCAAGTTCCTTCCTTTATTTCTATTTCCTCACCTATATTCATCCAAATGTTATGATAACTCTAGTAACATACATGTACTCGAATATTCTTATTATAATTGAATAATTCATCATCATCTATCATTTCCCATCCTTTTATATAAGAAATGAAAACACCATCTAAGATGTGTTAATTTATCACATTCAAGGATGACATGTTTTCAATTTATTTTATCATCTTCAGTTATGGTTAGGAAGCCATTTTTATGGTTGAAACAAACTATAATATATTTATTATTTTTTATGTAATGTTCTATAATCTTTTGAACACATCATATTAATTTATAAAGAAAATTTCTTTCGTTCTGATAAAAAACTGCCAATTAACCAAAAAAATTATCATTAAAGATTTATATAGTAATTCATCTTCACTAAAAATAAACAAATTAATTTTATGAAAATGTAATATTATTTATCTTCACTAATAACATATAACATTAATTATTTAAAACCATTATCATCTTACATGATTATCTGTACATGTATATTGGTAAACCAACCGTGAAAACCAAGGAAATAAACACTCCCAAACTACAAAATTGAACCTCTTAACCAATCAAAAAGGTCATGAATGAACATAATATGAATACAATAAATAAATTTCATGTATAATAGGTTGTGGAAATATTAATTATTGAATTTAATTTTGTTATCCAAAACATTATTATCAATGGAATAACACCTTCGAACTTAAGGTAAGGGATTCTACCCGAACCTCTATTATTCCTTTCGGTAGTTCTATCTTTATGTTTACCTAAATCATTTTATCTATTATTTTTATGGAAAAATTATAAATGCTTTGTATATTATCCAAATTCATGTATCAAGATCCTTTCATCATTCTCTTTGGGAGATATACATGTTTTTAAAAGATTCCTTCCTCAATTCTCCCCGATAAGCAAGCCCATTTTAAGGCAACTTCCCAAATTCTTACCATTTTCAAGCACACTATATAATATGAAATTAATAATAAATTATTTTTCATAAAATTACTATTTATGTTATGAAAACATTATTGGTTCTCTTCTTATTATATATAAAATATTATTCACTTTTCTATTTTAAAAGAACTTTCATATTTTCCATAAACCACACTAAAATAAATTAATTATAATGATTCTTAAATACTCATTTTACATTTTATCACTTCAATTTGACATCACATATCATGATATATTCCTATTCAATATTATTAATTTCCATACATGATCTGATTTCCTTCCTTCATGGAAGTTTTTATGATAAATCCATTTTTATGCTTTAGGACATGATTTAGATACCCAATTCTTTCCGGGGGTAACCCATATGTTTATGTATGATTGATTTTGTATGATTCTATATGTTGAAAGAATATTCTGGAAAATATTATCATTGGTTCACCCAGATAGTGCTCTAATACATTTGGTAATTCTGAGTCTCATGAGATGTTATGTTCCACGATCTTGGTGGTTATCCTTGACTCGTGCTACCATGTGAAAAAGTCTTGGTGGTTAACCTTGAATTGTGATCCTATAAGGGAAAAACCCTTGAGTTGTTCTAAAGTCATGTTTTTTTTTCTTCCATGTTATTATGACTCTATTTTTAAATGATCCAATTTTTATATGTTATGATTCAATATGTTCCATTACTTTTTTAACTATTATAGCATGCCTTCTAACCAATGTGATAAATAATTAATCTTATGTCTATTTCCTTGCTAGTATTTTTTGTTCATCCCTTTTTCATGTTATCCCCAATTAATCCTATGAATATGTATGAGAACAATTGAATTTAGGAGTTATTTATTAATATTAAATAAATAAATGTTTCATTTAGTCCCATGTTTTCAGTTTTACGTACCTAATCTTCCAAGACACTAGACATTACAATACATGGCTTATAATATGATGCTATATTATGGTTAAAATGATTTAATGATGTAATTAAACAGACAGGGTCTCTATAATGTTAAAACCAATTATTAAATCCTAATACATTAGGTAGACATACATTTCACTTCATAAGGTCCATAACATTTTCCATGGGAATGATTAAATATGCTTTCATTCACAAGATATAAATTTAAACACCTTATTGGTTTCTTACTAGAACTATCACAACCTGTCCTCGGGGCCCGTGCCATGACTACCCCAAGCCCGCCTTCCATAGGCCAGGGGCTGGCGACTAGCACCAAAGGCGTAAATCCTGATAACTGGGAAGGCATTGCCTTTATAAAAGTAAACTAAACACCATAGAGTACAAGCGAAAGCAAAACAATAAGTACAAAAGAAAGTGTTGAAAAGTAAATGGGCCAGAATACAAACCCAACTGAAAGTACAACTAAAACTGAACGAAAGTAAAACAGAAAAGACAATAGCTGGAAGAAAGGAAGAAGCTCCTCGGTCGTTCTCCACGGATCCTACCTGAAGGGTAGTTATAGATAGCGCAGCTCCCAGATCGTCCACCATGGATCCTACCTGAAGGGTAGGTACAAATAGCGCAGGTCCTGGATCGTCCACCATGGATCCTACTGGAAGGGTATGTACAGATAGCCTCCACAATTCTCTTTCCCGTCAACCTCCTCCGAGTATCATCTCGTCGTGGAGTCCACCACCTGATACTGACTTGTCGTGTGGTCCACCTCCGGGTACTGACTCGTCCTCGAACACTCGGCCTCCGTCAGCACTGCCTGTCGTCTGCAACCAACACAACGAGGTGCGGGCATAGCCCGTGCAGGGGTGAGTACAACGATACTCTGTAGGGACCCCGATACCCTCAAGGTCTCACTAAAACCAACATGGATACCCACAAAGAATATCTCAACAGATAACCTCTACTTAGGTATATGCCCATACATATACCTAAGTTATCAAGTAACCCATCTCAATCATGAGGAAACACAAAGATTATAAAATCAACAAATAACCACTACCCATGTATATGCCCATACATATACCTAAGTTATCATGTAACCCATATCAAACATGAGGTATACAAAAAGATCAAAGCCTCAGCTCAAACCAGGAATTTCATTATCGAAATCGTAACTGCTGAAAAGGCCCCGTCTCTGGAGTGTACAGTGGTCATGTCACGACTCCGAGGTACTGCTCACTAACCTAAGACTGCTGAGGTACTCCTCCTGTCGAGTACTGTGGGCCTTCTACTACAACCAAGTGCTTCCCACCATGGGTCTGCCACTACAACCAAGCGCTCCCCCTCATAGCCTCCAGAGGTACTCCTTCTGTTGAGTACTGCAGGTCTGCCGCTACAACCAAGCGCTCCTCCGCCGTGGGTCTGCCACTACAACCAAGAGCTCCCCCTCATAGCCACTAGAGTTTCTCGTTCTGTTGAGTACTGCAGGTTTGTTGCTACAACCAAGCGCTCCTCCGCTGTTGGTCTGCCTCTACAACCAAGCGCTCCCCACTGGGCTATCTGAAACACACCGAGTTGATCGGTCAAGCAGTCGTTAGGTCTCAGCCGGCTACACGGTCTCTGTACTCCGCATGCTCGTCTCCGAGAGGGTCTGCTCCAAGAGCTACTGGTCGATACTCCAAGTATCACAATGTCCCAAGAAGAAGTATCTCAATGTACCGCCTCGTCATAGGGGTCTCAACGCAGCAGACGGCGCGTCAATCAGACGCTCGGTCTGTGAGTTATTAGCCTTTTCGTCCCAGGGGCCCGGTTGGTTTCGTGTACGAACCAACCCGACCATATCTCAACTGTACCATGAACTCACATAGGGTATACTCATAGGGACCGTTTCTCAACGTGATCAGCAACAGCGCCGACGGATCGTCAAACGGACGTCTGGTCTGAAAGTTATCAACTTTTCCGTTCTAGGGGCCCGATTGGATTTCGGGTACAATCCAACCCGGCCACTATCCAACTATGTAAAAACCACGGGGGAAGTATTCCAAAATTTCTGTCTCAACAATAGGAATCCAAAAAATTCAACGGCACGTCAATCAGACGTCCGGAGCTCAAGATGTAAACGTTTCCGCTCCAAGGACCTGGTTGGTTTCGTATCCGAACCAACCGGACCGAACCCAAAGTTCTCCGAAACCTTGAGTGTAATATACCGAAATGACCGTCTCGATACAAGGATCCCATCGCAACTGACGGTTCATTGATTGGAGGTCTGTATCCCATGTTATGGGTGTTCGAACGAAAACAATCCAAAATGGGGGGGTCTGGGCCCGGCCCGGCCCAGCCCCACCCCCCTGGGTCGGCCTGAATCGGGTCGACCCGACCCGGGCCCTGGTCCGGGCCATCGGGGCATGGCCCGGCCTAGTCGGCTTGGCTAGCGTGGCCAAGTGGAAGCCGCGAAGCGGGGGGGGGGGGGGGGGGGGGGGCTGCGCGGCCCCCTCGCCGCTGATTGATGCCGGCGGCGGTTTGTGCCGCCGCCATTCTTCCGGGATCCTGCGTGGTCGCGGGATCCCCTGTGTCCTATCGTCACGGCAAGCCATGGCGGTTTGTTTCCTCTGGCGCTGCGTTAGGGCGCCACCGCCGCCCCCGGTCACTGGCGGCAGCACGCCAACGACCCACGCCTCCAAGGTTTCCGCGTGCCACCGGAGTTGCTCTGGAGGTCCGTTTTGAAATCCGTCTGTACCGGCGTTCATCTCGGGTCTCAAACTTTACTGTGGAAGCTTCAAAATTACCTTGCATCCCCGTTTTTCGTCCCCCATCAATCCACTCACAATGATCAATAATCAAATCGCGGCCTCATCCTGGTTTTCTGGCGCGGCGCGACGGCGCCGCGCTTCTTTGCCCTTTCTCATAGTTTCCGCGTGGTGCAACCGCACCGTGCCTCCTTTCACATGCCGCAACAAATTCAAACAAACAAGGCGGGAGGAGGGTCGGCCGTGTTCATGTGGTCTGACCTTCTCCCATTATTACGTTAACAGGCGGCCCAATTGAAACCAAGAAAGGCGACAGATGAGATCACGATCAACAAAAAATAAACCCCTACCTAATGTAATTGTTGAACAAATGTTTGTCGCGGAAGGAGAGGGTTGTTGGCATTGTGGTACACTGTATCGCGTCATCGATCTCTGAGGAAGGCATCTCTCACCGTCGTCCTTCGTCGGAGGTCGGCGTTCTTCGTCGGTGACGGTGCGTTCTTCGCGTTCTTCAAGGAGGAAGAACGTCCTTCGGAATTTAGATCTTTCCTCCCCAAATCCTTTCGCAACATCAACTATTCTCCCACGAAATAAGACTTAGTCATATTTAATTAACACACAAGCCAAAGGAATTCATTTGAAATTCAAACGAATCCATGAATTAATTACCTGAAAAACCTACACAATTAATGAGTTGACTTTATTTTAAAAAATGGGGGGTTTCTTTTTGAGAGTTACAAAATTAAGGGGGGAAAAGTTATGAACGTTAGGGGAAGGTGAGGGGTTGGTCTTGTGTGGGACCCACCCCACCTTAATCCTCTCAATGGTAGTTATCAACAAGTGGGTCCCACCCCTAACTCCCTTACATTGGTTATAAGCACATAAGAGAGAGAAAAAGTGTTGTGACACAACACTTAATCCACTTAACAAGAAAAGAAAATATAATTGTAAAACAATTATATTATTATCCCTAACTTTATTTAAACAACTCATCCTGAGAAAACGCAACTCCAGAAAGGGGTCTTCTTAAGCAATTACCGGTGTTGCGAGTTCATCGGTGCCCTCAGATTTCGATTCCAAGCACCAGCTCAAAAGTTAGGAAAACCCGCTCGTTCGTTCACTGAACGTACCCGAGCTAAATTTCGGAAAATGATTTCGTGCACACCGGGCCTCGGAATCAGGTGCCATCAGAAACTGCGTTCTTGTAAAATTCCAAATAAAATTAAGAAAAAAAATTTCCTCAACATTTCTGGGTCTTTACACTACTCCCACCTCAGGGATTTAGGTCCTCATAAAGCTTTAACACAAACAAGGGTCACAAAAGCGGTACTGAGCACGCATCTGAGCCTTCTGATCCCATGTTATCACCTGGAAGTTCTCGTAATTCCAGAGAAAGCACACCCGAGGAATCGACTGTCATCGTAGGATTCTCTCCTGTCGATCCTCGATCCCCACTGGAACCTCCGTGAAAGTCACCCCATTTCCATCGTCCAGCTCCTCATGGTCGATGATATGCGAAGGGTCGAGCACGTATCTCCTCAGTTGAGATACTTAGAAGTTGTCGTACACCTGGTGCAACTGATGTGGATGGGTCAAGTGGTAAACCACCTCTCTTACCCTGTTGAGGACCTAGAATAGTCCGTTGAACCTCAAAGATAACTTTTCGCCTCGGCCACATCTCCGTAAACCTCGTCGAGGTGAGACCCGTATAAGGACGTGATCGTCATCCTCGAACTCTAGAGGTCTCCAATTCATGTTATAAATGAAACTCAAAATGACTGCTGCCACGAGGGTAAGGTTGACCGACTCAAGAGTGATCAGTCACACCCTCCTGTGCATGAGTTTATCTTGTGCTACCTGGGGTTTCCTTTTCACCGACCAAGGGAAACCCATCCCGACATCATAGTTAAACCACAACCTTTTTTCCTAATACCGTCAATTTTTGTATGAACTGTGATTGCCCAGTCCATACTCAAACCAACGTCGTAAGGCCTCGATGCTTCCACCAAGAGATTCCAACTGAAACTCTCACCTAGAGGTTCTTACCACACCATCGGCGTAAGTGTGATTATCAAGTCTTCTCCCAAGGTATCTCCAGATGTGAGGGTCAAGTATACGGCTTACCGGAAAATGTAGGTCTGGGACAAGATTCATGGAAGGAAGGAATGATTTGTATCAATGTCTGTTACTATGGCATCTAGTAGTGGACACAGACTGTCCCTCGAATCATTCATAGAGCCATTGGGTCACTCTCCCTGACTATATGCAGCTACTCTCTTCCCCTGCCCTCCAGCTCCCGGAGCCTGGTGGGGACAAATAAAGCGGGTGGTTGTAGCATGTTAAAACGTACACCACCTCATGCTGATCTCTGAGCTCTGCCTCCAAGTCTGCTGCTTCACAGAATCATCTCTCCTTTAAGCTTCCTCTTATTGAAACATTTAACACGCCCGAGTCTCTAAGACTGGCGCCGGTTTCCCGTTTCTTACTGCACTGTGCAGTCTTCATCCGCTCCTGGATGATCTACACCTTCTTTGCCTATGATCTGAAAGAGCTGCTAAAATTTCTCCTTTTCCGAAAAGAGAAACTCGGTCTCATCCCCTGGATGAACCACGCCCATTGCCTAATATAGTCAATCCTAACAGGCATGATGTATTCATGCCATGGATGACGTCATAAGGCCTCGACGTTACTACCAATAGATCCAACTATCACTCTCACTTCCAAGGGTCGAGTCACACTGTCGGCATCAGTGTGAGGTCACTGGGTCTCCTCCAGTAGAAATCTCGAAAGTTAGGGTCAAGTCAACAGTCTTAACCGGGACCACTCAGTATCAACCAAACAAAAGGACAGGAAAGAAAACATCAAAAAGATAAGTGTCTTTTTTATTATTACAGCTCATAGTACAAAGACACGAATACAAAAACAATATGGAACTAGAAGTACAAGGAACGTATCCACTAGTTCTACTCCTATCCACCTGCTCCCAGAGCTCTACTTCCTTGCCCACTGCTCGGCTATTGCTCATTCACCTGCCGCTGATTCTGCCTCGGTGGCTCCTCCAACTCCTGTAGATTGACTGTGTGGGTGGTCGGACAGTTACGTGCTAGGTGACCCTTCATCTCGCATTCATAACACTTCCTGCTCCTCGTACGGCTGGCTCTGGTCCTCTTGGACCTCTGCATCATCTGTCTACTGCCCACAGATGACTCGGCTACTGATCAAAAATCCTGCGGCAAAAGCAGCAGCTCTTGAACATGCTCGGGGTGCAGAGCTACTGGAACAAACTCCACCCTGAAGAATGTCTCGAAGTCTCCCCATGTGAAGGTCATCCCGTCGCAAAACTGGAACAAGTGGCTCCACCACCTGCCTGCTGCTTCTTGAAGAAGGATGGCAGAAAATATCACCATGAAGTCTGCTGGCATCCCCACTAGCCTAAAGACTCTCACCACAGCCTCCAGCCAATCCTCAGCCGCCTGCGGGTCCGTCTCTCCCCGGAACCTGGGTGGCCTCTGGCGCTGGAACTCGTGTAGCGCGCTCAAGTGGCATGCATCGCATACTGCTGGGGCTGGTGGCATCGGTGGCCCAACGTATGTTAGTACCGCTGGTGCCTCTGCTGGTGCCTCAACTGCAAGAGGGCCCTGTACCGAAGCCTCGTCGCTGGGCAGGCTGTCAGTACGCACATCCCTCTGGGCTCTAGCCGGTCGTCCGTGAATAGGCATCCTGAAAGAAACAACGTGACAGGGTCAAATGATTATACCTGGTGAGCTGACCTGGTTTGAGCTGACTTTTAAAAACTTTTGGAAACACACACATAATCAGTGTTTTCGTGCACAAAGTCAGAAATCAGTTGTCATGGTCATGGTGTATGGATACGTCGGCCGCCCACACCAACACTGGACACCCTGAACTCAAAACCACACTCGGTACTCTTAACACTATCGCTTCAAAGAAAGAAAAAATATCAGAGTTATAAGTTTTGGGGTAGAACCGACTCCTCTGATAACAATTTGTCACGACCCGTCCTCAGGGCCCATGTCATGACTACCCCAAGCCCGCCTTCCATAGGCCAGGGGATGGAGACTAGCACCAAAGGTGTAAATCCCGATAACTGGGAAGGTATTGCCTTTATAAAGGTAAACTAAACACCACAGAGTACAAGCGGAAGCAAAACACTAAGTACAAAAGAAAGTGCTAAAAAGTAAATGGGCCAGAATACAAACCCAACTGAAAGTACAACTACAACTGAATGAAAGTACAACAGAAAAGACAACAGCTGGAAGAAAGGAAGCAGCTCCTCGGTCGTCCTCCTCGGATCCTACCTGAAGGGTAGGTATAGATAGCGCTGCTCCCGGATCATCCACCACGGATCCTACCTGAAGGGTAGGTACAGATAGCGCAGGTCCTGGATAATCCACCACAGATCCTACCTGAAGGGTAGGAACATATAGCCTCCACAACGCTCTTTCCCATCAACATCCTCCAAGTATCGTCCCGCCGTAGAGTCCACCACCTGATACTGACTCGTCGTGTGGTCCACCTCCGGGTACTAACTCGTCCTCGAACACTCGGCCTCCGTCAGCACTGCGTGTCGTCTGCAACCAACACAACGAGGTGCGAGCATAGCCCGTGCAGGGGTGAGTATAACGATACTCATTAGGGACCCTGAGACCCTCAAGGTCTCACAAAAACCCACATGGATAACCACAAATAATATCTCAACAGATCACCTCTACTTAGATATATGCCCATGCATATACCTACGTTATCATGTAAACCATCTCAATCATGAGGAAACACAAAGATTATGAAATCAACGGATAACCACTACCCAGGTATATTCCCATACATATACCTAAGTTATCAAGTAACCCATCTCAAACATGAGGTATACACAAAGATCAAAGACTCAGCTCAAACCAGGATTTTCATTATCGAAACCATAACTGCTGAAGAGCCCCGTCTCTGGAGTGTACAGTGGTCTTGTCACAACTTCAAGATACTACTCACTAACCTAAGACTGTCGAGGTACTCCTCCTATCGAGTACTGTGGGCCTGCTGCAACCACCAAGCGCTTCCCACCATGGGTCTTCCGTCTACAACCAAGCGCTCCTCCACCATGGGTCTGCCGCTACAACCAAGTGCTCCCCCTCATAGCCTCCAGAGGTACTCCTTCTGTTGAGTACCATGGGTTTGCTGCTACAACCAAGCGCTCCTCCGCCGTGGTTCTTCCGCTACAACCAAGCTCTCCCCACTGGGCTATCCAAAACACACCGAGTCGATCGGTCAAGCAGTCGCCAGGTCTCAGCCGGCTACACGGTCTCCATACTCCGCACGCTCATCTCCGGGAGGGTCCGCTCCATGAGCTATAGTCTGATACTCCAAGTATCACAATGTCCCACAAAGAAGTATCTCAAAGGACCGCCTCATCATAGGGGTCTCAATGCAGCAGACGGCACGTCAATCGGACGCCCGATCTGTGAGTTATTAGCCTTTTCGTCCCTAGGGCCCGGTTGGTTTCATGTACAAACCAACCCGACCATATCTCAACTGTTCCCCGAACTCAAATAGTGTATACTCATAGGGACCATTTCTCAACGTGATCACCAACTCCGCTGACGGTTCTTCAAACGGACATCCAGTCTAAAAGTTATCAACTTTTTCGTTCCAGGGGCCCGGTTGGATTTCGGGTACAATCCAACCTGTCCACTATCCAACTGCATCCAAACCACGGGCGAAGTATGCCAAAAGTTCCTTCTCAACAAGGGGAATCCAACAAAGTCGACGACACCTCAATCGGACGTCTGAAGCTCAAGATATAAGTGTTTTCGCTCCGAGGTCTCGGTTGGTTTCGTATCCGAACCAACCCGGCCAAACAAAATGTTCTCTGAAACCTTGAGTGTAATACACCGAAACGACCGTCTCGATCCAAGGATCGCATCGCAATTGACAGTGCGTCGATCGGAGGTTTGTAGCCCATGTTATGGGCGTTCGAACAGAAACAGTCCGAAATGGGGGGTCTCGGCCCGGCCCGGCCGGCGTGGCCCGGCCGCATGGCCCACCGCGGCTCGGCCAGCATGGCCGAGCGGAAGCTGCGGAGTGGGGGGGGGGGGGTTGCACGGCCCCCTCTCCGCTGATTGATGCCGATGGCGGTTTGTGCCGCCGTAGTTCCTCCCGGATCCCGCGCGGTCACGGGATCCCCTGTGCCGCACCGCCGTGGCAAGCCATGGCAATATGTTTCCTCCGGCGGCGCGCTAGGGCACCGCCGCCGCCCCTAGTAATATGCGGTGCCGCGCCGGAGACCCGCACCTCCAAGTTTTCTACGGTCCCCCGGAGTTTCTCTGGTGGTTCGTTTTCAAATCTGTCTGTGCTGGCGTTCATCTCGGGTCTTGAACATTACTGTGGAAGCTTCAAAATTACCTTGTGGCCCCGTTTTTCGACGCCCGTCAATCCACGCACAACGATAAATAATCAAACCGCAGCCTCTTCGTGGTTTTCTGGCGCGGCCCCACGGTGCCACGGCTTGTTCGAGTTCAATGGCGCGGCGCGACGGCGCCGCGCATCTTCACCCTTTCTCATAGTTTCTGCGCGGTGCAACCACACCGCGCCGCCTTTCACGTGCCGCAACAAATTCAAACAAACAAGGGGGAGGAGGGTCGGCCGTGTTCGTGTGGTCTGACCTCCTCCCGTTATTACGTTAACAGGCGGCCCAATTGAAACCAAGAAAGGCGACAGATGAGATCACGATCAAAAAAAAAAACCCTACCTAATGTAAACGTTGAACGAAGGTTTGTCGTGGAAGGAGAGGGTCATTGGCATCGCGGTACACGGCGTCGCATCATCGATCTCCGAGGAAGGCATATCTCACCATCGTCCTTCGTCGGAGGTCGGCGTTCTTCGTCGGTGACGGTGTGTTCTTCAAGTTCTTCAATGAGGAAGAACGTCCTTCGGAACATAGAGCATTCCTCCCCAAATCCTTTCGCACCATCAACTATTCTCCCATGAAATAAGTCTCAGTCTTATTTAATTAACACACAAGCCAAAGGAATTCATTTGAAGTTCAAACAATTCCAAGAATTAATTACCTGAAAAACCAACACAATTAATGAGTTGAATTTATTTTAAAAAAGGGGGGGTTTCTTTTTGAGAGTTACAAAATTAAGAGAAAATTTATGAATGTTAGGGGATGGTGAGGGGTTGGGCTAGTGTGGGCCCCACCCCACCTTAATCCTCTCAAAGGTAGTTATCAATAAGTGGGTCCCACCCCTAACTCCCTTACATAGGTTATAACCACATAAGAGAGCGGAAAAGTGTTGTGACACAACACTTTGTCCACTTAACAAGAAAAAAAAATATAATGGTAAAACAATTATATTATTATCCCTCACTTTATTTAAACAACTCCTCCTGAGAAAATGCAACTCCAGAAAGGGGTCTTCTTAAGCAATTACCGGTGCTATGAGTTAATCGGTGCCCTCGGATTTCGATTCCAAGCACCGGTTCAAAAGTTAGGAAAACCCGCTCGTTCGTTCACTGAACGTACCCGAGCTAAATTTCAGAAAATGATTCCAGGCACACCGGGCCTCGGAATCAGGTGCCGTCAGAAACTGCGTTCTTGTAAAATTCCACATAAAATTAAGAAAAAAAATTTCCTTGAAATATCAGGATCTTTACAAGAACTCTATTTAACCAATACAATATTTTGATAATTATTTTAAAATAATAGGTTAATTAATCATATTATAACATTAAACCATGATATTTAGACCAAGGTTAAACATTTTCCTCATTACCAAGGACATTCCATAATACCATATTCATTTATCAATGACTAGTTTCAAGAATAATTATTCATGTTTACAATCAACACTTTCTATTAGATTATACAAATTTCAAGTGTTAAATACTTTTTACTATTCACTAATCATAATCCTATTAGTCTAATTTAATTTTTTATCCCATTAAAAGGATAATCAATGTTTATGAAATTCCATTTCTGACACATCAATTCTAATTATTACTTCTCATTGAACATTTAAATTTATATAACCTCTGCGCACCCCAAGACCATTAATGGTAAAAAACCATCTAAGGTGATAAATTATGCAATTACGATGTTTATATGGTTTATATAATGTTAAATAAGATATTTCTCTAACCTAAATCCAATTTAAAACATTCAAATAAACTGAGGTCAAGTGAGGACATGAATGGATTGATTCTATCATGAATAAAATAAAAAATATATAGAGAATATGGGTTTTGTTTAAAGACCGCATAACTCGCTCCAAGGTAAGCCAACAAATTGAGTATTATCAGTCGATTAGGTCTATGAAAAGAGAAAATGATTAACTATACAAACAAATTTAAATAGGTCATATTACATTGAAATAGTGGAACACTACTTAACTATGGAAGAAAAATAAAATAGAGGAAAGATTAGTGGTTGAATCTCATCAATCTCTCAAGCACATCTGTTAGAAGTGAAATTAGATAAGGGGTGAATAATATATTTATAATAGGATAAGTGAGTGAGGGAGGTCAATATGAGTTGTGTTACAGGTCAAAAGAGGTAAAACCCAATTAAGAAGAATAGGGGAAGACGAGGTGAAATGGCATGGCTTCCCCACATAAAAAGGTCCTAGTTGTCATGTAGTGATTAATTGGCCTCTACCAGCTAGATGGTGTTGAGCTAAATACATGCCCACTGATGAGTCGGTGGCCTTATATCAACAATCAAGTGGGGCTACAACATCATTATAAAACCCTAGATCAATGCACAGAACCCCATGAATTCTCTTGGTATGCCTCCAACCCCTTAAAAATTTATGTAAGGCATGTTACATGAGTCTAAACAAAATTTTAACAGGTCAATACTCCAATAAAGGGATGGTTTATTACAATATCCCCCCTGTATGATAGCCCATCCCTATGATGTACTCTTTAGAATCATCAAGACTAAATTTATGAACCAATCACATACATTTCACCGGCCATGGTATTGATAATTCCTCAACAAAACCAGTTTTTTATTACTAAAACATCATCAACCCATACACCATGACACCATACTATATGAATCAAAACCACCATAAGGCTCCACTCTTGTTGGTGTTCCAAGGATTCAAAATATATGATGCTACACTATACTGTTCACATCCCGATATTAACACATTGGTACTCCACACAACCATATTTATCAAACATCTATTGTCACTTCCACAAGAATTCATAATACAAGTCTTTACATTCACATTAATTTTGGCATGCCACTCATGAGTGTCAAAGATCCAAAATCATAGTTACTTCATTGGGATCCTTCTATGCTAACATGATATGTAATATAGCTTGATTTTCATTCTATATTCGTTGGTCCAAGAAACAAATCACATTGATACCCTAATAATATCACCCACCAACCTCTACTGAACTTCCATTGATGATTCTATCAACCTAATCCTTCCATGGTGTGCTCCCCACCACAGAATGTTTTGATAAAAACACCACGAAAAATCATGAAAACTTGTTAAAGAACCACAACCCACTCTCATTCCTTATTCCAAATTGAACCATATGAGTACAAATATCTACATAAAATTTTCTAAACCCAATATCCTCCAATGAGAACATCTAGTCAAAATAGTGATGTATGTTTTTTAATTTCCCATACATGTTCCTAATGTGGTTAATTTCTCACCACAAAAAAAATCCATACAAGGAATCCGATAAGAACCCCTCTAGAAAACCCACTATGAGGATGCTTTGATTTTTTTTGAAAGCACTGTAAAATCACCAGGACATAATGATTGGATCATTGTAGGCATCCCAAGATCATCTAGAAACACACCAAGGTTTATCCCCAACCCTTGATGTGACTGAATGGTCAAATCATTGACCACCAACACTATTCACCATGCTCTCACCCAATCATCAATGTTCCACCACACCGAATAAGGATCGGAACATACCATTTCATCTTGAGCCTGAAAAATCTAGTTAGACTCCCATGAGAATCCCATAGAAACTTACTTTTGGAATTCACCAAATAAACGAGATATTATTAGGTCTACCAACACACCAACATTCAATTATCAGCATGGATATTTAATGGTATGTCCTAGAAGACAATAAAATTTATAACTAGTGTGTAAAACACCCTTGATTGTCATGATCCCCCAAGAATATGATATTTTCAGCATCACTTCAACAGTTCAAAAAATAGATCTCAATAGCTCATACCCTTTCCGTTAGCAAACATGATGGTTAGTCAGTTCTAACTAACTCATACCGAGGTTCCACTCTAGACATTGATAATTTTGTATTCCCAACACATGATTATCCATGCTTGGTATTCAAAAAAATCATCCAAATCGAAGTGCACACCCTCAAATGGATGATGGGGGTTTCCTGCTATATATATTCCATTACACTACTCCTCAATTGATGATCCCAACAAGTCATCCATTCAATAGACATATTTTCACCTTTCGATCCATGCCCAATATCCTATCAATACATGAGAAAGATTTATTTCATGAATCAACCATGCCCCAAAACATTGATCCAAAATGATATTTCCCCTTTTCAACCAATACATGGGAAACTCTATCCGGAATGGCTCATCGAGGTCATTATCCCTTGACTTGTTCATGACATCTCATTGATACAAAATTCATCATGTACCATTATTACTTGTGCATACTTCATTGATCTATCAAATCAAAGTGACTGCACACTATAACATGACCCAATCACATAGTCCTACTCATACACCCAATAGCCATGTAACTTCCAAATATGGATCACATGTATCAACCAAAACCATGATAACACATGGATACACATTACATGACTAGGTGTACCATTTACACCGTACAAAATAGATCAATTTATTTTACCAAGTTCTATCACACATTCTCCCACCACAGTTGTTATTCCCATACTATAAGAAACCATTCCAACACTCTCCAAGATACAGGAATCACATCGTGAACTTGAATCCAAACACTCTCCTTATATTTTATTTATATTTAAAAAAAATTAATGCATCACCTTGCCTATATTGTATTCCCAGTTTCACCTCTCTTACACCAATCCAAAACCCAAAAATACCACACCTAAACAATGGGTATCCACACTTTTACCATCTGATCTCAATGAAATATTGGGGTGGTATACCCCTTTTCAACCACATATAGAACCCAAAACCTATCTTATTGGTCAAGAACCAATTATTCATGTCTCTCAAGCCTAATAAAATAATAGAACATGCTTCCATTATATGGATTCAACAAACCCGAGGCATCCTAGATTCTCTCTTTTAACGGGTGTGACACCTTCCACACATCAAGTCTATGTACAGGATCACCCATCATCCTAGACACCTTTAAATGAATCCAAAACACTTACCTAAGATTCAATCAAATATTAAAATAAAATCCAAACCATATACATTTAGGAATTTGAATGATCATTCCCCTCATAACCTGATTTGACACATGGTACTAGGACACCAGTTTTTCAACCAAAACTATAATAAAACTAAAAAGAAGAAAACATGTGCCAATAGTATAAACTAAATAATACACCCACACCTTACATTCATAAAGGAATTCACAACAGTGGTTCAAAACATGTTTTGGGTTACCATCACTCACACCAACATCCATGAGTTTGTTCCCTATTCCCAAGCCATGTAATCCAATGCACTTCTTAGACTAAAAGCATAACATATGCATTCATGCATGATTTTCACCCATACAAAACTCATAGAGTTGGATCGAGTCCTATCTTGGATACTTTGTCACATCACACAACACTAAATCACTAAACCCAAGTCTATATCAAGGTCAAATTGGTCCTACCACCCATCCCATAAACCATGTTTAACAATGGTAACCACTCACAAAATAACACCCATCAGTTTCTCAGGGCCACACAACATATAGTTTTTTCGACACCCACCTGAAGGTATCATATAAAGGAATAAACCCAAATTACCCCACCCACTATCAGATCTGGAATAAGTTATAAGGGTTTCAATCCACCACTATACATCATGGAGGTTCTATAATCATTGGATCTCTGTCTAGCCTCACTACCCTGAATTAGGTTTATTAACTTATATAAAAGGTCACCCCACCCCCATGGGGTTTGTTTAGAAACCATAGTGCTTAAAAAATCCCCCAATAACCATACATAGGATCAAGTATTATTTCTATGGTTTCCAAGTCACCACGGTCACCACGACTTTGTGTTATTGTCAATAGATTATAATTATTACTTAATATCAAAATGATCAAATTTTTAATAGGATTATAATTTTCCTTCCTTCCCCAAATTCATTTTATTTCTTATTCCTAAAGAAAAATTAAATAGGGTTTCATTCTCAAAATATGAGGGAAAAACCTTATAGGTTATTTACTAGAACCTCATTTAATCAAGAAAATCATTTTTCCAGCCATTTATATCTACTTGTTTATAAATGGATCATCTAGGGAATTGTCTAAGTAAGATTCCACCATAGAATTATATAGTAAAACACCTTTTAAAAAATTGTAGACACGTTAAAGTACCACCCCCCCTTTTAATAGAAAACAGTTACAACCCACCAGAAGATATAAAATATATAAGGACAAATATAGGCTAAGATAAAATCAAGAAACAAATATATCATTCATATACACTATAGAGATGATGTAAAAATCCTATGTACCTAGCATGATTCATGAACCCATGTACCCTATCTCTCAATACCAAACCAAGGGAAAATATCTCATAATACAATAACATAAAAAATAAAGTTCCCCAATAAAGGTAAAAAAATAAACTTCAATGAAATAATTTAAATAATAAAATTCCAATCCCAAGATGCTTGTATTTCCCATTATGCATGGGTTGATTACTCTAACGAGCATGCTCATTTCCAAGACATGCAACATTCATACAATAATGTCTACCATGAACTAATTTCAAGCCAAAAAATATATATCAGATACAAATTTTTAAAGCCCTGACATGGATGCCACTGAACTGGTGCCTTGGGCTAGTGTCATACTGGCCTCATACATGCCTCGCTGTACACTAGAGGATTCCAACTAGCATCCAATTCCAATGAGTTTATAATGGGTAGAATATGCCCCCATTATTAGTGTATCTATAGTAGAAAAAACAATAATAAACTTTTAAGTTAATCCAATTAAACATCATAGGTAGGATTTGAAATTTTTTAATAAATACACCGAACATCACAATTATATATCAAATAGTACATTCCATACATTCCATAACTATTCCCCCATGAGATAATCATAGAAAACAAATAATAAATGATAACTAAAACTCAAAACAAACTCTACCCCATCATGGTTAGAATTAATGATCGATTCTCTAATCCATATCCCACTACAAGACTACCAAGACAACTAAAGAAATCAATAATATCTGCTTCTTTCCAAAACCTACACCGAAAAATAGATAACATTTTACACAGGTACAAAAGTTACATGGTGGCCTAAGTAGGGTGTGATGGAAAATAAATAGGCCACCACCAATTAAATATCTAAAAAACCACAACATAAAGAAGTTATTTCATAAGTGATATTAGGATTTAATCAGAACAATATGATGAAAAAGAAAATAAGACAAAATATGATCATGGGATTCATAGTAACACTTGTGTTCAAACATACCAACTTCAGCTAGTGTCGGTGTATCTATTATAAGGAATTTCAAAACTCATGTTGTTTCTAAGGTGTTTAACCATGGGAATCACATCAATGAAATATTATGGGAACCTGTGGGTGCTCATGTAGGAATTCCCCTACAACCAAGTCATCCAGAATCTATAGAAGTGATCAATGTGATTCTTTTATGAAAAAATCTAGGTGAATCTAAGGAATACATCCTTCGAATTCTCAAAACATAAATCATGTAACCATGTGTCCATGGAATTTGGATTATCAATCTTGATGTTAATCCTGGTCTACACCCATGGTATTTTATCTTTTATAATCAAATCGATTCAAGGGAGCTCATCCCCCGATATTCACAATGGTACCCAAGGGAATCCAAGGAATTAATCCATGGGATGAAATATATAATACATCATCATTATCGAAGTAGAATCTACCCCAAAAAAACAAAGTGAGTAATCCTTGATAAATACATGGTATCTAATTTCATTCAATAACTTTTTATGCCCTTATATCCTATTATGCATCATCTTATAACATTCAAGAAAGTACCTTAATATAATTCACAATCACTTAATGCATTCCACGAATTCATACCCAAAACTGAATCCATAGTATGAAAACTAATACATTATCCCATAATAATCGTTTAGACAAGAAAAAATCAATTACCCAGTTTTTATTTATTAAGAAAAAATTTCCATCAAACAAGACATCAATGAAGAAAAAATCCCCATGGTCCTATTTATGGACCATTATAACAGATAAAAAACAATATTGAACCCCATTTTTAAATACGAAGTCATTAAGTGATCAAAATTATCATTTCAGAAGGGCCTTATCTTTTTACAAGGGTATGATTAAACAATGTGTCATTCACAAGTTATAAAAGAAAATATTTATTGATTTCTTACATGAATAGTATTTAAGTTCCATCATTTAATTGGTTTTTCAAATAAGAAGTTAGAAACTCAAATTATAATATTAGAAAAACATTTCATAAAAATAGTTTACCATTTTACTCAGTACAAGGGTCAATCCATAATCACATGTTCGTTTCCAAAATAGCTATTTTAAAAATAATTATTTATGTTTACAATCCACACTTTATATTAAACTAAATTCTTTTTCTAAGTTTAAATACATTTTACTATTCAATTATCACAATCTAATAGGTGCAACTCAATGGTATGACCCATTAAAAAAATTATCATTGGTAGTGAAATTCAATTTCACAACCATCGATTCAAATTATAACTTCTCATTTAACTTTTAAATTTAGATAATCAATGCTCACCGGAAGCACATTATTGGTCAAAAACCAAGGTCAAACCACATGGAACTATCATTTTTATTGTTCAAGGAATGTTACATAGACAATTTAACTAATATAAACTCAATTTAAAACATTTAATTATAATAAGGTCAAGGAATGGTATAGAAAACTTGACCACATCATGCATAGACCTAGAAAAATGGTGATATTGATTATTTTGTTTAAGGACCACTTACCAAATTCCAATAGAATACTATTAATAAAGTATCAACTACCGGTTCACCTGAATTCAAGATAAAATGAGAAACTAGAAAATTTACCTAAAAATGGAATACTATATTAAATTAACATAATACCACTTAGTGTTGAAAGTTAACTAAAATAGAGGAAATATTATGATTAGGCTCAACCCAAGCACTCCAATTCATCTAACAGAACTAAAATCAGAACTAGGGTGAATGAGATACATCCAATAAGACATAAGAAACTGAGAGGCATGTATGATCGGTGTCACTAGCCAAAAGAGGGAAATCAAATCTGAATGAGAATATGATGGAGTTTCTAAGGTAAAATCACTAGGTATCCCCCACTTAAAAAGCACCCAATATGTCACCAGTAAGGCTCTATCCTTCCCCATATAGTCAGATATTCTGGTGTAGGGATATATCCATCACCTGTGATTAGTCGGTGGTATTACACCATCATGTAATAATCTTGACTCTAAGTCAAGATACATCGAAACACTATTGACATGCCTCTGATCCCTTAAACACTATTTATATGAAGTTACATGTGTATCAAAAAATTAATTGATTCATACAATAGGGAAGAAATATGTTCTTAAAAATGAATAGAAAATTTATCTTCCACGGTTTATTTTATAGATAAATAATATGACTCTGTATATTTTCACTTAAATTACATACGAGAAGAAATTAATTTTTTTTAAATATTAGGACTCTGGAAAAAATAATTAGATGTGGAATAATACCTTGATACACATTGTTAGGATCAATTTAGGTATTATCAATGCTAATAGGGGTGGTTGAATCAGTGCTCACAACTTATTACTAATGGAAGAACCTGTTCCCCTCTCTGGAAATTTCATATTTTTAGTTAATTTATCTCTCTCTTTTTCTCTACACAACTTTAGTTTGTATGCAAGCAATAATAAATAGTAAATAAAATAAAAAGAAAAATTATAAATTTTAGTGTTGTTTTCCTCCAATATGGGTGGCAATGTCCCGAGTGCAAGATGATTTTTATCCAACCCACACACAAATTCCCTTTTATTATCAGAATGGAACACATGAAAGTATATATCCTTAAACCTATCATACTGAAAAAAAAGGTACAATATAAGAAAAAACATTCTATTTCAAACATTGGAAACTAGGTATCCTTCTATCGGATCAATGATGTGGATTAATCCCTTTTGATTTATGATTAATAGGTAATCAATAGTTTTCCCATGATATGACAATTCTGATCTCATTCCTTAGAGTGAAGCGATCTAAAGGCTAACTTGTAATACATTAGACCATAGTGTATAAAGATTCCCTGAGAGGTATTCTTAATAGAACCTTATGGTATAATAAATTTTATGATATAGTCCTTAATATATAAAGATATTTTATGATGGGATCATCAATATTATTCTTTAGCTAAGTTAATGACCATGAAAATGAGCTAGTATCCCTCTCTAATTATATCTCATCAATTCACAAGGTAAATTTTAACATCAGTGTCAGATCTATCTTGCTTCGATACATAGAATATTCAATGTTATACTAGAGTGGGTTTTTGAGCTTCTTTCTATTGTCCCTTATTCTACCTCGTATTATCTTTTATATCCTTATTCTCTCTCCTGGATAATACTTTTTTTTATTTGAAAATATGTAAACCCTTTAATATAAGAAGTGTAAACTCTCATTCAATATTAATTGATTCCTAGTCTAGTATACTCAATAGTGTTCATAATATTAATTTTTTTTACTAATTGAAATATATTTTCCCATAATGTATCTTTAATCCTCATCATTTAAAAATTAAAAAAAACTATAACATAATAATTACTCACAATAACCAATTAGATCTTTGAATTTATACAAATATTAATCGTTCCATCCTTGAAACTTTACCAAAATGTAATATAATTTTCTCCCACAAAACCAATATTATTTTAATTCCATGTGTATATGTTTTCATGAAAAAACCATTATTCTTGTTTTTAAGAATTTCCTTATGACATTGAATTCTTTAAATATTTGTAATATTTCATCATGGAATCTTCTATAATGGAATGGAATAGTCCTTTATCTCATTCCAACATAGTCTATATATTTGTTAACCTGACACCAAAAAATGAAGTTTTTCAAAAAAATTCTCCTCATCGTGAACTACATCATGGACTTATTTTCAAGCTGTGATCACCTTATAAATATGATTACTTAATTTTGGAATGTTTTACATGCATAGAATATTTCACACTTTGATGTTCTTCTTCATGGTGAAATTCTATATTCCACAATATTTATCACTAAACTCATATCTATTTGAATATATACAATCACCATTACAATTATAAAATTTAAGAAACTAAATATTAGTCAAATATCATCAAAATTAACAATGTTGTGAGTCATGATTAGAACTATAATCAAGATATTTATATGATTCAATATTATAACAAGCTAGTTTTATTTTATTCTTATACCAGAGCTTGAGATTATAAATCTCCCTATTAACATTTGGAAAGAACAAATTTTTTCTAATTATGACCTTTTTAAGGATTTATTACTCTTATCTATTGTGTATGGTTCATTTCCTTTTCTAAATAAATGGATCTTATTATGATGACTCTTACACATAACATATTTACTCTTACAAACCTACGGTAGTTTATCCATTTACTAAACTTCTTCTAACCCATGACTATTATGTTTCAAGTATGTTTTTTTCATTTATTAAATTTATACTATATATTTTAGATATACTTTTAAATGTGTTCAATGAATCTTATATATCTCAATGAGAGTCTAGAAAAAATGAATCCTACCCTCATCAGGAATCTAATCATTACTCTAGTAAATTTTGATAAACCATATATATCAAAAATTTTAATTTCACAAGACATAGTGAGATTGGGATATTGATAATTTCATATATGAACCATAAAATTAATCTTTTGTGTCCTAGGGAGGAATTTTTCATTTCCATTTTTTCAGAAATCTATAGCACAAATGAATATTTCTTATATATAGTGACTCATTCCCTTGTCAATTCATTTGGTAACATGAAAAGTTATTTAATGTTATTTTTTCAAGTTTTCTCAATTGTGATTATTATGTATTCACTATGCCTCAATCCTTTCCCATTGTTCTATAATCTCCTATATACCACATGTGAGTTCCAAAAATTTTAAAACAATTGAAATTAAGTTAGAATACCTTCAAATCAACTTTAATAATCATATGAATAATTATAAATCCTTATTTATAATATAAATACTCTTAAGATTTTCTAAATTTTATTCCACTATATCTAAAATATTTTTAATTCCTCAAAAATCATAGATATATGTTTTTTAAATATATAACACCCTTTAATCTTGACGACTAAAATGATGGAACTCTATTTTAATACAATTCAACCTTTATTAAACGCTAGTTTCCCCTAACATCTTTAAGAGATAAAATGTAGATCTATCTATACATTCTTTGAAACTATTCTCAAATTATGATATTACCAATATAGGGGAATAAATCATCATTCCATACCAATTCTACACTATGATTATGGAGAACATATTCATTGTACTAGAAACAATATCCACCATATTTTCAACTGGCTTTGCCAAATGGGTATTATATAAGAAATATTATTATGGGAGAAACTCAAACAATACATAAAACTTTTCCAACTGAATGGGTACACAATAATATAAACTATAAGGATATACCTTTCCATGTGAATAATGTAAAGAGTTCGCTTCCAATTTCCTTGGTGTTTCATCAATTCTCATTTATAATTCATAAATCAACATGTATTAACACCCTACATGGAAACTTCAACCTTCTCAAAAACATTATTTGTATATTTACAATCTTTATAAGAAAATAATTTCAATAAATATTAAAATCATGATTATTGAATTAATTCTTATTTAAAACAAATAAAACTAATGAACAAAGTAGGTCAAATAGTATGATTAACATCACATGAAATACTCTTTGGGTGATTTCAATAAAACAATACATTATAATAAATCAAAATTTTATTATACATGTGTAGGATTAATACCTTCTCCTGTAAGGATTAAAAATAATGTGGCAACCTATACAAGAATAAAAACATCTAATGAAGCTCACTACATATGATTAATCTTGGATGGCATGTGTATGTGTCATATTAAATCAATCGGATTTGACACTGTCTATCACGTGTTAGAATTACCAAGATATGAAATAACCTACATATAAATAATCTAATTGAATCATGATATTATCACTTTGTGACATGGTATATATATAATACTAACATAAATTTTGTAATTTTCGGACCTAGGTTTAACATGTAGCTTACACAAACTTGTTTATTTTATAAACTCAAGTGTACCTTCCTATATGCTACAGGTTTTCGACTAGTAGTGAGGGTCTAATATATAAACCATGGGGAGACAATACACTTGTTATCAATGCATCGCAACAGTGGAAATATATAAATAACATTCAAATGATAATGATAATAGCCAAAGTAATTCCTTAAAAACGAATACAAATACCAAATGATGATCAAACACCATGGTAACAATTTACATGAATAAAGAAGTATATATGAAATGACATAATAAGTGTCATGTTAAAAATGAAAACCCAAAATAAAGACACTGAAAACTCAAAAGAGGGTCCCAACATCATTTTTGGTCCCCTCGTCCATTCTTCATCCCAACTCATCCATCTAAAATAGGGATATTACCACTATCCTATCCTAAAAAAATGAATTCTATTTGGATACTGATCATGTAGACTGAGTAGGGTGTTATTATAACTCATTATTCCACCACCAATGACATATAACAATATCTAGTCTATAACAGCGTCTGTTGTTGTATAAATAATAATGTAAAATAAATAAAATTCACAGTTTTCAAATTAATATATTCTTTAACTAATCACAAAAATCCATGGGTTTATAAAGAACCATGAAACCATCAATACCTCCTTAAACCCTTTCCGGAGTCTTAAAAATAAACACAAGGAAAAAAATTTTCATAAAATTATGTGTTTTTATTATTCAATTAATCTAATTTTTTTATTCAAATAATGGGGTCCTAGAGGATTATTTTTCCACCCCATGGGTATTTGTAGTAGTAGTATATGTCCGAAAAAACATAGATGACATTTATAATTAATATATAGTGGGGGTTGGAGTGGTAGTCTAGCACCCTGTGGGTATTTGGAGCATCTATCACTGTCCCACAACTTAATCTCAAAAATCCCATCACCAGGTTCTATATTTCCAACCATTTATCAATAATTGTGATAAATTGTTATTTCAATCAAATCTTTACACCCCAATGGTATCTATCAATTTCAAAATTATATAAATCAATAAATTTCAATAACCAAACATTCATCAGTTTTTCACAATCATATTATTCACCAATTTCATAATAATAATATTCACAAGATTCATTATCACATAATGGAAAAAATTCTTTAACACATGGGAAATATAATTAATTAATTAAATTTAAAATGAAATTCCTGAATATGGAAATTGAAATCCTATAATTTTATAAACACAAATAAAATAAACATTGTGGGAATTGGCAATTAGATGACCAACCCCATGGTTGTTGATGGATTTTCACCTAACCAAATCCCCAAATTGAGGAGGAACGATCAATATAACAACAACATGGAATATCTAGGAACAATACTTTAAATAAATATCCAAAGCATTAAAATCCATCAAAACCAGGATTTAAACCATCGACAATGCATGAAAATCATTCCTCCTCATGGGGAAAGAGACAAAGGAGATAAAGAACCAATCAAGAAAGAAATCACATACCGTAGACGAGATGATCCATTAGCCTATTTTTTGATTCATAAAGAAAGAGGTTTGATGATCCTTTGAATCCTTTAAAGTGACTCTAAAAAAGAAGGAAATTGTTTTAGGTCATGACAGAGAGATTTGCGATTAAAAATAGGGTGTTCAAAAATTTAAAATAATCAGTGGAATTAAATAATGAATGAAAGATTTCCCAGGTAAGGGTGAATTGTTTTCTGAACCGTGTTCCCTAACCATGAACATGTTCTTATGGGGCACATGGTTTCTCCTAAGTATAACATATTTTAACAAACTATGATCTAGTTGTGCTAAACCTCGTTGTTTTGGTGTGCATTGTTTGAGAGGGTGGCTAAACAGTTTGGAAAATTGTGCACTGACCATGGACCGCCTCATGTTTCCCAAAAATTAGGTGACCAAATTCATGGGGAAAGCTGAATGGTTTAGCCTAACCGTCTTCCAACCGTGCACAACTCTATGTGATTCCAAACATCTCCAATTTCTCCCCAAATGACCCAAAATAAAAACCAAACCAAAAGAAAACCAAAACAAGGGACAATGTACATTATAAAAGGATCTATACATCTCCAGAAAGGTATAGATCATAAAATCTCTTCACCTTATTATATCTCATCATCAAGCTATAATCCTAAGTATATCTAAGATTCCCATTTTAAAATATTGGTCCACTAGGCCCGAATATTTGTTTCCCTAACCTATATTTCTTCCAGAGCATGGACATGATGCCATAATACTCAATCTATTAGGATTATCATTCCCTACAACAGTTTCTCCCTGTGATCCACTACAAGAATTTCTTTATCCTTGAATGAATCATCTGCATCAAGATCAAAATAGTAAATATCAATCACATGAGAGGGGTTGGAGTGATACTGTTGAATATATGACATAATAAAATTATTCTGTCCATAACTAATCCTCATGGTAATATCTAGCTTTTATGAAACTTTTCTGATGCTATCCATAATCTAGAAAGTTCTAAAAAACCTAGGCTTCAACTTGACCGACCTCTAAATTCTATCGTGAACCAATCTAGGAAAAATATAATGAAACACATGATCACCAACTATAAACATAAGGGTTCGTCGATGTTGATCATCATAAAACTTATTCCTTATCTAATCCATAACCAAATATTTCTGAATAGTCTACACCAACACTAATGTACTCTACGCAAGGCATAGTCCCAATAAATCTAATTTAACTACCTCAATCTAGCAAAGTGGTGATCTAAATAGATGACCATAAATGTCATTATATGGTGCCATCAGAATAGTCACTTGATTACTATTTTTATATTGGAACTTATTGAGTGCTAGATTCCTCTACCAAGACCCACCAATGTCCAGAATTTACACCCATATTATATACTCCAATAAATGTATAGTACATTACAACTATCCATTTTTATGTAGACGAAAGGCCATAGTCTGTAAGAATACAGTACCAATAATTTATTTAATTTCTTCCAAAATCATGATACTTATGAAGCTATTACATAAGAAAATAATTATTCCTTGCACTACAACTCTTTATAGAATCCAACTGGTATTCCTTTTTTATAATTCTATCAAAAATCTCAAAATTACAAAAAAAATCATGGTAATAAACATGGCATGCATCCATTGTTAACAAATATCATAAAAACCTGAGAAAACACATGATCACTCACTATAAACGTAAGGGTTCCTTGACATTGATCATTATACAAATTATTCCTGATCTAATCCATATCTATACATTTAGGAATGAGCTGAACAATCTCTGAACCCCAAAATGTTTCTCATCTAGTAAATTCATCATCCTCCATTCAAAATTGTGATGCTGAACTTCTTGAATTTTTTTGTTCTTTCTCAAAGCACCAACTACCATATTTCCCTCCCCGATCATATAATGTAGCTCAAATTCAAATGACTACATACAATAAACCCACCTCTTCTTCCAAAGACTCAAAATATCATTGTGAAAATATATAATTTAAGCATGTGTGATCTATATAAATACTAAAATTTTCCCCCAATAGATAATGTCACCAAAACATTAAAGCATAAACCACCAAAACTAGCTTGAGCTTGTGTGTGGGGTAATTATGTTTATGTGGCCAGAACTTAGGTGACCCATATGCCAAAAAAAATCTATTTGCCTCAAAAATACTTTTAGTATGATCCTACAACCATCAAAAAAAATTATTTACTCCTCAACCTACTCAAATAAGATCAATATTAATGTGGTAGTAAAATTATTCTACAACTCCTGGAAGGAATTATCACGTTCTCCATACCATTAAAACTTGATCCCATTCTTGTTCAATCCCAAAATTGGTGATTCCAAGTTAGAAAAGTACTGAATGAACCATTGATAATAACCCACCAAACCAAAAAACAAATGGATATCAAAAAAATTGTGGTATGCTCCCAATAGTCAACTTTCGGCACCTTCTCTTTGTCCACTATCATTTAGTTTAATTTCTAGTAATAAACTAATAAACATAATTTCATGTCAGACTTATTAAAAAACAATACTAGATAACCCTAAAGCGATGTACTCAAGAAAATAAATTCCTTATATATCAAAACATAAATACAAGTTTTAATTTCCAAAAGATCTGTTGATTCCATTCTATAAGGTGGAATTAAAACAGGCTCAGCACTTGGCATGTGCTCAATAGTAAACTCAAAATCCTTCTATTGTGATTCTTCTAAGAATTCTTCAGCAAACACCTCCTGGAAAAATTCCAATATGGATGTGAATAAATCATGCTTTATACCCCCTTCATCTAGAAAAATACTTCCTACTTGGTAAGTGATCTCACATAGTAGTTAATGAACTGGCTCGATACAATATACCTTGAAATCGCACTCCCCAAGATGAATATAATTGTTACCCTTAGGAGTTATTAATGTCACAATCCTATGGTAATAATCAATGTGGGAATGTTATTCAACCATCCAGTCCCAACCCATGATTATCCAACAGTGTGTTCATCAAAATAACCCCACTTATAATCTCCATAATTAGACTAAAATATTTCAATATTTTTGAAGATATAAAATAATAAGAGGATCCTTTTTCAAATAATTTACTAGGAATCATAGAATCTACGAGTGTAGTACCTTTGAATATCAATGTCCCAACCTCACTATCCACCAGTGCAAGATAAATTTCATGAATCAATCCTACCCCTCATCCTTATGCTATAGTCTATGTCCCCTGGGATGAACCACTCTGCTGATATGGGAACTCCGACATAGAACAATCATATCCATTGCCTTGACCTCCATGACCAGAAAAAATGAAACTACCCAAATGATATGGTGTAGAAGAACACCTTCCATCATTATAACTCTGACTATTTCCCCTATCATTTCCCATCAATCAATAGTTATATTAGTCCCAAGTTGTGTTTCAGTTATATTTTTTGTCAGTCAATCAGTATACTAAACCAAATAAAGTATAATGGGAATGATTTTTTTTGGGTTGGTATTGACCAGACTCATGGCATTGATAAAAATCGGACTAATGTTTTGAAAATAATTGAACTCATGATGTCCATCATAATGAAAATAAATTGTTTGGGTCTACTATTGAAATAACTCATAATGAGGGTCTGGTATTGGGAAAGATTATAATAAGGTTCTAGTATTGGAAAAGACTGTAATGATGGTTTGGTATTAAATTTCTCATAACAAAGAATTGATCAAATTCCCTCTGGATCTGGTATGTAAGAAGTAGTTTTATTGATGGGAGAATATGAGTCTCTATGACTACGATGTTTTAATTATGAAGATGATTTGCTGATTTTTATTTCATATCAATTATGAGTTGAATTGATAACTTGTGATGAAAACTTGATGGAAGATAGGGAGTGAAAGAGATGCTACCAATCAGAAAAAATTCTAATTCATATTTATCTTATCCAAGTGGTAGAGAGAAAGAAGTGACATAGATTGTTTTTCAAAAACATTGTATCCAGTTAAAAGAATAGAAAAGGGGATTGAATAAATATGGTGGTGGTGCTGATTGTTATGATGGTGCTGATTAAGAGTGGTGCTGATAAAATATGGTGTTGTTTTAAAAGGTTTTGTTGTTTTCAAACATGGTATTGATTTAAAAGGTGGTGTTTGTTTAAAAAGTGGTGTCAGTTGAATAGGTTGTGTTGATTGAAGAGGAGGTATCGATTGGAAAGGTGGTACTGATTGAAATGGTGGTTTTTATTGAAAGGGTTGTGCTTATTGAAGAGGTGGTGGCGATTGAAGAAGTGGTGCTGATAAAAGAGTAAGAGATAATACAGATTTTTTTTCTGAATGATCATGCCCATAAAAGATCAATTTCTTGAAAAATCATATCCTGGGAAACCATACCTAGAATGGTTGTTTCCATAATGATCCTAACCCAAATGATTATTTCTAGAATGATCATACCTATGATGATCATATCCCTACCAATTGTATTCAGAAAAGATCACACTCAAGTTTGGAGGAGAAGAAAGAAGAAGGAATGAATGGAAGGTTACGATACATTCCAATCATTGTCAGACGATGCTAAAGCTAATCATCAAGGAATTCAAATTAATTAAGAACATTATGATTCAAGAATATGTTTTTAAATGAAACGTTTTTTTTTCAAATTGTTCATTTTAAGGGGATAAGAAGTGGTTTTTATTTCAGTTGGGTCAAGAGATATTGCATCAGAGTTGAATTTCTTCAAAAGAAAGATGATGAATGTGTAGTCAAGGGGGAGCCATTCATTATAAATAATGATTGCATCTCAAAAGTGGAATTATATTTTTTTCATATTCTATTTTCATGTCTACATAGAATTTTTATGAAGAAATTAGTTTCCGGAAATCAGACTCTGGAATTGAAATCTGACACGGAAATTGAAATCGGACATGGCAATTGTAATCGGACTCAGAAAATATAATCATACTTGAAAATTGTAATCAGTATTAGCAATTGAAATCATAATAACATTTGACATGGATGTTTGGAAAATAATAGGTGAATATTTTAAATGTTTTGAGAAGATTCGAGAACCGTTGATGAATTCCTAATTGCTCCAAGATTTCAAGAGATATTCAGATTTTGGTGAATTTAGGTGAGTGAGAATGTGTTCTTGGATTAATGCCTAAACCTATATGGGATCACCTATAAAAGGAGGAAATTACATTTTACTTGGATGGTGATGGATTACTATTCACAATAATAATATAGAATCTCTATGTTTATAGATATAAGAGTTACTCTTTGTATTAATCTTGTATTGAAGATGTTCTGATGGAGATGTGAAAGAGAAGAGACAAGATTGTGATAATTGTATTCGGCTGATCATTATACTCACAATTTATCATTCTCAGTGGATCATCATATTATTCTTTTCAATTTTATTCGATTGATGTTGGTATCAGGCTGAATTAATCAGAACATAATTTTCCATATTAGGTATTTTTGTATTAATGATTTCCAGACTGAGGAAGTATCACAATGAGTTTTATCATAGGATTGAAGTGGTGATGATTCAGTTTTATTATATTCAATCTGGTAAATCGGATTGGGATAATTTTATTTGAAATTCATACTATGAGATCCGGACTATGAAAATCAGACCTAGGAAAATCGGACTCAACTTTCATAATAAATCCTAGAAGGTTCTTACCTTTCTTCTGTGTAAGGAATCAAAGAATAGTATTTCAATTTAATATATTTTGTGAAACAAAATAAAATAAGGTAACTTGATTTGTCACAAAGAGGTTGTCTTCTCTATTTTACTAAGTGGTTGCACACACACTAATGGTATTATTTCATAGTGCAACACACATGTAAGTGTATATCATACTTGTTGAAATCCATGGATTTTCTTCTAGTGGATTTTATAGTATTGGATCATTTCTAAACCATACCAATGACGTATCTTTTCCTATTAAATAGTAAACCGTGTAAATATTGTTTTTATTTGATGTTTTTTTTATTTTTTTTAGTAGGGAATTGAAATCTCTAGAAAGAGAAGAAGTTTGCTTCAATTAAAAATAAAAATAAAAGAAAAATATTATCAATAATTCACTCCAACCCCTTCCAATGATATGATACATTTAATGGGAACTTTCAATTGGAATACGAGAGAAGGTTCCACCCACTTATTCTTTGCTAAATTATTTGAATAATAATTTGTGATGGAGAATATGAGTTATGTGAGCAGTAAGAGGGTTTCTGATCTTCAATGGAATGATTTATCATATCAGGAAGGATAAAATGTTTCCTTATCTTAGGTCTATCAGTTTTTATGTTCTTGAAGCTTCAACAGATGGGTTTCCACCATTTGATATAAAATCTCTACTTACACTCTATGATAAGAAGCATCTTGAGAATGGTGAAAGGGATAAGAGTTATATATTATCATTAATTCTTGAAATTGAATTATTTATAGTTAAAGTTGTTTTCATATCCAAAGGATTATGGGAAAAGTTTAATAACATTTATAAAGGAAATACAAAAGTGAAGAAGAAAAAGTTGAAAATATGGGGATTGAAGTATGAATACATCAATATGGTTGATCATGAATCTGTTGATAAATTCTTTTCAATGGTAAATGACATTGTGAGAACTATCATATTCGTTAGTAAAAAGTTATAATATTCTACTGTTGTTGGAAAGATCTTGAGAATTCTTCCTAACAAATTTTATGCCATGGTTTCTTCATTGGAAGATAAAGATCTAGAAACATTGTCTCAAGTTTATTTTCATAGTAATCTCATTACATATGAAATGAGAAGGGAGAATGCAAAAAAGGAAAAACTAATGTTTATAGAGAAACTTATTTCAAGTCTTCCACAAAAGAAAATTCAAAGAAGATCCATAAAGAAGAAGAAGTTGGAGATTCTGATTCTGAAAATCATGTATGTAAAACTCTTAATGCCATTTTATCCTTTTTTTCTAATAATGTCAAGATAGGTACAGGATGGTGTAAGGGAAAACATCCCATAAAGTGTATTGGATGTAGAGTCATTGTTAATTTTGTTTCCAATTGTCCTTGAATAGGTAATGAAGAAGACAGTCAAAAAGAAGACTGTGAAGAAGAGGAAACAATGACAAAAAGATATTGGAAGAAAAGGGGTGATAAAGAAATATTATATTCAAAGATGGAAGATAATATGTTCTCTAAATCCAAAAGGAGAATCATTTTTTATGAGAAATATGATAGTGAAGAGGTTGAAAATGATGGTGAAGAAAACATTTTTATTTAAATAGTTAATGAAAATATTTCTTGTAATAGTGAAAGTAGTTGTTCTAAATAATAAGAAGAGAGTGAAGATGAAATTGAAAGATCTATAGATCTTGCTGGTGAAAATACTTTTATTTAAATAATTAATGATGAACCTTCTGGAATTATTAGTTATAATAGGGAATAAACTCAACTAGACATGAATTTGATAGAAGTGTTGAAAGAACCTTTGAGAAAGATCCGAAGACTTGAAAAGAAAAATGGGAAGATGGAAGATAAAGGTTCCTCCAAAAATCAAGAATGGTTTTCAGAAGAGAATAATAAGATGATGAAAGAGATTAATGACTTCAAAAAATCCCTTCAACAATAGAATAATCATTTTGAACATATGGAAGTGAAGATGATGAAAAATGAAGAAGATATGGAATATGCCCAATAAAAGCTATCTAAATTTGAATTGAAGAATACATGTTTCCAGAACACTATTATATATGTTTGGGAATATTCTTGTAATGAGATATCTAAGAAGGTTCTATAAAAGATACCATAAAAGGCTGAAAAGAAGAATGTTGGGAATGTTATCTATGTGGACAAAGTAACGAATTCATAAGTTAAAAAACATCCAGAGTCTGAAAAGGTTTTATCTAGTTACATGAAATTTTAAATAATTATGATTCTATTAAGGGTAAATAAAGAAGATCAACCTGATTGAAAACAGAATGGTTTATGGGTTAGAAAATAAAGACAATATGGATTTTGAGTAAAGTAATCACAATTCCAACCAATATGGAGGTTTCAAAAAAATAATCTTTCTATGGATATTGTTGGTATTGTGGGGGATTTAGGAACATGGAAAGTATGTGTTGGTTTATCCAACTACATTTCTATTATCCAACTAGTTTTGGAATTAAAAGGATGAGAGGGAGTCAAAATCATCAAAGAGAGAAGACTAGGAAGTTCTTTTAACGAAGTATGAGAAGAATGTAGTAAAGATTTATAATAGGTTCCAACCCCTGGAAACTATTTCTGAAAGGTGTGAACAATATGGGAACCTTGAAAAGGGATGTCTTGTTTTGTTAGTAGTACAAAAAATGTTTTTAAACAATTCTTAGAAGAAAGATGTTATTGATGTTATGAAAAACATATCAGTTTAGTCTGAAAATAAAGAGGGATTAGTTTTTTTCTAGAACATATAGAATTGGATGAAATAATTGGGGAATCAAAAAATAAAATGAAATAGGAGAGGAATAAACGTATTTATAAATAAATTGAAAATGTTGACAAAAAGGTATCAACAGATTACGGTTATGGGAAAGAGAATCATGATATAATAATTCTTTCGCTATCTTTCAAGAGAAAAACATAATCATGGGAATCATAAATGTTTCTAAAGAGGATGAAAAATAGAAATCCTCATCAGAATATTCTACAAATAAGAATGAATTGGTTAAAAATTCTGAAAATAATGGAAAGAAAAAAGAAATAACATCCAATGAAAAATAAATGAAGAAGAAAAAAAAGGACAGAATGAGGGAGGACTCTCAATCCTATTATTGTTCCTAATGAACAATAGAGTATTCTCCTTATTCTCATTATCATTATATACTTGTGATTACATATATAGAATTGAAGGAGTGATAAATAAAAAATATGGAATGGATGAGTCTCTTACATTTTTTGAAAAAGTATATAATGAGGCTACAAAAAGTTTGTGTTGAAAAGATGTGTTTTTATACACCTTAAATTTCTAATGTGTTTGTTGAGATTGGTTCAAGTTAATTTATCCAAAACAAATTAATTCATGTAATTAACCAATCATGATAATGTTGGAAAAATGATCGAAAAAATATTACATGAATGTTGTGTTATGGAGAACATTGATCACCTTGATTATACACTCTTGTTTTATACAACATGTGATCCCACGTAGACTTAGATCTATTTAGTTAATGGTTCTTTGTTAAGAAAATCAATTGATTCCCATTTTTAATAAAAGTAAAGACCTCTATAAATAGATATCATCTTCTAATAAGTGATAAAATTATCATGATGACCCCTTTTAATTTGATAGTAAATAAGGGAGAGAGATAACAGAAAGGGGGAGAGACAAAAGAAATAGGGGATGCAAGAAAAGAAAATAATACCACTCATTGTTTTTGTTAGATTGAATTCTTTGAAGTGGGTATTGAAAACAAATAAAAATGGGAGATTGATAGGCCCAAGTTATGTCATAGTTTTTTTTTCAATCGATCTACATCTTGAAAGAAAGAATTTAAGTTGAGGAAGATGATGTTTGGGTCTCATATTGATCAGACTCATGGTATTTTTAAAAATCAGACTCATGTTTTGAAAAGAATGGAACTCATGATTTCCATCATAATGAAAAGAATATGTTTGGATCTTGTATTGGAAAAGATTTCAATGAGGTTATGGTATTGTAAAAGATCATAATAAGGGTCTGGTCTTGGAAAATATCATACTGTGGTTCTTGTATTGAAATGATCGTAATAAGGAATCGATCAGATTCACTATGGATATGGTATGAAAGTAGTAGTTTTGATGGAGATTTGGAGTCACTTTGACTACAATGTTTTATTTGTGATGATTCTTTTCTAATTTTTATTTCTTATAAATCATGATTTGAACTAAGAACCTTTCATCTAAGCCTGATGGAAGAAAGGGCCAGTGAAAGAGATGTTTCCAATAAAAAAAATATCATATAAAGATTTATTGTGTCCCTGTGGGAGGGAAAAAGAAATTATACTGATTATTTTTCTAAACAATTGTATCCTATTGAAATAAGAGAAAAATATGTTGATTGAATAAGGTGGTGGTGCTGATTGGTAAGACAGTGCCGACGAATAGTGGTTTTGTTCAAGATTGGTATCGATAAAAGATGGTTTCTCATTAAAAGGTGGAGTGGTTTTAAAACATGGTATTGATTTAAATAATGTTGTTGTTTTAAAAAGTGCTTTTGATCGGAAATGTTTTTTTGATTGAAGAGGTGGTTCCAATTGAAGTTGTGGTACAGATTTAAATATTTGTGCCGATTGAAAAGGTGGTGCCGATTGAAGAGGTGTTGCTGATTGAAGAAGGAGGGCTGGTGGAAGAGCAAGAGATGGTGCTGATATTTTTTTAGAATGATCGTATGCATAGAAGTTCGTATTGTAAAAAATAATATCCAGGGAAATTATACACATAATGATCATTTCCAGAATGATCATACCCAAAATTATCGTATCAAAAATGATTGTACATAGGATGATCATATCCAAACCAATTGTATTTATAAAATATCATACTTGGGTTGGGAAGAAAGAAAATAATAAGGAATGAATAAAAAGTTATGATACTTTCCAATCAAAGTCAGATGATGCTAAAGCTGATCCTCAATGAATTCAAAGCCATGATGGAAGTCATGATTCAAGAATAGGTTTTTGAGTGAAGTGATATTTTTTCAAATGGTTCATGTGAATACGAGAAAAAGATGTTTGTATTTTAATTGAGTCAAGATCGATTGCATCAATATTGAATTAATTGAGAAAATAAGATGGATATTCTATTAAGGGGGACTATTTCATTCAAAAGAATTATTTCATCTCAATAGTGGAAGTTGATTTCATCAGGTTCAATTTGAATTGGTACATTGTAATTTTATGAAGAAATCGGATTCATGAAATCAGATAGGGAAATTGAAATTGGAATCGGTAATTGAAATCAAACTCGACATTTGTAATCGGACTCAACAATTATAATCAGACTCAGTAATTATAATCCAACTTAGAAATTGAAATCATATTGACATTTTAAATGGATTTCTGGAGAATAAGATTTTATTTTGTTATAAATTTAAAGAAGAATCTATAAGTGTTAAAATTCCATAATTGCTCTGAGATTTTAGGAAAAATTCCGATTTGGGTGAATTTTGTTGAGGAGGAAAGTGTTTTGGGATTCCCGCCTAAACCTGTTATAGATAACCTATAAAAGGGGGAAAGTATGTTGTACTTTATTGATGATGAATTACTATTCACAACAGTAGATAGATGATCTCCTATGTTCTAGAGAGAAGAGGAAGCCTTCATATTGATCTTGTATTGAAGATGTTTTGACAGAAAAGTGAAATAGAAGAGACTAGATTGTGACGATTCTATTTGGATGATCATTGTACTTAGAATATATCTTACTTATAAGATCATAATATTCATCATGTCAATTGTATGTACATGATGTTGGTATCTTGTGGAATTAATTGGAATGAGATTTTCAGTACAGGATATTTTTGTTTTAATGATTATTGGACTGAGGAAGTATCGTACTGAGTTTCATTACACTCAGGGATTGAATTTGTTCTGATTCATTTGTATTTTATTCAATCTATAAAATTGGATTTGAATCATTTTATTGGAATAACCTTACTCTGATATTCTGATTGGGAAAATCAGACTCAGGAAAAGCATACTCAGTTTTCCTATTTAGTCCAAGAGGTTCTTACCGTTCTTCTGGGTAAGGAATTGAAGAATAGAATTTCAATTGAATATATTTGGTAAATTTAAAATAGGTGCTAATAAAATGAGTTGTAACACAAATGTTTTTTACCTTTTGTGCTAAGAGGGTTCACATTCACTAGTGGTATTGTTTCATAGTTCTACATGAGTGTTACGTTATATATAACTCATTGTAATTTGAGGATTGTTTTCTAGTGGATTGTGTGGTATTAGATAATTTCAAAACCCTACCAAGAATGTAACAATTCATATTTAATAGTTAACCTTGTAAATCATTGTGGTCTTGTGGGTGTGTGTTAGATTTGTTTTAGTAGGTAATTGAAATCTCCAAAAGGAGGTGAAGGTTTTTTCAATTAAAAAGATACAAAAAAGAAAAATAGTATCACTGATTGACCCCCTTCTAAAGGAAGGAATACATTGACTGGACACTTTTGTGTTCTTATATTACCAATACAAGTGACCCACCTTGGTTCAATATCGAAACTCCACTAATGGTCGTGGACACTGGCTAGGAATGTGTCCCGACCTACCACGCTAGTGGAAATATATTTAGTTACATTACTGAGTTACTGAAACTTCCCCTAGCCACTCAAGTTGTTATTTAACCATTTGACACTCTCAAAATGCCATTTTGTAATATTGGAATTCATACCTCCTGAAATTTTGGAATAAACCACATGTATTCCTCTAGAAACCTCCTTTTTGTTCCCCTCTAAAATGAAATCATAATTTACCACTGCAAAAAACTTTTTCAACCGGAATATATTATCCTAGGACGTAATTTCACATTTCATCCCATTTTGGAAACACTTTGGTTCTTTAAACTCGTCTCTTGATAACTCTAAAACAAAAAATTTAAAATTATTGATGTGATCATCATATTCCATCATGGTCATACTACCATAGAGAAACCACTTATACTCATCTTCCCACTCCTACCTAAGTATCCCAAGGTAAAATTTCTCTAGAAACATCTCAAAAAACATCTTCTGTACCATTCCATCCAAATCCTTAAACAAAGCTTTAATGTCTCATCAATGATTCAGTTGACCAAATAACATATAATAATCCATATTGAGTCTATTCTTTGTCTGATTCTCTTAGTGTTCAAGGATCATTTGGATATGCTCAATACATAACTCAACTACAACAGGTCAATCATATCTAGTGAAATTCAGAGGGTGCTTCTACTAGAACAATTTTTTCATGTCATAAATATTCTTTACAACCTGAACTGGGTTTATTTCTATGAATTCAATAAAAATAGAAAAGTTCTTATGAAATCTTTCTCCCGCTTCTTCACCTCGTACTATCATAACCTTATGT
This sequence comes from Viscum album, assembly GCA_963277665.1. NCBI lineage: Eukaryota > Viridiplantae > Streptophyta > Magnoliopsida > Santalales > Viscaceae > Viscum > Viscum album. The sequence continues at coordinate 662,471,174 of OY728143.1, read as the reverse complement.
TCCACTACTAAAGGAACATTTACAACCATGTCCTTCTATCATCTTATCAATAAGAATCATCATAGAGGAATATTTATACAATTGAAAACACACATCCTAGAACCCACAAAACATTATTAACATATTTATTTAATAATTATTCACAAAAATCCCTAGAAATTCATCTCGCATACCCCACCACATGGTCACACCTGATGCACAATCATTACCCACAACCATCCCTCACCGGGGTCACAGATAACATATGGTAAAAATTTCCATAAATTAAGTTTCAAATTGACACCCATTTACCCATTTTAATTCACCAAATTTATAATAACTTACTATATTCAATTTTATATTAGGATTATTTATCATTTAAGTTACATAAGTAAGTAAAAAATCATTTAAACAACTTACCCAAAAAACCATCTTTTTTGTGCATGCGTAAAATGATGCATGTCACAATAAATCCTATCTTCTTGGAATAATTTGTGTGTACACAACCCTCATTCAATATCTTGACATGGAAAAAAATTATTAAAATAATAAAATTACACCAAAAGTAAATCACTCAAGGTAAATTAACATTCAAACCTAAAAACAATCATCAAGAAAATCAACCCCACCTCAATTTATTGGTTTTTACCACCATTAATGGGTTATCTACTCCTATGCATGAGCTCTTAAACAGTGACCAAATCATAATATTTGACGTTTAACTTTCACATATATCAACTCAAATGAATAGAGAATAAAATAAAATGCCTTTTCTAAAAATCTATAAAATCATGACCTGAGTGCCACATGTCGATGCCCCGATATGGTTGATTACATGACCTCAGGTTCACCTCCTCGTATACTAGAGGTTGTCAACTAGAATCGAGACTATAATATTTAAAACATTGGGATACTATAACTTCTTAATCATAGAATATCATTATTGGAAATAAAAAAGCAATATCCAAATGATAATGAAAATAGCCATAATAATTCGGTCACAAAAAATACTAACACCACATGATGATCCAAAAATAGGGTCATGATATCCAAGACTAAATTAGTAGATATGACATTCCATAATAAGAGTAAAGTTCCAAATAAAAACCCAAAATAATGACACTATCAAAACTAATTTGGGTCCCGACATAATTTTTAGTTCCCTCATCTTTGCTCCAAGACAACTCAGCCAGCATAAATAAGGCTCTTTCCCATATCATATACCGAAAACATGAATTATATTTTGGTACGGACAAGGATTCCTGGCTAGGGTTTGATAATAACTCAATAGGACACCAAGAACTATGTCTAAAAGGTATCCAGTCTATAATAGTGTATATATTTTTTTAATTAGAAAAGAATAAAAAATAAAACAATGGGGGACAGACCAGTTTCCTGGAACCCAGTGGGTATTTTGATCAAAATTACATCTCTAGGAACATAATTATCACATTAAATACATATATATAGTGGGGTCGTAGAGAGGTAGTATGGAACCTGATGGGTATTTGTAGTTTTACTCCATGTCCCATACTTAGTCTAAAATATCACATCACATGGTTCAATATTTGCAACTATTTATCACTCAATACCATAAAAAATTATTTCAGTCATATCAGGACACTCCAATGGTCTCTATCAACTACATAATCCCATTAATCAATCAACTTAATAAACCCATCATCCTTCAGTTTGTTAAAATCACATAAGTCAACAATATTACAATCACAATATTCACTAATTTAATTATCACATGTTGAACTAAATTCATTATTACATTGGAAATATAATTAATTAATTTACGTTTGAATGAAAATTCCTAGCATCTAAATATAAATTTAACAATTACACACATATAATTATTATCAAGAATATGGTAATAAGTAATTTGACCACCTACCTCAATGCTGTTGTCAGGTGTTCGCCAAACCAAAATCCTCAAATTAATATGGAATGATCAATATCACAACAACACTGATGATCTAGGACCAATTACAAAAATCAAGTCCCAAAGGATTAATATCTATCAAAACATAGATCTTAACCGTCCCCAATAGAGGAAAAATCATTCCTTTTCATCATGAAAGATATAAGAGGGATATTAGATACTGATTGGGGAAGAAACAAAATTCTGTATATGAGACGATCCACCAATCATATCTTCTATTTGTCAAGAAATAGGTTCTAGGAGACTTGTAATACTCTTAAAATCCTCAATAAAAAGAAGGAAATAGGTTTAGACTGAGCTGGGAAGTTTGGTGTTAAAATATGGGGCGTTGTGAATTTTTAAAAAAAATAAGAGGAATTAAATCCTTCATACTTTATTTCCTATGAAGGGGTGCATGGCTTGAGAAACAGTGTACCTTAACCATATACCTCTTATTAGGGGGAACACTGTTTATCCTAAGTTTGAACTATTTAAAAATCCTTGATCTAACTGTGAAGAAACACACTGTTTTAGGGTGCATGGTTTTGGAGGGTGGATTCACAGTTTGGACAAAATAATTGCTAACTATGTGCCACCTACTGTCCCACCAAAATTGGGTTTATAGATTCCTGGGGAAATCCATATAGTTTTCCCTTACAATGCGACAATTGTGCACACCCCCTTTGGATTCCAAACTTCTCTAATTTCACCCATAATAACCAAAAACAAAAATCCAAAAAAAAAATAACAAAAATAAGGTTAAATAGTACTTAAAATGGGCATAAGACATCTCTTAAAAGGTCAGGATCTTACAAATAATGTGTTAAATTACTTTACAAAGGATTAACTTTACATAGAAAGTTTGCACACTAACTATTGCTATATGATTTCTAGAATATAATGTCATGAAAAGTATTTGATACTATCATATGGTTTATTAAGTTTGATCAAAACTTATTAATCATAATATAATCTTTCAAATACAGCTAATTTAGAAAATATGTGCTTGAAACCTATAATATATCAAAAATATAAAATTAAGTACATGTAACATTCATAAAAGTGTTGTTGATACAACTTTAATCATTAAAAGATGCTTTATGATGAAAAATTTGAGGTTCCCAAATGATTCCCCACTTCTATGGTATATCCACAAGAATAAACAATCACTCATCATGTGGACAAAATCCTTTATCTATTTAGGAAATTCTAGAAACTTATAGGGAAAAGATAGGAGGGGGATAACGTTATAGGTATGGGGGAATGTGGAAAGGAAATATAAAATAGTATCACACCTCCCATTAAATATGTGATACATTTATATTAGCCTCATGACATCATCTTCTTCATTTTATGACTTCAATCATGTGTTATAATTTGTGAGTCAGTTCTATTCAACTATTCAAACATATGTCACATAAATATATCTCTAATGTATTTCATATTATGTAATTAACATATAATGATTACTCAACATTAATTATTCTAGTATGATATTTAATATCATTATATTTCCTTGAATGTATCGTACTATATGAAAATAACCATGCATTAAAAAACTTGAAATGGTAGTGATATGAAATCTATATTTTTTGCCTGATATAATTTGATAAAAATGCATGCCAAAATTTTTGACATGAAAATACCTTACATTATTTTATGTATGATTTAGGGAATGTATCCTTTAATAAATAGTTATAATGTTTATTAAGTGAATATAGATTCATTGTTGAGAAAACCCTTGGCGTCGTCGTGTCATGTTATTCACTGTTATACTTGTAAATATGACATGCACGCAATCTTTTTCATATTTTGTATCCATATTATAAATTCAGTCCTAAAAGAGAGGAAGATGAATTATACCTTATTTGAGAAATGATATTATCCTAAAGTTTATAACCACTGACTTGTGTATTATTGATTTTTTTGTATGTAAAAAAATAATTTTTTTCTTCTTAGATATATATCTATGTGGGTGACGTAAGTAAAATCTTTGTTTTTGTGCTCTTTTATTTTTATATTTTTTGGGCTTGTTTTAGTTTTTTTATAGTTTCAATGTGTTTAAAAAACACATTGGAATTATACAATAAATATTGATATAATAATTAATTTTTTAACACCATAATCCCCCCACCCTTTGAGTATATTTTGGGAGGTAGGTTTGCAACAAGTGGTATTTATTCAAAAAGGTTTTTTTATGTTAAAATTTCAGAGGAAGGTATTTTATAAAGAATGAAATGAATTATTACTAGGTGTTATTTTGTGTTGATAAAAAATATAATATTTAGAATAACTGGATGAGATCACATCTAGTCTCACTTACGATTAATGTTTTCCCTTCAACAATTCACAAAATAAAAGTAAGTGATGCAAGAGAGTTGTGAATGATAGAAGTGGATAAGAAGTAGTTGAATGATTATGAAAAGGTGTAAAATATCATATATGGATATTTTCCAAATAAAATATACATTATACTGATTATTTTAACATCATAAAATTTAATTGGAGATAATTTTCTATCATTTATTATAGTGATGGCATATTGAAGGAGGTAAAATTAAATATCACTATTATTAGTTTGATTTTTTCAAGATGAGATATGTTGAAAACATTTATAGTTTCATATACACTCTCATTACTATTTTTTCTTCTATATTTGGATTCAGATATGAGATGATGATTTTATATTATGTGAATATGATCAAATAGACATTTCCATTTTTATAAAATCCAAAGGTTTTGACAATTTATAATGGAAATATTGAGGAATATTCTCTTGATGAACAATATATCACATTGGTAGCTAATAAAAGGTGTGTGAATCCCAAAGAAATGATAATACATTCATCAAAAAAGTTATAATTATCATATTAAGTAATGTTATATATACATGATACAGAAAATGTGGAATAATATTTTAGTGGTGAGTATCTGTCACTTGAACTAGCGAAATTTTAAGGAGGTAAAGGAATTTCAATGGTATGTTGTTGATGAAATGTTTTAACTATTATAGGGTTAGTAATGATACACTGAAATTCCTAATTAATGGGGATTTGAATTTTAAAGGTGAATACTAGCAAATAATAAATTTAATTCTCTCTTTGAAGTGACTTTAATTATATAAATAAAAGTATAATAAAGTTGCAGATAAAATTTATTATATATAAAGAAAAAAATTACATTGAAGAAGATCCTGGAGATTGTATTGGATGCATATTTATATTTTTAATGAATGTATCATAATTGTTAATGTAGATAAATCTAAATCTAAGGAAAATGTGAATAATCATCTAAAAAGATTATTTGATTTCATTATTGATAAGGAATGATTACATAAAGATATAGACTTAAGAAATAATAACAATAATATTGAGGTCTTACTAAAATGATTTTAAATTTATATTGATAATATTGATTTATAAATTAATTGATTTGGGAAGGTTTTGGATGCATATAAAATTCATTAGTTTAATCCTAATATTTTATTAAATTCAATTTTAATAATTTTAAAAAAGTAAAATGTCATTTATAACATAAATATATGTGTCTAGAAGAAAATAAAGAATTTTGAAACACCCAAGGAGGAAGTTTTATCTTTGATAGACAATATTTATTCTAAAATTAAATTATGTGGTTTAAATAATAGGCTAAAATTAAGAATATTCTCGAATAAAAAATTTAAATAAATAGAATAACAAGACACATGTGGTATTTAGTGTAAAAAGACACAATTGAATTTGTAAAAATGAACTTAGATTTGATAATGAAACATCAAAAACTATGAGAGTGATTATAAATTAAAATGTGAAGTGGGAAGCCAGATAGAGTTCCCAATATAGTATATCATATCAGTAGTGAATAATCTACTCAATATTTAGTGATATGTGGAGTGATATAATAAATAAAAGTTTCCCTATTAGAATGTTATAATTTCATGGATAATTATAACACAGAATGTTATTTTATGAAGGTCTTGAAAGTTACTTGAAAGTGGATGGACTTTGAGGTCAATAATGTAGAATAATATCATATCCTTCACCTTAAAAAAAGATTAAATTATATGGATATTTTTTTCTGTTCAAATTTTGTTCATGAATATTTTTATCATTGGAAAATAAAAAGAATTAATTATTTATATCAAATTTATAGGAAGATATATGTAAGTTATTTCTATGGAATTATTTTAGAGAATATATTTTACCCATAGGAAAAATTAGTGTATCACTTGATTGTTTGTCTTGTAGAGAATATAAACTGTATGATATTAATGCATTCTAGGGTTTCATGGAATTTAAATATAACGAGGATAACCTGTGAGGCTATACATACAACAGAAAATTTGAAATATATGAATAAATATATAAATGAGATTATAGATAGTAGGCCTTTATCCCACATTAAATGTTACGTGAATATTTTTAAGAACATAAATGGAAGAATAGATTAAATGGTTTGTTTTGGTAATGATAGATCTATGAAGATTAAAGGAGGTGGTAAAATTGAAATATCATCAGATGACTTAAAAAAATTTGATGTAATAATCAGGAATGGTATAAGACGTATTCATCTGAAATATATCATGTCATGTGACTCTTGATTTAAAGTCATATTTAACTAGAACAAATATTATATCGAATAAATGGTAAAAAATTATTAACATGAGGTATGTAGAAAAAAATATATTAGGGTGATATTAAGGAGAACATGTATTTCCTTCCGTAGAAGATGAAAACAAAATGTGGGATCATAGGCTTAGTAACATCCATCTATGGACTATGGAAAATATTGCAATATTTAATAAAGTGGTGGATATACAATTTTTAATTTGGAATAAATAAATATTATGTGATGCATACTTAATGGTAAATATAGTAAGAAACCCCTCTCACTAAAAGAAGTCTTGAGCATCGCATATATTTTATTTGATCCACATTAATGTATTGGGTCTAATTAATCCAGCTAAAATTCAAAATGAAATATATTTCATTTTTTATGAATATAGTATAATAGGGTTCTCTATGTTCATGAAAACTATAAAAAAGTGTGGGAATGTATAAAAATATTTCTAAAGAGAGTAAAACTTGAAATAATATTTACTATTAAAATCTTGTCATCAAAAAATGAAACAATATACACTTAAACTGTTGCAAAAAATTATTTAATGAAACATGGAATAAATAGTGTATCAAAAAAGAGAAAAATTCCTCACCAGAATGAAATTGTGTAAAAAAATAATCACATGGTCAATAATAATTTCAACAGCTTATTGATTGAAAGTGTAATCATTTGCCACTAATAGAAAGAATCAATATAAGTGGAAATATACCCTCAGAATAGGGAACTACTTAATCCTTGAGATCAATAGGTTCTGTATGAATTGTGTAATGGATGAAAACTCTCTTTGAATAATTTAAGAAAATTTGTAAGGAATTTTTTTCATCTAAAATAAAGAAGAAAATTATGAGAGAATTGGGGAATCAATTAATTTTTTTTAAAGTAGTGATGTCAATTTAATTTAATATAGTGATAATAAAAATTCCATGGTTACTATATTTCATGAATTATTTTAGGAGGAAGATGCTAGTGAAGATAATATTTGAGTGGGTAAAAATATCCCAAATGATAATGATTCTAATATTGAATCAGAAGATGTGTATATTATTTAAAGGAGTAAATCTGTGACTCAAATAAGAATAAGTGTAAATAAAGTTGACAAAAAAATTATTCTATAAAAATATGGTCTAATAATAAATTTTAGGATGGGAAGTGTATAGAAAGATAACCAATTATTATAGGTGAAACTATAAATAATATATGAGATGTTTGAGGTTAAATTATTCATTAACGATATGAGTTAAGAACTAGATGAAGATGCCATAAATTATACATTGAGTCACGTTGATAGAAAAAACTATCACAACGTGATTATTACAAATTGGGTCATCCAAAAAAGTATTATGAAAATGGAAAATTCATCCATAATAAAGAAAGGTGTATATATACATGAGATTATCATATTAAAGGTGTTATATAAAGGAAACGTTCATACTAATGGTGAGGATGGAAACAATTTGATTATTTTTATTAATTTAAGTTCATATTATATTAAAGATATATCTAAGGAATATAAATATTATATTTATAAATGGAGTGATAGAATATGACGATTAATTTTAGCAATTCATATAATTTCATATCGGAGATGATGATGAAAAAGTTTCTAGGTTGAAAATGCATTTATTTATTCTAAAGAAAACACTATATGCTTGGTATGCATAAATTAGAACCTATTTGAAAAGTTGGTGTTTAAAATGGAATGGGTTGATAATAACCTATATGTGAAGATCTCAACTAAATATAAAGTCCTTGAAATCTTGTATGTGAAGACATCATCATTTATGGAAACTTTAAAAATTTTATTAAATAGTTTTGTTATTTAATGAATTCAAAATTTAAGAGACCAATTTTTTTAAAAATAACTTATTTCTTTTGGATATAAGTAAATAAAAAGTAAGGGTTCACATTTACATCATAGTTAATGTATGTATGATATATATTAAGTATGTTTAAAATTAAAGATTGAAATCTTATTTTAAATCCAATAGTGGTAAAAACTAAACTTGAAAAAATGGGAATAATAAGGGAATTTTATTAAAATCATATATAAATAATATTTTATTACTATTTTATTTCACAGAAATAAATCTGAATATATTATATGACACATTCCTGAGAACATTTTTTCAAAGGTATCCAAATAAAAAAGATCTCTCAATATTAATGGGAATAATGAGGTACATCAATGAAACATTATAATACATATTAGGTTTTACAAAAAGTTGGAATTGATATTTTATGTAATACTTATATACATAATAGGATGGAGATATAGTATATCAAAAATCCATAAGTTTTGCATAATTATTTTTTAGAGGAAATTGTGTGTATTTTCATAGTAAAAATCCTGAAAGTAAAAATTATGTGTAGAAGAAGTAAATTACATATCAATCACTAAGTATTATACTGAATTTATGTGGTTGAAATAGTAGTAATAATATCTTTGAGAAGTTATGTGATAATAGATTATGTTTTAATGTTAAAATAAGAGTGATATCATATTAACAAAGAATCCATTATAACATTTTAACAAAAAATATATCTATACCCCAAATTAATTTATAAATAAAATTATTGACTTTGTAGTTGTAAAATTTCAATTCATTAGTACTCAACACAAAGTGAAAAATATATTTATAAAGATTATAGAAACTCATATATTCTATAATAATTGACTAAACCTCAGAGTTTAACTATTTACCTTAAAGTGGGGATGATAGAAATTCCCCTCTACATGATTCAGGTTTTTATTTACTTTTATTTTATGTTTTTAAGTGGTTATCTAGATATTTCTGTTAGAATAAATGAGGAAATAATCCCTAAATAATCATATAAAGGATGAGAGATCACAATATCCAGTAAAGAGAAATCAATAAGAGGTGTTATATATGTCAATGTGGATTTAAAAAAATAAATATATGAAAATCTTTGTAACACTATAATAATTGACCTATTCAATTGATTTCTACACTTATCAATTAATCTCATAGTCATTAATAATTTGTTAATTAATATTTACTAATTTATAATATAAGGTGAATGAATAAGGTTATAATGATTTTAAAAAAGTGGATATTTGATGCATAATTATCTTAGCATAGGGAGTTTCCTGAATACTTAGGCCTAATAACTTCTATAGATTAAGAATCTTTGAAAATTATTTTCAAAGGGGTGAATAGGTTCTTCGTAAGATTCAATTGGGGGTATATAATTGTGAGTTAGTGCATGACTTGGATGAATTGACAATATGGGGATGAATTTGAGAATTAATTGACAATAAAATAAAAAGGGGGATAATTTCTATAATCAGAAGTTGTAATATTTAATTTTATTTAAATTGGATTCAATTGATGTTTTTTTAGTTGAATAGAGATAGAAAATATTGGTGAAGGTTTCAAGGTGTTCTTTTACTATATAATAAAAAAACTACACAACAATGTTTATAGAACTAATAAATGAATCTTTGAATGGTATTAGCCATAGATACAATATAAATATAATAGTTTAAATGGTTCAAAATTCTAAAATGCAATGCTATTTTTGGATTATAGAGAGATATCATGACAAAATTCAATGGTTTTTAATTTAAGCAGAATAACTATTTAATAAATATTGGGCATTTCATAATTAAGAGATTAGACATACCATAAAATTATTATGCTCTATAACCACGGAATCTTGCACCACACTATAATAAATATATAGTGATGTGATATTTTTGGATGAGTTATAATATATAAAACCTGAATTTTTTGTTATATTATGGATTGAATATGTTTTAGGATATTACATCATGAAGGGTATCACTACACTTCAATGTATATGTATATTCAAGTAAACTATTGGACAAACCATCTCATTATACTAATATGGGAGGTTTAATTCAACATTTCATTTAAAAAAGGTAGTTTTCAAGTTAATTTACTAGCTTAGTATTTTTGATATTCCTTTGATGTTTTTTATCTTGACTTTGAATAGTAAAAGTGGAGTTAAAGGGTAATGATTATTTAATGGAATGTACAATGTAATATTTTGAAGTATAGGAATTTAAAAGTGGTTACTAATTTTAATTAGAATTTTAAATTAAAATTCATTAATTGAGATAAAATTTATTTTTTCTGTAAGTGAGAGATGTGTTTTTTTAATAAAAATAAATTTGTGAACATGGTGACAAAGTGAGAGAGAGGGAAAATTGGATTTCACTTTATATCTGAAATTTAAAAAGTGATTTTTTACATAATATATTTTCATTGAAGGTTGTTTTTGGGTGAAATTATTTTATGATAGTTTTTGGGAGGATTAGGGAGAGTTATAATATAATCATAGAGAAAACCCTTGGTTATGTGGTGTCATTTCATTCTCTACCATACCTATAATAATGATAAATTTTTCATCATTTTCATCAATCACCTTTCCTATAATGTAGTGATTGGTAGAGATGAAAATGTAATAGAACTTGGTTGACCATTGATCTTATATTAAATATATTTATCAACTAATATTATATAAATTCTTACTAAACAGATGAAAAAGATCATTGATTTGTGATCCTTGCATATAGAAAAATATTGATGAACTAGTTAAAGTATAAATGTCTATTGTCTTTCATTTATGAATTTCAGTTGTGTGGTTCTACTTTTATAATGATGATTCATAGTATTTTTGAAATTTTAAGGATAATAACCATCAATGATTGAAAGAAGAAGAAAATTTTGAACACTACAATTCACTCCCTCTTATACTATATGATGGGACCTTGTGTTGCGATATAATTAATGTTTTATGTTTTTCATGAATCATTATTACATAATAAACTATTTTTCTTCTTTCCTTATTGAGTATAAACTAGTTTTAACGGATATAAACTAAACAATTTTTTATATAAGTTTTGGACTAATAATCATTTGGTTCATGTCCTCTCCTTATGATTATTTTTTAATTGATTATTTTATACTCATGTCCACAAATAATAAAAACTAACAATGTACCCCATTATAATAAATAAAGTTTAAAGGAAAGGGTGTTATGATTATTTTAATAATTTATTTCCTTCGTTTAATTCTTATTAAAATTTATCTTTATTATTTATAATTTCATTATGCTTCATTAAAGAAATAAATCCCAATCACTCTCACTTTGGAGCCCCAATTCCTAGCCACTCTCACTTAAACTATGTTCATTATTATTATCCCATGGTCGAGGAATTACTTCAATCCTACATCATCTAGTTTTTTGGTTAATTTCTTCTAAAATTATACAGGTAAAGACAATTTCCTCCTCCTCCCTCTAATATCCTCTTCATGATATCATGAATTCAAACCCTTATCATGCGGTGATTTTTAAAAGTTTTTTCTTCATTTTTGGGTTGGATTTGTATGTGGATGAAGACCTTTTGTGTGTAATACATTAACCAAACTACAATATAAAAGTGGTGTGATATTTAAAAGACCCTGAAATATTATCAAGTTAATTCTTATAACTCATTTATTGGGTATTTTATGTGAAAATGTATCATGGAGCTTCTATCAGGAAAGAGAACTGTTGTATTGTTTATTTTCATTCAACTCCAGCCCAATGTATGTTTCTTAAACTATTACACATTATAGTAATAATTCAATGTATTAGTTAATTTTATATAATCCATGAGTAATTTTAATTAGTTTTAGGATTATTCTGTGTAGTTTTACATGGTTATGATAAGTTTGAATAAATATATAAATTCATTATTTGATTCATTCATTATGTTCTGGTGAGAAAATAAATTATTGTATTACTAATTATCCCTATAATGTTTTTTTATTGAAATATAAATTCTATAATAGATGCATTGAATCGTCTTTAAAAGACATTATAATATATCATTAATAATTTTTAAAAAAAATAATCTAATGTAAAATGGATGTGTTGTATTGGGTTTTACTTTATTCCTTGTGTTTACTTTATTGGTTATGACATCAAAGATAATTAATTAAATTTTTTTCTAATAATAGATCGATCCTGAATATGTATTGTAGTTTTTATACTTAATTTAAAAAATTTAGAATCCTGATAAAGGTTATTTAGAACTATTTTACATGATCATTGATAATAGTATACATTCTATAGTTATTTATAATATATTTTTTATTAACCATGGTGTTGGAATTCTTTGGGAATATGATAATATTACACTTTTTCGGTTACACAACTTGGTAATTACACTAGAAATATAAATAGAACATTTTAGGGATAATGGAATCTGGTTCAATATATAAATTTCGAAGATTTAGATATGATAATCAGGCTAGTGTGATCCATATTGGTCTAATTACTATTATAATTATATAAGTAATTGTTGATTTTGATATATATTCAGGTAAAATAATTAAATGATCATTAATAGATTTCATCAATATTTGAGATTTGGAGTGGAGATATATAGCTATGCATTAGTATTACAAGATCATATAAATTTTATATTGATCGTACCATGGAAGGGAAGTTTGAGTGAATATTTATTTTAACTTATATTATTTCATATATACATGTTATTTTTCTTGGGCAGGAAAAAAGACTAAAGAAAGTGATCAGAAATAGATATATGGTATTAAGAGGAATTATTATGTTATTTGCTTAAATATAGTAAGAGTTTAAGGAAATATATTAGATTTTATAGATTTTTAGTTAGTGAAATTCAACTTACTACAATTTTCATAGAATCTCAAAATGGGATGTGTTTAAATATTCTTTATAGATTAATGAAAACACATGGGAATTTCTTCTTGAGGTTACACTGATGATAGGTTTAATTAATTATATATATTTGATTCCACATTATTCCATTATATTGTTTCATTATATTTTATTCCATTGACTATATAATATTTATAGTTATGTATGATATGAATCATGAAGGTTACTCTAGTATTTCATGACACAAAATCTAATAAAAGTGTATATAATGAACATATCATGATGTGTATTCATTATCATGTGGTAGACACTACTATATTCTGTATCCCTACCCACTACATGTTCACTTATTGTTCACATATTGATTGGAACCTTCAGTTGTAGGATCAATATGTCATAGTTCTTGGAGGATAGGATGAAAAGACAAAAAAAGGTTAGTTAGGACTAGTAAAATATGCCATGATTCTTGAATAGTTTTTGGGATTTCTTTTTATTAGTACACTAATATTATAGAAGTTATATGGTTTATAACCATTTTAATTTCCATATACTTTTTTTTTCATTATATATACATAACATTTAGCTATAATTTTTTTGGTATTTTAGATTTTTTATTAATATTTTTATTGTGTTTCTTATTATGCATGTTCCATTGCAATGTTTTCTCTATTTTGAATTCACATTTGGAATTTTTCTAATGAATGGGAATTTCTTGTACATTTTTTGATTAAATTTTTTAGAATAAAATGGAGTTTCAAAAAGGGAATTATTCCCCAAAATCTTATGAATTAATTATTGATGTTAGTTTCTATCCTTAGGCAATTGATGGAATCATGGGTTATTTCCTTCCCTTATTTTGGAAAATTATATTATTTTTAATATAAACATAACATTTCCCAATAATGTTGAATTACTTCTGAACCATTTATTTATAAAAACTATCCACTTCATATTATCAAATCAAGAAAATTATTTGGGCACTTTTTTTTGAAATAATATATTTTAAAAGTTTCCAAATAATGATACTTATTTTTAAATCATATTTAACCAATGATTTAAATTTTGTTTTCATATAGTAATTTTTTTTAAAATGAATCAAACCACTTTAAATAGATTTTTTTCTTTGAAAATTATTTATTATTGAGATAATTCAATATCACATATTTAAAATTTTAATTGACAATTTAAGGTTTCTTTAGAAAACAAGAAGAAGGAAAAAGGATGGGGAAATAGAAGTGATGCAGATATAGGGAATCCCCTCAGAAATATTCAATATATTCTAAAGGAAGTGAACCAATTACTAAAAATATAATAAGACTCATTGTTATTTTACATTTATAATCAATAATGTGAGATTCCATGTTCACCTCCATCGAAGAATGAGAAATCTCCACATCCCATTAAAGAGTATTTTTATAAGCTCTAATAGTATATGAAATTATCCAATGGAAAAGATGATGTACAAATAGTTCATCAACCACTATAGATGATTAATATTTTCCCAATGAAATCATGATATTTCCCACAATACATAGAGAGATACCAATATAAATTTCATTTGATTGTTCTTGAAAATATTTTACCTTTTTAAAGTAAGCAGAGATTACCATGAGGACCGATTCATAAAAAACCCGATCGATTTGACATCCTTACATGATTTTATTTACAAATAAACCATCATTATTAATATTAATACATTTTTCTAGTTCCTTCCAATTGACCCATCTACTAGATACCCCTCGATTATCAACATCCCTATAATAGGTATTAAGTGGAACCTGGTTTTGGAGAAGGTAAAGGAGAAAACCCCATTTCATATAGAGATAAGGATATATAAGATATATTATAATTTCAATATGTTTTAACTAGTATTAGGATTCATATTAGAGGGTCGGGTTACATCGTGAAACTCCAAGATTAACTAATATCTAATAATGATAATAATTATTATACCATGTGAATCAAAGATGTCACCTACAATAACAACAAATCACATTTTCAGGAAATTATCCTTATTGTTAAAATAATAATTGGATCCTATGAGAACATCAGGATAATCCAAATTTTATCTTACCCACATTATTTTAATTAATAGTTGTAGAACTAATTCAGACATAGCATTCAAACCACACATAAACCTAGAAGAAAGTTGAATTTTAAATCTCTATATGATCCTATCCATTAAGATTACCACTTAATATAAATAAAAGATGATGAAATTGATTTTTAATGAAATTTTATTACCCTAGAGTCTACTTAACATAATATTTTTGGTTTGTTATATATGAATGATTTTCGGGAAACAAGTGCATTTGAAAATACGTAATGACGAGTCATTAATTATGCAATAAACTAGTTCATAATAAAGTTGAATACTAGGAACCAATAACTTAGGTTCATCATTTATAACCACTTCCACAAAGGATTAATAAAAAATGGACTTCTTCAAAATGTTGTTCAGAACCAGTGACCTAGGAAAGAAGTGGATAGATCCCACCAAATTATCTTACTATAATGAAATTCCACCACTACTAATAATCCAACATAACCTAGAAAATATACTATGAATTTTACATTGAAGATTTAACCATAGGTTAGAGATATTAGAGATTTCATGATAAATGATAGGATGGATACTATATTTTCATCCAATAAACATACACTACAGAAAAAACCATGATATCATCTACCATATTAGTTCAAATTTTAAAAAATAAATACAATACTCAATTCACCTATGGTCAATTCCCATTTCATCAATTGATTTTAAAATACTAAACCAAATGGCCAAATGATGATGACCCTCTTGATAGGAGTCCCATATAATTAGTTTATCTATGGGTTCAATATTCTATATGACAGACTGAGGTTCATGACTCACTGAAATCATGTGCAAGATAATTATGAAGAGTACACTATTAACAATATTGTTACTTATATGAAGTATTTGTATTTCATGGTAAAATATAAAATAACACCTACTTTAATGTTGAATCAAAGTTAAATATTATATATTTAAGTAAAATATTATAAAATTTAAAATATTATATTGACATTAAACTCTATTATTTTTTCAGGCTACTGGACCTGTGGGAAATATTGCAAAGGGCATGTTGACCACTAAGGCATCTGGTTCACGTCGGAGTTACCACTCAACTTTTTTTAAAAGAGGGATTTTTTTAAAATAAAAGGGGTATTATTCCATGATTTTTTTAAAAAAAATACCAAAACTTGACCTATTTTATTATAAAAATCAAAATAATTTGGATTAATTATTTGAGCTAATTAACACCAAACACTTTTATGATCTTAATCCACTTTCACAATATTATTTTCTGTAAACCTTGGTCTATAAATTGTGAAAGAAATGATTATGAATATCGATTTATAATGATACAAATTTCTTATTATCTTTATAAATAAAATGTTTACCCCTGTTATATATAGTTTATTGTGAGATAATCATTTTCAGGTAAGCTAACATTATTCTATTTTCAAAAAAAATATAAAGATCAGAGTTGTATAGCTTCATCCCTTTATTATATATTTCATGATTAAACTATTTTTATCATATACAATAAATTAATAAACATGTTCCATATAATATATCTATGTATGATCATGAACTTTCTCAAAGTCACTAAAATTAAGGCCATGATTCCATTTTCCATTATACGATTGTAAAAAATAAATATTATCCTAAAAAATCTATTTTAATGAGGAATAATATAAAGAGATATTTCCTAATGAAATCAAATGATATTATACAATATTTTCATGTAATATAGTTTGAAATGAATGATTAAACATCATATCACATGCATGGGTTTTTGGAATATATTTGGCCATGATATAGGGATGTAATATTCACTACCTTGGATAAATCATAATATAGAAATATTATTACATGAATATAGTAGCATTATAACATTGGAATGGAAGTGGATCCTTAAATTTTAACATTTAATTCATCCCTATATTGGATATCGTTCCTATAAATAAATTTATAAGATTAAAATCAATGGATATTACTAATGACTGAGTGTTATAATCAGTTTGTAGCCACATGAAATGCTCATAACATATGAGATAATTCATGTAGGCTGACCAATGCATTAAAAGGGAAACCAAGGAACAAAAATGGATCTACGCTCATATGTGTGCCTACTTAAAAATTCCCATCAAATATATCTCAATTCCAATACCATTACTATCCATGATATTAGAATATGGTGGAAATGATGAGGGTGATTCCAATGTGAAGCATTATTTATTTTTAACCCATGGATACACTATGTAGGTGGGAGTATGAATAATACCACTTAGTGATCCTAATTATGCTTATTAATGAATATGTTAGTTGTGGAATTCGATGGAGAAGGTAGAGATTTTATATTCTTAATTTTATATTTACATGGTTTTAGTTTCCATACATGGTTTATTTTGGTTTAGGGGTTTTTTATTTCTTCTACTATGCTGATTAATTATCAATTGATCCATAGAAACCCATTAATGGTATTAGATCCTCACAATGTGTTTCGATTTGTAAAATATTGTTAAAAATAAAGAATTTAAAAATTTTGTTACATATCATGTCAGATATGAATGAAAAATATATATTTTTTAAACTATAATGTGTCTTATGGTTTGGAATATCATAATTTACAATATCATTTTTAAACTGTTGTTGATCTTATATTATGTAATAATGTAAGATAACTTGGGGTCACACCATATGATATGAGATATCATTGGTAGTGAATTTCTTTAGTTCTTTGATTTTTTATCATATCATATGATATGTGATATCTTATCATATGTAAGAACTATTCCTCCTGTGAAAAAAAATAGATTGTTGTATCACATTAGCAATATCGATACCTTTAATAAAATAATATTTTCTCGTGCCCCAAGGAAATGTCGAAGATATATTTTATCAATCAAAAAATACAATAGGGAATGATTCTCTTTATGCCGTATAATGTAGTAGACATCATAATGTATGATATGTATAGAAAATTTTATTTTTCTATTTTCCAAATTTTAATTAATTTAAATAATTTAATTTTTTTTATAAATTATAGAAGAATTTTCTTTATATTTATATAAAATATAATAATGCTAAATATTAATTAATTATAACACTTTAATAATTAATTCATAAATTTTTATTAAAGTATTATTAAATAAATATTCTATAATATTAATTATTAATATTGAAAGGATGTTTTCAAAATATATTTCATGTGTTATAATTTAGATAAAAAAAGTTTATATATAATTTGTGAGTTTATTTATAAAATGTGTATAAATATTAAAATAATGTATAACATCAAAAATATTATATATTAATTATGATTTTTTCATAACTATTTCTTTTAATTATTCATATTAGTGGCCTATTTTTCCAAAATTGTGTAAACCATGTGAATATCAATTTTGACCATTGATATGATCAAGTCATAAATACTATTTAATTTCAGAATTTTGATTTTTTATATAATATATGAATGGTTCATATTAATATTATTCATATTTATAAATTATTAAATAAATTAAATATTATGAATATTATGAAGGACTTTATACTAGAAGTAAATATATAGTATTTTTATTTATGTATAATTGTGGAAGGTTGATAATGCATGGATTAATTATGAAGGGATTTTATAATTTCATGGATTATAAATCATTTATAAATGGTGTATCCCATCATTAAATGTATGAATTGTTTCTTTATTTAGTTTATTCCCTACTATAATCATGAATATCACTATTATATCATTAATGGAAATATTATTTAATTTAAATGTTAAAATTCTTCTATTAATTAGCATACACGAATATAAGTATTTGCAGGTTAAATATGATAATTGATTTTGTTTTTTTTTCAACCCTTGCATTGGATTATAAAATATAACAAGTTTTAATTAAGTAATAAATTTTGATTTATACATAAAATATGTTTGAATTGTGTTATAATTGGGGTTTCTCTTGAGTAAAGTTTCCTTCGGTAGGGGGAATTTGATTTAGACTACTCTTTGTTCTAGAGGATTATTTCTTTCCATGATAAGTGTGTGCTTCATATATGTTTCACTAATAATATTCTTATGGGGATTGTTTCTCTCACATGACTCAAATAATTTATATTAATGTGTTTTATATAAATTATACATGAAATACATATGGATATGTATGTAAATATTTGAATTTTTATTTGGCTTTGTAAAATTGACATAACCATTGATGTTGTTATGTCTCATAGACATACTAAAAGTTTTGGAATTTATAGACTACTCCATCATTCATTAACTATGAATACATAGAATAGAATAGTCTAAGATCATCCCATTAAGATGTAGTTTTATTCCTGAGAGTTGTAGATTTTTTTTAAACTCAATTATTCAATGTTTTTCTGGATCAAGAAATATCAAAAATAATTTTATCAAGATAAAAAAAATTATTAAAATAATTTTGGGGGATCAATTTCACTGTTTATTTTTCTACGATATTACCTATCTCAATCATGGATTTTTGAAATATGAACTGATATTCACAAACCAATTTTCTTACATGATTAAGGATACCTCCCTCAACAATCCACTTGATCAGATAAGTTTATAAGATTTTTATTTTATTAGGAACTAAACAAATTCATAATGAAAATGAAATTTCATGAGTTTAATTAGTAATACCATAACACCCACATCCTTATAATCTCAACCCCTCACCTCTTAACTAAACAAGCCATGCAAAAAGGAGAGAATCTCCATCACACATGAGAAATCCATCCTTTAAGTGATTTAGAGAAAAAATGAATTAAACAGAAATAATTAAAAATTGAATGTAGTATAAATTTAACAGAATCCAAAATTATAATTTCTAATGTTAAGTGTTAGAATTGATAAAATAACTGAACAACTATAAGGAAGATAAAAAAGTGTAAAACAAAAGAATCTTGAACTATACATGAAACATAGAATTACCACCTATATATAGAAAAACACATGTTTCAACCTGATAAAGGTAATATGTCATGAATTAGTAGGATCTACATCAAATATTCCCTCTTTAATTTCTTCATCAATCATGTCATAACATCTTGTGTGTCTTCACAAAATGGTCAAGTTATTTTCTTTTTCAAAACATTGAATTCTTCACACAGATCACAAAATGAGATCTTTATGGGTTGATTAAGATATTTTCCCTTATATTTCTTAGAAGATACATAAAAATTTAAAACATTTTGGGTTTCAATGTGTTTTCAATACTCTCACATTGATTATCTAGATTCTCTAACTTATAGTGCACTTCCCTCAGCCATGGAATGGTCTCTTATATTATTTTGTGTTGTTCTATGAAAACTATTTCCATGAAAAAATTCATAGCATCACAAAATGGGGTGTAATTATTCTAGTGAATATGTATATAATATTTTATATCCAAGGGAGGCCAAAAACTAATCTTATATTTCCTAGAACCTCTTACATATGAGCTCCCTATGGAGGAATTAACCGATTTCATAGAATTGGGTCTTTGTGTGGCTATATATTTTAAAACATGGAGTAAAACATTCTACTTACATTAACCTCATGTAAAATCAATCAAATTACATATTTTTTTAGTGTTTTTCCCCTTTAAATATAGTTCTTAAAGTCTAGAAAAATATTACATATTCTAAAAATATGTTACATATCAATCAAACCACTTTCGATGAGAATTTTTCCATAATAGTGTTGGTATATAATACATATTATCACAAACTATTTTATATTAGTTAAATAGGTAAGATTATCTCTCATATCAATCATACTACTAACATATCTCTTCATTTTCTATTTATCAAGTTCGTAGCCATCTTGTGATTCAAGTGTAATGGTGTGAATCAATACTAACTCAAATTCAAATTCTATGAATAAAAATAATTCATGGAAGAATTATCTAAGTCATTAACAGAATTATAGGGATCTGTATCTCTCAATAATCCTTTAAATATGTCATTCTATGATCATTCTTATTATGTCGTGAAAGGCCTCACATTCTCCAAAAATCTCTTTAAATCTTCAATAACTCATCAAATAACTGAACCGTTAATAAATAATTATAAATATATAATATTAATTAGTATGTAACCATAAAAAATAATATTTAAAATAATATGTATTATAAAAATAACTTATCAAAATCATTGGTATCTAATCATGGTTCATTGTTAAATTATAACCATATTTTCCCTTCTATTAGTATTTCTTCAATTTTAAAATACAAATTCACCACATATCAATATACTCTTTAGATAAATCAAATCACACTATTCTGGATGATATTTTTAAGGATCTAACTATTTAGAGGATTGAGGATTATGGGTCATGATGTAATTATAAAAGTAATGACTATAAAAATAATGTTAAACTCTTTCAACACACTTCAGGATATTCTATTTAAAGTCAAAAAAATCATCATATCTTCCCTTAAAGTGTATCTTCCTCCACAAATCTCCCCCTCCTTAATGATTATCAACTTTACTGAAATAATAGATGGACTAAAGATCCTCTTTCCCCTACATTTGAAAATATTTTACAAAAGTTTATTATATTTTTTCCAGTGTAAATTCTCCTAGAAAAAATATCACACCCATAAAACTAACTTTTTTTATCTCCTAGTGAGAGTAAGTAAAATATTTGTAAAAATATCACAAGTTGAGTAAAGGTGATAATCAATAAGTCTTTAATAAAACCCACTAGTTTAATTTTTCTGTACAAAATTTAAGAGGAATTAGAAAATTATACCGTAAAATAGATTTGAATGAAATCCCCTTTTCCCAATAGAAAACTAAACTTTTATTCTAAATGGGTGAATCCCTTGATAGATCAATGTGTTAGCAATATTCCACATTATTCAAGATATATAAATTATACAATTTTATTATAATAGATAATGTGTGAAGGATAATTTTTATTTTTATGTGGCTCACCATCAAGGTAGTGCATAGACAATATAGGATTAAAATAATATTACACGTAATGATGGTACAAAGGAGTAGTTTTTGTTTACAAAAAATATTCATACAAATCAACATAGTATAAAAATATTATTTTCTTTGTTGATATAAAATTGTATGTTTTGGTGCCAATTCGTATCCCAAGTTCCTTTAAGATATATTTTATCTGAAATTATATATTTAATATCTCAAAATATTTATTAAAATAAAATTTTCATTTTCTAGACTACCCCTAAAGACATTAATTACACATTATTCATTAAGTAATAATAATTTTACAAAATTTAAACCATGTTCAAAAATTAAATTCAATAATCATTTTTTATTTCATCCAAAAATTAAAAAAAATCTTTTAAAAGATTTTCACCAATTTTTTTACTTATATTACGATGGTTGCTAAAAAATTCTATAGAATAATATTCATAAACTCTATATATAGATCATCTTTATGAGGTTTATTTTGAATCTTCCAGTAGTATCAACACCCTATACAATCCAAGAACCAATTGGGGTGGCATCCAAGTCACCTACTGGTTATTTATTAGAATAGTGTTGGTCTGAGAGAGTAGTGGTGGTTGTAGAGAATATTTGTGGTAACTATTAGAAGATTAAGTTCATCTATACATTTTGTGCACTACAAAGCACTCTAATCGAATGAGATGAAATCTTCTTGGAGGTTGTATCTATGAATTGATCCACCACTACAATGTAAATAGTAATTCCATTTCTATTCTAATGAGTCTCAATGATATTACCCCATAAGGATTATAGATATGTTATTTCATTTAATATGTCAATGAACTCTTTTCTTGATGACTGAAGATGATCTGTAGAAGTGGGAGGAGTGGGAACAAATGATAGTTTTCTTAGTGTTTGTGCAATGTTTGATGATTATGGTGGATGATTAATAGGGTTCTTAGGTGGATTGGGAAATGAAAACCCCATCATCTAAAAAATATTTCACTAACTCTCGATTATAAAAAACTAGTGGAAAAAGGTAATGAAAACACAACTCCTAAGTGGTAAAGTATAGGGATTAAAGATCATGTGCTATATCCACCATCTATTTTGACTACGTAGGGGATTTGAAAAACCCCAAGGCCACTTTATATTTTTAGTATACTGCATCTACCTCCTATGAAATTTATTATTACTCATCAGTAACTGGTACACATAGAGTCCATCTTCAAAAGTCCAATATCGTAGAGTATTTATAGGTCAATATACAAAATATCACAAATAAAATGAGAAAGAAATGGTTGATTTTAACACCCCTTGGTGATTTTCAGTATGGATGATAAAGTTTCCTTTCATCAGTGTCACTTTGGCTATTTTCACCTAGAAATAATAAAGGTCACATTACTTATCCATGTCAATGGATGAATCCTCTAAAATGTTGTACTATAAGACCATAAAAAACTAGATTAGATACCACTATTAATATCCCCTTGATAACCATGAATGTTTAATGTCCCTAATAATTATCTTTAAAATGCATACCCTAGGTTGTGTGATAATCACAGACTATGGGTCATGATTACTCTTGGTGTTAAAAGCTATAGCGACCAATATAATCTTTACCTAACTTGTGTCGGAACCTAGTACCAAATACATGTATTCTTCTACCTCCCTGAAATTGGGAATATATAATCCCATACTTATAAAATTCTCTCAAAAATATAGGATTAAATGTTTCTAGAAAATACAAAACGACTAGACACAAACATTTCACTCATAAATATTACCTCTTATTAGATGAATATTCATTACATATCACTATGATCCACTCCACAACCATAAAGTTTTAGTTTCATTTGAAACTTGGATACTTAAAAAATTAGTTCATAAAATATCTACATTGTCCATCACATAGTTCTTTTAAACAACCATACTTGTTAGACATGTCATAATTTAAACCACTCTTCATATCAAGAGAAAAAGGAAAAATAATAAAGGGTGAACTGAGATTCTCAGTAATGATAAAAAAGGGAGATATCAACGATCCAAAAATCATCACATGAGGATAATGGAATTATCACAGGATCATAAAATTTGAAAATCATGTCAAATAATTAATAGATCACAGTCATGTGTCATGCAATAAATCTGGGCAGTTCCTAAGACATGAATCACAAATTAATCAAAGGGAATGATCCATAGGAGCATTTCGTTGGCTTAATATCATTTTATAAAAGAGTGAAATAAATTTTAAAATAATCATAACATTTGAAATATTATTTGATGGATACCAACCATGATATTTATTATATTTTAGGAATAGGATAACAACTCATTTACCTACACTGATATTGGGATAACTTCCCATGTACCCTCTTTTGGGTTCGGGAAAACAACTTATTAACCCACTTTTGGGGTTGGTATAACCTCATATAAACACATTAACCTCATATAAAATTAACCATTACCAAATTCTTAGTATGGATTTAATTTATCCACCCATTAATTCATCTTAATCTATTTATATGTTTGCCACAAGATCATAAAATCTCTTTTGACTATATCGTAACCAAACTCGTGTAGAAGAAAATAGATTTCATCAATATTTCATCACCATAACCATAAATCATCTTGATAAACAATAAACATGGTATCTTTGGATCATAACCTGAGTTAACAATAAGAAACATAATTGGATGTTATTATATAAAAAATTACATTTCAATGATTTTCCGAACATTTCCTTTCAAAAAATAGAAATTTCATTCATGAAATCACTTATTTACAATCGTAAAACTTCCAAAATATTAATAAGTAAATTTAATTTGAAAATAACCATGGAAACATATAAAGGAATATTTAATAAATTGAGTGTTCATAATCATGGGAAACTATATTCTTGTCATGTTCACTAGAACAAATACTCCCTTCACATTTTTGATAAAAATTCAAGAGCACCTCATTCAAAAAATGACAAGAAGATTAATTCTAATAATTTTATATAAATTAAAATAATGTTCAATATATATAAACAATAATTGGAGAATAATAAAAAAAATAAAAAAATTTAATGAAAATATGGACATTAAAGTAAAATATTCCTGATCAAATTGTAAAAAAAATTTAGTTAACCTAAAAAACCTTCATTTAGTAAATTGGAAACTTATAGGGGTTAAAATGAAATGAAAATAATTTAATATTCATAAATAAAAATATTATAAAAAATATATCTATTATTTTTTAGGGAGAAATATTATATAATTTCATTAATCATAAATTTAGGCATAAAAAGTCCTGGTAAAAAACAGATTGTAATTTAAAACCCTTACCTCTTTTGTGGCTTTCTACTCATAATCCCCATTAAAAAAACTTCCAAAGAAACCTTAAATACCCAGAATATTAAAATATTCATGATATCACATATCAAAGGGTAATTTTGTACACATTATAAGTCTAAATAGTTGTGAAACATCAATGATGTCTCAACAAATTAATATTGAGACGAAAAACCTTTACTACATTGGTAATATCTGAATCAAAAAATCATGAAAGAGATAAAAATATATAGATTTAAAAATTTGCATTATTTTAATGATAATAAATAGAGAATAACTTATCATGTATTATATACAGAATATAGATGAAAAAACCAGTTCAAATGATACATGTCTGCTAATTATAAAAGTTATATGATAAACCTTTACCTCTCATACAAAATTCTACAAAAACACTATTGAATCATAAATCATAAATTTTAAGTTGGTATACATATATAATAGAATAATATACTCATTTATAATATACTTAAAGATCTAATTATAACATTTCTACACCTTTTTATTAATAATTATTTAATAAATCATCTTTTTTGTGCTTAAACTATTTTGTTTTTCATGTCATTTTAGGTTCATCGGTTCTAATACTTTTACTTAGATCATGGTTATATCACATCAACAGTTTTAATAATTACTTTAGTATCATACTTACCCATTATATATTATTTTGTAACTATTCATATTAGGAGGCGATGAAAAGAATTATATCACTTCATAAAGATGGTAGTCTATACGTACATATGAGTGATCTTTCTACATTTCGATGGATGGAATTAAAGAAAAGAAAATATTAATTAGCCATTAAATAACAATAATAATATCATAGGTATCATATATATTCAGTAAATACATCTTTACAACCATTAAATTCAAGTGTGGATTATAAAACCTCATTTCCATTTGGGTGTTCGGAATTCAAAGGAAGTTTGAATTTTAGAAATAATGGACATGTTAATATTTTTTGGAGAATAAAATTAGAATTATAATAGTTGGGATGTATTAAGATGATGCTAGAAAGGTTTTTGGGCCATGATTTTCCTTGGGTGTTCGAGTGGGCCTCCGAAGCTTTAGATAAGTTTCATTGGATTTAGGGATCTCTAACAATGGTGAACGATTTTGGTCTCGCATTTTAGATCAAATCGTAAGAGTACCCTTATGCAGGTATTGTTTAATTTATATTTTTATATTACACTATTTTATAGCATGGTTGGATAATGTTTTTTATGAAACCTTGTAAATTCAATGGGAAACTATGAAACTTATTTTGAACTCGGATCTTGCAGCATGGTTGGTTCACAATGTAGACAAAACCCGTGAAATGATGAATATTGAGGTAGTGGAAATTCACATAGTCGGTAAACAGTTTTGAAAAACATGAAGATTAAACATGTGAGATGAATTAATTTAGTCTGTCCAAACCGCATGGTTGTTTCATGTTTTGGGAAACTGTGTGGCCAAGCTATGTGACTTCAAAAAAAATTGTTTTTTATGATTTTTCTCATGTGAATTTTGAAAGGGATTCCCCATATCTTATCCCTACTCACACACTAATTTCATATCTAAATCATCTACATCTATCCTTATATTATGATTCAATCAATGGGATATTTGATGTTATTCGTTGATAATTTGATTTATGATTCCACCTATAGTATCCTCTATTCTCCTCCCCTACCAATATTTTAATTGTCATTTTCTTCCAATTAGGGTTTTAATGTTGATTCAATCGATTCATGGTGAAATTTGTAGAGAATAAAAGAGATTCCATGGTATTTTTATAGAGGGAATCACTAGATGATGTCCACACTTCATCACAAGTCTTTTCATTGATGTATGATTTGTTATTAAAATTTTCAAGCAATTCAAATTTAAATACATTATTTTGTATATTGTTATGTCATGGTTTGTAAGGTAATTGTCTATTAATGGAATTAGGATCACTAATAAAGCCTCTAATGTGAATTTTGATTTAGTTATGGTGCGACATGATGACTTGGGGAGGCATTACACCAATTTAGAAATTAATTAATTCATTCATTATAAAAGTTCTAACTAATTTCTGTTTAATATTCGACATGAGTTAGAAGATCGTGATATTGAGACTAGATTAGTTGAGCATGGATGAGGATTTATGTTCTTTTATGGTCCTTGGTAGTAGCTTTCACCCCCTCCGAGATAAAATTAAAATCATTTTTAAAGGTAGGTGGTTTTGTGTACCAACCCTAAGACATTTATTCTCTTTTTTTTCATAGAATGCAATTTGAAAGATCACCACTTTAGGTGAAAACCCTTCGTTAAATGGTATATTTAATTATAATAAAATGATTAAATTATAATTATTGTTTAAAATTAAAATAACATTAGGGGTAAAAATGAACAAAATCTTCTTGATGCCTCGACAATCGATGGTCTAGGTTAGGACCATTGAGATACTAGGTGGCCTCTAGACCTCTTGAGAGGTGAGTTCAGAAGAATAAGGCCCTTTGTCCCGTCTGTAGAGGCTTGAGACACCTCCTAGATGGAGGCAAGTATATACTTGAGATTATAGGCTTTGTAAGCCTTAGAATACCACTTTTTGTGCTTTGAATATGTTCAGGTACATTTGGATGAGTGTAAGATGAGTGATACTCCCCTGGTCGAGGGAAAACTTGGATTTTTATGGGAAAAATACATACCTAGAGAGGCCTTGAGGATTTAGATGTGACATGTACCATTTATTAATTGGGACCCTTATAGTGGGACCCCATGTACCTGATGAATTTGTTCTCCCTGGGTGAAAACATTGAGGGACACAACATCCTATAATTGTTTTTTTAACGATGACATTAACTGATACTATGGACCCTTTCATGGTTTAATAATCTATGATAGGACTAGGGGGATAGAATGGTTGACCTGTTGATAGAGAAACCCAAATCAGGTGCATGTGAGATGGCATTGGGTGTCACCATAGACCTCATACCAAACTAGTTAGCTCGGGGGGTTGTGTACAATGGTATTGCGATAGGGTTTTCAAAAAACCATTATATTTTCTGTTAATTCTTGGGTGGATTATGGAATAAACTCTCATGTTATTTTTGATACGGTTGGGATTAGATGGATATAACACTACTACAAATATATATTTTATCAACACTAGAAAATTACATTAACAGTTCTAAAAGAAGTGCACTTAATCAAGGCGAAGATAAGGGGGGTCCCTTTTATCAGTGCTTAGAAAGCGCTGATAAATGCCCCTTTTATCAGTGATAAAAAAGCGCTGATTAAAGGTACCCCTTAATTATTGCTAAAAAAGTGCTAATAAAAGGGTCCCTTTATCAGTTCCTGTTTTATCTCTAATAAAATACACCTTAAATCAACGTTTTTTTAGTGCCGATAAAATTCAAAAAAATTAAAAAAAGAAAGTTAACAAGAATATATACTACGGGGGGATATTTTAATAGCACTTGACCCCCCCCACACTTATCATCGTTAGGCGGACCCCCTATGACTCTCCCATGTGCTAACCTTTCCCACGCTATCCCCCACATGCCTTCGTACCACTCCTTGCTTCCACCCAAACTCGAACACTCGACCTCCCCCCTTGCGACCCAGCACCTTTACCACTAATCCATTTGGTTTTTTTCACTATTTAATGATATATCTAAATAGTTATATAGTTATATTTATTCATATCTTAATATAGATTCATAATAACATAAATATATATAGTTTTATTAATACATATATATTTAGTCATTTATTAATATATATATTTATTCATATATTAATATATATTTACATTTATTTATTTATATACAGTTATATTTATTCGTATATAAATATATATTCATATTAAAATAAATAAATTTAGTTATATTAATATGTATATATTTATAAATATATTAGTATACATATATTTATTCGTATATTAATTTATATTTATATTTATTTATTTATATATTTTTAGTTATAATTTTTTATCCATACATTTATTTGTATAGTAATATATATTTTTAAGACTAATTTTAAATACATTTATAAAATATGTTTTTAAGTGTTTTTTAAATAAATACATACATACATACATACATAGATACATATATACCACACACACACACACTCATATGAATAAATACATATATTTGTGTATTTGAAAAGCCATAGAATGTTAAAATGAACACAACTTCTAATACAGAAGTCTGTTTCAACTCTAAATCCAAAAAAAATCAAAGAAAATGAAACAATATTCAATATGATATGTGGTACAGGCCTAGAGGACATCCGGATTAGAAGTTATACAACATTGAATGTTAAAAAATCAGGTTATCCTAATTAAAGACTCAGTTTTAGAGGAATTGTAGGCCTCTTTGGGCCTTGAAAAATGTGACCAAAGATTCCCTTGGGTCACCAGCATATAGAGATCATCTCAAGATTCAATGTGATATGTTTTAGAGCTCAAACAAACACTCGGATTAAAATTTATTTCCATTTGAAGTTTGAGTTACATTTTCAACTTATTTTAGATCTTTTATTCATTTTGTTGATTTTTTCGGTCTTTATATTGTTATTAAATGGTCACTAATTGATCATAATTAAAAAGTTTTTATTTAATAATATTTTTTAAAATATTTTAAATCCATTTTCAGAAACTTTCATATATATTAATTGCAATAGTCTATTCATACATATCTAAAACGTATTTAAAATATATATATTATATTTATATCAATATAAATATACTTATATAACAATATATTATTTTTCATGATTTTTTAAAAATATAAATTTTATCAATGCTAGGAAAAAGCGTTGATAATGCCTCCCTTTATCAGCGCTACTAAAAAGGCACTGATAAAGGGGTCCCCTTTATCAGGGCTTTTTTTAGGGCTAATAAAGGGTGGCGGCTCCCTTGCCCATTTTTGTAGTAGTGTGGAGTGGTTTTATCGATAGACTACCATGATTTGGAGTAGGATAAAAATGGAATCTACTAGGGAAAATATCTTGGTTATTCGTGTTGTCGTGTATTAAAAGTACAGAATATTGTTAAACTTATATGGTTCTAGGGCTTGGATTTTTGGAATTTTTTGGGATGAGACCCTAGAGTCATGATGAGTCATTGGAGATACCATGTATTGGGATCTTATTTTGTGGTTATGGATATCATGGGATGGATTTGGGCTCATGTTTGGTCATAATTGGTTTGATCTACCATGAATTTAGATCCCACACATTATATGGGATGGATGGTCATAATAATAATATTAAAGGCACCACAAAACTGGTCATAATAGGCATGGTCGACTAGGTTCGTAGACCAAAGGATCAACATTTGTTTTACTTATTTCATTTTCAGTAGTTTTGATTGATTTTAGTTGATCACATAACATGAAAATATCACCAGACATGTTGGTTAGTATGCAAACACTACCATAGATGGTATTTTCAATAATTTTTTATTTTCATCAAAAATATATATTCACTCCAATTTTTCCATTAAATTAAATGGAATCACTCTTGAAATTTTGATGAGTTTTTATCTCAGATGGGAAACTGGCCCAATTAGGAAATTTTACCTTCTTTTATCATTTTATAATATTGGGCATAAAATTTCAAAATACTTATCAAATTTTCTAGATTATTTTATTTTTTTGGTTTACATGGCTCATGGGATTAATTTCTTCCAACTAGGACATGTACCGAATCAACTATTTTGAGTCATAAATAAATCGTACATAACTGGAAGTTGAATGGTCGCACAAAATTAAACTACATTTAGTAAATTAGGAATAATCAAGCTCCAAATCTAAAAATGATCTAATTTTAGATAGAAAATAAATAGTAATGAATTGATCACATTTTAATTAAACATAGTTGAGAATTTTTCTCATTATATGAGTTTTGGAAAGCATCAAATTGGAGATCGATAAAGAAACATTTTAATTAGAAAAATATCACTTAATTAATTTATATATAATGTTTTTATCACTTGTCTAATGGATTTACAACTTAACGTTTGGAAAGTTAATATAAATAAATACAATTTTCAATAATGTATATTTTCAAGATAGAGAATAAAACTGGGTAGAAATAAAAAAAATTTTGAGAAGATAGAAATCTAATAACATAATGTCCACCCCCACTTCACTGAATATTTTGTCCCCCACTATCATTTAAAGGGATGGTTAGAGTGGGAGTACATGAATGTGATGGAGGAGAATTATAGAGGATAGAGGTGTTAAAATTGAGTAATCAATTAAAAAATAGATAAACTCTATGTGGTGGTGGAAACATATATCAGAGAATTCTACCTCTTTGAGTTTGATACTTCAAATTTTTCTTGAAATATTTTTTAGGGAAACTACTTTCATGATTTATGGAATCTATTTTTTCACGTCAATTCACATTATTCATCTTTTTTAAATTTTTTGAATCTTAATATTTTAAAATAATTATCTTGGAGTATAAACTTATTTGGGTGATGTATCCCTATTGTGAACAATAAGTTCAATTTGCTTTAATTTATTAGAGTTCATCATTGGAAAATATTATCACATTCATAAGGGGATAGAAAACAATATTTTATTTTCTGATATGGTTTCTAGAATTACATCTATTCACTTGGGGGTATTTGAGTGATAATTGAGAAACACAATTTGATCATTCAATTAAATAAGGAATAATGGATTATCCAAGGATCAATGCCTTTTCCATTATTCTAGTCTCAAATATTTCAAATTATCTATTTTAATTTTGTCCTATATCTGACTTATAAAATCATTATATAACTTCATTAAATTTTTATTAACATTTTTTAAAACAAAAAATCCTCGTATTTTATAACTTTAACAAAAAAAAATTGATTATAAAAGTGATAGTTTATAACCAAGCATGAAACCGTATGGTCACAAAAATGATGCATAATAAGGGGAAATTTTTGAATGTGGATTCATTTTCAAAAACAATATAATAAATTTGATAACACTTTTTGGTAGATCAGATAAGTTATTTTTTTATTGAATTTCTAGGATTTTAACAACCAGTTAACAGTCTTTGAAAAAAATATTTTCACAGTGATTACTCTTATACTTATCATATTTAAAAACAATTTGAGGAGAGTATTAATAAAAAAATTAAAATATGATTTCAAAAAAAATTAACGATCCAGGAAAATGATTAAAAAATCAAACTAAATTTTTTCATGATAATACAAAATGATTTCGTGCATTAAGAAAATGTGGTTACAATACAATAAGAAAGAAATAAATTTCAATTCTGAAAAAACATCAAAATAATTAAAAATATTATAATCTGAAAATGAATATCTAGAAAAATAAAAGCTTATTATATCCACTTTTATTTTGAAGAATATTTTGTGGGTGGGGTTAAAAGTGTATTGGAATATCCTTTTCACATTTAAAAAAATTATCATTGATATAACAATTGATCTATCTTTAAGATATCAAAAGGACATTTAAAATTATTAGGATAAATTTGTGGAAAATTAAATTCCATGTGAAATAAATTGTTTTGAAATTGAAAATTAATAAATTTGTATGAAACCTTATCCTAAGAGGAATAAAAACTAGAACCATTCAATTTTTAAGATCATTTTGAGGAATATGTGTGGCTGAATAATTTTAATACAACTTTTTACCACTTCCTAACATTTCTAGAACTAGATAAAACACAAGTAAAATTCTCATATTTTGACCAAGTATGTATGATTATTTTGATAATAAATTTTAAAATGCTTCTCCTTTTGCATACTTGTTTCCTACATCATTTGAGTGGACTAATTTTTTAGATAAATAGGAAGTGAATTTTGAAATTAAATAAAAATTATTTTAATGATTTAAGAGTACACTTGGACACGTGAGGATGTTGGTACCAAGTTGTTTTTGAAATAATAAATCATTTTCAAGATGAAATTGATGGGGAACCACATCATGGGATTACATTTCAACAAAAATTATATTCCATTTATAAGGATAATGTATTCAAGGATTTCTCTTACGCCTTTTCCATATTTTATTACATTATTTCAAAAAATATTAATGGAATATAATATGAAGAAATATTTCTTTGTGAGATTCTATATGTTGGGGAGAGAAAAAAAGATAAGATAATTTAATTTTCTTTTGTTCATGAAGAATAAGTCTCACATATATTCTGATTAGGGATAACCAATTGGAACTACCCAATTATGGGTTTTGAAATCCAAACAATAACTTGGACGTTCTAACCAAGGAACATTAACCATTTATTTAATTGTCTTTTATTTATTTTATTGAAATAAAATTTTGATGCTTTGTTTTCTTTCTTGTAGTTTTCCTAGATGAAGCTTTTAGGAGGATGACTCAAGGTTGATGCTACATAATAAATACCATGTTATCTATTTCCTCCCAATATTCTTGTATCCTATGTTATCTTAATAATTTTAAATTCTTAAATAAAATATTCATAATGTGTACATTGTATAAAATATGTGTGGGGGGTGAACATCCACAGTATAGTAGGGTTTTTTATTTTTATTCCAAATTTGGATTTTCAATTTTTCTTTTAAATTTTGTGTGTTAAATTTCAATTTTTTGTGTTTTTTTAATCTTATGAGATTTAGAGTAATTAAATTTCTTAATTTACAACTATTTTCAATTAGATTAAAAAATATCATTTATGGAAATAAACATAAATTATTGATGAAATGTTCAGAGTTTTTGAATCCAACTCTATAAATTCATGATAAGACCTTTAAATTCTGAATTCCATGAAATGGAGGCCATCCAAATTTGAAAATAACTTAATTCTAAGGAATCTAAACCATTTTTAAATATTTTTTATAATAACACCACTTTTTATGTGAATTTAATATTTCATTTTTAACTAGAACATGATAATTATATATTTAAAATCGAGACGTTTTTGGAACTTGACATCAAAATGATTGATTCAATTAATTAGAGATTGGGATACACTTTTAAAAATATTTAAATCCATTTATTTAGGATACATTTTTTATTTTATCCTTGTGATCCTTTATAATCCAATAATAACATAATATATAGCCTAATTACAAGCCAATTTCCCTATCCAACCCGTTATTAAAGTATATTGCCTTCTTTTTTTAAAATCCTATATGTGGTGGAGTTGATTTCCTTCATTCAATACCATGTTTATATAAATTGGGTTGATAGAAACAAAAGTATGAAGAAAAAAATATTACATTGAAATCTATGCCTGTCTGTATCCTTTAATGAAAAAAACTATGCCTCTATAGAGCTTCCGGTATTTTTTTTCCTTTATGGAGATTTAAATAAATTATAATTTGGGGATGAAATTTTTGTTCCTATTCTAATAAATTATATATTATGTGGGATATCTATGAAATAATTTTTAATGTTATTTTGGAACTAATTTTATTCCAAGAAGAATTAGGTGAACACCATTCCTTATTAGAAATGTGAATCATGAAATCATTCTTTAGCAAAGAGAAAATCTATCATCTTTTACATCATAATTTTTGACATTTGAAACCCACCAACCTTGAAACCTCATAACAAACTATTTTCATTCCTTAGGACGGATACTTTTCTTTATCTCAATTAGGTGTAAATTTATATATTTTTTTAGACTATGGTTACCCTTTCATTTTTTTTAATGAGGAATTTGTTTTAAAATAAAAATACTATGTTAAGGGGAAAATATTTGAGGTAGGAATCATTGTGCTCAAAATAATGAAATAAATGGGAATGGAATAAATGATAATAATAGAAATTGTTTAATTCAAGTTATATAATTGTATTGATAAGTTGGGTTCTTTGATTTTATGCTTTTTTAATTTCATTGACATGTGTTTTGAATTATTCATTGGAAATTGATTTTGAGTGATCACTTGTTCAGAAGTACGAGTGTTAATTGTGGAGGAATAGATAAGCATGATATTTTAAACATATTTTAATTTTATTTTAATGAATCTATCCAATTTAATTTTTCATGTTATGTTAAATTGCACCATTTTTAGATTTTTTTTGAGTTTTTAGTTAAATAGATGAAATTCCAAAATTGAAGAATTTTAACATTTTTATCACCTTGTTATTTTGAAAATAACTTCATAAATTATGTTCTAATTTTCCAAATTATTTTTTTAGGGTTCATCAACTTTTGGGATTCATTTCATTCAACTGGTCCATGTTCAAAATTGAACATTTTTAGGACTAAAAAAATATTCAAAATTGGAAGTTTAATGGTAAGACATAATTGACCATTCTTAAGTAAGTGAGATATAAATCGAGCTACATAACACCATATAATGGGTGTTTGGATGGATAATAACATGGAATCCAATATTAAAATATATTCAAATATAAATTATTAATTCACTAGTTAAGACAATTTTTGAATGCTCTAATTGGAGGATGATGAAGGGATACTACGTCTATAAAAATTCCACTTCATTAATTTTGGTATATTGTTTTCACAGTACATCCAATGGAAATAAAACATCTAAGGTGAATAGGTATGATGTGGGTGAACAACGTTTAAGAAGTAAATTTTTCAGGATTATGCTTCCAACTCAGAAGAAGTTGAGAAATATTTTGTTGGAGAGAAACAGAACCACATATTTTCCACACCGCTTCACACTATACTTTCATGTCCACTATCATTTTAAAGAATGGTTGGAGATATAGGATATGGATATGAAAGACGATAATTATATAGGATAATTATAGATGATAGATTATTTTAAATGGAGTAATCAATCAATGAAGTGATAAACTTCATGTGGTGGTGGCTGTTGAGAAATGAGTATTACCTCCTTTTGAGATTGGTACCATATTGTTTTCTTTTATATTTTTTATAGAAGTTGTTTTCATGATTGATGGAGGTATATTTTATCTATTTAATTCAAATGATTCTATTTTTTCTATATTTTTTACAAACTTATGACTATACAATAATTTTATTTCTCTTTAAGCTTCTTAAGATGTGGTCTACCCATTGAGCACAACAATTTCTATAAGTTTCAATTGCTCAGAGGTATTTAGACAATTGAATCATATTAACCAGGGGATAAAACACCATATTTTTCTTTTAAATATGATTTATTGGCAACATAGAAGTCCAATTGTAGGTATTTGAGTGATTATTGAGAAATATAATATGATCATTCAACTAAGCAAGGATAAATGGTGTATCCAAGGATCCAATCATGTCAAATTCTATTATCTCAATTATAGTATCTGATTTATTTTTTATCAATCATATATCTAACATATAACTAAATTTTTGTATTTTTTTTATTTTTATAGACTATTTTTGAAAACAAAAATTACTGAAATTAACAAAATTTAACAAAATCAAATCAAAAAAAATGAGAGTTATTAACTTATCCAGAAACCTCCTCATGAGAACACCATATGGTCACCAATATGATTGATCTTTATGTGGAGATTATGTATTGGGGTTTTATGATAATAAAACCTCATAGAAACTACAATGTTGGTCCCCTTATGAGTTATTTACTCACACCCTACATGGGCCACCATTTCACATGGTATCCCAATATGACATTCACTTTCTTGCATCTATAGGTTGGGATGAGACCCATGGTTTATTGAGGGAGATGGCTCAAGTGAATGCATGGAGAATGGGATGTTTATTTTCATTGAGATCACATGGATATAAAATCATAATTCTATTTTAAACTATTTTTTATATGTAATCGGTCTAGTAGGTAGTCAAGCTATGTTTTTTGGGACTATTTAGGACCTCAATACATCTCATTATTTTCACCTTGGTGAGAGTCTTGTCATTGGGATTTTTGTTCAAACCTAGTGAATGTGAAATGATTCAATATTATTTGGGATCATCGAGATACCCATTGGCCCCTAGTTTTTACTCGTAACATAGTTAATCGGTTGTTGGTATGATTAGTGGTGACCCATCTTAGTATTTGGCTCTGGATGGAAGATTTTTTTGAAGTTAGATCACAAGTAGGTGATTGTTTTCATGACTGATTCTTGGGTCGAACTCATGGTTTTAAAACATATTCACCATGATGCATTTAGTTTCTAAGGAATAACTTTGATTTCTTGGGTATTAAGGTATGGTTCTAAGGGTAGATCTAGGGACATATATCGATCTGCATGTTTGGGTTGTGATTTTAATGACATGGTCAGAGTGTAGGTAGATGACCATGACTGAATGATGATGGGTAGTGGAAAATAATGTGAATGAGGTTGAAATACCTTGGAATCAGGATGTGAAACTCTGGTTCTATAAATAAGAAATGAGTCAAGTGATCATTTTGGTATACATTACACTGGTGGTGTGACTCACTTTGATGGTGACTCCTAAAGAATATTTGGGCACATAATGAATAATGTTTTGATGACATTTGAATCAAGGTGCAATGAGTTAATCATTGTAAATTTGATTATGTGGGCATTTATTCCCATTATGTTTATGGAATATAGAGGTGAAACACATTTTTCAGTTGTAGAACCTATATAATTTGAATCAACAAGTGGCATGGGTGAGATTTGTGACTATGAGTTTGGCCAGATGCCTATGGTAATTGGTTCTTGGGGAATGGTTGATGGTTTTTGAACAATACCAAAATGGTAGACGAGACTTTGGAAATGGAATGGGTGATGGAAAATAGTCATCCTAAGGGTGGACCTTGAGACACACAGTTAGGGAGACATTATGTCAGGGGTTAGTGGCAGGTGAGGGTAAATCAAAATGGGCAATGCATGTGTTAGGAAAGGTATCCTGTTTATTGGTTTTTGTGGATAGATCTCAAAAGTGAGTGGTTTTT
The DNA here is from genome assembly GCA_963277665.1 of Viscum album. NCBI lineage: Eukaryota > Viridiplantae > Streptophyta > Magnoliopsida > Santalales > Viscaceae > Viscum > Viscum album. The sequence continues at coordinate 662,432,886 of OY728143.1, read as the reverse complement.
TCCATGACAGTCATTTTATATTTTAGTTGAGGGGTGTGGTCTATGGGGGTTGAAGACATGCATCAGTTGTAGGATGAAAAAGGATATCCCCAAGGTGGGTAGTGAGATGTCGTTAATTGGTAATGAACCCCATGTGTTGAATGTATATATACGACTAGAATTGGTCATTAAATAAATATTTTTAAATTTAAATTCATGTGGATGGGTAGAACCTAGTATCATTGGATCCATTAGTGAATGATAGGTACTAAATTGGGTATATAATTGGGTAGGATCCAAGCATGGGTTTCTTTCTAAGATTGGTTCAAAAAATCTGAATAGGTGTTACATCAGAGGTATGTTAGAATGTGTGGCATAACATGATGATGATTTTGGTTTATCAAAGATACTGTTGTGTAATTATCCTGGGAGTCGAATTTGGACCATGATGAGTGTTGTTGAATGATCATAGGGTGTGATTTGAACTTGAGCACCAAAATATAGTGATTGGGAATGTGTTAGTGGTTGAATATATTATTTTCTAGAGAGATTTATCCTAAAGAGGTATCTCTAGTGGATTTGAATTCCATTGGCTTCATAATTCTAGAAAACACACAAATAGATTCATTTTATATATGATAGGAATGTTTTTTGAATTATATGTTGATTTTAAAGGAAAATACATCACAACACGGTCTTGATCTTGATTAATGTGAGTTAGACATATTTAAATTTGAATTTGTAGATTGTAGTAATGTTATCATATGTGATGTAGTGTGGGGAGTTGGGAACCACATTGTGTGGGTCTTTGTAATGTGGGTTTTGTGTTTTGGTAGGAAATTAAAAAGGTGGAAGGTCCAATGATTTGGATTTTTTAGTTATGGAATAAGTCCTATGGTAATGAGTACCATATTTTAGGTGACGAACTGGGCATTTTACAGATCATGTTTTTGGATAGAGAGGCTAATGTGTGTTTCATATTAGTTTTTTTTCTTATCATAATATTGTTTGATTTTGTTTTAAAAGTTTATGTTCCATTTATTCAAATGGATCTTTATAAACATATAAGAAATTCAAGGAGGGAACATGGTCGTTTTAGTGGGAATTCACAATCAAGGATATTGGGTATGTTTAGTTAGATGTCCACTAAGGATTATTGAGGATGAAAATTAATAATTTGGGTAGGATACAAAATCATATGCTTGTTCGTGTGTTTGGAATTCATAGAAATTTTTAATTTCTGAATTTTTTTATGGGTTTAATTTCGTTTAGATATTCAAAATGAATTTTTGGGAGTTATGGAATAAAAATGTGATGTTTCTATAAATATTTTGAGGCCTTTATGGTTCCTTAGGTTTTTAAGTGACCCATTATAGCATCTAATATGTTTCATAGGTCTTGAGGAACTCTGATGGGGGTAAAATGTTTGGGCCATACAGTTTAGATAAAAATGTGTAGGTGTCCTTATATATGGGATAATTTGTTCAATTTGTATGAAACATGGTAATATGACATTTTTAGTACATGTTTTTAAATAATCCATGGGAATTTAAGTGGAAAGAGTGAAGATTTTTTTGGACCTAGGGATGTGGGAATTTTTAGGCACAGTTTTGAAAAAACCATGCAGAATATTGCAGATCGATATAGTGTTAATTCACCTAATTGGGGAATGGTTTGGAAAACAATGTGGATATTTCAACGGGGGGTTTTATAATTTTTCCCAATGAAATTATAACAGAAAAACACATTTCATATTCCCCCTGATACACCCATTTCCCAGTCAGCCATGCTCTTGTCATCTTCCTCTCCTTAAATCAAGGGGTGTTTTGAATCTATTATTTTGTGATTTTTTTCTGATTACACCTCTAAAAACCTTTATTATCCTTCACCTAACTAATATATTATTTTTGTTTTCTCTAAGTAATAGTTTTGATTCTATCTCATTTGGATCATGGATTAATTTCCCATGAATAAATGGGATTTCATTCTACTTGCATTAATAGTGTCCTGAGATGATGTTCACACCTCTTTTCATTCTATTTCCTTACGTTTTCTCTACTTGGTGATTTTTATAAATATTTTACAATGAAATCAATTATTTTGAATTTTTTTCTTTTTTGTCATCATTATTGTTCTAGGAAGGGTGTTTGGAGTTATTAATAAACCTCCAACAGGAACATGGCTTCTATTTTAGTGAAACTTGATGAGTAGATTCGTTATCCTACATATTGAAAAGTTGAAATAAATAAATAAATAAATTATAAATGTTATAATTAATTAATTGTCAAGTTTTTTGGATTATTAAGATGATCAAGATGTTGAGATATACTTGGTTGATCTTGGATTATGTTGGATAGTCTTAAACAGTCAGTGACAGCTACTATCATCCCCTTAGAGATAAAAGTTGAAATCTCCTTAAAGGTAGGTGGTATAACGTACTTACCCCATGAGTTTATGATTTGGATAAATTGGAATGTAATGTATGGGATTTTCACACTAGAAAATTTTCCTTTCCTAAATGGTTGATTCTAATTTAAATCAAATGTTTTTATTAAAATGAATTTCTACATCAATGAACATGAGGTATCATGAATAACTTGTGTTTTCTATCTTTCCACCTTGAATGATGATGAACTATTCTAATACATTTGAGTTACCGGGTGGCCATCAAACCTCAAGAATGTTGTTTTGATTGTGTGATAGTTGATCCCCTCTAAACCATGGTGTGCATACCAAGATAGAAATACCATTTGAATACTAGTATTAAGTATGGTAAGTGGAATTTACCAGAGTTAATTTGAGTATTGAGATGGGTTATGTGCCATCACTATACGATTACCCATGCCGAAGGACCCTAGATAACTAGAGAGTACATTCTATCTTGTTGATGATGTTTAGGGATGAAACATACTAGATCATTGTGTCCTTATCCAAGATGAAAAACGATATTGAGGAACCATTTTAAAGTACCTATGATTTTCTAAGACTAATGGGACCTAGTTGGTTCCCAATTGATAGAATGACCTTGACAGGGTAGATTTGATATTATTTTGGGTGTCAAGATGGAACTTGTGTGAGACTAGTGAGCCTAAGGTGTTATAGACAATAGAATTTGGCATGGGTGTTCAACAAATCCTTAGGTTTTTATTATTTTTGGTGTCATATGGAGAATAACTTTTGGGGAGATGTGATACGATTAGGATAACATGGAAATAGATCAGGGTAAAATGATGGGCCACCACGATTTATAGCTGGTTATATATATGTGCTTCCGAAGACATGTATCTCAGTGCATGGAGATTCCTTGGACTATGAACTCAAAATAGGGTTGATATTCCTTTGATTAGGAGACATGATTATGGTTATGGATGCCTTTTGTTGGAGAAAGATGCACCATTTACCATTGTGGGGATGATATTCCTTGGATTTGGAGCTCAGATGTTTGGACTACCATAAGACAGTAAACTAAAGTCTTGAGTATTGGCTGGGGTTACCATAGATTTGGATCCCACATGTTATATGATATTCACGGTCAACACGATGTGTGCATATATACCCTAATACTATTCTAAGTATGTATGGTCCATCGGGGACACAACCCTAAGGGATTTCATTGGTTTTATTTATTTAATTTTCAATTGATGTCTTTGATTTTAGATAAGAACCTCACAGGCACATATCACCACATATTCTATTTAGCACAAGACCCCATTGGTGGTACCCTATTGAGTAATGTACTCACACCCCAATCATGCCACCATTTTATGTGGGTACCTAAGAACTCATTTAGGTTGTTATAGGTACTAGTTGGGTTGAGGCACATGTTATACTGATCATAATATCTCAAGGGAGTAAATAGAGATTACGGTGACTTTGGCATGAGGATTTCATGGACCCAACATCTTCATTTAATTTTGAATTGGTTTCTATATGTCCAAAAAATAGTGCACATTTAGTGTATGTTTGGTTTAGATGTTTTGTCCCTTTTGGTATCTCATTATTATTTTCATGTTTATATTTATCCTCTTCCACTTTTTGTTTATATTGTGATATATGATGCTTGGTATTTTTATTTGTTAATGATCAATATAATAAATGTGTTATAGTCTCCCTAAAGTGCCACCATAGAGCCTTATTGCTATTTGGAAGACTCTCTCATATCCAGAGGCATACCTGAGGTTGAGAAATGTTCTATCCGTCCATACACAGGTGAATGGTCTAGGCCGATGGGGTGTTATAGTGATGAAAAATTAAATGTATCACGTTGTGGAGGTGGTTGTCCATGTGTACACCCAAGAATTATTTTTTCCCATAGAATGGAAAGGTGGTGGATAATGGTTGTTCTATAATCATAAAAAAAAATCCGTATATTAAATAAACTTAATTCATTATTTTAAAATCAATACTATTTATTTAGGGGAGGAATAATAATAAATAAAATTGAAAGTACTAGATTAAAAGTTATAACTCTTAGTTGAGAAAGTTTCCCTGGCTTACACCTTACGGCTTGAAATGATTGTATTTTGGAAATATCATAATCTCAAAGATTTAGTGAATGAAGCTAGGATATTATTAGGGTAGTACATGGATTAGCTATAAAGATAAAAAATAATAGTAAAGAATATGAGGTTCCTTTTTATAAGTGAGGGGTGGGGTACACTTGGAATTTCTAAAACAATTAAATTTACATAAATAAATTTTCATCTTTAAGAGGAACCAAAAGAGTATATTTAAAAGTTAGGATGCGGATGACCCAACATCCTCTCATACAAAAAATATATTTTTTTGTGATGTATTAAACTTTATATCTTCATTTTAACCCCCATTAACCTTTTTTATTATTTCCAAATTATGGAATTTTTTTACACTTTAGTGGACATGACAATTAGTAAAAACGAAAAAGTGACCCATTAGTGGAAAATTCTATATATTACCAACCAAATCCCACTCACTTGGTCAATTATGGGATTTTTATGAATTTAAAATTTATTAATAAAATTGTATTTGACAAAAGGTACTACAAAATTCATATTAAGGACTATTCAAATTATTGAATTTAAAAAAATTAATATAGTAATGTAATTCAAATTTTATGTTTTAATTCATCAGTTTTTATTATAATTTACTAGATTTTTTCTACTTGTTACACGAGAATAGTTTCAACATTGTGTATGTATTTAAAGAAATTATTTCATCAAAAAAAATTAAAACTCACATAAAATTATAAAAAATATATATTTACCTTTCAAATAACCATTATAAACTAAACATAAAATAATTTCTTCCCTATTAGAAAATTTTAAAGTTATTAGAACTAAAGGACTGATATTTTCAAATGTTTCTTAACTTAAAATTATATTAGAATCATTATCAAAGTAAAATTGAACAAAGTTTCAATATCAAGAAATATTTTATGAGTATTTTCAAACTAAACTTATAAAATTACAATAAGGATGTTTTGATGTTGATTTTTAAAAACATATCAAGTTGTTTTTTACCTTTATTACTTGATTTAGCAATGCCGAGGTGAAAAATATTTAACACAATTACTATTCATATAGAAGAAAACTAAAGTTAACAAATTTACCAAATTTGGAAATACTAATTAAAAATATGGAATCAATTTTAACAAATTAAATCCCTACAAGTACTAAAACACATTTAAGATATAATATAAAAATATGGTGAAAACTGGTTTTCAAGAAAGATGAATTTTTATGTTTAAAAAAGTTTTTATACCAACATTAAGAGTAATGATGATTAAAATTATATTAATTGGAATATTGTTTCTAAAATGTAACTAAATAAATGTTTTTAACATTTCAAAAAAATGTCAAATTTTTTAAATACATGAATGGAAAAGAGGTTTTTCTAAAAATATGATATTTTTTCTTTATTCCGTAAAGAATAAACCTTTTATTGAAAATACCAAAAGTTCACCCTAATATAATATCAAAAGGGTAAAAAAATGATATTTATTCCCTCAAATAAAATATTGAAAATTTTTATAAATTAATTATAATATCCATGCATAAGATACCATAACTTTTTTGAATAAAATATATTTTTTAATCATAAAAAACATTACTGAAAATTGAGCGCTTATTTATTATGTACCAATAAATATAGTTAGATTATCTTGAAACTGTATAATTATTTTTAATATTTTGGTTATTATAGTTCATATACTTCAATTAAATGGAAATCATATAATAAGAACATTTAAATTATATAATATGTTATAGTTCCCTTTTCCTATAATGTTTCATGTTAAGAAAGATATTAAGCATAATTTTATTTTAAACAAAAATTTTTAGGTGTTACATTATCTACCCTTAAATAAATTGTGTCCTTAAAATTATTTTATTTTTAATGTAGGGTTAAATGTTTGAAATTTTATGTCTTGAAACCCCATATTTTATAAGGAGATGATAAAATTTTCATTAAAAAGTTAAAGTGAGAAACATAGAGGTTTCATAAAGTGACACATAGTCAGGCTCCAGAATAGGAATTTGATTAGTGGAAAGTGAATATATGGATATAGAGGAGAAAGGTAATTTCCAAATAATAATAGGGAGGGATAGAGAACAATATCATGATATAGTTAATGAGAAAAATATCATTAATCAATATGAGGTGAAAAGACCATCAATTTCTCATAAATAAAGCAAAAATAATAACATTTTTTATTTGAAAACTAATTTTCCTAATGTTTAGGAATTATATTATTTTCCATTAATAAATCAGGATAAAATATACCTAATCAATTTATTTCCATTTCATATGCACAATTTTTTCCTCTGGGTATACTTCGATCTATTTCCACTTCTATTCCTACTCTAAGAAATGAATATTAAAGATGAATTTTTCTTTCATGAATCAATAAAGGTTAATTTTAATAGATTATAATATTCATAAAAGAATGAAAATTCATTCCTCCTATCACATGATATTTTCCCAAACCAAAACAGTTTCCATAGGTTCTCCAATATGGATAAATCTTCATTTGATTAAATAATACATTAATCTATAAAACAACAACAATAACAACCAATAATAAAATTAAAAAATTCTATAAATTGGGAATCATAATATATCTCCGAAATATGTCAAACAAAATTCAATTACAAAAATTTCAAAAAAAAAATTATCACATATATTTTTTAAGATCAAATTTAACATTTCTCCCAGAAAACATGAAATATGAAATAATTTCACATACCAGACATGTGAATACCTTTATCATATATTCTCTTCAAACATGATAATAGTCTAAATAACTATAAAACATCAATAAAAATATATATGCCTCCAAATATTAACTATATAATTATTTATCATATAAAATCATAGAATATTGAGTGTGTCCAAATTTTTCAAAAAATAAATAAACTTGACTAACAATAACATAAACCACTTTTCATCAAATAACTAATCAATAATTTGGTCATACATATTATGATATTTAATTTATCAATAAAAATCATTTATTTATCTCAAGTAAGCATTATTACCTCATCTTTAGGCACATATCAAAGGTTATTGACCACTCAATCATGTTTTTTCCAATAATAGCACCTTTAAACTAAATCAATCCTCTCGGTTATCAGTACCACACAACCATGTCTGAATATCCATAATGAAAAACAATTATAGGAATAACCCCCAATGATTCATGATCTTATAAATATAATATCATTGGTTAAACATTTTTACTACATTATTATTAAATCCCATTACATTAACACTTAAATCATTTCACTACAATAATTGAAATGACATGGACCCTTCCTCATTAAATGAGTTAGTCCTTGGATTATAGAATTGATTCAAATAATGGGAATGTTTTTTATTCATAACACATTATACTATAAATGAAACTTTATAATTTAATTTTTTTTCTTATATTGATCTTTTTTTTTTCAAGTAATTTCTTACTCTATTTCATTCATTTATACACTTAAATCATATTATAAATAAATTGAGATATTTTCCTATCTTCTTCTTCCAAAATTCCTAACATGTAGGAATCTAAATCTTCTTTCCTCCATGGTCTTCATGAAACTCCATTTCAGATTATCTGGTTAATCTAGAAAGTCACCTATATTCTTTTTTTTTATGATATATCAATCTAATTGGTTAAGAATAATAACAATCATTCACATTACATCACCCATTTCATTTGGATTCTTGTTTTGAATATTATTACATCATCTATCACATTGTATATTAATTTGATTCCTTTTGGTTCATGACATTGACTAAAACCTAAAATTATAGTGTGATAAAAAATTAATCATAGAGATTAATCATCTAATCATGAAAAATATTTCATAGTATGTATAAATCATAACACATTCTTCATTATATTATAACTTAGGAATAACCTAGGTTATGCATGGTCATTATCAATTCAAATCCTTCATAATCGTTTATAAAAAAAATGTAAATTAATAGAAGTATATCCCCCATGTGTGCCTAGAGAGGTTTGTAGTCTTAAGCTCACCCATTTGAATTTTTTAAAGCTAGGTACATCTATGCCAAAACAATATCCACTTCCTTGTATTTGTATATGGATGTATTTTATACTAAAACCAAACTATTTTCTATGTTCTCTTATACTTATCTTATAATTAGGGTTATCACTAATGTTTTCTTATTCTATTTTCCAAAATAACTACTCCTTGAACTGATACCAACAGAGGTGAACCAAACATTTTTTACATAAAAACTAAATCTTGTAAGATGAACATTCATTAAATATAATTACATTCCCCAAATGAACCATAAATTTTTAGTAACTTTTAAAACTTTTATACATAAATTACTGGTACATAAAATATCAAAAATCACCACCATTTACTTCTTTGTAACTAGAAACCTTATTACATATATCATTCTCAAAAATCTCTATTAATCCTAAAGAAATGTAAACACAATAATTATTAACCTAAAATTCTTGGTAAGGGTAAAAAGGGGAGATATCAATGATATTTTAAGAATAACCTAAAAATTTGGGTACGATAAAAAGAAATTAATATTTGAAAATATTACCAATCAATTCATATATCTTACTCATGAGTCCTGTTAAAAATATTTATAGTTTATAAGGAAAGATTCATAAAGAAATCGAATAAAATAAAAAATTAGAGCATAATATTGACCATGTCATAAAAAATTAGAATAAAGTGGGTCATAATCATATCTATAGAAATCTTATGACAAGGCTACCCACCAAGAAATTCACCACACGTTCATCATGGGCTAGCCACTCATGTTATTACATCACGCTTGGGATAACCTATTGTGTTCCCACTTTGGGGTTGGGATAACCTCCCATGTACTCTTTGAGATCATAAAAAAATAATATTTTCCCAATTAATTTTTTGGATATACCGAAACTGCCTACCACATAATCATAATACAGTCTTATATATTCCACAAGATCATGAAATGAACTACAATTCCATTATAACATAACTCGGGGAAAATGAAACTTTTTTTGTAAACATTTCATCATCATAACCATAAAAAATACAAAGAAATATTAGGAAGCAATCATTGGATAATATCCCTAGTTAATCATAAGTAACATAAATGGATTGTATCATATATGAAAATAATTTTAAAATTCCACTACCATATTTTCTTAAGGAAGATACACTTTTCAATTTTGTAATCAATTAATTAAAATAAAATAATTTCACATATTGTATAGAGAAAAATTTCTTTAAATTGAAAATGGGAAAATTTCAACGGAATTATTAAATCAATAACTGATCATTATGGAAGTAAAATGTATTCATGTAATGTACAATTAAAAAAATTTCACATTCCTATTTTTGGAAAAAAGTAAAGAGTAACTTGTTCCGAAAATGATTAGAATATTCATTTTAATATTTTCATAGAAAGTCAAAAAAGGGTAAATATAAAATTAAAAATAATTGAATATTATTAAGAATATTATTGAATAAATTTTAAATCACTACTACAAATAATGACTTTAATAGTTATATAAATGTACTTTATTGGTGAAAACAATCACTAACAATTGGAGCATGATTAAAAGTACTAGGTTTTTGTCACCCCTTTTAATAGAACTAATAAAGGTGTAGGGTAAAAATATAGATGTAGATACTCAATTAAAATATGTGGATTGTAAGTTTAAAAAAAATTCATTTTTAACATTAAGGAACCCATTTTTTAAAAACTTTAACAATCAAGATTCACAAAACCCTCCATTATCTTTAACTAATAAATAAAAAGGCCCAAGGTTTGAATATAATGATAATAAATTGAAATTAGAACATAGGTATACATAAGTTATATTATACCTTAAAGCATATAGAATGTTACATTAGAGTTATTATAACATTGAAAGTGTAAGAAAGTCACGCTTTCTATTTATAACCAAAAATGCAGCGAAAAAATAAAAATTTAATTAAAAAAGTAGTACATGTGTAATGAAATATTTTAAACCAAAGAGAATGGTATCCAACAACCTTGGATAGTTTTCCCTTGATTTATACTTTCAAGAAAGTCTGTCTTACCCATACCAGGATAATACCTCGATATGAAGATCGATATATGTCTTGTTATCCTTACAAGTCCTCAATCTATAAGTTGATTGATAGCTCTATCTTCCTTCAACATGGAAGCCCTCAATTAAGAAGTTAATGTATACCTCTATCTTCTTTCATCTTAGAAGTCATATACTGTATACAAAAACAATCAAAATCGCACAAGGAAAAGCAAAGCTTGTTAAAGATTTAAGATTGTGGAAAAAGATTTTCACAACTTGAAACATCAAGTATTTCACATGAAGAAAATCTAGAAAAGATCTCGCAGAGTAAAAAATTATCCCAAAAGTTGATATCTTTGATCATGATCAAAATATTGGGTATTTGTAGTAAGGATCTTTATTGGTCGAATACTACTCCAATGATCATATTTGTTTTCTAAAATCTCATAGGGACTTGGACATGTGGCATTTCTTATAATCATATTATAAATGAAACAAAAAAACCATTTGGATAACAAAAACGGTCATCAGTAACATTTTATTTGTAATAATATGTATAAATCTGAATGTAAGAATAATTAATATTAGAAAATCACTGTAAATTTAAGAAATATATAATGGAGTATTCTTAAGAAAAAAATCAGAAGCAGGGAACTATGAGAAACATATCTGGAAAAAATTGAGAATTAGAATCTATTAAACATCATATATTATATTTGAGAAACATGAATTATATTCCCAATATGTGTGAATTCGAGTTAAAGAAACGTGAATCAGATTTGAAAAACTGAGAGTATCAGATTCTAAAAAAGTGAATGAGATCGCATTTTTGGAAAAATTTCTATTTAAGAAACAGAAACTCAGATTGAAAAATCTAGATGTTTCAAAATTTAAAGAACACAGTGTATCCAACATTTTGATATATTTTAAATTGATGAAAGATAAATCCGATTCAATTTTCTAGATGATTCAGATTCTAAATAACTATGAATCAGATTCAATTTTTTAGGTAATTAATAATTGAGAAAGTGAAAGATTCTGAGTTTTATTATGGATCTAATTTGTTCCAATAATTATTCTAACTTAAGTAAAATAATTTTAAACATATATATAAAATGAAAACACATATTAATTTCCATATAAACTGAAATATGTTTCACATAAATTTTCTTATAGATAGAAATAATTTTTAATGAAATGTGTTTGTGATTTCTAAAACATAAAAAAATGAAAAAATTCATAAGGAAATTTTTGTCTCAATAATGTTCCACTTTTTTGGAAAGTACAAACAACTTTTAATGAAATGAATATTATGGCCAAAATAATTAACATTTTAATTTAAATGAAATACTTATCTCCACTTTATTTTATGACTAAATAAGAATGAAACTAATTCCCCCTTTGGTTAATAAATCCTTCTAAGGATTGTAGTCTGTCAATATATATTTGACATCCTCTATTATGTATATATCTCTCCCTAACATAAAAAATCTTATTCTCAGTCAAATTTTATTTTTTTTAACATTCTTCTCCCCCTTTTTGATTTACAAGAATAAATGGGAAAATGTAGAATTTACCTGAAAGGGATAGGAAGGAAATAAAACAATACAATGGATAAAAACATTTTGATTAAAGAAATATTATAGACAACAATAGATCAAAATTACAGGAAATTATCCCTCCTTCTTTGGAAATAATTGTTTGATCATAGCCTTGATGTTTTTCATCTCCTTGTGATCATCTTGGAGCTTTTCAATAATCTCTTCTTGATCCTTACTCTTCTTTTCATGAAACGAGATCTTTTCTTGCAAACATTGAATATTATTATGTTGAGACATGTGATTTTACTCCACTTTATATATGTATTCCTTTATTATTTTAACATCAATAGAGACAAAGTCATGTTTCCTATTCAGATATCTAACTTCTCGAAAACATATTTTGTAGTCTTCTTTCATCTTCTCTGAGAAATTGTTCGAAAGATCATTAATATTGTCCTCAGATTCAATAAAAGATGCATTGACTGTCACAAAAAAGTCATTATAAACATTAAGATCATGGTTGAAATGATATGATCATTTTGCGATTTACTTTCCAGACTTTCAACAAGGCTCATCATTGAGAACAAAGCTTATGAAATCACCTTCATGATTTACCTGATTCTCTATGAAAATATATATAGAGACTGACTTCTGGTTTACTGATTCTTGAATATGCTAGTATCTAGACTAATGATTTTGAAAATAAATAATGGAGTTCACTAACTTCTTCAATGAATGAATAACAAAGTGTTCCCCAAAGGAGGATAAAGACTCTTCTGATTCGAATGAAACTAACTTAGATTTCTTATCATTTAATTTCTTCCCATTGTCTTTCATTGGGATTGGATTCTCTATTTTCATAACTACATTCCTTTCATCAGAACGTGAATGATATTGTCTTCATCATCTTAATCTTCATCATATTTGTTGTTATCATCCCTAACTATGACACTACCACCCTCATTTTCATCATCACCTTCATCATCATCACAACCATCATCAATATCACTATTATCAATGTCAGGTGTAATTCGATGTACTTCAATGTCAAAAAATTATCATTCTAAATTAAAGGATATTTATAAACAGTCATTACTTTACATACAAGTTTGGTTGATGAGGATTCATGGGTTCTTAAAGATAGACTGCTCAAATGGATCTGACTATATATTTCTATAATTTGATAAATCTCATTATCAGTACCTTTATATTTAATATCTTCTTCTTCTTATTTTTTCATCAAATGCTTCTCGAACAATCGGAACTGAGCTTGGAACAATATCATTTCCATTTGTGGAAGGTGTTACCTCAATTTCCATTTGTTGAGAAGTTTGAGGAATTTCTGTTTTAAGGAGAAATGATTCCAGAACGTGAATCTATCATTAATATCTTTCTGTATCCTTTAAAAAATCGTGAATTATTTCTTCTTAATAAATATTATTTTTAAGCTTATCATCTTTTTCTTTCTTCTCAAGTTCTTCAATAGATTGAACTTTCAAAGCATTAGAATTATTTGGATCTAAACCAAGCAATGTTTCTCCATATTTTATATTCTCTTTGGGTTTTTTCCATCTTGGTGTAACTTCATCAGAGTAAGTCTTTTGTTTCTTGGTCTTGGATGGTACAGATTCTTGATCTTGTTCTAGTTCCTAATCATTTATTTTATTTAATTAATAACTTTAACTTTATCCAATTTGACCTCCCATTCCCATAAGATCAACAAATCAATTTGTCTTGTCATTGAAATCATATTTAATTCTTTTCAGTGTGTCATCACTTAACAAAAAAATCAAAAACTTTCTAGGCTAGTAATTGCAAGGAATTTTGAAAAATAATAAATAACTTACAATGATCCTAAAAAATATTATTGGATACATAAAGATCTATGACATGATCATCCCATCCTTTACCTTTCTAATGGTAAGAATGATATACTTCACCAAGTTAATCTCCCTTAGATTAACAAGAAAATCCATCATGAAAATGTCTATGATCTTTAATGTATCTTAGACTCCTTTCATTGGTATTAAAACTCCTTGCATATAAAATTTAACGATTCTAAAATTGGTAGAAAGGTTTGAAATCTTATACATCTTTACTCCCTTAAAGCCTAAGAATCCATAAATATTACTTTTTGAAAGAATACTTATGATTCTGGAATCTTTTGAGATAAATAGTAATCTTCACCATCATATGGTATATCAAGAACATTTGCAGCTTTTTTATAAGATAAGTAATTCATTTTCATGTAATTTTTGAATTTAAAAGTGTCCTTTTCTCATTCAATGAATAACTGAACTAAATGATAGAATTATGTAACCTAGTTCACTTAAACTGGATCTTTTTGTCCTTTCTTATTTGTAATAAAAATAATTTCTCAACCATGAAACTGTATGATCTTTAATATTAGAGAATCAGACTTAAAAATGAAATCCTGGTCAACCAAAATTTCTCTAAATATCATACAATATTTTAGATCCTTACTCATAGGAATTTATGTCTAAAAAGAGATAGAGACAGACATCTGGAACTAAAAAAAATTCATAAAACTAGAACGAGGGATTTTAAGAGTGATAGTGCTTGGGAGATAAATCTATGGAATCTGATGTGGGAAACAGAGTGGGTCCCTCCTTTATATAAGAATCTTTGTGGTGGTTGGTCTTCTAAGATTGATCTAATGGTTGATACTTATGTGATCTGATCCTTCAGTTGAAATTGAGATGAATAGGGTGTTTAGGTTCGAATCTATTGAGGTTTGAATGAAATAAAATATATTTAAGGAAATTTTAATCCTTTTAAGTTTATCTTAATTTTTTTTTGAAATACCAACAAATAGAAATGAACATAATAAGCACAGGGTAATAAAATGTACCTTTCAGTGTTCTTAGAAGATTTGTTAGTATTTGATAAAATCTTCTTAGAGATATTAGATTCTGAAAAGTTTTATTCCCTTCCAAAAAAAATTATTAGTTTCCAAAAACCTTTATTAGTATTAAAAAATCGTTAATAGGTTCCAAAAAACATTATTTGGTTCCAAAAATTCTTATTAGGTTCCAAAAAAACAAAAATCTTATGGAAAAAAAATTTCCCCCCTATAAAAAGAAATATCTTTTTGTTAAAATATTGTTTCAATAAAAAATATATATGAATTATTCCCATACAATTTTCTTTCCTAAAATCAATTCAATGGATACAATTATATCATAAGTTAATGATTTTTTTATAATATCAGCAAGTTTTTCTTGCATTATAATAAAATATAAAAAATTATTTTTTAGGTGTGTAATCCCAATGAAAGTGATGCCTAATATTTATGTGCTTGGCATGAGATTGAGGTGTAGGGTTTTTTATAAGTATGTAGAACTAGTATTATCCCATAGTATTTATGTTATAGTAAAACTAATTCCATAACCAATAAGTGTGTGTTTCATCCATAATACTTGAGAAAAATAACCTCTATCTACTATATATTAATCTTTAGTAGAGGAGAGTGATAAAGAGTGTTTTTTTCTTACAAGTCCAATAAAGTAATGAATCCCTTAAAAAATTGGATGTTCTAGATGTAATAATCCTATCCATTCTACAACCCACAAATTCAAAATCCAAAAAACTTTTTAAAACCAAATCATTTCTAGAATAGTAGAAAATTTATAAGTCCATAGTTCCCTTTAAATAGAAAAAGGTTATTTTAACTTCTATTAAATGGGATTTATTTGGATTAGATTGATATCTTGACCATAGGAATATAGAAAACACTATGTCTAGGTGACTAGTTGTTTAGTATAGTAGATTTCCAATCATTCCTCTAAAAGAAGTTTGATGTACCGGTTTCCTAGCTTCATCAAGATCAAGATTATTTTTGGTTCCTATTAGAGTACTTATACATTTACTATTGTCATATCCATACTTTTTTAGAATATATTTAATAAACTTATACTAAGATATATAAGTTCCTTGTCATTTTGAGAAATTTTAAAAACAAGAAAAAATGTTAACTCACCCATCATACTCATTTGAAACTCATATTTCATAACATTCAAAAATAAATCAGTTAATAATTGATGAGTTGATCTGTATATAATTTCATCAATATAGATTTGAACAATTAAAATGTTTTTATAATCTTTCCTTATAAAATGTGCTTGATTAATAGATCCCTTAATAATATTATTTTTTAACAAAAATATTGTAAGTCTATCATATAATGATCTAGGGGCTTGTTTAACACTATATAATGCTTTGGTGATTTTAAAAACATGTCTAGGATATTCGTTGTCTTCAAAACTGGGAGTTTGTTCAACATAAACTTCTTTATTAACATATCCGTTAAGGAAAGAACACTTCCCAAACATTTGAAAATGTTTGAAGTTAAATAATGGTGTAAGGGATAAGAGAATTCGAATAAATTCACATTTCTCTGCCAAGGAACAGGGTTATTCCTAGACTATGACTTCTTTTTTATTATGGACTTTAGAAACTAATATTTCATTATTTTTTACTATGATCCAACATTCATCAAAACAAATTCTGAAGTACCACTTCACTCTAATTACAGATGTTTCTCTAGGTCTTTCATCTAAGGTCTAGACATTGTTCCTTTTGAATTCATTTAGTTTATCTTGCATAGATTCAATCCTATAGTCATCACCTAAAGCTTCATCAGTTCCATTATATTCTGATATGGAAAGAAATTCTAGATTCTATACTTCATTTCTTAAGGATCATCTTGTCTTTACTAGTTGGTTTACATCTTAAATAATACTATCACTAGGATGATTCTCTAGAAACAACTGACGTGGGTTTTTTAAAACCTGTTCATTTAGATAGGGTAGAAAATATTATAGAGTAAATACATCAGAAGCATTTTCTTGAGTATTCTCCTGAATTGATGAATCATCTATCAATGGTTGCTAATTAGTTTTTGGAAAAAAATCCAAAGATATCGGTTGGGGTTGTTTAAAAACAAAAGGATCAGTTTCATCATATTTTACTTGTACTATTTTGTAAATAGTACAATAATTTTTATTAAAAACACTATAAGACATAGAATTAATAGGATAGCCTATGAAAATACCCTCATCAGATTTGGGTGAGAATTTATGTAAGTTATCTTTTGTATTCAAGATGAATACTTTGCATCCAAATATAGTAAATTATGAAACATTATATTTTTGGCCTATCTTCAACTCAAAAGGTTATTTATTAAGAAAATACCTTATTAAAACTTGATTTATAGTATTAGAAGAATTACTTCTAGCCTTATCCAAAATATGTTTAGCAATTGAGTATTCACTCAACATAATTCTTGCTATTTCTTTAATAAATTGATTTCTTCATTAAACAAAACCATTTTTCTATGGATTTCTAGGAACTGAGAAGTTATGAATAATACCATTCATTCTAGAAAAAGTTTCAAAATCTGAATTTTCAAATTCTATACTGTGATCACTACATGTAGTTATCATTGGAAGGTTTTTATAATTTTTAACCTTGGATGAAAATATTTGAAATAAGAAAAGGCTTCGTATTTCTTTGCTAGAAAATAGAGCCATGAAAATCTAGTGTAATAATTTACTAAATCAAATAAATAGTATTTTCCTCCAATACTCCCAGTTTTTTTTTTGAATCAAACAATTCGATGTGCACTGGGTGTAATTCATTAGAATTAGAGACTTCACTAATAGAATTAAAACTTGACTTACTGAATTTCCATATTGACTGGGATCAAAAACTTTTAAAGGATATAATATATGATCTAGCATATCTTTAACAAATATTTTCATAGATATTCTACATAATTTCCTATGGTTACAGTGTCCAAGTATTTTATGACATAAACAAGATTGGTCTTCCATTTCACTAAGGAAAGGTACGTCTTGGCTCTTAAGGTGTCCTAAGTTATGTGTATAAACATTCTAATGTCAATGGGTAGAAAGGATGAACTCATCCATGGAATTGTGAACTAAGAATTCATCATTCCTCAAATTTAAAATGTAAAATTAATAACATGATTACATTATGCTTATAATGTTATGCTTAAGGCCTTTAAAAAAAGACCATAGAAATTAAATCTTTTCCAAAAAAATGATATTACCTATACCAACAATTTCTATTTGAGTATTGTCTCCGAAAGTGACTCTTCTACCTTCCATCTTAATAATGTTTTTGAAAAAAAATTATAACCAATCATGTGCCATGAAAAAAAACTATCCATATAAAATGTATTGTTGTTGGATATTTCTTTATTTTCATAAAAATTAAACTGTTAGGTTTTTAAAATCCAAACATTAATAAATCTAGAAATATTAGAATGTAGATTCTTAAGTATCCATGTTTACTTAGAAAAGTGAGCTTTATGAAAACCAAAGTATTGAATTTTTATTAAAGAATGATTTTTCTCCCAATGTCCACCACATTGAAACACGGTGAAAAAAGGTCACAATGTGGTACAAAAAAGTTGTGACTAAACACTGGTTTTGAGTTATAATAGACCATTCAAGGACTATTCCCTAAAGGGTGAATTTGTGAATACATTTTATGAAAACATTACTTACCAGAATTAATTTTTGATAAAAATTTATTTAAGGAAAATATTTCAGATTTTATTTTAATAACTGAATTTGTATCCTCATAGTTATTAGTCATAGAAGATGTGTTTTTCTATAAAACATTTATCTTAGAAATAACATTTTTGAAATACATATAATGTTTATCTATTTCCAAATTAACATCTTATAGGTTTTTTAAAATAGAAACAATTTCAAAAGATTTTTCATCAATATCTTTCCAAAGATCTAATACTTATTTTTGTTAAAATATTAATTCTATAATTGTTTTACCAAGTTTCTTTTTTGATCTTACTATTTTCATTTTCATGTAACCTAGAAAACCTGGATATTTCTTCAAAAGTAGATGAGATATATTCTATTGAGGAAGATTATTTATCTAAGGATGTAGAATGTACTTCATATGGATAATTATAAATTAAAGATATATTGGTTAAATATTGAGCAGTGAGTATCATAGCCATGAAATAATGGTTTTCAATAGGCATTCCTGTATTTGATGCATAGGAAAATCTGGTCTCATTTGTAATGTTTTGTTACATTCATAACATGTGACTTCAGAGTCTTTATTATCTTTACTATCATTCTTCTTATATTTTTACCGAAAATCCTTCTTACCAACAATCATGTTAATAATTCATGAAATATTGGATAACTCATTCTCTAACTATTCAGATTCACTTGAGTCTGATTGAATAACAACTTTATTGGACATTATAGTCTTAACAATTTTCTCTGGCGTTTTGAATTTCATAAGATTTGAAATAGTGGTAAAAGAAACACTCACATTATTCTTATTAGTATTATCAACATCTTTGTTTAATAATTTCCCATGTTATAAGATATTCCCAAATAATTCCTAACTATTAACTATTGTAACATTCCCAGACTCATCAATAATTGTTGTATTTGATTCCCATTCATTAGGCATGATACTAATAATCTTGTCTAAAATCATATGAAAATATATCTCTTTTTCTCCCATATACTATAAGTTATTCACTATAGTCCTGAATCTTTGTTGAACTTTAACTGTTGGTTAACTATAAGGAAAAAAACCATGATAATCTTCTCTAAACATGGCTCTTCTAGATTAAATAAAATTTCAGTACCAAAATGTGTAACTTCCATTTTATTCTAGATATTGTTGGATCCTTCATAAGAATATATTTGGTAATATATATTCCTGGTCATATAAAAAGTAAAAGTATTTAATACCTTACAGTTAAGCTAATATTCTTAATTTTCATGATTAATAAATGTCCTGACATCATTTTCATGTATCTTATAATCACCAATATGCTTATAAAAGTTCTCAAATATAGTGATTATAACAAAATTCTTCTTTATATGTCTCTAATATTCATAATAAGTCCTATAAAAAATAGGTGGTATTGTAGGATTCAAATTGTCTAAGGATCTGATATTCATTCCTTCCATCTTAAAAGAAATATTTTCCACGCCACATGTTTGTGTAGTAAGTATTTATAAACAAATAGTTTATTAAAGAATTAAATCTAATGTATAAGATAAAACAAGTAAGATAAACATATTGGGAACATCTTTTAATATAAATGTGTGTATTAGCTTTTCAGTGACCTTCCTGGATACTAATTTTAAGATCAAAATATAGATGTAGATACTCAAATACAAGAGGTGTGAATTTTAAGTTTAAAAACATTATCTTTTATCCATAAGAGAAATTTTTTTAACAAAGTTAAACAAACAAGATTCAAAAACCCCTCTATAATCTTTAACTAGGAAATCAGAAAGGCCCAAGGTCTGAATATAAAGATAATATAACGATATAAGCACATAGGCATATTAAGTGAGATTCCACCTTAAATAATATAGAATATTAAATCCAAGTTATTATAATAGAGAATGTGTAATAAAGATACACTTTTTATTTATAACAAAGTATGCATCAGAATAAAAGAACATGTAATTAAACATGTAGTACAACTGTAATGAAATATTTTAACCCAGAGAGATGAGTATCCAACAACCTTGGATAAATTTCCCTTGATTTATACTTTAAAGATAGTCTATCTTACCCACACCATGATAAAATCTCCATATGAATATCAATATATGTATTGATATCCCTGCAAGTCCTAGATCTATTAGGTGATCGACACCTATGTATTCCTTTAACTTGGAATCTATCGATTAAACCAGTAATCAACACCTCTGTCATCCTTCATCTTAGAATCCCTTGATTGTATACAACAACAATCAGAATCTCACAAGGAAAAAATATTTTTATTAAATATTTATGTATGTGGAACAACATATTCTCAAATTAAACTCTTCAAGGCTTTCTCACTTTTAAAATCTAGCAGATTCTTCCCTAAGTAAAAAAATTACCCCAATCGTTATTAACTAAAATCAAAATCAAATGATTGGGTATTAATAGGAGATATCTCCAACGGTTGAATTCTCCTCCACAAGTCATATTTTCTTTAAAATCGTGGAGGGTCTTAGACATGTGGAATTTGTAACAATCATATTGTAAAAGAAACAAAGACACCATTTTGATAAAAAAATTATCACATGTAACATTAACTTTAAAATAATATATAATAATTTAAATATAAGAATCATTAATTTATGAAAAATGTGTAACGTTAAGAAAATATTAAAATTCTAATTCTTATGTAAGAAAATAAGAAGCAAGGAACTATGAGAAATTGATCATGAAAAAATTGAGAATCGGAATATAATAAACATGGTAAATCAGATTTGAGAAACATAAATTAGATTCGTGATTCTATGTGAATTGGAATTAAAGAAACAAGAATAATATTCAAAAAACTAAGAGTATTAGATTATAAGGAAGTGAATTAGATATGATTTTCAGGGCGACTCCGTACTTAAGAAACATTGAATCAGATTCGAAAATATGGATGATTTGGAATTTATGGAACACAGTGGATAATAAAATTTGTGTGATTTGGAAATGAAGAAAGATAAATCATATTAAATTTTCTAGATTATTCTGAGTCTAAGGAACTATGAATCAGATTCAATTTTCTGGATGATTCAGAATTCAGAAAGTGAAAGATTCTGAGTTTATTAAGGATTATATTTGTTCCAGAAACTATTCTGACATAAGAAACATAATTTTAGGCTTAGCTATAAAATGAACATGAAAATAAATTTCTTAATATATTGAAATATATTTCACATTAAATTTCTAATAGATAGAAATAATTAATAAGGCAATGTGATTGTGATTTCCAAAACATAACGGAATGGAAAAATTCAAAAAGAAACTTTTGACTCAACAAAATGATCCCTTTAATAGTGCGTTTACTATCGTTGATAAATGAGAATACTATAGTATTGTGCTATTAAAATTATAACACATTGAAATAGAAAAAAATAATCGATAATAAATAAGAGAAAATACAGAATATAATTGAAACGAAATTTAAAACACAAATACAAGAAACACACACACTATATTTTAGATTTTTCAAACATTGGTTTCTACAATTACATGAGTAATTAGAAATTAGAATATATATTCAAAAAATAATAATGATCATTTTTTTCTTGGTCCCCGAACCCCAATCATGCTATTAATTTTCAAACAAACCACCCCATCCTGGGAAAAGTAATTCTCATATAATAAAAAGATAATTATTATGTTAGTAATACTATAATGAAATAAATTACACACAAAGTGTAAATTTGTAAATAAAAACAAATACTTTGAATAATACCAGTAACAACATTTCTAAGATTGAGTTGTTGTTGATTCTTAAACACCACATCATTTATTGTTGTTCTCAAAAGAAGGTGATCTTCATTTGGATCTCAATTAGATCTCATTTTCTAAGTTATGGCGATGTGATTTTCATTTTAAGCTAAAATTAAACTTATATATTGAAAACATTCACTTCAAGTCATTCTGACAACATCATGTGTCGGATTGATGTGTGGTCAAATAATATATGTCAGAAATATGTTATGGATATGTTCCCTAAATTTGGAAAACAATACAATCTTGTTTTCCTGGTCTTGTCTAATGTCATGAATTTTAATCTGAAAGGAAACCATTATAATTCAAATACACACATTCAGTATTATCGGTCATATGATGTGTCAAATTCATTTTTGGTTTATTATTAAGCATCAAAAATGAAATATGGATCATTTTCCTAGTGTTTTAAAATAATCCAAGATCATTTTATTATTATTATATATTTTATTTGTGTTTTAAAAAAATGGCCCTATTGTATTGAAAACACAAACATTGATTCATATAATACACATTATGTTTCAGATTGATGTGCAGTCAATTCCAACCTGAGAAAAAATTAGTATCGAAAATTTTTCCAATGTTTGAAAAGAAATCCATTCTCATCTCCACATTTTTCTGATATTTAATGTTTTTTATACAAAAATGGGAATTGTTTATTGAAAACACACTTGTCGAGTCATATCGACCATATCATGTGTTAGATTGATATGAGGTCAGTTCCTATACATGAAAAATGAATTATGGATCATTTAGTTGAGGTTTTAAAACAATATAAGATCTTTTTATTTATTTTTTATACTTTATTTTTGTTTTAAACTAAAAGTGAATTTTCGTAATGAAAACCCACTCTTGGAGTCATTTAAACCACATCATGTGTCAGATTGATGTGAAATTAATTCCAACAAGTTAAAAATGAATTATGGATTGCTATCAGAAATTTCAGAAAACAATATGAGGTATTTTTCTAAGTATTGGACTTTTAATGTATGTTTTAAACTAAAATAGTACATTTTAATTGGGAATATTTACTTTGAGTCATATCGATCACATCATGTGCCCTATTTATATGAGGTCTATTCCTATATATATAAATTTAATTATGTATTGTTTTCATGGTTTTTGGATAGAATTAAATCTTTTTCCATATTTTTGTATGTTTTATATGTGTTTTAAACAAAAATGGTACTTTTGTTTTGAAGACACATACTTTAAGCCATATCGACCACATCATGTTTTGGATTTATGTGATGTGGACTCCTATATATGAAAAATTATTTTTTTAATCATTTTAATATAGTTTTAAAACAATTCGTTCTCTTTTTTTAGTTTTTTCTTTTAGGTGTGTGTTTTAAATAAAAATGCACATTTGTATTGAAAATATGCACTTTTAGTCATATTGACCACATCAAGTGTAAACTTGATACCAGGTAAATTTATACACATGAAAAATGATTTTTGTATCATTGAACTAATGTTTGAAAACAATATGATCTCATTTTGTTTATTTTTGGATACTTCAGGCATGATTTAAACTATAATGGATCCTTTATGTTGAAAGGAATAACTTCGAGTAATATTGACCAAATCATGTGTCAAATTGGTGTGAGGTCAATTCATACAAATGGAAAATAATTATGGATAATTTTCATAAAATTTTAAAATAATTTGACCTCATTTGTTTAGTTTTGGCTATTTGATGTGTTTTTAAAACTAAAATGACGTTTTTTCATTAAAAACACACATTTCAAGTCCTATAAACCACATTGTGTGTCAAATTGATGTGTGGAAAATTCATATATGTGAAAAATTAATTATGGATCGTATTCATAAATTTTGAAAATAATTAGGGTATATTTTCTAGGTTTTGGATTTTTGATGTGTGTTTTAAATAGAAATGGCACATTTGAAATGAAATTGGGTTCTTTTAGTCCTATCAACCACATCAAATGTCAAATTGATTTTGGGAAAATTTATATATGTTGAAAATTAATGATATATCATTTTGTTAATGTTTGGAAAATATCCAAGCTCATTTTATTAGTTTTGTCCATTTGATGCTTGTTTTGAACTAAAATGTCACTTTTGTATTGAAAACATGGACTTAAAGTCGTATCTAAAATATGATGACTGAGAAGGATGAGAGGAAAATTATAATGCATGAAAAATGAAATATGGATCATTATAGTAATATTTCAAAATAATCATATCTCACATTCTTGTTTTTGGAAATGTGACACATGTTTTAACCTAAAATGGAACCTTGCAATTGAAAATAGTCACATTGAGTCACATCAGTTACATTGTGTGTTGGATTTATTTACAGATGTTTCTTACATGTCAAAAATAAATTATAGGATATTTTTTAGGGTTTGAAAACAATCCAATCTTATTTTCTCATTTTTTTTAAAATTTGATGGGTGATTAAAATTGAAATGATTCTTATATATTGAAAACGTGAACTTAAATTCAGACCAAACACATTGGGTGTCTTATAGATGTTCGGTTGATTCCTACAAGTAAAAAATGAATTATTTAAATTTTTCCTAATTTTTAAAATCAATCTGATCTCTTTTTATTTTTATTTTTTATATGTGATGAATTTTTAACAAAAATGACAATTTAAAATTAAAAACACATTATTCAATTCAAATCAACCACATTATGTGTTGTATTGGTATGTGGTGACCTCCTATATATGGAAAAGGAATTATGGATCATTTTACTATTTTGTGAAATTAATAAGATCTCGTTTTCTTAGTTTTGGTGATGTGATAAGAATTTTAAACTAAAATGGAACTTTTCTAATGAAAATTAAAAACATTCAGTCATATCAATCACATCATTTATTAGATAGATGTGTGGTCTATTATTACACATCAATAAGGAATTATAGGTCATTTTACTAAATTGAAAAAAAAATCAATTCTTTTATTCTCGGTTTAGGATATTTTGTTCATGTTTTAAACTAAAGTGACACTTTTTTATTGAAAACACATACTTCATATAATACCAACCACAAAGAGTGTCATATTTTCATGAGGTCAATTTCTACATGTCACAAATTAACTATGAACGATTTTCATACTTTTCAAAATCTGTTCGGGGTCATTTTATCAGTTTTTTCTATCTGATGTGTCTTAAAATAAAATGATGCATTTATATTGAAAACACGTACTTAGATTTATATCGGCCACATCGTGTTCTAGATTGCCTTGTGGATAATTCCTACATGTGAAAAATTAATTTTTAATCACTGTTATTAAATTTGGAATACAATCCCATATCGTTTTATTATTTTTGCTAATGTGAAAATAATTTTAAACTAAAATGAAACAATTTTATTGAAATTACACACTTTTAGTCATATAGATCACATCATTTCTTAAATTTATGTTAACCCGATTATTACCCATCACAAATGAATTATGGAACACTTTACAAATGTTTAAAAATAATACTATATTGTTTTCTCGGTTTTGGGTATTTTATGTGTGTTTTAAACTATAATGACACTTTTATATTAAAAACACATATTTTGAGTCATACTAACCACATCAGGGTTAGGATTCACATGTGGTTGATTTCTATATTTCCCAAAATGAATTTTGGATAGCTATTAAAATGATTGAAAACAATGAAATATTATTTTTCTAAATTTGGGTATCTGGTTTTTTTAAAACTAAAATGACACATTGATATTGAAAAAACAAACATTGAGTAATACTGACCACATTAGATTTTATATTGACATGTGGTCAATTTCTAAAGGTCCCAAATTCATTGGGGGGCACTTTCCTAATGTTTGATAATAATATAATATTTATTTCATGAATTTGGATAAGTGATATTTTCAAAATTAAAATGAAACCTTTATATCTAAAACACATACATAGTATCATATCGACCACATCACGTGTTTCAATGGTATGTGGTTAATTCCTATATATTAAAAATGAATAATGGATCATTTTCCTAATTTTTTGAAAATAATTAACATTTTTGCATCGTTTTGGTGACCCAAAAAGCATTTTAAATAAAAACTACACCTTTTATATTTAAAAAATTCACTTGAAATCATAACGACTGCATCATTATTTAGATTGAAATGTGGTATATTTCTACACATGAAAAATGAATTTGGCTCATTTTCTTAAATTTTGAAATCAATATTACTATTGTTTCTCATTATTTGACATTTAATTCTTATTTTAAACTAAAATGAAACTTTTGTACTGAAAATACATACTTTGACTCATATAGACCACATAGGGTGTCATATTGCGAAGTAGTCAATTCATTCTTATAAAACACAAATTATTGATTATTTTACTAATGTTTCAAATCAAGTGGAGATATTTTTCTCTGTTTGGTCTATATAACATGGGTTTTAAAATAAAATGACACTTTTATGTTAAAAATGTTCTTTAGTTCTTACCAACCACATCCTGTGTTGGATTGGCATGTGTTCAATACTGACACGTGAAAACGAATTATGGTTAACATTCTTTATGATTGAAAACTATCCAGGGTAATTTTTGTGTTTTATCTATATAAATTGTGTTTTAAAATAATATGAAACTTTTTTATTGGAAACACGAACGTTGAGTCATTTTGACCACATAATGTGTCGAATTTTTTAGTTGTTAATTCTTATACATCAAAAATGACTTGTGGAACACATTACTAAAATATGAAAACAATATGAATTTTTTTCTTATTTATGAGCATGTTATTTTTGTTTTGAGATATTGTAAAAATTTTAAAAAATAATTATCATATAAATAAGATAAGTAAATAGGAAAAAATAGATAAAATGATAAGAAACATAAAAAAATAAATAGTTGCAATTCACCTTTTCATGATGTATGTATAGATTCCAACAGTATGTATTCTTCTCATTAATTTCTAACAAAATTCATTTCCTCTATTACACTTATCATTGAGAAAAAACAATAATAATATATAACATTTTTTATACAAATTCATCACTCCCCAAATATATTTCTAATGTCATATCCCATGGTATATATCAAACATAGTATGTAATCATCTAAAATTGATATGGGAAGACATTCTGCACCATTAATGCTTCCCACTCACCGCTAAAAAATTTACTTCTTCTTTTGAGTACGTAGATATTTTTAAATCATATTAGTAATGAAGAACGTAAAACAATTCTTGTTAAAACTTATAATGAATCATATAATTCAAATTTTACCTTTAAAATGCTGATTGTAGTGCATTAGAAATTCACAATACACATCATCTGTGGTCTGTTTGATAGAAATACATGCATTGGATTCTGAAAATATATATTTGGGGTATCCATATTTATTTTTATTTGTGTATAGTGCGTTTAAAAAATAACTTCTGAAAAATAATATTTTATATTGTTAGATTGTAGATTTTCAACCCTAAATTTCACACATCAAAAAGAGTACATCATCTGTTCTTTTTGTCTCAAACTCTTCAATTGGTTTATCTTTTTTTATAATCAATTTCATTCAACTGTAATGAAATTCAATTCGTATAAATGATACATAGATTAATGATTCAATATTTTGATTCATTGGGTTCCCCTTTAGATAGTAGGATCTTAAATTCTTATAGAAAATATAAATATTTATTACCTTCAATGAACATATTAGATTATTTTTCAGACATGCATATTAGAAAATGTACCGTAAGAATATATTTATAATTAAGACTCCCAGCCACTCAAAATTGAGAATATCATTTATACACTTGATGCCAACTAAATCTATATGGAAAATTTTAAATACCTCTTCTTCATATAGATTTTAGGACACATCTCCATCTGGGAATGTGGTTTATGCTTGATAAAATTCAATCCCCTCTCTCTTGTGATCTTTTGGATCTTGAGATACATCAATACCAACTCTTATCTGATCTTTTGGTATTCATTTATTGTGTATCGGGTATCTTGGGATATTATATACTATAACATTCACAACAAGGCAGTGCCATAGTGGTGATTGGTAGAACTCACATTCACCATTCCCCTATAAAATTTTAGTGATATAAAATTATCAAAAGTTGTTTGATTAAAATTTAAGTGAAGGCGAAATGAAAACTTCGATTACAAAGTGTAAGGTATGCAATTTAGGTGAATGAATAAACTCAAATAGTGTGGGTTTGGATCTTCATGTTTTGATCATTATTCCAATACCAGTTCGATTTCATTATAATGTCCCATAATTTAAAAACATATATATTACTTCAAAATTGATGAAAATGCATTAAAAACATAACAAAACAATTCCAGGACCATATATGTTTATTGTATTTAGAAGATATTAAACATAAACAATTAGTTCATAAGTAGACTAAATTGTCCTTAACATATTCATTAATAACTTGACCCATATTTGACATATCTTACTTAAAACCCCTCTTCATAACATGGGGGAAAGAAACGTAAGAAAGGGTCAACTCAAATGCCTAGTAAGGGTAAAAAATGGAGACATAAATCATATTATAATCATAAGACATAAGAACATAACATTTTAAAATATTATCCTACATATGAAAGATCATGACCTCTTTCCGTGGGACAAATCATTATAGTTTATAAATTATAAAGGAACATTTTATCAAAAATCATAACATAAGAAATGGAATTTATGGCATACTCATAAGCATATAAAGTCATTTTATATTAGTCAAGGCTCGTTTCAATGGCCATCAAAGTAGACAAAGTCCATTACTGATCTGAGTTCACCCCCCATTACATCCCTATATTACTAAACTGTGTTTAGTTCCCGTTACAGCCTCATATTACTAAACTAATATCATTTCGCATTCCTACCCTATCTAACTCATGATATATAAATATTTACCCAATGAATTTATGGTATATATGGGTCCCAAACATATCTTAATCAAATCATTCTTACATGTTCAATAAAAAAATCATTCATTATTACATTAAACATAATCAAACAATAGGTATAATAAGGATAATATACAACAAACATAACCCTATTAAATAATTCTATCTTAGAGAGAAAATAATTTTGATTGAACACTAAAATTAATTCCTGAGTAAAATATAGTTTCTTCTTCAAAAATGATTTCTTTTATCAAAATGCCACAAAATTTGAAATGAAAATATTTTATTTGAAAATAATCATTAAATCTTATAGGGGAAGCTTCTTGTAAAAAAGGTGTTATGAAAATGTACCAAATTTTTCATGTCATATAAGTTTAAAGAAAACATTTTTCTCGCACTTTTTTTGGATAAATCAAAAAGTACCTCATATTGAAAATGATAAAAGATTCTTTTATATCATTTAATAATGATACATAAATGTGTGAAATTGACTTTAAACAATCTAGGAATAATAGAAATAATATTCTTGACTAAATATTTAAGAAAAATGGTAATTGATAATAAATATACCCTAGTAAATACTTATGTATAAATAATCTCGGATCATAATGAGATTGAAGAATTATCCCTTACATCAGGTTTTATATACTTTGTATGCATCCAACCCTCCTCTATAAAAAGAATTAAATAAAGTGACTTAATTATTATAGAATCATAGTCATTTTTATGGTATCATATATAATCAAATTATCATCTTTTTGTTAATAACATTCCATTATTACTCATTATTCGGGTATTAACCACATTATTTTTTGATTCATGTTTTGTCGAAAAAGTTTTAGTTCTCTTATTTAGGTTATAGTTATATCATTTAAAAATTTATATTAAAATAATTTTTATCATATTTATTCATTATATAAATTTATATAATCATGCTTTAATGTATATCATGTAGAATAAATCACACCACATCATGGAGACGGTAGGTCGTACGTATGCACAAGAGATGATATCATACCCATAATTGTGAAATGATATGTAAGTTTATAGTATATATTTTTCTCAATAATATATATAATGATGTATTGATTATATAAAGTTATTATTTCCATCATTATACCCATCCAATTATGTTTGTGGTGACAAGATAGTAGTATTAGTTATATATGATGCTGGTGGTAATTGTGAGGAGGATAATTTTGGCTCTTCATTTAGTTCATTGGACAACACTCTTATTGAGTGAGTTGGAATCTTCCGTATGGTTGGATATTCTAATGGAACCTCCATTGAAATTATAATAGTAATTCCCTTTCTCTTCTGATGGGTCTCAATAATGTAATCATGTATATACTATAAATTAGTTGTTTTATCTGAGATGTTAAGAAAATATTTTCTATATGGATGATGATGATGATGATCTGTTGTAGGGGTAGGAGCAGTTGAAAAAGATATCTATCTCGATTGATACAATATTATTGATGACTATGGCGGGAGATTAAAAGGGTGTATAGGTGGATTGGGAAATTATATCCCCGTCAACTAAAAATGATTCCTCTACCTCTTGATGAGAAAGATAAGGGAAGAACCAATATAATTAAGCCACACATCCTAAGTGGTAGAGTGAAGAGTGGATAATCTTTGGCAATATTCTCCCTATCATTTGACTATGTACGGGATTCATAGAACTCAGTATACAACTAATACTACTCATATAGTTCATATCACTATTAAAAAATATATGAATACTTATCCACCCACTTGTACCTCTTCCCCTTGTTATTCATTAGTCTTATATGGAAGAGTATTTAGACATCAATATATTATAATATCATTAATTGTGAGTGGTGTAGGTATGCTTTAAACACTAATAGGTTCTTTTCCATATGGTTGATAAAGTTACCTCCAATAAATATCACTTTGTATGTTTCCACCCAACATTCAAAATGATGTAAGTACCCTATGAAAAGTGGTACAATAAGTCCATATAAAACTAGATCACTTCCCCCTATGAATCTCCCCTTGCTATGTAATCATAGGAAAGGGTACTATGAATAATATACATTAGGTATCCATTAATCTGTGTGATATTCAAAATATTTGTGTGATGTATACTCTTGGGGTCAACAGTTATAGTTCCCAATATATTCTATTCCGAACTTGTATTAGGCTATTTAATCAAATACTTTAATTATTTTGTCTATACAAAATTAGAACTATGTATTCCCAGCCTTAGAAAAACTCCTAAAAAGACAAGATTCACTATTTCTAGACAATCCATGATGTGGTTGAACATAAATTTTATACGTGAATATTATATCTCATTAGAAGAATATTAATTACATATCATTATGATCCATTCTATAACCATAACTGTTTAGTGTCCTTGGAAACTTGGATATATAAAAATATAGTATATGAAAGTTTTATATCATCTGTCACTTAGTTATTCAAAACTATAACATTTCTTAGTCATATCATACATAAAAACACTCTTCATATCCTCAGGAAATGGAACCATAATGAAGGTTGGGCTCAAATTATCAGTTAGGGTAAACAAGGGAGATATAAATGATCATTTAAGTTTAAAATCAGTATAAGGGTAAGATAAAATTAGAATAACATTTTAAAATAATATTCAACACTTCATAGATTATAATCGTGAGTCATTCCATAATTCTTGGTAGTGAATAAGACATGAATCATAAGGAAATCCAAGAACATAATCCATGGGAGAATAGAATTTCCTTAAGATCTTGTCATAAAAGAGTGACATAAATTGTGAAATAATCCTAATAATAGAAATAATTTGTTAAATATACCCACCAAGACATTAAATATATATTTTAATCTTGGTCTAACCATCCATGTACCTTCTTCAAGTAAGGGATAACCTCCCTTGTACCCTCTTTTAGGCACAGGATAACCTCTTAAGCACCCTCTTTGGGCTTGGGATAACCTTCTATATACCATTTGAGATTATATAACATTGATCTTTACCCAATTAATATGAGGTATATAATGGATCCACCCATCACAAAATAATAATAATTCATTCATATGTAATTCAAACGATCATGAAAAAACATTTGATTCAAACATAACTTAACACACGGAAAAGAAAAAAGGTTTCATAAACATTTCATCATCATAACCACAAAAAAATTAGTGAAAAACTAAATACGGTATTAGTAGATCATATACTTATTGATTCATAAATTACATCAATAGATTCAATCATAAAAGAAAATTCAATTAAATGATTATAAGAACATTTTTTTAGGCAAACAACTTTTTCATTTTTAAAATAATTATTTTAAATATAAATTTTACAAAGTATTAATGAAATAAATTTATTTCAAAATAATATTAGAAACATATAATGTAGTATTTAAACAATAGATCAGTCATGATGGTAGGAAACTCCATTCATGTCGCATATATTAAAATAATGATTCATATCTAGCTTTTGATAAAAAGTCAAATGTTACTTTTTCATAAAATGAAAAGAAGATTATTTTTAATTTTTTTATTAAAATTCAAAGATGGTTAAAAATAAATTTAAATTATCTTAGGGTAATAATAAAAAAATTAATTATAACATTTCAATGAAAATATGGACATAAAAGAAAAATATTGTTGAATGAAAAGTAAAACAAGGGTGGTTTTCCCTAAAAACATACTTTTAGTATCTTGACTACTAAAGAGAGGAAAATGAAATGAAAAAATAATAATCTCCAAAAATATACATTAGAGAGTAAAAAAAATAACATTTTTGGGATAAATATCATATAATATGAACGTTTAAAATTTAAGCATAAATAATCCTCATTAAAAAGAGACAGTGACATAAACCATTACGTCTTTGGTAACAATGTAATCATAACCCCAATGAAAAAAAACTCCAAAATAAATTTCGAATAACATGACTACAAATATATTATTGATATAAAATTTCATATAGGAATTAGATAAAACACATAAACCTAAATATCTTTAGAACATCAAATATGTCTCAATGAAACAATATTTAGATGAACAATCCTTACAACATTGGTAATATATGAATGTAAACCTCATGAAAGGAAAACAATTATATAGATTTATAAACAACTATACCCTTTCTGAAAATTATTATTGAATACATTAATGTGTAATATAAACACCCTAAAAAAGGAAGCAACTGGTGAATATGAAATATGTCTCACATAAAAAAGGTGAGATGAAAAACTGTTACAACACGTCCAACTTGCTTCGTAAGTGCTCTATCCTCTTGAATAATAAATTTAAAGTTGATATAATTATATAATATAAAAATATAAATACATATAATATCAGTTTTCAATCAAATTATAACATTTAACCTCCTATTTATTAAAAAAATTTAATTAAATCATTATTTTAGATTCTAACGGTTTTTTTTATGTAAGATTCGGTTTGACAGTTCTGGCCCTTGTAATTTGATCACGGTTCCATCCTCTCTAGAATTTTAATATTTTTAGGTGTATCATTTTTAATTATTATAAGAAAATTTATAACTATTCATATAAAGCAGTGATGAAAACAATATATCACCTTTTGAAGATGTTATTTTGTACATACACATGTGTGATGTTATCACAACCTGGTGGATGGAAAAAAGAAAATAACCATTAATTAACCATCATATAACTAATATAATATCATAAATATCTTATATATATATATATATAATAAATTCATTATAATAACCATCAAAGTAAAGCAATTGTTGTAAAGCCTGGTGTCCATTTGGGTGTTCAGAATTCAATAGAAATTTAAATTTTCAAATTACAGGATGGGCTTGACATTTATTTTAGAATGGGAACACAATTATATGATTAAGACGTATTATGGTGATGTTAGATATTTTTTGAGGCCTTAAATGTTCCTCATTTGTATGGGTGGTTCTCTGGATCTTTAAAAATGTTTTTGTGGTTTTAGGGAACCATGAAGTGTTGGATCGTAATGTATATATAGATGGAACAATAAAAGATGGGGTGAATTGTATGTTTAAAAACATTTTTTATTCCAAAAGGTTTTAGTTTTAAAAAAAATTAAACATTTTTGATTCATAATACCTCTTAACATATTAAAACATTAATTGGACTAGGTCATGGTTTCGGTTATAAAAGAATCATAATCAAGTTGATTGCGATATTTTATTCCACATTTTGTAAGTGAAATTAATCATATTAACATTTGAAATTATTTAAATAGACTAAGTGTGTAAAATATCTTAATCAAAATGGTTATGATGCTCAGAGTAAAACAATACAACAATCCAACCATAAAGCCTATTGAATCATATTGATCAATTAAAAAGATCGTAATCACTACCCTCCTAATTAAAAAGATCATAATCAGAGTATATTACAAATGTATACTAATCATATTAGTTTAACTAATCCAAATGAGAAATAAAAAATGAATATATAAATTAATTCAAATTCTATTACAATACAACTGAAATGTAAAAGAATACAATTCTAGGAACCCAACTAAAAGGGTATCTAATAACCTTGGATAAAGGTCCCATGATATATACATTCAAGAAAGTCTGTCCTACCCACACCAGGGTAAGTACTCTACTTGAAGATCAACATCTATATTGATATCCTCAGAAGCCCTTCATTAAGAAGGTAATATGTACCTCTGTCTTCTTAGCCTCTAAATCTATCAATCCACTAATTATCGGCACATCTTTCATCTTATTCCTTGAATTCCCCGATTGTAATCACCAAGGATCGATGTCACACAAAGAAAAAAAATATAATAAATATTAAAAGTATGTTGAATAAGTTGTCTCCAACTTGATAACTTCAAGGCTTTCACAAAATTCAATTTTGACCGAGCACTCATATAGTATCATTTCTTCCAAAAGTTATGAGCTCATCAAAATGACTTGGTATTTATAGGCATTGGATCTCATAGCCATATTTTCCTCCAATGGTTGGATTTTCTCCTAAAATTGTTGATTAAAATGGACACCTGGCACTCCAATTGACATTTTTAACTAAAATAAATACATCATTTTCTAATGTATATAAAAACATAATACAAGACACTATTTTGTTTTAATGATTTTCTGTTCGATACAAAACAGTTTTCTGGATACGATAAAGTAGGACTTAAAAGAATTAAGCTCTTCTGATAAAATAAAAATGTGAACATTAATTGAGAACAATAATTTTCATTAAGATAGTGAGTATGATTTATATTATCAGTACGATACTGAATTGTGTGTATGATGAAAATTGTAATTGGTGAGTTCGATGTTTATAATAATCAATGAGTATGATGTAAATCGTTTCTTGGGTCATTAAAATAATCATATGTATGAAAATCATGTGTATGATAATAATTGTATGCATAAGTAAAATCATAATGATAATACATAAAATCGAAAACTTAAAGTAAATATGATAAAACAAAATATGAATTCAATTCAAAATAGTGTTTGTGATTTCCAAAAAAAATAAATAGAAAAGTAAAAAATAAGACTTGGTACTTAATAATATCCCCCGTTTTGGAAATCACGAACCACAATCTAAAACAAATAGAGAATTAAAAAATTAAATGGATTTCATATTCACAAGATAACACTTATACATATCACCCTTTGTATTTTAAAAATATTCTAAAAGAATTTGAATACGACTAACCTCCCCCATCAGATAATAAAATCTCTAAGGATCATATTATATAAGAAATTATTCCCCTTACTTGTAGTATTATACTTTTCATAATTTCTCCCCATTTATAATATATTAAACCCTTTATAAGACATTATCTACCTTTGTGATTTTGGAGCTGATACTGCATTCGACAGAGGATAGGGTAGAAGAATCTCTTGTGATAAATGCATCCGTAGAGGATTCTAAGAAGATGATGGAAAGGCCTATTCGGGTGCATACTAACAAAGAACAGAGCGAGTGGATTGAAAATAAGAATATTATTTTAGTAATATGCTTAAATTACAAGAAGATAACTCAGAGGAGTACATGAAAGTGTGGGATCAGATGGCATCTCACTTTTATGGTCTGCTAGATGATTCTCCAGAAACACCGGTAACTTCCCTATCCTGGAAAATTTTTAGGGATAAGAATTATGATAGGGTTAAGTTTCATTTCAATAGCTTTGTGTTTTCATTTAGTTCATGTCCAAGATGAGCTTTGGGTTTCTCACTATTTCCATAAAAGTGTTCTGATAATAAAAAATTTAATTTTCAGTTAGTCTACCATTGTGATTTTCAAAAAGGAATAGGGAATATACTCTAATACCTAAAAAAGGTTTCTAGAGACAAAATATGTAAATAAATAAATTATTTCATCATATAAAAAATTGATGAAAAAACATTCATCCAAAAAATGGAACACATTCAATAAAAAATATATAGATGATACAAAAAATCATTGAGGATTTCGAAAATAATAAAACAACGGTTCAAATAGTTCATACTTTCCTTTTCTTTCTCCTTGTTCTTCTTCATCATATCAAAAATGGTTGTCCTAATTTTATTTAACTCTTTCATATATTCCATGAAATTCTTGAGAGTCTCCTTTTGAGACTAGAAATTTTTTTCATGATATTCAAACAACTGGTCCTCATTGCAAATCATTTCTTTTTGGGATTTCAATTTCTCTTCTAGAGAGTGAATCTAATGTTCAAGAGCCTGATTTGTTTCTATTGATCTTTGTTGGTCATTTCCTATAATTGAAACCTGTTATTGATCAAAACATTTTGATTTATAGAATCAATAATTTGATTCTTATAAATAAATATATTTGATTGAACAATATCCAAAAAAAATTCAGCCACTTTGAAATCCTTGGACTGGCTTTATTCTGGTCCCCTACCTAATTTAGATTTTTGAGCAGTATCACTTTGTTACTTTATGAATGCATCTTAGTGTTTATTCACAAGCCCTATATGATCTTTAATTTTGTCTTCATGGAGTTCAAAACTTTCCTTAGACTTATGAGAACATTTTACAACTTTATTACAAGTCTTTTGGTGCTCTTTTTTACATTCTTCTAATACTTTGAAATTACCCTTGAGTTTCGTCACACTTTCTCTTTGAATCTTGATTGAATATGATTTCATGTTTTTATATTCTATCATGAAATCAATAGTTCCTTAAATTCTTGGTATTTAAAAGATTTAATTTTCAATTTTCATAAAAAATAGTAAAACATATTGATCTCTTTTAAAATATATGGTCTAGATTGAATCATTGTCTCCCTCATAATCAAGATGCCCTACACTATGACCATCGGTATTATCATCATCCGAATCCTGATTTTGATTGAAATATGGTCCAATTACTTATTCATTATCAGGGATATGGATGAGTTTTGGAGCTTGGGATTTCAAATCAACATTCTTGAAAGGTTAAACATCAGGTGATGAAAATTCTATGGAAGATTCTTGAGAGGGCCTCTCTAGAATTGTACCGGATTCAGACTTTTGATCCTAACCAACATCTTTTTCAACTTCCTTATTTTCCTGTTTTTCTTTTTCTTCACATTTATATTCACTCTCTTAATATAATTAATCTATATATATTCAACTGTATAAATAATTTTAGTGCCTTATATTTCTCCTGAGACTTGATATTGAAAGACTTCTACTGGTGTCGATTCTTCTCCAACTATTTGTTTCTTTTTTCATTTGTTTCAATCAGCAAGAGTGACTAATTATTTTTTAAAATATTCTTATATAGTTATTCAAAGACGTTATCTTTCTAATCATTTCATTAAATTATTAATTTCAAAGGTATTCTCCTTTCACTTTATCAGTTTCTTTTTTCTTCTGAATTTCTTTTAGAATTTCATCTGCCTGAATCATTTCAACAAAAGCTTCAGCAAGATTGAGACCAAATTATGAGTCTCCTTATTTCCTTTTATCTTGTTTCTTTCTCTACCTGGCCACAATTTTTCACTATAAAATGTTTTATGATTTGGATTAATAATAGGATCATACATGGATTTATTTTATTTTTCTGAAAAAATCGGTACATATTGTTTTGGGTTTCCTTGGATTCTACTACCAATCCCTTTTAGAGTTTCAAATTCTACAACCTTATCAAATTATTTAGATTAATAATAAAAAATGATTCTCATTCTCCTTACTTTCTAATCATAAATCTACAAAATTCTCATATTTCTTGGTACCTACTTTAGAGTAATATTTTAAAACATCAAACTTTGATGAATGAACTTACTTAGAATTGTTGGAAACCTGATCAATAGAGACATGATTGCACCAGAATTGTGATTATTAATGGTTATAAAATGTTATCCCATTAATTTGATCTTTTTCATATTCAGAAGATAGTCAAGTGTAAATACATCTAAAACATTGAGAGTTTCTCCATCACTACTCCTAATAATTAAAAAATCTTGGATCCAGAGTGTGGTTATTCTATTGTCGGATGATAGGTGAGTGTTTTCCCTTTTAACATCATGAATCTAGAAAAGATATTTATTATCCCTTATGTTTACAAATGTTCTATTTTCTTTTGGAAATTTATTTATTGGACAAAAATAATCACATTAAGATGAAACATTTACGAAATGTGTTTCTTTCTTTACAGAAATTCTATTTTCCCGATCTTAAACATGAAAGGATACCTTCAAATAGTCTTCACCAACTTTAAAATATTTTTAGAATTTTATCACATCATAAAAATGATAAGATATTAGTTTTTATAAATATCAACAAAAATTTACTCCCATTCTATAAACCAAATGTTATTTTTAGAGGAGAATCATATATTTCAAAGAAAAATTTGGTAAGAAATTTTTGTCGAAATAACTTCACATTTGATTAATAATCCAGTACTATTTCCTTTAGAGATGTTGCTAATGACTGAGACTTGTGTATGACTGAATACATTGAGTATAGTGATTGTTGGACTTGGATATTAGAGAGGAAGCATGACTTCTATGAAAAAAGGAGACAAATGATGTGGGACAGGGATGGGGGTACCTTTATATATGTGAGGTAAATATGAACAGTGAACTTCCATGGTTCATATTAGATTATATAGATCCAACATTTGATATGAAATGTTGATGTTTTTTTATTTTTTTATTATTTTTTTTAAAAAAATTATCATATTTAGAGTGAATCTGATAAATGTTTTAAAAAAAATACATAAATACATAAATATATTTTATAGAAAGTGAAAATTAAAATAAATTTTATCCTTTGGAATCTCAAGATAGAATTTTTGGTTGGAATATATTTTATTTGAAAGAAAATAAAATAACACAAATTGGTGCTTAAGAAATTTTGGGTGTCAAAGAAATTTTCTAGTGACTAGAAATTTCTTGTATCGAAGAATTTTTGTTGTTGAAGACAAAATATGATGT
Organism: Viscum album; assembly: GCA_963277665.1. NCBI lineage: Eukaryota > Viridiplantae > Streptophyta > Magnoliopsida > Santalales > Viscaceae > Viscum > Viscum album. Next base: position 662,393,259 of record OY728143.1, on the reverse strand, counting down.
CGAAATTTTTATAAAATAAATGTTTTATAAAAAATGAAACATATGATCTCCTGCTTTGAGAATGAGTAACTTAATATAAAGAGATGATTTTTTTAAGAAGTAAATGTGAATTATTAATTTATGGTGAACATTACTAGCTTCTTTTCAACGTATTCAAATCTATAGAAAGGTAATGGTTTTGTAAAAATATCATCCAGTTTTTCTTTCATTACAATTAATTATAAAATGATATCTCTTTTATTTTTGTGATACCTATGAATGTGATGCAAATATCTATGTGTTTTTCATGAGAGTGATGTGTAAGGTTTTTACTTAGATTTATGGTACTAGTTTTATCCCATAGTATTTGAGTTTTTGTAATACATAAGCCGTAATCAATGAGTGTGTGTTGCATCCACAACACTTGAGCATAATAACATCATGTTACTACATATCCAACTTCAATAGTGGAAAGTGATACTATGTGTTTTTTCTTACAAGAAAAAAAAATTATTGAATCACCTAAGAAATGGAATGTTTTGGATATATCTTCCAATGCATTCTAAAAAAACCAAAATTATCATCAAAAAACTTTTAAATTCAAAATAATTTCCAAAATAATAAAATACTCCCAAATATATAGTTCACTTTAAATAATGATAAATTATTTAAATATATTTTAAATGGTATTAATTTAGATTTTATTGATATATTTCATATAAGAATACTAAAAACATTATGTCTAGATGACTAGGTATTATTTATACTAAGCTTTCTATCAGTCCTCTAAAAGATATGTGATTTATTGGTTTTCCTGCTTCATTAATTTCAAGATTATTTGAGGTTCTGATTGGAGTACTAATACTTTAAGTGTTGTCATATTCATAATTTTTAATAATATATTTAATATACTTTTATTGGGATATATATGTCCCTTCTGGGTTTTGGGAAATTAGAAAACCGAGAAAGAATGTTAACTCACCCATCATTCTTATCTCAAACTCAGATTTTATAAGATTAAAAAAGGAATCACTTAGAGATTATTGAGTTGATCTAATTGTAATGTCATAAACATAAATTTTACTGATAAACACATTTATATTTTCCTTCTTTATAAAAAGTTTTGGATCAGTAGTTCCTTTAACAAATTTTTTTTGAAGAAAATTCATATTAATCTATCATACCTGGCTCTAAAGACTTATTTAAGACCATATTAAATTTATTAAGTTTGTAAATGTATATAGGATGTTTTTTATCTTCAATTCCATGAGTTGTTTTAATAAAAACATCCTCTCAAAAAAATTAGAAAATAACACTTCTCATCCATTTGAAAATGTTTGAAATTAAAAAATAATGCAAAGGCTAATAGAATGTGAATAGATTCATGTCTAGAAACTAGAGCATAGGTTTTTTCATATTATATTCCCTTTTATTGATGATAACCTTTAGCAACTACTGTGTCTTTATTTCTAATTGTTATTCCATTTTCATTATATTTTTTCGGAGAACCATTTTACTCTAAATACATAAGTTTCTTTAGGTCTTTCAACCATGTTCCAAACATTATTACTTTTGTATTAATTTATTTCATCTTCCATTGACTTAATCCAATATTTTTCACCTATAGCCTCATCCGGACTTTTAGGTTCAAATTGTGAAACAAATGATATATGTTCCACTTCATTTATCAAATAAATTATAGTCCTTAAATGTTGATTTCCATCACCAATGATACTATCACCGCGATGATTCTTAATAAATAACAGACTTGGGGATTTTAAAACTACATCATCAACAAAAGATAGAAAGTCTTTCAGAGTGATTACTTTGGAAACATTTTCTTGATTATTTTCCTTATTAAAAGAATCTTCTATCAAGGGATGATATAATCTGTTTTGGAAAACACGTTATAATATGTATATTGATGTTGTTTAAAAACAAAATTATCGTTTCCATAAAATTTAACATATATTGTATCCTCTGAAATATTGGAATTTTCATTGATGTTTCTACAATCCTTATAAGTAGTGTAATATCCTAAGAAAATACATTCCTCAGATATAGGTGAAAATTTATATAAATTGTATTTTGTATTCATAGTGAATACATTGAATCCAAAGAATATTAGGTATGAAACTTTTTGGTTTTCTGCAAATTGATTATTCATAGGGTTTTTTGTTAAGAAATTTTCTAATTAAAAATAGATTTGTATTATAAAAAGAAGAAGTCACATCTAAATCAAAAAGTGATTGGTAATAAATTCACTAAACATGTTTCTTATTATGTCTTGTAGAATACGACTTCATATTTCAAAAACACCATTTTTTTGTAGAGTTCTAGGTGTTTAAAATTTATGGGTAATAAATTTATTAGTACAAAATTTTCAAAAAAAACCAATTCTCCACCATGATCACTATGAATAGTTTTAAATGGATGGTTTTTCTTATTTTATACTTTGGAAACAAAAGTTTTAAAATAAAAATAGCCTTCAGATTTATTTTCTGGAAAATAAACCCATGTATTTCTGTTGTAGTCTTCAACTAAAACAAATACATACTATTTTCCTCCAATTAATCTAGTTTGTGTATGACTAAAAAAATCAATGTTCACCAACTATAAAGCATAATATATTGAAAATTCACTAATTGAATTATATTTTGACTTATGTTTCTACCATATTTATAAGAATCACAGACATTTGACAAATAAAATATTAGTTATATTTGATCCTTAAAAATTATTTTCACAGACAATTAGTATATGCTCATAAGGTTATAGTGTCATATCCATTGATTCCATAAGAAATATTGATCTTTCATTACACTAAGCCATTGTAATCCTTTCCTCCTTTGATCTTATATGTTTAGTGTGTAATAATTTTCATGACAATGGGTAGAAAGAATAATTGTGTCCTTTGAATTGTGTACTACACATTTATCATTCCTAAAATTCAAAATTTAACCATAATCACATTATTGACTTAAGATTATAAAGTTGTTCTTAATATCCTTAACAAATAAAATATTTGAAATAAAATATTTTCCGATATGAGATATATTACATATACTAACAATTTTTCTTTGAGCGTTGTCTCTGAAGGTAACTCTTCCACCATTAATTTTTATATTTATTTTAATATGTATTTGTTACTAGTTGTATTCTAGGAACATCTCTTTTCCATGTATCATATTTTCTTGTCTTTGAAACTTCCTTTGTTTTCATAAAAATAAATCAATTTTCTTTGAAATCCAAACCTTTTTGGATCCATAAATGTTATAATGAAAATTTCAGTAATCCCAAATCTTTTTTGAAAAAAAGTCTTTGTTTAATCCAAAATATTAAATTATTTTGAGGACTAATTTTTTATTTCAATGACCCCAACATTGAAATTTTTTGAAGAATGGGGAATTTTCAAAAACAAAATATTTGTCACTAAAAACAGTTTTGAATGAGTATATCCCATTCATGAACAATTACCTTCTAAAGAAGTTTTTTATACATTTTGTAATAACCTTATTTACTAGTGGTAAATTTTATCAAAAGTTTCTTTAAATGAAAGATTTTAGACTTTATTTTTAAAACAAAATTCTTATCCATGTTGGTATTAGATTCTATGTGTGTTTTGAATAAAAATTATTTTTCCCTGAAATAATTATATCAAAATATTTTAAAAGTTTATCCTTTAACGAATTAGCTTCCTCAAGGCTTTTAGAAATAAAATCAACATATAAATCTTTTTTATCAAGATCTATTTAAATATCTGATACTTATTTTGTTAAAAAATTTAATCTATAATTTTATATTTCTAGTTTATTACTATCTATGCAATTTTCATTTTCAATTAATTTTGAAAATCTAGAAACCTCTTTATGTAATGGTAAGGAATTATTTTATACTGAAAAAGTTTCTTCATCATACGAAATATAACCATTCTAATCCAGATAATTTGAACTTAAAGACATAATTTTTAAATATTCAGCAGTAGGTACATTTTTCATGAAACATTTTTTTTCAAAAGGTATTCTGGCAAGAAGACCAATATTATTCTCTCCAGCGTTTTAATTGTCTGAGGATTCATATAAAGAATCTCCACTACAAGCACATCAGGATTCATTTTCCATTAATAAATTCATTCCTTTTTTATTTAAATACATTTTTGATTCCATTTAGATTGTATTTATTTCTTATCATTAATTTTTATCATTGCGAGATCAGATCTGATATGTCCATATTTCTTTTATTCGTAACAAGTTACTTCAAAATCATTCTTTTCTTTCTTATCCTTGTTACTTTTCTTATATTTGTACTAAAAATTATTCTTTTCGATGATCTTGTTCATCCTCAAAGAATGATTTTCTCACTCATTCTCTGAATGTTCTGATTCACTTTAGACTGATTGAACTATAACTTTCATAGTTCTTGTAGAATTAATAACTTTCTCTGGAGTCTGGGAATTATTTTCATTTGTAGTAGTAGTAAAATAAACTAGTATGTTATTTTTATTTTTATTTTATTCATCCCTTTTAAATCTATTTTCATGTGGAAAATGAGTTCAAATTAATTCATCAAGATTAAAATTGGTAACCTTTCATGATTCATCAACATCAATTCTTTTTTAATCCCACAAATTAGGAATTATGTTTATGATCTTATCAAAAAGGGTCCAATCATCCAAATCTTTTTCTCCCCTAGATTGTAATCTAATCATACATTTTACAATTATTTATTGTACATTAAAAATACATTCTCCAAATATGAATTCAAAATCTTGATAGTCTTCTCTTAGAATATCTATTTTAGTCTAAACCACATTAGATGTACAAAAATAAGTAATCTCAAGATTATTCTAAATAATATTGTCTTCTTCACATGAAGGAATATAGATATATATATTTCTAGTCATTGAACATAGTAAATTACTTCCTACCTTATAATCCATTTGGTACACCAGCTCCTCTTGATTGGTATAGAGTCTTACTTCTTTTCCAGGAATCTTATATTCACCCACCAACATAACAAATTTGTCAACTCTTGTATTGATTAAAAAGGTATACATTCTGTCTCTCCAATATTCATATTAATTTCCATTAAAAATTGGTGGTCTTGTAGGATTGAGATTATCAATTGTACCAACATTAATCACTTCCATCTTTAAAACAATACAAAATTTCTTTTTCTACAGTAAATTTTACTGTAACAAAAATTTATAAACAGAATGTTTATAAAATAAATATAACTAGCTTTCAAATGTAATGTAAGAAAATATATGGGCAGTGGAAACCTACACTGATACCAATTATTGGATCATAATGTATATAGAGATTGTATAATATTAGAGGTGGTGAATTCCAGGATTAATAACTTTTGTTTTTTATCTCTAAAGTATTTAGTTTAAAAAAATAAAATAATTAAATTCACAATAACTCTTAATGTCTAAAAACATTAGTCAGACATGGCCCTTGGTTATGTTATAGAATTGTCGTAATATATTTGATTGTGATAATGTAATCCATATGTTATAAATAAAATTAATATTATTAATGAATGAAATGATTTAAAAATAGTAAGTGTATAAAATATCATAATCACAGTGGCTACAATGACTAGATTAAAATAATACAATAATTCAATCATAAATCATACTGAATCGTATTAAGTAATTAAAATTATTGTAATCACTATAATAATAATTACCAAGATCCTAAAAATAGTATATTACAAAAGTATCATTATCGTATTAGTTACAATAACAAAAATGTGGAATAGGAAAATGAATATATAAAATAATTCACTTTGTATTACAATACAAAAGAGATGTAAAAGAATAAAATTATTTTAACCCCAATGGGAAGAGTATCCAATAACCTTGGATAAAGCCTACATGAATTATAATTTCAAGAAAGTCTATCTTACTCTCACTAGGGTAAGTCCTTGATAGAAAGACCAGCTTCTATCCTGCTATCCTCGCAAGCCCTTAATTAAGAAGGTAATCAGCACCTTTGTCTTCTTTGCCTTAGAATCCCTCGATCTAGAAATGATCATAACATGTTTCTTCTTATTCCTATAATTCATCAATCGTAATCACCAATAATCAGTGTCGCACAAAGAAAAAAATCTATTGGAGATTACAAGTATGTCAAACAAGCTGTCCATAACTTGATCACTTCAAGGATTTCACAAAAAGAAAATTTTGGAAGATCTCTAACAGAGTATCATTTTATCCAAATGTTTTGAACTCATCCAAATTATCATTTCTATAATGGACATATTTTTCTCCAATGGTATAGTTTTATCTATAAAATTTAGAGGTACTTGGACACTCAGAACTCCAACAGTCATATTTTAAATGAAATAGTGACATTTATTTATTATGTGCATAAAAACAGAACACATGACCTAATTTTTATAAAATGATTCCATTTTGATAGAAAACTATTTTCTAGATATCATAAATTGGGGACGAAAATAATTTTGATCTTCTGATAAAATGAAATTGTGAATATAAAAAGAGTACGAGGATTCTCATCAAGACTGTGAGTGTGATTTATCTTGTCAGTGCAATACTGAATGATTTTTATGATGAAAATCATAATCAATGAGTTCGATGGGGATCTTAATTGGTGAGTACAATGTAAATCATATTTAGGTTCATTAAGATAATAATAGATATGATAATAATGGGTATGACAATAATCATATGGATAAAGAAAATATTAATGATAAAACATGAAACCAAAACCATAAAGTAAACAAGATAAAACAAAATATGAATTCATTGGAAAAGAGTTTTTTGTGATTTCTAAAATAAAAAAGGAATAGAAAAGTCAAAATAAGAAATCATTTTTCAATATGAAATTAAAAAATAACCACATCCTACTGTTAAATTACAATAACTTTAAGAGGTAATGTGTGAGGATAAAGTGTTGGGAAGATTCTTTTACATTTTGATTCCACTTACACTATATAATTGTTAAAACAAATTCATGGAAGTGAACCAATGAAAACATTCCTCTTGGATATTATAATATTTTTGGGTGTTTAAAAATACTGGAGAAATTTTATTTTGGTGGTTCATGAGGATGAAACCAAACCCATATTCAGATTGAGGATAACCTACGAGAAATTCCAGACATAGGATATTGAAATCCTAGAACCCAAGTGGAATTTTAAACCAAGTATGATTTCCATGTTCATTATTTTTTATTTACCTAACATTACTTTCAATAAAATTATGATGGTTTTTTTTTCATGTAGGTTTCTAAGTTGTTTCTTTTAGGAGGATTGATCAAGGCTACTATTTCCCAATTAAAATCATGTGATCTTTTTTTTCCTTCCCACTAGTTTTTATCATGTATTATCTTCGAGATTTTAAATTTTCATATAAAATATGAAAAATGAGAACATTGTATAAAATAAGTGTTAGGGGTTAAAAACCATGGTATATCAGGTTTTTTTATTTTATTTTCAAAAATCACTTTTCAATTTTTTTTCAGATATTATGTGTTTAATTGAAGTTTCTGAAATTTTTTGTGAAACATTTTTGGTTCAAAGTAATTACATTTGATAATTTTATACTATATTCAATGAAAAGTTACAACCATATTCTGGTAACTAAAATTAAATGATTACTAAAATGTGTTCTGTTCAGGATTTATACTTTGAGAATTCATAAAAAGACCATTGATTTATGAATTCCAAGCTGTGAATATGGTATAAAGTTAGAAATCACCTACCCATTATGAATCTAATTTTTTATTTCATATTATTTAGAATAACCACACTTCTTGAGTGAGACAAATAATGATTTTTTAACTATAAAATTCCTAACAAAATTCTAAACTAATGATATTTTATGTATTTGTGTTCAAAATGATAGAATAAATTCATTAGTGACTGAGTATCCATAAAAAATTAAATCTATTTATTCATCCTACATTTTTAATTTTATCCATATAATTGATTAGCAGTTAATAACTACCTAATAGATAGCCTTATTACATGCCAGTTTCTCTATACCATGTTAAGGATATGCTTAGTTGTGGGGGAGAGGATTTTTGAATTTACATTCCATGTTTGGATAAATTGGGAAGATGAAAAATAGAAAAACAATACACAATTATAAATATTTAGTGGTATGAATTTTTGAATCTTTTAATGAAAAAAATGTTCCTTTCTTGTGCTTTCAAAAAAAGTTGTGCCTTTTTTGAGAATTAAAATAAAATTCTGAAATTCTTTGAAGAAATTTTTATTCATATGATGATGAATTGGAGAATTTTTGGGATTTACATGAAATAAATTTTAAGGTTACAATGGATATTACTTTATGTTATAAAAAATAGGATACCATGGTTTAGTATAAACTAGACTTTTTAATTCATACATAAACAGAGAGCCAAGCCAAATTCTTATGCCTAATAATTTTGAACATTTGAAACCTACCAATTTATAGACCTTTTAACTACCCTTTATAACTCATAATGATGGATACATGTCTTTAAATTAATTGGGTGGAGATTTATAAATCGTTCAGGCCCATACTAACCATTGCATTTTTTTGAACGAGGAAAACATTATTTAAAATTAGAATAATGCATAGAAGAAAAAATAAGTGAGGTAGGCATCTTTTTGCATTGAATAATGAAAGAAACAGGAAATGAATGGATGAATATAATGGAAAATTTGTAATTGGATCTATTAAAGTGTCTTGAAATGATGGGTTCCTTGACATTATGCCCTTTGAAATTTATTGACATGTGTTTCTAATTTTCCACTATAAATTTATTTTGAGTCCTCGCTTGCCAAGGAGTGAAAGTATTAATTATGGGTTTAATTGATAAATGTGATATTTTATATACTTTTTAGTGTATTTTGATGAATTTTCCCCCTGAAATTATCCTCTTATGTTAAGATACATGATTTTAGGAATTTTGATGATTTTGAATTAAATTGTGAAAATTTTGTAATTCTTGAATTTTATCTCTTTTATCACTTCATTGTTTTGGGAATCACTTTTTCAGTACTGGTTAAATTTTCAAAATTATTTTATATTGTTCTAGATATCATTGGATTTATTTGTTTCAACTAGGCCAAGTGATGAATCAATGATTTTCGGTCCCAATTTGTTTTTTCAAAATTCGATATTGAATGGTTGGATAGAATTGGACTACTATTAGTAAGTTATAAAAAACAAGATTTATAGACCTTTATATGATGTGATTATATCTATATTATAATGTGAAATTAAAACTTCAAAAAATCATATCATATCATGGAAAAAATATCTCATTATGTTAGTTTTTGAAAGCACAAAAGTGGGAGACGAAGAAAAGACACTTCATATAATAAAAGTCCTTTCCATTAATTTAGGTATAATTTTTTTACAAGTGTCTAATGTTTATCAAAAAAAATTAGTGAATATTTTTTACATTTCTGGACAAATTTTTAGAAGGGTAATTTTAAATATTCTACCTTCAACTAGGAATAAATTAATAAATATTTTGGTGGATAGAAACAGAACCACAAATTTCTCACCCCTCATAACTATATATTTTCATAACCACTTCGATTTCAAGCGATGTGCGAAGATGGAGGATGTGAATGTGAAGTAGGATAATTATAGATGACATAAGAGTTAAAATCTATGGATCTATCCATGATGTAATAAAATCATAGTGGTGGTGGAGGCATAGATTCAAGGATTATACCCTTTTGATTTTGGTACTCCAAAAAAATTCATGTCATATTTTTACAGAAGTTGTTTACATAAATGAAGGAGTTCACTTTCTATCTTGAATTAATATTATTATAATTTATTATAAGTTTTATAAACATATGACTATAAAATAACTTTCTTATTGTCTGAACTTTTTAGGGAGGGGTCTCCCCATTGACCAAATCGGTTTCAATTAGTTTCAGTTGTTCGGAGGTCTTTATTCCATCGATTCACTTTCATAATTTGACCAAAAGCTATATTTGAGTTTCAAAAAAGGATTCTTTGAAATATTGGACTTCATATGGTGCAATTTGAGTGATTATTGAAGAATATAATTTTATGATTCAATTTAAAAAAGTATAAAATTTGTATCCGTGGATACAATCTTTTTAATGATTCTTTATCAATACTATTATTAGATATACTTTTATTCTATCTTATATCTAACTTATAAATTAATTTTTTTATCTTATTATTAGTTTAGTTAAATTTTTTTAAATCAAATAAATCACAATTTATTAACTTAAAAATCAAAGTGAGGAGGTGAGAATTATTAACTAAGCTTGCAACCTCTTCATGAGATAACCACATGGTCACCCCTATACTGCAAATTTGAGGATAAATATTTTATTTGTGTTTCATGATAAAAACACATCACATCATCCAAATTTATGGTTCCCTATTGATTTATGTTCCCATAGTTTACTTGGTCCACTATTCCCCATGGTTACCCGAGTTGACGTTCACTTGGTTGCAAGTATTTGTTGGCATGTGGAATAGGGTTGATTAAGAGAGATATATCAATAGAGTACATATAATTTTGGATGTGTTTTTCTGAAGTATTTAATATACATAGTAATTTCATTTTTTGTGTTGGGTTTTATATGAAACCATTCTAGTGGGAGGTCAGTGAAGGTATGGTTTCACTGTTATTGCCCTTATTGTATCTCATTATTATCACCATGGTGGGAGTCTTGGCCTTGGGATAGGTGGTTAGTCCTAGATAAGTTGACATTAGAATAGAATATATGGTAAATTTTGGATACCTATAAGCCCTTATTTTTTTACTTTTACCATTGTGATTCAGGGGTTTATATGATAAGGGGTAACCCATAAGAGCAGTTAGTACAGGTTGGCATCTTCTTTTGAAGTTGGAGAATAGTTAGGTGCTTAAATTTTTTAATGATTCACATGTGGTGATTGAGGGTTTAAATCATATTAATATTTATGCATTTAGTTTTTTAGGAATCAAATTGAGTGATTGGGTATTAAGGTGTAGTTTTGAGGGCTATACCTGGGTGACATTTGGCCTAGTGTGTTTTGCATTTTTTTTAGAAACATGGTTTGATTGCATGTGGACATTCTAGGAAAGAATAATTTTGGGTAAAACAAATAAAAATAAAGTTGAACCACCACAAGCTATTTATGGGAACCTATGGTATTATAATGACACTATGAGTTGGGTGATCATTTTAGTAGACAATACACTAGCTAGGTGACTATTTTTGAAGAGGGGGTTCAAAGGAAATTTTGGCGCATCAAGAATAATGTAATGATGAAGTGTGACTTAAGGGACCATGATTTAGGCTCTAGTAATAATAGGAAATGGGTGTGTATTCCCATTATGTTTAAAGAATTTAGAGTTGAGACACACTATTAAGATAGGAAACCTATGGAATTTTAATCAACTAGTGTCCATGAGAGATATTATAGTTAATGAGTTGGATATAATACTTAAGTTCATGGTTACTCGGTGAATGTTTGAGGGTTTATAACTATCCCACCCTAGTTAATGATACTTTGGAAATAAATAGGGTGACATGGAACTATCAACCCGATGGTTGACCTTGACACACATTTTAGAGGAGACATGGTGTTAGGGATTGGAACTTGGTATGCATGGATCAAGATGAGAACATGTGTTTGTCAAGGGAGCCTTTTAATTTGTATTGTGGGATAGAGCTCATAAATAAATTAGTTTATTCCTGATATTAATTATGTTCGACTGTGGGGGGTGTTTACTATAGTGGTTGGAAACTTTTTTAAGTAGCATGATGACAGGGTTTCTCCTAAGGCGGGGAGTGAGATGTCAGTTATATACAGTTAAAACCTCATGTTATAGGGATATATGAGAAAGGGAATATTCATTGGATGACTGTTTTGATATTTAGATGTAGGTGGATGGTTGAACCCAAGTACTAGTAGATCCCTCAGTGAATGCGAAGTAATAAATTGGGTATATAATAGGGTGTCCTACATGTGTGGGTGTTGAGATTAGGTTGGTCTTAAAAACATGAACAGGTGTCATAACAGTGGTGTTTGAGTGCGAGTGGCAAGAAACCATGATAATTTTGGTTGATTAGGGATTTATTTATGGTATTGCACTATTATTTGAATGTGGACCCTGATGAGTGTGCTTTAATGATTAATGGTTATCACTTGGAACATGATCATGATGATTGTTTGTTTGGATGTTTATTGGTGTTTGAACCTATGAGTTTTTATGGTGTGTCCTCTATAGGAGGTCTTACTAGTGGCTTTAAAATTGATAGTATGTGGAAATACTATAACTATATCAAGAGTGTCATTTTTAAAATGAAAAAAAAATCAGGATTTGGATGTGGATTTTCAAGGGAAATACATCATAAGAAGTTCTTGAGCTTGATCATTGGGTGTTCGACTGATTTAGATATGAATTGAGAACTGGGAGGATGTTGTCATATATAATATATTGTGTCATGTTTATAAGCATTCAATGTGTGTTTTTGTAATTTTGGTTTGTAATTTTGGTTAGAAACTAAAATATTGGAAGCACTAAGGCTTTGGATTTAGTAGTTATGATCTATAGAATAAGGTGGGGAGCTTCATAGGTCAGGTGATGAATTTGGGTTCTGATGTGATCAAATTTTAATTTTTACAGGATTATGTAAGTTTTATTTAAGTGTTTTTGTGGTGATAAGAGTGTTTTATAAGGTTTTTTTAATTTAATCATCATGTATTCAAATGGATCTTTAGAAGAACAATGGGAATTCAAGGACAGAACACAATTGTTTGAGTGTTAATTCATAACTGATGTAGAAAGGATATTTTTTTATATTTCCAATGATAATTGTTGATTATGATAATTAATAATGTGGGATGTTTTTAAAATACCATGTTATTTGTGTATTTGGAATTCATTGGATGTATGAATTTTTGAATTTAGGGATCGGTTGGATTGTTTTAGAAATTTTTTTTGGAATTATGAGGGTTGTTATATCTAATGGTGATTATTTTAGACATGGTTTGAGGTATATGAGTTTCATCAAGTTCTTCATTGATCTTTGGAGATTTGGGTATGTTTGAAAGGTTTTTTGTAACTCTAAAAAGGGTGAACGGTATGGATCATATGGTTTAGATCAAAAAGTCTTGATGGCCTTACATAGGGGGGATTTAGTTAAATTTTAATGATACATGGTTGTCTGATAGAGAATGTCCATAGTTTTTAGGAAAACATGAGAATTCATGGGTAATTATTGAATCTTAGTTTTCACATGGGTCTTGGTGGATGGTTGGAAAAAAGCATCTGGAATATTATAGATCGAGGCAGTGTCAATTCACAAAGTTGGATCATGGTTTGTAAAAAAATATGGCTATTTAAAAGGGGGGTTTTTATTCCACTTTATGAATTTTTAAGGGGAAACACTCTTTTATCTTCTCCCTTACATGTGCATTCCCTATCTAGAGAATCCCACAACCTCTTTATTTTATAATTGAATCCAAGGGTTTATTAAAGAAGTTCTTTGGTGCTTCTATATTATTCCAAATCCAAGATCCTGTTTAATCCACCACCCACCTCCATTCTACTTTTATATTTCTTTTAGTCGGGGATTCTACACCAACTTCACTTGATCATGGATGGATTGACTGATCATAGATTGGATTTTATTCTATTTTCATAGAGGGTAACCTATTATGATGTCCATACTACTATGTGTTCCATTTAATTGAGGTATGTCTCCTTGGTGTTTTATCAGAAAATCAGCATCAATTTAGTTAGTTTTAAATTGATTTTTCTTTACATGATATGTATTTTACCTGGAATGGTTTTGGGAGTTCCTAGAGGACCTCATGAAGGAAGTGCACATCGGTTCTGGTGAAACACAACAACTAGTGATCTATCTGAAATTATAATGAGTTGGAAATTAATTAATTAATTACATAATTTTAAATGTCATAACTAATTAATTGTTGATGTTAGTATTTATTTTGGAGTTCATTATGTAGATACAATATTGGTTTTCTATGGATGATGTTGGATGGTCATTTATAGGCCTTAGTAGCTACTATCATCCCCTTGGTGATAAAAGTGGAAATCTCCTTAAAGTTAGGTGTCATGAACACTTGTATATGTCATTTATACTTTTGATTATGTGGAATGTGATGTGTGGTATAAATAAAATAGGATAATTCCCTTTGTTCAATAGTTTTTAAATTAAAATTAAAATTTTAAATTATACTAATATATTAAAATGTTAAAATGTGAGGGATCATAAAAAACCATGTTTTCCATCTTGATAACTCATCCACTAATTGTTATGGCCTATATTTTTAGATAAAAAGTGTCCCCCAGACTGATTGAGAGGAGATTACATTCCAACGAGACCCTTTTTCCCACGTGTAGGGGATTCAAACATGTACATGTTTTAGGGGAGGGTATACCTGATATATTAGGCCATTTATTTCTTAATGTATGTCCTTTTTATTGTATAGAGCTATTCAGACACATTGGGATAAGTGATCCTCTCCTGACTGTAGTGATTAGGCCTATATAGAGAGACCATGGGTATACCGAGGTTGATTTGGGTGTGTGGAATAGCCCAGAATCAACATGACGATTATGAAAGTTTTACACCATCTCTTTACCATTACCCATAAAGAATGACCCCACATTGTCGAATATTCCATACTGTCTAGTTGACAGTTTGGAGGGATGTAAGTTCCTATATCATCGAGTGTTGATTGGAGACCATAATAGAGATTGAGGACCCATGAGAGGATTACTTTACTATACTGATACTTATGGGACCCAATGCATGCCCTACAGATGTGTTGACCATGATAAGTTATATTGGGGATTATTGAAGGTGACAATAAGGAACCTGTGTGGTACTGGTGAGACTGAGGGTATGTGGACAATGGAATTGGGTGTGGGTTTTCATAAAATTCTAATGTTTTTTATTAATTTTTGTGGGTTATGGAATATTATTTTAGTGAAGATGTGACATGGATTCACTAACATGGATATGGAGCCATGTATAAATATGGGAAAACATGATTTTGAGTTGAATAATAATGGGAGCATCCACATACATGGAGATCAGTGATTGGAGATTCCATGGGTAAGGTGCTCAGTATATGTTTAAGCTTCAATGGATTTAGAGGGAAGAAATTTTGGATTCCAATGAATGGGGTCCCATAGTTGGGGGGGATTTATTGGAGATAAATTGGATTTGGATATCATTTTTTGGTTGTGGATGTCGTGAGTTAAAGCTGGACACACCGTTCATCACTATGAGGTTGAGATATCAAGGATTTGGAACTCATATATGGGTACTACCATGGGATGGTACACCAAATCATGATTATTGGATATGGATTCCATAGATTTGGAGCCTTCATGTAACATGGGATGCATGTTCATGACGACATGACTAGAGACACCCTAAAAATGGTTGATGTTTTCTTGGTCGATTAGGGTAACAAACATTAGGATTGACATTGGATTTATTTATTTATTTTTTAACAGTAGTCTTTTTTCAGTTGAGAACCTCATATGCAACAATCACTGTATATCGTAGTTAGAACAAGACCGCATTGGTGGTTACCTACTAAGTTATGTACTCATACCCCTCTAAAGAAACCATTTCACATGGGTACCCGATCACAGGTTCACTTGGTTATAGGTACAGGTTAGGTTGAATCTTCATTTTGATCATGTGTCATTGATTAGGTGAGTACAAGGTTCTTGGGATGAGTTGGATCGATCATACCCCCCTCCTTAGTTGTAAATTTTTTATTTGATTTTGTACGAATAATCCCTATGAAAATATTATTGTACATTATTTAGTGGGATTTCATGTGATGATATTCCCCTACATGTATTATGGAATAATAAAATTATAGTATAAATTTTTTTCAGTATTAGGATAGACCCAAGTTTCCAATGACAATGTTTTTGGTATAAGATAAGAGCTTATATAAGAAGTAAATGTTAAATTATATTTTATAAGGTTTACAAGGATAACCATTTATTGAAAATTTAGATATAAATTTTGATGAATTTGTTGAGATTAAATTATTATCTCTCCATATGTGAATTTATGAATATTCGATAACTTTTACTAAACTTTTGTTTTGGTAAAGAAAGATATAATGACCTGTCATTCTATTTATGGATCTCATGATCTATTAATGCTTCAGGAATGAAAAAATCACCTTTATTTCATAGAATAATAGATTAAGTGGTAGTTTTTAAAGTCACAACAAAGGATTGCATTGTGTTAAAATAAAGTAAGTATATCTCCTTACAAAAAATTATTAAAATTTAGGAAAGGATCTTGAAATAAAAGTTGTCTTGTTATCATCATTTATGATGATATTAATGACCTTTTTCAAGAATCTTTGAATGATGACTTTTATTGATAACTTTCTCCCAACCATCTTCTATATCCCTCTCCGTTTGAACTAGGTGGATAGATTTTTCTTCCATTTCCATGTTTTTGCATCTCACTTATGTTCTTCAATGTGGAAACGCATTTATATGTTAATTTTCATAACTTTTTTGTTTCAAACTTAATTTTTTAAAGGATGTTTTAGTTTTCGTTTTTACGATGAGGGATTATATGAATAGAACATTCTAATATTAATACTTTGATAACCAAATGAATTTTTAGGGTGAAATTAATTTCAAGGGGGTAGAATGTATCACCCTGAGATTTTGTGATTTTTTTTTGAATTAATTCAATATTTTTCATGTTTTTCATTCCAATAAACACCAAATGTAGCTTATATTATCTAAATTCACTAAATAAAACATTCATTTCACATGACACTAACTTGGTTTTTGATACTTGCAACACTGACTTGGAATGTGCTACACACAACAATGAGTTACTATGAAACATCATTTTATTGATATAATTATCTAAATGAGATAATTATAACCCAGCCATTATACTTATTAATTTGAATAAAAATAACTACTTTATAAATTTAATTTATAATGATTTTATATAAATAAAACATAATGGTAATGAAATATATAATTTTTGGTAGTCTTTGTGTATTTAAAAATACTATTTTTCTAAATGAAATAATTTTCATGTCCTTCTGTTAAAAAAATAAAACAAAATTATAAAAAATTTGAAATTTAATTTTATAAAAAATAAGTTTTTAAAATTTATAATGTATAAGTTATCTTAGGGTTAATTTTCTGTATTATTTGGAGAAACTTTATTTTTTGGATGAAAAATAAAAAATATTGAATTTTAATTCAAGATTTCATTTTTTATAATTTATTTAAATAGTTTAATTATATTTTAATTAGGTTTTAATGTATAATTATATCAAATATACATCAATTTATCAAATCTAGTTCATTGGAAACAATTTCACACTGAAATTTGATATAAAAACATAGAAAGTTTTTGAATGTTTTTACTTTAAAAACTCGCACTGTTGTAATGTATTTGTGATTAAATTATAATTAATTTTTTCCACTTATGTGATTTGAATATGTAAAAATTGATTCCATATTTCTAAAAATAATAATTTATAATTTATAATATGTTAAAATTATTTTTTACTAAAAATATTAGTGAAAGTACTTAAAATTAATTACAACAATTAAGAAAAAATTAAGATTACCAAAGGACTAAACTATAAAATTAAGGGACAAAATGGCCTAACCAGTTGTTCAAACACCATAATTTAAATTAATCTAAAATTAACCTTCCATTATTGATATTGTTTTGTTTTTTCATGTCTTTTTAGGTAAAAACATGGGTATACCGAACATGTTTGAAAAATACCAAGTGAGTCTTTTCCCCCCTCTACAAAGACCACCATCTCTCCCCCTTACTCACGCATCTCAAAACACTTAGGCATATCCAATATCTCCTTAATAAACTTGCCAAAATCCCTAACTTCTTACTTTATGCCTCTTTTTTGGAGGAAAGAAATCCAAGGAATCCCTTTAATGAAAACCAAAAGTAGTTACCTAAAAAAGTGGTAACATCCACCCTCTAGGTCCTTTATCTAATTTTCATTCCCCACCCCCACAACTGTCCTTATTATATGATTATAAAAAAACAAGTATCTTCAATATACGTATATTTTTTATGCTAACATTTATACCTAAAATTACACACACTTCCATCTAATGGGTAACAAATATATTGTTTATGTGTTTGATGAACTATCTCCTCACGAAACGGTTATTGTTCATCATTCCTTGACTGCCTCCCCTTGTGAGAATTATGATATAAATTATATGCATATATGTTATATATGATACTTATTATGTATATATGAATCTATAACTCTTTTACAACACATATCATTATACCTTTCATTTTTTGTTAATATAATAATTTCGTTTGAGGAAGTGTGGAATACCGCCCCATCAAAACGATGTGATTCATTCACACACTACATGGAATGTACTAAGGATGGATTTAGTGAACTTGTATAATATATATAACATAATAATTCTAATTTAATGAGATTTTATATACATATATTTAATTTAATTTTTTTACTGTAAATATTACAAATAAAAATAGAAATAGTGTTTGTCTGTACATACGGCCTACCGTCTCCATAAACGGTGTATTCCATTTAATAATTATATATTATATATAATATAATTATAAAAATTTACAGAATATAAATTATATTTATATTTTGTATTAAAATCATTAAATTATGATATTTATATATATAAGTAGTAAATTTATTACAAATTAAGAAACATGTGAAAAACAGAGCTAATATTACCTGAAGTGAAACCTTACCATAGAATTGTTAACAAGATGGAAATGAAAATTCTTAATCAAAATATATATGATATTAGATATAAGAATAGGGTTATTAGATATATTTATAATAAACATATATTTTTTGTACAATTACAAGTACTTCAAGATTCAAGACACAAGGTAAGGAAATTTGATCTCACTTTTTATTTCTGTGAGATAAATGTCTTATTCACCACTCAATTATTTTATGTGTTGTGTTTACATCACATGGATGGATTCTATTATTATAATAATTAATTTTTTTTTATTTTCATATCAATTTTATGATCTTACTTTCATGGGTTTTATGTTTCAAAAGTTTCCAAATCGGTAGAGTAATTTTCTCTCAATTTTTCTTCTTTGAGACAAATACCATGTTATGCACAAATATTTTTACATTAGGTGTATATAATTCATTTGAAATGTCATATAATTAATAAAATTATTTTAATTATATATTAAATTTCATTTAATGTTGTTATTTTCATTGTTTTATGATTCAAAGTTACCAAATTAGTAACGGTATGTAGCAACAAACTCAATGTTTATCGACATTATTTATGGTTTTTCTCCCATTAATGAAATATTATGCTTCATATATCAATAACTATCATGAGTTATATTACACACTTTTTATTCATGTTATACCTGTGTAATGGTACCATTTTTCCACTATTTGGTTCATAATATGATCAAGAATGTGTTTTTAATAAATTATGAATTCACCTCTCTCTTCAACAAAAAATATGTGTTCCTTTAAAACCATATTTTATAAAAAATGTCTCTAATAATATTATAATATTATCCTATCATATTTAAACTAATGTATTTCCCATTCTTTAACTTTTTTGAAAAATGATTAAAAAAATAGGAAGTAATCTTCTTTTCATTTTTCGATTGATGTAATTTTCAAAAAGTTTGATAGTACCCAAGGAATATTCAGCATGTACAGATTTACCCACCATAATTTCCTTGAAACACCCTTTAAATGATTAAAATGTTTATTTTTCAAATAAAACTATTTCCTAATATTCTTTAAATTAATTTTATAATAGTGGTTTTCAATGAAATATTTTTTTCAAAATGGTTTTATTTTAAAAAAGTGTTTTAATTGATTTTCAAATATTCCCATTTAATTTTAAAAAAAAAATTTTCAATGGAAATGATTTCAATGATTTTAAATATTATTTTATATGTTTTCAATGTATTTTCAAGAATACTAGTTTTCAAAATGTTTTAAATTATCTTTTATATGTTTTCAAGGAAAATGGTTTTTAAAATGTTTTCAAGGTTTTTTATATGTTTTCAAGGAAAATAGTTTTCAAAATGTTTTCAAGATTCTTTTATAACATTTCATCAAAAATGGTTTTAAAAAAGTTCTCAAGATTATTATTTAATTTTTAAAGGAAATTTTTGTTGATATTTTTTCAATCTTTATTTATAGGTTTTCATGTTTATTTTATTGAAAATGGTTTTCAAAAGGGTTTACGTTTTTAAAAAAATCCAAATAAAAAAAGGTATTTTCCACAAGAAAGGTTTTTAAAAGATACTTCAAAATTATTTGTCATATAAGATGACATTTTTTTTACTCAAAAATTTGTGGAAAATGATCCAAATGTTCCATTAATATTCTTTCTCTAAATGGTTTATTTTTTATTTTATGATATTTATGAAAATCCTTTTCTCTTTCATTGGTTATAGGTTTTTGAAGCCCATTACTCTTACAAGGGTTGTATGCTTATGAAGCCTATTTCTATTCTATTGGGTTATACCATAATGAATAATTATGAAACCATATTCCTTTCATGTGTTATTCTAAGATTATAAGATTATAAAACCTATATATATTTTCCATAGCATACGATATGATTAAATTTTTATGATATCCATTTCATTTAAAGGGTTATAATATGATGTTTAAGAAACCCATATCTTTTTATGGTTCATGGTATGATGCAAGTTTTATTATCATGCGGAACATGTAAGTATAATTTTATCATATGAAGGGTGGGAGCTATATCTCCGTCCAATGAATGGGGAAATGTAAAATGTTTTTTATGCTCAATGGGGTACACAGGAGAGCATATTAAGGCTGAAAAGCGAGGGAATATTAAGACCGCAACAAGACGGTACATAGGTGGACATCCCATGCCCTGAAATGAGGGAACAATAGGATAATACAAAGAGAAAGGCAATTACAGAGGTTATTGCTTCAATCCTAATATGTTGTGGAGGTCTTGGTAGGTATCCTTGACATATGATATTCTATGATTAAGTGTATGCCAAAAATTGGATGTCTTATTCCAATGATATGATTATTCTCTTGTTTCCCTTTTGATTCACATGTTATGAAATCAAAATCATTATTACATGATTCATTTTTATGATATTTTCTATGTAGTATATGATCTTACAGTGTCATGATCACATTCTCTTACCCTTATGCTCACGTTTATTCTTATATATCCCCCCCCCCACCCGTATTTACCCTTCCTGAGAATATGATATCATCACTTTTAATGTGCCCTTCCCTATGATATGACGATTTGTATTAAGTATAGTTTGTCTAAGAAGGGTTATAGTCATGAATAACATAGGGGAGATAATGTATCTCACTAATGAATCATTATTTATGTTTCTATGTATCCAAAGGCACAAAACAAACATGGTCTTTGGGTGTCTTTTTGTTCAATGTTTTAAGTATTCCACAAAAATTTTGTAATTTCATTGTACATAAATACTGGGTATTTATAGACATGGACACCATTATGGGTATAAGAACTGACACTATCATGACCTTATCACATGAATATAAATTACATGACCCTTTAAGAAACATCATGTGGCTTGATTATCATTCCAATGAGATATGTAGTGATTCCTCGACCTCTCATCCTAGGTCCAACCATAAAAATAGAATAGAAAACCCTTTCCTTTTCTCCCTATGTATGAATCTGATCTATATAGGGAAATTTTCTAGAACATATATATTGATTCTCATTACAATAGGATGTTTAGTGATACCCAGACCTTGTGTTTTTGTCCCAACCATTAATTTATAAAGTTTTAAATCCCCCTTTCCTAGCGTCAAAGCCTAAGGGCTATGGGTACTAGTTTTTAAGACCTCTATAAGGCTTGATTTTAGATATAGAAATATATATTGTGATGCCTAGATCCTATATAATGGTCCACTTGAAATGTTTCTTTCATGCTAGGTGGCCTAAATACATATCGTTATACATTAAATAGAACAGTCAACATCCTCATGGAATAATGGAAAATGGAAAAATATTTCAAGAACTATGTGTGTCTTTATTATCATTCCAATAAGAAACATAGTGACATTGAAATCTCCAATATAAATTCCATCTACAATAAAAATTTAATTAACCTTTTCTCCTGTGTTCGAATCATACATGTACGTGGAAGATTTTCAAAGCTTCATATGGGTCCGTTCTCATTACAAAGATAGATTTTCTGAATCCTAGACCTCATGTCTGCGTCCTAGCCATTGATATTTGAAAAATCAAAGCCCGTGTTCCTAGTGTCAAACCTGATTTGTGTGGGGATCTATTTTTCAAGAACTAAGTGTGGATTAATTCTTAATTTAATAAGATATGTAGTGATTCAAAAATCTCTAATATTGTTCCCATCCACTAAAACAATTTTGATTAAATTACCTCTCTATGTGTGTCAGTCAAACTGGCATGTGGAATATTTCAAGAACAACCTATGGCTTGATTATCATTCCAATGAGATACATAGTGAGGAATAGATCTAAAAACATGGGTCTAGCTTCTACATTTAATTTTTTTTTCATTGTTTCATCTTCATCCTTACTGCATGACATTAATATTCATGGGATTTCATGAACTAAGTGTGGAATAATTCACATTCCAATGAGATACATAGTGACACCAGGATAATATCTCTTGTCCCAACCCCCACAAAAATTTAAAGGACCCTCTCCTTTCCTTATATTTACTTTTATTAGTGGAAGAAACATTTTCCAATCCATTTTTTGCACACCGAACATATATCAAATGATCTTATGAGTTTTGGTAAAATAATTCCATGCATTATTAAGACATATCAATTAACATTGGGGATATTGGGGTCCTAAATTCAAGATATTAAAAGGTACACCATATGTCTTCATCGCATAAAAATATACTAAATGATATATTTATAACTAAATATTTCTCAGTTCTTTCTCAACCAGAATGCTTATTGATGCTCGTGTTCTATAGGCCTTGGTCCAGTTGCAATCATGTCAAGGAATGAGTTTTCCAAGATGTCCTTACTGGCAACATTAAACTGCATGGCTAATATCATGGCTGAAAGACTTTTAACTGCATGGTACATCAAGAACTATATATGTCATGATTATCCTTCCCGTGATATATGTAGTGAAACCTAAGCCTCATGTGATCTTCTTAGTCGTGGGGTAAAAATAATTCCCACTATTCAAGAAAAAAACAATGATATGTGTTGGAGCTCTTAATTCAGGTCCCCTCATCAGGGGGCTCACTAAGGAAACATAGATTCCCCCACCCCATATAAATGAGTTATATCTATACAAGGGACTCCTTACTTTATGGAAAATATTGGTCCAAACTCTTCCTTCATGCTTAGAAATATCACTTCTATATTACATACTTCTAATTTTGGACACTTTCAAATATTCATAATATTTCATCAACTTCCATTGATAGAATGTATGATACCTAAGGACTCTTTTCCTAACTATTTTGTAACACACCACAGTTTTATTTGTATAAAGTCTCCCAAAAAATTGTTCTGTCAACTGAAGGATTCCACTATTTGACTATGTTGTAACACGTTCCAACTGGCTTTTCAAAAGGTTCCAAAAAATGTGATGTTCAACCAGTGGTAAATTTTCTATTATGAGAAGCCTCATATATCCAAATTATTTTTTAATAAATTATGTTATAACAAAAAATTCGAATCATTATATGTTCATCCCTCACATATTTATCTCATATCTTTCCTCCCAATTTGAGAACCCCCAAGAACATGGTTTACAATCTTCCCCTTCATGTCTGAAGTATTGTGGAAATATTTTGGTCTATTAGGCCAAATATCACCACTTATTTCCATAATACCATGGTCCTAGCTATATGACCAAAAACTATATGCACCATATTTATTAGATTTGGTTTATACATTCCTATGAAACCTATTTCCCAATTCTTTGGTAATTTGGACTTGAGATGCCCCTCAATATTCAGGTACTTCACTTCCACAAACTAAGACTCTCTGTCCTAGTAAATTTGAATCTATATATAAATCCTAAATCCATTGGTAATATAATGTCATAAATATTGAGAGATTATTTTCCTGCCTCTAGTGTAACATAACCTAGTTTCATTTAATGTAGTAGCCAAAAAAATGGTTTTTTCATCCAAAGCATGACACTATTTGAAGATGTTGGAACACTCCCCGGTTTTCATTGCATAAATTATCCTAAAACAGGTTTATCAAATAGTAGTAACTTTATCCTTAGTAGATAACTCCTCTAGTTCCATAATCTCGTTCCCCAATAATTCTCTTTGAATTCATAAATCCATAGGCTATAGCTGTAAAGAATCCCCTCCTCATACCTAAAATTGGTGGTGTATTCTGGAATGGATTACCATGAAAAGAGAGAATTGTTAAACATTAATGCAAATTTAAATACCTTAAATTTTACCCCCCCTATTTTACTTTTTGTATGAAATTAAACTATATAGAATAACGTCCTAGTTACATGATGTTAAATTCTATAAAAAAATCCTCTATATAAGATGTTAAACTAAATGGTCAATGTCTTGGTTTCATGACATTAAACTATAGAATGGTTAAACCCTTCTCAAAAGGGTACCTTTCCCATAATATTGGTCATTTAACAAAATGCACCCTCCTTCACATGAACTAAAATTGTATAAGATTAGTTTCCTATACATGACTAATTCCAATATGGATGCTCTCTTCATAATTAAAACCCATTCCTTGAAAAAACAACACATATTGGTCATGAAAAATCTAAATACCAAAAAAATCACTTAGAACATAATAAATAGAAGTTCAGAGTTCATGAGAACTCCTTTACCTGACTATATTGTAAGACACCCTAGTTGGCTTTGAAAAACTCGTATATAAAGGGCATTCCAGCCTAATTATTCCATTGTCTTGCTATACGGTAACACACCCTAGTTTCCTTTACATATAGTATACTATAGAATGGATTTTTCAACCAATGGTAATGGAATCCTCATGAGAGACATCCAATATCTCTGAAAATAATTTTTTAGATTCACAAACTGAAAAATTATGTCTTAAGATTTCCCTTTAAGTATTTGATGAATGTAGGAACATTACTGGATAATAATCCTTTTCCGTACATCATTTCAATACATATCATCAAGTCTATTTTACCAAACACAACATTATCTCCTTAGTTTGTCTTTATTGACTTTAAACATCCCAAAAAAAGTGATATAGTAATCTCCAGATTGAAAAAATGCAAAGGGACCTCTGGAAAAAAGTTAGGTCTCAGATTGCTAGACCTGCACTCTGTATGGATTAAGAAAAAGATCAACTGATTAAAATAAATAGTCACAAAACAAATTCGGATGAAAATAAAAAAGTATGGTTAAAAAAATAAAAGCCTCACCCACTAAGTCTACCTTTTATTGGACTAAGGAAAAATTAGTTTTCTAACACAAAAAAAAAATCTATAGGGTTTTATATATGACACTAGAAATAGTCAAATTCTACTCGATATGCCCTATACATTTGGAAAAAATTAGAGAGTTCTCTCATAATTTTTACTGTAATTATGACACGATGAAATTAAATCAATTGATTCATTTTTCAAACTTTTGTTGAGATTACTATGAGGATATGAAAGTAAGAGAAAATGATATAAAGAAACAAAATCCTTTTCATTTGTGATCTGAAACATAAGAAAACTTCCACACATTGGATCCTCTATACTAGATTTTACAGTCACTCCTAATAAATAGATTTTATATGTTTAACTATAACTTGAGAAATTTGGTGTAGATTTCTAAAGCTTAGCCATTTTTTTAATTACAGCCTATTCGTCTTTATGGATATTCTCCTTCTCTACACAAACAACATCTATTCTTTGTTCTAAGTCCCTTACTAATGACCAGTGGAGTTGGAATAATTTTTCCCTAATAAATTTAATTATTATAAAAGGAACATAATTTGGAGATACTTATCATCAATGTGATCTTGGTACACCACCAAATTCTTTGAGTGTCTAGCCTTAGTTCATAATAAATAAACTCTGGGTTCTTCAAACTGCCCTGCCAACTGCAACCTTCACTCCTCCTCCCTTCTCCTGACAATTACCCTCACTACATTTTAGATTTCATAATTATCAAAATAAACCATATCCCAACTTGTAAATATTGAATAGAATTCGTTAAAGTAATGAGGAAATAACTTCAAGAGGTTTCTCCACATTTATCATCCTGATATCCCTCAAGACTAGACAATTTGCATATTGGAAAGCCTCATGTGTCTCCAGATCAGACTCATAGATACTCTTGGAGAGAGAGACTTAATCCAAGATTAGTGCACTCAAAGGGCTTATCTATTAATCTCCCTTCATAATAGCCTCATTCTCACCAACCAACATTATTGGAACTAGTCTCGAATCCCTTATATCAGGACCAGTCACCGAAGTCGATGACATTGAATATAAAGTGACACTTCTCATCAACCTCTAGAGACCAAAAAATAGAAAATGAATTGGGGTGACCGAAATGGTTGATAATAATAACATGTAATTGGGTCTACCATAAGAATTGATACCTCTCCAGTACCCCCCACCCTAATTCCCTAATCAAGGACCACTTGGTGAGAAACATTATACAGAATATTTTCAGAAGCTATGACCAAAGGATTTCGACGATCTCCCACATTGGGATTCTCAACCATCACTCCATCAGCAACAGGTGTTGGGTGGACTTGGATGTCTTTTTGGTGGTTTTCCTTAGTAATGTTTTATATAGAAAAATATACGCAAGTTGAACTTCAATTTTAAGTATCTAGAGAAAAAAACAAATATTTTGGGAAAAATAATGAATGATAAAACTCATGTTCATCCAACTCCCTATGAAAATGATCAAACTCCTTAAGGGAACCTGGAATATCAATTTCTAGATTAATTAGATCCATATTTTCATCAAACATATAATATAGTCTCATTGTATCCTCCTGAGTATGGGTAGCTGATACACATTGTTTAAGACCCAAATTGGATTCTTTGTTGATCACATTTGCTGGCTCCTCAGTAGGCACAACATCGTTAGTCCCTACAGAGTCAGTTCATCATCATCACCTTCATCAGACCATTCCGGATCCCTATTAGCCCCTTCGAGAGAGACAATAGGACAGGCGTTTACTACTATAGGGCCCTCCAGTGTAATTAATGATTCTAAAATATCATGAGGATAGAAAATACAGAAACATTACATGAAACCTAAAGGAGTGTATATGAAATTAACCTTGAACTCTCCCCTTCTATAGGAATAGATGCCACCATGGATGCCTATCTTGATATTTCATCTATTATAATAAAGGACTTATCGGCATAATTTTTCAGCTCTTCTAGGGTACCATCCTTGATCATTGAAGGGCCAGCGTAAAATCCCTTAAGGGTGTAAAGCAATGTTGATTCTATAAAACACAAGTACGTTTTGAAATAGTATGTCAAATAATTCATGATATCAAGTGACAATATAGAGAGTAATTGTACTGAATGTTCCGGGCCAATATTACGGACCTCTTACACTTCTTATTTTGAGATGAATAAGGGACCATGTAAGACCTCTTGGAAGTAGATACTTGAGGTGTTCAAGCCATCATATCCTTCAGCATGGTCCTCTAACCTGGGAATAGTTCAAGGGACCCAAGGGCCTCAACACTACCCCAATGGGTGTCCCTGTGGGATTGTAATTTTTCAACCCAAGTGCCAATGTTTCTACTCCTTCTACTCCTTCTTATTCTCTACTGATCTACATAATAAATAACATGTAGATTAATAATAGAGAATGGAATTGAATAATGATTATTTCGGGTAGAAAGGGTAATACATCATTAGGGTCAATGAATTCGTCTTATTACTCTTAGAGATGACTAGTTACCCCCTTAAGATCTTTGTGGTCTAGTATGTAAAAAACTCACATTTTTACCAGGATCTAATTTTTAGTTGCATATATCAAGGCCTATGGATCAAGAATATACATGTCCCCCTCATCCAAATCAATTTTGGGATGGAGACCAAAGGGTTCTCTCATATCACCCAAATCTATAATTCTCTTTCTTTCATATAAAAAAAACCATTCATCTCAAACAAGGTTATTTCTCTCTCCAAATATCATATTGCCAATGGTTTTTCATAATTTGACTCTAATGTGTCTACTTTTGAGGAAGATCTTGTCAACATGGAAGGATATTTAGGCATCATTTCTATCATAGAAAAATTAGGGGATGGGACATGAGGCTCCTCCTAATGGTGATGACCAGGCCACCATGGTGTTGGGCGTTTGTTTTTCTCAATACTAGACTACTCGTTGTTCTAAATCCATGATCACCTGAAAGGATCCATAGATTCAACATCATCATATTCTGCATAGGATTATTTACTATGCATACCAGGACAAAAATTTATCTTAGACACTAACCCTAATAGAAATATATCTTTAATACCCCATGAGGGTATGAAGATATTTATGCCTTGGAATACCCAGCCAATATCCTGATTGACGCATCTGATGGAGGCTGCATGATTTACATTTTGGATACCACCATGTCCATCAAAATCCAAAACATTCAGTCTACCATGAGATACTTGTCGAGCCTAAAATCTATTGGGGGAAAGATTCTTGACTATTAAAGAAACTTTAACTAGTGAGTGAATTGATATGCAGCAAAGGCCTTACAGATGATATCACTCTCAATACAAGGTATTAGTGCACTGTCTCTGAATGCTATCATATACAACCTTATTTTATATTTCTTTTCCATCCCATCAAACATAAATCTTCCAGTATGTGAGTTATCATATGGAAGGAATTTTAATTCTCACAAAACATTTAGTATCCTCATCACATCATCATACATTGGGTTCAGAGGATGTATTTCCATGAAATCCTGAATAAATTGGTGGAATCGACTGTCAGGGATTTTAACTTAGCTCAACACCACATATGAGCTAATGTGCACTACAATCCACCCCCATAGTACATGAAATGGCCCTGTAATTCTAAATCATGTGTTCTTGTTGAATTTATACAACATGAAATAGTAAATCCATTCTAGGACGGGGGTATCCAACCCTATGTACCTCCCCTCTTCTAATTTGGATGGATAAGAAAAATATCGTGCTTCACACCACCACTAGACTCATAGACCAGAAGAAGACAAATTCTTAGCCACATAGAGAGGAGTCCATCTAGGTGAGTCTTTGGATCAACCTTGGGATTGACCTTAATACCCCAATAGGTATGATATCCCTTATCCAATTAATGATTGAATTTTCTAAGAGAACTATGATTCTCGACAGTGGGGAATCATGTAAGGCACCGGTGAATGGGACTTTCTCCTGTTGGATTTAAAAAATCATCCATCTACACACCAGGATAGATTTCAACCCTAGGAGAGGATATTCTCTCTACAGTTTATTCACTATATAAAAATTTTTATAGTCTAGGGGTGGTGTTTTTTAAGCATCACCCCACATTTTATTTAGTATGATGAACTCATCATACATTTCACTGAGGAAGGGAGTCCCATAAATTCTATAGACACCCCACAGGATAATAATAACCTTACGGTGTAGCTGATAGAACAAATTTTTCTACATGCGCTATTGGATCAACAACTTGGGAAAGATATTAATGTTCTTGTAAACATAAGTTTTCCCTGTCCAAACAGCCTCATCGATATGGACGTCCTACTTATCTATATTGAATGTGGATTAGTTATTACACGCTATTATAGAAATCCCAGTATGACCACATCCATTTAGGCCTAACTCCACTCCAAAATGAAAATCACATTACTCCTTCCAACCTCGCATTTGATCTATCTGGGATGTTTTAAAGGTTTATTCATAATAATGAGGCCTCGATTCTGGGATTTGTGGTTTTAAATATAGAGTGCAGCTACTATGATGCATGATGCATCAAGTGGTAACCATTCCTTGCTTAATGTACACACCCTTGGAAGAAATT
Source organism: Viscum album (assembly GCA_963277665.1). Taxonomy (NCBI): domain Eukaryota; kingdom Viridiplantae; phylum Streptophyta; class Magnoliopsida; order Santalales; family Viscaceae; genus Viscum; species Viscum album. The sequence goes on along the minus strand of OY728143.1, from coordinate 662,363,236 downwards.
TTCATTGAAAGGTAGTTTGTTTACTTCATGAACCATGAAATTGGGAGGTAGTTATGAACCCCAAGGATAAAAGTGTCCCACAAAATTATGTGATCATACAATGATAGGAAATTTATTTGTGGGTACTCATGTTGATATAGTACCAAATACTTCTCTAGGTCTAGGAGTGTAGGCTCAACCATGTAATATTAATTTTTCCTAATAACATTGATCATATCGGATTAATTTGTATCATCTTTTTGAGAAGAATTTATCAAATTGTCCATTGAAAACCTAAAACAAGGCACCAAGCTCTCCAATTAAAAACTCAGTTTTTTCCAGAGGGGTGAAAATATTGTGAAGAGAACCTTAAGCTTGTAAAATAAGTAAAGATCCCCAAAAAGAATCCAAGTTATTTTCTTGAACCTGCTAGTGCACACACCCTTGTGCATAAGAAGCCATGTGTAGCACCCTTGCATGACAATGAAAGGAAGGTTAGGCCTGTACAACAGACCTGCCCCAAGAACCTATGCATGAAACCTCCTTCAACTTGTGTTCCCTATTTTCCTATAAATATGACCTTTGTGATCGTTATTTTCACAAAAAAAAAATTCAAAGAATTCCCCAAGCTCTAATCACACATCCCCTTCTCTCAGGTCTCCAAAAAGTCTGTTGTAGCTCTCTAAAACCTAAGAGAATTGGGAATTAAGGGGATAAGTTGGATCAAATTCCCATCAAGGTCTAAAGACAAGACACCTACACAAGGAAAATTTTCTCTCTAAACTAGCATATTTTAACCCCCCCCCCTGAGCACTTTTTAAAGCCACCATTATAACGGCTCCTATTCATTAGGATCCCTCGCCACATAGGTATAAATTTGAAACATCCATTGAGGCCTACGGAATTCAAAACCCTTGAATAGGGGAACAGTCAAAAGTCTCCCATTTCTATTTTTATTCCTTTTCTTAAAGGTTTCTAAATCATGTCCCACCTAAATATTAGGGTCTGTGGTGAGCATGTGGATTTTCATTCCCAAGGTCATGAGGACCCCGACCATGGAGGTGTTGTCTGCGAACTCCACATATTGGATATGGGGGATATGAGCATGACTGCCCCTTTTTTCTCTAAGACTTAGAGCCTATGGTTATAGATGGGGAGGGTGAGGATCATACTTGCTTCCCTGTTAAACTAGGAATGAGATCCTTCACTCTCACTATAAATCCAATTTTTTGGAATCCCTCCTAGAGTAAGCCCCTATCTTATCTTGGAAGACCTCTCCTATATCATTCCTTCATATCTCAATATCGGTGACCAAAAATTGAGGGAATATGGGCATTCCAAATCTTTTCCTCTCTCAATTTGGGTCTAGGGTATGATGATGGGAGCAACGAGTTGTCTCCCTTACCTCTTACACCAGCGGAAGAGGGATAATGTTCTTTGTTAGATCTTTCACGTTCACTTGTTTCAAAAACTGATCATGACACATGTGGGCTTAGAGGATTAGAGTGGTTATAACATCCACACGATCCCCAAAACATTCAAGACTCCTCCTCAAGTATAATCCAAAATCATAACCAAAAATGGGTATCCACCCAACGAGTAATCCTCATAAAAACATTCATTCAGTAGGGATTCCACTTGAGGAATAAGCACCAAACTCCAACCTCTTAGATGGATACTTGGTAGAATCCCCAACCAAGTCACTATACTTATCTATGGGAATCCTATTTAATTATAAGACCCAAATATATCCTCCCAATCACTATGCTTAGAGATATACCATGTGGTCCCATTAACTAGGAATCATTTTCAGGGATAATCCCCAAATAAATCATCTCAAAGGGCTATATTCCCCTATGAGAAAAATTCAAGGGCCTCTATAGGTGTGGTTCCTTATAATAAAACTATATGTGAATTTATTCCCATATATATGGGATACGTAGGAATCCTTCCTAAGGTCCAAACCCAAAACACTAAAAAACCCTGATTCTCACTAGGAGACATCCCCAATGGAGTCTTATTAATCCTAGAAGTCTGTATCTATTATAGGTTCATCATCCCGCTTCAATATAAGTCCCATAAATGACTTTAATTAGGCATCATTAACCTAAAATTCTTGGACTTCATGACCCTAAATTTAATAGTTTGGTCATTATCACATGACATTAAAACGATTCATGTTCCCCATTAAGTGGAATTGAAATAAATGGGTTCTCATTCCTTTCACAAGTATACGTTAGAAGACCATCCATGTGTCAGATTCTAACATAAAAAAAACTCTCATCTTCTGAAATTATGACACACTCTAGAGTGTCGTAGTGTGTTTCTAGAAAACCATCATCATCATAATAATGAGAAAAAAATATCTAATCAGAACATAAGAGGATACCATTGTAAACGAATCTTGGATACATACAAGAATGTGTGTGCACCTGCGTACGTATTTCCACAATATTTATTTGGTGGTATTCATTGAATGTTTTAAAATGATTCTATTGGTATGATTGATTTGTGTGGGTAGGTGTATGTTCATGATTTTGGTTTTACACAATTTTTCCATGGAAGGATTCCTTGAATGTCTCATGGTGAATATGCTAGTTAGCTAGGTTAGAATAGGTGGGCGTATGTTCCCACTCACATTTTGATGAAAAATTGAGTTGGTGGGATTCTCCCAATGGATGAAAGAGGTGTGATAGTTCTCCCTTTTAACAAATTTATTCCCCCACCAGTCTGTCTTGCATTACCAAGATTGAATTCCCAAGGATGGATGGCCAAAGATGGAACCCACTTCATGTTGAGGGTTCACTGCCAGACGGCATTAGCAGAAAAAAAAAATTTATCTAGATACCTTTGAAACAAACCATTTTTCTTATGGAGAAGGTCATGTGTAGCTTCTTGATGCACCTTCCTGAGATAATGGAGGGAATAGTCATAGTATCTAATGGATAAAATTTCGAAATGATTGAAGATTGTGATAGGTTCTTCTTTCTTCTGGACCATCAGATGCTGCTGATTAGGATATCGGTAGAGCATCATGAGAAGGAGGGCCTATCGGGATGCCTCCATGGTCAAGATCCGATAGTTCTCATGTTACTTTTAAACTAGTGAGTTTGAGATCTGACATTGAATATGTTATGTTGGTGATGGAATCCTTTTATTGGATGGAGACCAGGACTGGACAGTAGTTATATGGCCTCAGCCTTAAACATTACATAATATTGAGAAAGTCAACCATTCAATTTGGGGATCTTTTCAAGATTATAGTTTTAGAAAATTAGGTCATAAACCATACATAAAAACTTTAATATTACAAGTATACACTTCTACTCACTATCCATTTTTTTCATAAACCAAAAAATCTTTAAAAAGAAACATGGTATCATTTCATATTTTAACAGCATAACTTTACCATGATCCCATCCTTGACTCTATTTTTCTTTTACTCCTGTGAAAAATATTTCAAAACATGGTATTAGCATAAAAATATTAGTAAGTAATATAAAATAAGGAATAAAACTGTTAGTATATAAATATTTAAAACTCGTGAAAACTTTTTAACAAAAATCATACTTTTCACCCATAAAACATAAACTACTTAGAATACATCATGTAATCAAAATATTCCTACAAAACATCACAAAAATCATAAAACATAAAGGTAACATGTGGAGTCCATATCATACTTACAATGTATCTTTCATAGCTATGTAGGGGGTAACCTTTAGGGTTTTGTTTGGAATACCCAACCTGGTATATTCCCTAATTCTCTTAGTATATACTTTATCTATTACCTCTGTCATGTTACCCAATTCATTAGGGAGATATCACGGGCCAACCCACCCTTGATTAATCATGTAACCACACATATATCTAATCAATTCCCAAGATCCATAACATAATCATAACACAAAAAATAAGCAAAAGGAAAAGTTAACATTTCCACAATGTAATCACCAGATATCAATTCAAGATATTGACGTAATAAATCCATTATAAAAACCATTTCCAATACCAAAATACCCTAAAATGTAATTTTTTATTTAGTTTTATTTTTAAAAACATGAAGTCTTGTAAAGGAATCCAAATATCAAATAATTCTCTTGGCGGCGAACAGGGAATTTTCGATGCATACGTTAAAAAGGAAAATTAATTTTCTCATTTAGTAAAATTCCTCGTAATGAAAATATTAATTTTGAAACTTTATAAATTAAATTAAAATAAAAAGGGTATAATTAGACACCGTATAAAATAAGGTCATGTATAAACCAAAATATTCCTCAATGAAGGATATTGAGATGAAGTCCCTTACCAATTGAGAAAATACATGAATAAAAATAATTATAGAATAAAAATAAAAAACATATAATATCATGAGAATAAAGTTATTCAATATATACTATATAAAATGGTTGTATATGAACCATATAAAAGTGAATTGGTGCATAACAACAAATAGGTCTCAATGGAATGTAAATTGAGAAGAAATTCCTTACTGGGATTGTATCCTTATATTAAGGATAAATCAATGACATAATCATGTCTGAAAAATATAAATACACCCAATATAAGAGGATATTAACTGTAAAAAAATAATAGGTCATTCACACATATTCTTTGAAAAACTAAACCAATGGCATAGATATTTAACTCAATCAAATGAGATTGAGTTAAGATTTCCCTTACAGAGTTCATATGAATGATGTAAGAATTTATTAATGGGGGATTATGTGTATAAATACTATATCCAAACAAAGGTAAGTGTAAATTACAACATAAATAAATATATAGTGATTCCAGATATAATATTATAATAATATAATAAAATAAGTATGCATAAAACTCAATAAGTGGAAATTGAGTTTTGAAATTCCCTTAAAAAGTTAATTTTTAAATAAAATAGATCAATTAGGTGTATTAACTATAATTAAAAATAAATAAATTACAAATAAATTCTATGAATAAAAAGTTATTTATTACATAATCATATCACGACATAATCAAAATGTAAAAGATTAACCCAAAGAATGGAAACTAGGTTAAGAAGTTCCCTTACCTTAAATCCAACTTGTCTCATTCGTTCTTTAATTTCCTAAAAATTAAACATGTTAATTTATACTTTATTTAGAAAAAAAATTTATTTTTATTATTCATTTTATATAACTTATTACCATGTTGTATCAATTAGTCGATTATTTGTGTTCATATCAGACGTTTTGTCAATATTCAGTAATTGAGTCAAAAATGAACATATTTTATTGTACGTTGTGCATTAAGTCAAAAGTAAATCTTCTATAGAATTTTATTCATGATTTAAATATCATATATATAAATTATATATTTATTAATAATATTTTATAACATTTGGATATAAGAAATGGAATGCACCATTCATGGATAGGTAGGTCGTACGTACACATGAATGTTACTTTCGTTTCTTTTTCATATTAAAAGAATGAAAAATAAATGATAAATTGGTATGTTATAATTCCTATATAATATATATATATATATTATATATTTTAAATAATTTCATTAATTTCATCCTTTATACATTCCATTTAGGTAATGAATGAGTGAAATCATATTTAGGGGGTGGTAGTCCGCCTTTCCTCAAATGAAATTATCATATTTACACATTTTGGAAAGCATAAAGGTATGTAGTAAATAAAAATTCTAGAAGCATAGAGACAATATAAATATCATATATATCATATATAATTATAGTTCCATCACAATGGCCACAGTGAGGGGTGGTAGGAGAAAATTGAACAATCATCGTTTTGTGAGGTAGTACTTTGTCATAAACAAAAATAGTAAATTTGTATCCTTTATATGCAGGTGTGTGTAAGTGTAGTTGAAATACTCCTCATATAAATATACTATTACATCATTAATACTGTTTTTTTATGTAATCCTATAATAATACTATAATAGTATGTTAATAAGGAAAATAAAAGAAAGGAACTTGAGATAAGACGTTACCTCCAAATCGGGTAACTTCGTCTGATTTGAGACAAAATGATTTTATTGAATTTCCCTCTTCACAAGTTAAGGATTATATAAGTAAGTTTGGGTTTTTTAGAGATTAATAGAGAGGATTTTGTATTATCAAAGGGGCTTAAGAGGTGTGAGTAAGTGGGTAGAAGTGGTGGCCTTTATAAGAGGGAGGTGGGGCACTTTATGAAAGTCTTGAAATATGAATTTATTATAAATTATGTTTCCATTTCAAATAGTCCAAAATTAAATAACTTATAAGATAATATTATTTTGGTTCTAATTCCCATCATAATTTAATTTTTATACAAGTTTTGAATATTTTTTATCTTTATATTTTTTGTTTAAACATTATTTTACCCTTTTCAATCTTATAGAGATATCATGTTATCTACAAATTGTGGGTTAATGTAATAACCATATCATGTTAAAAGTAAAAAAAATGACATTTATGACATATGTGGGCTTATCATAACCATTTTACTTAATATTATATTTTTAGGAATTTAATATCATGTAATAAACTGCTTCATATTTTATGTTACGAATTTGTCAATTTTGGTCACTATTTATACATGACTTTTTTACAAATTCATAACAACCTGATTCTTTAGAAAACATTTAATCATTCCTAACAAGTAATAGTCATCCATTAAATTCTTTTATTACCTAAATTTTTTCAAAAAATATATTTTTTAATTTTTATAATATCATTTATTGTAATCCTTTAATAATGAAGTAATCACTGCATCATCATTGTGTCCTAATTAAATTTATTTATATAATGTCTAGAAATAATTACCAAAATACCATAATTTATTAAAGTTTTTTATATTTATTATTAATATTTATATTCAAAGATATCACTTATAAAACCCTATATTAAAATTTATTTAATAAAAGATACGTGTTTATGTTATATTTCTCTTTACTTTAAATTAAATCTTATTACATGTCATTATCACATCTAAGTGTATCTATTGGGTCCCAAAAACAACCCCAGTATTTCCATGGTTGGACATATCTCATATAATAGGATTTAATCATGTTTTAGAGAATTATAATATTATGATAAGATTATTTTTTAACTTTATTTACCAGATTTACACTTTAAACATGGTAAATAAAAATAATTACTGAAGTAACTATTAATAATGTCCAAAAATAAAAGTTACCTATTTACCCAATTTGGACCTTCTGATTTGAAATATGGAATCTATTTTTTCAAATTAAAAATAGATAATTTGTAGTAATAATTTTAAAATTAATTCTTGTTACTAAAACCATAAAGTAGAGTTTTAAAAATTAAAAACTATAAAAAGATTGGCATGTGTTTATGTCCAATTTAAATGTGGAATTACTTCTAATAAAACTAATTGGATTAAATGAGAAAAACATAATCAAATTGAACATTAAAACAAATTGAAATGAAAATCTAACTATATAAATAAACTATATGAAATTGATGTTTTGAATTAAAATACAGTATTATTCACTATTCAATAAAAATGAACTTTATCAGAAAATTTCAAAAAATTTATCCAGAGTAAATTTTTATGTCCTTATTCTATAGAAGAAGTTTATTTTTTCAAATATAAAATATAAAAGTAATATAAAATATATTTAAAAAGGGTACTCCTTCAAAATCTTGTAAAACGGCCTTTTAAAAATAATAGAGTATTATATGCATAAATTTGGATTCATTCTCATTTTAAGAATCTAAAATTTATTGGATAAATGTTAAAACAGTTTAAAAAATTATAATCTAATTATAGTTAGTTTTTTTCATTCCCATCCACACAATGGTTAGGCATTAACTACCATTTAAAATAATGATATTTTTATATTATTCTTTGGTATAACTCAATGTTGTGTCCAACGTAAGATTTTAGAGAAACGCATGGTTGTTTGTTGAATACGCTATCAAAAATATCACCCCCTTTAACGTAAAATTATAATATTATTCATAAATATTAATTTAAATGAAAATTTATTATTCTATAAATACCTGGGTCGTTGCATCATTCCCCCCTTCTGGAAATTATGTCCTCGCAATTTTAAAATATGGCATGGTAACTTCATTAAAAAACCCACATCAGAAAAAGGGTTAATAAAACTACAACTTTAACAGAAAGAAAGAGAGGTACAATGGTCACCCAATATAACACATACTATGGTTCCATGTAGGAAAACATTAATATAGAAGAAAAACAAAGTGTCAAGTTCTGATGGAGAGTGACAGAAAACATGACCAGGAGAAAGTTAACAACCAGAAAACCAAAACATGTGATGGGTTAAACGGTTTTTTATTTCACAGTTGGAAAATTAAAAGGAAAAATTTCTTGTATTAAGGTCTATTTCTTAATTTTGAGGAACTATTTTACTACTTAGAATAAGAACATAAAGAAATATACTTTAAAGGCAAGAAGAGTTTCATCCTATAATATATTTCTACCACACACTCATCATTTCTCTATACAATCACATAATCCCCAAAAGATGAACTATATATTTCATCCATATTTAAACATTAACCAATACCAAAATGGATAGTAAAAGATCAGATAATCCCCAAAAAATAATAATCTATTATAAGGAGAAGGACTACTTTTAATCTCTAATATTCAATAGTAATACCCAAGTTCTACATATATCATTAAACAAAAAAATTCCTTAAAATTCATAAAAACAATCCAACTAATATTGAAACCCAAAAATCGGAAGAATTTGATCACAAAGTTTTCCAATATAAATTTTAAAAATTATCTCCAAATAAAATCAACCATGCTTAATGTCTCATACCAAAATTAATTAACCAAATCACATTTTCTCCACGATAGGTCAACAATACACTTAAATACTCTAATTCTCCATAAGTCCATATTTAAAATCATATATTATTCCCAAAATATAATTCAACCAAAAATCCTCAATTAAATCCCAAAGTCTTATATTTACCATAATCATATGAGGTTACCAAAATAGAAAATGTATTCCAAAAGATCATTTATCACTTAATCGCCAAATCATTTTCATATTCTAGGAATATCAATTTGATAAAACATAATTTCCCAAAATCAATTTATTCTTAATCTATAAAATAATTTAACTACTAATAATATGTCATACTAACGAGGGACTTCATGTAGCCTAGTGGTTGGAGATAAATATCATTCGCACTTTTGTTGTGGGTTCGATTCCCACAGCTTTGTCCAATGTGATAGGTTGTCATATTGTCTACATGTTGTCCTTTTTCAAAACATATATAATTCTAATAAGATTCAAAAAATGATATAAAATCCTCAAAAATAACCATAACATGTTTTAAATATAAATTTTATTTTATACCTCGCATTTTGCATCGCAAAAACTAGTAACCCGTAACTTCCTCAAAGTTGAATGTCTCCAAAAATACCATTAACCACCTTGAAATAACATAAACCTAAAAAACGGGGTTTCCAATTCATTGAACTTTTAATATACCTTAGAATAATTAACCCATGATCGTATCCCTAAACCTTAAGAAAATATCCTAATCTCCAATGTTTTCTAGACCTTTCCTTTAATACCAACTATAAGGCCCCATCCTTAAACGTTAAACAATCATGAGATAAATAAAACATTATCATGGAGGATCTTTTCAGGTTTGGAGTTTTAAAGAATTAGGGCATAACTCCTATATAACAACATAAATATTACAATAAGACACTTATACTAGCTATCTATTTTTTCAAAAAAAACTTTTTAAATAGAAACATGGTATCGTTTTATCTTTTAACAGCATAACATTCCCTTTATCACATAATTAACTCTATTCTTCTTTTAGTCTTGTGAAAAACATTTCAAAACATGCTATGAGCATAAAAATCTCAGTAATGAATATAAAATATTGAATAAAACTATTTTTCTATAAATATTTAAAATCCATGAAAACATTTTAAAAAATCATACTTTTCACCCATAAAACATAAACTACCTATCTTACATCATGTAATCATAAGATTACTAAAAAATCATAAAAATAATAAAACATAAAGGCAACTTGTGGATTCAATATCATATTTACATTATTTCTTTCACATCTACATAGGGAGTAACCTTTATTGTTACGTTTGGAATTCCCATAATAGTATATTCCTTAAATCTCTTAGAAGAAACATTAGTGTTTACCTCTATCACATTACACAATGCACTGGACAACTATCACAGGATCACCCACCCTAGGTTTATCATAGAACCACCAATATATGTAAACTATGCCCAAGAACCACAACATAATCATAACACATAAAATAAGAATAAAGATACGATAACATTTCCATATTGCAACCACAAGATGTCAGTTAAAGATATTGACATAATAATTCCTTTCTCAGAACCATTTTCAAACCCAAAATAAACTAAAAAAGGAATATAGTATTTAGTTTTCTTTTTAAAACTATTACAACTTCTTAAGGAATCCAACTATCAAATAATAATCATGGTGGCTTAACGGTCGTTGTCGCAGCATACGTTAAAAAGGAACATTATTTTTCTCATTTAGTAAAATGATTCATAGAAAAAATATTCCCTTTCAAAAACAATGAATTTAGTTTAAAAAAAGGTAATAATTATACACCATATAAAAGAAGGTTGTGTATAAACCAAAATATGCCTTAATAAAATTAGATTAAGACGAAGTCCCTAGCCAATTTAAAAAATACTAGAATAAAATAAATTAAAGAATAAAATTTAAAAACATTAAATATCATAAGAATATGGATATTCGTGATATTATCTGTCAAAGTAAATATATAAACTATATAAAAGTTAATTGGTTCATAAAAACAAATAAGTCTCCATAGAATGTAAATTGAGAAGAAATCCATTATAGGGATCGTATCCTTTGATTAAGGATAAATAAATGACCTAATTGCGTATGGAAAATATAAATACACCCATTATAAAAGGATATTTTTTGTATAAAATCCATAGGTCTTTCACATATATTCTTTTTAAAACAAAACCAATGACATGGATATTTAACTCAATGAAATGTGAATGAGTTTATATTTCCCATCCAAAGATTTTATAAATGACATAATATTTTATCAATGGGGTGATTAAGTGTAGAAATATTATATCCCCACAACATAAAGTTGAAATGAGAACAGAAATAAATAAATAGTGATTTCACATATAATCTTGGAATAATTTAATCAATGAAATATGCGTAAAACCCAATGAGTGGAAATTTACTATATAAATTCACTTATAAAGTTCATTTGGTAAATAAAATATATCAATTATTTTTATTCACTATAAGTACACATAAATCAATTACCAATACAATATTTTACATCAAAATTTATTTCTGACATTATCAAAGCACTACATAATCAAAAAGTAGAAGATTAACCCAAAGAATAAAAATTGGATTAAGAAGTTCCCTTGCCATTATTCCGACTTTTCTTGTTCATTCTTTAATTTCCTAAATAATAAACGTAGGTTAATTTAAAATTTCTTTTAAAAAATAATCTTTATTATTAATTTTATATCACTTATTACCACATTATAGTAATTATTTAATTATTTGAGTTCATATTGGATGTTTTGTTCATATTCAGTACCTGAGTTGAAAATGAACATGTTTTGATGTAAATTTTTCATGTAGTTAGAATTATATCAACCATATATTGATATTTATGATTTAAATATCATATATATCAAGTATGTATGTATTTATATTTGTCCATAACATTTGGAGAAAATAAATGAAATGCATCGTTCATGGAGATGGTAGGTCGTATATACGCAGAAATGCAACTTTCATTTCTTTGTCATATGAAAGGAATGAAAACTAAATGAAACATATATATTTTTTAATTAAGTTATAATATATATTATATATGTTACATAATTTTATTATATTCATCTATAATACATTCCATGTATGGCATGAATGAGTCAAATCACTTTGAGGGGGTAGTAGTATGCTCTTCCTCTAATGAAATTATCGTATTTAAATATTATGGAAAGCATAAAAGTATGTTGCAAATAAAAATAAAATAGGAAGATGGAAACTATAAATAGAATATATATCATATATAATTATAGTGTGATCATATTGTCCACCATTAGAGGTGGTAGGATAAAATTGAACAGTCATTGTTTTGTGAGGTAGTAGTTCATCGTACACAGAAACAGCATCTTCATATCCATTAAATGGAGGTTTGTGTAAGTGTAGTTAGAATAATTCTCATAAAAACATACTAGTATACTGAGGATACTATTTTTGTTATGTAATCCTAGAATAAGAATAGAATAGGGTGTGGACAAGAAAAATAAAATAAAGGAACTTGAGAGAAGATGTTACCTCTAAATAGGGTAACTTATTTTGATTTGAGACAAATGGATTTCTTGAATTCCACTCCTCCAAAGTTAAGGCTTCTATGAAGAATAGAAGAATTTTTTGATATTATTTGTGGAGAAGTTTTATGATTCAAGTGACTTTATAGGTGTGAGTAAGTTGGTAGATGTGGTGGACTTTTATAAGAGGGAGGAGAGGCACTTTAGGAAAGTTTGGACATAGTAATTTATTAGAAATTGAATTTTGATAAAAAATTGTCCAAAAATTATTTTATTAGAACAGAATATGATTTTTGTTTGAATACACATCATACAATAATTTTTAGACATGTTTTCAAAATATGTTTCTCCTTATCTTCTTGGTTTAACCCATATTTTACCCTTATTAATCTTATAGTGATATCATGTTATTTACGAATTGTGGGTTCATGTAATTACCATATCAAGTCAAAAGTCCCAAAAAATCCATTCATGACATATTTTTAATTATGTTAACCATTTGGGAAAATACTATATTATTGGGAATTTAATATCATTTAATAAACTATATTATATTTTGAGTTATGAATTATGTCTATTTTGGTCACTATTCATACTTGATTTTTAAAACAATTCATAACAAATCGATTCGTTCGAATAAAAAACATTAAATCAATCCTAAAATTTCTTAATTGTTAACAAAATTCGAGTATGACATAAATTATGTTAAATAATATTTATTTTAATATTTATAGTATCATTTATTTGAATCCTTTATTAATGAATCAATCACTCCATCATCACTATGTCATAATTAAATTTGTTTATTTGATGTCTAAGTATTATAAATAAAATAACATGATGTAGGATATATTTTTATATTTCTGATTAATATTTATAGTCAAAGATATCTATTATAAAACCCTATATTAAAATTCTTTTAGTAAAAGATACATGTTTATGTTATATTTCCCATTACTTTAAATTAATTATAATAACATGAAGTTATCACACACAAGTGAATCCATGGGGTCCCAAAATCGACCCAAGTATTCCCATGGCAAGAACTATCTTATCCAATAGTATTAGGACATTTTTAGTCTAGTTTAATATTATTATAGATTCTTTTTTACCTTTATTTACCATATTTACACTTTAACCATGGTAAATAAAAATAATTACCGAAATTATTATTCATAATTTACAAAATTAAAAGGTAAATAATTATAAAATTAGGACCTTATAATTCGAAATATGGAAAAAAAAATTTACAAATTCAAAACAATGAAGTTTCATTAATGAATTTAAAATTAATTCTCGTTGTTGAAACCATAATGTTGGTTTTAAAAAAAATAAAAACATTCAAAATATTGATGTGTATTTTTGTCCAATTTAAATGTGAAATTACTCCCTATGACCATAATTGGATTAAATAATAAAATCATAATCGAATTAAACTTTAAAACCAATTAAAATTGAAATATAACTATATAAATAAATTATATGAAAATGTTTTTTTGAATAAAAATGCAGTATTTTTCACTATTCATTAAAAACGAACATTTATCAGAAAATTACCAAAACTTTAACTAATGTAAATTTTGAAGTCTATATTCAATATAAGAAGTTCGTTTTTTCAAATAAAACATATAAATCTCACCAAAAACTAGTATTAAAAATGGTTTTCCTTCAAAAGGCTTAATAACAAACTTTTAAAAATAATAAGGTATTTTTTGCTTAAATTTGGATTCTTTATCATTTTAAGACTCTAAAATTTATTGGATAAATTTAAAAATAGATAAAAAAACATGTATAATAATATTTTAGTTAGTTCTATTCATTTCTTCCAATACAACAGCCAGGTGTTAACTACCATTTAAAAAATAATATTAATATATTATTTTTCCGTACAACTCAATGTTTTGTTCAATGTAAGATTTCAGATAAACATGTGTTGTGTATCGAGTACACAGTCAACAAAGGCATCCACTTTAACATAAAATCAATATCTTATTCATAATATTAATAGAAATAAAAAAATATTCTATAAATACCTGGGTTGTTACAGTAGTAGGTTCGTATGCTTGCAGAAGCTAGAAGGACACCGTAGGATCGACGGGTATGTGATACTATCATCATGGTTAGGGATTCTCATTGGTTTCAATATTTTTTATGGAAGAAGAATCATCTCACCTGAAAAATTATTATGGGGGGGTGATTGGGTGAAATCATTCACATAAGGTTCTATATTATATCTTAAAGGTTTCCAATGGGTATATTCTTAGAATCAGAAACACCCAACTATTATATGTCCTTGATGGACCTACTTTCCAAAGGTGGGAAATCATAAGGGAGTTCGGAAAATAGTTCTTATAAACTCACATTATTCAATAGGATGGGAGTTCAGGATAATCAAACTCATTTAGGTGGAGGGTTATTTTCCACACTAGGATTCTCTTATAGATTTATGATATGTTTGTGAATACTTCCTTAATTCCCAAGAACGATGTGGGTCACCCTTAAATTAAAAAATAATTTTTAGAGTGTATGGAATTTCGGATCATTTTAATGTATCTGGGGTTCTTCATCAATGGATATATTTGAATGTATTTGAGATTCTCTATCAATGGTATCCTCTTATAGGCTGATTAGAGATTCTTTTCCCATTATTCCAATGATGTTGGGTTTCTAGCCACATAATGGGGCACCCTGGACTCTGTCATCATCTATAGAGATGGGTGTTTTTGTTATCTTAGGATCAGACCGATAGATGGGATTCTAACATATACTTGTGAATGGAATCATAACCCATATATTTTTTTCTACTTAAAAGAAAACAACATAAATTTTAAGTTTACATGATAAGGACCAAACCATACTATTTAGATTCTTGTGCCCAGGAAATTTTTGGTGAAAGGTGTCTAGTCAATATTTTGAATGGGATTTATGCTAATGTAGCCTATAGAACCTGTTTGGGATATGGATTCCAAGGTTTCATAGGATTCTACTGGGTATGTTTCCAAGAGAGTTTTAGGGTTGTTTTGGGCTGTTGGTTTTTGACTATAGGGAAGCTTCCTACATATCCCATTTGGATGGGAATCAAATACCACATAGTTTTTATTATGTCTCTAAGACTACAGATGGCCAAGGATTTTTCTCATAATGGAAATGGCCCATTGAGAGGACTCCATTGGGGAATCTTCTTGAAAATTATGCTCTGTGAGTGGGGCAATGAGGGATGTCTCACCTCATGGTGATTTTGAGGCTTATTTAGGGATATACTTAAAGACGAGGCCCTTGGATGTGTATTGGACATGGTTGGGGCTTGTACCAAGTAGGATACCTAAAGTTTGGGTATTCAAGATTATTCCTAAATATTATTACTTATTGAATGAATTTTTTGTTTGGGCTTACTCATGATAAGGTTTCCCAACATTTCTTATGATCAGAGCGTGTACTTGTGGAGGAGCCATAAAAGTTCTCGGGAGAAAGTTGATGTTATGACCACCATCTACCTCTAATTCCACTTGAAACAAGATCTTTTTGAGAAATAAATGGAATCATAAGATTCATAAAACCACACAATACCTCCTTTCCCCAAGAATGAATACATGGCCTTACATGCCCAACCCTATGAAGCCACTATGAAGGAAGGAATAATGGATATTTGATAGAAGATTCTCTACCAAAAACATGCATCTGACTGTGTGGATTTCTTAAACATGGATATCCTTTAATCTCACATGAATCATGAAGAGTCATTATTGAATTTGAGAAACAAGATGAAGTGGAAGATCTGTAAAACCACATGATTCCTCTACCACTGGTGGAAGAGGTCGAGGATATGGAATGTACCTCCCATTTCAATACCATGGAACCAAAAGGAGGGAGAAAGGGAATTGAAATTCCCATATACCCTCCCATATTTGTTCACTGAGATAGAAATAGGAAGGAAAAAAGTAAGATATGTCCTACAAGAATGTATACAGACTTAATCTAGTATGGATTCCCTAAAATTGGTTCTACAATGGGAGAGGATGATCTGATTCCTTATTGAATGGAAAAGTAGGCATGATTCTTTCCCTCCCTGCCTGGAACTAGAGGCTATGAATCTTAGACATAATAAGGGGAGGACATGTTCCTAGCCCTCTTATCCAATATAGGGAGTTTTTTAACACCACCCATAGGTTCAGGGTCCTCGTGATTATGGGATTTCAAATTCACATGCACCCTCAGGACCCTAATAATTAAGTGGGACTAGAGTGGGAAACCACTAACGGTTGGAATGAAAATCTAAATGGAATACATGATAGTGTTCCCTTATTTATGGTTTTAAATGTTTTGAGACCTCGTTGTGGGTTTCAAATTGGTCTCTCTCAGGTGAGGGATCCAAAGTAAGGGGATCCCGGACAATGGTGGATCTAAAAAATAATCAAAAGGGGGTTTGTGTAGTTTCTGGTTTAGGGAGAAAATGTTTCTCAAGTAGGGCTTAAGAGGAATTGGTAGTGTTTCATGCAGGGGGGATAGACCTATATGATATTTTTATTCCATGGTAAATGCATTACCTGGGAAAAACACTTGGGTGATTCTTTAACCTATGAAACATAGGTCTCCCTGGGTGACCCTGGATAAGGCTTGTGTAGGTCCTTGATTTGGGTTGGGGAATTTTGTAGGTGGTTTCCCAATAGGGGAGATGGGGTCCTTTTGTAGGTGTCATTTTTTCAGACCCTCAAGAGACTTCTATCTCACTTACCCTACTTAATTATCTCTTCTCTTTGGTTTTGGAGATTTACCAGAGGAATATTTGGGGACCTGGGGGAAGGGGCTACGCAATAAGAGCTTTGGGGATTCTTCTGATTTTATAGTTGTGCAAATGAGGATATAATGTTTCTTGTTCACAGGAAAATATTAAACCCTGATCAAAGGATGTTTCATGCATAGGTTCTCGGTGTAGGTTCTTGGAAAAGGTCTCCCACACAGGTCTGGTATGCCATTTTGTGTCACGCAGGGGGGTTTCGTGGGCCTTCTAATGTATAGGTGTGTGTGTAGGCTGGTTTGGGAAAGTCGCTTTGATTATTTTTAGATATCTTCACTGCTTTAACATGATTAATATCCTATTCATAATATTTTCATCCCCCTTAAAAAAATATATTTTCAACAATAATCTAATGAAATAGAATAACAAAATTAAAAAACGTAATGATGAGGAATAAGAAGAGAATGTGAAGATAGAATGAAGTCAGTGGAGGATGAGAAAAATATCAACAATATGAGATGCCTTGAGCTTGAATTCAAATTATAAAAACTATAAATAACACATGTTGATACTTCACAACAATATGAAATAATATTTTATACTGTAAAGAATTCGTATGATAATAATTATTCAAAATTACCAATCTCCACTAGAAGGAATATCCTGAGAACAATAGATGATAAATATATTATAAGATCCAACAAAAAGGTACCAATATTTTCAAGAAAAAATCATGTTCCCAAATCTACTTAAATCCACATTTATGTTTAAAATCAAAATTTAGAAAAATTTGGATGGATAAAATCAACATAACATAACTATTGCATCAAGGGAATATGTGAAAAAGTATAACAAATCTAGTTCCCCAAAAAAATTTCAATAAAAAAGTGTTTCTAAATAAAAATAGATTTCTAAAAAGTATTTCATGATAATTTTTAGACTATAAAATAAATATTTGTTCGATAATACTCATTTTATAAAATATTTGGGTACTAGTCACTTGATATTTGGTATAATATGTCAACACATAGAAAATAATAGAACTTTATGTCAAGGGGAATCGACGTATTGTTGATGAAAATAATGCATGATAAAGATAAAAATATATTTATCTCTTAATGACTTGGAATATTTGAGAATATATATGATACTTTTAGTAAAATTAGTCATGGTGACGATACATGATTGAAAAAATCCTCCAAGCATATCCCAAAATAACTTGGAGAAACAAGAACAAAAATTTTAAATTTTAGTAGAAGGAAAGTTTTGTTTTATTTTGGTTATTAGAAAAAGAAATGTTTTGATAAATGCATACCCAATAAGTCTATGAAGAGTTTAACACAAAAATGGATGATATGATTCTTCTTTTTTAAAGAGGACACAACTTTAACAATATAAATATGATTTGAAGATAGGTGTTGATAGAGGAAGTTTCAATTAACATAAAAGAGAACCAATCTATAAATTAAATAAAAGGATTCGTTTGTGGAATACATCAATGAAAAATAATCCTGGTTTCAGTTTTTTTAATTTGTAATTAAATGATTCATGATATTCACTATTTAGGAATCAAAAAAAATTCCATATACCTAAATAATTTATAATCACTTGTCTATCATAATTATAAATAGTAATAAAAATGGAATGAGAAAATTTAAGTAATGTTTTAATGTGAAAAATGTTATTGCACGTGAAGAATTCAAAATTCATGATATGTTTTAAAAAGGTGATATTCCTAGAAATAATGAGATATTTTTTGGGAGGTGAAATAAATAAATAAATATATATATATTAATTAAAAGATAGATTAACAATATTACTAGATCAATATGAAATTATAAAGAATATGAAGACACCACAAAGTGATGCATGTGATTTATTAGAAGATATAAAGAATAAAGTATCATAAAAAGAATAATATAGAAAAACAAAGATATCCATGATATTTAAGATTTATACTAAGAAAATAAAATTTGAAAGAATTAAGAGGTTACTAAAACATAGATGTAAGAAATAAAGAATTATTTTGGTTGATAAGAAAATTCATGCCTTATTTATATCTCTATGGGGTAAATGAGTTCCACATTATTTCCATAATATATTTTGGTTGTTCTTTTGATATATATAATTGAATTTGATTTATAAGTAATTGGTAGAACATAAGACTAAATAATTTATAATGGCTATAAATGGATTTATATTGGTTATTATCATGGTATAATCTAATATTTGGTTTTATGAATCTTTTTCTTTGATAAAGTGATCTGGCATGTTGAGGAGAAGCTGGAACATATCCCTTGAGGTGGATAAATTTGATAAGTTATATTAATAAAAAATTTCATGTTAATAACTACATCATTAAAGTGATTAGAAAGTTTCATTGATGAGGAATTCATGTGTAAATTCCATTAAAAAATGTTCCAAAATTGGTATCAACTTGAAAATCTATTTGAATAGCCTCAGAAATGTTTTTTAGTGTTAGTATCAAATTTTTATTATTTATTGATACTTTTATTTGCAAACCAATTTTGTTTTCATTTCTAAACAAAGAATGGAACACTTATAATTATATTGGAATTATCGATAACATATTTATTTAAATGAATTTTTCCATACTTTCTTATTTTTATTTTAGTTTATTTTCAATAATGGGATGAAATTAGAAAATGGAGGAAGAAAATATAAAATTTCTATAATGGTGATGATAAAAAATACAAAGGGGAAGCTTTTTGGACCAACATTGTGTTGAGATACATCTGTTATCAAAAATAAATAATCAAATTATAAGGCCATCAATATTTAATAAGAAGAGTTAGTACCCAAGCATGTAAATGTGAATGTTGAAGTTTTTAATCAGAGTGTCAATTTGTGTTAAATTTTGAATTATGAATGAAAATTTAAAAAATACCTTGAAACATGGATGTGAGTTATTATTATTATTTTTATGACTGAGGAAGTCCTTCCAGTAGATATTATTACAGATTCATTCAAATGGAATGTCTTGAATAAGTATTAGAGTTTCTTCTAATAATAATATTTTATATACAATAATAATTTCAAAAAGATAGTTGAAAATTATGTGGATATTTATACATTGAGTATGAAGATATTATAAATGGTCATGTGGTAGCATGAGTATGGAAGGATGTTTCAATCATTGAGATTAACAAGATCACGAGATGATAATTCTTTTATGGAGTTTGTAAATTTATAGACATTTAATCTCTGTGAAGAATATGGTTCATACTAGTGTTGAATAAAGGCTTTATAATAATATGATAAAGTTATATTCCTATATTACTCGAACATAAAGAGTGTTTTAACTTATATAAATATACTAGTAAAATTTTCAAGGGGGAACATAAGTTGAGGAAATAATGGTATTGCTTTGAAATACTATAAGGGTTATTTATATATTTTATAAAACATTAGAATTATTTGGGTTATGATTTAAGTTATTTTAATTTATTATAAATTAATTATAATAATTTAAAGCTGTAATTCACCCATAGTATGTATGATATCATACGAAAATGGAAAATGTTTTCTATATACTAAATACATAAGAGTCATTTTAGAACTACCCTAAATATATAAGAATAAAAAAATTCACATGTTACTAATCTATTGATAAAGGATTGAGTCACTATCAATAAATTAAATTATTTTGAGTTATAGACATCAAAAAAAATGGAAAAGTGAACATCCAACCAATGATACATATGAGTTTTTTTTCTAGGTTTTATTTGATATTAGAAAATTATTATTCCCAGTATGATGTGTTCGATTATTTTTTTCAATATATAAGGTGCCTCAAATTTCACTAGTGAATACATAAGAGTTGTTTTGTGTGAAGACTTCACAAATTATATGACTTTACTAAGATATAAAAAAAAATTGAACTCATATGTGAGGGTATTTATTAATTAACAGGTGCAAATTCATAAAATTTACAAATGTAAATCGATATGTAAGAGTCATCAAAGAGAGGAAATGTGGAAAATAGATAATCCTATCTTGGATATATAATAGTAAATATTTCTTCTATAATATTCATTAGATAGAGAGGTAGTGATTTGGGAAAAACATTATGAAATATCTATGAATAACAAACCCTTATATATAAATAATAATTTACCCAAAAATATAAAATTCATGAAAGTTAATAGTTAGATTTAGAAGTTAAACTTTGAGAATAATAAGAACAAAAAAATCACTCATGTTTTTTCTACTATTGGATGATTTAAATTTCATGATTATATTTATAATAATTATTCAAGAAAATATTAATTTTGAAGATGTCTTGTGGAAATTATATATATAAAACATCATGATTCTATTAGTTATTAGATATTAATTAGGTGAATATGATTTAAGTGATGAACATTGAGGAAGAATGAGGTACACCATGGAGAGAAAGATCATATCGTAAAGTTACTTACGGATGTAAAAAAAGAAAAATATTTTTTTGTTATTTTTAAAGTCTTAGTGTTGTGATAATAAGGTCATTCTATTTTCCATGATGAAGTGAATGTTGTGAGAATGCGTTAAATCACATTGTTGTGATATGAAATCAAGGAACTGTAATGTAATGAGATAAAGGAATATGTCATTCCATAAGAGAATATTTAATTATTTAATTTTACAAAGATCTAAAGAATCAAACATCTTGAATAAGTTATTTAAATTTATGATAGGTATCCCTAAATTTTTTACAAGCATATGAGGGATTAAAGGATTTCAGTTTTTTTGTTTGAAAATTCTACAATAATTAAAGAAATATTGTAATGCATGAAATAATGAGAGTTTTGAAAATTAAAAGATAGAGGTTGTAAATTTTATTCATTATTTTTTAAAATATTTTATTTGAATTCATAAATGTGAATAATCAAGGAAACATTTTGGAAACTTCTTGGTCGAGTATTCATGCATTTCATATTTTGAATAATATTGTATAGACTGATCGAGAATCAGGAAGATTTAAGTATAGTTTTCAACAATGATATTGGAGGGCTTTCATAATCTTAAATATGAATAATATTCTCTAGTAGATAGTTTGAGTATTTAAAAGTTAGGGAGATGGGTAGCAAGTTATAATAGAGAGAAGACATGGAATTTTCCCATCAATCGTAATAAAGAGTGCAGGAGAATATAATTTATTTTAATCATCTTTTCAGTTAGAGAAAAAAAAGACTAAGGATCCCAGCCTATGATAGTTCAATATATTAAGGACTGGATCTAATGATACCTCATACCCCAAAGTCTATTTGAGAAGACCATCCTATGATATCTTTTTATATTAAAGCATGGATTATTTTGAGTTGGACTTATGAACATTGTACACTAAGGAAGGTGATGAAAATATGTTTTTCAGGAAAAGACATGTTCTTACCTGCTAATAAATCTTGAAAGGGGTGAATGGTTAATTTTATATTCTATGGAAGGATACAAATTTTTTGAAAAAATATACAACAGAAATTAATTTCTTTCATTATACCTAGTTAGTGTTGAGAATACAGATTCAAGGATATACCCTTGAAATTAATTCTTCTTGAAAATAAAAATAAATAAATGTTTATGTTAGATAATAACCATTATGCACCAGGAACATAGTCATCCATCATGAAGGTATCCCTCATTCACAAGGTAGGGTTGAAATTCATTCAATAAATAGATTTAAAGGTAATATAGTGGAAAGGTTTTTCAATTATTAATAAATTCACAATCATAATTCACACCCCCCCCACCACCACAACAGTCAGTATTGACGACATCCAATGTGATTCTTACACCTATAAATGCGCTTTCCATATTCCCTAGATACTAATGTAAATTTATTTAAAATTTAATTAATTATAAAATTATTAAAATTAATTACTTATAAATTTTTGGAACATTTTTTTAATTATCCCATAACATTAATTGATAATATTTAAATACACTTTTTACATTTTTTGGCATGGATTATAGCTTAGATATAAAATTTTTTTATTGAAATTATAAGTTTGATTTTTAAATTTTTATAAATTACAAAAAAAATAAGTCCAAAATATAAAGGGGTTTGTATTTTATTTATAAATTATTCATAATTATTTATTTTAATTACTCTAATTGAGGCATTATTTGAGAAATTATTTAAACCATAATAAAATAAAATTTTATAATGGATTTTAACAAGGTTTAAATAATAATTTTTATGTGATATTTATAATATATAAATAGTTAACATAATAAAAAATGGAATATAAAATTTTTATATTATATAAAATATCATATATTAAAAATAAATGAAAAATAATGAAAAATATGAAAGGCATTATATTAGGAAATCAATATAATATGTTTATATTTAAAATTTAATATTTTTTATAAAAAAAAGAAAAATTATAAACTTTAATTTTTAAATAAATTTATGCAATGTTCTTAATTTTTTATCTCATGATTAAATTTTAAAATTATTCATTTATATAATTTTCCAGAACTTTATTCATATATATAATTGTTGTCTTATGAATTTTGATGCATGATTTCATTTAACGGTGTTTAAACATCTTTTAGACGTCATCGTATATATATCTATGGAGTTATATGCAAGGAATGATATTTAATTTGTCTTTTCCTCTAACTTTACATTAGCTTATATTGAGTTATGGAATTTAATTTATTAGTAAATTGTGATTTATACATATTAGGAGTTAGATTAATAATTGAATTGATATCTCTATTGAATAAAGTATCTCCTATGACTAATAACATAAAAAAAAATTCTTAAGGAAAATTCTATGTACCCAAGTATATCATCTTAATTAACAAACAATTTAACATTTTAAACAAAGGAAACTAGATTGTTGTGAGAATAATAAAGTGATTCACTCATGTTTTAAATCTAATTAGATGATTAATAACCAAAGAACATATATCCATTTCAAATATATTCAAAATTATTTAGTAGGACAGTGACTAGGTGAGGCTAGATACATATTCTAAGGGTTGTTCTAGTTTTCAAATTTAATTTATATTTAAATATTAGGATAATTGAATTATATTCAAGAAATATTTACCACATTTCTCTAAAATATTGAAAAAATGTGAACTAGCATATGTAATGACCTAGTTTTTCTGCTATATAGATGATATAAGTGGTTAAAATCTCAAAATGTAAAATGAAAATTTATTTTTAGAATCCATGAAAGTTTCATCAAATAAATATAAATTTTTTTTGAAACCTAAGTTCTTTATTAGGAAGAATGGGTAAAGATTTCATATGAAGGAGTATTTATAGATTTCAGAAGGGGTTTTGAAACTCCATGTAATTTCAATGTCTGGTTCCAATGTTATAGAAATTAATTCTTCAATTTTAAAGGGTATCTGATATAAAATATATAATTTACAAGTGTTATAAATATAAAAATGTTTATAATCATGGAAATAATTAATAAATATTTTATTATTAGTGAAAGTGATGAAGAAAAGAGTTGTTTTATCAATGATATGAATGTATATGAGTTTACCAATCTCATATGGATCTAAATAAAAGATGTTAGTAATTATCTCATTTATCTAATATAATAAAAGGATTTTTTTAACAACATTTATCTTGAGACAATTTTTTATGATGGTTTCTATAAAAATGGTGTGTCATTCACCATATATTTTGTATATTAAGGGTTCATGGTTCATATTTAGAGTTTCCATTAACTGAGTATAGTGATATTCCTAGAATAACAATAATTATTCTTTGAAACATATCTTGTACAGGCCTAGTGTCTTACCAAAAATGGTTATGATATCGATCATGACATCATTTGAATCATAACCAAGATTGAATTTGTCCTACTTTACACATAGTATGACATCCATTACCGGGATTGGCATAGAATAAAGATGTTTATAGTCATACCTTGATATAATACATTATGTGTTTATGTAATCTAGTGAGGGGAATGGTATGTGTGTATCCATAAAAATGATTTACATGTGATGTATTCACTAACTAACATGTTATATACGTAGATAATTGAGAATATATGTGTTGTTTATATGTTATTAACATACTCAAGTTCCCATGGTATCTAAATGTCTTTGAAAAATATATCATATGAAAATTCATTATTATATATGATGAAAATAGTAGACATGGGTATGGAGACACATTTATTTGATAGTGATCAAACCACATCCCATTATAGCTCCAGTAGAATTGATTAATTTATTGAGGATGATATTTCCTTAAATTTATGTATCTATTGATTAATATTTATTTTCATTGACACGGACTCCCATGGGGTCACACTTCATAGTTGAATGAATATGTTTTTAGTTTGACTCAGAGAACTACTCTAAAAGCGTTTTAAAGTATATCCAAACGGGGTTTTGGATAAGGTTTTCACATGTTATATCATGTAAGGTAATACATACTAAATGATAGAATTACAAAAGTTTTTTTAAAATATATAAAAATGTTCATAGTAAATATTTCATGTGTTATTTTATATGATACCATATAAGGTGTAATGGCACAAAGAATATAAGGCTGTAGAGTAAGTGTAAATTAAAGGAGATATACCCCTTAACACAGATCTCATAATGTATGATGTGTGAATGTCTAAATGTATGACATGAATGTTTATAAAGGTATATCATGAATATAATATATATAAAATGTCACTTTCATTTTTTAGCTGTATTGTATGACAATGTAATATAATGTAGTATGATATATCCATGCTAGTTGAAAGATAATAGTTATCATTTGATAATATCCTACGATAAACTAACAATATTATGAGTTTTATATAAGATGAGATTCATTATATTTACATTAATATTATGAATGATTAAATTTTTGATTTAATTTACACATTGGTTTTGATTAAAGAGTAAATGAAACCAAAAACTCAAGAGATATCATAAACCCTATATACAGGGAGCATCCATTTTATGGGAGGTGTGATACTCTTGTTTGTTGTCTTAGATGATTCTCTCATACCTATAACTATCTATTCCTCAATTTTACCAATTATATTCTTCCATATCATGTAAGGTGTAAGGATTCCATATAACAGCCTTGAACCTATACTCCCAAATCTAGTGCTAAAAATAAAATATTTACATTTCATGCTTTTGTAGTAATAAATGGGGCATGCTTAGAGTTATATGAAACATTAAATAGAAATATTAAATCACTTACATACTCAAGAAACTTTAAGGGTTATAGTTTTATATAATTATGAAAAAAACTATTATAAATGGTACATTTCAACATAACATCCATTTTTAAAACAAACCCATTTCTTAATAAAAATGCACTTCCTTTATTTAGGGTAACTCCCATTATTGGAACTCTAACAATATTAAAATTTTTAGTCATCCTTTAACCTTGTGAAACGTACTTTAAAAAAGTGTTATGATAAAAACCAAGATTAATAAGGGACATATACAAATGATAAAAGAAAATTGTTATTCCCTTGAAAACTATAAGATAATATAAGAGAGTTTTCCTTTAATATAATAAACATTGAGCTCAAATATTTTTTAACACGCACAATAAATCCATTTTACTACCTAAATTTTTCATAAAAACATTATAATGAAACATAAATGAACAATATTAATCATGATGGTTTATATTTTTAAAAGTATCTTTTCCAAAGGGATAAACCTCTTTTATTAAAAAAACCATACAATTGTCTATAGGAAGTTATTTTACAAATATTTCTTTGAAATAGAGGTATTAGATCCTTGGGTAATATATTTGATGAATTGAGATCCTCATATCTCATCCCTTTATTTAAAATTCCACAAGAAATGTAATTTCCAATTGTTATGAAATAATTCATGGTTGAGAAAATATCCAAGTAGTTGATCCATTAAGTACTAATATTCCATGATATATTATTATTACCATATCTGAAAGCTTACATAATAGAACTATATTTTGATTCAAAGCATATGTTTTTTATCATTTTATCTTTCCATGTCCATATCATTGATCAATACAAGTATATATGCTTCAATAGATGATGAAATTATATAAGGGTCATAAAGTCAGTTTAGAAATTTACCATTGAAACCTATAAAAATAGTTCCAAATCCCACATGACCAAGATTCCAACTAGAAGAACCATCTTAATTTCAATTTATCCATCCAATAAAAGGAAATTTCCAAATATATTCCAATGTTCCTTTAGTACGACATTAATTTCCTATAATATTAACATGTTTCAAAATATAAAAATCAAGTATTTAGTTAAAACAATGAGCATTCTTGATGGAATTGGAATTTAAAAAATTCACTATAATATTTACCATGGAATGATAAATGATAATTAGAAACTACTCATGCTAGACCATATTCCTACTAGACTAGATAATATAAAAAATTTCATCACTGGCCACCATAAAGAGATTAAACATCTGTTGATAAAGAGAAAGGCTAGAGCATGCCTTGATAATATCTTGAATAGAACCTACTTGAGGATTTAGACTTCAAACATGTCCAAACAAACTTCCATAAATATTATAAAGTTTTACAACTTTAGAAAATTTGATTCAAATATTCCTTGTTCTAATGGTATAATCAGCAATTGTAGCATAATGATATTCCCACTAATTGCATATAAGAATAAACATGGAGTTTAGAACAAATCATCCTCTAAATCAGCATGAATCTAGAAGACCTAATACATATTTATTGAAACTCATAATCTAATTTTTCACCTTCCCATAAGTATAATTTCTGTAATACTACCTGGATTTTAGAATACCATTCACCACAAGTTCCCATATTATCACATCATTTTGATTTATTAAGTTGTAATACATGACAGCGTCTTTAATTGAATCAGGAAGGTTTCCCAGGTTGTCTATTTGGTCTTTGATAGTGATATTGAGATCAACATCTTGATGAGATGAACTTATAAAATAAAAAAAATTCTTACCTTTCCAATACTCAATCAATAAATTCATTGATGATTTCATATTAATAAACCAGTGAAAGTTCAAAGAAATGAGGTGGAACTATTTTTTAATGGAGATTAGATCATGGATTAAATATAATTCATATTCCCAAATTTTATCATTCATAGAAATGTGGATCAGAGAAATAACAGTGTGTATGATTTATCATGTATAATTCTCCAAATAATGTGGTCTTTAAATTATTAAATGAAATTGAAGAGGTTATTGATTTTATATCTTCCATGAGAATAAGTTTTGTAATGTTGCTTCCAAGGAAAAGTGATGATATTTCTTTCAATAATGGAACCACTCCAAATTAAATTTTTGATAAAAGTGTTGATATTCATGAGTAGTGTAGTTGTTAATTTATACACCATAAAATGTTAAATAAAATTAATACAATAATATTCTTCACAAGGAACACTCTTCCTACCATTGAAGTAGACTTACCATTACAAGATGTCAAAATTCTTAGAACCTAACACCAAATATGATTGAAATGAAAAGAATATGGTCTTACTTAGAATAAAGGAACTGTAAGTTATGTAGAATGAAAGACTCCTTCTCTAATACTCATTTGATTTATAATACCCACTTTTTGGTTGTTGAAATGTTTTCCCTGGAGTGGATAAAGAATATATTCCAGCTAATATAATGCCCTAAACTCTTTCATAGCGTAGAAGAGTATTTCTAAAATTAATAATATTCATTTTTTCTACCTTGGTAAATATAATAATATCAATAGAATAAAATTGGTGCTAAGGATAATAAAAACCTTTGGAATCCCTAATGGTCTTTAAAATACCTTTTCCTACCATATTTATTAGTATCTTTCTAAGTTAGTCTTATGAAATGGAGATTATAATGTAACAGAGAGGATATATTTTTAAAACCCCTCTAGATCATGTAAATTATCTTTAAGGGGATCCATTAATGAGAACAAAAATGTGTGTTTTGCACAATAGTGTTTTCTCATAATTAAAAAACCATCGTAGAAAAATTTTTAAGGTACATTTAAATTAATACGCAGTCTATAGTGTCAAGGGATTTTTTTTCATATCATGATTGAAAGAAATATTACCTCCTAGTGTAGGTTTTCTTAGTAGATTCACACATTCCAAGTTAG
Organism: Viscum album; assembly: GCA_963277665.1. Classification (NCBI taxonomy): domain Eukaryota; kingdom Viridiplantae; phylum Streptophyta; class Magnoliopsida; order Santalales; family Viscaceae; genus Viscum; species Viscum album. Next base: position 662,334,095 of record OY728143.1, on the reverse strand, counting down.
TGATAAAGAAATCCTTTACATTTATCCATTTTATGAATCTAAACAGATTCCTTGATATAATTTTATATGATATTAAGGAAATTCTATTGGCTATATTCTGCCTATAATTTTATGAATAAAATTGAAAAGGTAAACTAGTATGAAAGAACTTATGACACCTGTAGTTTTCACTTTTGGGATGAGATAAAGAAATTTAGAATTGACACCATTAATGAGAGATCCACCTTTGAATAATAGAATAACCAACCTATAAACATCATGTTGAATAATTTCCTAGAATGTTTGGAATAAAAAATTGGGGAATCCATCAAGATAAGGAGATATTTTTTTCATTAAGGTGAAAGGTAGATTCTACAATCTCAAAGTCGAGAGTAATTGTCATTAACAATATATTATCATCTTCACTGACCAATTTAGGAATGATATCTTCCAATAAGTTAGCGTTGCTTAGGGAACCATTAAATAGATTCATAAATAAAGAGACCATTGGATTTTTAAGGTATCTCATGTCATCCAAAATATGATCACAATACTTGAGGTGTGATATAGTCTTGTTAACATTTCAATCTATTTAAAGATAGTTGAAGAAAAAAAATTCTATAACCGTCAATTATCCACCTAGTTTTAAAAGTTTCTTTTTTTATACTCTAATTAACATTTAGAATATATTTTATCAAATTTGAAACACCAACTTCATTATCCAAATTTCTAGAGAAATCCATACTTGAGTTTGATTACTTTATGAGTTTTAAAGTATATTTGAGAGAGGAAATATTCATTTCTAAATCACTAAAACAAGATTTAATCCACTCATTCATTCTCTTTATGAGAAATTTAATCTTAAGGATGCATGCTAAGGCAATGTCCTTATAATAAAATGATGTCTATATTTCATTAAAAATATTCTTATATTTCTATTCAAGTGTCCGAGTTTTTTTAAATATGAAGGTTAATGGGTTTTTTACTTCTTTATCAATGAGACCCATTAGAATAGAATGATGAAAGAATTTAATTTTTTTAACATAGTACACGAAATAGAGCCCCATGTATTCATGTAAGACTTATTGTAAAAATATATATAAATATTACTAGATAGAATTATGTTGATAACCTTATTATACCATGTGTACTTATCTCTAACCAGGTTTACATAAAAAATATGTATACTTTCAAAAAAATCGCAAAAATCCCTTCATGAGATTAAATTGTTCTGAGTCCCCATATTCTGATCAATATAGAGGATTGTGTTGAAATCCCCAATTAGAAACCATGGATTATTAATAATTTTAGACAAGGTGCGTTTTTAAATCCATAATGTTATTAGATCTTAAGATTTATTAAATACATAGAAAAAACGAAATATTGTTGGTTTTTAACAAATTTGATATTACAAGGGATTAAAAGAACACTGAGACGGAAAACTGCTATTCTCTCTAGTTTTGAGTGTTCCAAAACCCAAAGCCTCAGGATTTCCAAAGGATATTGATTCACACCCAGTAGGTGAAATCCTCATATTTCAATTGAAGATGTTTTATTATATAATGTCATTTTAGGTTCAGATAAACCAATAAAATGAGGTTTATGTTTTGGATGAAGAGCCTAAAATAACATATAGTGTTTGGGCTTTCCAAACCTTGATAGTTATAAAAAAGGAATTTATTTTTTTATATCGGGTTACAACCCCCTTTTTCAAACCACATAATTTTTATAACCTTGTTGACTTTATGGTACCCCGATAATTATTAGAATTATTAGAAATTATGTCACTCCTACACAAGTTAGAATTTTCATCCAAAATTTCAGGTGCTTCTATAATTATTCAAGGTTCAATAGAATTATCCCCTATTACATTGATATAAATAACCCTTTTAACTGTATCACCAAGATCTTATTGAAGAGTGAGTCCATATTTTAAAAAAAATGGGCATCATGTTTCGAAATATCATCCGTAGAATCTATACCATTATTTATTACATCTATTTTAGTTACAGCATCATTTTCAGATAGGGATAATATATTCTATAACTCCTCAAAATGTTTTCAGACAACTAGTTCCTTTATTTCATTAGAAATGTTTGAATCTAAACCAATATCAATACCACTTGTAGTATGAATGTCTATCTTCCTATTTTCAATAAGTATGCTTACGAAACTAGATGCATCAAGAGTGTTAGAGGGGCTTTTATCTTTTTATTCCTCTTCAATAAGAGAGTCCCAAGAACACCCAAGAGAAACATATATGGGATGAGTTTTACCAATTTCATAAAATATTATTTATTCATAGTATCTCTATTTTCCAATGTATAAGCATTATTTTCTGTTTTTTATTTTTCATTTTCCATTTTTTGTAATCAAGTACAAGCCTTTTTTGTTTCCCTACCACGCGGAATATGGAAATTGATTTCCCAAAATTCTTGTATACATCAATGAATGGTGGAAAAAAATCACACTCAACCTGAACATCAAAACTGTGATTATTGAAAATAAGGTTGATCACAACCAGGGGATTTGTTTACAAAATTACACCCAAAAAAACTCTAGAATACATTAAAATGTCTCCATTTAGATTATTTTAGTCCACATTTAAAGGGATACCAATTCATTAGGGTAATTTAATGAGTATTTTGGATGCCAAAATTCCCAAGGTAGCCTGTAATGCCTAATATAAATTTTTCTAGTAGAATACCTCTAGATGAATGGATATCAGATCACATACCAATCAAAGAATTAAAAAACTCTTGGTTTAATATTAATTATTTTGATCTTCCAACTAGTATTGAAATCAACCTTGTTCTCTAAAATGAAATGAAAGTAATTTTTAGAAATTAGTGTCAATATCAAGTTGGTAGTAATACAGTAGCGCAAGATTCAATGTTTTACATATGAATTGGACCCAATTTTATCACATCTCAATAAAGTGATGCAATAAATAATATAGAACCAACACAGATCCAACCATTATTGCAAAGCTTATTGATAATAAAAAATAAACACAATGTTGTTTTCTGGTCATCAAATATTTGAGGGTTTGAATGGATCATTTTTTGAGAGAGAAGATCTATATAGGGCCACCAAAAATGATATCACCTTTCATCTTGGGGTTTTATTTTGTTTATCAATGTCCATATGATTCATATTAGATGTTATTATAGTTAGTCTTTCATTTTCAACTGATCCTCTCACATAATCCTTAAAGTATATTTTCCAATTTGGATGAAATGAGGCCATAAAACAACAAAATCTCTAGAGGATCAAGATTTCAACATATATAATTATATAAATGTATTTTCTCACACTATATATTTTTTCAAAACCATATATTATGAGGGTTTCTTTGAAAACATGAGATTCCATGAAAACAGATTCTTAAAAAACATATATATCACTTTTAAAGGTCATAATCATAATTTTAAACAAAATATCATTATGTTACCTTATGAAATAGAAAAAAATCCATGAAAATTCATTTTCAAGCATAAAAATTCATTTAGGTGCCTTGGGAAATAATCTTCACAGAATACTTACACGAACCATTATAAATGGAATAAAAAACTCTCTTAATTCCAACATAATTCTCTGAAAAAAAAATCATTACCCAAAGTAGTAGTGATCTAAATCTGGATCACCCATCATTATAAATTATATAAAACCACCATGACATATATAAAACATAAGAAATATTAAATTACTTTCATCAAAATAGAAAAATAACTTTTGAACCTGTAAGAAAAACATTTTCAGATATTGATATATCCATTTCCTTAAAACCCCATTTTCAAGAAAAATTCCCATAACAAACGGGCGAAGATTTTTTCTTTGAGGAAAATATAAAATCCTCTAAAAGAATAAATATATCATTTAAAAGTTTTGTTGGTGGAGAAAATCTTTGAAATATTATATGTTAAAAACATTCCTTTTGTACTTTGTATGGAAAGTCAAACAATGTGTTTAAAATACACAAAACAATTTCATTCAAATTCCTTTGTAAAAATTATAAATTATGATTAAAATGGGTTTTTAATTAATTTATTTGTATATTTTATAAACCAAAAAACAATATTTTTTAGAGTAAAAATATAATTAATAAATCTTTAAAAAAAGTTGAAACTATGTTTTAAGAAAGATTATCCATTGCCTCATCTTCCGACATCCCATGTATATTATTTAGCTCCAGTATAATAAAATTATATAAATTATTTACTTTATTAAGAAATTATTTTAGATTTATAACCCTATAATAATATCTTTTATTTCATTTATTACCATGTCATATATGTATACTAAATCTAATATGTTCATGTCGGACATTTTGAGGATGTTCATTTAATAATCACCAAACAAAAATTCGTGGATTGAACAATATCCAAGGGGTTATTGTACAATCATCTACAGAATAATAATAATTAAATATTTATATTTTTAATTCATTGAATACAATCAAACACTCATCCATGACTCTGGTTCTTGAAAAAAAATACATTGACTCATGCATCATTAGTCTACAAGTATGCACAGGGGATGTTTAAAATTTTTATTTGATGTAAAACAATAAAAAAATATTAATATTATAGTATCATTTTCATCTTGTAAACATAAAATTCCTTTATTAAATCCATCCCCATAACCAGGTATGGGAGATAATTTTTAAAAAATGAAGTACATCGGTATATAGAGACAATAGTCTGTACATATACACATCTGGTGATTCTGTTTTTAACAATTGGAATGATATGAATATATATGATATATTATATTCATAGAATTATAATTATTTCATTTAGATCATATGAACATATAAATTATATTCATTATAGTAACTATCCATTAAAGTCGATGATGAGAAATGAAATACATCTGCTCAAAAGGTGGTAATATGCACTTACACGTGAAAAATGGTTTTGTTTCCCATTTGATTGAAAAATAATATAAAAAATTCAACATATTCAAATGGTAAAAAATTGATATTTTTAAATTATAGGAAATATATAATTATAAATACCCTCATTCAAAAACATTTATTCAAGTTTAATTGATTTCGTAACCCTATCTATTTGTTTTAACCTCATGTTACCCCCTTTAAAATTATACTGATAATAATGTCTTTTACTATTTATGGTTCAAGAAAGTTTCTATAAAAATATAAAGTTCACCCATAAGTGGATAATGGTTGATATTATCAATCATATCCCACTCACTTGGCCATGCATAATATTTATATGACTTTCACTATTTATAACCCCCATGTCATCCTTACATAAGTATTTAAAGTAATATTTTCATCAAAAGAAATTAAAAATAAATTTTCATCAAAAAATATAAATTTTCTAGTATTAAAAATTACCTTTTATAACCATCCATACCATTTTTATCTGAGTCAAAAAAAAATCATATTGGTTTTAAAAGGGAACATATAGCTTTTTTGGAATTTTTCTTTTATTTAAAATAATATAAAGGTCTTTATCAGAGACAAATGCCAAAAGAATGAAGTATTTTTAAAAAATATATATGGGTTGGTCAAATAAAACACATAAAATTCAATATTTTCTAATTTATGGAATTTTTTGAGGAATTATTTCATAGTTCTGTCCTGGTTCTATGTGTTTTAACCTTACCATGGGGACAACATTTATTCCAATGTTTCTTTTCATTATGACAAAAAATGAAGTAGAAATGTTTACCAAAATTTTTAAATATTGATTCAAAACCTTTAATACATTTTATAAAATTTATTTCATAAAAATGGGACAAATTACATTTAAAATAAACCAAAAAAACATGATAAAAACAGTTTTCTAGAAAATTGTATTTTTAAGAGTAAAAATGTTTTTATAACAAAATTAATCATAATATCAATTTCAAGGACATTAATTTCATTTTTTAATAAAAATTTAATAATATAATTCTAAAACCAATTCAAAATAAATTTTACTTTGTAAATACGTTAAAATAATTGATAGTTTTCTATAAAATCCGTATTTTTCAATATTCACTAAAAAATCTATCTTTCCCTGTAATTCCAAAATTATCCCCCAAATATTATTTTGATATGATTATTTATAAAATTATTTCCATTTTATATAAAAATATATAATTGGTATAAATTAGTCAATTCATTTGTATTGGGTGGGATATATATAGATATATATATATATATATATATCATACTTTATTACTTCTATTCATACTCACCAATTCAACGGCTAGGTTATAACGCTCATATAATAATATTTCATGATCGTTAAATATTATTTTCATGTATATTTTATTCTATAGAACATAGTCATATTTTTAAATATTGGGGTAATACGTTATACCCCCCACCCCTAAAGAAATTATTTCGTCATAATTTTATCCCATATCCCATAAAATGGTTTTAAAATATTTTTTAACAACAATTCCAGGGAGTGAAACATAAAACACACAATAATGAAATGATAACCTTTATATATGTATATTAAAATTATATATTTGGAAAATCCACTTTATAAAAATAGAGAATAAAACATTTTTTTGAAAAGTGGAAAATGTGAATTGGATGTTCATCTATAATAATAAATAATAGGGTTCCCAAATAATAAGGGCATTGGTAGGAAGTGAAAACATGAACATAGAAAGAAGAGAAATTAATAGATAAAATTATACTTCTTGAGAATAGAAGAGACAATAAATTCATCAAAAATGACAGTAAAATGATAAGAATTTTATTTCAAGATCATTTTTCCTAGTTTAGGGATTCTTTTTCAATTAGAAAATAAAACATGAGAAAATAAACATACATGATTTATTTCCATTTTATACACAAAATTTAATCTGTTAGTTATTATAAAATCACTTTTAACTTATACCACATCTCTTTTTCTAATAAATTAATATTCAAGAATATTTTTTCATGCCTGAATAACTAAAATCAACTTTTAATGGATTAGATGATCCAAAAAATGATAACATGCTATTCTTCCTGTCTTTATACATTAACCAAATCCAATATATTTAGCACAAGTTAAGTTTATAGCCAATACGAAGAAAGAATAAATTAATATTAAATGAATCAAAAATAAAACCCAAAGATAAATATTAAACATTACATAAATAAATAAACTTAAAACTATTAAAAATATTCCTGACCAAGTTCAAAAATTAGAAAATAGTAGCACTTAATAACATATTTTTCAGAGATAAATTTAATATTTATCCCTTAATAAAATTATTCACTTATAAATTTATATGACCCAAACATTTATATACACCAATTATATAATCACTATAATATGATCATATTTTCCATAAATAACTTGAATCACTATAATATGTGCATATTTTAAGATTCCCTACTTCATCTGGTAATGCATGAAATTCTGTTGGAGAGTCTTCTTCCCAGAATGTTTCCCAAGTGTGTGGTCTGGTTTTTCTTAGAACATTCAAATGTACCCCCTTTCAGTTCCCTATTAGTGTAATTTATTTACACCTCGTGATTGTATTGTAATCTTTATTTTTTAATAATTTTTGTTTGGGGCATGAACTGGGTGACCGGTTCATGTCACCGATTCTCTCTCAAACTTCAATCCCCATAAAGTCTAAATAAAATGATACATACTTCTTAATGAAAATTCAGCCTTTATTCCTCAAATAAAATCCCATATTAGCCAAAATTATTTCAATTTACATTATTCATATAATATATTAAAAATAGTGAACATATTATAAAATAACATATATCACATATTTACCCATTCACTTTTCAATACTACGGTTATTTATATGATAAATTATATATTCCCAAAACATAATAATAATTTTATCAAAATTAAAAATAATTACCCCAACATCAAATATCATTGTAACTGTTAATTTTATCAATACAAGTAAATATATGTCCAAAAAATATAAAATAATTATTCTAAAAATAAAATTTTCACGAAAATATATGTTAAAAGTAAGGTCTATATACACCTCAAAAATTTATCAAATCTAGATAAATGTATCCCAAAATATCATTAATCACCTTAAAATCCAATCACTTATAACCTCAAAAGGTGTGTCTATGCCTTTGAACTTATGATTAACTTTGAATTTATAATCCCATGATGGAATCCACAAAACATAAGTAAACCTCAAAAGAAAATATCATAATATTCAAAGCTATCTAAACCCTTCTATGATACCAACTATAACATCATCGTACCCACACTCCCAGATCTAGTGCTAAATTCATAATATTTACTTTCTATCTTTAATACTAATAAACATGACCTAATTTTAGAAATATAAAAAATCAAATGGAAATTTTAGATCACTTACTTACTAAAGGACCTTTTAGGATTATAGATTTTTATAATTATTATAAATTCTTACATAGTAAACAGCATATTTCCACAAAATATCTATTTTTCCACAAAAGAAGTTCTTTATAAAAACACACTTACTTCATTGATGGTAACTATCATATATAGAACTCAAACTTTATTAATGTTTCTACTCATTCCTATGAAAAATCATTTAAAAATTTTGGATGAGTAATAAAAATATCATCATGGGACATATACAAAAAAATAAACCTCATTAGTCCATTTGAAAATTATGAGATCATATAATTTATTTTTTCTTTAATATAATAAAATTAGAGAAAAACTAGTCATTTATCTATACATGAAATCAACATTACTACCCAAGTATTTTCATAAAACAATTTATATGAAAAAAATTAATGAAAAAACATAATAATGACGGTTTCTTAGAAAACCTGATATTTAATGAAAATCATTTTCTTAAAAACATACCATTTACCAATAAATAAAATAATCATTATTTAAAAAAAATATTATATTAACTTATAAAATAAAAATATTTCAATGAAAATTTATTTTCTTGAATAGAAACATTTTATAGGTTCCTCGGGATATAATCTTTATAGAACTCTAACCATAACCCATAAAAAATTAATAACATGATTAGTTAATTACAAAATAATTCTCTAGATAACATAATCATTGCATAAAGAATTGAAGAGCTATGTCGAGATATGCCATCATTAAAAACAATTTAAAAACACCATAAAAAACATAAAACATATAAAATATAGAATTTCCATCATTAAACTCAAAAAGAAATACTTTTAAACCCATAAGTAGAACATTTTCAGATAATGATATATCTATTTATTTTAAAACCCCACCTTCAAAAAAAACAATAAATAGAAGAATGGTTTTTCTTTATTGAAAACATGGAAGATAATAAGGGAATAAAAATATCAATTAATAGTTATAATTAAATAAAAATTGGTTGAAGTTTCCTATGTTAGAAAATATTTATTTTATGTTTTCTAAAGAAAATCAAATGTTCATTAAGAAATACACTAAAATATTCCTTTCAAATACATTTGGAAGAAATTAAAAGGTGAGATAATATCAAATTTTTAATTGATTTATTTAAATATTTACCGATCCATTAGAAAATATATATATGGTGTAAAATATTAGAATTAAATCTTCAAAACTTTTTAAAACTATGTTTTAATATAGAAAATCCCTTACCTCATCTTCCAACTTCCCACGTATGTTTTTAGCTCCATTATAATGAACATATATTAATTAATTATTTTTTAGAGAACATAATTTAGTTTTATTACATTATCATAATCTCTTTTATTTCATTTATTATCATGCTTTAAATAGTTACTAAATTGATTAATTTTATGTTAGATGTTTTGAGGATGTTCGGTTCATAATCCCCAAAATGACTTTGTTTGGAACACTAATGTTAGAGGAATATTTATACCACCATATATGTGATAATAATAGTGAAATAATTATAACTTTTATACTTTAAATTAAATTTTATAGCTATCCAAGAAACTGGTCATGAAAAATAAAATATATTTGCTCGTAGGGTGATAGTGCGTATATACATATGAGTGAAGTTTTATATACATATACACATGGAATGATTCCATTTTTAATGATTGGAATGGTATAAATACAGATGATATATTATATTTTCATAATCATGTTTATTTCATAAATATATTTAAAATACATTAAATTCATTTTAAAAAATATCTAATAAATGAAGTGATTAGAAAATAAATACATCGGTTCGTGAGGCGGTGGTCTCTACATACACACAAACGTTGGTTTTGTTTCCCAATTGATGGAAAATGAGAAGAAAAAATTCATAACACTAAAATAATTTATTATAAGAAAATGGGATAAAATTTTGTTAATATATTATAATGGTTAGAATATAATTTAAGAATGTAGAATAAGAACTAAAATAAAAATGCTCAGTTGAGATGATTACCTCCTCTTTGAAGAACCTATTTTGAATATCTTTATAAGGACCATAGGGATGGTCATTTAAGATGAAAATAACCACTTGAATGTATCTAAGTAATTTGAGAAGATTTATTTATTATATCTGACTGATCTAAGTAGATTAATAAGTGCGAGGTAGATAGAAGTGGTGGGTTCTTTATATAATAGAATATAGGGGCACTCTTAGAATTATGTAAATTATTAATTAATATAAATTAATTTTCAATTCATAGTGGAAAAATAGATATATTTATCTGTTAGGATCGTAAAATATAATAAAATTTACTTAATTTTAGGTTATTTTTAACACTTATATTTTTCTTTTAACCTTTTGTTTCCCCCTTTTAATGATTACCATCATAACAACATTTTTTTATTATTTAGGTGACATAAAAGTTACTATAAAAGGATAGGTAACCATTAAGCAGATAATGGTGGATATTTTCTACCATATATCATTCACTTCACCAAATATAATTTTTCTTTATGAATTTAAAGTCATTTAATAAAATATTATTTGACATAAAAAACTATTAATGCCTTTTTCGGGTTTATTCAAATAATTGAATTTAAAAAAAATATCAATGAAATAATTTAATTATAATGTAAACTTTTAATAAATCTCTAAAAAGTAAATTTATATAAAAATTTATTATAACAACATAACATACCCAAAAAATAATACTTTTAGAGAATTTTCAATCATTTAATTTAATTTCCTACAACTTGCATTAGTATTGTGTTTGTGTTGAACAAGCATTTATGGAAATTAGTTTATCCCTAAAAATTAATAATAAAGTGGCACAATAAAATAACATTATTAACATTTAAAATAAAATTTTATAAAAATATATAACATGTTTTATCCCAATCATAAAATATTATATATATCAAAACAAAGAAATAGATATTTTTAAATTTTCCTTTACATAAAATAATATAAAGGTATTTATCAATGAAAAATAGAAAATATGAATATTTTTTATTTTTTAATGTTTTTGGTATAATTAAACTCATAAAATAAAATATATTCAAGTTTATTGGTGATTTTGACGCCTTATTTCATATTTTTATCCTTTTTCTTATCGTTTTACCCTTCTATGGGGAAAATATTTTTACCAAGGTTACTATTCGTTATAAACTAAAAAATTGACCTATTTATATAATTTTAACATTATGATTCCAAATATGGAACCATTTTTTTCAAATTCGGTTTCTATGAGGGGAAGAAATTACTTTAAAAAAATTTTACAAAACATGATGATAAATTGTAACCAGAAAAATATATATTTAAGAATAAAAATTTTTGAATACCAAAATTAAGACAAATGTCAGTTAAATGAAAATAATTGAATTATTTTTAGAAAAAATTAACTAATTAAATTTTAATAATAATTTAATATAAAATGGTACTTTGTAAATACATTATAATAAATGATTGTTTTCTAAAAATTGGTATTTTTCACTATTCAGGGAAAAATAAATATTTTCATAAAAATACCAAAATTTCAACCAATATAGTTTTGAAATTTTGATTAAAAAAATATAATTTTTATAAAATATAATTTCTATAGGTATAAGAAATTAATTATAATTTATTTTATAAAAAACAATGAATACCATTTTTGAAGAAAACCTCTCTTTGATGCATAAAAAAACATTACTAAAAATTGAGTTCTAATTTTCTAATAATTAATCAAAAACATTTTAATGATTATAAACCTTATATATATATATTAAAAAATAGCCTTATTTATACCTACTAATTCAATGGGTAGGTTATAACAGTTATAAAATAATATTTCACGGTCATTAATGCTTGGTGTTTTGTTCTATGTGGGATATTGAAAAAAATCTTCTATTAAAATGTTGGTTAAGTAAATTTCAACCATTAAATGGGGGATTCATCCTAAATAAGGATACACATGTGTGAGGGGTGTCATTTTGTATCCTCTTAGTTGTTCTCTATCATGCATTTCTGATAATGAAAATGGTAGTTGTAATACTTGGTGAAAGGAATATGTGCTTCTTCATTTCAAAATTTTCATAGGTTTTGGGATTTATGTATGGAGTTCCTAGTTTGTGGGTTTCATGATATTTTATTTATGGATAAAATGTTTTTTTAATCTCAAGAAACCCTTCATTCACAGCTAGTTCTTCTTAAAAAAATAAATCTTCAATAAGAATCTATTAAGAAATAATTCACTCTTGTAATCTCAAGTCTCCAATGAATTCTATATTTATATCTCTCCCTTTATGCCTCTCCCAAATTTATCTAGGTTTAGGGTTGATGATACCTCTTTTATGGTATCGTAGGATGTATAATCCCCACAAACATATGAAGAAACCTAAATGAACATATATTATATAGGGATATTTATCTACAAAGATTCCAACTTTGGTTTAATTTAAGTTGTTTTAAATGAACTCTAAGAGTCCTAATGGAATTCAACTTGATAAAATTATTTGATCCTTGGTTTTTTCTAGGAGTTGATATAATGAATTTTTAAAATGTTTTCGAGTCAATAAATCCTTGAGTGTGTCTTTCAAAAAAATGATAACTTCCTAATTCAATCCCTACTGTTGTATTTTCAATGTCCCAGAGAGAATACCTTATCCAATTATAGGATCATTTTCATGAGAACTCTAAGTTAGGGAATCATTCTTGAACTCAGACCATGTAACATAAAAATTATTGAGATTTAAGGAGAAGGTAAATAATTGAATGAAAATTTTAATCAAAATAATTGATTATGAATTATTATTATAAAAATATAATCCAATACATCCCCTTAAAACATACATGGATCAGCCAATAGGCTGGTTTTTTCTCCATTTCTGTGAAGGTCTCAATGTAAAATTCAGAATTATATATAATTGATGAATTAAATAAGTAAAAATAATGAAATGATAAACACTCTAATATTTTGTAAAGGATTTATATCTTTGTTGTTTGAATAAATTCAGACCTTATTAAAACAGTATCAGTGTGTTAAAAATAAAAAAAATGAGAATAATTGGGAGTTTGGCTAAGAAACTGCTGAGGAATACTAAAATTTACGATTGAATAAATTTTATTAGAACCTCAAATTGGCAGCATAACATTACAATAAATACATACAAATTTTCATCCCAAATCTTTCAACACTACATAATTAAATATGAATTATGGAAACCTTTGGTAGACCCTCCATTATTTTAATTCTTAATAATTATTGAGGGTAGTTATTGGTTTTTGGAAAGTAAATACAAAGTGTACTTTTCCAACCTTGAAAAAAATCAGATCAAACTAACATCAACCCCAAAACCACACCAAACCGAGATTCTAGATGGCCAAATCCATATGGTCCATAGAACAATAAATTTAATCCCTAGGTTTCCTATATCATCTATCAAAGTTACATCCATTCCACCTTATATTCATTTTTTTCTAACCAAAATGGTTGGTTGTAATTATGGGCCACTGAATTTTGGCCTTAATTTCATCTCCCACCAAGGGTGCATGGATCACCACTAAAACTTAAAAATAAGCACTCTAAATAGTTTAATTAAACATTCCAAATTATATATACTATATATAGATCAAATTTGGGGTTCATTAGGCTTGTATCATGTCATATATATTCATTTTAGTAGTATATTTTCTAGTTCACTTTGCCCAAAAGTTTCTAGAATAGATGTCCAAAATTGTGGTCTTTCAAAGTGAATCTCCAAGAACTCTAGCAGGAAAAAATATTACATGGAACATGTATGAACTATCATTTAAAAATTAAATTCAAAAAACATGTGTTTTTTTATAAGTTTTGGAAATGTATAATTAGTATTAGTGAAGTAGAGAAATAATTAAAAATATGATGTGAGTAGAAGTTCAATTTGTAAAATGCAGTAATACTAGTGTCTCTAAAAAAATAATCACATGAAAATTGTGATATAAATATGAATATTATCCTACTTCATTGTCTAATCACACCACTAGACTTGGGTTTTTCTAGTTATATGAAAAAAAATTCTCAATAATATAAATATTAAATTCTTTTTTCTAAAAAAATGACATACAATGCTTAACAAAAGATAACATAAAAAATAATCATGAAACCAATCAAAATCATTTAACAAAAACTAGTTTCAAAAGAATATCCCAATCCAAATCCCATTTCATTGTTCAAATTCACATCCACATTTCATCGAATTTCAATTAATCTTGATATTGTGTTGCACATCATAATAGACATAAGGGTTTAGTTTAATTCAAGGGGGAAGATATAAGTGCATTGCAGAATCACATTTTAATCTTAATATGAGTATTCTCTGTATTTTTAATTTTCTTATGGATTTTGAAACTGAACATAATTCATTCAAACCTTATCTAGATACCTTGTCTAAGAGTCCTCGGTTCAAAGACCTTAGGGAACCAAGTGAAGATCAAATACTCAGGCATCATCTCGTGTTAACTCAATAAAAAAATTCTAATTACCGTTAAAATATATAAAATTCAAAACACTACACCAAAAAACAATAGAATCACAATCCCAAACTATTGAAATCCACAAAATAGTTCAATTCATTTCTATATGGGAAACTTTATTTATTTTTTATTAATAATTTCTATTTTTCCTTTTATTGAATACTCATGTAAAAATTTAAAGAATCCCCAGACCTATTCTATTATTCAGGGACCCTAAGAACTCAAACTAATTACCCAAAATTTGATACACATGCATAGTGATATTTTCATTAATTGTATGAGAATATAAAATACGAAAAATCACATTACATATCCACACATTCCAATATTTATTCTTGTGAACTTAAACATGCATTAAAATCAAAATCAATGAATTTAAAATTATTTGAAATCCACTTTCCAATTTTAAAAATTATATTATCATTTTCAAGGTTAAAAAATGTTATTTTGCACTTATTATAAAGCCCCAGCCTTAAAACTTACTTAATATTGAATTAAATGAATAATTCACATTGAGGATCTTTTCAGGTTTAGGGTTTTAGAGAATTAGGACATAACTATTACATCTCAAAAGATTACAAAGTTGAAACTTCTACTAAGTTTCCATAAAATAAAAAAAACTCTTAAAAAACATGTCTAGTTCCATTTTTTAGGTAGCATGGCGTTCCCTTGATCCCATCCTTGACCCTATTCCACGTTAAGTCCTATGAAAAACATTTCAAAAACTTGGGATGAGCATAAAAAGCTCAGTAAGGGATACACAAAGAATGAAAACTATTAGTTTTTCAAAACAACAAGTAAACCACGTATACTTTAACAAAGTAATACTTTTCACCTTTTCGAAGTAGTAAAAACTCTTCACTGAATAAAAGTTCACTACTTACCCTTCTGTACCAAAAAGATTACCATAAAACCCATATAAATAACACATAACATATAAAGGTAACTTGGGACATAAACATACTTAAGTGGAATAACCATAAGGTCTAATTACACACAAATCACTTAATGGAATAGCCATTCGGCCAACTTCCATACATACTTAATGGAATATCCATACGGCTGACTTCCATACCCAATGCATTGGAGGTTATAACGTAACCACTCGTCCTGGTATTCACAGCACCACCTGTCATATTGTTTATCACGTAACCACCCGTAAAATGTCCAAGTACCATCATTACACATAGAATACTTAAAATATAAACATTTCAATAACAACATTTCATTTTCAATCACAATAAGTAATTCCAAGATATTGAATTAATCAATCTACTTTCAAAAACCATTTAAAAGAGATTTTTGAATCAAAGAGTCCCATACCACTTTGAAGCTTTTAATGGAATTATAATTTTAAAACATTAACTTCCATATTAATAAATACTGAAAACCATTTTGAAAACATAGACATTAAAGATAAATATTTAGAATAATGAATCTTTAAAACATTTAAAACGATATTTTTGTTAAAGAGTTTTTAACAAAATGAGAGACTCTTGAATACAAATAATTGCGGAATAATGTGTAATATGAGCTTTATAATATCATGAGAATAAAGGAATTCAATATATAATATGTCAAAGGATAGTATACACACCAAATAAGAGTGAATTGGTGCATAACAACAATGAAGTCTCAATGGAAATGTAAATTGAGATGAAATCCATTATAAAGAGGGTATCCTTAAACTATGGATAAATCTATCACAGAATTATGTGTGAGAAATTAAAATACACCCAATATAAGTGGATATTAAGTGGGAAACAATCTAAGGTCATTCACACATATTCATAGGATTACATGTTCAATAAGTGCAAGTTGAACCCAAAGAAATTGAAATTAGGTTAAGATGTTCCCTTGTAAAAATTCGACAGCCTAACGGCGTCACTTCAAAATTCATAAAATTAGTCGATGAGAGAGTGAATGGTATGTCATCACTTGGACATAAACTTTACATCAATAAGGATATATAAGAACATATCCCAACATAATAAGATGTAAATTAAAAGACATAACAAAAGAAGTCTTTTAAAAAGAGGAGGGTGAAAGGTCCCCTTACAGAGTTGGGTAACTTTCGAAACGTACACCCCATGGAAGAGGGGTCATACAATGAATATGTAAATACCCATAAATAAAATTATACTACACAAATTGTATAATAATGGGCATTACATACACCACTCAAAGGAAATAGTGGCAAACGTAGCATAAATGTCATGAGAATAAAAGTGGGATGAAAAATCCCTTACAAAAACTCAGCAGCCTAATGGGGCCACATAAATCTTCCAAAAATGGATTGATGAGATCAAAGAGGGTATCTCATTATATGGACATAAAAAGTATAGAATGAAGAATAAAAAGAGCATCCCCAAACATATTAAATATGAGCTTAAAAGAAATGGCATAAAAGATAGTACTTAAAAAGAAAGAGAGAGGTTGGATCTCTTACGAAAATTCGGCAGCCTAACGGCGCCACTCAAAACTTCCAAAATGGATTGATGAGAGAGAATAGGGTCTCTCATCATTTGAACATAAAAATTAAATTAATAGTAATATAAAATAACATCCCAAGAACAAGCAATATGAGATTCAAAAGGAATGACATAAAAGAGCGTACTTAAAAAGAAGGAGAGGATAGGATCCCTTACCGCGGGTCCGACTTGACTCGATCGTTCTTTAACGTCCTGAATAATAAACTTGAGTTAACTTCTATTTGATTAAGAACCTTTTTGAAGTTCATTATTCCTTTTATATCACTTATTTCCATGTTATAAACATTATGTAATCATTTAAGTTAATAATGTTTGTTTTGTCGATATTTGGTTCTTATGTCGAAAGTGGACTTCTTACAATTACATGTTGTTCGTGTGGTCAAAGTTTCTTTATATCCAGAATGACATTAATGATTTGGATATCATATATATCATATATATCTATAATATACATATATTTATAATATCACATAATCATTTAGAGGTAAGAAATGAAATGCACCGTTCATGGAGACGGTAAGTCGTACGTACGCATGAATGCTACTTTCTTTTCTTTGTCATATTAATGTAATTAAAACTAAATGAGAGGTATGTATATTTTAATTCCAGAATTATATTCATCATTTATATGTATCATTCATCATATATATATATAAATATTATATACATTTACTTATAATAGTACATTACATTTGGGGATAAGAAATGAAATGCACCATTCATGGAGACGCTAAGCCGTACGTACGCATGAACGCTACTTTCATTTCTATGTCATACTTTAATGGAAAGAAATAATAATGATATAGAGGTATATTATAATTCCAGTATAAAATAATATATAATAACATTAAATCCATCCTTTATTCTTCCCACGTATGGCATTAACGAATCACATCACTTTGAGGGGGCGGTAGTCTGCACTTCCTAAAATGAAGATATCGCGTATACCCATAATGGAATCCATAAAGGTAAGCCACAAATGAAAAATACATAAGATTAATTAAAACATAAACATATTATATATCATATATAAATATAGTGACATCTTAATGGCCACCTTTGAAGGTGTTATATGAGTGTTGAACAATCATCATTTCGTGAGGCAGAAATTCGCCATCCACGGAAACAGTATATTCTTTAACCATTAGATGTAGGTGTGCGTAAGTGTAGCTCGAATACTTCTTATAACAACATCCTAGTATATTGAAGATATTGGAGTTGTTACAAAATAAATTAATAAAAAGGGTTTAGGGGGTTGGAGAGGCAAAATAAAACAAAAGGACTCAAGTGAAGACATTACATTAAAATCGGGTAACTCCCTTTGGTTTGAGCTCAAAGGCTTCCTTGGGAAGACTTCCGCCCAAAGTGAGGCTTCAAATAGTTATAGAGGGAATTTTAGAGACAAAATGGGAAGGGTTTGGCTGAGACAAAGGCTTTGGGAGTGTCGGTAAAGAGGTAGAGGTGGGGGCCTTTTATAAGAGGAGAGGAGGGGCACTCTTGTAAAGTTACAAAATGTTACTTTATTTTCAAAAGAGTTTCGGATTTTAAAGGTCCCACATTGATGTATTTCGAGGATAAGGTGATAAGGGTTCTAAATCCACTCATATAATAGGTTTTGGACATGTTTAGGTCTTAGATATTACATTATCTTTCTATTTTATTTAAATCGTTAAATAATGAGGTCATCGCTGCATCATCATGATGTCATAAATAATTTAATTTATTTAATTTCTAAAAATTATAAAAAAATACTATGGTGTAGGAAATATTTTTATATTTCCAATTACTATTTATATTGAAACAATTGACTTTTATAACCCCATGTAAAAAATTGTTTTAGTAAAACATTTCATGTGTGTTTCATTTTTACTTTAACATTAAATAAAAAGGTATTTTTGTCATTTTCCAACAAAAGTGGCTCCATGGGGTCCCCAAGTTGACCCATGGATTGTATTGGTCGGCCATGAAACATCAAATGAGGTTAGTACATGTGTCTAGGTCATTTTTTTTAACATTATTTTTACCTTAAACTACACTAATTACCTCTAATCGCGATTAAAAACTTAATAAGTTACTATTCACCAAAAACTTATTTTAATCCCATTGAACCAAATTTTACTTCATAATGGAAACCATGTATGTTGAATTTTTTAAAATTCAACACACAATGATGGAAAATTTTCATTTAAACGGAAAATCAGTTTTTATAAGTACCACTTAGTGGTTTCACTATTCAACAAAAATTGAAGTTTTTCAGAAAAATACCAAAACATCACCCTAAGCTATATTTGATATTCCGAATTCAAAAATGATGTCTATTTTACAAAATTAAAACATATAAGTTTAATTAATTAATTTAATAATTAATTCCCGCTGTCAAAACAAATAGCGTGTTTTTATGAAACAAAATGTATCAAAAGATTTACGCTAGTTTAAGTCCGATTTCAAAGTGAAATTAATTCCAATGAACACTATTGGATTAAATGGTAAAAATATATTCTAATTTCAATTTAAAACCAATTAAAAAGATAATATAATCATTTAAATAAATTATACTAAAAAGAGGTTTTGAATTAAAATACAACATTTTTCACTATTCATTAAAAATTGAACTTCATCGGAAAAATACCAAAAATTTACACAAAGAAAATTTTGATGTCCCGATTCTAAAGAAGAATTTTATTTTTCAAATATAATACATAAAATTGTCAAAAAGTGGATTTAAAAGAGGTTCTCTATCAAAAGGCGGTTAATCGACCTTTTAAAGAATATTAGAATGTTTACGCTTAAAATTGGATTCATTCGCATTTTTAATCCTCTAACATTTATTGTAAAAAATAAAAATATTTTACAAACAAATATAATAATTTTTTAGTTAGTTCTGTTCATTCTCTGCATTACAACGGCTATGCGTTAACTACCATTTAAAATAATATTATTTTATTATTAGAGTGCAACGTAATATTTCAAAGGAACTCGTTGTTGTGTATTGGGTACGTCATCGAGCATAGCGCTCCCTTTAAAGTAATATAAATATTTTTTCCACAAATATGGATAAATATAAAAATTTCATATTCTTTATTTACCTGGGGTGTTACATCCTTCCCCCCTTTTGTGAATTGCGTCCTCGCAATTTTAAAATTGGGCTCGGAAACATCCTTGAAAGTCCCACATCGGAACAAGAGTCGGTAAAACAATCACTTTAAAAAAATGGGAGAGAAGTAAAAATGTCACCCGAGTTAACCCATACTAGGATTCCAAGTTTGAAAATATGGATATGGAGGAGAAAACAAAGGGTCTTGTTCTGATGGAGGGTTATAGTAAACATGTCTAGGAGAAAATTAACCCCAAGAAAATCACAAACTTGTGATGGGTTGAACGGTATTCTATTCCCCAGTAGGAAAAGTTAACAGACAACATTTTTGTTTTAAGTTACTCTTCATTAAGGAATTTATTTTTTTGAGATTAACTAAATCATAATTAAACATACTTACTTGTCACGTAGACTTTTAACTTTTACTAGATTCCTTAATCAAACTCATATTTTCTCCAAAAGATGAGTTTTTAGGAAGACTTGTTCGCATTAAGAGTACTATAATCAACTTCATGAGAATCACCTAATCCAAAAAAGAGAACTATATACTTTCCATGTATTTAGACCATAACCAAAACCAAAACCAAAACAAAAAATGTTAGTACAAGATCAGATCATCCAGAAAAGGATAACCCTTTATAAAAAGAAAATCTATTCTTAATCTCCAAAATTTGTCCAACAAAACCCAATGTTCAATGAGGACCATTCGAAAAACAATTGGTCTATAAAATTCTTCAAATTAAAGCAAACTAAGATTGAAACCCAAATATTTGAAGGATTTAGTCACATAGTCTTCCATGTTAAATCGTAACATTTATCTCGAAACAACATCAGTTGCTCTTAAAGTCTCGTATTTAAAAGTAATTAACCTAATCACATATCCTACATGATAGGTTAACAAATTTCCATAGATAACCAAAAATAAACATACTCTTGATTCCTAAAATCATCTAACTAAAAAGAATCAGTCAAACTAACCAGGGACTTCACGTAGTCCATTGGAAGGCGATAAATACCAGTCGCACTTTGGTTGTGGGTTCGATTCCCACATCTTTGTCCGACGTGACTGGTTGTCACACGGTTTGTGTGTTGTCCTTTTTCCGAAACTACATAATTCTAAAAACATTCCCCAAAACGAGATAAAATATTCAAAAATAATCATAACATATTTTAACCTCAATTTTATCTCATGACTTTCATTTTCCATCATAACATATAATAACCCATAATTACTTCAAGAGTAAGGATCATATAAACTCTAATGGTTACCTTTATAATTATTACCTGAACTTCCACATCGATTGGTCATCTTGTACATGATGCATTACAGATGATACCAAGGTTCAAGTGGTTGATCACGACTCCTTGATAGTTGGTTTAGAGCAACCATGAGTTTCCTCATTGAATCCCCCATTTTATCTAGTATCTTAATCAGAGAACCACCACAGTTTCCTTCAAACCTGTTGTCTCTTTGGTGCCTGCTAGATCCATCCATTCACTAAAAACAGAAAATTCAGTGTGAGTATATCAACAAAACCATCATGTACTAATGAGGAAGGTAAACACTAAGATATACTTACTCATTAACTTTATTTAAAACCATGACTCTTTCTGAAATCCTAACCATTATGGTAATGTCACTTATGCTTAGAGGATACCCTAACCTCTAAAGTTATCTAAACCGACCTTTGATACCAACTATAAGGCCCCAGTTTTAAACCTTACTTAATATTGAATTAACTGAATAATTCACATTGAGGATCTTTTCAAGATTAGAGTTTTAGAGAATTAGGACATAACTATTACATCTCAAAAGATTATAAAGTAGAAACTTCTACTATGTTTCCATAAAATAGAAAAAAAATCTTAAAAAGAAACATGTCTAGTTCTATGTTTTAGGTAGCATGCCTTTCCCTTTATCTTATCCTTGACCCTATTCCACGTTAAGTCCTGTGAAAAACATTTCAAAAACATGGGATGAGAATAAAAAGCTCAGTAAGGGATACACAAATAATGAAAACTATCAGTTTTTCAAAACAACAAGTAAACCATGTATACTTTAACAAAGTAAAACTTTTCACCTTTTCGATGTAGTAAAAACTCTTCACTGAATAAAAGTTCATTACTTACCCTTATGTAACCAAAAGATTACCATAAAACCCATATAAATAACACATAACATATAAAGGTAACTTCGGACATAAACATACTTAAGTAGAATAACAATAAGGTCAAATTCCACACATATCACTTAATGGAATAGCCATTCGGCCAACTTCCATACATAATTAATGGAATATCCATACGGCCGACTTCCATACCCAATACATTGGAGGTTATAACGTAACCACCCATCCTGGTATTCACAGCACCACCCGTCATATGGTTTATCACGTAACCACCCGTAAAATGTCCAAGTACCATCATTACACAAAAAATATTGAAAATATAAACATTTCAATAACAACATTTCATTTTCAATCACAATAAGTAATTCCAAGATATTGAATTAATCAATCTACTTTCAAAAACCATTTAAAAGAGATTTTTAAATCATAGTGTCCCATAGCACTTTGAAGATTTTAATGGAATTATAATTTTAAAACATTAATGTCCATATTAATAAATACTAAAAACCATTTTGAAAACATGGACATTAAAGATAAAGATTTAGAATAATGAATCTTTAAAATATTTAAAACGATATTTTTGTTAAAGAGTTTTTAACAAAATGAGAGACTCTTGAATACAAATAATTGCAGAATAACATGTAATACGAGCTTTATAATATCATGAGAATAAATGGATTCATGATATAATATGTCAAAGGACAGTATACACACCAAATAAGATTGAATTGGTGCATAACAACAATGAAGTCTCAATGGAAATGTAAATTGAGATGAAATCCATTATAAAGAGGGTATCCTTAAACTAAGGATAAATTTATCACAGAATTATGTGTGAGAAATACAAATACACCCAATATAATTGGATATTAAGTGTGAAACAATCTAAGGTCATTTACACATATTCATAGGATTACATGTTCAAGAAGTGCAAGTTCATCCAAAAGAAATTTAAATTGGGTTAAGATGTTCCCTTGTAAAAATTCGACAGCCTAACGACGTCACTTCAAAATTCATAAAATTAGTCGATAAAAGAGTGAATGGTATCTCATCAATTGGACATAAACTTTACATCAATAAGGATATATAAGAACATATCCCAACATAATAAGATGTAAATTAAAATACATAACAAAATAAGTCTTTTAAAAAGAGGAGGGCGAAAGGTCCCCTTACCGAGTTGGGTAACTTTCGAAACGTACACCCCATGGAAGAGGGGTCATACAACGAAGATGTAAATACCCATAAATGAAATTATACTAAAAAAAGTGTATAATAATGGTAATTACATACACCACTCAAAGGAAATAGTGGCAAACATAGCATAAATGTCACGAGAATAAAAGTGGGATGAAAAATCCCTTACGAAAACTCGGCAGCCTAACGGCGCCACATTAATCTTCCAAAAATGGATTGATGAGATAAAATATGGTATATCATTATATGAACTTAAAAATTAAATAATTAGGAATATAAAATAACATCCCCAAACATATGAAATATGAGATTAAAAGAAATTACATAAAAGAGAGTACTTAAAAAGAAAGAGAGAGGTTGGATCTCTTACGAAAATTCGGCAGCCTAACGGCGCCACTCAAAACATCCAAAATGGATTGTTGAGATAGAATAGGGTATCTCATCATTTGAACATAAAAATTATAGTAAGATTACTATAAAATAACATCCCAATAACAATCAAGATGACCTTCAAAAGGAATGACATAAAAGAGCGTACTTAAAAAGAAAGAGAGGAGTAGGATCCCTTACCTCGGGTCCGACTTGACTCCATCATTCTTTAACGTCCTGAATAATAAACTTGAGTTAACTTATATTTGCTTAAGAACATTTTTAAAGTTCATTATTCCTTTTATATCACTTATTTCCATGTTATAAACATTATGTAATCATTTAAGTTAATAATGTTTGTTTTGTCGATATTTGGTTCTTAAGTCGAAAGTGGACTTCTTACAATTACATGTTGTTCGTGTGGTCAAATGTTATTTATATACAGAATGACATTCCTAATTTGGATATAATATATATCATATATATCTAAATATACATCTATTTATAATATCACATAATCATTTAGAGGTAAGAAATGAAATGCACCGTTCATGGAGACGGTAAGTCGTACGTACGCATGAACGCTACTTTCATTTCTTTGTCATATTAATGGAATTAAAACTAAATGATGTGTATGTATATTTTAATTCCAGAATTATATTCATCATTTAGAGGTATCATTAATCATATATATATATTATATACATGTACTTATAATAGTACATTACATTTGGGGATAAGAAATGAAATGCATCGTTCATGGAGACGGTAAGTCGTATGTACGCATGAACGCTACTTTCATTTCTATCTTATACTTTAATGGAAAAAAATAATAATGATATAGAGGTATTTTATAATTACAGTATAACATCATATATAATAACATTAAATCCATCCTTTATACGTCCCACGTATGGCATTAACGAATCACATCACTTTGAGGGGGCGGTAGTCCGCACTTCCTAAAATGAAGATATCGCGTATACCCATAATGGAAGACATAAAGGTTAGACACAAATGAAAAATACAGAAGCTTAAGTAAAACATAAACATATTATATATCATATATAAATATAGTGACATCTTAATGGCCACCTTTGAAGGTGTTATATGAGTTTTGAACAATCATCATTTCGTGAGGCAGAAATTCTCCATCCACGGAAACAGTATGTTCTTTAACCATTATATGTATGTTTGTGTAGTTTTAGCTAGAATCCTTCTTATAACAACATCCTAGAATATTGAAGATACTTTAGTTGTTACAAAAGAAATTAATAAAAAAAGTTTAGGGGGTTGGAGAGGCAAAATAAAACAAAAGGACTCAAGTGAAGACATTACCTTAAAATCGGGTAACTCCCTTTGGTTTGAGCTCAAAGGCTTCCTTGGGAAGACTTATGCCCAAAGTGAGGCTTAAAGGAGTAATATAGGGAAGTGGAGAGACAAAATGGGCAGGGTTTGGCCGAGCCAAAGGCTTTGGGAGTGTGGGTAAGGAGGTAGAGGTGGGGGCCTTTTATAAGAGGAGAGGAGGGGCACTCTTGTAAAGTAACAAAATGTTACATTATTTTCAAAAGCGTTTCGGATTTTAAAGGTCCCACATTGATTTATTTCTAGGATAAGGTGATAAGGGTTCTAAATCCACTCATCAAATAGGTTTGGACATGTGTAGGTCTTATATATTACATTATCTTTCCATTTTATTTAAATCGTTAAATAATGAGGTCATCGCTGCATCATCATGATGTCATACATAATTTAATTTATTTAATGTATAAAAATTATAAAACAATTACTATGGTGTAGGAAATATTTTTATCTTTCCAATGACTATTTATAGTGAAAAATCTGACTTTTATAACCCCATTTAAAAATTGTTTTAGTAAAACATCTCATGTGTGTGTCATTTTTACTTTAACATTAAATAAAAATGTATTTATGTCATTTTCCAACCAAAGTGGCTCCATGGGGTCCCCAAGTTGACCCATGGATTGTTTTGGTCGGACATGACACATCCAATGAGGGTAGGACATGTGTCTAGGTCATTTTATTTTATTAAAACATTATTCTTACCTTAAACTACACTAATTACCTCTAATCGCGATTAAAAACTTAATAAGTTTCTATTCACCAAAAATTTATTTTAATCCCATTGAACAAAATTTTACTTCTTAATGACAACCATGTATGTTGGATTTTTTAAATTCAACCCACAATGATGGAAAAATTTCATTTAAACGGAAAATCAGTTTTTATAAGTACCACTTAGTGGTTTCACTATTCATCAAAAATTGATGTTTTTCAGAAAAATACCAAAACTTCACCCTAAGCTATATTTGATATTCCGAATTCAAAAATGATGTCTATTTTACAAAATTCAAAACATATAAGTTGAATTAATTAATTTAATAATTAATTCCCGTTGTCAAAACAAATAGCATGTTTTTATGAAACAAAATGTATCAAAAGATTGACGCTAGTTTAAGTCCGATTTCAAAGTGAAATTAATTCCAACGAACACTATTGGATTAAATGGTAAAAATATATTCTAATTTCACTTTAAAACCAATTAAAAATATAATATAATCATATAAATAAATTATATTAAAAAGAGGTTTTGAATTAAAATACAACATTTTTCACTATTCATTAAAAATTGAACTTCATCGGAAAAATACCAAAAATTTACACAAAGTAAATTTTGATGTCCCGATTCTAAATAATAATTTTATTTGTCAAATATAACACATAAAATTGTCAAAAAGAGGATTTAAAAGAGGTTCTCCATCAAAAGGATGTTAATCGACCTTTTAAGGAATATTAGAATGTTTATGCTTAAAATTGGATTTGTTCGCATTTTTAATCCTCTAACATTTATTGTAAAAAGTAAAAATATTTGACAAACATATATTATCATTTTTTAGTTAGTTCTGTTCATTCTCGCCAGTACAATGGCTATGCGTTAACTACCATTTAAAATAATATTATTTTATTATTAGAGTGCAACGTAAGATTTCAAAGGAACTCGTTGTTGTGTATTGGGTACGCCATCAAGCATAGTGCTCCCTTTAAAGTAATATTAATATTTTTTTCACAAATATGGATAAATATAAAAATGTCATATTCTTTATTTACCTGGGGTGTTAAACTTATTCACACAAAAAAAAATTATGCACCCACAAATTATTATTTTTTCTTTCATTTCACCCCCCCTCCATAAACATAGAATAATATTGTCCCTAGTGTTTAAATAAATGAAAAATTTATAAGGGGGACAACTGGAGGATAGGAGTTCCAAAATTTAAATTTGAAGTAAAAATATAGAACAATGTCACATTGTACATCACACGAGATTTCTATATTGACACTAGTTGATCCATTGATCATTATGTCACTCACAGACTCCACATCAATGGAAGATTGTGTTTGAACTCGTATAGGAGAATTGATTTTCCTAAAAATACATCAACCTCAACAACCCATGAATCATAAAATACAATACAATTAGAATCACAATAGAAACCCCTTTAATTTTCCAAAAAAATGTAAGGTAAAATAAATGAAAGAAACATACCTATTTTTTATAACACTAAACACAAAGTCATGGAATATGTAGAAGCTGGGTTGCCTCCCGGAAATCACTTTATTTAATGTCATTATATCGACTTAGACTAATAAAACTGTGTCTTTAATATAGATTATTTCATGACTTATTATTTAATGTTACACATAATATAGTCCAAGAAAATCATGATTTCAATTGTCTTTGAGTAATTAGATATGTGGAATAATAACTTGAGACATAAAAAATGATGTAAAAAAACTCCATAACATGACCTTATATTCTCTTGATCGTCTATGGCTACATATGGTAACCTAAGGTATGCTGATAATAAATAGGTGTTCTATAAATTCCATAGGGAATAATCAATGCATAAAATGTTAAATGTAAAACATGTTAGTAAACATGACTGTTAATGATACATTAAAGTAGTGAGAATCATAAACCTGATGATCAAAGTAACATATAGTATGATAATATGAAGGCAGTGAAGAAATATGGAAACACCATAAGACACAAAATCATAAGAATAATTCATGTCTAACACCCATGAAATAAAATTATTGTTTTCTTATAATAACCAATGATGAACCACACATAGCATTTCATGAGATAAAAACATTACCCAATGCATTTTATGGTAATATAATTCAAGGACCACCCATTACATTCATATCATGACCATGAAAATGAGGTCACCATAGATCATAAAATTTAAAATTAAATTTCATAAATTTTTATCCCATGATTAATATGTTAAGGTAAAATACATGTAATTAACCAATAAATTAAGGATATGTGTTTATAGGTTATTATACATGAGTAAAAATGGGGATGGGTATCCCCAACACAATTGAACGGCATGAAAAAAATAGATAATTTCATCTTAATAATAGGTGTACATAAAGGTTTGTCTAAGTGGTAAATGAGAGTGAAATAGGCTTTATAATTACATGTGAATCATAATGATGGTAAAGGTATGTGTAAAATCACATTAAAACATTTACTACTGGAAATAAAAAGGGGCTTAGTATTTGCAAAGTACTTGAAATGAAAAAGAATAGGTGAGAGTCCCTAACCTTGAGAGGGTGCTTCAAAAATATTGTGATGAGAATCTCATGAGATTGAGAAGCCATTGGTAATGATATAGAGAGTGATTTTATATTGAAATAATTATCAAATTGTTTTTAGTCCAGAGTAATGGGAGGTTGGGTGGGTTTTTGTAGAAAAAGAACGTGTAATTCTTTTTTAATTTTTAGGCATAGGTTTTGGACTCTATATGATAAAATAATTAATCACAAAATCATTTCAATGGTTTTTCCCATGTTTTATAATAAATAGGATTTGTTTTAAATATATTTTAAGGATAACAACATAAATAATTAAAATAATACCCTGGGTGATTTTGTATTGAGTCGCATTTATAAAGAGTTGATTTGAAAACCTGAAAATATAATAAATGTTTTAGAGGATTAAATAAGGGTTTATAACATTAATAAAATATCCTAAATAACAATATTTTAAAGGAGAAATGTAATTATTTTCTTAAATACTATTTATGGTATTTATTACATCACTTCTAGACTATTATGATGTCATAATACAGATCTTATATTTATAATGTATTTATTTTCTACCCAAAAATGATATTGTCTCCTAAAATTATGAAAATTTCATAGTATGATAATTTAAAATTCTTATTTTAAATATAATATAAATTTTATCAAAAAAAATTAACTAAATTTTAGAATTTACACTTTTAAAAAAATCATCACGTGTGGGAAAAATACGAGTTTTTTACGATAATAGTATTCATACACTTATAAAGATAACATTGGACTTAATTAAATTATATAATCATTTTTATATATAAAAATATAATTTAATAATAATATTCTATTAGAATAATATTTATTTAAAAATTATTCAATTTATGGAACTATTTTTTTTAATTAAGACTATGTATCTTTTTAAAATTACAATTTTGGCCTCTTCATATATAATTTTTATTAACTCATATATAATTTTAAATCTAAATTAATAATGAAATTTATAAACATAAGAATTATAATATAAAAACTCATACTTAAAAACTCATACTACTTAGTTCTAGATACATTACCCCATATTACACCAGTGTATACCCTAAGGGTAAGGTGTGAAATGGTGAAAATTTTATAGGTTGGCTCTGTCAATATGGTTTGGTCCCTGATCTCTATAGTCTTGAAATTCTAACATAAGTGGTTTCATTGATCATTTACTTGTCTAATATTATATTTTTTTGTCAAGGGAAAATACTAGTGACGCATATCCCTCAGAACATTCAACAAATCAGCTTTAAAGGCTATAATTAAATTGGTGTAACCCATTATTGATTCATTCTATGTCAAATGGAATTTATTTTGAGCTCGTGGTGATCGAAGAACCACCAAATTAATCCAAGCATTTAACATTAATTTTTTTTCTAATGACGCGACCTCTCCCAAAATAACAAAATGATATATATAAAAATTAACTTATGTGTTATTATTAATAATACATAAGTTAAACTCTGTAGAATTATATACATTCTATAGGAACATCCATACTCATATACAAGTATACAGATCGTGAAGACTAAGGAAATGAACATTCCAGAGCGATAAATTGTATCTTATAACTCATCCTAATGTCCATAAATGAACATTATATAATTATAGTAAATCAAATATATGTATAATAGTTTATTAATTAATTTATTAATGAGTCTAATTTCATATTCCAATACCTTAAGGTCAATAGCGGAACACATTTAGACAAATGGTAAGGGTTTCTTCATCTCACATTCTTTATTGTGAGATATTTCTTATTAACTACTATTACTCATGTATGGTGTACCTGTACTGAAAATTTTTCTATCATGTCATGAATATATTTATTTTAATTGTATTAAATCTATATTTTTTATGATTATTAATTTTCGGTCATATGATTTTATTGATTACAAAGTTGTCAGGGTTTTCTACCCGAACCTCCATTTTCAATCAGGTTACTCTTAATCTCTACTTACCTCAATGACAGTATTAATTATTCTTATTTACTACCGATAAATTATATTTTAAAGTTCAATACATGCATACAAATAATAATCCTTTTTTATTTTATGGTGATTTATATGTTTTAAAAGGATCTTACAAAATTTATTCTTAATTAACAAGCCCGATTCAAGGGAACTTCTAAAATTATTACATATTTAATTATTCATAATATAATCTATTTTAAGTCATAATTATCATTATAAAATAAAAATTATTAACATTAAAAATTATATTGGTTCATTTTTAGTTTTATGAAAGTAAACATTCCTTTTTTTCTTTAAAATTTCTTTAATATTTTCCTTAAACTACACTAAAATGTTTTTTTTATAAATCTTATTTAAAATATCTTTTTACATGATTTCACAATGGGGGGACATCATTTATTCCTAAAATATTATTTCAATGTTCTTAACTTTTATTTTCAAGGATATGAATGTTTACAATCTGATTTCATGACTAATATAAATGATTTTCCAAAAAGAACTCATCTTTTGAAAATAAAAAATGAATTTTCTCATCTCACTTTAACTTTTATAAGATATATCCATGTTTCCCCACTTATTCCTTATATTTGGTGTATACAATACCCTTTTGTTTTGTCATATAAATATTATCCTTATTCTCAGGATATTATACGGGATTATGATTTGAATGTTTCAAGGTGGTATGGGACACTTTTAAATGTCTAAGGATTATTTCCTCAGAAAAATTTCAATGGTATCATTTAAAAATATATTCATCCTTTTTAAAATAATTTGTTGATTCTTGTAATTCTTTAGGGTTTATATCTTAAGATATCATCTATAATATTTTGTTAATGGTTTCATGATTAGTTTGACTATGGATGTGCTATCTTGATACCATTCACCTCATTACTCCAAATGGTTAGTGTTTATGTTTAATGATTGGGGAAAGTTATTTACATTTCATATGTTAGTTTAGATATGAATAAATATGTTGTTTATGATTTTCCCCATTTATATAATGAATTAATTGGACTTATTAAGTTTCTATTAGGCCTCATTATATCCCTTCATTGCATCGATGGGTCTAATTAGACAAACTAGAGTCGTAGAAAGAGGCCTCGACAGTATAGTTATTTATGGTCTTGGAATGAGGACTTGAAGGTATGGTTGTGATGTCTCTCATTATTCATTCTCCACTTATGAATTAATTAATTGATATTCTATGTGGAAATTTGACTATTATAATACTCATGGTTGTGTTTTACTATGTCATTATTTTTTTAGCTCTTAATCCAGGCATGATATACTCATTTAGTTTGTTTTTAAAGGTATCCCTTTTTAGTTATTCACCAAGCCTAATAAATATGTTTATAACATATTATACTATATTTCTCACCCTTAATAGACAAATGATATCACCCTTATCTTATGTTTTCTTTTCCAAGGTTATGAAGAAGATAACTTTGAATAATAATCCAAGGATTCTGTTTTATTTCTTATTATTATGTATTTTGTTTTATTTTAATTAAATAATTTAATGTGGGTATTATTTATGTAATATGAATTTACAAGACTAGTAAACTATTCATTCCTTCAGGATTCAATTCCTTGTAACATGAAAATGTAATAAAATAATGCACAGACTCTAGGCTTCTCAAGGTAGGGGCGTTACAGTTGGTGTGAAAGAATGTTTAGCAGCAACCTTCGAAAAATGATTTAGAAAATCTATATTATAGAACATTACCATTAGATAGATTTTGGGGATAAGAATATAAGAACATCTTATAATTATGGTAAATTATTTATTGTGTTTATCTTCATAGAAAATACATCCCTATATAGATACTACAATTGGGCATGGTTCTGGCACAGATATACCTAGGAGTAACAACTCCGAAAAGGGGCTTCAGGATAGACTCGGGCCAACCTAGTATACAATAA
Source organism: Viscum album (assembly GCA_963277665.1). Classification (NCBI taxonomy): domain Eukaryota; kingdom Viridiplantae; phylum Streptophyta; class Magnoliopsida; order Santalales; family Viscaceae; genus Viscum; species Viscum album. The sequence goes on along the minus strand of OY728143.1, from coordinate 662,301,499 downwards.
TGGGCTTTACTGTGAACCTATTTTGACACTCCCAAGGGAAATTCTTTGTATAATTCACATTTTTCATACATAACATTATAAAGTATTTCTGCTTCTAATGTGACCAGAATATATGATCTAGGATTTACAATGCATAAATTTATGTTTTGTGTTATACCATGTTTGGAGTTATGGAAATTTCATAATTTTATGGGCTAATTTAGTATATGTCATTATTTAGAAATGGATCATAGTAGAAATAATGAGAACTACACCAATTCATGTTATGAATAGATTAATAAGGATCATATATATCATGGTCAAAAGCCATAATTTTTAAGGGAGATAGTCTCCCAAGTATCCTTATCATATGTAGAAATAGTATCAAATTTTAACAATATGTGTAAATTTTTCTCTGAGTCCTATGTCTTTGAAGGGAATAAATATAAGAAGAGGATGGAAGATAAAATTATATATAAAAGGAAGAAGGGAAATAAGGGTTTTTCCACATGTGCTAATTGTGGAAAGAATCACCTTGGTAAATTATTGAGGGGATGGAATTTTGTCATAATTATATAGAAAAAGGACAGAAATTTCGTGATTTCAAGGGTAAGAAAAACATTTCCACCGTACAATGCTTTAATTTCAAGTATATGGGACACTATGCAAATCAATGTCCAAGGCATTGAAAGATTATACCTTAAATGATGTTACTGGATAATGATCAATTTATAATGCAACCACATAAGAAGTAGAATGATTAATTTTCCTAGTCAAGAATCATACCATTTGAATATTTTTTTTATCAATGTACTAGTTATAAGAATTATGGAATATATGAGGATTTTACTGTAGTAATTTTTCATTAAGGATTCGACACCATGATATGAATGGTACCAAGAAAATATATTCAGTGGAATGATAACATTTTGGAAAAATATATGGATGAAGGAAATATTACCCTTAATATATTCTTGGTACTAAGATATAAATTTCAGAATAAATCTATGATTTATTTAGATAACTTAAATTGGATAGCACTTTCAATCTTGGATCTACATAATGGACTGTTGACAATGTGATAGAGTCTACAACATTTTGTAAAAAAGTAATATATCCAAATTCTTATTATAATGAGGCATTAATGTATTCAATAATGATTTATAGTAATTTAAGTTATTACTATTCTTCAAGAGAATACAATGAGAATGTACTCACATGTTTTTATGTGATGATTAAGGGAAACTTCATATTGTTTAATAAGTTCATTATAGAAGTTTAGTGATATTATTTCTAAAGTGTTAAATCAGGATATTTTGGAAAAGTTAACCATTTATCAAATGGATGAATTTTATATTTTGACAATCTTTTAGAGATTATTTTACCCTATGATAAAACTTGTTCCAAGAAATTTTGCAGGAATAGTAAAATGAATAGTAGAAGGATAAAATTGTGTTTATCAATACATATCAAGTACAAATATATCTTTACATTATTTTATAGTAAGTGAATTTCTAAACATTATGGAATAGATCCTAAAACCCAAAAAAATTATCCTAGAACCTTCTTTTCAGATGAATCAAATGGTTCTTTATATCATCGTATATTTATGGCATTTTGAATGTCAACATTATAATGATCATGTTCTCTATATCTCTCTATCAGAACATTATGGTTAGACTATTCTTCCAGGTATATATTTTTTCACTATTTAAATGTGTAGTTTTGTATTAACATATGCATCTCACTTTCTTTCTTATTAAGCAAATATTTTATTAACCCTATTTCTGATGTTGGTTTCCTACAAGAGAATTTTCAGGTATCAACCTTTAACTTTTGAAGTGCAATTTTAAATTTCGAGGAAAAAATTTATTAAAGGATGGTATAATGTAACACCCCAAAAAATTGTTTTTAAATTTTAAATAAATTCAGTTAATTATGTGTTTTAATTAATAATAATAAAACTTATAAATAATTTTATTTCAAATTTATAGCTTTAAAATTAATTAAAATTCTAGAAATAAATACTGTTTTTCACTACTATTTTGGGTGAAATAATATTTTAATATGAATATATATATTTAATTCTATTATTAAAAAATTATTTTTTATCAAAATATTAGTTAATTAATTATTTTAAATGAATAGGAACTATATATATATTTGATATTATAATTATTTTGATAAATACTAAATCATGCTGTGAATATATTCACTATTAATATGACACACCGAGTATTAATGAATAAATTTAATATAGAATGCATGAAACACTAAGTCCCTATGAAACAACACTTTGTTATAACCTAGGAGATAAACATAATTTTGTTACTTTTGTGTTTAATATTTCAAAAAATGTTCATACACGGTTGTGTTCAGTGTGATATTTGGAGTTTTATAGAATCAACATAATTTTTGGATAATAATAACTTACCCTTATGAATAGTAACATGACCCTTATGAATAGTAATGTACCATTATGAATATTAACTTCACTCATGTGAGAATAAATAGTATTTAAGCACCTCATAAATGAAAGTGAATATTTTAAAAATTAGTAATTTAGTCTTGGTATTTTTGAAAGAAATAAATATCTAATTAAAATTTTATATTTAATAAGTTAATTTAAAATATAATCCGTTTTCATAAAATGTATTCATAAATCAATATTTTTTGGCCTGTGATTTTGGGATAATTTAATGAGACCTTAGTTTTTTAGGTTATTATAAAAACAGTTATAATTTTAAAAACTATTTTTCTGAGTAAATGGTGATTGTAATTAAAAAATAAATTTATGAAATTTAGAAAATTATTTTAATAAAATGGATTTCATTTTTTGATTCAACACATCGAAAAATGGTTAGGGTGAATTTTTGACATTTTTCTGAAATACTTGAATTTTTGTTGAATATTAAAATATGGTAATTTACGGTATAAATATATTATTCCTCGCAGCATAGCTAATGTAAGCACACTTTGTTTGAAATAAAATGCACTTATTATAGTTTTTAGTCACAAGAATGAATAATATTCATAGTCTGGATAGAAAATAATTAAATAATGATTAAAATATTGTAATAATCCCTCCTATCCTTGACTATAAAAAACACTCCTCAACCCCCTCTACCTCTCACACCACTCAAGCTTTAATACATACATAATTTCTACAAAATACTCTTCCAAATCCCATTACCCACATCAATGACTTTTTGGCCTCCCCAAAAGGTCAAAACCAAGGGCCTTAAGGAGGTTCCCAAGGAGTAGTCAAGAGGTAAATCACCCTTTATTTTTCTTTCAATTTCTTTTACAAGTTCCATTATTTTTTTTCTCTCTCCTCGCCTCCCCTCATCCCAATGATATGATAATTCTAGTAACTTAAATTTATAGTAATATTATTATTCTAATGTAATATTTCATCATCATATCTATTTTCCCCTCCTCTTATATTCAAAATGAAAACACTTCTCGACATGGGTTGATTTGTCACATTCAAGGACGGAAGGATTTCAATTTCTATTAACATATTCAATTATGATCAGGAAACCATTTTTATGGTTGAAATAGATTATAATATATTTAATATATCCTATTTAATGTTCTGCCATCAATTTTTACACATGGTATTAAATTATAAAACAAAATGAGTTCATAGTGATCGAAAAACCACTAAATTAATCCAAGTGTTTATCATTAAAATTGTATCTAATGATTCATCATATCCAAAAATAACCAAAATATATATATATATATAACCATTTAAAATTCTTTATGTTCACTAATAATACATAATTTCAACTCTAGGGAATTGTATCCATTCCACATGAACATCCATACTCATATACAAGTATACTAATCCTAAAGACCAAGGAAATGAACAATCCTAAGAGATAAATTGTATCTCATAACTCATATGAATGAATTAAGTAATTAATGTGTATAATTTTATGATCCACGACCTTAAGTCCAAGAGAGGAATGTATTTGAACATTATGTAAGGGTTTTTTCATCTCACTACCATTATTGGGACATATTCCTTATTAACTAATATTAATTATGTATAGTGTATGTGTACTAACCATTGATGTATCATATCATTAATCTATTTATTTGTTTGGTATTTAATGTATTATTTGATTATTATTAATTTTGGGGTATATGATTTGATTAATTACAAACTGGTAAGAGTTTTCTACCAGAACCTCCACTTTCATTCGGGTTACTCTTATTCATACCTACCTCAAAGAAATTATTAATTATTCTTATGTACTCAAAATAAATTCTATGTGAATTTTTATTATATTCATATCAATCATAATCCTTATTTATTTTATGGGTGCTTTCATGTTTTAAATGGATATTTCAAATATTATTCAAGATAAACAAGCTTGATTTAAGGGGACTTCTCAAATTCTTTCCAATTTTAAAGTTCACTCTATAATTTATTTTATGCCATAATTATTTTTCTAAAATAATACATTTTAACATGAAAACATATCTTGGTTTATTTATAGTTTTATGAAACAAAACATGAATTTATTATTTAAAATATCTTAAATATTTTCCTAAAACTTTAAAAAAAATGTTTTTTTATATATCTTATTTAAGAAATATTTTTACCTGATTTTACTTCAAATGGATATCATGTATTCCTGAAATATAATTTCAATGTTCTTCCCTCTAATTATCTGAGATATAGATTATTATAATCTGATTTCATGATAAATAAAAATTATTTTCCAAAAGAACTCTTCTTTACAAAGTAAAAAAGGATTTTTCTCTTCTCAATTAATCTTTTATAAGATATATGATTTGTTCACCACTTATTCCTTGCCTATGGTGTACGTACTTACCTTTTGGTATATCATATCAAGAGTCTCATTATTCTCATGATATTCTAAGGGAGTATGATTTTTATATTTCAAGGTGGTATGGGATACTTTGGAATGTTTAAAGATTATTTCGTCAAGAAATTTTCAATGGTATCATTTAAAACTATCTTCTTCTATGTCTACATCATTTGTTAATCTTGTACTTCAATGAGTTTTATCTCTTATGATATCATATAAAATATTTTTTTAATGTGTTTCTGATTAGTTTGACTATGGATGTTCTATCTTGATACCATTCAACTCATTACTCCAAATGGTTATTGTTTTTTTTAATGTTTGGGAAAAGTAATTTACATTTCATATGATAGTTTAAATATGAATGAATATGTTTTTTATGTTTATCCCCATTCATATGAAGAATGAATTGGACTTAGTAAGTGTCAGTTGCAGCACGCAATAGCCCCTTGGTGCATCGGTCGGTCTCAGGAGACAAACTAGAGTCCTGGCATGAGGCCTTGACAATATGGTTATTTGTGTTTTTGGAATGAGGCTTTGATGGTATGTTTTTGATGTCTCATAATATGAATTCTCTCATTAGAAAAATATAAATTGATAATCCATGTAGTTATTCGAACAGTATAATACTCATGGTAACTTTTAATTGTTGCATTATTTATTCACTTCTTAATCATTCCATGCTACACTCATATAGTTTATTTTTATATTCAAGTGTTTTTATTTATTCATGATGCCTTATGTATATGTTTATAATATCTTTCACTGTATTTCTTTCCCTTACTGAGAATTTGAGCTCATCCCCTTTCTTAAATTTCTTTTATTAAGTTATGCTGAATAAAAATTTGAATAATATTTTAAGGATGCAAATTTATCTCGTTTTATTATGTATCATGTTTTAATTTAATTTCACAATGTAATTTAGGTATCAAGAATGTAATATGGACTTCCAATACTACTAAAATTTTTAGTAATTTGGAATTTTATTACTTGTAAAAAGTCAATTTAAAAAAATAATGCACCATCTCCAGGATTCAGGGGTCGGGGCATTACATTTTCTGTAAATTGTAAAATGAAACGGTCTACTAAACATTATTCAAATGATGAGAACCCTCAAAATAATAAATATGGAAACAGCTTAAAATATTAAACAAAATATTTTGGAAGCAATAATAATTTATTTAAAATTAATGAAAGAAGATATTTGAGAAAAGATGAGGAAGATGACTCCATATTATAGAGCCAATCAGAATATGAAACTAATTTCATATATCATATAGAAATGGATTTCAAAATAATTAGTAGTGAAGATGATGAAAGTTATTGAATATAGCTAAAGCATATGTTCAAGAATGAATAAGAAAATTACCTTATAATAAACATAAATCTCAAGAAGGGGAGGATGTTTCCATATAAATAAATGGAAAATATTGATGGTCGAAATGAACAATCTATAGAAAAAGGGGATTTTACAATGATGAATTCAAATGGTACAAAATGAAAGTGGATACAATAGAGAATATAGTAAATGTACATGAAAAAAAACTTGTAATTAAAGAATAAGAATAGTATAAAACTCAATTAAAATTTATTAGAGAAAAAAATATCTCTAAAAATATTAGACAATACTTTAACAAGGTTGTTGAGGTCAAATTTCAATCATCATTATTTGGTGAAGAGTAGGTTTTAAATAAGCATGTCAATTCTGATATCTATGAATATCAAAATATATATGTTATCTCTAAAATTTCAATCCCTAAAATCAATTATAGACAAGTTTGGAGCATGAATACTAGTGATTAATCCACTTATAAACTAATTGAATAGAGATAATCCTCAGGCATATTTTTTCTAGAGAGGGTATGAAACTATATTATATGGAAAGGAAACTTCACCAATCATCACGGTAATGCAATTATCATTACGAAAGGTCATGGTTCAGAGGATAATATTGGTGTTGTAGGGTTTTTATGCATAAATCATCCTCATACTGTTATGACATGTCACTTCCAAATAAGACAAAATCCAAGGATGATCTATTCTATGAAAAGGAGAAAAATTATAAGGAAAGAAAGTAATTACCATGAATTTAGGTTTCCTATATATACCAAAAAAAATTAATATTAATAATATATCTTAGGAAGATTTGGTTAGCAGGCCCATGCTTTGAATATTCTCATGAGTAGTCTTCCAAGATGATTTCCCAATATTTATAAATGGAAGGGAATTCAAAAAATGAATGAATAAAAATTAAATTTTTTGGAAGTAGGTCTGAAGACTAGTATAATAATCATATCCTAGATATTTGATAGTGGTTTCTCCTTATACATGACTGGTGCCACAAAAATTATGAAAAAAAATATTCAGAAGCAAGAAGGATAAGTGATCTTTGGAAATTATTTTTCTCCAAAAAAGAAAAGGATTTGGTTCAGTCGATAATAGAGCACAAAAATTTTAAGTCTAGTGATTTCATCTTTGTTAAAGTGTTTAATCACAATTTAATCAAGTTCAGTTAACTTTGGGTTAATGGAAATGAGGTGGAATTTGTGAAATATACATGTATCGTCAAAATCATGAGTGATGGAACAATCATTACTCAAGGTAGAAGAAAAATATGGTAATCTATTTCAAACTCTTGATCCTAGTGATTCATGTTACCTGAGTTCTAATGATTAAAACTAATTATGACCGATAAGTCTTAGCCATATTTTCCAAAAAATTATGATTAGAATTTTCAATCATGATGTTTTGAGAGATCTACCCAAACTGACTAGAGATAGGGATGAAATCATTGAAACCTATTAAAAACAGAAAAATAGAAAAAGTCCTCACAAAAGAGTGGACATTATATCTTCCAGACCACTTAATCTCATTCATGCTAACTTGTACTTCCCAATGAGACAAAATTTAACCATATCTTATCTTTATTTAATTACATTTATTAATGATTATACTCAATTTACTAATGTATTTTTATAAAAAAACATTTTCTATTTAATCAAGATGTTCAAAATGTTTAAAACCCAAGCTAAGAAGGATAGAGGTATTTATATCAACAATCTAAGATAAAAAAAATTAAGGAGTTTACATGTCATTCCTTTGAAAGATATCTTTTCAAATGTGGTATTAATCATCAATATTGCACACCATATACTTGAAAACAAAAAATGGTAGCTTAAATGTAAAAAATAAGCATAGTTGAGAGGGATAGGAATACACTAGTTAAACATAATATGCGACATCCCAACACAGAATCTGTTAAATGGTGCCTCGAGTCTGTGGTTCACATGGCCTCAAGTGAACCTCCTTGTATGCTAAAGGCTATTAACTAGTAGGGAGGTCCTATGGTGTGTTCATGGAAAGACTATTCCCTTTGTTCATAGTTTCACACTATAGAAATAAATATATAAGTATAAGAATAATATCAAAATTAGAAAATAAAATAGAATCAAGAATATATATCCAAGAACTAAATAATAATGAAATGAACTGAACTGAATCATATATAATCGATGATGATGTCATGTCTCTAAAAAACTATGGAAACATGTTTACATGGTGCTAGTAGTCAATATGGTACATGATAAACAAAAATAACCAATAGTCCAAAATATATCCAAGCATCTCGAGATCCATCGCATTTATCTTCTACCAAACCCCCATCATAAGTCATTTAAGAAGTCAAAAATCCATAAGTTGTAAATTCCCCTAACATACAAATACAAGCATATCATTTTCTAGGGTACCATTTATGGATCATGTAGGGGGAGAGATAAACTCAATAGGTCCCACCAATAATGTCAATAAATATCTAGTTTGTGGACAGAATATGGCAGTTTCTAGATATAGTAAGTAATAATGAAAACAATTAAGGGGTCGGCTCTGGTTCCTAAAGTAAATCTAGGAAAACACTACATGCTTAATCTTGTGATAGAATATCTATGAACAAGTAACTAATTTTATACACATATATGGACTGAATGAATAGTGGAATATAAAACTATATATATAGATACTATCACTTTCCTGGACTTGATGCCTAACTCAGACATCCAGAATCTGCAGCATGTGCATCAAAGGTACCAAGGGACACCATGCCAAGTATCATAGTATTAGGGGTCCTTATGTCCATTATCACAGTTTAGGGTCACCATGTTTAGTATATGATTAGGGGATTCCATGCCTGTTATAAAAGTAAGCATCATCATACCTTTATATAACAACAAGGGACATTATGCTCGTATATCACTGTAAGGGTCTCCATGGCTATATTATATATGGGGTTTCCATGGCCAAATCACACTACAAAGATGCAGTTCCCATATCATAATATTGGGATGTTGTGGTTGTATCATTTTTATTCACAAAGGGTTTTCTTACCATTCAGTTTTATTCATAAAGGGCCTCTATTACCATATTATAATATATCATAAGGGCCATCATGTCCATTTACCATAATTAATGAGGTTCATTATGATCATACGTCATAGAAGTGATAAGTAATCATTGTATTTAATATGAGCCAATGGAAAATTCATAATTCATTAAAATTTAATATCAAGAAGGGTGTAACAATTGTTCGATTTAATTGGGTGAGGTGGGTGTTCTGCTCACCTCTATATATTTCAACATGATTTGATAAGTGTGTTATTCATTCTACAACACAAAAATTATCCATTCAATTATAAAGTTTCAATTTTGAATCCATGTGAAACCATATAGATGATGGTTTTGTTTTTTACGCATTTATAACCCTGATGAAAATTTTATTGGCACACCTCAAAGGGTGGAAAAAATTATATGGTACCTAATAATTTCAAACAGTTCTCAAATAAGGGAACTAGATTTAGGTAGTTTCAATTTTGGGGAAATGCACAGTGAAACTATAGTATATAATAACATCATATATTACAAAACATAAATACTTGAAGGGTAAGGACTATTCCACATACCACAATCTTGTATTACTCTCATTTTCTTGTATCGGCCTTTTATTTGGTCCAGATTTTATAAAATGGAAGAATGTGTCAGCACCTTGAAAATAGGGCATATGAGCTTATATCAAAATAGCATCGTCTAGAGGAATAAAAACACAAACTAATCCAAAGGATTGAATAACTTACCAATGTCAATCCAATGAGTCTAATGGTGCGTGAAGTTGAGTCTGGATGACTGAGATATCAAATAACCTAAAAAGAGGGAGACTTGACCTAAAATGGGGAGGAAACATACTATACAATGTAAAATAGAGCAAAAGAGATGGATTTTTAAGTTTATATGAATTTAAGGGAATCTTTTAAAATCACCCAAAATATTCAGGCCTCATGGTTTGGTTGTTGGTTGGCTAAATGATGTGACGACTCTATGCCTCTCACAATCTAAGGAGGGACCCCCACACAGTTTGTCTGCATAGTTTGAGAAACTATGCACCAAGCATGCTTCTTGGATCTAATAAAACATTAAATCCAACCACATTAGAATAAGTCCCTTAGAACAGGGTTAGGGAAAATCATGTTCCCCACTTGACCCTTTGAGATGACTTGCATGGTTGGGGAAAATTGTACAGACTATCTCCTATGGTTTACTAACTATGTGGCCTAGTGTTTCCTTCCACTGACTAGGGTTCCAAGATCCAAACAAGCCTCAATGACCCTCGAATATTCTATATATTCATTAATCATTTACTACATGTCTAAAAAAGAGTTAGAATAAACTTAATGGAGAACCAACCTCATACAAAAACTATATTATTACACAATGTCTCAAATTATTTTTGGAGATAAAATGTATGTACTTCCATACACATAAAGAATAGGTGTCTAATAATACTATAAACACAAAATATTCCTTATGAAATTTGGTATAATAGAATTACAATTTTAAATACATTAGTGTTTTTAGAAGGTTTAAATTAAATAAATAAAGCATAAAAACAATGAAAATTCAAAGATAAAGATAAGGAATGAGTATTCAGGTGAAACCTATCAAATAGAATTGGTTGTATATATTGAATAAAATAGTTGGATAAGCTAGTTTAAAGTTGTGATGTAGATATTATTGAAATGAAATAACAAATAAAACCAATAATTTTATTCATATTTAGGATATTCAGTATAAAATGGCATACAAATGTTAGAATAGAATAATGATGAAATTATTGGGAATGAACCAATCAATGCTGATACTGATTCTAAAAAATCATGTAATAAAGTAGAATCTATTGTATATGGTTGAAAATTTTACAACAAATAAAATAAATATGTTGAAATTGGAAATCAATAAGAAAAAGTCCAAACTAGAAGAAGATTGATATTGCAATATCAAATTACACCAATTTCACAAATTGAACCACGCACATGGAAGAATAAGTTGGTCATGAGGAGTTTATAAAATATATGAATGATGAACTAGATAAGATTAAAAATATTCTCACATGGGATCTTATGCCCAGACCGAAAGGTAAAAATGTAATTGAAACAAAGTGGGTTTTCAGAAATAAGCTAAATGAGAAATTTGAGGTTTCTTGGAAAAAAAACCTAAGCTCGTGTGAAAATGATATTCTCCAATAGAAGGAAATGATTTTGAAGAAACTTTTTAACCAGTATGTTTCATTGAATTTCACTTATCTCACCCTTTGGTAATAAACATGAATAAGACTTATATGTATTTTTTTTGTGATAAAAAAACTCCCCATGGATCATAACTACCCCCTAGAACTACATAACATCTATAAATAGTTTAAAATAGTTAACACAAATTGGGAGAGGGGATTAACCATAACCTCCCTAAGAAATATAAAGTGGCTGAACACTAAGGTCCAACTGTTGTTTTTGAACATTGGTTCCGCGAAAGGATTAGTCATTATGTAACCCATTTGATCATTACTTTCAAAAAGCACCATGTGAACCATAACTTGTTCAATATTTTATTTGTTGAAGTGATATCTGATATCAATATGTTTGGTATGAGAGTGTTGAACTAGATTTTTTATAATATTGAGCATACTATTTTTTCAACATAAATCACCATTGGTTGTTTCACCTCATCACCAATATCAGTCAGTTATTGCTTCATCCACAATTTTTTAGTAAATTCCTTGGCCCAAAGATATAATCAACTACAATAATATTAAGAGAAGTTTATTTTTATTTATTTCCTAATCAGACCACACATTTTTTTCTAATGAATAATGAACCCCCACACATGGACATTGAGTCCACTACACCTCTATCCATGTCAGTATTAGAAAATTTTGATAATTCATTATATCATTCTACTATAAAGTATAAGCCAAAATTGAGAGTACCTTGAATATATATCATGATTATTTTAACGTCTTCGAGATGTTCTTCCTTTGAAGCACTATGGAATCAATCCTATAGACATGTTGTAATGAATAAATATAGTTATGTAATTGTTAGATATAATATGCTTCCAATGATCCTCTAATACGAGGTAGGATTGATGGATTTCCAATCCTCAAACTTCCAAAGTTTCATCTTAACTATAATAGGAGTTGAAATTGGTTTGGATTCATATATATTGAATTTCCTCAAAAACTATCTCACATAATTCTCCTCAAAAATGAAAGTGTATTCCTTATTTTGGTTCACCTATATCAATAAAAGTTTTGTGAGTTCATTAATCATTGTCATTTCAAATTATTTATCTCATGTCATGAGTAAATTTTTCCAGTAAACCCTAAATACTTCTTCTAAATATAATATCATCCACAAACATAAGAACCATAAATTAGTCTTCATAATACTTCTTCACATATAGATAATGGTAGATACCTCCTATTTTAAATTATATATTCTTTAGAAAAGTACCTAGTCGAGATTACCATGTTCATGGTGCCTAATTTGGACTATTTAGAGCCTTATTTAATCTAAAAACATTTGTTTCATCATTTCCAATCAGAAATACCATTTTTTTTCAATGTAGACTTCTTCTTCAAGGACACCATTTATGAGTATCATTTTGACATCCATTTAATAAACTTTGTACCCTCTTTGAATTTCCATGGATAAGAAGAGCCTAATTGACTCTAGTTGAGCTGCTGGATTCAAACTTTCCTCAACATCAATACTATCAATATGTGTATATCCTTTACACAGCAAGTGTAAGTTGTTACTTATCACATTAATATACTCGTGGAATTTTTTTTTGATGATCCACTTTTTCTAGTCCCATTTTAATTTTTTCGTATTTTAACAAGATTTTGTGTCAAGTTCTCATAAATATGATCTAATTATTCATCCATAAACCTTATCCCTGACCCATCCTCCACTTCTTCTTCAATTGATGTTGGTTCTACAATTAATATGAGGGAATAATTTCCTTCATTCCTCACAGTCCTTGACTATATAGGTATGGTCTAATACCAAATGGTGCTGGATTAGTAAAATTATCCCCATATATTTCTTCTATGTGGTTCTGGTATAATTTCACCAGCTATGTCTATCTTTTTTAAAGCAAATATTTGGGAGTGGCCATTTTGAATCCTCCACACCAAGAAACCCCCCTCCCTATAAAGAGGTTATTTGGAGAAGCACCATTCAGAAAGAATCTCTTTCTAGATTATATGGAAGAGAGTCTCATGGGGTAGCAGTCCGATCAGTGATGGTTCAACACAGCAATTCATCAGATAGGTGTTCTCCTCCCCTCGTCCCACCCAATCAGACACTGGGTGACCTAGAAAAGAGATTGATGCATGGGAGGTGTAAATTCACCCAAGAGCAGGCTCCTAGGAATCGAACCTCGCACCTCATCAAAAATTGTGGCTATGGTCCTCTGCCTTTCACCCCTATACCACTATTGAAGAGGCATAATTTCATCATCTATGGTTTCATCTTCTGATTTTATTTTTGAAGTATCTTCATTTTGAGAGCTTAAAATATTTTTCAAGCCTTCTACAATTTCTTTATTGGAATATTTCCCTTTTCGAGATTATTCTTCATCTTCAATCACATCAACATATGGGATCCTCATGTTATTAATAGTTTTATCATCAATGATCTTGACATGGTTTCCTTCCACAATATTTCCAAGATAATTATTGTACATTTTCAATCTTTTCTCTTCATTGAGTATCTGAGGAACATTCCCTCATTTATATAATCATCATAATTTAAATGGTTTTCTTATTATTGTAGATGAAAAATTTACTTCAAACCTATGGAAATACTTTAGGGAGGGTTTTCTTTAATTACATATCTCATATGGTTTCTGGGTCTCTCTATGAAAAATACATGTTTTATCTTAATTTTAAACCACTAATTAAATAGCCTCTTTCTAGTAACGATGTGAAACACAACTCTGATCCAGCATAGTTCTAGCCATATTATACAACTATTCATTTATATCTTCCATAAACCCATTTTACTGAGGGGTTCTCACTAAAGGTGCATCATGATTTATTCCAATTATTATGTAATTGTTAGATTAAAAGGATTTGAATTCTGTTCCATTTTCAAATCATAAAATATTCATTATGTGGCTAGTTTCATTCACATATCTTTGATAATATCTCTTTATGAAATCAATATCATTCCCTTTATTCGACATAAGAATCAGGAAATCTATTCTAATATAATCGTCAATAAAAATAATGAAGTACCACTCTCCATATTTTTTGGCCACATTTGTTGGACCACTTATATCTATGTGGATGAGATCTAGAATATTTTTATTCCCTTTTTTTCTTCATATAATAAGAACTCTGAACCCTATTTCCTTACATGCAAGCATCAAATTTCGTTTCTCAATCAAACATAAGATTGGGAATGTTGAAAACATCATTTATCTTATATACGTCTTCAATGATTTTTGTATTAATGTGACCCAACCTCGGATGCCACAAGTTGTTTTATTCATTGATTTATAGGAAAAAGTGTTTTATTTATTGTCTACCTTATATACATTTCCATTTATCATGCATCCATTCATGAAAAAATTACATGTCTTTCCATTAATAGTGAACCCCTTTGGATTAAATGTCACCACCATTATTTAGTCATAGTGTTGAACCAAACTCAGGAGATTGTGATGTGAACCATAAATTTAGTGAACTTCTATTATCAATAGATCTCTATTTTCTAACTTTATATTTTTGATCCCTTTGATCTTTAGGGAACCACCATATCCAAATATCACTATCATATCAACCCTTTTCCTATCATTTTTCAAAAATTATACATTTCTGGTTAAGTGGGATGTGCATACATTGTCAATAATATAGTTTCTACTGTTCTTTATAGATTTGAGAGAAATTTAATCGAGGTTATCATTTACAATATTTTTCTTTTATTTCCATGCGATATTATATTGAGTAGAGGAAAAATAAATCCTCTCTAATCTCATTTCAACATGTATTTTTTCATCATACTCATATTTTTATTATAAAGGAGAATATTTATATCCAGGGGGAATTCAACTAGATTGATTAGTATTGACTTGTCTTAGAGTTATATAATTATTTTTACCAACATTTCTCTACCTAAAATGAATAGATTTATAGAAAATTATATAATAGAAAAAACCATATCCATAGAAAAAAATCTTCTATATAATGAAGGATAGGATCTTATTCACCTTTTTGACATCTAGGTGCTTCGTTATTTTGATATATACTGGCCGCTTTATAGTAAGACATGGTATGTATAAGAAATCCATAGAATTCACATTTCAGAAGAGGAAATATCTTATCACTTCCATTTATCCACACGAATTATTATTTTTTAAATTTATTTGACTGGTGATCCTCTCTATATACTTAAGGATTATTAACAAATCTCTTCTCTATTTTCTTCGAAGCTATCTCTAAAAGCACATTGGGTGACTTTGTGATATTTCTAACTTTTTGCTTCCCTTTAATTTGGCTCATCCCATTTTCTTCCATTAATGTTTTTATATCACATCCAATTATATTTTTTCCATAAATATAGATATTTTAGCACTCAATACTTTCTATACTTCTTCAGAACTACATTTATCTCTTTCTAAAATATTTGCAACTAAAAATTTTACCAACTATAATTTATTCTTCATTTCCCTTGATGTTCATTATTTTCTAAGTTTAATCCTTAAAAGTAATTATTTATTCTTCAATTACCTCAACTATATTAGACTTTTACTCTGGTCTCGATGTTAGGTGATTGATTAATTTTTATTATTCTTCAATCATGATTTTAAAATCCATGACCTTTTTTTATCTTTCAAGAGTTGTTTAATTATTTTATCTCAATCCTTCTATTCAATCAATATCTGCTTCAATTCCATCCACATACTCTGATGATTCTTTCAAAACGACTCCCATCTTTCCATTTTTATTTGTATCAATGAAAATCCCATCAATATCACCCTCAAGTTCCACTGTGAAATCAGTAACACTATTTGACTGATTGAATTAATCTTTTATATGTATCACTTTTACAACATTATTTCTCATGTAAGCTTTAGTATCAGGTTTAAACTCTGGTTCTATATCCTTTAAAAAATCATTACCATTTTTTTCTTTGTAAAATAAGATCTGTCTCTAAAATTTCTTTTCATGATTTGAAGTCTCCCTTTTTAGGGAACCTATTATGAGGCTTCTATATGATTTCTTCTTGACATTCTAAATAATAAAATTTATTTGGGAATTGAGTGGTAATGTTCACTAATTTACCACACCTAATTATATCCAAGACAATCTTTCCTTCAAATCTCTATTTCCCTCTCTTGATTTTTCTGGAAATAAGAGAAAGAAATTCCTTATCCACATCATCTCTATCATCACTAAATTTGGAAATGATAATATTTTACATGTATTTGAATTCCATTTCCTCAATAGATTTAATTTTCATTTATTTTTGTTTGATTCTAATTTCATAATCCACCACACTGCTTAGAAAATAGTCAAAAAAAGCATTGATAGATCCATTTCATTAAGGGATGACACTTTTGGAATGTACAGAGGTTGAATCCTTCTCAATATTTTCTTCACAATGTCAAAATATTTAATTTCTTCACCAATACCTATGTGTTTTTCAATATAATTAGTAATTTGATTAAAAACTCGATCTTTATTTCCATAAACATACATTTTATGATCATCAAACGTATTTTGAAAAACATAGAGTTTGGCCTCCATCACTTTTTTATCGGTTTTGTATATATTTTCCAATTTTCCCCACATAAACATAACTATAGTGATACTAATCAACCTAAATTTTATTTGATTATAGGAATTTTGATCTTTTTCATCTAAATTAATAATTTTCCTATCTATTTCATTCATAGAAAGACCTATCACACCAATGATATGAATCCCTTGAACTTTTTCATATAGAACTTCCATCCCAATAGATCGTAGATGATATTTTTCTATTCTTCAAAATCATGAAGTTTCTACCATAAAAGTTGAGAACTCCCCAAAAATATTTTATTTCTCTTTGAAAACAAAATTGGAAATATTTAACACCAATAAACTATATGCTCTAATCCATCTTGTTGGACCCTAGAAAAACCTGAGATGGGAGGGGTAAATCTGGGCATAAACTTTTTCTTTAAATGATATTGATCTTATCCCCACTTAGGTAGGAATCTATTCAGCATGTCTGATGGAATTTTGAAATTATAAAAAAACACAGATACCAAAAAATAAACAAGACACATCAATTTTATTGGTTCACCACTAAGTTTTATTCCAAGGATAATATGTGGACAGTGTGTCAATTATTCAAAAAATCCACTAATATTCACTTGTTTTTATGGATTACAATTTTTCATAAATGGTCACTAAATTCCAAGAACACTACCATTACAATAATTTTTGTTATATAATGCTAACTCCCATGGATCACTCCCATTGACACCCCCTTTCTCACTACCTTGGGAGAAGTCTTAATAAATTTACAGATATGAAGGTCAATTCAATAGATTAGGCTCATATTTATTTTTCCCTGATTAGAATGAGACTCTTCTTTCACAATAGCACCGAATTTATGTACATTTATGCACTAATAAATCAAATCAAATGTTCAAAAACTTTTATTCTTTCAATTCTTGCACTTGCACACAACTTTTATAATTACACGCAAATTTTTCACTTTCACATAACTTTTACACTTGCGGACAACTTTTTTCACTTGTGCAGAACTCTTACACTTTCATAAAGCCTATTTTTCCTTAAAAGTAAAAGTTATATTTTATTAATAACTCTGATGTGTGAAACGTTGATGCATGTACCCTTAAATCATGAAACTCTTTCAGGAATCAGAGGTTCTACATCTTTTTAGAGAGATTAAAGTTGTAGAATGGATGTAATCACCTTTTTATAGTTGTTATTTTCCATACACGTAACTATCTGGTATGATATCCACCTCACGTACAACTCTAGAAGCCTCCTTTAACAATTCATGAAACATTTATATTGGTTCAATAGTACATCCTTTTCCAAAACAAAATTTCTACATCCTTTATGTTTTGGACAAAAACATTTGGTAGACCCTAAAAAATGTTCCACCTTTAAAATTGAAGCCACATGAACCACAAATTCACTAATCTTGTGAACACATTGATCACACCATGTGTGTATTGATAGAAAACAAAAAAACACACTATGTTTCCAACTATAAATAACATTGGTTCTAAAAATATATTATAGAGTGACACCATACATTTTGGTGTGATGATTTGTTTCCCTTATTGGTTTCCATCAACTTATAAATACATTGTGGTGTAGGTACATAGTTCAAGATGAAATATCCTTAAACTATACCAATCTATCATTGAACCAAAAAGTCGTCATTTAGACATTTTGGTACATATAATAATATCATAGTGTATTGTATTTATGAAAAATGATTTAAGTACCCTTGATTCTGTATCATAAAAAATTTCTTCTTTGGAAAATATCTTCATGTTTCACTATTAAACAGTCATAAACTAGAGTTTTACCTTATTTTTAGGGCCACATCATAGGGGCATGATCCCTCTATATAATTAAAATACTACATTATGTTTTGGAATTCTAAAACCTATTGCATCATGATATATATTTAATATCCCCATCTAGTTCTATTCATGTATTCCTCTCATAGAATGATCAACAAGGTCATTTCATGGTCTTGTATTGTATCACAAGGAAACCTTCAAACCATTAACAAACTTCTCAATCTCTCCTCAACTCAAACAAAAAACTCTAATTGACAATAAATCCAATATTATAACGTTTGGTTTCAATAAATAATTCAAATTCAAGGATATATTAAAATTTGGATTTAATATCCCATTTTTTTAAGAAAATTTATTCCTTTAAACTAATACTCTACATATTTAAATATTTCCATAAATAAGATAGTATATTAACATATATACCATGTAAAGAAAGATTAATTTTATTTCATAGGATAAAATATAAAATCAATGATGAATATAATTCATAAGATCAATACAATTATAATAGAGAACTAAAAACAATTTAATAACATCTTTAAAATTTAGAAATAT
Source organism: Viscum album (assembly GCA_963277665.1). Lineage (NCBI taxonomy): Eukaryota > Viridiplantae > Streptophyta > Magnoliopsida > Santalales > Viscaceae > Viscum > Viscum album. The sequence goes on along the minus strand of OY728143.1, from coordinate 662,282,180 downwards.
GATGGTTCATTATAATAATTATTGGCCATTTACCCAAAAAACACTAGATTAGGACAACAAAAAACCTTCAGAATACATCCTAATTACTAATGTATAGTTTAAACATCAAGGAATGAATAATAAAACTTTGTGAGATGTATTTTGCTATATATTATTAAATAATTATATTAAAACAGTAGAAATATTTGTGGTGTTATGTGATATATGAAACAAATACTTATTTCTTTCATTTGAGTACATATAATTTTGTTTTATTTCACTATAATAGATGTAAACATGAATATATATATATACATATCTATCTAATTCCATATAAAAAAAGTGAAAACCATCTATATATCCTGATAGACAGATGAAACTTGAGAATAAAAAGCCATTCATATATTAAATGATCCAAGCACTCCCTAAAGGGAAAAAATATAAAGATCCAAGAATGATATTTCCACAGTTGATGTTAAAGGATAGCCCCAACATCCTCACCTATTATTTCCATAAATAATCTATAAAGGTACCACTAGATCTCTATACGCAATGTGGTACAGACACGCTATCTCAAATGATTTTTATTTCCTTGGATCACGTAAAAATTAGTCAATTTATACCCTAAATTGTGATATGTGTGGGTTGTATGTATAATATACCAAGTAGGTGGGCACTATCCCACACCTATCTTCCTATCTTAAACAAAATAGTATGAATTAGAAAAAAAAAACAAGAGAGTATGAATAATAAAATAGTCCAAAAGTGGTATCATATACTCAAAACATAAATATAAATCATAATAAGTGACTCTTTATAAAGGTTGGATCCATACCTTGTTTACCTAATTCAAAACTGTACTGGTATCTATGAGACAGGGAAGTAACAAAGTCTGGGAATTGGGCCCATCCCATGGGGAAAAGGAATATTTTATATAAATTTAGGGTAATCATCCAAACCATCCCTTAAAAAATAAGTTAATCTTTTTAATAATTTAGGTCCCTAAGATCCCATCATATATAATAATCTTATTTTTCAACATCAATAGTGTTTTACTGAAAGTATTTTGTTTCATTTGTTTTCAATATTTCAATATGTGTTTGGTGAAGAAAATTTGGGATGATTATGTGATCTTTATGGATTATATTTTCAAGTTTTGAATTTGTTTATTGTTGGGATGATCATAAAAATAAGTAATGACTAAGTGTTTAATGAAGGAACATAGTCTACTACATGTTGTAAGTATGTATGATTTTATTGAGAAATGCATGTAATCAATTTGGATATTTTTGAGTATCAACACAAAGGTAAGGCCCAATTCAAGAGGGTTACATAAAGGTAGTCCTTGATTTTTAATACTTGCATAATGTTAACTTAATGTTTCTACATTTTGTTCAAAGGTACTTCACTACCTATATAAGGGTAATCAAGGATGATATTTCACTACCTAAAGGTGATCCAGACTCAATATATGCCACATATAGGTATTTTATTAACTAATAATATGTAAAGGTAACAATAATACTTTTATAAGGGTACATTAGTATATACGTAAAGGAAAATAACTAGATAAACAAGCTACGTAAGGCTAAGTAAAAAAATAGATATTTTGTAAATGTCATTCTTGGTGTGTTAAAGAAACACGACAGTCAATACTATATGAATCAGGGTAATTCAAAGATCCTATTTCCTATATAAGGTTATGTATATTTGTGTAAAGGTGAGGTTTTGAGATTAATGTGATCAATAATTCCATGAAAAATATAGATCGATTGTAGGAGACATTGTAGTTTGACCGGCTGCATGAAAAACATAGTGGATAGACTATAAAACCCATAATAGTAATATGATAAACAATGGGACATATGGTAGGATAACTGACCATATGAAGTGATATGGATCAACCGTGATTTCTCCATCTTTGGATAATTTACTGCATGATAAAAAAAATTTGGTGGAGAAGATGAGTTCACATACATTCATCTCAATTATCGAGGAAGAGTGAGTTTTTTGGGTAGGTTCATGCATGGATAATTATATGCAGTATTTAATTAATGTAAGCGTAGAACCCATGATTTCTATGGATACAGTTTAATGCATATTAATTATTGAAAATTATACATCTTTACAGATTTTAAAAAAGTGTATTTCATAAAAAAATGAAGGAATTAATATCAAGTCTCTATGATGATTAAATAAAGAATATGGAATTAGAAATATTAATCAGTAAGTCTACTGAATGGATTAAAAGAAAAATAAAAATTGGAGAACCTTTGGATGATTTAAATGAGGAAATCCCACCTTCTTAAGATCATATAATTTTTATATTTTGAATATAGAAAATAATATTCCAATGGAATTATTCTATATGTTTATAAATATATAGGTTTCAATGAAATAAAGGCAGTGAGAGAGATCATGAATATAGGTCAAGCCATGAGAATTTTGTGAGCTTGATATTCCATTGTATTGAGGAGAGAGGAGTTGATGATAGGTTCCATTGAATAAAATGCAGATCTACTATAATCTCAAGTATTTTAAAATAACTAGGAAGACATTGATCACTACTGATCTGGAGGAAGTCTTTAGACTAGCATTACTTCTAAATATCATGAGGAAACACATGTGCAGACCTGCTAATCCATAAACTCATATCAGAAGATCAACATCCATTGGTGTAGATAACATTGAGAGCCAAAGTTCTATCTATGTTGGGTATTTTTTTGAATAATTGGTTTATCTTTCAATGGATTATAAAAGTGGTGGGGTCACTATAACAACCCACATTTAATTACACAATTTGTTACATGATAATAGAAAAACATAACCCATAAATATAGATGTCTAGTTTAATTGTAATATTGGATACATAATCTAATAAATTAATATAGAAATGAAAACATTATTTCAAATCTTCAAAACATGCACCAGTTTTTCTTTGAACTCTTAATAATTGATAGGATAACATGAGGATATACATTTTAAAAGGGTTGATCTGTAAATCCAAGTAAGCAAATAATCACGAATATCATGATTAAAATTAATGCATATGGGTCAATAGGTATATCACAATAACATAAAAAGGTGATAATAATAAGCATAAACATTGAAGTATGACATGAGGTGATGATATCATAAGATCACTAAATCATATAAATATGGAAACATCAAAAACATGACATCATAAAAATAAGTTGGGTCAAGATACCAAGACATAATAACATAGTGTACTTAGGATAACCAACCTTGAACAATACATGGTACCTCATGATATTAATATATTACCCAAGGAATTAGATCACTATCAGGGTGAACCCTTCATATGTCTAACGTAATGTGTACCACATCGATAATATAAAAAAGAATGTATTTAATTAATTAAATACCTAAATTAAGTAATGTGGGTTTTATAAATAGAATTCCCCAATCAATAAAGGATATTTATATTTATCTGAATACAAATGAATGGAAATAGTAAAGGGTATTCAAAAATATATGGCATGGAATATTGTGAGATAATTCTAGCATCATATCAGGTATACATAGTAGTTTGTGGAAGGTATTAATGAGATGAGAAGGTGATCACTCATTGTTAAGGCATCACATAGATATAAAAATAATGTTTATAAACACAAGATCAAATAATAAATTAATAATTAATGTCTTATTATATTTTAAGTTCTTTAATGGGAAATTGGAGAGAGATAAGCACTTACCATAAATATCACATCTTATACTTTGAGGGGATATTCCTTAAAAGATTATGGGCTTTATAAAAGGTATTAATGAGAGACTATGATAAGGTGGTGTGGGGCAATGGTCTTAAGAGTGAATTAAATGGGGTGGATGTGTCGATATTTATAAAAAATGAAGATATTTTTTTATTAATTTCTTAATGTAGGCTATGGAAATATCAATTGTAGAAAACTCACAAACATTTCCTTACTCAAGAATTTATCCTATGATTTTTGAAATTTAAGGCAAATTTTTCAACTTTTATCTAAGATTGAACCATAATACAATTTAAAATTTTTCTACGAGCTTGTGAAATTAATTATACCGTAAAATATATTTTTTAAAAAACATAATTTTTATTTTAGACTTTGGAATGTTATTCATAGGTTTTGGAAAATCATTTTAATTAATTAAAAACATAATATAAATAAAATAAATAAATGTTTCATGGATTGTCATATAATAATTATTAAAAAATAATTACCTATTAATTAAGTCATAAAAATTACCGAAATCACAAAACAGTTTTCTTTACTATTCACAGAGAAAAAAATTATTCTAAAAAATATCAAAAGTTCACCCCATCCTAATTTTTGACAAGTTGATTTCAAATAAAAACTATATTTTATAAAAATTAATTCATATATATATATAATAATTATTTAAAATAAAAATTACATTTTTTCTATAAAATACTAATTTTAAAGGAAACAAATTTATTTATTTCCTTTAAGAAATTTTTTATTTTATAATGTCATATAGATTAATTCATAAAGAGTATATAGACTTGTAATTTAAAATATTTTTTCAAAATTTTTTATTTTACTTTTAAACTATTATGCCATTATTATATTGGAAATTGTTACTATTCTAATGGCCATATATAGGTTACATTGAAATGGTCAGGTAATGGTCAAGTCCTAATGGTCACATTTACATTTACATCGTAAATATAATCCACTAATCTCATACCTCATCATTTACTACTTCTCTTAACATAGGTTCTACACTTCCATGATAATATATATAATAAACCTAACTCTTCTCATTCTTTTTATAGTATTTATGGTATGAGTAATCATCATGGAATATTTCTAGCCTATAGGGTTTTCCTTGGTGTTTTCACTCTTATTTTAGGTTTATCTCCCTAATTATTCTTTTCTATTATATAATATATTATCTTATGCTGTGCAATTTTCATAAGAAATGTAACATTTATTAAAAGTGATTATATATAAAAATAAAATAGTCACTGTGAAACATTATTTTCTTTACTAGGAATGAAATTATAAGTCATAATATATCATCTAGTTCATTTGTTTTATACTATAATAAATTATTAAATACAACAAAAATTTATTATAAAAAACAGAATTTCATATATAAAATCTATGTTCAATCCATTCTTCTCCCAATAAGAAATTTCACCCATGAAATTTCATTTTATAAACTGAGGAGAAAAACAATGAGGGTAATTTTGTTTTGTCCCTTCTCCTAGTTCCCATTTTTCTTCCTCAAACTTATGGTCCCACCAAAAAGCGCTGACCAAGTGTGTTTCCTTATTACATAAAACTTTGTTTCTATGGTCCAAGATCTTCATTGGTTGTACCACATAGGAAATATCATTCTCCAAATATATTACCTTGGTATTTATTCCATGTGATTGATATGGTTTGTACATCCTAAAGATGGATACATGGATCATATCATGTACTTGAGATAAGTTTAGTGGGAGTGCAAGTTGATAGACCACATCTTTTATGCAATCTAGAATCTCAAAGGAACCATTATACCTTGGATTTATATTCCCATTCTTCCCAAACTTAATGAATCTCCTCCATGAAGAAATATAAAGCAACACTTTATCACCAACCTCAAAATATAGGTCTCATTAATGGTTATCATCATAGATATTATTTCAAATTTCTGCTACACCAATGTATTATTTAATGGACTTAAACTTATCAATCATTTATTTTAATATTTTGAAATTAAATAGCTTCACTTCTCTTACTTCTTCTCATACAGCTGGAGTTCTAAATTTATTTTCATATGGGGAGTTTATTAGGAGCCATTAGAATTCTTGAGTGAACGATATTGTGGTATCAGAACATCACCAATGTAAGATATTGATTATAGCCCATTTTGAAGTCCATTGATAATGATTTCAATATATCCTCATGTGGGTGGATTTTCTACAATGATTTTCCATTTGTGAGAGAGTGACAGACCATACTGAAGTTCAACTCTGTTCTTAAACAATGTATGATAATTCTTTATAAAATTTATGTGAATATCATATCTTGATCAGATTTAATTAATAGTGTTGTTCCAAACAGTCTCACCACTTCTCTAATATATATTCTTCAATGTTTATGGAGTGAGAAGTCCTCTTGAATGATAATGAATTGATCAGTCTTTGTATAATGTCCTGACATATCCCATTTGGAATTTTTCCATTTAGTATGGGTAGTTAATCCATCATCCCATTTCTATTTTCCTTTCTACCTTCACTCATTGACATACCAGTAACATTGATATACATTCCCCAATATCATTCATATTGTCTCACCAATAGTGCCCTCATACGAAAGGTAGGATGTGTTTTAGTCATTTAAGACACCAATGACTATTTTTATATTTATAACAAGATTAGATCCTTTTTAATCCTCATCCTGGATAATATTATAGGATCCATTATCCATAGATCATATGCCTCATTATTTACTTTACTATGATTGTAGTGGATTTATAAATCATAATCTTTGATTCGGATTAACCATTTTTATTATATCATGTTGTTCTCCTTATATGTGAATATACACTTGAGGATAATAAGATAGATATATATGTCACACATATGACCAAAGAGATAATGTTTCCAATTATTAATGAAAATATTACTACAGACATCTTTATATCATGTATTGGATAACTTTTATCATACATTTTCAACTGTCAAGGTGCATATTCTATCACTTTATCATATTTCATGTGTAGATGGCCAAAGAACTTCATTGAAGACACACTCTAGATCAAAAATCCTTCCCCAAAAGTGGGTAGTGTGAGTACAGTTGTAGTGATTAACATCTTATTCAACTCGTAGAAGAACTCTTCAGATTCATAAATATATAAAACATTACACTCTTTTGAGTTATATGGGTTTTTAGGATTCTAAATCATGAAAATGTTTCCAAAAATCGCCAAAAATATCCAGAAAATTCACTAAACCAACATATTTTTTTTGATTATTTGGTTTTAGGTCATTCTTCAATAACCTCTATTTTTTAAGCATCCATGTATATACCCTCAATTCTGATTATGTGACCTAATTAAGATATTTTTTATGGCTAAAATCCACACTAGACAAACTTGGAATATAATTTCACCTTTCTTTATGTATTTAGAATAATACTCAAATTCTATTCATGTATTTCTTTACATTTGGAGTATTTGAGAACATATTCTATAAATAATACCATAAATTTTTCAAGGAAATCTATAAAGGAACTATTCATCAAGTTCAGGTATATTATTGGAGAAATGGTAATTATAAAGGGAATTATTATTAAAATAAAGTGTCTTTAACATGTGTGAAAGGTGATCTTAGTTATATCCTCTTCCCTCATATTTATTTGACGATACCCTAATAGAAGGTCCACTTTATAAGAATATTGGGATCCATGTAGCTGATTGAACAAGTAATCAATCCAAGGAAGGGGGTACATGTTCTTTTTCATGATATTTTTGAGTACATGATAATTAATTCATAGACGCTTTAACTCATACTTCGTCTTGAAAAATAGAACTAGCGCATACCGTGGTGAAGAACTCAGATGTATGGAATCCTTGTCTTGATTATCTTATAAATGATTCTTTAATTATTCTTGTTAAATTTTTTCCATTATATATTTTGTCTTTTAAATTGGAAATGATCTTGTTTTATGTTCAATTGATAACTCAACCCCATAGTAAAGTGGATGTCCATGAAATTCTATGGGGAATACATTAATATATTACCTCACAACATGCATGCCATCAAGAGTTATCCTTTATGTTATCTCAAACCTTTGGGAAAAATATGGTTACTCATAAGAAAATAATATCAATACACGATAAGAAGTTAAGAAATTAGATTCAACCTACTCCTTACACTTTTATAGAATCATAGAATGATTTGAGACGTGGAATGTGATTTATTTTTCCTCATAGTGGAAATGGGCTCTATATTATGATAGACAGTCCAAGCCAAGTATAGAATAAAATTCCAATAAAGGGACTATAAAAATGTTTGTTAGGAGATTCATCCTAGGAATGTTGGCTGGGAGTAGTTTTATTCTTGAGATATAATAATTTACTCATTTTCTATATTCACTGATATCTCATCCTTCTTATTCTAAGGTGTTGTTTGAATAATTCTATAAAACTTGGATGATATGAAATGATATATAGAACCAGAATAAAATAGTATGTTCTCTATTCTTGAATAAATAACCAGTGTATCTATCATCATTACATTGTCAGAATCCACTTTAGAAGTAGTAATCGAATATGTGTTTCCTTTCACCCTTTACGTCAATGTTTTTTAATAGTGTATCTTTAAAAATTATTGGATTTGGCTAATTTTTGTAGTAGTTTACATGCTCCTTATAGTTGAAACATTGGACCACGTGCTAAGGAGTTATTTGAACCATATTTTCACCCATTGTATCTGTAAAATTCATTCATAATTGGTTATCTTGATTTCCTTCTATTCAACACTTGAAACAATTCCATGACCCCTTGAGAAAGTTCATGGGATGATTCTTTCCACGCTTATGGAACAACAGTAGATGGATTATCTTTCCCCCATGGGAATTATATGGTTATTCTACAAAGATAACCTCGATTTTTTACTTCTAATACCTAGTTCTATGGGGGCATTGAGGATCACAAATCTTGGTCTCATATGCAAGGGAAAATGAATAACTTCTTCATAGGTATGAAAATCTTTAATTGAAAATAATTTTTGAAGAAATGGAATCATTCAACTAAATAAGTGATCAAAATTATTTTTAGTATCCATGATAATGTCAAAGGTTCATTGAGAAATTCATTTGAATTTTTCTTCATAATCCCCAATAGATTTATTCTAATTTTTCATGAGTCTAATAAATTCCATCTCTATTTTATGATGGAGATTGTGGGAAAAATATTTGTTGAAAAAATATTCTTGAATCCATCCCATTCATGGGATTCAATATATTCCTTGGGAATTGTATGTTTATTAGGGTTCACCTCTAATCATCTTATCCCTCTAGTTGATAAAAGGCCAAAGTGACTTTCTCCAAATCAAGGCATTAATGAATAGAGAATATTTCCTAAATCGAGTTAATCCATTTATTTGTAAATAGAGTATCATAAGATCTGATAAAAGTATAAGACTATTTTTTATAAAATATTCAACAATAACTTGTTAAATCATAGAACAAGGATGGTGTTTGATGTGATTTATGCTATTACTCATGGATGTTTGTTTCAATAGATCAAGGTCTTCTCCTCTCCCTTTTAAGATTAACAATGCATGGATTATGATACCCGGCTGTACAAAAATTGTGTTAAATGAATGGGATACTATTTTCTCAGGTAGCACCTCTCATGTATTATGCTGTAAGATAAAGCTTATTAAATCAAGGCTAAAGCAGTAGAGTAAGAAATCATTTTCATCTCTGAATAATGAAATTAGGGAGGCTAACAATGTTTTATTAAATTGTCAACAAGAAAATCTGCACCAGGACCTACCTTCTCGGGGGGAAATACAGGTTGCTTCAAATTTGGACAGGCTTTTGACCCTCAGAGGAAACTTGGTTTAGAACCAATGTAACCTTAGATGTTTGAAGGAATGGGACATAAATTAAAAGCTATTTCACTACATGAATAGGGAAAAACGAGCTATGAGAGGCATGAATGCGATTACCATTGTTGAAAATTTGTTCTACTATAGGAATGATATATCAGATGTTGTGACACATTACTTTGAAAATTTATATTTAGATACTGGAAATGATAACTTTGATAAAGTTATCAGGTGTTTTGAACCTTTTGTTAGGGAAGATCAAAATAAGAGGCTTGCTGATATCCCCAGTTTAAGGAAATACGTGATGCTTTATTCTCTTTGAACATTGACAGTGTGGTAGGTCCTGATGTCATTACCAATAAGTTCTTCATTTTTATTTGGATATCATTTGTATTGATGTTGTAAATGTCGTGAAAGAATTTTTTAGGTCATCTTACATGCCCTTTGGAATGAATGCTAATTTTATTTCATTAATTCCTAAGAAGGAGAATTCTCTTGATATACAGGACTTCAGAACAATTTATATTGGAAATACCATGCCAAAGATAATTAGTAAGATCATGGATAAAAGGGTAGGTGAGATTACCAAGGACCTCATCTCATGTAATCAGTTTGGGCTTGTTCCAGGGAGGAATATACAAAACTGTCTTTATAATTCCTCTGAATGTGTTAATGATATGAATCAAAAGGTAAAGGATGGAAATATGGCAGTGAAGATTGATATATCCAAGGTCATTGACACCATTAGATGGAGTTTTATATTTACTATTTTCAAATTGTATAGTTTCTCCTAGAAATTCATTGGGCCAATTGGTTCAATTTTAGAGAGTGTTAAGAAATCAATTATGGTTAATGGGTCCCCTAGGGGTTTTTTCCAAATCTCTAGAGGAGTAAGACAAGGTGATCCTCTTTTAGGTATGCTCTTGTCTATTTTTGAAGATTATTTGAGTTTGTGTCTCACTGATCTAGATAACATTGGGTGGTATCATAGGATGTGAGTGGGGAGGGCTTTATGGCCCCATCCCACTTAATCTATGCTGATGACATCTTGCTCTTTGGGAGAGCAGATAAAGTCACCATATCTTGTAGTAAGTGTATCTTATCACACTATGAAAACATTGTAGGTTAGGTTATTAGATGGGGAAAATCATCTGTCATCTTTGGTGGAGGAATTTTAATATCAAGGTAAGTCAAAATTTCTCGTAATCATGGGGTTAAAAGGGGATCTTTTCCTATTAATTACCTTGGGGTACCACTCTTCTGGGGTAGGGTAAAAATATGTTACCTAGATAGTATTGCGCTGAGGATTACCAATAATATTTCAAGATGGAAGGGGAAAAGTCAATCTCAGGTAGGGAGAATATGTCTGGTCAACTCAATGATAACTTCAATGTTTTTTGTATTCTTTATCTTTATATAGATGTCCTAGAGATCTTATCAAGGATTTAAATAGTAAAATCAGGAACATCATATGGACTGGGTCAAATCATGAAAGGATGCTTGTTACTGTAGCCTAGAATAACTATATCAAACCGATTAATATGGGTGCTTCGGGGATCAAAAATATCAGGCTTTTCAATGATACTTTGACTAAAAAATTCATATAGAATCTCATTTCTATTCTGGATCACTCTCTGGATTTTCTTGTTAGAAGGTTTGTTGGGAAACATCATGCAGGGTATCCCAATTATATCAGTTCATCTATATGGCCTACTCTAAAAAAGGCATATACTGACCTAATGGCCTGTTCTAAATGGGTGGTGTGTAAACAGTCACATTTGAACTGTTGGACTACACCTTGGATTTCTTGTCCCATTGGTGATGATACTATCATTAAATCTTCCCTAAAAAATATTACCATTTCTGACTTTCATGAGAATCCAGATCTCCATGGCATGCTACCTAATAGTATTCAGCTAGAAATATCAAGATATTGCTTCAATGAATGTGACACTTTGGTCTGGGTGCCCATCCTGCTTGGAAATTTCACTACAAGGGAGTGTTATATCATTCTGTGTGGTGTCTCACTGAACCCTCCACACTGGGTCACTAATTTTTACAAGGCTTTTATTCCTCCTACTAAATCAATTTTAATCTGGAAAATTTGGAAGTAGAGGCTCCCGCTACAGGTCCACTTGCAGCACACTGGGATCTATCTGGCTCCGGTCTATCTATTATGGTTAAAGTAGGAGGAATTTATTTCACATGTCTTCATATCTTATAAATTTTCATGCACGTTGGGGACATATGTGCATGATATTTTCTGTTTCTCTCTCAACAACTTATATGTTGATGGGATTTTGCAGTCCATATGCGGGACTGAATGTAGTGCGCAGGTCTGGTCACTTCTACTTGCTGCCTCTGCTAGTGTTATTTCTTTCATTTTGAAGGCAAGAAATGACTTGTTATTCAGTAATGTAGAGACATAATTTCAGGCTAGGGTTCTTTTCATGCATCATGCAATTATAAATACTTATAAAGTGCAGACTAGGTCCTTGAAAAATGATGTCACTGGTCTGGTTTAGTTAATATCACTTGGTGTCAATGGCGGGATGAAAAATCCAATGATGATGAAGTATATCAGATGGATACCACCCATCTCTCGATGGCTGAAGGTTAACATTGATAGATTATCTTTTGGAGCACCGGGTCCTTCTGGATGTGGTGATGTTTTTTGTACTTATAGAGGTTTTGTTAAAGGATATTTTTTTATTATTTAGGCAATGGATATGCAATAGAAGCGGAGCTATGTGCAATGATAAAACCAGTCAGGTATGCCATGCAATATGGTTGGAATGAATTATGGATCGATTCTAACTTGTCTGTTGCAGTCCAGATTATCAAAGATAGATCACAAAATGTTCCATGGAAGATATTATCATCTTGAGGAGATTGTCTTCATCTTATGAAATTATTATCTCTCGAAGTCACACACGTCTATTGGGAGGTCAATCAAGATTTGGATGTCCTCTCGAAGAGATCAATTTTAGAGGTCTTCTCTAGTTGGTCTTTTACATTACCTGAGTACTGTAATTGTATTTCCCAAGATGATCGTGATGGAGCGATCTATACTGACCCTAATAGAGTTTCTTCATGATGTTATTTTGTGTACTTTAACTTTTTTTCTTATATTTTAATGGGAGCAGGCTTTCTTGACTCTAGATCTTCTGAGTATTTGTTATTGTATTCTCAAACCAATGGTTCAAAACAATTATAATGTTTTATAAATATCATATCAATTATCCAAATCATATCACATGGGAGTGTCTATACGGTTTTCTATTCTTATACCCACTCATCATTCATCAAGTGAATATTGTTTTGATGCTCTGCCAAATGTTTTTAAGGTGATTACCCCTAGGTTAAATTGTTTCATAGATGCAAACACTTTCGAGTATCCGAACAGGGATATAATTTCAAGGATACCACACGCTCCATACTTAAACAAAATTTTGGATATTTTATTATATTTATACATATCCAAAGGGTTTTTACTATTTTTTTCTCAATCCTAATATCCAAAAAAGATCTACCTTATGATAATACCGAATATAACAACACAAATTCCATTACAAAATTTATTACATGATAGTCAACAAACACATCCCAGAAATCAAGAGGTCCAATGTCTATATAAGATTAGATACATAAACTATAGACTAAGAATAAAAATGAAAAAATTATTTTATATCTCTATAATGTGATACTAGTTCCATTTAAAATCTTAATATTTAAAAGGATAACATGATAATATACATATGAAAAGGGGTGAGTTTTAATACTCAATAAGGGAATAATCAAGTGTAGAATGGTTACAAGTAAAACATGTGGGTCAAGTGGAAAACAATATTAATATAAAAATGTGATAAAAATATAAACAAACATGGAATCATGACATGAAAGTATATCATAAGATCAAGGTATCAAAAGAATGTAATGATCATATAAACATGAAATCATAAGGGTAATTTGAGGACAACCTCCAACACAAAAAAACATATAATACTTAAGCTCACCTCACATGAACCATACATGGTATCTCATGAAATGAAAACATTACCCAATTCACTAGAGTATTTTCAAAGCTAACACTTCATATATCAAACTTTATATGTGACACCTAAATCATATAACATGAGAATGTATTGCGTCAAATTAATTAAATTATTAGGAAATTGGATTTTATAAATGTAATTACAAAATAAATTGAGGATGGATATATTTAGGTTAATAGGCATGAATGAAAATAGGGATTTTTATTCAAATCTTTAATTCAATTAAAATCAATAGATAATTTTGGTAACATGAAAAGTATACATAAAATTTTATAGAAGGGATTAAGGAGAGAGGAATATATTTTATAATTATTTACGAATAAATTATATAATAATGGAATCTTTATAAACAAAATAAATCATAATCAATTAAGAATTAGAGGATTATTACAAAGGAAGTTCTTAATTTAGAAAAGATGAGGGAGTTAATCCCTTACCATAAATATCACTTCCAATGCCTGGAGGGGAGTTCCATAAGGGCATTGGGGATTTTAAAAAAAATTAATGAAAGACTATTATATGTTGGGGAAATATAATGATCTTGTGAGTTATTAAATCATGTGGATATATGGTTATTTATAGAAAATGAGGATAATTGATTGTTAATTTCTAAATATAGGCCCTGGAAATCTTGGTTTTTGAAAATGAAGATCCAGTGGCTTATTGATGGTTTTAGTTTGTATTTTACTGAATTATCTCATGTATACTGAATTTTATATATTAAGGAACCAAAATCAAAATTTAAATATTACTTCAGTCATGTTAAATTAATTATTCTGGAAAAAAATATTTTTTAAAAAACCTAAATTTCTATTTTAGACATTTGATGGTTATTTATAGGTTTAGAAAAACTTTTTATTTCATTAAAATATATTATATAAAAAGTATATAATATTTTTTATTGTGGTTTCTCTTATAATAATTAATTTATCATTATTATATATTTATGAAGTCATACAACCAACCAAAAACACCTAACATTATTTTTTATTGTTCAATGAAAAATAATGTATTTTAGAACATTCTCAAAATTTTACCCTAACCTAATTTAAACATTATGATTTAAAATATCATGAATATTTTATAAAAATAAATTAATGAGTATAAAAAATAATTATTTTATATAACAATTACATATTTTCTATAAAATACTATTTTTAAGGGAAACACATAATTTATTCACTATTAGTAATTCTAAATTTTATAATATCATATGTATTAATGATAAAGATTATATGTGTGTAAAATAACATAATTAAAATAAAATTATCATAAATTTAAATTTAAATGAGGATCTTACTATTAAATTGGATATAACTACTATTTCAATGATCGTAAAACAATCATTATGTAATGGTCAGATAATTGTCAGATCCAAAGGGTCACATTTCACTTTACACCCTATATATACTCCATAATTTTCATTCCTTGTCATTCACTACATTTATTTACAGATTTTCAACACTTCCCTTGATAATATCTATCATATTCAAAATGCTTTTCTTTCTTTTAAATACTCTAAAGAATGAGTTATCTTCTTGGGAGAATTAAACCCTATAGAGTTCTCCTAAGTTTTTTCACTATTTGTTCTCTTTATAACCCAATATTATTCATTTATATAATATAAAATATTATTTAATGATGTGTAATATTTATTTTAAATATTTTTTCTATGTTCTTCTATTGTAAAATAATATGGTTATTATGAAGCATGAGTCCTTTCACTAAGAATGAAATTTTGGGTTACTATATATTATCTAGTGCATGTGTTTTATACAATATTTTATTATTAAATATGTCACAAATTTATTTAAAAAAGTAATTTTGTATATAAAATGTTGGTTCCTTAAATTATTCCCCCTTAATTATTTTCACCCAAAAAATCCATTTCACACACTAATGTGAAACAAAATAAGGGTACGTTTTCATTGTTACTTTTTTTGGTTCCAATGTCTCTTCCTTATAAGTATGGTTCCACCAAAGAACTTTTACCATGTAATTTTTCTTATTGTGTAAAAATTTTTCTCAATATTTCGATATCTTCATCAGTTTACCCAATTAAAAAATATCATTATCAAACATTACCGACTCTAGATTTAGAAATTGTGAGGGATTTGGTATCTAATTCCTCAAGAAGGATATATGGAACATAAAATGTACTTAAGCCAAGTACGGTGGGAGCTTTGGTCAATAGTCCAGAACACCAATTTGATCAAGAATCTTGAATACACCAATATACCTAGGAAAGAGTTTTCTCATCAGTTAAAACCTTATGAATCTCATCCATGGAGTTATAAAAAGGAACACTTTATCATAAACCTCAAACACCAAGTATCTTTATCAGTTATCAACATAAAACTTATTTCAACCTCGTGATTCTCTAATATGTTGTTGAACGGTCTTGACCTTCTTATACACTTTCTCTACCTATTAAAGTTCCAATAGATTCATTTCAATAACTTCTTCAAATAATTATAGAGTTCTATTTTTTCATAGAGGAATTCATAATAAGACATATTAATGCTTGAATGAAAATTATTATTTTATTAGTAAACATCCAAAGGAATATTTTGAACTCATCCATATTTGAATTCCATTAAGAAATATCTAAATATATACTCATGCCTCTAGATTATTGACTCATATTGACAATCTATATGAGGGTTATAGTCAATATTGAACATCAAATTTGTGTTCAGAGCATGTTGGATAATTTTCCAAACTTTTGAGGTGAATCTCAGATCTTGATCAAATATAACTTATAGTGGTTTTTCAGGAATCATCACCACTTATCTAATGTATATTATTTCAATTTGAGTAAGTTAGAATTAATATTGAATAGAAATTAAATTATTCATCTTTGTAAGATAGTGTACCATAATATAAATAGTATTGATCCCATATGTTATCCTTGTATAATCCATGACAAAATCCATGGGGATTTTATTCCATTTTAATTATAGAATGTGTAATGGTTGCATCATCCCCTAACACTTTTTCATTTCAGACTTTTCTTGCAGAAATATCAAGATCTTTGATGTATATTCTGAAATATCTATCCTCATATTATCCCACCAATAGTGGTTTATATATCTCTATACTTCTCTATGCTCCCTGGGTGGATAGAGAATGTTTAGGTATGAGCATTAGTCAATAAATCATTCTTAATATTAGGGTTTTATCGTAAAAATAGTTGTTTCCCAAATATCATAGCTCGTTTTAGATCAATATTAAACTCTGATCCTATTATATTCCATATATTATACAAATTATTTTGTATCTTCAGAAAATTTCATGGTGTTAATTAGTATTATCCAAAATTGATGTTTGAGAAATCATCTGACCAAGAAGGATGTGATTCCTTTATGATTATCATTTTCATTATTCATATTTTTAAGAATATTGGATCCTTATCAATTCTCATCATGGATAATATTTGAGGATCCATTCTACTTAGATCATATACCACTTTATTTTCAACACTAGTATGGTTGTGGATTGAGAAACCATAATCCTTTATTATCTTTTACCATCTTCATTGGCTCGTGTTGATCTCCTTCTATGTGAATATATACATGAGGATTTTATGGTTTGTATATATGTCACACTAATCTCTGTTGAGACAATTTAACCAAATTTTTAAAAAAGATACTAAAACATCTGTATCAAAATTATGTATTAGAAAATTCAGATCAATTGCTTTCAACTTTCAAGAGTTATAGGAACCACTTTATTAGTTTTCATGAAGTCACATCCCAAGACCATGTTTGAAGAATCACTAAAAATAAAAAATCCTTCCCCAATAGTGGGAATTGTGAGTTAGGGTGTAGTGATTAGCATCTTCTTCAACCCCTTGATTCTATCTCAAAATTCATCAATCGATAAACAATTAACATCCTTCTAAATTATATTAGTTATAAATTTTGAAAATCATGAAAAATTTCTCCAAAATAATTGATTGTATGCTGCTAATCTGAGTAAATCATGGGTCTATGTTAAATATCATTCTCTCATTCATTCTTTAATAACAACTATTTTTGAAGTATCCATGTATATTATAACACACATGGAAAAGTGACATTTTAAATGATAAATATTATTTCACATTTCCCCAAGGTGAACCATCAATTTTTAGAGCCTATCTAATTAGAACACTATAGTTATGTGAGTTTTCTCTGTAGTAGCTTTGGGATGGGTGGCCTCTTGAAAATTTTCTCAAGTTTTTGGTGCATGGAGAAAAAAATACTAAAATAACATTTGTTGTCCTATGAGGATAGTCATTTTCTAATAAGTAACCCCAACAGGTAATGTCCTATGGTTTTTACGGATGGAAATAATGGTATTATAAGAGAACCTCAGAGTTAGAAGACAAGGTGAGGTCAGGTCATGAAAAATTGGTATCAAAGGTAGGTTTTTCATTTTACATGGGGAAGTCTGGTAAAGCGGAGTTTGGATTCTTAAGACCAACGAGGAAAATCATAAGTAATTTCTTGATCAACACCTTTCATGATTAGAATAAGTTTTTAGGGTTTTTCAAGATATGTTGTTAGGTAATGGATCTTGGTTTTTGGTAGTTTGAGAATATTGGAAAATATTTTTTTTATGAGTTATAATGGAAATAAGGATGAACTCAAGGGGTTTTCAGTTCTCGTATTGGTTTTGGAAAATCATGTGAATACCATGTGACTTAAGTGACGTCAAATAAACTTTTTATGGTTTACACATAGTTTCCAAGAAAATGTAGTTAATCATTATGTATCTATGACATTCATTGATATGAAAATTTTTTTATTTTGAGACTCTCAGTTACTTCCATTTTTTAATATTAACTTATATTGAATTTTTCTGTTTTTTGAGTGTTTATGTTGTTTGAGGTTGAATTAAAATGATAATTTGAATTGGTGATATTTTGAAGAAGAAGACAAGTATCTAAAAGTGGTATGGATTTCACAAATTATCAAATACTTCTAAAATGTTTTGGATTAAAACTTATATTTTGTCTTAATAATGTTTCAAAAATATTTTGTAATTTAAATGATGATTTTTTTTTGTAAACATGTAAATCCCTTGGTAATAAGGGTTAGTTTTAATAATTTTCATATATTTCATCAAATTTTAATAAAGCTTAATTGGGAACACTAAAAGAGTTTAATTTGGAAATTTTGTCAACATAAATGGTTTTTAAATATTAAAATGTTAAAAAGTGTTTTACAAAAATCTACAAACATGATAAAATGTATTCTTAAGGAATTAAAGTTATTCTTTTTATTCAGTTTTATAAAAATATTTTAGGTAAAAAAATTGGATTTCATATCCATTTAAATAGTGTTTTAAGGCCATTTATTGATTTTAATTTTCTCTAATAGGGTTTGGGTTATCTGTATTATTTTAATGGTTTGTAATTCCATTTATTTTACACGACCATTTTTATTTTTTGGAATCATTGTTTGATCAAAACATTTCTTTGGAAAGTTTTTTTTATATTCTATTATTAGATCATGGATTTATTCCTATATTTCCCCCACATTTTGTTTTCATTAGAGAGTTTTGAAACCTTAATAATTTTATTTTCTTTGGTAAACAATATTCTCAAGAATAAGTGGTTTGGCTACTAGGGTTTGAGGATATATTTATCCATCTTGAGCATCATAAAATGTTCAAGGTTATGTTTGCAGGCTTCGTGCTAGATATTCCGAGTTTAAAGTGGGTGAATTCTATTATTCGGTATACTCTATAGAAGTATCACTATAAATTCATTAAATATTTATTTTTTGATATTGGTGTGTAGGTCGTTTAAATTTTTATTTTATGCAAATTGTTTCCTCCAATTAAAATTGTGATATATAGAGATATGTTTTTATTATTCCAAAATTAATATGATGATTTTTTCATATTTATAGTTTCATGGATGAAATATATCTTTATTATGTGATAATCAATTTTATAAGGATCTTCATGTGATCTTTCTCTTGTATTGAGTTCCGGAATTTTGACAAGTTATTATTTGAGAGTTCAAAAGGAACTCCTCATATGGAAGTTTTTCTATGAATATATTCCCTATTTTTTAATCAATTATGACCACACCTATTTTATTAGTTTTTATATGTTTTATGTTTGGAAAAAAAATTAGATCATTTGTGTTTTTATCCTATTTTTTCAAGTATTCCAAATAAAATTCTCTATGAAAGGAGGAATATTTTTCTTAAGGAGTGATCCCTAGAATGACACCTTATTTAGTTTGAAGAAGTATTAATTAGTCAACATTAATTGGATATTTTTATCCTTTATGGGGTTTTTTACCTTTTTGGGTACTTTGAGAGAGGTAGAGATTTGTAAAGAACTATTGTCTTAGTAAAATTTTAACATGGTGGGGAGACCACCAGTATTCAATCTCTCATTTCAAAGAGTTTTACCACACTCTTTTTCTAGGAATGTTATGGATGTCACAGTGGACCATTAATTGAATCTTTGTTTCCTTTTACATTGTGATTTCCTTCCCATTTTTTAATCAATTAAAGATTATATTTTATAAACAAGTTCATTTTTTTATCTAACTCCTGCCCCCATTATCTGGTGATAGCTCTATGGTTACTGGTTAAACATCAGTGTTTGATATAGGAGTGATTATTTGTTGGTTTTGTAAAAATTTATAGTTTATACTGGTGGTTTTACCTCAATTTTTTGTTGGAGAGGTATCAAGTTCAAGCCTCTATAAAGGAGAGTGTTGGTTTAAAAAATTCGGTTTTAAAAAATTCATAAAGGGGTTTTAAATGTGGAGTTTTATTCAAAATGAATCATGAAGTTTCATAAAATTAAAATGTATGAATCTAAACAATAAAGGTTTGTTCTAAAAATTTCATTTTTATAGGAATATGATAAATGAGTTTTTCTAAAGTTATTTAAAAGGATTCAAAAAATTGGACTTCAAAATGGTTTAAAATGATATATTTTTTAAAAAATGTAAAATTATTTTTAAGTAGAATTTAAAATTAATAATTGGAATTTCTAAGACAAAATAAAAATAAAAAAGGTATAAAAAATTTCAAAATAGTATTAAAGAGGGTATTTTTGTCTGTTTTTTTATTTCTTGGGGTAGTGGTGTTTATAATTTGTTTTATTGGGTATTCAATCCTCCTATGACATAGCCAATTTTGGTTGAGTTTAAATTATGGTTCATCTTGATTATAATTTCATGTCTTTTAATGAATGAAAAGACCCTATGAAAATTCAACTAAATTTGGGGATGTTTATATCATAGAATATATATGGGTTGTGTCTTATGTGGTTGTAGAGTGTGATCCGTTGATTAGTTATATTGCTCTAAAGTTCCTGATTGCTTTTACATTCTATTTTATTATTTAGATTCATTTTCTAGATTTAAAAATTGAGGATTCACAAAGTATATTTATTCACAACCCTAGTTTAAGGAAATTATTTTCAAGGCTTGTGATGGTTTATATTTTGTTTGAGATGTCCCATATACATCCTAGCAGCTTTATGTAAAAATTGGATGTTTTTTGGTAAACCCTAGGAAGGACCATGACACGGTGGAATCTGTGGTGTTCCTAGAGTCTACCTTTGGGAAATGGGTAGGAAAAACACTTAGTGGTTGGGTTTGGTCTTAGGAGTGGGTCACTAAGTGTCTCTAATTGGACATTTATAATGAACTATAATTCTATAAATGAAAATTTATTTCTTATAATTATTTCATGTAGTGTAAATCACATAAAATCACATATAGAACACAATACAAACTTTATAAATGAAGAATGAATGAAATAAGAGGTATTTCTAGATGTTAAGGAACTGATACTAATGAAATAGTAAATTGACCTTTGGAATAGTGATGTGACCCTTATGAATAGCAAATAGGTCAATAGAATATTAATCTCACCTATTAAAGTATAAATAAAATTTTGGTATCTTATAACTGAAGATATGATATATCTATATCTTATTATAAGAAAATAAATTTTTTATAAATGATAAATTAAGTGTTGTATTTTTGTAAATTATATATATTTAATAACAATTTTATATTTAATATAATTATTTAAAATAAAATTTATTTTCAAAAACATATTCATAAAATAATATTTTCTCGTCTTATGATTTTAAGATAATTTTATGAGACCATAATTGATTTTTCAATGTGTTATAAAATCTGTTATAATTTTAAAATCTGTTGTTTTCAAGTAAAAGATGATTTTAATTAAAAATTGAATTTATCATATTTAGAAAATTATTTTCATAAAATGGAGTTCATTTTTTAATTCTAAATAACAAAAAATGGTTAGGGTGAATTTTTGGCATTTTTCTGAAATACATGAAATTTTGGTGAATAGTAAAACTCAGTAATTAACCGTATTTGTACATTATATGTTAAATATATTTTTTATTGATTCATTTCTAATTTAATAACCATAATCTAGATCCATGAGTCGTTATTTTGATATATTTTTGTGATAATGATCAAATTATTCATAGTCTTGGGAAAAATAATAAACTATTTATTAAAATAATTAGAAATACCCCTCCCCTCCACCATAAATACTACTTCTCATCATCTATTCTCCTCACACCTTCAAAGATTTTGGACATATAAAAATTCTACCCAATACTATTTTCAAGACCATCCCCCACATCCAAGAGCTCATGGTCTCATAAAATGACCAAAACCTTTTCCCTAAGGAGGTCCTCAAGGAAGAGGAATTCAAGAAGTAAATTCCCCTTTCTTTTCTTTTATTTTATTTTCAAGTTATTTTATTTTTTTAATACCTCATAACCTACCCTCATCCATATAGAATGATAACTCTATTACCTTACCTATACTTTAATGTTATTATTTTAATGTAAGAATCCATCATTGATACCCCATCTCCTCTCCTCTATTCAAAATATGAAATCATCGCCCATGATGTGTCAATTTTCCAATGTCATGGATGATGCACTATCATTTTCCTTTAAGGACTTAAAATATGGTCATAAAACCAATTTTAATGGTTTAAAAAAAAATTAAAATGTATGTTACAACCCATTTTATGTTTTGTAACTTTTAAGTATACATAATAATAAATTATAAAATGAAACGAGTTCGTTGTGATCAAAAACCGCCAAAATTAACCTAATAATTTTCCATTGGATATTTTTATAGTGATTAATCCTCATAAAAAATAATTAAATGATTTATTAGATCACTCAACCATATTTATTTTCATTTCTCTTTCCATTTTAAATTAACTTCCATTCTCTTATACAAGAGAACCGATCATGAAAACTAAAAAAACGAGCACTCACAGATAATAAAATTGAACATTATAACTCATAAAAAAGACCTTAAATGTACTTCATAAATTATATCAAATCAATTAAATGTATAAAAATTTCTTATTTAATTAATTAATGGATTTAATTTGAAAATCCTGGAAATTAAGTTAAATTGCATAACCATTTCAGACATAAGGGAAGGGATTCTACACGACCTCCATTTTTCATTTGGGTTAATCTTTCTATCTATTTTCCCCAACATAATGCTTCTTTATATTCATATAATAATTCTAAATTGTATTTATATGTTCTACAATCATGTATCCAAATCATTTCAACCCTCTTTGTGGGGTAATATATGTTTTAAAAAAATTTCTTTCCAATTTTTCCCGATAAGGAAGCCTGATTCAAGGGAACTTCCCAACTTATAACCCGCTTACAAGTAGGCTAAATAATCCTATTTAAGAGACCATTATTTCCCTAAAATCACTCATTTTATCTTGAAAACTATATTAGTTTATTTTTGGTTTTATTAAGGCAAATATTTCTTTTCTGCTTTAAATTCTTATTAATATTTTGCTTAAACCGCACTAAAATGTTTCATTTCTAAGGTTTCTTAATCTCTCATTTCACATGTTTACAATTAAATTAGACATAAATTATAATGTTACTTTCATATTTTACCTGATTAATGTCCATATATGTTTTTAATCCTTTATTTAGTGTAAAAATTTAAGATATACTCATTTTTTATGCCTTGTGACAGGATTATGATACCCACTTCTTTTCATGGTTAACCCTTATGTTTATTACTCACATGGAACACATAGTTATGAACATGTTATGGTGGATGTTCCTAAATAGTGCTTCAGTTCATTAGTTAATTTTTAGTATCATGATACTTCATGTTGGGATAGGGATTGAACTTGACTCCTTTATGATACTTTATCCATCATATTATATAGTCTTGGGAGTTAGTCCTGACTCATGTTGTGTCATGTTATAGGTTGTTTCCACATTCCTATGAGGTCATGATAATATGTTCACATGTTATAAATGTTATTATTCCTTATGTTTATTCATGTTCCATGCCTTTATCTCATCATGTAATGTCTTCTAACCCATGTGTTTTTTAATCCTATGCTTATTCCTTTACTGGGATTTTTAGCTCATCCTTTTTTATCATGTATTTCCTACATTATCCCATGAAAATTTATGATCTCAAGGGAATTTAGGATATCAATATTGAGATTAAATAAAATATTTTTTTACTTTGATTTCATTTTTTAAATTATGTACCAAATCTTCCAAATACACTAGATTTTATGATCCTTGGCTTGTAATTTGATGATTAATTATGCTTAAAATCATGTAAAAATATTTGTAAAAGGCTAGAGTCTCAATAGTAGTTATCAGAAGAAAAGTTTAGATATTTTTGGGATTAGGACTAGAAAACATTAGAAAAATCCTTAGGTATAAGACTAAGTAAGAGAAACATCCGTAAATTTTTGTTAGGATAGATTAAGTTGTATATTAGGAAAAAGAATCTTTGTCTGGATACTATAAGTGGGTGTGGTTCTAGAACAGATTTCCCTAGGATAAAAAACTCTGACAAAGTCTTCCGGGTCTGACTAAGGGTAACCTATTACACAAAAATGGGCCCAAATACGCAATTGGATTGACACAGTTGGGGGATATTCTTTGGTACATTCAAAATATCATTAAGAACCATTATTAGGTGAACAAAAATATTCCCATAAAAATATATGTCAGGATAGAGATCATGGATAAACTAGATTGAAACCTAGTCAAAGACAGGTCAGTATAAAAATTTCCATTACAAGTTTTTCCTTTTGTGTTTAAAGTTTTTTTTATTGTACATTGTTGACTCTCCTTTTTCATCACAGAGTATAAACGAAATGAAAAGGGAAATACCTCAAAAAAAGAAGCTTCATCCTTTGAATAAACATCAAAAAAAAAGAGAAAGGGATGAACAAGGATAACATTGCCCATAGGACGCGCAAGTTCCAGCATGGTCATGCAAGTAAACTTTCACGCCGCCTAGTGGTCGCGCAGGTGACTTGCGCACCCTCTTTGAAAATCGCCCATGGTCTTCTCCAGCCTAGAAATACCCCCGGTGGGCCCCCTATTTGAGAAGGATTTTTATTTCCAGAATTCAGATACAGAGCTGTGAACGCCAAAGTCTCTTCTTCAAGTCTTCCGAACACTTCTAAGGTAATTCTTTACCTATAATGGAAGGTCTAAACTAGAGGAATAAGGTCTAAGTGTAAGAATTCACTAACACTTGTGCGCCTAAGTGTTTTACCCTTAAGGGAAATGGACACACTTGTGCGCCTCCTTACCTAGTCATTGAAACTTGTGTGCCACTCTTCTAGAAGTACCTTAGGATAATTCTAAAGGCTTTGGTCAAGGATCACCCAAGTGTTACCCTACTGGTTAACCGTCGCCCAAATATATAGGTGTCGCGCAAGTATACTTGCACGACCAAGACTTGCGCACCCATGCAGTACTTGCGTGACCCCCCCCCCCCAAGACTTGTGCGCCCTTCTATTTTTTGGTTCCCTTTCTGCCCATTTCACCTCTCTTATTCCATTCCACCCCTCTTATTCAATATTTAGTCTTCAATACATTCTTCAAAGCCATTTATGGCATGTTTTCTTGATTGAATTCCTTATATGAAAGGAATACCAAGGAACATCTCTCAAAACCTAGTGATTTACACATCTTTATGTCACTAAAGTTAGATATTTCATTCATTCAACCTCATTATTTAAGATGAGAGAACCCAATTCATGGGAATCATCCTTAGGAGTAAGCCCCAAGTCCTCATTAATTTGGGCATCCTCTTTAAGAGTAAGCCCCAGTCATAATTCCCGTAAATTGGGCTTCCTTTTCTGGAGTAATCCCCAGTCTAAAAGTTCCCAAAAATCTGGGCATCCTCCTTAGGAGTAAGCCCGAACCACAATTCTCTTAACCTGGGCTTCCTTTTCAGGAGTAATCCCCAGTCTCAAATATGGGCATCCTATTTATTAGTAAGCCCCAAGTCCTTTAATTTTTTAAGTCCCTTAACCTGGGCCTTCTTCTCAGGAGTAAGCCCCGGTCTTAATTTCCCTTAGCCAGTCTTAATTTACTTTTTATTTGGGCTTCCTTCTCAGGAGTAAAACCTAATAATAAGTCCCTTCCTAACTTGGGAAATTTCCATAGGAGTAAGCCCCAAGATCAGAGTATCCAAATCTCCATGAAGCACATATACCTTTGTGGACCCTATTCCTGGATTTCTTCCCTGAAGTAAATCTTAATCTCCTTCTATTTGGGAATTCATACATACATAAGCCCCACATCATTTCTTATGATTTCATATTTCTTGGCACAAATTGTCTGGTTTTACCAATACCACTTGTTTCTCACACCGAGCATGAATCACGTAAGATTAGAGTGTAAAAGTAATTCTGGCATCTTTTTTGAGCCATCAATCATAAACATCATACTCCCCTACTCGAAATACGTGGGTTCTGATTCCTTTTTCAAAACAAAGGATATGTAGGTATCCCATCTACAGGTACGATCCCAAATCTTAAATAATCCAATTCCTTATGAATGAAAATAAACTTCAAGTGCCCCACTGAGTGGCTTTAAAACCAGTATGGTCATCATAATGACCAAGAGACTTGTATGTATTGAAGGATACCATTGACCAAGAATCTCTAACAAATATAGATGATTCTCTATTGATGAAGAACCTCAAATGCATATAAAAGATTCTCTAAATTTTGTACATATCAATCATTGATTGTCAAAATTAAAGGAAAGCACATTTTACACTTGGTAATGTAATAAGGATTCACAAACATAACTTAAATCTATAAAGAGAGTCCGGGAGTAGACAATAATTTCCCTCAAAAATGTGTGATGAGTCTGACCTCCCATCCTCTCGACCAATGCAAATTCCCAAGCCTCATCAGTCCACAAATAATGAGCGCCTACCTTTGGAAAGTATGTCCAAATGGATATGGAATCATTGGATGTTTCCGGTTCTACGAAAAAACCCGTTAGAAACCGATTTTAATGTTTTAACCTTCAATCAACGAGGTCATCCCCAATTCCAGAGGAAAAAAATGGTGAACCCGACGTGAATCCTTAACCAAGTTGAAATGATAGCTTACCTACTTATTAGGCCCCTATTTAAAACTCAATGAGAGGTCCAACAAGACAATCAATAACATATGTGTTTATCCAAAAGATGTAGTGGCCGGACTTATCTTGATTACGTCTGTCATATCAAACAGGCACTATTTTCCAAGATCATCTACTTTTCAGAAATGGCTTCTCTCAAGTTCACATCTGTGAATACTTATGCTCTGAATGCCTCTGCTACTACTCCTGTTGGATCGGCTTCCTCTCTAAAGATGATATCCCCTACTCAGCATCTTCAACACTGGTTATCAAATGCACTGGTTAAGGAGTACTGTCAACACGGTACCATTCCAACTCTGGAGGCTACCTAACAAGCCCTCCAAGTGAAAAACTCACACCGGTCATCTGGAAAACGACGACCAGTGATTAAGAAGAAGGTGGTGCCAACCACCATCTACAACCGTTTTGGGTCGTTATCCCTGGAACGCAATCACCATCCTCTCCCATATTCTAGAGAGGTGAATGATCTGTTCCCATAGGGCCTTAATTCAAGGAAACAGGATTCCTTCTCGAGGGTTCCCATAAACAATCGCCGCCAGACTCGTGCAGTCATGCACCCTCAACCTGATGAGGATATCGTTTCCAGGCATTCGGATCAGGTTCCTCGAACCCGAGCAGGCAAGACGAACCGCAAGAGGCGAAATCCGGTGAACAGTGAGCAGGTTCTCATCTCTGCCATCTCCGGAGAAGTCCACCAACCTAACTTGGTTGCGAGCAATGAGCAGGCACATACACCCTTCAGTTTTAATCCCACTATTCAGCAGACTCATCTGGTAGCAGCATGCCAATCCCTCCAGGAAATTCTGGCGGAGTATTATAGATGGGAACATACACCTGTTTATAAATCATCAGCTAGTCAGCAGGCTTGTCTGACTACATATGATGGATCCTGCCAACCCAATGTATTGACCACTGGTAAACAGGCACATACACCTGCTTACACTCATCAATCATTCCAGCGGCCTCATCTGTCAGTGTTGAAGAAATTTTGTCAACCACGTTTGGCGGAGTGCAATCAGCAGGCACATACACCTGCTAGTATTGATCAAACCTACCAACAGTCTCATTTGGGAGCACCAGGAGAGGTCAGTCGGAAATCTTCGGCGACAAAAAATAGGCATACTCAATTCTCTTCCCCCACACTTGAGTACTATCAGGATTAACTGACAGGAAAAGGAGGACAAGAGCAGGAACACGTGTTGGAGTTGGTGGTCTAGAAACAACTACTTTGTACTTTATTCATTAAATAAAATCCTTATCACATCTTGATTTTTCTTCTACGTGACATGTCATTTGATAATGTCTTAAGGACAGTTGTTGCATTAAAGGGTCGTAGTAGATCCCTGCTATGATAAGAACCCGGAAGTGCCATAACACTGTTCTTGAATGTATGTTAAATAGCTGGATGATATTATTTAAGGGACACAAATAATACAGGTCATTAGGGGTGAGGACTCATAAAACTTTGAGGCACCTTCTCATGGTGTGCTCCCTTGGTAATATCCAGGAGGATATTATGAGAAAGATACCCGCTAGTAGGAAATCCACATTTCATAGTGTCATTGGATGTTCCTATCTGCGGATGTGTGTATTGGTCCTTAGACTTTATGATTATTATTAATGGGTATTACAACTCGTGCACTTAGAAGTATTGATGAAAACTATGATGACACACTGTTCGCGGCGAGGTAGGATACGTTGGGTGCGTCACGAGTAATACCGCATTAATAGGTAATGCGAGAAAGGATTTGTCCCTTCCGTTCCATAACGGAAGTAGATATCTCAGGCCCTTGGATAGAATTGATATAGCCTAAATAAATCTATGTCCATGGTAAGGTATGGGAAAGTTCAATTCCGGGAAGTCAAAGAAAGAATAATCAAGCACATGGGTTGATGGCACTAGCATGCAACCCGCTTGATTAGAGATATTGATATAAAGGGATTATATTACACGGTAAGGGTTCGTAGGAGGTGACACGTCATTGCGGCATTAACTTCTTTCTCTATGGGTGCCTTGGCGTGTTGCTAGATGCTGACCTTGGACTTTGGGTAGGCTCCGCCTAATGCCACTGAGAAAGAGGCCTAGAGGGTCACACACTAAGTGTGTCCATGTATCTCAGTTAAATATTAATTTAACAAGTTGAATAAAGATTATTCCCGATTGTGGTTTAATAATTATTCAATGATGTCTGATCGCATTTATTTCGACACTAGTTATTCGAGAGAATATATATTGTGGGAGAAATAATATATATTTATTAGAGAGTAATGCAGTTACATTTATTTAATAAATAAATATCCATCACTCAAGGTCTAATAAATATGGTGGAGGAAAATAAATAAAAATGAAAAAATAAAAGTACACGCCGTGTATATTTATATATACACGCCGTGTAGTTTATTTTTTTAGGATTCGTGAGAAAATACTTTTTATTTAATTAAATGATATTAAATGTAATATGTTGGACGCATGTCAAGTAATAATGATGGTCAACTGTCATTATTAAGACATGGGGTATTTCTAAGAATAAAATGAAATGATTAAATGCTTATGAGAAATTAATTTATTTTATTATTCTAGGTATTATAAATCCTAATTACATTATTCTCAAAGGGTTAGCAATTTTTTTGGTTGTGCACAATGAATTGGAAATACTCTCAAGCCAAGAGAGAATTCCCTTTCCACCAAGAACGCTTTCATGTTACGAAAGCAAGATCCTCCACCGGATCAAGGCGATCGAAGACGGACATCGCAAGCGAAGGATCTTCCGCGCTAGCACCCAAAGTTCCCTTCGGCGAAGTCTAGAGATACGTGTCACACGTGTGGATCACCGCTAGAGGAATCCTACACTTGGAATCTCCGATGCAACGACGGATCACAGGATCGTGACCAGAGACACCAACGAAGAAATAATTCCATCGAGGTAATTCTTATGAATTAATTAAATTAATTATAACCAACATATGAAGATCCTATCTCAAGGGTTACGGGACTCTTCTTTTCTTCTTTGTTCTTCATTATATTCCGAAGATCCAGCATTTTATATCGTGACGGATCTCAGATTGAACGTTGTTTAACGCTAAAATTAAAGTTGGGCAAACCCACCAACGCGCTTCCGCTGTGCCCGGAACTTTCAAGTGGTATCAGAGGAGTCATATCGTTGATTATAATTATTTAGTTTTTCATTGGTGATTTACGAATTTAATAATTTTGTTATTTCAATTCATGTTTAATCGTTCTCGAAATCTGAATATCGAGATCTGTTCCACCTCCCTCGTTTCTCGTTCACCTCACAGAAACGAATTTTTCTTTTAATTTTGATTAAAATAAAATAGAGTAACTCATCTGGAGGAGCCAAATGTTTCTGGTCGTACAACACCAAAATACACAGTGTGTATTTGGAAGTACACGCTGTGTAGTATAGGTTCAATGCATTGACCAATCCGCCAAATCGGGTCGTGTATTGAGGTCCTTTGTGACACCGTGTGTTGACCAGAAACAGGTGGCACACGGTTTCTGGATTACACGCCATTTGGTCCACCTGAACACGGCGTGTAGTCCCTTCGGGTTTGGGTTGGGCCGTGTACCCCATACACGGCTTGCCCGGCTAGAAACCGTGTAACGCGGAAACTACACGGCGTGTGTCCAAAAGAACATGTCGTGTACTCCGAAAATTTCAGAAGTACATTTACACGCCATGTCCCCGGGCGCGTACTTCGGATGGACGGTGAAGAAAAGTACACACCGTGTAGTCGGAACTACACACCGTGTACTCACCCAAATTGCGCAGATTTATTAAAATTTAATTATTATATTATACAAACCCTTGAGACGTGTACCATAGTGTAGGCGTAAAGCTGAGGCACAACATGTGATAGGTGTTTTATATATATGTGTGTTTAATTTAACATCTTCATAATGAAAGGGAACTCATCGGGTTGCCTCCATGGTACAAGTTATGTACAAGGATAATTTTAAATGAATTTATTTGTTTAAAATTATGATGGATGAGAATCTCAAGGAAGTTCATAAAAGGGTTTAAGATAAAAGGATTGATTAATTAAAGATAATTAATTAATTCGAGCGTGATTTATCTTAAACAAGAACGATTAAAGAATTGAATGCTAGTTTTATTTATGCGTAAATATTGTTGCATGTGTGGATGATCATGAGCTAGACCGAGACTTTTGTATGTGAATGGTTTCTTTTTAATTTATTTATTTAAATTAAATTTATTTTCCTGCGAGCCATCTCCTCATTAATATGTACGGCATGCGTGCCCAAGGATTCTTTTATATAAAAACCCCCCTTTTACCCCTCACCCACGTGTGAGATAAATGCATATGTAATGGATGGAGCTCCTAAGCTAGTGGAGGCGGCTCAAGTCAGGAGTCGAGGTGAAACCAATCCAAGGAGATACAAAGGTGGACAGGTGGAAAGCTGTAAACACGAACCCGCAAGGTTCAAGGTGTTTCTCCCCTAGGTCTTGGGTTAGTTTATTAACCGCTAGATAAACTAACCAATAGAACAAGCTCATGATCATACCATTTATTTTATTTCTGTCAGTTTCATGGTTTATTTATTGTGGGTGTGCTTTCATGATCACACAATTAATGAATATAACAATCATGTGAGATGGAACTAAAATATAAACTGGTTTATACGTAAATATTATCTTAGACATGGTTAATCACTTAAGTATATCCCACTAAATATTAACAAGAATGTAATCAAAGATAATAAAATGGAAATTTACGTATAAGGATAAAATCCCTCAAATGAAATATTAAGTCGGTATAGCCTTCCATAATCTTGGTTAGAATCGAACCATAGTTTAAAGTGCTTGACCAACCCTAGTTGGGGTACTTTCAATTATTGGGGAATTCTAATTCATGGTTTTGGGTTGACTTGACTTGGTTCGCATCAAGGGTTGACTTCCACAGTAGGACTTGGTGTGACCAATAGGCAAAGGTTGAGGAAATCCAAAATAAAAGGATTTCAGGATTGGGGAGTCCACTCAGCGGATCAAGGAGCTGCGAGTTAATGCAGTTGGCATTTGAAATGCCAACCTAAAACCCTTCAAGTTGCTTGACCAACCCTAGTTGGGGTAATGCAAAGGGAAATATGGATCCATGCCACTAGAATATTCAGGCAACAGAATATTCTGAAGTCAATGGTGAGGGCTATTGGATTTCGATAAAATAGTGGGAGACTAATAAGTATTAATTTATTTATTTGTATCAATTTTTTTAATAAAGTACTAAACCTTTGATGATCTTAATTTGTAGAAAATGCAAGAAAATTACTTCAAACATATCATTTCACACCATACTCGAGAAGGAAAACCTTCTCACCGGTACCAATTTCCAAGAGTGGCAGAGGCGTTTACGCGTCGTCCTTCACCACGAAAGGAAATTGTATGTGCTGGAAGAGCCTATTCCAGTTGCACCTGGGAAAGAGGCTAGTGATGAGGAATTATCTCTCTACATGAAACACATGGATGATGCCACATATGTCCAGTGTTTCATGCTATCGGCCATGTCTAATGAGCTCTTGAAGCAACATGAAAACATGGACGCGTATAGCATGATGTCTCACCTTAAGGATCTCTACCAAGAGAAGGCGAGATAGGAGAGGTATGCGATCTCCAATGCTTTGTTCACCACGAAGCTTGGAGAGTCTGCTCCAGCTGGGCCTCATGTAGTCAAGCTTATTGGCTACATTGAATGCCTGGACATCTTAGGGATTAAATTCCCGGATGAGTTGCGTATAGATCTCATCCTATCATCACTTCCCAAGACCTTCTATAGATTTATTGTCAACTATAATATGAGCGGAAATGAGAAGAGTCTATAGGAGCTTCTAACCTTGATTCTCCAGGGAGATAAGGACATGGGGCGTGACAAACCCGCGGTTCTTATGGTGAACAAGAAAAGGAAGGACAAGGAAAAAGGGTCAAATACTTATAAACGGTCTAAAGCCCTCGAGCACCATCCCTCCAAGTAGGGGAAGATCCAGAGGCAGGGCAAGGAATGGGAGGCAGTGTGTTTTGCATGTGGTAAGTAGGGCCACTGGAAGAGGAACTGCACCCAGAAGCGTGGGGACGCTAAATGTGCGTTCGTTATCGAGTGCAATCTTTCTATTTCTACGCATTGGGTATTAGATACAGCTTGTGGGGATCAAATATGTATTCAAATGTAGGAACCAAGTAGATTTAGAAAGATCGCTAGGGGAGAGGTGGATCTTAGAGCTTCCAATGGCGGAAGGCTGGCTACGTTGGCTATTGGCGACTACCACCTCTCATTACCGACTGGGATGATTTTGGTTTTACATAACTGTTATTTTGTGCCTAGTGTTCCCAAGAACATAATTTTTGTGTCTTGTTTGGATATGGATGGATTTGTTTTCAAGTTCGGAAATAAGGGTTGTCTATTTTATAAGAATAATGTATGTTATGGTATGGAACATTTGAATAATGGTTTGTATGTATTAAATTATGAAAACCTAGTGTTGGCAATCGATAACGAAACAAACTCACATGACTCATACATCACCCAGTTGTGCCATCACCGCCTTGGTCATGTAAACGAGAAGCACTTGACAAAGCTCTGTCAAGATGGCTATTTAGACTCTACTGAGCTAAAACCACTTGATAGATGTCACGCTTGTTTACAAGGAAAAATGTTCAAGCCGCCTTTTGGTGGACAAGGTGAAAGGGCCACAGAGCTTCTAGGATTGGTACACACGGATGTGTGTGGACCATTTCCAGTAGAAGCTAGAGGTGGATATTCTTACTTCATTACTTTTACTGATGATTTGAGTAGATATGTCTATGTCTACTTAATGTGGTATAATTCAGAGTCCTTAGAGAAATTTAAGGAATTCAATAATGAAGTAGAGAATCAGCTTGGTAAGAAGATAAAGAGTATTCGATCGGATCAAGGTGGAGAATATCTGAACCAAGAGTTCATCAATCTTCTACGGGAGTCTGGGATTCTATCTCAGCTCACTCCTCCTTATACACCACAGTGGAATGGTGTTAGTGAAAGGAGGAACCGCACCTTGTTGGACATGGTGAGGTCGATGATAAGTCATGCATATC
Organism: Viscum album; assembly: GCA_963277665.1. Taxonomy (NCBI): domain Eukaryota; kingdom Viridiplantae; phylum Streptophyta; class Magnoliopsida; order Santalales; family Viscaceae; genus Viscum; species Viscum album. The sequence continues at coordinate 662,247,990 of OY728143.1, read as the reverse complement.
TTCCATTATCCTTTTGGGGATATGCATTACAAAATGCAGCATACACATTAAACCGAGTACCAACTAAGGAGGAAAATGGAATTCTATCCGAGTTATGGAATGGACAGAAACCCACTTTGTCGCACACATGTGTATGGGGATGCGAGGAATTTGTTAAGGCCTTCTCAGGAAACAAACTAGCACCTCGGGGCACAAAGTGTATCTTTATAGGATATCCCAAGGAAACTAAAGGATATTACCTATATAACCCTCAAGACAAGAAAGTGATTGTCGCTAGACAAGCCGTCTTTCTTGAGAGGGAGCACATCCTCAAGAAGGATAGTGGGAGCAAGATTGACTTCGATGAAGTTGATTCTCAAGATACACAATAGTTGGTAAAAGAACAAGTTCCACAGGTCCCTGTTGATGAGGTTCCAGAAATACAAGTACTGCGTATGAGCTCAAGAGAGGTAAGGGAACCAGAGAGATTCGGTTTCCTAGTCACCGAGGATGGTGAATCATTATTGTTGGACAATGATGAACCTATCTCCTACAAGGAAGAAGTAGAAAGATCATAAGTTGCAAGATGTCTAGAAGCTATGAATTCTAAGATGCATTCCATGTATCAGAACCAAGTATGGGTTCTGGTCGATGAGCCAGTTCATGTAATGCCCGTTGGATGCAAATGGGTATTCAAAATAAAGCTGGACATCGAAGGTCAAGTTAACACCTATAAAGCAAGGCTAGTGGCTAAAGGATTCAGACAGCGTCAAGGAATTGACTATGATGAAACCTTCTATCCAGTTTCCATGTTTAAATCCATAAGAATCATACTTGCCATAGAAGCTTACCATGACTATGAGATTTAGAAGATGGATGTCAAAATAGCATTCCATAACGGGAACCTTCAGGAAGATGTCTATATGACACAACCAGAAGGGTTTGTGACACCAGGTGAATCCAAACGGGTTTTCAAGTTACATAAATCCATTTATGGATTGAAGCAAGCATCTAGGTCATGGAACATTCGATTTGATGAAGCCATAAAGTAATTTGGTTTCATTAAGAACGAATGTGATCCATGTGTTTATAAGCTGTTTAATGGGAATGCGGTCATCATCCTAGTGGTATATGTTGATGACATATTGCTTATTGGAAACGACGTACCAACCTTACAGTCAGTTAAGGACTGGTTCAACCAGTGTTTCTCCATGAAGGACTTAGGAGAAGCAGCCTACATTCTAGGGATCAAGATCATTCGTGATAGATCCAAGAGGCTTCTTGGACTAAGTCAGGGTACATACATTGACCAGATACTAAAGAGATTTAGTATGGAAAAATCCAAGAGGGGATTAGTTCCAGTGTCACATGGCTTACATCATTCTAAGAAAATGTTTCCCCAGACACAACAAGAGAAAGATAGGATGAGAAAGAACCTATACGCTTCGGCTATAGGATCCATCATGTATGCCATTTTATGTACCAGGATTAATGTTGCCTATGCACTGAGCATGGTAGGCAGATATCAAGCAGATCCAGGAGAACAGCATTGGACTACTGTTAAGACTATCCTTAAGTATCTGAGAAGAACTAAGGATATGTTCCTGGTGTATGGAGGAGACGAGGAGCTTATCATCAGAGGGTATGCTGATGCTGGTTTTCAAACAGATCAGAATGATCTAAAGTCGCAATCTGGATATGTTTTCTGTCTCAATGGAGGAGCTGTGAGCTAGAAGAGTTCAAAGCAGCCAGTTGTCGTCGATTCTATAGCAGAGTCCAAGTATATAGCGGCTTCTCATGTAGCCAAGGAATCCGTCTGGATTCGAAACTTTGTGCAGGAGCTTGATGTGGTGCCTAGCAGTAAAGATCCCATTACATTGTATTGTGATAATACTGCAGTGGTGGCTCATGAAAAAGAACCAAGGTCACATCAACTGACAAATCACATACTCCGGAAGTATCACCTCTTGAGGTATTTCTATCAGAGGGGTGAATTTGCAGTGAGCAGAGTGTCCACGGAAGAGAACGTGGAAGAACCCATGACTAAAGGCCTATCTCAGTAGAAGCATGAATATCATGTGAGAGCTAGCAGGTTAAAGGTTGTTAGCAGTTGGCTTTAGTCCAAGTGGGAGTCCTTTGGAGTTGGTGGTCTCGAAAAAACTACTTTGTACTTTATTCATTAAATAAAAGCCTTATCACATCTTGATTGTTCTTCTGTGTGACGTGTCATGTGATAATGTCCTAAGGACAGCTGTTGCATTAAAGGGTCGTAGCAGATCCCTCCTATGATTAGAACCCGGAAGTGCCATAACACTGTTCTTGAATGTATGTTCTATGGCTGGATGATATTATTTGTGGGACACAAATAATACTGGTCATTAGGGGTGAGGAATCATAAAACTTTGAGGAACCTTCTCATGGTGTGCGCCCTTGGTAATATCCAGAAGGATATTATGAGAACGAGAAACTCCAGTAGGAAATCCACATTTAAGTGTCATTGGATGTTCCTTTCTACGGACATGTGTATTGGTCCTTAGACATTAAGATTATTATTAATTGGTATTATAACTCGTGCACTTAGATGTATTGATGAAAACTATGAAGACACACTGTTCGCAGCGAGGTAGGATACGTTGGGTGCGTCACGAGTAATACCGCATTAATAGATAATGCAAGAAAGGATTTGTCCCTTCTGTTCCATAACGGAAGTAGATATCTCAGGCCCTTGGATGGAATTGATATAGCCTAAATAAATCCATGTCCATGGTAAGGTATGGTCAAGTTCAATTCCATGAAGTCAAAGAAAGAATAATCAAGCACATGGGTTGATGGCACTAGCATGCAACCCGCTTTATTGGAGATATCGAGACAAAGGGATTATATTACACGTTAAGCGTTTGTAGGAGGTGACACGTCATTACGGCATTAACTTCTTTCTCTATGGGTGCCTTGGCGTGTTGCTAGATGCTAACATTGGACATTGGGTAGGCTCCGCCTAATGCCACTGAGAAAGAGGCCTAGAGGGTCACATATTAAGTGTGCCCATGAATCTCAGTTAAATATTAATTTGACAATTTGAATAAAGATTATTCCCGATTGTGGTTTAATAATTATTCAAGGATGCCTGATCACATTTATTTCGACACTAGTTTTTCGAGAGAATATATATTGTGGGTGAAATAATATATATTTATTAGTGAGTAATGCAGTTACATTTATTTAATAAATAAATATCCATTACTCAAGGTCTAATAAATATGGTGGAGGAAAATAAATAAAACTGAAAAAATAAAAGTACATGCCGTGTATATTTATATATACACGCCGTGTAGTTTATTTTTTTGGGATTCGTGAGAAAATAGTGTTTATTTAATTAAATGATATTAAATGTAATACGTTGGACGCATGTCAAGTAATAATGATGGTCAACTGTCATTTTTAAGACATGGGGTATTGCTAAGAATTAAATGAAATGATTAAATGCTTATGAGCAATTAATTTATTTTATTATTCTAGGTATTATAAATCCTAATTACATTATTCTCAAAGGGTTATCCATTTTTTTGTTGTGCACAATGGATTGGAAATACTCTCAAGCCAAGAGAGAATTCCCTTTCCACCAAGAACTCTTTCATGTTACAAAAGAAAGATCCTCCACCGGATCAAGGCGATCGAAGATGGACATCGCAAGTGAAGGATCATCCATGCTAGAACCCGGAGTTCCCTTTGGCGATGTCTAGAGATATGTGGCACACGTGTGGATCACCACTAGAGGAATCCTACACTTGGATTCTCCGACACAATGACAGATCACAGGATCGTGACCGGAGACACCAACGTAGAAAGAATTCCATCGAGGTAATTCTTATAAATTAATTAAATTAATTATAACCAACATATGAAGATCCTATCCCAAGGGTTCCGGGACTCTTATTTTATTTTTCGTTCTTCGTTCTATTCTGAAGATCTGGCATTTTATATCGTGACAGATCTCGGATTGAACGCCGTTTGACACTAAAATTAAAATTAGGCAAACCCACCAATGCGCTTCCACTGCGCCCGGAACCTTAAACACACACCTACTCCAAGCACGGAATGGATGTATATCCCCGTTCAGGTAACTAAAGTAAACAAGAACATTCTATAAATGGTTAAAGAGCAGAAGAAAATCCTTTCTCATATCCTAGATGCCATCAGGATATTATAACAACTTCAGCATCATCTTAGAGAAAGACACACAAATAGGTCCCTACCAGTGGAGTGACACATCAACAGTTCACTCTGGAGCAGATACACACCTCTGTTCCAGTCCAAGAGGGTTGTGGGGCGTACTCCCCCATATCATACGGACAACCAAATCAGGCACATACACCTAGTTTGAGAAGAGATAATCAGCCTAACCTAATCATTTCTCCTAAGAAGGCACACACACCTACTAAATTGAGTAAGAATGCATCTAAGAAGAAGACCTGCCCAGCACAGTCAAGAAATCAAGGGCCCATATGTGATAAGGCCTTACTCGATAATGGAGTTCTTGAAGCCCTTAAACAATTATCTGTTGGAATTAAAGATTCCACTCTTTCAGTTACCAATAATGGGAATATTTATTCCGAAGGTCTGCATCAGATACTTCCTCATGAGGGCTTGCTTCTTGACAATTCAGTCGATCTAGAAGTTTCATCTTTAGATGAGAGCCACAGGAACCCTCTGTGTGGTCAGAAGACCAAGGAGAAAAATGTTTCATCTTTTTTTGTAACCCACCATGGTGGTCCTCCCCATGATGATGAATTTTGCTGCAAAAGTATTCTCCGCAATAGTGATTCACATTGCTTGGAAAATTCTCCAACAGAAAATGTAGTGACGAGAAATCCCTCTTATCTTGAGGCACGTGAAAATATGAAGCCAGTCATGTCTGATGCTTTACCATTAGCAGGTGAAATACTTTCTCAACCAGAAGATAGCCCAGGGTGTAGGTCATTCTCTGAACCACCCCTAAGTCATGCATCTTCTAGTTTGATTAGTGATTTATCTACCAATCTTGTTGAATCTAATGAAGAAACAAGGAAGCACCAGCTCTGGTCTAATCAGGTAGAATAATCTTCATTGAATGATAAAAAGGAACTACTGAATATGAGAAAACAACTGGAAAAAGGTGAAGAGCCAGTTATGTTTTGGCCTTTGGCTGATTCTCATTATGACATTCCAGAGATGTTGACGGAAGTTGGAATTCATGATATTTGTCTCAACATATGGAAAACTATTTGTCAGTTGAAAAAGAAAATATTATCTTATGATGAATATGAAAATCATGTCAAGATAATAGAATGGTTACAATGCCAGATTGATTTGGAATCTCTCTCAGTCTATCGATATCCGAAGGCTGAAAAGCATCAAGGATCCCTTCAATGTTCATGCCTTGGCGCACTAAGATGATTGTGCCAGTTAATTTCCAATGCCCCATCTGGTATTCATATCAGAGGATGGGGTGTTCATGGAGCACTACATTTCACTGTACTCTCCTGTCAATAAAGCCCGCTGAAAATGGTCTCATGCAATGTTATTTCCCATGGCCGGCCAAAGTCAATGGGATTTGTTTGTAATCAAAATCTTTCCCAAGAACAGGATTCAACTAGTTCCTCTCAAAATCAAGCATACATAGACCAAGTTGTTGAATTACTCCTACATCAAGCAAACGATAATATTGAACAGGACTCTCGTTTGGAGCAAGCACATCATCAAGTGACAGAAATGTCAGAAATCATCCAGCGTTCATATGAGCCAAGTGATAAAAGTGGATACAGGTTGATGCATCCAGCTAATTTCCGGACTAAAGTCCACAAAATCAGGAGAGATTTCAAGAAAGTCTCAGACATAGCATGTCAAGAGCCACCCCATCATGCCAGATTGGGGACTCTTTTAAACCAACCCTCGGAATCAACAAATAGGATTCGAGGAGTTGAGCGGGAACAGCAGGAACAGCCCCAGTCCACCAGACTGGGGACTTTTTCAAATCATCAATCCTCTCCTCAGCGAAATTCGGTATTCTCTCAATTGTGGAAGAAGACATAGGAGGAATGAAGAGCCGAATTATCAGGAGATTCCCTCCAAATTATGGTTCGTCAAGAAGTTCCTGAGGGATCAAATCAACAAAAGGGAATGTCTCATCAAGGACAATGAAGAAGACAATATCCCAGAAATGCTGATAGAAGAGATGTAATGCATTATGCATTAATCAATGTCATCAATGCCATTGTTGTTGATCCACCAAATAAGGCTCAATCGGAGGGATCAGATGAAGAGGTTCATGCTCAAGAAGTTGTACGCACAGACACAAATGAAGAAGGTGTGTGTACACGAAATAAAAGGATTACTCGGAACCTAGGTAATCCTTTAATTAACCCACTTCCCTCTCTATGAAAGTTGTCCAATAAGGGGAAAGGAAAGAATCAGGTTATATACCCTTCCTCAGGAGAAGGCCAATAGCTCTCATTAGAGCAAAGATTTGCACAACAGGAGGAAGAAATGAAGGAATTGAGGAGGTTGAATGCAGAACTACTTCAAGGTAGTCTTCCTCCTAAGCGTGCTGGAGTCAGTCAGCCAAGGGAATTTGTTGTAGCTACTGAGATGGATCAAGAATATCCTCCTCTATCAATACACCCTCACAGGTATAATCCTACGGGTCAAGTGCAACAACAATTGCGGTGCTACCATAAGTTGTAGCACCATCCACCACATTTGTCCAAGCTCCAGTCATTGCACCTGCCCAAGTCCAAGTTCAACCGGATGTTTCTCAAAAGTTAATAACTACCATTGAGTCATTAACATCTCTGTTAGAGACTATGGAAGGGAAGCGTGCGCAGGTTCAACTAGAAAAGAGAGTTTGCCCAGAATGGGTAGATTCAATCCCTCCCCCATCAAGTTTTGGGAACCCTGTATTCCCTATTTTCGATGGATCAGGCGATCCTGAATAGCATTTGACGCATTATGTGTCTTATTGCGATCCTATAATGGGAACTCCAGAACAACAAGAAGTAGTGAAACTCAGATGATTTGTGCGATCCTTGCAAGGACCAGCTTTTGTTTGGTGCACAAGCTTGCAATCTCAATCAATCACCGGGTGGGAGGATCTTCGCCAAAAATTCCTTCTTCAGTTCAGCTCAACGTTGCCAAAGACAACAGTTTTTTATCATACAAACTGTAAGCAAAGGGAGAATGAAAGGCTATCAAATTTCATTGCTCGTTGGAAGGGATTAACATATTCCCTAAGCTTAGTACTCCCCCAAGAGGAATTGTTTCCAATCTGTGTGGAAAATTTATGTGATGAGTTGCGTACACCGTTGATCCCTGTGAAATAAATAGGTGGGTTTTGATACCTTACTTCAATCGCTTAGCAGATTGAAGATTACCTTATACAGACTAAGGCTAAATCTCGTGTAATTCCATCAGTTCCAGGAAGAAGATTGGGTAAATCAGAGACTGTTATAGTTATGCTTAAGAAAGAACATGTACCTACTTCTACTTCAAAACCATCATCTTCCCGAAGGGTTCCACCTCTTGAGCGCCAACAACAGAGGTCGTTTCATCAAGATGATCAAAGATATAAAAGAGGAAAAAAATTTGAGGATTTTAAAATAAAAGTTTACTCTTTTCGAAATGAAAACATTCATGGTTATTTCATTTTGGCTTTGGAAAATAATATGGTTCAATTGTCAAGGCCCAAGAGGCCAAATAAAGAAGGATATGAAGACTATCCCAATTATTTCCCCTTTCATCAAATGTTGGGGCGTCCCATCCAGGAGTGTTTTTTCTTCAAAGACCTCCTGCAAAAGATGGTAAACTTGGGACAAGTCAAACTAAAACACTCTTCAGCCCAAGTAGCATGTGTTACTGCTACAATTCTAGAGGAAGAAGGCGAATGGAAAGAAGTCAAAAGAAAAAATTCACAGAAATATGATGATTGGATGGTCAGGAAAACAATCAACCGAACTCGTGCCATTTTGCGAACGCATTTGAAGAAACCAATTGTGTCTTCTACTATGGATGACACAACAAAATCCTCTTCAGAGGGAAAATCCTCAAAAGGGCGGCATAGTTCGAAGAAAGAAAATCAATCAGAGGAAGATGAAATTGTGTCAAATCCTAAGTTTTCTTTAACTCTGGAAGATTTCATGCCATCTACTTTGAAGCTGTGGGAACCGTCCCACCAAATGGAACAGCCTAAATTGGCTAGTCAGGCAGAGTCTTTATCAAATGAAGAGCTGATCTTCGGTTCTGTTAATATGATCCACTTAACAGATCCTTATGCCAGTCACAGTTTCGATCTCGATAAACCTGGGTTCCCTATATCAAACAGAAGAATCAAAGGGAGTTCTAGAGGTCAGGGATACAGAGGAAGACGTGGATATCCCAGAAGCCACTATTCCAATTCTACCCCTTCTAGAACTGTGTATGCAGCAGAAACTCATGGCAGAGCCCTTCAGCGGATTCAACAATAACAAGAAAATTATTCCACCAATAACAGATTCAGTCCTGGAACAATTATTCTAAAGGATCGGTTGGAGGTTCTACCTCCGTCCTCTCAATAGGTAAATAGACCTAATCAGACTGATCTTCCAAGGACAAGAGTATTTCCAACTCCTACCCCGATACAAGATGCATCAACTTCCAAAACATCAACTTCCAAGGCACCTGCTAAACCACATTTTCCTATTGGGAAATGTAGACCTTTGGATAAAAATTATGATGTATTGAAACACCTGGCCCATATACTGGCCAAGTTATCAATTTTGGATGCCTTGAATTTATCAAAGGGTCTTCGGGAGGCACTCATTGAGGCTTTGTCAAGTCCTCAGTATTTTGAAATTGAAATTGTTGCAGCTGAAGCCTACCATGTTGAAAATAATCTTCCAGAATGTAATGTAGTGATATATTTCACTGATGAAGATGAAGATGATGTCATGCATGGACACATTAGACCTTTGTATTTATCTGGCAAGGTCAATGGTGTGGACATCCAGAGGGATTTCATTGATAATGGCTTGGGAGTCACCCTCATCCCCATTCGTATACTTCGTCGATTGGGCCTCAAGGAATCTAATTTATCTCCTTCTACTATGATGTTACAAGGATATGATAAAAATGAACAAGAACCCCTAGGTGAGATTACACTCAGAACTCAGTTTGGAGATCGTTTATCCAATTCAGATGTCATGGTTGTTGATCCAGACTCAGCCTTCAACATCTTGCTTGGAAGACCCTGGCTACATCAACATGCAGCTATCCCTTCATCATACAATCAATGTCTCAAATATTGTTTCGATGGTAAAGTCGGTACATTGTATGGTGATAAGGCCTCGTTCAAGACATGTGAATCTCAATACATTGAGGAGGAATTCTATCGCATGAAGGGAAAGGAGAAATCCACAACAAGGGAGATTACCAAAGTTAATGCTCCATATGGTTTGGAGAAGATTCTAGTAAATCCATTTGCACATGTGAGTACAGATTATGTGTTTCCTATCAGTCAAATTGACAAGATAGACCCAAATCAAAATACTCTTATGGAAAGATCCATAATTTCAATTACGGAAATTGAGCCAGACAACATGGGAGAAATTGGTGAGCCAACAAGAAGTGATGAAAGAACAAATGAAGATATCTTTATTTCATCTGTTGAAATCCATCAAGTTTATACATCGCCAACTAGGACAGAAGAAGTGATAGAAATGTCAGAGGTGAGAAATGATTTCGATTCTCAATCCATCATGTCCTCTTTATTACCGAAGGAAGACCCTTCATCATCAATTGGGTCAGAAATAGAAGCCTCTTCTTCAAGATGTTCAAATTTTAACATCTCTCTTAATCATGGAAATTCTACTTCATCATCTACTATGCATGTAGAAATAGAAGAAGTAACACATGTTGAAGAAGAAGAGGAAGATCTCAGAGATGCTCCTTTAGAATTTGAAGAGGGTATCTCAACCACTGTGGATGAACTCAGAGAAATCAATCTGGGTACAAAAGAAGATCCACGCCCCACTTTAATCAGTGCAGCCATGACTCTTGAAAAACAAGAGATGTATATTTCCTTTTTAAAGAAAAATCGAGACATATTTGCTTGGAACTATACAGAGATGCCCGGTCTTGATCCTGATGTAGCTACCCATCACTTGGGTTTTCCTGAAGAACATCGAGGATTTAAGAAAGCTGCAAGAATAACACGCCCAACTTATGCTTCCAAAATTGAAGTTGAAGTGGATAAGATTATCAAAGCTAACTTCGTCATAGAAGTTCAATATCCCGAATGGTTGGCTAATATTTTCCCTGTGAAAAAGAAGAATGGACAAAATAGAGTTTTCATTGATTTCAGATATCTTAATCGGCATTGTCCTAAGGATTATTTTCCAGTTCCGATCACAGAACTCTTAATTGATGCAACAGATGGCTATGAAGCACTTTCCTTCATGGATGGATATTCTGGATATAATCAAATCTGAATGGCTCCAGAAGATGAATAATCTATATTCTTCAGAGCCCCTTAGCGTGTGTTTTTCTATCAGGTAATGCCCTTTGGCTTAAAGAATGCAGGCGCAACATATTAGTATGCCATGCATCGTATCTTCAAACTCTTTTTAGTAAAGTTTTTTGAATGTTATGTGGAAGATTTGGTGGTCAAATCCAAACAGCGTTCTAATCACTTGGCTGATTTGGAAGTCATATTCCTCAAGCTTCAACAAAATAATTTGAAGACGAACCCCTTAAAATGTGCTTTTGGGGTAACCTCAGGAAAATTTCTCAGCTTTGTTATACGCCATCTTTGTATTGAAGTCGATCTTGAGAAAACCAAGTCAATACTTGGTATGTCAACTCCTCAAATTTTGAAATAATTAAGAGGACTTCAAGGACACTTAGCCTATATTCGCTGTTTCATCACCAATTTGGCAGGAAAAAGTTTACCCTTAACCAAATTGATGAAGAAGAGAGTCACTTACCAGTGGACTGAAGAATGTCAAGAAGCATTCGATATTCTCAAGAGATACATCTTGATTCCATTGGTACTTATGGCACCTGTTTAAGGAAGGCCACTTATTGTCTACGTGACAGCCTTAGAGCGATCATTGGGTGCCTTTCCTGCTCAGAAGAATGACGTTGGGAAAGAAAACATCCTATACTATCTCAGTCGGACTATGCTTGAAGCAGAAACCCAGTATTCAAATATTGAGAAGTGCTACCTGACATTAATCTTTACAGTTCAGAAGTTGAGACACTACCTGCAACATCATAAGGTCCAATTGGTATCTCACAATAACCCGCTTAAATTCATCCTTATTCGTCCAATGCTTACAGGACATCTGGTAAGGTGGGCAGTTATTTTGCAGCAATTCGACAATCAGTATGTGTCTCAAAATGAAATAAAGGGCCAAGATCTAGTTGATTTCCTTGTTTAACAACCTTCAGTAGAAGATACATCTTCAGAAATTGAAATCCCTGATGAGGAAGTCTTCTCTATTCAGGACAGTCCTCAAGTATGGGAAATTTATTTTGATGGTGCTTCCAAAAGTACAATAGGGAAGAAAATGGAAGATCCTAAATTCAATAAGGTTGGATTAGGAGTTATTATTATTTCCCCGAAAAAGGCAGTGTTACCTTATTACTTCTCATTATTGGGAGGAGGGATAAACAATGAAGCAGAATACCAAGCTCTCATCGCAGGATTGGAATTAGTGCTTCAAGCATAAGTGAGTCACTTAAAGGTGAAAGGTGATTTATACATTGTAATCAAACAAGTCAATGGGGATTATTCCATCAGAAAAGAAGAATTAATCCCTTTGTATGATTACGTCAGAGAATTATTGGTGGAATTTCCTTCAGAACTGACATTTTCTTATGTCACGCGATCACAAAATGCTCAAGATGATGCATTGGCTAATATAGCCACAGCTCTGGCAGATCCAAATCGGGATGAAACAACCATCATTATTTCCCACCGTCGTACAATTTCACCTTATGTTCAAACCAGAACAGAGGAGATCAATGAAATTAGTCTCATTCCTGAACCGTATGATCATACTACAGGATGGATGACACCTATCAGGGAATACCTTCAAAATGGGACACTTCCACCTGATAGAGCCAGGAAAGAACAAATCTAGCGACGTGTGGTCAATTTTACTCTTTATGATAGCCCAGATCACCTAGAGAAAATTCTCTACAAGCGTGGTTTTGATGGAATTATCTTCAGATGCATTGATGGTGAAGAGACAATGGTTGTCATGAAAGAAGTGCATGCAGGAGTCTTTGGTGCCCACCAGTCTGGACATAGACTGTCTGATCAGATTTAAATGCTTGGATACTTTTGGCCTTCAATGATACAAGATTTTGTTGATTTCACAAAGAAGTTTCATTCATTCCAAGTACATGACAACTTCATTCATCAACCTCCAGAGTTTCTTCGTACAGTTAAAAACTCATGGCCATTTGCCACATGGGGAATGGATGTGGTGAGAACTTACCCTTCAGCTACGGCCAAGCAGTTTAAGTATATTCTTACTTCTACTGACTTCTTTTCCAAATGGTCAGAGGCAATACCTCTCAAAGAAGTTTGTTCTAAAAGCATTGTTAGCTTCATCAAGTCTAACATCATTACCAGATTTGGTGTCCCTCATACCATATAGACGGACAATGGCACCAACTTTTGTTCATCCGAGGTGAAGAAGTTGTATCAAGAATACAACGTCAAATCCAACCATTCATCTCGGTATCATGTAGCGGCCAATGGCCAGATAGAAGCCTTCAACAAGACTCTTTAAAACATACTGCAAAAGATAGTGGATAAAGATAAGAAATCATAGCCTGATAAACTCTTTCATGATTTATGGGCTTATCGGACCACCACTCATACTGCAATGCGGTCAACTCCATATTCATTGGAATATGGAACAGAAGCAGTCTTTCCAATTGAGGTTCAATTACCCTCACTCAGAGTAGCCATTTGTGATCATTCATCTACAGATGAATAGACTCAAAATCGATTGGATGAATAGGAACGGTTAGTTCAGAAAAGATTGTGCACCTTGCACCACTTGGAAGTCTATTAGAATCAAATAGCATGAGCTTTGAACAAAAAAATCGTCTTCGTTAATTTGTTCAGGGATAATTGGTATTGTTTATCAGAACTCCAATGATACTAGGAAAGAAACCTCCAAAACATGAACCAAAATGGGAAGGAACATATTTAATACATAAGGTCTACTCCAATGGAGCATATTCATTAATCTCAATGGATGGAGAACTCTTCACTACTCCAACCAATGCAAAATTTCTAAAGAAGTATTTTGTATAAACATAAAATACATTGTTTTGGTCCATATATATGACCTTAAACTATTTGTATTACTTTGGTCCCATACGACGTTAAACTGTGACGTCCTAACTACAGGATGCTAAACTGTACAGAAGTCTCTTATGTCCAGCAAGACGTTAAAATGCACCATTGTGGTCCATACATATGACCTTAATCTATTTGTATTACTTACGTCCAACATGACGTTAAACTGTGTACCTTTTGTCGTCCAATACAATGTTAAACTATACAGTTATGGTCCATGCATATGACCTTAAACTATTCGCACCATCGTCCAACATGACACTAAACTGTATCGTCCCTTTTTATCCAACATGATGTTAAACTGTAAAAAAGTCCCTAATATGTCCAACATGACGTTAAAATGTGTCCTCTCTTGTCCTTACTGCATGACATTAAATTGTGTTGTCCCCATCGTCTTAACTACATGACACTAAACTTTACATAAATTCCTTAATATGTCCTACATGATGTTAAACTGTATTTTTTCCCTGCTACATGACATTAAACTGTATAGCACCAATAGTCCTAACTGCAAGACTATAAACTGCGTATTCCATTCATATGTCCTATATGACATTAAACTGTTCATCGTTATGGTTTTTGTTACCTCTTGTTTCTCACACCGAGTATGACTCACATGAGCTTAGAGAAAACTTCAACCATAACACCCTCTATGGGCCGCTAACCATGTGCAAGTCCCAACACCATTTGTTTTAGGTCGTTGTCCCCCAAGAACAACTTGATCTCTAATTCATTCTTTAATTGAACTATGTGGACTTTGATCCTTGCCTTCTAGGCTGGGTATGTAAGAAACCTCATGAGATTCAAGACCAAAACCAATCTCTTCACATTGGTTCACCTCCATCTCGTACGATTTTGATTTGTGAAACTGCCCCCAGAATCAATATCTTTACATTGGTTCCACTTCGTCCTGGCTATATGACGTTAAATTGTACAACATTTTTTGTCCGGTATGACAATAAACTACAACATTATTTGATACCCTCACCTGAGAGGAAATCATTATTTACATTGATCTCCAATCATGTTTTATTCTAAAGACTGCGTGCATACATGGCAATGCCCAAACCTTTTATTTTGGGTCAAACCATCATTGCACTAAAGTCCCCTTTCACCCTTCACTTGTACGAACCAAATATGTACAGAGGGTATTTCTAGAACTACATGGGCTTGATTCTCATCCTTATGGGATACGTAGGAATGTTCTATTGTCCCTCGAATCCAGCCCCAAGCCTTTGGGCCTAACCCCAAATTCCACTTTCATTCCCTTGGCTGAAAAGTCCCCATGAAAACACACACTGTGTATTTCTTATAATGGTTCGAGCTCTATGACCCTAAACTTAGATATCCCATACATTAGTCCCACACGACATTAAATTTTATTTCATGAACTACGTATGGCTTGATTCCCATCCTTATGGGATACATAGTGAAGTCTAATATTTCAATTCAAGACCCAACCACAACGTGATTATGGTTAGCATTGATCTATGTATATTTACATACATTGAAAAATATCCATTTTTATGTGTCATAATCCTAACCTTAACTATTTTCAGATCTTTATAACCCTTTTTCCTTACTTCTAATCACAAAATGCCAAATTCTGAGAATTCTTTTGCCTAACCATGCAGCACGTGCCCTTAGGCGGCCTTGCATAAATAGTCTACATAATAGACCTGTCATCCAAAAGATGCTATTATTTGACTATGTAGCCAATGCCCTCAGGCGGCCCTGCATAATTCAACCCCCTAACGGGTTTGTTAAATAATGTTAACTTCATTCTTAGGACGAAAACCTATTTTTGTCCTTAGTTGTCTTAACGATGATATGTAGGGATCCTAAAAAATTGCCATTCTTTACATATTTGTCTCATACTCTTTTTCATGATCTAAAAATATTCAAGTATATGGTTTATATTTTCTCTTCCCTAAATTTGGGTCAGACCTTCGTAGGAGTGACATTCATCCAGTTCTTAAATAATCTTGTTTGGAAATATCTTCTCCATATTCAAGTACCTCTCTTCATACAGAAAACTCTATGCTTGGGAAAATTTGAATCTCCATAAACTTCCACTGGCTTTTTAGTATTAGAAAAGTAACTTTCTGAGAGTTCTTTTGCCTGACTCTGTAGCACATGCCCTTAGGCGGCCTTGCATAAACAAGTCTACATAATAGACCTGTCAGCCAAAAGATGGTATTATTTGACCATGTAGCCAATGCCTTTAGGTGGCCCTATATAATTCAACCCCCTAACAGGTTTGTTAAATAATGGTAACTTCATTCTTGGGAACTACTTCTTCTAATTCCTTTTAGACTTTTTCATATCATTCCTCAGATTCAAATTTTTCTTAAGTCGTAGTTTACATATTTTCCCTCATACTTGAGTGTGGTAATATGTTTTCAGATAAATTTTCAAGGAATTGAGTCAATTTTAATCCATTCGGTAAAAGCTATTCGACCTTAAACATTACCCTTTTTATGTCCGACACGCATGACTTTAAACTACCAGATTCCTTATTTCTCATTTTCCTCAGAGTCAAACCCTTTTTTCTCTCCAGATCCAACTCTGAGGGGGGACTTTTTTTATGCTCTTTTTTCATCACAGAGTCTAAACGAAATGAAAAGGGAAATACCTCAAACAAAGAAGATTCATCCTTTGAATAAACATCAAAAAAATAGAAAGGGATGAACAAGGAGAACATAGCCCATAGGTCGCGCAAGTTCCAGCATGGTCACACAAGTACACGTGCACGCCACCTAGTGGTCATGCAAGTGACTTGCGCGCCCTCTTTGAAAATCGCCCAGGGTCTTCTCCAGCCTATAAATACCCCCGGCGGGCCTCCCATTTGAGGAGGATTTTTTTCCCATAATTCATATACAGAGCTCTGAATGCCCAAGTCTCTTCTTCAAGTCTTCCAAACACTTCTAAGGTAATTCTTTACCTATAATGGAAGGTATAAACAATATTAATAAGGTATAAGTGTTAGAATTCACTAACACTTGTGCGCCTAAGTGTTTTACCCTTAAGGGAAATGGACACACATGCGCGCCTCCTTACCTACTCATTGAAACTTGTGTGCCACTCTTCTGGAAGTACCTCGGGATAATTCTAAAGGCTTTGGTCAAGGATTGAAAAAGTATTACCCTACTGGATAACCGTCGCCCAAGTATATAGGTGTCGCGCAAGTATACTTGCGTGAGAAAGACTTGCGAGTGAATGCAGTACTTGCGCGACCCCCCCAAGACTTGTGTGCCCTTCTATTTTTTGGTGCCCTTCCTGCCCATTTCACCTCTCATATTCCATTCCACCTCTCTTATTCAAGATTCAGTCTTCAAGACACTCTTCGAAGCCATTTATGGCATGTTTTTTTGATTGAATTCCTTATCTGAAAGGAATTTCGTGGAACATATCTCAAAACCTAATGATTTAAACATCTTTATGTCACTAAAGTTAGTTACTTCATTCAATCAACCGCATCCTTTAAGATAAGAGAACCCTATTCATGGTCATACTCCTTATGAGTAATACCCAAGTCCTAATTAATTTTGGCATCCTTTTTAGGAGTAATCCCCAGTCATAATTCCCTTAAATGATGATTCCTTTTCAGGAGTAAGCCCCAGTCTCAATGTTCCCAAAAATATGGGCATCCTCCTTAGGAGTAAGCCCCAACCATAAATCTCTTAACCTGGGCTTCCTTTTCAGGAGTAAGCCCTAGTCCCAAATATGGGAATCCTCTTTAGGAGTAAGCCCAAAGTCCCTTAATTTTTTAAGTCCCTTAACCTGGGCCTTCTTCTCAGGAGTAAGCCCCAGTCTTAATTTCCCTAAGCCAATCTTAATTTACTTTTGATTTTGGCTTCCTTCCCAATAGTAAAACCCAATAATAAGTCCCTTCCTAACTTTGGAATTATCCTTTCGAGTAATCCACAATATTAGAGTATCCAAATCTCCATGAAGCACATATACCTTTCTGGACCTTGTTCCTGGATTTCTTCCCGGAAGTAAATCTTATTCTCTATCTATTTGGGAAGTCATACATACATAAGCCCCACATCATTTCTTATGATTGAATCTTTCAGGGCACAAATTGTCTAGTTTTACCAATACCTCTTGTTTCTCCCACCGAACATGACTCACGTGAGCTTAGAGTGTAAAAGTAATTATGACATATTTCTTTGAGCCATCAATTATAAACATCATACTCCCTTACTCGAACTACGTGGGTTCTGATTCCTTTTCCAAAAAAAGTATACGTAGGTAGCCCATCTGTGGGTATGATCCCAACTCTGAAATAATCCATGTCCTTCTGAATAACAATAAACATCAAGTGCCCAACTGAGTAGCTTTAAAACCAGTATGGTCATCATAATGACCAAGAGACTTTTATGTATTGAAGGATACCATTGACCAACAATCTCTAACAAATATAGATGATTCTATATTGATGAAGAACCTCGAATACATATAAAATATTCTCTAAATTTTCAACATATCAATCATTGATTGTCAGAATTAAAGGAAAGATAATTTTACACTTGGTAATGTAATAAGGATACACGAACATAACTTAAATCTATAAAGAGAGTCCCAGAGTAGACAATAATTCCGCTCAAAAATGTGGGATGAGTCCAACCTCACATCCTCTCGACCAATGAAAATTTCCAAGCCTTATCAGTCTACAACTAATGAGCGCCTACCTTTGGAATGTAAGTCCAAATGGATATGGAATCATTGGATGTTTCCGGTTCTACGAACAAAACCCGTTAGAAACCGATTGGAATATATGAACCTTCAATTAACGAGGTCATCCCCTATTCCAAAGGAAACATACATATTAGATAAGTATTCAAGTACCTAATTGCACTTTATTTTAATTAGTTAGTGGGTGGAAAGAGAATAACCCACTCCAAAAATCAATGTGATAGGAAATATGATTATTTACCTAATGCTATGAAAAATATGAAGGGAACGGGTGTTCAAAAAACCATGATAGTACTTGATAGAAAATGTCAAGTTATCAATAATAACTTCAATCATGTGAAATTACCTCCGTCTATAACTAAAGATAATGTTCCCACTAAATCATTCATGTAGGAAAATCCGGAAATGGTTAGTAGATCTTCTTATCCCCACCTCATAGAACAATGAATAAACTCTACTGATAAGATATACTCAGAAATTCAGTTCTCAGAAGAAGAGAAATTTATGCTAGAAATTTATTATTTTGATAGGTATGTTGATCGGTGGTAGACACTGATCAAGAACACAAATTCCGAGGAAGAAATTGATTCCATGAAATTGGAAGATTTCATGAAAATAATTTTCAAAAAAATATTTTCCTTGAACTGTCTGTCTTAATATGGAAAGGGAGTTACTTAAGCTAAAGGAAAAGTAAGAGGATTATATCATGGAATATGAAGAAAACTTCACAATTCTTTCAAGATATGCCTCCATATTTTTCATGAGAACCAAAACCAAGGTGTATCACTTATTTAGTGGACTAAAGTAGAGTTTATGAAAATCGTTGGTGATTCGATACTTTGACAGCTACTAAAAGATTGTATGTTGTTCCCTTAACATTGAAATAGAGATTGGGGAGTCTTTATGGTCTCATTTTCTTGAGGAAAAAAATGAGAAAAATTTATTTTAATATGGGTGATAAATCCCTTGATGGAAAGAAGACCCTAAAACCCAAGTGTTAGATGTGTGGGAAGAATAATTCCAAAAACTACTTAAAGGGAACCATGATATACATCAAATTTCTAAGAGAGGGGTATATGGATAATAATTTTTGAAGGGATATAAGGAATCCCACTAATTAGGAAGAATAAAGGATGTTTTGTATCAATACTCGACCTAGAGTGCAGTGTTTCAACTATAAGAATAATGAGAATTACAAAATCCATTTCAAAGAGCCAAGGGTTGTGGGAGCAATCAACAACAACAACAACCTCTAAGGAAGCAAGTAAGGGAATATTTTATCACTACTACTGAGGTGGAGCCAGATAATGATGTTGTGAAAGGTATGTTGGTTAGTCATTCAATAATAGAGAATATACTATTTGATTCTAGTTCTATTAATTCTTTCATATGTTGCAACCTTAGTAGAACTATTCAATTTCCAACTAATAATATGTATGTTGAGTTATCTGTGAAAACAAAAAATGGGGAAATTATTTCATCCAAAGTATATAACTCCATCTTAATTAATGTTGGTGGAGCGAACCTCTAAGAAAATCTTGTCATACTCCCTTTGGTTGAGTTTGGTACAATTTTGGTAATGTACCAGCTATCTTTATATAAAATCAATATCAATTGTCAGGAAAGGGATGTCACTTTTCACATCTGGAAGCATCCTCCAATTCTATAAAAGTGTAAGGAGGATGACGAATCACCTTTAAAATCAACATCTCAAATCTTGATATTTTTGCACTATGAGAAATAATATCTAGCCCAAATGATTGGGGCAAATGAGATAATCATGCCTGAAGAAATTCCCATTATGAGGGACTACACTGATATTTCCCAAAAATATTTTCTTGGTCTTCCTACTGATTGATAGGTTTAGTTCTCAATTGAACTTATCCTTGGATCTCTGTATATTTTAAAATCACCTTATAAAATGGCCGCCACTGAGCTAAAATAACTAAAGAAGCAATTACAGGAGAATCTGGAAAGGTTTTTTATACACACAAGTGCTTCACCATGGGGTTAAATAGTCATCTTCGTCAAGTAGAAGGATCGATCAATGTTCATATAAACCGATTATTGTGAGCTCTATAAAATCATTATAAAGAACAAGTATCCCCCTCCATGGATAGATGACTTCTTAAATTAGATGCATGGGGTCAAGTATTTCTCTAAGGTGGACCATTGGTTGGTATATCACCAATTAAAGGTGAGGAAGGAATATTTTCCCCAAACTACATTTAGAATTAGTTATGAAAATTATGAGTTCATAGTGATTCCATTTGGACTCACTAATTCTTCATTAATTTTCACAGATTTAACGAATACATTATTTATAGATTACATTAACAAATTTCTGGTAGTCTTTATTGAAGATATTCTAATATACTCCAAGTGTGAGGAGGGACATGGGGAGAACATGAATACTTTGCTAAAGACTTTTTGGTGGGATAAACATTATAAAAAGTATAGTAAATGTGAGTTCTAGAGTAAGGAAGTATCATTCTTGGTGAATGTTATTACCAGCAAAGGGGTGTCTGTGGACCCTTCTAAGATAAAGTCAATTAAAGAGTTCCCCATGCCAACATGTCTAATGGAGAGCCATAGTTCCCTTGGTATAGGTGGTTATTACCAATTATTTTTAAATAAATTCTCTTGATTACCAAACCCACCAACCTAACTGACGTAAAAATGGGGTAAATTTTGTCTGAACTGGTGAATGTGAAGACTAATTCAAAGATTTGAAGAAGTGTATAGTTACTTCAACAATACTCACACTTTAAAAAAGTGGTGAAATATTTGTGGTGTATAGTGATGCTTTAAAGAAGATATTAGGTTCTATATTAATTAAAATGATAAAGGGATATCATATTCCCCAGGGAAGTTGAAAAATCATAAGAAAAAAAATGCCATGCATGATCTGGAGTTGGCATGTATGAAGTTTTTACTCAAAATATGGTGGTATTATCTATATGGAAAGAAGTGTGAGATATATACTAATCACAAGAGCCTCAAATATTTATTCATAGAGAATAATATTAATGTTCTCTTGTGTATATGGTTAGATCTCATCAATTATTATGACTTCTCAAACCACTACCATCTTAGTAAGGCAAATAAGGTGAGAGATGCTCTAAGTAGAATTGATCTTGTATCTTTATGAATGTTGAGAATTGAGAAGGATCCAATATTCTTAAAACTACAAATGATGGATATGGGAAGTGTTAAGGAAGGAAAATCATCAATCCTTTCTCAAATGATTTCTCAACCATCACTTATGTAGAAAATAAAGGATGCTCAAAGGAATGATATGGAAATTCATTAAAGGGTGGAAGCTTTCTGAAATGGTAAATCCTCTAAGTTCAAGATCAATGAGGATGGAGTCATAAGATTTGGGTAATGACTATTTGTACCATCCAATATAGAGATAAAGTAAGACCTTTAGAATGATGCACATGGCTCGACCTTCTATATTCACCCAGGGAGCACAAAGATGTATAAAGATCTCTAGGGTAACTATTTGTGGGTCAATAAGAAGATGGAAATAATTTAATATACATCAAAGTTCTTGGTACATCAATAAATTATGTATTAAAAGAAAAATTATAAGGGGATGATGCAACCATTACCCATGAGAATATGTAAATGGGAAAACATCACCATGTACTTTGTCACCGAACTTCCGAAGACATCCATAGAAAACAATTCTATATGGGTTTTTTGTGGATCGTCTTACAAAGATAGCTATATTTATCTCAACTTGAGAGGATTTATTATTAGATAAAATTTCATGGGTATACATCAGATAAGTGGTAAGGCATCATGGAGTACCACTTTTTATTATATCAAATTGAGATTCAAGATTCACATTAATGTTCTGGAAAATTCTCCTACATGCTCTAAATACTGATTTGAACATCATTATGGCCTAACATCCACAAAATGATGTCCAGCCTTAACAGAATATTAATACACTAGAAGACATGTTGAGACTGTGTTCTATGGACTTTAAGGGAGGATGGTACCAGTATCTTCCACCAGTTGAATTCCCCTACAATAACAGTTTCCACTCTAGTATCCAGATTGATCCATATGATGACCTCTATGTTGAAAGATCCAAAAAAGTGGTGTGTTGTAATGAAGTTTGTTAATGTAAGATTCTAGGACCAAAAAAGGTCAATGAAATATTAGAAAAGGTGAAAACCATTCAGTATCACATCAAGGCAGCCCAAAGTCAAAAAAAAAGAGCTTTGTAGACAATCATCAACGAGACCATGATTTTATTTTTTGAGACATGATATTCCCCAGAATATCTCCATGTAAGAGGATCATGTAATTTGGGAATAAATGAAAGTTATGTTCTAGGTACTTTGGCCCCATAGAGATCCATGATCATGTCATATACGTTGCCTATCGACTAGAACATCCAACTACCATGTCTCAAGTACAAAATGTATTCCACATATCCCTTTTGATAACGTACATACAAGATCCTTAACATGTAATGAATTCTGTATTGGTTCAATTGGAAAATGATCTCTCTTTTGTGGTACAACTGATGAAGATCTTAGATTGTAGAGGTAATGTTCTATGGAACAAGACAACTCACTGTGTCAAAGTACTATGGTGGAACCATAAGTATGAAGAAAAATATGGAAGATGGAGAAAGTGATGAAGAAGAATTACCCTCACCTATTTTCAACATAGAATGTAAAAAAATTTGAGGGAAAAATTTCATATCGGGGTTAGAATGTAATGACCCTAAATTATATCAATGAAAATTCTTTTCTTATGATTATCCCATAGAGTATAAATCACATTAAATCACATAGAGAATATAATATACACTTTATAAATAAATAATGAATTAAATAAGAGGTATTTCTAGAAGATAAAGAATATATACCATTGAAATAGTAACTTGGTTTTTGGAATAGTATCATGACCCTAATGAATAGTAAACTAGCCAATATAATAGTAACCTCACCTGCTTAAGTATAAATAAATATTTTGGTATATTATAAATAAAAATATGATATATATATATATATCTTATAATATGTAAATAAATGTTTTAGAAATGACAAATTAAGTTTTGTAAATTTGGTGAATTATAAATATTTAATCACAATTTTATAATTAAAATAAGTATTTAAAAGAAAATGTATTTTCATAAATCAAATTTATAAATTAATATTTTTTATCTTATTATATTAATATAACTTTATGAGAGCTTTTTTACTATTTCAAAGTGGTATAAAATCAGTTATAATTTAAAAATCTTGTTTTTCAACTAAATGATGATTTTAATTAAAAATATAATTTATCATGTTTAGAAAATTATTTTAATAAAATTGAGTTAATTTTTTAATTATACACATTTAAAAATGTTTTAGGTAAATTTTGGTTATTTTTCTAAAATACTTAAAAGTTTAGTTAATAGTAAAATAAGGTAATTTACAATATATACACAGTATATGTCAAATACACTATTCCTTGAGTAATTTATAATGTAATCAACATAATATTGAACCGTATATAAATATTTTAATATATTTAGAGATAATTCTCAAACCATTCATAGCCTTGGTCCAAAAAAATAATCTAATGATTAAAATAATGAGAAAGCACCCCTCTCCTCGACTATAAATACCACCCCACGCCACCTCTCCTCCTCACTCTTTCCAAGATTTGATACTTATCCAAATTCTAAAAAATAATCTTCCCAAGGCCCTCACCCATTTAGATAATCTCTTGGACTCATAAAAAGACAAAATCCTTTCCCCAAAGAAGGTTCTCCAGGTGGAGGAATTCAAGAGGTAAATTCCTCTTCCTTTATTTTAATTTCTTTTCATGTCCATTTCTTTTCTTATTCTCTCCTCGCCTACCGTAATCCTAATGTAATGATAACTATAGTACCTTACTTATAATATAATTTTATTATGTGAATTTAATAATTCATCATCAGTACCCTTTCTCCTCTCCTTTTGTTCTGAAAATGAAATTGCCACCCGTGATGTGTCAGTTTACCAACATCATGGATGATGCAGTTTCATTTACCTTTAACACCTTCAAGGCTTGTAATAAAAATAATAATGGTTGAAGATAGATTTTGAAGTTTATTTTATAACCCATTTTTTTTATGAAGCTTTTATGTCTACATAATACTAAAAGATAAAACAAAATGAGTTTGTTGTGATCGAAAACAGCCAAAATTAACCTAAACAATTATCATAAGATATTTATCTAATGATTCATCCTCATACCACATAAAAAAAGATTTATAAGATCATTTAAAATTAATTATGTTCATTAATAACTTATAAATTCAATTAAATATTTCTATTTCCATTTTACATGAACTTCCATACCCATATACAAGCGGACTAATCATAAAAACTAAGAAAATGAGCACTCCCGAACAATGAAATTGAAAACTATAACTCCTCAAAAAATCCATAAATTAACTTAATAAAATTATAATAAATCAAATACATATATAAAAGTTATTTAATTGATTAATTAATTAATTAATTTGATAATCTAGGACATTAATATCATGTGTAGAAGTTTTTTGAACATAAGGCAACAGATTCTACCCAAACCTCCATTTTTTCTTCTAGTTACACTTTCTCTCTCTTTAACCCTATTTAATGCATATTTATTTTTAAATAATAATTCAAAATTATGTGAATATTTTCAAAAATAATGTATCCATATCATATCATCCATTTTTAATGTGTAGATATTTGTTTTAAAAAGGTTTCACTTTCAATTCTTTCCGATAAGCAATCCCAATTCAAGGTAACTTCCAAATTTATTTCCTAATTCCAAGTGCACAACATAATCCATTTTAAGAAACCATTATTTTCCTAAAATAAATAATTTTACCATGAAAACCCATCTTGGTTCATTTATGTTTTTATGAAAAAAAATATGTATTTTCTACTTTAAAATCTCTATAATATGTTCCTTAAACCACACTAAATCGGTTTATTTCTAAAGTTTATTAAACACTCCTTTTACTTGTCTCCACTTAAATTATACATAAATTGTCATGATTAATTACTATTTTCCCTTATTAATATACATGTGCATTTCAAATATATTCTTTCATGTAAACATTTATGATATTCTCATTTGGTTTTCATTGTGATAAGATTCTGATACCCATCTTTTTCTATGGGAAACCCTTATATTTATTCTTCATATGGAACTCATATTCCTGAAAATGTTATAATGCGAGTGTGAAAATATAACTCCAATGAAATGGGTAATGTTTAGTCTCATGATACATCATTTTGGGATAGGGATTGAACTTGATTCCTTTATGGGACTTTGCCCAGCATGTTATATAGTCTTAGTAGTTACCCTTGACTCATGTTTATGTCATGTTATATATTGTTACCACATTTGTGTGATGTCGGTATTATATGTTCCTAGGTTATACATGTAATTATTCCTTATGTGTATTCATGTTATTTTCCTTTATTTCATCAAGTTATGTCTTTTAACCCATGTTCAATGTTTTATTCCAATGTTTATTCCCTTACTGGTCTTTTTAGGTCATCCCAATTATTCATGTATTCACTAGGTTATCCTAAGAAGATATATGATATAAATGGAACTTAATATATCATTATAGAGATGAAATAAAAATATTTTTTATTTTTTTCCTATTTTAAAATAATGAAGCTAATATTATAAAGAAACTAGACTTTACGATCCTAGGCTTGTAATTTTATGGTTAATTCTGCTTAAAATCATGCAATGATATGTATAAATGGATAGGTTCACTATAACCATGACCAAAATGGATTCCCCACGTATTGGTGGATGGTTTGGTGGGTCTTAAATGGCCTAGTATTTTTATATATATTATTGAGTGTCTCTTTAGTGGATCTCTCAACCTTAGTGCGATCGATTCCACCACTGTCGTGGTGGGAATCACCATGACATTTTGATGAATATTCAAAAAATTTAAATATTTGAACCAGCCTCCTAATCATCCAGGGGGATTTAATTCCTTTGATGAGACCTCAATTAACCCATAATATAGGGTTATTAATGCATCCCTAACTTAATTTTATCTGTAAAAACCACTCTCCATTCATACTTTACATGATTCAATACATCCATATGATTCCAAGGTGAGTTCTAGATGATCTCTCTAAATTCAAATTACTACATCAGATAATCTCTCTCTTCCAAGTCTTTTTTGGTGGATTTTGTATGGAGTGTTTGGGCTATGGGATCCCTTTTCCACTTTTGATTTTTGTAACCCATTCAGTTATTATAAATTATATGTATTTAAGGTTGTTTCTTTAATGAGAATCCTTTATTTTATAAGCAATAATTTATTTCCCATCTTAAATTGCTTCCAAAATTGTTTAAAGGCTTGATTTATAATTTTTGAAAAGTTATGTTTTGGATAATTGAATGAAATGGATTTTTTACATTTATAATTTTTATGAAAATTGATATCCAATCATTTTTTGAGGGGTTATAAGGGAATCTTGATTATTGATATGTGACATTCCCTTGAAATGATTTAAATTTTGAAATTCCTTGAATTTCGAAATATAATCCCCCATGTATGGGATACAAAACCTGGGAACATGGGGTCCTTAGAAGGGGGTAGATTTGGGACAAGCATTCTAGGTTGGTTTGCAGCTACAAATCCTTGATTTACAATAAATCTCCAACTAAACTACATTATGATAGGAGATTCACTTTTTGGGGAATTCTCTTATCTATAGGACCATTTCTATAAGGATTCATGCACACATAATCATCTTTTAACCAAAGTGTGAGGATCATAGAAAGACAAGACCAAATATACTGTAATACTCAATTTCCATGTTACTCCTTTTTTATATATTATTAATTATTTATTTTGTAAAAAGATCATAATTGGTATATTTATTATTGACTTATTAGGACACATTTGGTAGGATCCTACCCAGCATGTTTTTCTCACACCCTATATAAACATTTGATCATATATAGGTGTTATTTTATCTAATGAAATAAAAGGCAAGGCACTACATAGTGGTGGTTGGTATCCATAATTGAAGGGTGAGAGATTTTGGTGGTTACATGGTGGGATGTTGACCCACATAAATCATAGATATGGGTTTTCATTTATGTCAATTACATTGGTTTATCTATTTGGGAATGACACATTTATTTTCCTTCCACTATTTTTTTTGTCCAAATCAATAATGTAATGTTGACATTTTTATATATTCCATTGTTTATTAATTTGGTTTTGTTTGTGGTAAAATGATTCCTAAATTTAGTAATTGATTTTTAAGAACTTTTCACTAGCCCTTGGGGATAAGAAACACCCTTTGGTATTTACTATGGGCTAGCTTAGGTGTCCAGCTTAGGGATGACTTGGGTTGATTCATTAAAGATATACCATCACTTGTGATTATAAAAACTAAGAAGGAAACTTTTATATCCAAAATTCAAGATTTCTAAAATTGGAATACAAATTACACTTTCGGAATTTCTTTTTAATCGTACTTAAATACTTCTCATGTTCTAACTTTCTTTTTCAGTATATGAGAATATCATCTAGAAAGAATATCACACATTTTTTAAGGTTATATATAAATACTCTATTCATAAATTTCATGAACATTTTTAAATAATTTATCATTATATATGGAATTAATATGATCTCATAGTGATCATTCCTTGTACAAAACGTAGTCTTGGGTATATCCCCCTTCATTACATTTATTTTATGATACCCGGATCAAAGGTATGCTTTAGATAATCACTGAACACAATTTATTTGGTCTAACAATTCATAAATCTATATTTGAGGATAATTACTTATTATCATGATCATATTGAGTTCAAGAAAATCAATGTAGTGATGCATCATCCAATATTTATTCCTAATGAATAGAACTGGTTCACCCCATAGTGAAGCACTCAGACATATGTAACCCTTATTCATATTCTCATGTAGCTTCTTATTCAGTTCTTTAAGTTCAGTGGTGGTCATTCTATATGGAGTCTTCTATATAAATTTAGTTCCAAGGATAAATTCAATTGATAATTCAACCTCATGGTTATGTTTAGGACCAAGAAACTCATCTAGGAATACATTTATATATTCCCTCACAAGGGGAATGTATTCAATAGTAATCCTCTCCTTGGTCTTAATCATTTGAGATAGATAAACATGCACATAAGGAAAAAATATCCATTTTTAGGAGATGTTTTAAAAGGAGATTAATACTCCTCCTTATAGTTGTATAGAAATGTTAGCTGATTAAGAAATAGAAAGGGATTTATTTTTACCAAAAAAATGATATTGGATCTATATAAGGATAACTAATCTCTGACCAGTATAGCATTAAATTACAAAAAGGTGGTTTGATAAGCTTTTACGGGTGATTCATCCTACAAATATTAACTGGGGAGTAGTTATGTAATTAAGAAAGAATGATTTCCACATTTTATGTTATCACCAATAATACATCCTCTTTTATATGAGGTGGTGTTAAATATTTCTAATAATATTACATAAAATGAAAGAATTCATAGAAGAAGAATAAAATAGTATTTTCTTTATTCATGAATAAATAACCATTATATCTACCACTATTTTATCATTTGGATCCACCTTAGTAGTGGTGGTGGTTGTTGGTCAGAGTGTGTGTCTCAAGAGGGGGTTAATTGAGTACACATAAAAAAATATATCCAAAGTAGGTTTAAATAAAACCCCCCAAATAATTAAAACAACCTAGTTAATAAAAATATCATATGGATATATGTTATAATCTTTTAAAATATTCTCAAAGATTGATTAGGTCTCTGTTAAACCAATTATGAAAATTAATTAAACTTTTGAAATCAATTTACTTAACCAAAACCATATATAAATACTAATTGAGATTATATTCCAAAGTAGAAGTTTTTTTATAGTTTAAAACATGTTTAGATTAAATCATAGAAATAAATAAAAATAAAACACACAATGGAATAAATATAATATGTTTAGTCCAAATCCAATACCTAATCATCTCTATTTGGAAATCACTTGTTGCAAAGAAGATTATATAAAATAATCTTTGAACCACAACTTGGATCAGGTATATAACAAATAGATATCCATACCATGTAGGACCTATTCTACAACAACCATGGGAATAAACAAACATAAGCCACCTAGGGACCTCTTCCATGACATGGGGGTAAAAAAATTTAAAGGTAATATATAAGATATTGAGTATCATATAGTTAAATTGAATGATATATTGTGCATGTTTAAAAAAAATATTAACCAAACACTAGTCTTAATGAAAGATAATAAATAGAAATAGAAAATACAAGATGTAATGAAGATATTATTGCTCGAACTAATGTGGTCCGAAGCCTGTGACTCCTCATATATAGATTTAATAGGATCTCTGGTCAGGTTTTTGAAAATATCAGTAATATAGAGTGTTGTGAAATATTTTTTTCTGAAATTGGGAAGGAAAATAATTTTTAATGAGATTAAATCTTTCACAGTTAGTTGAAAATAAGGATGATTCCTAAACAGTAAACTTTAAAGTACTCCCTTGTTCCTATTATTTAGTTTTATGTATCCTCACATGTGTATTTTAATCTCTATCTATCACTTTTATTCACACAAGGGAGTGACTGTTTATCTTAACAGTAGCATGTAGGTAGAATCATCGGGATCATTAACTCCTCGTAATAAAAAAATGACACACACTTTAATGAAACTCTCTAATAGTTTAAAAACAATCATTAAAATATATCTTAGTATTATATTAAAAAATATATCCATTATAAATATTGAATTCAAATTAATGAAAATATAAATAGTGGAGGTGAGACTTCAGA
This sequence comes from Viscum album, assembly GCA_963277665.1. Taxonomy (NCBI): domain Eukaryota; kingdom Viridiplantae; phylum Streptophyta; class Magnoliopsida; order Santalales; family Viscaceae; genus Viscum; species Viscum album. The sequence goes on along the minus strand of OY728143.1, from coordinate 662,218,061 downwards.
ATGGTGAGACAACTCTAATGGACACGTAGGCTGGCGATGATTTATGTCAATGGTGACTCATCTAAGTGGTGAGTTTTCTTAGTGGTATTTTAACTCAAAAAAATTCCAAATTTGTAGGTGATTAAGTGCTAATGGTGATTCAGCCATTGGTAGTGATTCTTTCTTTTACTTATCCAATCTATTATCCTGAAGGTGACTCATTCTGATGGTAGGTATTTTTTATAATTAGGAAAATTTTCATACGGATATAGAATCATCTCTAATGATAGGTTTTTCTAACACTTAGTCAAATTTCTTGGTTAAAAGGAAAGTCATATATAATGTTTTGTGTTTTTAACACTTTTTCAAGTTCTCTTCCTGGTATTGAGTAATCCCCAATGGTGAGTCGCATATAGAAGTGACTCATCTTTAATAGTGAGTCCTTCCAACACTTATCCAAATATTTTCTAAGCTTACTTATAGTATAAAATGATACCACAAAGAAGAAAAATAATTATTAGCATAAGAAACGTGATTTTGTGATCATTAAAACTAGGGTTCCAACAATATCCAAAAATTTTATGGTAAAAAATCATGGCCTTGTTATAAATAATATAAAGAATAATCATATCAAAGATATTAAGTAGAAAGTAGATAGTATAAAAAAAGAAATTGAAATACATATTGTATCAATGAAAGTAAAATAGGAAATAGTACCAAAGGTAATTAATAATATAGTATCAAATAAAATATTGTACCAAATGATGGGTACTGTAATATAATAAATAAGTGTCATAGATTCATTCTACCCCTATTGGGATTATCCAAAAGTGAGAATATAAAAGAAAATTCACAGAAATAGAACAATAGTAGTAAGATGATTTCAATTAAAATTCAAATGAATATCAACCAAAAATAATCAATAAAAGGCAAAAAAAATAACCCCATCAAATACAAAATTCCAAATGTTAGTGCATTTTTGGCTGAGTTTAAGGATCAAGTGATTCATTTCTATTCCTCTTATAAAAATTTTAAGGTTAAATAGTCAAGGTTAAGGTAATTAAAGGGATGGATTTATGGATAAGAGATAGATAAAAATTCTATCTAATAATGATTGAACTGAAATGGTGTACTGCATCTCTATCGGTTAGACAGATGGAATTGAAATGAGCCGATAAGGGTTCGTTTGGATCTTTGGTTACACCTGGTCTGAGGAAATTTGCATAAGAAGATAGAGGGGTGAGATGAGCATTAATATAATTGGCATCATGGGTGTTCGTTGTAGCTCTAAAAACATGGATAAATGGCTTCATGAAATTTTTGAAATCGATAATTATATTACCACCACTTCCCACAGCAATCAAAACGTCCTTATTTTATTCCCTAAATAACTTGAGCACTAGGATTGTCACCTTCAATGGATTCACTTTCTATTTAAAATCCTGAGCGACTAGATGAATTCTTATATATTAAACCAAGAATGTGAAATGAGAATTTAACTCATGATTAGTATAAATCTGAGACAGATAACAATTTATATCCTTTGTGATTATCTCGCTATCATATTTTATATCCTTCATATACTCTATAATCTTCATATGGACATGATCGCTATTATATCATATTTTCTCAAAATTTCCTAAGGAAGGTCAGGTGAATCAACAGAAATAGCACAATGATACTTCCTTGAAGTTTTCTTGATCAAATAAACATCAAGATGAGGAGGTAGAGAATTGGAAAAAGAATCTATAGAAGTAATGTTTTACACCCTATCTAGGAAACCATCCATAGAATTTGGAATGGAATATCTCACGTCATCTACTATAGATCTCAAGGTTTCCAAATATTTTGCTAACCTCCAATTCCATATTTCCACTTCTTGGATGTGATGTATCAATTTTGGATGAATATGATGCATCACAATATCAAAAAAATACCTTGCATCTATTCACTCAAATTAGTCACCTAAGGTTCCTTATACATTAACAACAAACTAAAATCATATATAAGCCTATCCCTAAAGGACTCAATTCCAAATCTAGATATTGTATCTATAGGCACTAATTCAATAACAGGTGTAGGCAATGATGTAGATGAAATGGTAGGTGATGTTTTATCAGATGAAAACATCTGTAGTTCCCCTATATCATCAATTTTATCTACCAAAGATTCATTAGGATCCACCTCAACCCAAAAAATAGGGCTCTCATCATCTAAATTTTAGTACTCTAGACCAATTATGACATACCCTGGTAACTTATCCCACTCCTCAATAGTTGGTCCCCATTAATCGATAGAATAATTACTATAGGTATTAAAAACTATGGGATCAGTGACTGTATGAAAAACACTCAATTTCTCAAAAAAAAATATTTGATAAACAATTATAGGATCAATATCCATCTTTTCATCAGTTGATTGCTCAAAAATAGTCTTCTCAACAACTATATGTACATTAGTTGTAGGGTCACTGTGAACACCAAATAAAGGATTAATATGATGATTGTTCAGGTTTGGGGATCCCTACCCCTCAATTGACTTTGTCTTATCATCTTTTTTTATTCTGTCAACATCTTCAAATAGGCTCTATCTATCATAATATCTATAGACAACTGATAAAACTAGAGAATAGATTAGTTCCTGAGGAATCTCAACATCATTAGATCTAATGCTTCAAGTAGGAAAATCATGGTCAGAACCGCAATCATTTTCATCTCCATATCCATCTCCATTTCAATATCTATTTCCATTTCTGTCTCCATTTCCAACTCTGTTTTCCCATCATCTCCTCCTCCTCCTTCTTCTTCTTCTTCATTTTCACCAGCATTCTCACCACTTCCATTTTATTCAGAGGACATAGAAGTGATCTTGAATTTATCTTCACTAGAAAATTGAGTTTATTCTTCCTCAATTAATTATATTATTACATTATCTAATATATTAAGGGACCTAGGAGGGGTAGGAGATCTAAAAGTAATAGCTGGAGAGCATTGAGTTATGTCTGGGACACTACCCTCATCCACTGAAAATACATCCTCCTTATCTCCTAAGGCAGTTTCTTCTTCTACTTCCTCCTATGAATACTCAACAACCTCATTTGGTTCCAAATCGAGATCCACATGATTATTTGGTCTATATGGATGATCAAATGGATAAAAATCCTCAATGATTATTTCAGCATCATCAGTCCAATATTAATTTCATTGATTCTAGATAATTTGTATCCTTTTGAAAATAAGATTTCTAAGAAATAAACATCCTCATTTAACTAATTTTTATTCTCCTCCATCAACTATTCCTTTTGCCTCCATCTTGGACATAATAAAATTTGGATATGTAAGGTAGTTTGACCTCAAATATGGCTTACACATCTCCATCATGTGAGTTATTAGATATCAATATAGATTGATCTTCTCACCTCTATTCATGAGACAAATAAGTGAAACATATTAATACCTCATTGTTGAGAAATATCATTTCCTATATCATATAATATTTTTCATAAACCATTAAAATCATGTGACATAGTTTATAAATCTTATTAGCAATGTGTATTCTTATTATCTCATCTCTATTCAACTCTTCTAGAGCATCCTTATACACAAATTTATTACATTCATCAGTAAAGTTACCTTGAAATTCATATGAAACTCTTTCATAAGTTACTCTCAAACAACTAGCCAACTTTCATGAATAAAAGACAGTTTTCACCATTTAATTTTTTAATAAATTTTGAATAAAACTAATTTATGAAAAACTCACATTTCCTTTCATTAAATAAAGTAATTTAAAAGTATCACTATGTTTTTTATTTTTTTTTTAAAGAAAAAAAATTTTTGATTGAAAATAATATAATTAATTATATAGGAATCTGTATTATATTTTATTTTAGTATAAGTTCATTTTTATGCTTAAAATTCATATATTTAAAATGGTTTTTAATTGAATTTTATGGACTTATTCAAAAATTAATTTTAATCATCTACAGAAAATTAATATGATAAAAATAAAATTTTTTTATTCATCATGTCATAATTATCTTAAGGTGTATTTTCAAGGTTTTCTCGGAAACAAATTGTATTTTTTTGAATATTAAAAAATATCATTTTTAGGTATACTATAATTTTTTTGAAATTATCATAATATAATTAAGAAATAAAATATTATAAAATATTTTTATTGTACAATAATGGATTTATGCACTAAAATAATTCATTTAAAAATATTAATTTGAATTTATAAAACTATGCATCAAATTTTAGAGCCTAATTTATATTTTATTTAAATAAAAAACTATTTTTTATTTTTGTCTTTAATTAAGTGTTTTAATGATGCCTTTTTGTTTTGGTGTGTTATAATGTAAAATATAATTTATTTTTTAAATAATAAACTAAAAAAATCCTAGGAATCATCACTACTCAATAGTATTTATCCTAAATGATAAAACAATCAATACATTAACCCAAAAACACATCTATCTTCCAGTATTAATATCCCCACTACTTTCACTTGGAAAACCACTTCTTATTGTGGTTTAAAATCAGAATAACTAAAAATATACTTTCCTAAAATATATCCCTATATCCTTGAGTTCTGAGTTTGACAAAATTATCATCCTAAGATGGAATTAGTCATAAATCTAAGGAGGTTTTCTGAAAAAAAAAGAGTAATAGTTCTTAATAGAGTGTGTTTATTTTATTTTCCCTTGTACCACATTAAAATATTATATAAACATGCTCATATAGTAAGTATCTTCCATGTACTAAAATTTTATTATTCTGATGTAACAACCTTCATTCATCTCTTTTCCATCCTAGAGAAAATTAAACATCACTTGTGTTTATATACTACCTAGCGTCTCTATGTAGTGAGGTAAATAATTTTTCCTCGCCACTTTACATGGATGGTAATAAATCTGGAACTAATAAATATATATGATTTTTATTAAATAATTATTATTCTATAAATATAATATATTATATAACTTTTTACCCTCAAACCCATTAAAAATGATAATGTCGGTATTTCATACATTTGGACTACCACCTCTAAGAAGTGATATGATTCTTTTTCTAGGTATGAATTTAACAAATGATTATGAATATGTATATAATTAATATATATTATATTTATATATTGATTAAATATTGTAGAGATGATGGAAAATGGGAAATATACAAGGACTGAAACTATTGAACTAAAACTTACATGAAAAATGAAACAGTTAACACTCAGAAAGAATGTTTTTAATAAGAAATTATAAATAAATGAATGTTAAAATTTCATAATTGGATCATATATGCTATTATAGGTATGTAAATTGTTCTATAATAGAGTTATAAAAAATTAATATTTTTCATATAGGAGGACAAAATCACTTATGAAACAAGTCACACAATAGGTAATGCGCCAACCCAAACATTTCCTATATAAATATTACATCTTATTAGAGGAGTATTATTTAAATATAAATATGATCCCTGGAAAAACTATAATAGTTTAGTATATTTGAAAACTTGGATACATAAAATTTAAAAAACCAACTCAGGTCAACCTCGCACATCACCTAATCTGGCTCATCACTAGGGCTCAAGTGTGCCCCCCTAAATTCCATAGGCCACTGACCAACAGTGAGGGTATAAACGATTATGTGAGTAGACTATACCCTCTTTTCAGAGTACAATAACAGTGGAAAATAACCAAACTAATACATAGAGATAAACATCATTTAGAACATAATAAATAACAAAAGAAATATTTCTATTATAATGAGATATGATACATAATCATATAGACACTTAATCATGAAAAATAAACAACAGTTGGTCACCCACTAGGATTACCATATAAACAAAATAAAAAAAACTAAAAATAAATACAAATAGCCCTAATCCCAACACTGATCCACACCACATAACTTGTCTCTATGATACTCGATATGCACCAGCCCAATCCTGAGACACCACACCAGCAGCTCTAGTTGATCAAGAAATATTTCTCTTTGGCCCCATCCATAAAAAAACCAAATATCCAACCGAAAAGTAGACGTTAGGTCTGTATGAACACAAATGTGCATGTATAGGAGGTGAGAAATGAATCTCAGTAGGCCACCTGCAATTGTAAAACTATAAATCTATTATCATAATAAGTTCATGTACATTTTATATGTTCATCCTGGATAAAAACTAAAAATATCTGGCATAAGGAAAAAATCAATATAAAGGTGTAAACATAAGGAAAACATCCAATTGAGGGATCTATCATGACATATGAGGTAAAAATACCCCTTCTCCAGACCCTTCCATATGATTTAAAACATAAGTCTCACCCAGCCACATAACAGCCAGTGTGTCTTCTAGATCAACATATGAGATACATGATGTATAAATAAAATAGGAATGAATATCGGACATTGGGGTGTAACCATAGGTGTCCACATGAAATATTCAACTACCGATATCGAGGAATTCAATGGCACAATATGATTTTTTTACAGGGACATATAGGACTACACAACTAGAAAACCTATCACCCCCGAAGGTCTGATAGAATGAATTGGAATCCAATTATAAACAAAATAAGGATTTATCCATAAACAACTTGGGATAGAGAAAAGTATCCATTGGCCCTGAGAAAACAATATCATCCATTTTATAAAAAAAATACACTCTATGAGTGCCTCATCACCTCACAAGCCTAACTCCCAATAGTATGGTAAAACACTCAAAAGGATGGTGGTTTCACTAATCCAGATAATCTATGGGATCCCTAATCCTATCTATCAAAATCCATCCAATATAGGAGAGAACTGAATCAAAACATATGGACATGCACAATCCAAGATATCCCAAGGGTATCCTCCTCAAACCAAAAGTCATAACTAGAAGTTGTGATAAACATCACAACAAAAGGTCAATTGAACATGGTACGATCAAACCATAAACCCCCATCCAAAAATATGAACTAGTAGAACTGATCAACTATCGATCAACATATAACAAAGCATCTCTCAAAACCATAGATATCATAATCCAAAAAAACATCCACCACAAGCTCTCCAAGACACATTGTTTCTGACGCTTTCGCCGGGGTGCGCGCATCCGTCTGTGGGGGGACGCACCGCTGTTTCCCCACATTCCTGCTTTCCAATGGCGGGTGGCATCCACTCCTTATTTAGGGATGTCTGCTCCTTGATCGAAACCTGGATGATGGGATTTCAGTTCTTCCTTCCGTGGATTCCTCCTTGGAACTCGTCACCTAGTCCAGGTCTCCCTCATAGATTTAATACGTTGTTCTTGAAACTCTTCCCAGTTCCATGTTTCCATGGATGCCAGTTAATTATTCTGCTTCTTTCAGGACATTCCAAAGGGTCCGGTCAGGGCAGCAACCTTCAGTCGGGGGACTAGTCACATCGAGACATCAGTAGCGTGTCTATATGCTGGGGAACTGGCATTTCTGTCTTTTGTACCTTGTCATAGGGCTTCTCGAGGGCGTGGAAGACCAAGGCATCGCACATCGAGTGTGGGGAATCATACGCCCTAGGCATATATCTGAGGCTTTCCTCAGATTCCTATGTTTGACATAGGGTATGCCGCAGGTTTAACGTCTAGCGGAGACGGTTACGCCAAGGGTGTTCCATCCGAGGTTTTCCTCAGGAATCTCATGTTTATCACGAGGTAGGTCGCAAGTTTAACATCCAGCGGAGACTGGTCGGTCTAATCAAAACACTAGCTGGAGTGGATCAAATTGAAGAATTTCCCTTGAAGGGATGCCGATATTGGGGCCAACCTGTGGGCAGATTCCTAAATGTTGTGAAGAGGAGCGGAATGGCATGATCTCGTCGGGATATGACGGTCCGGGTGAGAATCAGGGTGGATGATGGATAGGTGGATGAAGCGGAGGGGGACTGAGATGGGACTATCGCAAGGGTGACAGTGAGATTGGGCTTGAGCCTCGGAGAGACCTCCTACGTATCCCCGTGGTAGGTAATCAAAGTCTGCGTAGTTCGGGATGGTGTCGACGAGCCGACATGAAGGTGGACCTTGGCCCGATGGGCATCGTCAGCGAACCGCCGTGGAGGTGAACCTGGGATTCCACTAGTGGTGGGTTGAACCTCATGGAGGCTTCCTACGTACCATGTCTTGACATGGATCAAACTCCCCGTAGTTTAGGTGGAATGTAGAATACAGTTTAACGTCATGCGGGACAGGGGTGAACCGACGTGAATGGGGTCGGAACGACCGGGTGATGGGTTTGAACCTTATGGAGGCTTCCTACATACCATGCCTTGACATGGATCAAAGACCTCATAGTTCAGAATGGTGTGTCGGTGAACCGATGCGAATGAGGACCTTAGTCCGGATGGTGTGGGGCTTACACACTAGGCCTCCCAGGTGCTGGTGACCTGACGTGAAGAAGGTCGAAGTGACCAACAGGTGGTGGGATTGAACCTCTGAGAGGCTTCCAACGTACCATTCCTTGACATGGATCAAATACCACATAGTTTAGGTTGGACGCCGGAAGGCAGACGTGAATGAGGAGGACCAGGGGGTCCCAGTGGTGGTGGGCTTAGACCTCGTGGAGGCTTCCTACGTACCATGACTTGACATGGATCAAAGACCCCATAGTTCAAAGAGGCTTCATCAGAAAACCGATGCGAAGGTGAACCCGGGGGTCCACTTGGTGGTGGGATTGAACCTCGTGAGGCTTCCTACGTACCATGCCTTGACATGGATCAAAGACCTCATAGTTCGGGAATGGCGGTGGGTGTCGTTGAACTGACGTAAATAAGGGACCTTGGTCCAATGGAAGATGGTCTTGAACCTCGTGAGGCTTCTTACGTACCATGCCTTGACATGGATCAAAGTCCTCATAGTTCAGGTTGGTCACAAAGGTTTGTCGTCGGTCTGGAATGCAGTTCAACGTCATGCTGGACGAAGGTAGAACTCGACGTGAAGAAATGACGGATGGTCTTGAATCTCATGGAGGATTCCAGCGTACCATGCCGTGACATGGATCAATTACCTCGTAGTCCAAATGGGTGTGTAGTTTAATGTCATTGCGGGACAAGGGCATACAGTTTAACATCATGTCGGATGAGGGCATACAGTTTAACGTCATGCTGGATGAGGGAATATAGTTTAACGTCATGCTGGACGAGGGCATACAGTTTAACGTCATGCTGGATGAGGGAATATAGTTTAACATCATGCTGGATGAGGTGTTGTCATGGCCAATGCTTACTCTAATCCCATGTGAGTTGTGCTCGGTGTGAGAAACAAGAGGCAGCAGGGACCTGTCGATCACATCGTGAAGGGTACATCCGTGATAAACGTAGAGGGGCTTATGCGTTGGGCAGCCCATGGTGCTGAGACTTACTCCAGGATGGAGGCCCGAAGTGCGACAAAGCGCGGCGGGAGAGGGATTTGGGACCAAATATGGATGGTTCCTTGTTCTCTATCGCGCCCTCCACTGGCCTTGGTAGTGGGGAAGTGCGGAGGTGCATGGGTGCTACCTTCCGCAAGAGAGGCTTGGGGCTTATACTGTGGTGGTTTCCCTTCTCCCATGGACATACGCTACTCCGAGAAGGAGGATATCATCCCTTGTAGAGGGGGTGACCCCGTCTCTGTGGAGACGAGTGGCGTAAAAAATGTCCGAGCTGGGGGGACCCTGCGTGCGAGGCACGGGGTCAGATCATAGTTTAACGTCATGTGTTGAGGATGAGGTGCTTGGTAGTTTAACGTCCTGCAGCTCGGACGAGGTGGGTTTACTCCACACCCATAGGACTTACATAATTGGTACCCTCTGTTCCATGGGGGAGGGAAGGTACTGGAAAGGCCATGGTAAAAGGGGGTCGCGGAGCGAACCATCGAGGGGTCCACGTTAGCGTGGCTATGTGAAAAAGCAATAGCCATTAGCGTGCCTATGCGAAGAAGCATTAGGCAAAGCAATGCTATGGGTGGTGTTGTCCATGGGATTTTGAAATCACATCGTTCAAACCTAGAGGGTCGCACGGGAAGAGGAATTTCCAAGCAAAGGAGTATGCTTCGCGAAGTGGAGTTCCTTGGCCTTAGCATGGGGCAGGGGTGTGACTAGGAGGTGCTTCGCGAAGTGGAATAGTATTCGCAGAGCACTAACTCATGAAGAAGAGGGGCCTCGCGGAGCAAGGTGCTGAGAAGCAGTCTGCTTCACGATGTACAACGACCCTGCCTTGGCATGTGGATCACTAGTACCAGATGGGTGTTTTGCGAAGCATAAACGCTTCGCGGCTTTCCGGGTTCCCTTGGGAATCCCCTTCCTTCGCGAATGCCCTTAGGCTTTGCTAAGGGCATCCCTCTCGGAAGAGGGGCTCAAGACGTGATAGGGAGAAGGCATCTCGCGAAGTAGAAGTACCTCGCAGAGCTCATGATTCCTGGGGGCGAAGGGTTCTTCATGATTCGGGAGCTGAGAAGCCGAAAGGTCGGATCGTCCGTCCTCTAGGCTCAGGGGGAACCCATTATTTATAGGCAAGGGGCGCCGTGAAGTAGAGCTCACGCGGCGCAAAGGAGCGGCGGGTGCTTCGTGGCGGGCTCGCAAACGTCAGGGTGTTCGCGGAGTATTATCACCTCACGGTCTTCGGGGCGGGCTCGCGAACATCAGGGCGTTCGCGGAGCGTTACCACCTCCTGTGCTTCGCGGCGAGCTCGCAAATTTCAGGGTGTTCATGAAGCGTTACCACCTCCTGTGCTTCGCGGCGGGCTCCCGAATGTCAGGGTGTTCGCGGAGCGTTACTGCCTCCTGTGCTTCGTGGCGGTCGCGATGCTCGGTGGGGTGCTTCACGTTCGAGCTTTGTGAGGCAGCGTGTGGGGCTTCTTTTCCGTCACTTCTTTGCGTGAAAGATTTTGGTGCCAAAAAATGCCCCCCCTCATACTTGGAGCCACGGAGGGATGAAGGGTCAATGTCTGAGGGAAAATTTCCAAAATTATCGGCGGTTCGTGATGCGACCTCGCGAAGGGGCCCGCCGAGCTACTGACGGCCACGCTGTCCGAACGCGCCGCGATGTTCTGCGCGGGCGGAACGCGCCGCGAAGCTTCAGGGTCGCCACCTATATATAAGGGGGCTGACCTATCTTTTTTCCTCTCACGACTCTTGTCCTCTTGCTTTCTCAACTTCGTGAAGCTCCGCGTACTCCGCGTCTGCTCTTCGCGAATCGAGCTTCGCGGCGAACCGCGGGTCTCCGACTCCGCGACCGCGCCAAGTGAACTTCTGTTTGCTATCCTAGGCCAGACTCTGCGGCTTGGTTTTTCTCCCAAACTTCATGATGGATCTTCACGAGGGATCTTCGCGAGCAAGTTTCGCGATCCAGACCGAACAAAAATCCTTTTCCGAGTGCCAAAACCGAAATGGCCCATCGAGAGGTTGTATTGGGGGTCCTTGCAAACGCCACCCGGAGGGACGAGATGGATAACTGTCTAGGTCTAGGGAAGATGTTCTGAAGCCACTCGGACCATAATTCTTTGACAGAACTACTATCAGAGGGTTATAAGAACTATCCAAAGTGCAAGAAACTGCCCTTGTATGACTTCGGGCTGAGGGATGACGTCTTCATCCCTGAGGTGACTAGGGACGAACCAGCTTGCTGGTTCAGGAGCACGCCATGCCAGCGCCAGTGGTTCAGGGTGGCCGATGGTCATGTGCGGGAGGATTTCACACCCTTCACCGCTGACTGTCTCTACAACCATGTGAACAATATTGACAGGAAGCCACTGCAACCAAAGACGTCCCTCCTCTTAACCATACCATGCTGAAGGCGGCGTTGCAGGATCCGAAGAAGGGGTGGTCCGATGAGTGGGACCTGCGCCAGGGCAGAAACTTCACCAATGACTGGGCATGGGCCTACTGGGTAGGTGCCACATGTGAGGAGTTTGGGGCCAAGCTGAGGAGAGTTGGTTTGTATGAGGCGACATGGGCCTCCCAATTCCACATTTACCAACCCAAATAGCTGATGCCGGAGTTGCTGAGCAGATGGTCGTCTAGAACCAATATTTTTCACCTGTACCTTGGAGAGGTGGGCATCAGCCTGTGGGATGTCCACCAGATTTCAGGGGTTCCGATCTTGGGGGACATGTATGATGAGTTCCTCCCCGTCATGAGCGCGTGGGAGGATATGGAGCAGATTCCACGACTGGCATTGGCGCTGATGGCACTGGTCCCTGGAGAGGACAAGGAAAGCAGTGAGGGATTTCCACTTTAAGAAGTGGTTCGAGCAGTTCCTGAACTTCCCGGAGAATCGAGAGTTTCCTCTGAGGCCTCTAACTTGTCCGAAGGCAGCTCAATGGGGCAAGGAGCACTCGTACTGGTGGATCTTGGAGGACATACAATGGAATACTTGGGGTTTCAGTTTCAGCACTGAACAGCAGCCGATAGTCAAGCTGGCGGCGTTCATCATGGCCCTTACCTACATTTGGATTCTACCGGTGAGGGATACCAGCATGGGGGTGCGGCCCAGCTCGTTTATCATGGTGTCGGTGCTGGCCATGGGGCAACAGGTCAATCTGGGGATTCCAATGCTCGCCAAGCTGTACAGGATGTTGCGGCACGTTAGCGAGGGAAAGAAGCCACCAAGGATATACGGGCCCTTCCACCTTCTGTATGGGTGGATTGCGGCGCATAGTAGGAGGATTTATGAGTATCCAAACCCTATCTCGCCACTGGGATCGAACTTCCCTACCTCCATTCTGAATGCGGCCGGGAGCTTCCCATTCAAACTAACCGTGCCGATGGTGCTAAACCGGGTGTGGAGGACGGATGAGTTTAACTTCCACCCATTTCCATTGCCGACGGGGATACTCACTGATGATGGGAGGGGAACGGAAGAGCACCGGGCTTATCTCCTGGCCTTTCGAGGCGGAGTTTTGGTGGCACGAGTGGATCGTGAGCCGCTCTGTGAACCGTACACCCCGCATCACTTTGTGAGGCAGTTCTGGTGCCTCCAGCGGCTGACCCCGCAGGTCTACTGGGAGGCGCATCACGAGGAGCACCCATGTGTGATGAGGCAGTTGTGGCTCATGTTCACATGGGAAGATGGGAAGATGCGAATTGCATTGCCTCCATCCACCGCTGCTTTTGGATTGGTGAGGGAGTATGCCATTAGTTTGGAGGCTGCTTATCCGGGGGAGATGCTGAGGCAGCCAACTATTCGGGTCAGTGACGGTGGGCCTCCTCTATCCCGATGTCAGGGTCGGAGGGTAGCAAGGACCTCTCGTGGTGGCGGGTCTGCCATGACGGCGAGACCCGCGCAGGCCGAGGGTGTGGCAGCAGCGGCGGATCCGGTGATTCCGGAAGAGCAGGTCCATCCGGAGGGGCGGCCACTAAGGGTATTTCGCAGGATATCCACCTAGGAACCGGGGAAGTGGCTGCGTCATATCGATGTGGAAGAGAATGTGTTCTTCCCGGAGGCCTGGTACATTTGGGATGTCAACCGGTAATTCCTCATCCCACTCGAGATATGGGCGCAGTTGAATCGCCTTGGGATGGAGTTACCGGGCATAGGCCCAGTCCGAGCTGGTTTCACGGCGTCTCTGGTGGAGGCGGAGTGATACTTGGACGATCTGGAGGACTACGTCCACTCCTATGGTGTCCCACGCCCGATGACAGACCGGGTGAGGGTACTGCTGGATCGGACGGTCCTCCCACATCTATCAGCTGCAGATCTGAGGGAGCGCTTCCCCCTACCGGAAGAATCATTGGACTCCTCTCGAGAGGATGAGGCTGGTGGAGGGAGCCCGTTGGAGGAGGGCGAAGTCGGAGACCAAGACTCAGATTCTGATGATTTCACAGAGGCTCTCGATGTAGCATTCTGAACTTCTTTCCTTACGGTCCGTTCTTGGGCCCTCACGGATTTCTCACCAATGTTTGAACCATGCAGGAGGAACTTGTACGCAGACCTCACTCTCACCCCTCGGTGCGTGACGATGCTGGACCTTCAGAACCAGCGCCTACGACTATGTCCAGTTCTGCGTCTAGTAAGGCCAGAGCACCCGAGGTGGCCCCTCAGGAATCTCTAGGCCTTCCAATAGTATACGGAGGGCCATGCCTCGGGGTCCCGTCAACATTGACTCAAGAGCAGCACCAGGAGATCGATCTCTATAAGTTTACTCTACTGGATTCATTGTTGTCACATGTAGATTGTGCCAACTAATGTTTGTGCCTCTCTCTGTCGTACAGTTCTTCAACTAGCATGGGCTGTTGTGGCAAGTCTGGTTGGGATGTGTGGCGGTATCCCTCTTAGGGGCATGCTGGTGATGGTGGAGATAGTCCCCTCATCTCCCCGAGCTGCTACACACACTATCACCGGCGGGGCCACCAGTAGGGTCATGCTTGAGGTTATTGAAGTGGAGTCTGATGACAAGGATCAATCGGCCGACCCAAGTCCCGTCACACCTGCTTCAGCACCAGATGTCGTGCCGGATTCAACACCAGATGCAGATCCTGCCGAGGACTTCCTGCGGGTATATCCTGCGTACGAGCCTACCAATCGCGCATACTGGGACAAAACGGCCTCCGACGAGGAGGACAGCAGCATAGTCTGCCGCTGATCGTGGAAGCTAATCACACGCTTCATCAAGGACACCCCCCAAATGCTATGGCTGAACGAAATGTACATACTTCGCTCGTGGCTGCGCGAACTGTGTGCTGGGGGAGTGGATGCCCAACTTCCTCATGCGCTCATCCGAGATCTCATGGCCGAGCAGATCAGGGAGTATAATCGCGGGCTCAGTGTGGGCTAGCAGCGGAGGAAGGCGACCAACATCAAGAAGCTCCAGGACGCCGAAAGCGAGGTCCAATAGATGCAGACCCGGGTAGATAAGCATTCAGCCTCTCTTAATGCACAATCTGATCTGATCTCATGGTTGAAGGCCATCCTGGAAGAGGCAGAAGAGCATATGAGGTAGGCTTCTGGAAAGATGGTTTCCATTCAAGCTGGCATAGAAAGGGCCAGAGCCAAGGCTAACAAACTGTGCCCCGCCGCTGCTGAGGAGGAGCGGGAGTTGAGTAGGCGACAGCAAGTCTTGGACGCCACAAGTCGAAGGGTGGCGGAGCTGCAACGTTATTTCGACGGGGTCAACCCGTCCATGGGGAGAGTCGACCCCTGGGTATTGTAACAAATTACAAACCTTTTAATGGTACTTTCGCGCTTCAATTTTTTATTCTTTTGAATACTGTAGCGTGCGCGATTTCCACTTTTTTCATTGGTTCAATACATCCCTATAATTTTAGCGGGACGCCCAGAGACAATTCCCTAAGCTCACGTGGGTCAAGCCCAATGTGAGAAATAGGAGATAGTTGCCTCATCGTCCCTCCCAACATGGGAGTATAAAACAAGCTTCGGGCATCTGGGGTTTGGATAACCAGTCCGAATTTCCGAAAGGTGGGAGAGGCCTGGCCGGATAAGGAGGTTCTTAGAACAACCGAATTACTGTTTCTTTAGCGTGCTCTTATGCATGAACGGTGTAATGCCAGGGGTGCTGAAATCGGTCCGAACAGATGGAAATGGGAAGTGTGGATCACGATACTCAAGATTCGAAACATTGCGGGGATGGCGTGACAATAAAGGACAATCGTTAACCATGGAGGAGAAACGATATCCTTGCTACATTAGCCTGAAATGGGGACAACAAATGAGGGTCGACCGTTGACCATGTTCGAAACACGAGACCAGGTCACAAATGTTGTCGGTCAATCCTTCGGGACATTGGCCCAGGACAGTAGGCGGACCCTAGGTCGAGCATCCATACTGTTATGGGGTCCTTCCAAACATGACCAGTCTTCCGGGACATTAGCCCAAGATGGTATGTGATCCGATGCGGCATCAGACCAGGTCGTTAGGAGGTCCCTTCAGACATGAAAAGGGGACGAGGGTCCGAAAAAGGGGTACGCAAAGTGTGGAATATGGAGCGATGGTTTGTCCGAACAGAATCCAACACTTAGGTAGTTACACCACCGTAGTGGGAGTACGCCATATGGGAACATTGGTTTGGTTTTGGATCCTTCCTTGTTTGGGACAGGTCCTCTCTAGCGAGGAGTCCGGCCAGGGGGCCGGAAAGGGGAAGGATGGGATTGATGATTTCTATGGGCTGGACCCTAGGAAAAATACCAGGGTATCTCTACGTATCCCATGAGGATGGAAATCAAGCAATATGTAGTTCTGGAAGCATAGTTTAACGTCATGATGGATGATGAGAAGCCTGGCAGTGTTGGTACACATCCTGCCAAAACTACTAAGCCCACGTGAGTTATGCTCGGTGTGGGAAACAAGAAGTAGTGGTGGGACTTTCTCGACACAGAAAAGGGCGGGTTAGGGTGAAGGGACACTCAGTGAATACCAGCCCCTTGATAATAACATGCCCATGTGGCGCACTTAGATTCACGAAGAGATAGAGCCGAATATATTGGAATTCCACTTGAACATGAGGAAGTGGAAATGTGTGAATCGTGATGCTAGAGAGTTGGATCACAATGACGGCGGTGTGAGGATAGAGGATAACTGTTAATAGTGGTGGAAACGCAGCGTCCATATCGTGTTAGCATAGAATGGAAACAGAAAAATGAGGTTTGACCGTTGACTATGTTCGAAACACGGGACCATGTCGCAAATGTTGTCAGGGATCCTAAGGGACGTTGCCCCAAAACGATTGGAGGGACCTTAGGTCCAGCATCCATGGAGAGCCCTTAATCCTAGTATCCATGTCGTCCGAGGGTCCTTTTGGATGTGGAATAGGATGAGGATCCAAATAGAGATCTCGCAAAGCTTGGTCACGGGACGAGGGGGAATGTCCCCATGAAAATCCTGCACTTCGGGCTCTTTGTCAAAAACACATTTGAATATCACAATGAGACGTATTAGATAGAGGGGCAGAGTCATTTCCAACAGAGAGATCTTAGTTTAGTGTCATAGAATTTAGACCATGAATGGGTAAGGGGGCAGGGGACACATGGAGATTAGGTTACAAAACCCAACGTGAATGAGGACCTAAGCCCTACTTACCATGTGTTCTCTGGGGAAATGCTCGAGTCGAGGGACCGAACATGGAGGTTAGGATGGTCCTGTGGGGAACTGCCCGGACGCTCCTACGTATCTCATGAGGATGAGAATCAAGCCATACGTAGTTCTGAAGGGTGACATGGTAAGATACCAGTGTCAGGGGAAAAAGGGAAGTGCGGGCGTGGCCCTTTCACTGAAAGAAGTAGAATTTGATGAATATTGTTTGTACTTTAAGGTGAGTGGTTTTTTTTTTTGTGAAGCGACATGCCTAGGGTAGCAGGCCCTGGTGTCGCCACAAGAATCAATCCGTGATAGGCGTTGACAAATGGCATGGAACGTGACCAATACACAACGTGATTTCCTCTACAACGAGGTCACCATAATGCAGTTCCGTTTTTCGTCATGCGGCCAGGACGATAATGTCACAGTTTAGGGTCGTGTGACAGGACCAAGCATGCATTTTAATGTCATGCAGCGCAGACATAGCATAGGCGATGCTAGGCAGGGAATGTGTGCAGTGTCATGAAACACAATCGATGGAGACATGATCCCACATCACACTGTACGCCACTCCAAGAGGGAGACATCAGGCCGAGGGGCCTATATAGAGGTAAGAGGTGAAAAGAGGGGGGGAGAGACTAGCTCCCCAAATGGGCTGGACCCGAAGACAAGGCATCTGGGTGGTCCAACGTATCCCATGAGGATGGTAATCAAGCTGAACATAGTTCTAGATGGATCTTAGTTTATGGTCTTAGAGCTCGTACCATGGGAGCCCCGAAGGGTACTGTATTGCAGCTTTGTCCCCCTGACATGCAATGGTGCACTGAGGGATAACGCCTAAAGTGTCGAGATTCCACCTGGACATGATGGGGTGGAAAATGATGTGAATCATGCAACCAACATTTGAGGACTGAAGGGGGCGGCATGAAGATAGAGGATTACTTCCGACCATGTTCGCAACACAGCATCCTATCGTGTTAGCCTGAAATGGGGACAAACAAATAAGCATCAACCGCTGACCATATTCGCAACACGAGATTTGTATCAATTATTTGTCCAAAACCCTCAGGGGTGTTGGCCCGTATCGGAAGGAGAGCCCTTGGGTGTTGTATCCAGGTCGTTCTTGGGGGTCCCTCCGGGTGTGAGAGGTAATGGAAGCCCGAATGGAGGGAAACACGAAGCTTGACAAGTGGAAGGAACTTGACCAAGTTGAATCTGACACTCTTGGTCCTAGACCAGAGTACTCTTAACACATGGGGTAACCACTACAAGGGGTCATGAGACTCAAATTGAGGTTATCCAAGAGATGACGGGTTCCCAGGAGAAGGGGGCATGGTGCCAAAACCATGTATCATACCTATATATCCCCCTCCTGGAGAGAGACAGGCCAATGGGCCTAGGTGACAGAGAGATCGGGAGATCTCTAAGAGGTGGGGCTGGACCTGAAGTCTGTACATTCAGGTGGTCCTACGTATCACATGAGGATGGGAATCAATCCACACATAGTTCTGAGAGGATCTTAGTTTATGGTCATAGAGCTCGGACCATGGATGGTGACAACTTCCCGAGTAAGCGCAGACGTCAACCCGATCCCTAATCCCACGTGAGTTAAACTTGGTGTGGGAAACAAGGGGGGATCCTTATCGAAATACTTGGGGCGTCCATCAAAGGGGAGTCGGTAGAGATCCCCAAAGGACACCTTTAACCTGGCTTTGTCCCCGTAACGTGCAGATGCGCACTAAGGAGTAGTACGAAGAGCTTCGAAACTCTACTTGGACAAGATGAAGTGAAGAAGGATGTGAATCGTGTACTCGACACTTTGGGCTTAATGGGGGTTTGGCGTGGCGATGGAGGATAATTGTTGATCATGGCATAAAACGGTATATATATCGCGTTATCAGGAAGTGGGAACAACAAACGAGCATCGACCGCTGACCGTATTCGCAACGTGGGATTTTATCGATTTGTTGACCAAAACCATCGGGGGCGTTGGCCCGTAACGGTAGGAGAGCCCTTGGGCGTAGTATCCAGGCCGTTCATGGGGGTCCCTCTGGGTGTGAAATATGACGGAAGCCCTGATGAAGTGATACAAAAAGCCTGGAAGGTGGGTGCGGACCTATCCGAGTAAAGTCTGGCATTCCAGGTAATAAACCGGAGTACCCTTAGGCACATTGGTGAACCGTCAGAAAGGGTCGACGAAACAGCTCGAGAATGAGAGGCGCATGGTGTGGTTATTACAAGACCGACGTGAATGAGGTCATAATCTCATACCACGCCATATAATCCCCTCATGGAGGAAGGGTAGACCAAGGGGCCAAGGTGGGATGAAGATTCCCGAGAGATGGGGCTGGACCCGAAGCCTATACATTCAAGTGACCCTACGTATCCCATGAGGATGGGAATAAATCCACACATAGTTCTCTAGATTCAGTTTAACGTCATGCGGGACGAGGAGGGGAGTAATATACCCCCAAACAGGGGAGGTTTATAGTACAACGAATAAACCGACGTGAATGAGGACATAATCCCACACCACACCATACACTCTCATAAGAGAGGACCTGGGCGGGGGGCCCAAAAAGGCCAAGGGGCCTGATCATTAGGAATTGGTCAGGAAGGCCTGACCTGCTTGTAGTTTAACGTCTTTCGGTAAGCACGAGGGCCAGGGGCCCAAGGAGGCCAAGGGGCTTGGGGTTGGGCATTGGTCAGGAAGGCCGGACCTGCTTGCAGTTTAACGTCATGCGGTAAGGACGAGGAAAGATATAACTATATCTCATCCGGGGAGATGTACGGCGCGGTGAGTAACCCAGCGGGAAAGAGGACTTAATCCTACACCACGCCGTATGTATTGACCCAAGGGGAATATTTTGGCTTTTGGGCTGGGCCAACAGACGAAATGTCCGGGCGTTCCTATGTATCCCATTATGATGGGAATCAAGCCATACGTAGTTCTTGACGGCCATGAAGTTTAATGTCATGCTGGACAAAGGATGAATCTCATTTGGGGATATGTACGGTACGACAAGTAATCTGACGTGAATGAGGACGTAGTCCCACACCACACTGTACAATCCCACAAGAGGGTGAGTCGGGGAAAACCAAGGGGCATGAGGCTAGGCCGCGATCAGGGAGACCTGACCAGTTTGCAGTTTAACGTCTTGCAATGAGGATGGGGAGAGATCTTAGTTTAAGGTCATTGAGCTCAGACCATTTTGTAGTTTATCATCTTGCAGGACGAGGATGCGGTTTAAGGTCGTGCAGGACCATAAAAAAAATATGGTCTGGACCCTAGGCAAAATATCAGGGTGTCTCTATGTATCCCATGAGGATGGGAATCAAGCCATACGTAGTTCTGGAAGCGTCATGCAGTTTAATGTCGTGCTGTAAAAGGGATTCATCTCATTTGGGGATATATACGGTACGGCAAGTAATCTGACGTGAATGAGGACGTAGTCCCACACCACACCGTACAATCCCGTAAGAGATCCTGAGTCGACGAAAGCCATGGGGCCTGAGGTCGATCCGCGGTCAGGAAGGCCTGACTGGCTTGCAATTTAACGTCTTGCAGTGAGGACGAGGGTCGTGGGCCCAAGGAGGCCAAGGTACTTGAGGATGAACCTCTGTTAGGAAGGCCTGACTGGCTTGCAGTTTAACGTCTTACAGTAAGGACGGGGGCCAGGGGCCAAAGGAGGCCAAGGGGCCTGAGGCTAAGCCTCAGTCAGGAAGGCCTAACTGGCTTGCAGTTTAACGTCTTACCCTAAGGACGGGGGTCAGGGGCCCAAGGAGGCCAAGGGGGCTGAGGCTGAGCCTCGGTCAGAAAGGCCTGACTGGCTTGTATTTTAACGTCTTGTAGTAAGGACAGGGGGTCGTGGGCCCGAAGCGGCCAAGGGGCCTGAGGCTAAGCCTCAGTTAGGAAGGCCTGACTGGATTGTAGTTTAACGTCTTACAGTAAGTACGGGGTCCAGGGGCCCAAGGAGGCCAAGGGGCATGAGGCTAAGCCTCGGTCAGGAAGGCCTGACTGGCTTACAGTTTAACGTCTTGCAGTAAGGA
This sequence comes from Viscum album, assembly GCA_963277665.1. NCBI lineage: Eukaryota > Viridiplantae > Streptophyta > Magnoliopsida > Santalales > Viscaceae > Viscum > Viscum album. The sequence continues at coordinate 662,197,010 of OY728143.1, read as the reverse complement.
CAGGGGGAGATCTTGGTTTAAGGTCATAGAGCTCGGACCATTTTGCAGTTTATCGTCTTGCAGGATGAAGATGTAGTTTAAGGTTGTGCAGGACCCTTTTTCCCAAGACAAAGTATCGCTTGAGAAACATGGCATTGGTGGGAGGAGTTATGCGCTCACCATTCGTGGTTTCCAAGGAGTATGCTCCGTTGGGGTAAACCTTGTGGATGGCGTAGGTTCCTTCTCATTTGGGCTCTATCTTGGGTGGTTTCCTACTGGGGATCACTGGCGCTTGAAGGGCCAAAACCAGATCGCCCTGTAGAAAAGAGCAAAGGTGAACCTTCTTGTTGAAGGCCCTTGCTATCTTATTCTGATGTATTTCTAGATTGTGCAGGGCATGAAGCCTGTTCTCGTCCAGTGCTTCCAAATCAGCTAGACGGATTTCGGCCACCTCATCTGGCGCTTGCTGGTCATAGACTGCAGTGCGTAACGATGGCAGTTGGATCTCAATGGGTAGAATGGCCTCAGCCCCATACACCAGGGAATATGGGGTCACCTGGGTGGAATTGCTAGTCATCATCTGATAAGCCTAGAGGGTGTTGGGGAGCTTGTCCAGACAACTTTTCTTGTTCTGACCAACCATTTTCTGCAGAATGTTAGAGAGGGTTTTGTTGAACGCCTTGATCTGCCCGTTTGCCTGTGCATGATAGCGGGAGGTATGGTTCGAACGGATATTGTACTTGGCGTACAATTTTTTCAGCTCAGCCGCTCAGAAGTTGGTGCCGTTATCGGTGAGGACAGCACGAGGGACCCCAAACTGATGGATGATATTGGATCTCACAATGTCGACAATGGAACGGGCCTTGACCTCTTTGAGTGGAACTGCCTCTTCCCGCTTGGAGAAAAAATGTGTAGCAGTTAGGATGAAGCTACATTGGAGAGCTGTCGCTGGTGGATATGGTCCCTCTACATCAAGTCCCCACACCACAAATGGCCAAGAGTACCTGGTGGAGTGGAGGGGTTCTGACGGCCGACGCAGGAAGTTGGCATGAACTTGGCACGCGTGGCATCTCTTGGAAAACTCGATACAATCATGGATCATAGAGTTCCAGAAGTACCCCAACCTCCAGATTTAATGGGATATCTTTAGCCCAGCTTGATGGGCACCACAGGAACTGGAAAGAACCTCTTTCATAACTGGAGAAATATCGACTCCTTGAATGCAACGGAGGAGAATGCCATCGAACCTCCGCTTATAGAGGATCTGCTCAAGACTGGGACCACTCTGGAGGGTAAATTTCAGTACACGGCGTCAGATTCGATCGTGCTCGTCTCGGTCGTCTGGGAGGAAACCATTTTGGAGATACTCAAAAAAAGGTGCCCTCCAGTCGGGAGTGGCTTCAACCACTGTGTTTGACGAACCCGGGACCCCTGACGTAGAGGGACAAGCGGTGAGATGACTTACCTGTAGGCCGTTATTGTCCTCTTGGGTGACGGGGGCAATGACTCTCCGGTGTACCACATGTATGATCAAACCATCTTTCTTGGGTTCCACGAGCGACGCAGATAATCCAGCCAAAGCGTCATCTCGACCATTCTATGACCGAGGTACATGGGTGACCTTTGGCCGAGAGGAGAACTGTTCCATTAGGTAGAGGGTACACTCCATCAATGGCACAAGCTTCGGCTTCCTAACGACATAATCACCATTGACCGGCTTGATTACCAGCTCAGAATATACTTTCACATGTAGATGGGGCACATCGATCTCAAGGGCCATCTCGAGGCCAGTGATGAGATCCTGTTACTCTGCCTCGTTTTTATTACAGCCTTCTGACAAGAGGAATGAGTATGGTAGGATGGCTTGTGCCAGGGTAATGAAGACGATACCCAGGCCCTCTCTGTTGAGCTTAGGATCGTTGAGCCTCCAACCGGTGGGGCTCCAGGAGGCACCGTCGAAGTGCATTTTCCAACATGGGACGACACGATTGACTGAGAGGATCGTCTCATCAGAAAAATTTAGGTCCAGGGATTGATCCGTGGAGGTTGGATGGGCAGCTAAAAATTCTGCTAACGCCTGTCCCTTAATGGCCTTCTGAGGTACAAACCTGATATCAAACTTCTGGAGAATGACCGCTCACCGTGCTAGTCGTCTAGTCAACATGGGGCGGTTCAGGATGTACTTCAGTGGGTCTACCCGAGAGACCAATTTCACCTCATGGTTCTTCATGTAATGCCGCAACTTTTGTATGGAAAAATGAGCGCAAGGAAGCCCTTTTCGATAGGGGAGTATCTGATATCCGTATCGAGAAGCATGCAGCTGAGATAGTATAGACTGTTCTCCGTACCCTCATTATTCTTCTGGGTGAGCAGTGCACTAAGGAATTGTTCCAGGGCGGTCACGTAAAGGACAAGAGGCTCTCCAGAGACAGGTGGCATCAAAACCTAAGGTTGGAGTAAGTACTGCTTGATTTCCTCAAAGGGGGTCCGACACTCTTCATCCCATTCATAGGTGGCACCCTTCTTCATGAGCCGGGAAAAGGGATTAAACTTGTCGTCCAGATTTGCGATGAATCGGCGTATATAGGCTAAGTGGCCTTGGAGACCTTGAAGTTCCCGAATATTGCTCGGGGGAGGCATTTGGATGATATCCTTGATCTTCTCTAGGTCAATCTCAATGCCCCGGTATCTAACAACAAAGACAAGAAACTTCCTAGAGGTGACCCCGAAGGCACACTTTAACGGGTTCATCTTCAGGTGGTGGGAACGGAGGATACCGAACACTTTCTCAAGGTCTTTGAGATGGTCCTGGCGCTGGCGCGATTTGACCACTAGGTCATCCATGCAGCATTCCACCAGCGTCCTGAGAATCGGCCTGAATATGCGATGCATGGCCCTTTGATAAGTGGAACCTGCATTTTTAAGGACGAAGGGCATAACCTGGTAACAAAAGGTACCTTGGGGAGCCCTGAAGACAGTGGACTCCTCGTCCTCAGGGACCATCCGGATCTGGTTGTACCCAGAATACCCATCCATGAAATAGAGGGCTTAGAACCCGATCATGGGATCAATTAATAACTCGGTCACCGGGAGGGAAAATTCATCCTTTGGGTAGTGGCGATTGAGGTCGCGGAAGTCGACGCAGACCATGATCTGCCCATTCTTCTTCCTAACTAACACAATGTTGGCAAGACACCTGGGGTACTGGACTTCCTTGACGAAGTTGGATTTGATAATCTTGTCAACTTTGGCCTCAACCATAGCACCGTGAGAAGGGTGCATCTTTCTAGGGGGCTTCTTAAACCCACGATGGTTTGACGGGAGGCCCAGGCGGTGAACGGCTACCTGGGGATCTAGTCCTGGCATCTCGTTGTAACTCTGGGCAAACACATCACGATGTTTCTTGAGAAATTCTACGTACCGCTGCTGCTCCTCGGGGGACATGGCTGCACTGATCAATGTGGGCCTCATATCTTCCTCGCTTCCAAGGTTCACCTGTACCAGTTCATCAACCGTGGTAGAGACGCCTTCCTCAAAGGCGGTGGGGGAGCATCCTCCAGATCTTCCTCTCCACCCGTGGAGGGGTTTCCCGCAAAGGGGGCTTCTTCTGGGCTATCAAACCCAAACTGCCAGCTGGTGCCGGCTTGGATAGTAGTGGTCATCCTATCAGGATACCCACTCGCCACTGAGACCATCACAATGAAGGCAGTCGATCCTATCCCATCTAGCCTTAGGCCCAAGGGGCCACGTTTAATGACATCAAAGCAGTGGTGACGCATCGGCCTGAGTCGGTTGATTCCAGCCCGGGAGAAGAGACACGTATGACGTACTTCCATTGTCATAAGCTTGACATTCAGGTACCGCACATGGGTAGGAGGCTCCGGGATCACCTGAGCCTAGTTGGTGTAGGAGTACGAGGTGATTTTCCATCATCGCTTGGACATGGGAACACGCTTCCCTTGCATACCCTAAACAACAAATCACTGCCCCATGTCCGGGGTCGTGGCCTCCAATCGATGGATCGGGAAAATGTAAGCATCATCCAGGCCTGCCCATGGATCACTTGTGACCGGGGTGGGTTCATCCTCACTTACTAGAATTTTCTTATCCTTTCTCTTGTAATAATCGGCCTCCAGATAGCGGGCTTCACAAGAGGCAAAAGGAGATGCATCTCCTTGGATCACGCCTACTCGACCATTGAGGGAGTATTTGAGGCATTGGTGATACGAAAAAGAGAACGTTGTGTGCAGATGGAGCCATGGCCTACCCTTCAATGCGTTGTAGGCGGTGTCCTGAGAGACAAATATGAACTCGGTGCTGGCAATTAGGTCGCCGAACTGGGTCTTCAGGCGGATCTTACTGACTGGGGATTGCTCGGTCCTATCGTATCCCTGGATTCTGAGGTCGGAGGGCGTCAAATCATCTTCAGACAGACCCAGCTTTCGTAGTGTCCGAGTTGGGATTAGGTTGATCCCAGAACCCGTGTCAACGAGGTAGCAGCGGACTTCCACGCCATTGATGTGACCAGTGATGTATAGTGGGCGAATATGCCCCTGTATGGGAGGGTCTTCATCTTCACCGGAGAATGAGATAACTGCCTGACATTTGGCGTTCTCAATTGCCTCAGCGTTGAAGACTTCCGCAGCTGCTACCTCCATCTCAAACTGAAGGGGGCTCCTTCGGGCCTCGGTAAGTGCTTCGCGCATTTTAGATGATAGGCGAAGGGCCTCAAGGATAGAAAGCTTTGCTGGAATTCCGACCAGGTGCTTCAAGACATCATACTTTCATGCCAAGCGTGAGCCTCTACTTATAGGAGGTCGTTCTATAGTTGGAGGCATAGCGGGTCCTGCCGGTTGAAACGGCGGTTGGCTAGTGCTGGGTACATCCCGTTGCCTACTTGTTGAAGCCTGGAGAGTAGTCACTGTATTAGGATCGGACAACAGAGATTTTCCTGTAGCCAGGAACGATTGACGGTGATATGGATGAGATAGCTCTGCCTGATCTAGTAGCAAAAACGGTGGTGGAGGTAGAACTGAGGGCATCAGATGAGGTTGCGCGTGCTGAGCTCTACGCTGATCTTTCTGTCTGGTCTCAGTAGCGTGCACATACTGGCTGAAAGTGCCCACTGACGTGCCTCGATGACCGGCATGGTTGTTATTCCGCTGATGTTGACGTTGGCTGGGGACGTTGGGGAGGCTCCCCTGGCATTCTCCTTCGTCGGGAGTCATATAGGGCTTTACCAGGTCCAGGGTTTTAACCGAAGCATACCCCTGGCCTTCGCTCGACGAGTCATCCACCACCGGGCATATTTTGGGAGGAATCCCCATTTCAGGGGGCATAAAGTCACCAAGAGTGCGGGATGATGATGGCAGTGGTGGAGCGCGTTGCTTGTTCTTGCGTCGTCGTTGATTTCCCTTTTGGGAAGAGGTCGGCTGTGAATACGATGCAGAGGTACTGGCTACTACCCCCGAAGGCTCCAGCTGATTCTGGCATGCCCGAATGATACCATGGGCATGGGTGAAGGTTTTTCGGGCCATCCAGTCATCGTATTTCTGGGACCCACAGCTTGGAACCTACTGCCACTCGCCTTCGCGGTCACTACCGATCTCTGACCCTACAAAGACACCCGCTACTTGTGTTGGTGTCGGGCCCAACCTGACTATGTTGTTGTCGACCTGGTCTTGAAGCTAGTCTTTAAACACATATCATTGCTTGAGGGTGTTCCCCAGAATCTGATGATAAGGACAGTAGTTGGGGTGATCAGTGAGATTTGCCTCTTTCGGCCTTCTGCACACGAGTAGGCGCACAATCCCTTGCTCTATAGCACTTCGGAAGTAGCTAGGGACCTGATTTTCGTTGAACGAATAGGTCTGGTGCCTTCTTTCTGGGTAGGGGGCCCTAGGGGCCTGGCCTTGGCGAGGGGCGGGAGGGTCCTGCTGAGGAGGCGGCGCCGGATTGTCTCTCCTAGGTGGTGGTGGCACATTACGCGGGGGAACCTGTCGATTCTGAGGCGGTCGCTGCTGGGCAGGAGCATGCACTTGAGGTGGAGGACCTCTGCGGGTTTGCGGGGACGGTGCCGCTGGCAGTAATTCCTGCTGTCTGGGGGCTTCTATTTGGGCTACCACGGTGGGTTTGGCTCTATAAGCCCTCCTGGATGGGATCACAGGGGGCAGCAAACGTGTCTGACTAGCCTGTTGCAGAGCCTTCTCGAGGCGCTGTTCCTTATCTGAGAAATCTCGAAACCCTCCAGGGTAGTTCTGGGTTATCAGGGAAGGAACTAGCTCCGTTTTAACATTCCCTACACACATCGTCATTAATTGCTCCTAAGTCAGTGGCATGTTGAGGGAGTATGTAAGTCCCTTCCACTGGGCGATGAAGTCCGCGACTCGCTCATCAAGCCTTTGTTTGCACTTGAAGAGGTCTGCGATGATGGTCTTTCGCGTGGTGGAGCTGAATTGGTACAGGAACTGCCGGCAGAAATCCTCCCAACCGGTCACCGATCCGACAGGGAGCTTCCTATACCAGACGAATGCGGATCCCTCCAATGTTTGTACGAAACATCTGAGCTTGGCGGCTTCTTGCTGGGCCGGAGTCCCCAGCATGGGGTCACACCTGGAAGAAAAGTGGGCCAAGTGCTGTGGCGGGTCCCCTGTCCCATTGAAGGGCGAGAAAGTGGGATGCCCAAAACCCGGGGGTGCGGGCATATTATCCACCCACGCGGGATATGGCTTGTTATCCGGTGGGACCGCCACCTGCCGCATTTCCAACGCTTCGAGGAGGGCAATGAGTGCCGCTATAAGATCATCCGGGTGGGGGTCCCTGTCTTGATTGGGATCCCTAATCAAAAGTGTGTTTCCAGGTTCTTCAACATGGTAGATGGCATCAGCAGCTCGTGGAGTGACTGGCAGAACGGCCTGCGGGGCGGCTAGGGGAACCCATGCTGGATTCATCATATTGCCCCGTCGTTCAGGAGGGTTTGGTGAGACGTATCACACCATCTTTCCATAAGTTCCGGCTTCTGCCCTATCTGTGGAAGTAGCATGGTCAGGGTTTCCCGGAGGAATCTCACCGGGGGGAATTGTTCCTACCCCTGCTGCCCCGGCTTAGAATTACCATGGTCGGGTTGCCGCTCTACAGCGCGCTCGGCCAAGAGTTCATCAACCAGCCTCTCCTGCTCAGCAATCTGATGGCGTAACGCAGACTTCTCGGGATCTTCATCCATCTTCTGTATAGATGCGAACGGTTCGGTGTGCTTGACAGTTCCGACGTGCTCCTTACCCTTACTGTCATTTCAACTGAGTACCAGCGACTCGGTGGGTACAGGGAGTCCTAGAAGGTTCCTCTGCTGACGGGTAACCCTCTCTGATGGGTCCAGTAGTGGCGGTATGTCCTTGGGGGGTAAGTCTCCATCGAGAAATTCAAGCTCGTCTTCCTTGTCCACTACATCAGCCATGAGGACCGCAACCCCTCTCGAGGGAATGTCCTCAATGTCGCATAACGAATCGGGCTGCCGTCGGATAGGGCTGAAGAGGAGAGCGGCATAGTGTCCCCAGCCACATACTTGCACATGGGAGGTAGCTTCCCTGAGGACTCTGCGTAGTACTTTGAAACTCTAAACGCATTTCCGTTGAAGGGTGCTCTGACGGCCTGGTGACTCAAGGTACTGGGCCACAGAAAGTGCGGCCAAATAGATCAGGCGGCATTGCTCGCCGATTTCTTCAAAGTGCTCTCGACTCCTGGGGTACATCACCCACTCGTAATGAAGGCGGAAGTGTGTCGCCCATAGGGTTTGGCAGAAGCACCCCACTTCCTCTGGGGTAAGGGACTCTGGTGCGTGAAAGTTCGGTGCTGTCGTCGGCCAGAACTTCTCCGGGAAGTGATCCGCTGTGAGAATGCTCCAAAAGCTCCTGGGTTCGGAATCGGGGTCTGGCCTTGTATTTCCCCACTCTTCAACCGGGGGCAGTTGAGGGACTGGTAGCGGTACTGAGGCGGACCGCTGGGACAGTAAACTTGGCGGTGGAGAATACGGCGAACGAGCTGACTGGCCGCCGAATTCCGGGTTATCCTATGAAGAGTGAGCTGACCTGACCACGATATCATGATACGATGGGCTGATAGCCACATCTTCTAAGCAAGAGTTTCGGAAACTGTTGATGGGTTACGCCGTTACTCTACCGTCATTGGTCCCCAAAACAGCTCCTCGTTATCTCTGGTAGAGGTAGAGGGCACTTCTGGTGACGACGGTGGTGATTACGCAGTCGGGACCTACGACATTTCCACAATTTCTTCCTCCTGGATGTACCTGCGGAGGGAGGCAGGAATCCGGTGGACCTCACATTCTGGGAGAATGAGGCTGACGCACCTGGTCCCTGCCCCAGTCCTTGACACGGAGGAGCGGGGAGAAGGTTCCATCACTGAGTCTCATTCCGCTTTAGAGTCTGAGAAACGGGCGGGTTTGATCTCCACCCGGGCTTTCCCAGGACTCTTCATGTGGCAGCGATGACCCGCTCTCCTACCCCTAGATGGCTTTTCGGGACAAGGTTGATCCTCAACATGTGGTCTCGGGGTGGTGCTGACACCATGGAGGAGAGGGCTCCCGCTTGAGATAACTGAGGTGCAACAGGAACCAGGGCAAATGTCGAAGGGCACATGGGGAGGGACTCCATGGACAGTACCCATGTGGGCAGAGCGAGGCTGACCTTCACTCCTCGAGTTGCCGGGGCGAGGAGGACCTTCGCCAGTTGCAGAGAGGATATAGGGAGGACCCCCATGTTGGAGAGGGACCGGATGGGTAGTGCCTTCACATCGACGGTCGGGGCCAGGAGGAGGGACTCGATACCCTGCATGGTTGGCGCGGGAGAGGTTTCTGCGCCGAGCTTCATTGCCGCAGGGCAGCTCTTTCTTCGAGATGGGGGTAGCATGAGGCATACTTCTGTGACGAGCTTCGGAGTGGGGGAGGCCCACGCTCTGTGGAATAGTGGTACGGGGAGGCCCTCCGTACTGGTTGAAATTACCGCGAATTGATTCGGGGCGATCACCACTCAGGCCTATAACCCCGAGAGACAATCCGACCTTCCCATGGGGCGGTTGGAGCCTCGGTCCTGGTCGGGTGAAGGAATTCCCCTGCTCAGTGTGTGCAGGGACTCTATGTTGCACGTAGGCGGTGGCTCGAGCCACAGTAGCTGTTGACGTCGACGCCCCTTGATGAGCTTCCTGAAAGAGCGCTGTCGTGGGCGCCCTCAAATGATTAGTTTGATTTTGGGGTACTTAGGTGCAGCAGAGTGGCTGACCAAGGTCATCTCTCAAAGGAGGAAGTGAATTAAAACAACTTTTCAGAGGTATTCTAGAAACAAAATAAAAGGGAATAAAAACACTACTTGAAAGTATGGGGGTGGTTGTTTATAGTTTATAAATCTAGAAGAATTTTGCTGGAAGAAGATTGCATTTTTTTTGTTTTTAATTTTGAAATGAAGTTTCGACTAGAATGACACAACAAGAAGATGTTTTTTTAGAAATCTATTTAAAAGACGTAATCGATCTAACTCTACCTCTTCACTTTATTATTAATCATTATCATTTAAATTAACATTCACTTAATTATGATCCCTTAATTTGTTAAATCCTAAACCCTACGAGAATTAACTTTACCACGAAGATGATGTGAATTTAACCCTAGGCTAACTTCGGAACATGCAATCGCAGCACCCTGCTTTGATTGATGTTCTAAGATTAGCTTATGGTCAGTGGTAAATTAAGGCACATATCCATTCTGGAAATTAGTATGAATTGTTTTTAGGGATTATATTTGAACTCTACAAATTTATCCCATGTGGTCTTGTATTACCGATTAAGATCGTGCTCTCACAATTTACACAAAATCCCGACCTCGCGTGTTTTTGTGTTAATTGTTCAATTGCTTGATTAGTTTCTTACAATTTAAAAAAACAATTCATGGATCATATTAAGTTAATTACAGTAGCTCATTGATTCAAAATAATTAAATGAAGAGGGTAGAAGATAGATCGATTACTAAAAGACTACTCTTCCATGGGTGGCATAATCATCGTAGAAGCGTTTTTCATGTGCAAAGGTTTAAAATTGGTATAACCCAATAACGATTCTACTCAAGAATTCCAGCCCAATTAGGAAGATTAAGAGAAGAAGAAATTTAAACAAAACAGAAGAAAAGATAAGAAATAAAATAATATCAAAGAAGTTTATTACATAAACAAAATCATTACAACATGAAGGAGAAGAAGAAGGCTTCGTCGAAGGGATCCTTGCTTCAAGAGATACCCTTATTGAAATGGTTGAAGAATTGGAGTGGATACACTTCTCCTATGCCCTCAACTTCCCAATGCACGTCCCAACCCCTCCAAATGAGAAAAACTCTAATTTATAGAGGGGAGTGGAGGAGAGGTTACAAGTGGTTTCAAATGTGAATGTGGAAATTCGGCCAAATATTTTATTCCAACTTGCACCGCCCATTTGACCACCAAAACGCGTGCATTGGCCGGCCTTCCAGAAGGATCAAATGTGAGGATATGTGTCTTTTATCTCCTCTCCAAATATGGGATCAATACTGGCCCATATTAAGGAGTTATAGCCTAAATACAGAATCTTCTCCATTCTGGAGATCCCAGCCCAACTTTGACTTCATGTCCCAATTTCAACAAACAAATGGACTCTTTAGCTCTAGTGTCCTGAATAAAAGTTGTAGATAATTAAGTTAGGAACACTGTTACAAACTTTTAAATTCAAATAATAAATATAAAAATATTTATATTCGAAATACTACAGTGAACTATAAAGGGTAAAACTGGAATTTTCATCAAATATTCAAATGAATGATCTAATCCCAAATATTTTATAAATAAACATATTTAACACAATGTGAGGAAATTATATCATTTATTATAAATAAAATATTCAATAAAATAGTGTTTTATCAACTCCCCCACACTTACCCTTTTGCACACCTGGGAAAAACCTCATATCAAGTAAACATCAATATCAAATCAAAACCAATTTTAAAACACATATCCTTAAGATCAATCAATTTCACACCAAGAATAAAAAGATATCATGCCTCATAAAAAATCTTATTTCAATTTCTCCATTTATATCATTCAATATATTTCCACTTCATTTATCCGCCCATGCACAAAACACTTACCTCGCTTGAATTTTCTCTCATCACTCAAATATCAATTTTTTTGCAATGTCTTTCTCATCCAAACTCATAAAAGGGTCACCATAGGCTTGATAGATTCCTACATCACTACCCAATGTGAGTCAAGGACATATATTCATCATGAGCACTTTTTAGGGTTGTTCTTTGGCTTTCGGTTGGTAGGATTAAGATGTGAAGAACTCTGAGGCTGAATGAGGAGGGCTTGACTCTTTTGAAGCAAAATTGCATTAATCTAATTTTCACATAAATATGGTCTTCTCTTCAATCCCCATAGTATCAATTCAGCTCCATCATCATGAAAAGTCATGAAAGGTTTACACCATTCATCATTTCAGCATAAAAAATTTCAATCTTCTCAAACATGATTTTCTTGAAAGCTCCAGATGGGCACAGCTTTCCACCTCAATTAGAAGCTCCAGAAAAGGCACAGCTTCACTTGTCATGAAAGCTCCAGAAAAGGCACAGCTTTCAATATAATGAATTTCTTCAGCAGCAAACACATCACTTCAGAATTTAATTTTCCACCCAAAGTATCACATAATGTGGTGGCACAACACAAGACAGCTTCCCCCACACTTAAGCTCAACTAGATTATGCAATTTCACTTCAAGAGTTGGTTGGATAGGGAAAATTGGCTTGTAATGTGGCTTAACCTAATAGGTTGTGCATGGCTTCTAAGGGATACAAGGATTAAATATTCAAGGTAGGCCATTATAAAAAAGGATTCTTTGAAATAGGGGCTTTAATACCAAACAAATGCCTCAATCATTTAAACATATGTACCTCAAACCCTCATGTTTTGACAGGAATAGATCAAATTCTGGTTAAATCAAGAATGGTTTGGTTCTCTCAAGAAGTGAGGTGAATGTAAAGAATATGAAAATAATGGTTTAGAAGCCTCACAAGAAATTGATTTCAAATATAAAGACAGTGAGATTGGCATGGGATTCAAAATTCAGCGTACTTTTCATGAAATTACTAAATATTTGAACTTGAAACAAAGCCATTTCAGAATTCATTTAAGCTTAGTTTCAAGGGGTAAATTGTTTCACTTATTGATATGGATTTAAAAATGGTGATGAGAATCATTTCAGCCCAAAAGTTTCAAAAACACACAGAAAATTGTAAAATAAACACACAAAATTTGAAAAACACACAATTTTTTTTTTGGTTTTTTTTTAACAGGAAAGCAATTGAAATTACTAAACTAAAAGGTTTCCTCCCCCACACATAAAATATTGCATTGTCCTCAATGTGAACCTATGAGATGATATATGCACATGAAATGCAGAATTTTTAAATAGGACAAATAATATAAAAGTGAAAGGGTTTGGAACAGCCTGATGTGATCAAGTGATGATGGGGTCATGCAGTGTGATAAAATCCACTGCATCAGTAGGATGTCCCTCAATGTATCTCTTCAAACGTTGCCCATTGACTGTAAAGCTCCTTCCAGTGTCCTCTTGTGTGATCTCCACTGCACCATAAGGAAAAACATTAGACACAATATGAGGACCTAACCATCTGGAACGCAAATTACCAGGCATCAACTTCAGTCGTGAACTATAGATAAGGACTTTCTCTCCAACATGAAACTCCCTTTGTTGGATCATTTTGTCATGAGCTGCTTTTGATCTTTCCTTGTAGAGCCTTGAGTTCTCATATGACGACAGTCGAATCTCCTCAAGCTCTTGAATTTGTAACTTCCTTTAAATTCCAGCTTGGGCCAAATCCATGTTACATTTCTTTATAGCCCAATATGCCTGATGCTCGACTTCCACGGGGAGATGACACGCTTTCCCAAAAACAATCCGAAATGGGGACATACTAATGGGGGTCTTGTATGCTGTCCTATAAGCCCACAATGCATCATCCAAGCGCTTGCTCCAATCCTTCCTATTTGGCTGCACGGTTTTCTCCAAGATTTGTTTTAACTCATGATTTGAAACCTCATCCTGGCCATTTGTTTGGGGGTGGTATGGTGTTGATGTTTTGGGTGTCACCCCATACTTTCGAAGGAGGGAAGAAAAATTACTATTGCAAAAGTGTGTCCCTTGGTCACTGATGATGGCCTTTGGTACTCCAAACCTGCAGAAAATTTGAGCCTTGACAAAATCCACTACAACATGAGAATCGTCAGTCCTGGTGGTCTTGGCCTCCACCCATTTACTCACATAATCAACAGCAACCAAAATATACAAAAATCCAAATGATCTAGGAAAAGGACCCATAAAATCAATGCCCCATACCTCAAAAATCTCACATAATAGTATGGGTTGTTGGGGCATCTCATGTCTCTTAGAAATGTTCCCAGTGTGTTGGCAACGAGTGCATGACTTACAAAACACATGGGCATCATGGAATAAACTAGGCCAATATAACCCAGAGTCCAAAACTTTCCTAGCTGTCTGTTGGGGTCCAAAGTGTCCACCACATGCAAGTGTATGACAGAATGGCAAAGCAGACTCAAACTCATGATCAGGAATACACCTCCTAATAACTTGGTCACTACACATGCGCCAGAGGTAAGGATCATCCCACACATAAAACCTAGACTCACTTTTTAATTTTTGGACTTGATGCTTCTTCAAATTTGCTGGGATTTCAGAGTAAACAATGTAATTAACTAAATCAGCATACAAAGGATGCATACCTGAGATGGTATAGAGATTTTCATCGGGGAAAGTGTCCTGAAGTGGTACCTGGTCTAAGGTGTCATCCTCTAGTGTGTGAGTAAGCCTACTCATGTGGTACGCCACTAAATTCTCTGATCCCTTCTTGTCCTTTATCTCAATATCAAATTCCTGAAGATGGAGCATCCAACGGATAAGTCGTGGCTTTGCATCTGGCTTCTTTAGGAGGTACCTCAAAGCTGCATGGTCAGAAAAAACAACTACTTTAGAGCCCAATAAATATGAACGGAATTTATCTAAAGAAAATATGACAGCAAGAAACTCCTTTTCTGTGGTAGTGTAGTTTGATTGGGCTGAATCCAGTGTCCTCGATGCATAGGCAATCACATGTGAACGTCCTTCCACCCTCTGAGATAAGACAACTCCAACCGCGAAGTTGGAGGCCTCACACATAATCTCAAATGGAAGGTCCCACCGTGGGGGCTATATGATAGGTGGAGTGGTCAGACACTTCTTTAGCACATCAAAGTAAGTCCTACAAGAATCATCAAACACAAAATCAGAATCTTTTTTAAGTAATCGTGACATAAGAAGAGCGATCTTACTAAAATCTTTGATGAAACGTCGATAAAATCCTGCATGCCCTAGGAAATATCTAACATCACACAGACATGAAGGATAGGGTAAGGATGAAATAATGTCTACCTTAGATCTATCAACCTCTATCCCATGTTTTGACACCACATGCCCTAAGACAATGCCATGCTCTACCATAAACTGACAGTTTTCAAAGTTCAGGACCAGATTCTTCTCAATACAACGATTCAACACCTTTCCCAAACTCTTTATACATTCATCAAATGAGGATCCATACACTGTAAAATCATCCATAAATACCTCCATGCAGGTCTCAATAAAATCAGAAAAAATACTCACCATACATCTCTGGAAGGTACCTGGGGCGTTGCAAAGTCCAAATGGCATCCTCCGGTAGGCAAATGTGCCAAAGGGACAGGTGAATGTAGTCTTCTCCTGATCCTCCAGAGCTATAGGAACCTGAAAATATCCAGAAAATCCATCCAAGAAACAATAGTGTGTTTTCCCAGCTAGTCTCTCAAGAATTTGATCAATAAATGGGAGGGGGAAATGGTCCTTGTGAGTGGACTGATTTAGTTTCCTATAATCAATACACACATGCCAACTGTTTTTCACCCTCATTGGAACTAAATCATCTTTCTCATTTTTAACAACAGTAAAACCAGTTTTCTTAGGCACAACCTGAATTGGACTTACCCACTTTGAATCTGAAATGGGAAAGATTATACCTGCCTCGAGCAATTTCTCAACTTCCTTTTTAACAACTTCCAGGAGGGTGGGATTGAGTCTCCTTTGTGGTTGTCTCACCGGTTTAGCCCCATCCTCCAAGAGAATCCTATGCATGCAAATGGAGGGGCTAATACCTGATATGTCAGCCAAGGTCCACCCAATCGCCTTGATGTTCTCCCTCAAAATATTGAAAAGCATTTCTTCATGTTCAAAAGGGAGATTGTTAGCAATGATAACAGGTAATCTCTCACCATTCAACAAGTATGAGTATTTCAGATTTGGTGGCAATGGTTTGAGTTCTAATGAAGGAGGGTGTAGTATGGATGGAGAAATTGATGCAACAAACATATCTGCACAATGAACATCAGTATCAGAATAAAAATCATCACAATCAGAGAATAAAGCACCAAATCCATCAGCATACTCAATAGCCATGTCATAATCCGAGTTTACATGATCAAAATCAGAATATGATTCCATTTCAAAATCAAATCTTAGAGAGTCTTGTTCCTTGAAAACGGGTGTAGAAGTACTCTTAGACATCAAACTAGAACCAATACTCATAATCTCCCTAAGCATAGGACAATCCAATTCCATGATGTTTTTACTTGGTGGTTCAAAATGGGAGATAACAAAAGCAGAATGGTCCTCTGAGGGGTACTTCATGGAATCCATAACATTAAATATCACAACTTCATCTCCAAACTCCATGGAAAGTGTACCCTCATTGACATTTATGATAGTTTTTGCAGTTTTGAGGAAGGGTCTACCTAAGATAATGGGGGCATGAGAACTTACCTGATCATCCTCCATGTTAAGCACATAGAAGTCTGTTGGAAAGATCATGTCTCTTACCCGAATAAGTACATCCTCAAGAACTCCTGCTGGATATGCCATAGCTCTATTCGCCAATTGCACCACTACTCTTGTCGGCTTCAAATCACCAACCTGCAAGGAAGAGAATACAGAGTGAGGCATCACATTTATTGAATCTCCTAAATCACAAAGAGCATCAGAGAAGTGCAACTCCCCTATGGTACATGGTATGGTGAATGTCCCGAGATCCTTGCACTTTATTGGCATTGCTAGAGTTGGTGTAATGAGTGCCGAGACATTCCTTCCAAGGTTGATCCTCTCATTCCCATTGAGCCCTCTTCGATTGGTGCAGAGTTCTTTTAAGAATTTGGCATACCTTGGGATTTTCTTAATGGCTTCAAGTAGAGGAATGTTGATCTCCACATGCTTGAATGTGTCCAAAACCTACTTTTTCATTGCTTCTTCAGCCATCTTCTTGGTTTGAACAACCCTGTTTGGAAAAGGAAGGGGTTTAGGAGGAACATCATCAATATTTTTCTTACCTTTATCTTTCTCCTTGGATTTCTCATCAGTTGGTTTAAAATGCGGCTTCTCTGGAGTTGAGGTGAATCCCGGTGGAATGGTAGGTACAGATGTATCGTTCATTTGCTTCCCACTTCTCAATGTGATGGAACTAGCATTCCCCTTTGGATTTGGAGTGGGTTGGGAAGGTAGATTTCCGGAATTCTTACTTACAAGTTCATGGAGGGCGGTGGAAATCTAGCTCATTTGAGTCTTCAACTCCCTCAGCTCCGAACTTTGACTCTTTAGCTCATTCTGTTGATTAAGAACAATTTTCTTCAAAAGATCATCAGTATTAGAATCTACCTTTGGTGGAGGATTCCCTTGTTGCTGACTTGCTGATGCTTGGGCTTCAAATCTCCTTTGGGGTTGTTGGAAACCCTGCTGGTAAGGCGGAGGCTGCTGAAAGTTTGGTTGAAAAGGGGGCCTTTGTTGTTGTCCAGAGTCATACCTCATGTCCGGTTGATCTTTCCACCCTTGGTTGTATGTTGGAGCAAATGAATCAAACTTCTTTTGGGGATATGGTTGTTGTTGCTGCTGAAATGGTCTCCCTGGGAATACTGCTGTGCAATCCTCTGTCTCTTGTAGTTGTGGGAAACAGTCAGTTGGGTGGCTTGTCTCAGTGCAAATGCCACAAGGCCTTGAAGGAGGGGGTAGAGATGTCTTTTGTTCCAAAGCAATTTGCCTCACCATAGTTGTCAATTCTTCTAACTTGGTATCAATCAAATGACTTTCAAGAGAAGAAGTACTTACTTGATGTACTCCTCGAACATGTGGTGTACCTCTATCACCGAATTGTTGAGAGTTTTGGGCCATTTTTTCAATCAATGCTCGTGCAGCTACTGGTGTCTTTTCCACCAATGCTCCTCCAGCTGCAGCATCCACCATGCTCCTCTCCATGGGTGTGAGTCCTTCATAAAAGTACTGGATGAGTAATTGCTCACTGATTTGGTTATGTGGGCAGCTTGCACACAACTTCTTGAATCTCTCCCAATACTCATACATTGACTCCCCTTGGGCTTGCTTGATCCCCGATATCTCCTTTCGAATGGATGTTGTCCTTGATGCTGGAAAAAATCTTTGCAAGAAAAGACGTTTCAAATCATTCCAACATGTTACATCTTCAGGTTTCAAATAATATATCCAATCTTTTGCAGCTCCATCAAGTGAGAATGGGAATGCTCTTAATTTGATTTGATCTTCATAAACATTTCTTGGTTTTAACGTTGAGCAAACCACATTAAATTCTGTAAGGTGTTTGTTGGGATCCTCACCAGAGAGGCCATGAAACTTTGGAAGTAAGTTAATTAACCCCGATTTTAGTTCAAAGTCTGATTCGAGATTTGGGTATGCAATACAATTTGGTTGATAGTTAATATCAGGTGCAGCCAATTCTCGTATGGTTCTATTAAGTTCATTTCCATTGTTTTCATCCATTGGTTCCTCTTTTATGTTTGAATTTGAATTGCTTCCAATTTCAATGTTTCCATAAGAGAGGAATTCAACAACTGGTTGAATATTGAAACTTCTCGTAGATTGAGAATGTCTGATTCGTGCCCTAAGTCTACGTTCAATCTCAGGGTCAATATCTAAGAGATATTCAGGATTAGTTCGTGTCATAGATTAAATAAAAATGAAAAGAAAGAAAGTGGACTATATTAAAATAAAAATGAGAAGTTTGAGTTGATGGTCCAAAAAGAAGTAGAAGAAAATAAAAGAAGAAGAAGAAAAATCAGATTGGGCAAAGAAGGAAGAAAGAAGAGAGGAAGAGAATAAAATGTAAAATAAAATAAATATCTCTAATTGGTTGAAATAATTACTTGCCTCCCCGGCAACGGCGCCAATTTGAAAGAGCACTGTCGTGGGTGCCCTCAAATGATTAGTTTGATTTTGGGGTACTTAGGTGCAGCAGAGTGGCTGACCAAGGTCGTCTCTCAAAGGAGTAAGTGAATTAAAACAAATTTTCAGAGGTATTCTAGAAACAAAATAAAAGGGAATAAAAACACTACTTGAAAGTATGGGTGTGGTTGTTTATAGTTTATAAATCTAGAAGAAGTTTTCTGGAAGAAGATTGCATTTTTTTGTTTTTAATTTTGAAATGAAGTTTCGATTAGAATGACACAACAAGAAGATGTTTTTTTAGAAATCTATTTAAAAGACGTAATCGATATAACTCTACCTCATCACTTTATTATTAATAATTATCATTTAAATTAACATTAACTTAATTATGATCCCTTAATTTGTTAAATCCTGAACCCTACGAGAATTAACTTTACCACAAGGATGATGTGAATTTAACCCTAGGCTAACTTCGGAACATGCAATCGCATCACCCTGCTTTGATTGATGTTATAAGATTAGCTTATGGTCAGTGGTAAATTAAGGCACATATCCATTCTGGAAATTAGTATGAATTGTGTTTATGGATTATATTTGAACTCTACAAATTTATCCCGTGTGGTCTTGTATTACCGATTAAGATCGCGCTCTCACAATTTACACAAAATCCCGACCTCGCGTGTTTTTGTGTTAATTGTTCAATCGCTTGCTTAGTTTCTTACAATTTAAAAACACAATTCATGGATCATATTAAGTGAATTACAGTAGCTCATTGATTCAAAATAATTAAATTAAGAGGGTAGAATATAGATCGATTATTAAAAGACTACTCTTCCATGGGTGGCGTAATCATCGTAGAAGCGTTTTTCATGTGCAAAGGTTTAAAATGGGTATAACCCAATAACGCTTCTACTCAAGAATTCCAGCCCAATTAGGAAGATTAAGATAAGAAGAAATTTAAAAAAAATAGAAGAAAAGATAAGAAATAAAAGAATATCAAAGAAGTTTATTACATAAACAAAATCATTACAACATGAAGGAGAAGAAGAAGGCTTCGTCGAAGGGATCCTTGCTTGAAGAGATACCCTTATTGAAATGGTTGAAGAATTGGAGTGGATCCACTTCTCCTCTACCCTAAACTTCCCAATGCACGTCCCAACCCCTCCAAATGATAAAAGCTTTAATTTATAGAGGGGAGGGGAGGAGAGGTTACAAGTGGTTTCAAGTGTGAATGTGGAAATTCGGCCAAATATTTTATTCCAACTTGAACTGCCCATTTGACCACCAAAAAGCGTGAATTATCCGGCATTCTAGAAGGATCCAATGTGCGGATATGTGTCTTTTATCTCCTCTACAAAGTTGAGCTCAATACAGGCCCATATGAAGGATTTATGGCCGAAATACAGAAGCTTCTCCATTCTGGAGATCCCATCCCAACTTTGACTTCATGGCCCAATTTCAACAACCAAATGGACTCTTTAGCTCTAGTGTCATGAATAAAAGTTGTAGATAATTAAGTTAGGAACACTGTTACAAAATTTCAAATTCCAATAATAAATATAAAAATATTTATATTCCAAATACTACATTGAACTATAAAAGGAAAAACTGGAATTTTCATCAAATATTCAAATGAATGATCTAATCCCAAATATTTTATAAATAAACATATTTAACACAATGTGAGGAAATTATATCATTTATTATCAATAAAATATTCAATAAAATAGTGTTTTATCACTTCCTCAGCTCGGGCTCGACGCTGATGCCGGGTTAGATGGGCTGGCGTAGGTGGTGTAGGAGCATAGCCTACCTGCTCTTCTGGCGAAGCCGGTCGGCGGCGCTGATGCATTTAGGTGGGATCCCTTTCCTAGAGCCCCCGAATTGGGACTCTGAGCGGGCCGAGATGGACATCACCCGCCTCATCAGCGTAAGGCGAGAGGTCATCGAGGCGTTCCGGGGACAGCCTCCCGAAACGATTGAATGTTCGGGGGCGAGCAGGGGCTCTCTGAGCGGCCTTCGAGGGCTGCGTTGACGGCGGGGCCTGGATGCCTCCAGGTCCAGGTGGGCCATATCCCTAGTTTGGATGACCCCCTCCTCCTCGTACCTAGGTACAAGGTTGTTGATCACCCTTCTCTGGATGATCTATGACGGGGAGAGGGGATGTGGGCACCCTGGATTCACGGATGTAGAGGCCGTCGTGGCGGCAGCGGAGCCATGCGGGGCAGTTGTTTCGGTATTACCCCTGCCCTTGTGTAGGTGAGCGGGCAGTGATCGTGTCTCTATAGTAGAAACCTGGTTCCTGGGAAATGGAGAGATCAACTCATCAGCACTGCGAGGAAAAGGATTGACAACCAGTTCCCCAGTATCATTCCATTCTCCACGTCTATAAGAAGGATCCACGCCAACACGTTGCAGAATGGAATGCCCCACGTTCTACTGCCCCAACTTACGGTGAGTTTCACGCCAGGCCCGCTATTTTCTTTGCGGGACCCGGCACCGAATATCTGGATCCGGTGACATGTTAATCTACTAGTGTCTCTAGTGCTACTAATCTCCACATTGAGAAGAAGAATTTCACGTCGGGTTCACCATTTCTATTTTCAAGGCTTTCAACGGGGCGCACGCATCCGTCTGTGGGGGGATGCGCCGCTATTGCCTAGCATTCCTGCTTTCCAAAGCGGGTGGCATCCGCTCCTTATTCAGGGACGTCTGCTCCTTGATCGAAACCGGGATGATGGGATTTCGGTTATTCCTTCCGTGGATTCCTCCTCAGAACTCGTCACCTAGTCTGGTTCCCCCTCATAGATTTAATATGTTGTTCATGAAACTCTTCCCAGTGCCATGTTTCCATGGATGCCGGTTAATTACACTGCTTCTGTCAGGACATTCTAAAGGGTCCGGTCAGGGCAGCAACTTTCAGTCGGGGGAGTAGTCACGTTGAGACATCAGTATTGTGTCTGTATGCTGGGGAACTGGCGTGTCTGTCTTTTTTCCCTTGTTATAGGGCTTCTCGAGGGCGTGGAAGCCCGAGGCATCCCACATCGAGCGCGGGGAATCATACACCCTAGGCATATATCTGAGATTTTCCTCAGCTTCCTATGTTTGACACAGGGTATGCCGCAGGTTTAATGTCCAGCGGAGATGGTTACGCCAAGGGCGTGCCATCCGAGGTCTTCCTCAAGAATCTCATGTTTATCACGAGGTAGGTCGCAAGTTTAACGTCCAGCGAAGATGGGTCGGCCTGATCAAAACACTAGATGGAGTGGATCAAATTGACAAATTTCCCTTGAAGGGATGCCGATATCAGGGCCAACTCATGGGCAGCTTCCTGAATGTTGTGAAGAGGAGTGGAATGGCATGATCTCGCCGGGATATGACGGTCCGGGTGAGAATCAGGGTGGATAATGGATAGGTGGATGAAGCGGATGGGAACTGAGATGGGACTATCGCAAGGGCGATAGTGAGATTGGGCTTGAGCATCGAAGAGACCTCCTACGTATCCCTATGGAAAGGAATCAATGTCCGCGTAGTTCGGGATGGTGCTGGCGAGCTGACGTAAAGGGGGACCTTGGTCCGATGGGTATCGTCAGTGAACCGCCGTGGAGGTGAACCTGGGATTCCACTGGTGGTGGGCTTGAACCTCGTGGAGGCTTCCTACGTACCATGTCTTGACATGGATCAAATCCCCCGTAGTTCAAGTGGAATGTGGAATACAGTTTAACGTCATGCGGGACGGGGGTGAACCGACATGAATGGGGTCGGAACGACCGGGTGATGGGTTTAAACCTTATGGATGTAACACACCGAGATTTTATGAAAAATATTCCTTTTAATTTCATTAATGTCTTGTGTTGTACAATACACCAAAAGGAGCTGGCACAACACGCATCCTTGACTTGCCTTTCATTACACGCAATCACGACCTTTCTCGATAGCGTGCGTAGTACACAATAACGAGTTTCACTAAACAACAATATGCTATTAAAATATTATTAAAACTAGCCGTTATGAATAGTAATAACCACTTTTTGAAATTTTGTAAATTTTATTTTTCAAAATGGACTACATTTTTGGATTCGGAAT
Source organism: Viscum album (assembly GCA_963277665.1). NCBI lineage: Eukaryota > Viridiplantae > Streptophyta > Magnoliopsida > Santalales > Viscaceae > Viscum > Viscum album. The sequence goes on along the minus strand of OY728143.1, from coordinate 662,174,573 downwards.
AGCGAAACTAGCTTAGGGTAAAATTTTGGTATATTTCGAATAACTTTCATTTTCTGATGAATAGTAAAAATTACTAAATTTTAATTAAAAACAACCTTTTTAATCGAAATAATTAATAATAATAAATTATTAATTTTAGTGGTTTTAAAGTATATTTAGAATATATTTTTACAATTTAATACAATGTTGGTCATTGGATGTAATTCTACATTTAAACCAGACATAAACAAGTGTCAATCTTTTGATAGTTATTATCTCTTAAGAACACGCTATTTGTTTTGACGATGGGAATTAATTTTTAAATTAATTAATGAAACTGATATGTTTTGAATTTGGTAAAATAGACATAATTTTTGAGTTCATAATATCAAATATATCTTAGGCCTAATTTTTGGTATTTTTCTGGAAACTTTCATTTTTTTGATGAATAGTGAAACCACTAAGTGGTAGTTAAAAAAAATGAATTTTTCAAAAAACTTAATTTTACCACTTCTGTGAGTGGAATTTTAAAAATCCGAGAGACACGGTTGATGTTAGTAAGTAAAATGTGGTTCAATGAGATGAAAATAATTTTTGGTGAATAATAACTTTTTACTTTTTTTACCACGGTTAAAAGTAAATATGGTAACTAAGGGTAAAAATGTTATTATTATTACCCTAACACATGTCCTAATTCTATTGGACAAGTGTAATTCGACCAAAAACAACCTTAGGAATAAAATATGACCATTTAGGCCCACTTGGATTAGATTAGGACATTTATTATTAATTTATTTAAAGAAGGGTTAAAATAGTTAAAATCAAAGTTTAATAAGTAAATCATTTTTAATATGGGGATATACATAAGAAAAATTAGACTATAAATATTCATTAAAAATCTAAAAATATTTCCAACATAATGGTATTTTATTTAATATTTTTAGACATTAAATAATTTAATTTATTTATGACACAACAGTGATGCAGTAATTATCTTATTAATGAAATATTGACATAATTGATGTTATAAAGACCCAAATAAATGTAATTTGAGAATTTTTATGAATTACACTAATTTTCTAGGTTAATATGACATGTTAGTATTGATTTAATTATCTTTTTTCGAACTAATCATTCTGTTATGATTTTCACAAAAATCAATTACTAAATAGTGACAAAATTGACATAAAATATTTTTTAAAAAAAAAATATTATATTATTAAATGTTATTTTATTCCTAAAAATCAAAGGTTCGGCCAAATGACTTAGATAAGGTTTTATATATTAATAATATACAACTTGGGGTTCGTTTGGCTTGTTATAGTAAGTTTATTAACCTTATAGTGTAAGAACACAAGAAGACATGGTAAAAGTAAAATTATTTAACTTAATGTTAAATCTAAATGATAAGGTTAAAATAGGAACCTAAACTTGTCTAAATTCTATTGGATGAGAGGATTTCGACCCATCCCCACCTTAGCTTCTAAATAAATTAATTTGGAGCCATTTAAAACCTGACTTTATAACAAAATAATAGTTTTAGTTATTTCAAAGGTGAATCTCTCCTCCCTTATAAAAGGTCACATCCTCCCCCTCTTCCTCACACCACTTTGAGCCTTCATTCTTGGACAACCCCTGACAATTTCTCCTCTCCACTTACCTAGAAACATCCTAGATGTTTTGGTCTACTTCAAAGACCTATTTTAGTTCCCTAAAAGGAGGTCTCAAAGAAGCACTTCAAAGAAGAGGTAATGTCCGTTACCAATTCTTTCATCTTTATTTCTTCTTCCACTTCTTATTATTTAGTTGTTTCATTATGAAGTAATAAAATCAGTATCAATCATATACTGATATGTTATTATATGTATGAAACAATTCTATTTCACCATCTATTCATCCTACGGAAAAAGAAATCACCGTGCGTGCGTACGTACGGAATACCGTCTCCACACCGTGGTGTAATCTATTTTCCACCACCACCTTACTTGGATGGTTATAATGGTGTAAATAATGACTATATATGACTATTATAAAGTGATATTGATTCTGAAATAGTATACATACACTCCAATATAATTCCACGATCATTGGAACGATATCATCACTCGTGCGTACGTACGGAATACCGTCTCCACGATGTGATGCGACTCGTTCTACATGATCTTCATTGCATAATGATTATATAAATGAAATGAATTAATAAATATGATATATAGTACATTAATACCACTCTGGAAATGATTTATCTATAACCTGAAGAGAAGAATAAGAATTTATTCGACAAAACACGCATAATAACAAAAAGTTATAAACACCCGAATAACAAGTAGCAATGAAATATTACTACTAAGAAGCTAAGAATATGACAATATATGATATCATAAAAATAATTATGATTCTGAAATAAGTTAATAACATTATTTAAATCATTATATAGGAGTTTCCGACACTTACGAGGAAAATTGGACCTAAGGTAAGGGAAATATCACAATCTCATTTTTATCCGAGATTGTTTATACTTTAGTATTTACTGGGGTGTATTTTATCATCCAAATCCATGTTTCCTAAATATTTAATATTATTTCTATCCACTTAAAATTTTTTAAATCCAATTTCACCCTTCGGTGAGTTTTTAGTAAAGGATATGAAATAAATCTTTTGTCATTTTTCGTACGAGGTACTTTTTGACTTTTCCAAAAAAAGTACGAGAAGAATGTTTTCTTTTAACTTATACGGCATGAATGGATTTTTAAAACATTATATCCAAGAATATTCCTTTACAAGTTTTCAAGTTTATTTTTAATCAACTTATTTCAGTTTAAAATTGTATGACATGTTAAGAAAGGAAAAGTGTTTTTGAAGTATAAAGGATATTTTCCTCAAGAATGGAGTTCAAGTGTTTTATCAAAATTATTTTCCATCTAAGATAATAAAGGGTTCTGTTTTTATCCCTATTATTACACTGATTTTATTATGTTGTGATGGAATTATTTTTATGAATTCTTTTATCTTATATGAATTGTTTTATGATGTCACGATGTTTAAGAATCCCATTTTTATTACATGGGTTATTCTATGATGTATGGTTTATGATTTTGTGGCACACCTAAGAATGATATCATTATGAGATGGGTGGGACCTATATATCCCTCCAATGCATTGGGTAAAGATTTTATATCTCATGAGATAGACATGGCTGGAATGGTAGGTTATACCGGTTCAGTGAAACAGGACTGAAACGAGGAGTGAAATCGGTTCAGAAATGGACTTTGTCCACTAAGATAGTCTTGGAAATGAGTATTGACTAATAAGAAATGATTCTCTATGATTATGTGTGTATGACACAAAGTTTCATGATTTAAGTTATGAGTATTGGGATTACATTTCACTACTATGATTTATCCCATGTTATGAAATTATGATCTCTTTTGCAGGTTAAGATTTCCAAAAGTTATGTTCTTATGAATATGATATGATTGATATTTCTTTTGTTTACCCTTACTGATCATTTGAGCTCACCCTTTTATTTTTTCTTTTCCCCGGGATATAAAGAAAGGTTTTAGGTAAAAAAAATGATCTTTATGGGAGATGTTGAAGATCTTTCACCACGATTAGAATATTATATTCCGAGTTTCCAAAGAATGTAATGTCCATGTACATTAAGATTCGGGTCCCTACAGTTGGTATCATAGGAAAAGGAGGTAGGAATGTATCTGATCCTTGGGAACTCTCACATGTGAGCGTTGGACGAAGCATGGCTCTCCGCCCAAGGGCTTCATGAGGAAATGGCTGCCACTGGGGATGGTGGTGTGTCCCGCCCAGGGGGTGTAGCCGCCCATGGAGTTCCCTGATAGGTATCAATTATAGTCCACTGGAAGTAATTATAGACTGCTATAATTGGTATCAGATGAAAGGTTTAGTCAACCTTTGGAAACTAGGATGTGAAAACATTAGTGAGATCCCTAGAGATATTTCTAAGGTATGTCTAGGGATGTCCCTAAGGATAAGTATACGTATAGGATATAGTCCTAGAACTATGGTAAAGATATTAGATTAAACCAAAGATGTTAGATATTGAAGTTACTCCCCCTTTATTATGATTTTTGCCTCTCACACTATTCTTTTTGGGTTTTAGAAAATGGTTGGAAAGAAGATGATTCACGATAATGGAGGATATGATGGACAATGGAATAATATTCATCATGAGAAACCAAATGAAACGGGATTTGGAAGTCCAAACATCATTATTATGCCGAATCAGCAATCTCATAATATGATCAATAAAGTAAAATTTGGTAAGTTTCCTGACTCGGCTAATAAGAGAAAGATGGAGTTTCATGATGATCATAGAGGAAAGAAAGTTCAATTTCCCCTATGTAAATCATGTTGGAAGAGGCATCAAGGAGAATGTTTCAAAGGAACTGGAAGATTCTTTGGGTGTGGAAAAGAAGGACACAAAGCCAGTAAGTGCAAAGGAAAAGGTTCAGTTAACACCAGGGATGAGGATAATGGTATTGCTACAACATCAACAATGGTTAAATGTTTTAAATGTGGAATGTACGGGCATTATGCAAACCAATTCCCTAAGGGAAAGTCTCATGAAGAGAATCAGTATGGTCGTATGGGTAGTATTTATGTTGACGATGATGAAGAGACTACAAATGATATGTGAGATGAAAGAATTGTTGAAGCTCGGTCAATGGTTTAAGAATGTAGTGGAATGATTACATGTTTATCATGTGTAATGTTGTATAAGTAATCTCATGGTACTATGAAATGAATAGACATCTAAGGATTGTTACACTTTTGTCTTTCCTTGAGTTTTGAAAGTGTATGATTAATGGTACCAGTATCCATAAAAGGTTATTCAGATATTTTTGGAATGTAAATGATATGCGTATAATGAAGGAATAAGAAGATAATGAGATGTTTGATTGTATTCATGAGCTCATGATTGATATAAGGACTAAGTGATATCATGGTTTGAGTATATAGAATTTTGAGGATTTTGGTATGTGGAAAGTGTTAACTTTTAACTGCATTCATGTTTTCACTAAGGTTCAATGGGTATTTATTTTTCAAGAGAATACATGATTAAGGCCTTCGAACATTTGTAATGTGACCAACAAGACATATCTTATGATATATGGGGATCAACGATGGTATTAACATGCTTTTTATATGAAATATTTGGTAATCATTTTCACTATAATATGACAATGGACTGCAATATTATGGATAAGCCTAAAGATTGGAATGGATTATGTTGGACATAAGTTAGTATTGTTTAAGGATAGAACCTTTTTTCAATATTATTGATGGGATGATATAGTAATGTAGTTTTAGAAAAAGGACAACCTGCAGGACGGGCGACAGCCCATCGCGTCGGACAAGGATGTGGGAATCGAACCCACAACCGAAGTGAGACTGGCCTTTATCACCTACCACTGGCCTACAGGAAGTCCCTGGTTAGTAGAAACTAGTTTTATTTTGTTAAGCGGTATGATATATGAAGTATAAGTTAAATTTTTGGAACCATATACTATTAATCTGACCATAAGATGTACTTATAACTTTTGCTAACCTTTTGTTTGAAAGAGATGGAATGACCCCTCATTCTATCACATGATCTGTTAACACTTCACGAATAAAAAATTCAACTTCATTTCATTAAGAGATAAAGTGGAAATTGTTCAAAGCACGAACAACAATGATATTATACCAAAATCAAGAAACTATTTATTCTAATTCAAAATTTTCAACTTTAGGGAAATGATCTTGAAAACCAAAAATGTTTTCCTAGTGCTCTTATATCTGATGAATTAGATGGTACCTTAGATCATCACAAATTTATGGCTTTGTGATTGCTGGATTTTCCATAGCCATGTTCTCTACCACTCTCCATCAGAACATGATGGTTAGATTTCTCTTCCATATTCATATTTTCACCTATGTGGAAACCCAATGATTAGTTTATTAGGGTAACCGCTACGTTTAATACTTTTAATTTTAAATATTGGTTTTGGTATTCCTTTTTACGATGTGGGTTTCTGTTAAAGAAACTTTCGAGTAGTAAACCATTTATAACCCTGACGAATTTCGAGGTCGAAATTCATTTTAAGGGGGGTAGAATGTAACACCCCGAGATTTTATGAAAAATATTCTTTTTAATTTCATTAATGTCTTGTTTTGTACACTACACCAAAAGGAGCTTGTACAACACGCATCCTTGACTTTCCTTGCATTACATGCAATCGCGACCTTCCTCGATAGCGTGTGTAGTACGCAATAACGAGTTTCACTAAACAACAATATGCTATTAAAATATTATTAAAACTAGCATTTATGTATATTAATAACCACTTTTTGAAATTTTGTAAATTTTATTTTTCAAAATGGACTTCATTTTTTGATTAGGAATATCGAAACTAGCTTAGGTTGAAATTTTGGTACATTTCGGATAACATTCATTTTCTGATGAATAGTGAAAATTACTAAATTTTAATTAAAAAAACTTAATAATCGAAATAATTAATAGTAATAAATTATTAATTTGAGTGGTTTTAAATTATATTTAGAATATATTTTTACAATTTAATACAATGTTGGTCATTGGATGTAATTCTACATTTAAACCAGACATAAACAAGTGTCAATCTTTTGATAGTTTTTATCTCTTATAAACACGCTATTTGTTTTGACGATGGGAATTAATTTTTAAATTAATTAATTCAACTGATATGTTTTGAATTTGGTAAAATAGACATCATTTTTTGAGTTCATAATATCAAATATAGCTTAGGCCTAATTTTTGGTATTTTTCTGGAAACTTTCATTTTTTTGATGAATAGTGAAACCACTAAGTGGTAGTTAAAAAAATGAATTTTTCATAAAACTTAATTTTACCGCTTCTGTGAATGGAATTTCAAAAATCTGAGAGACATGGTTGATGTTAGTAAGTAAAATGTGGTTCAATGAGATGAAAATAATTTTTGATGAATAGTAACTTTTTACTTTTTTTTACCACGGTTAAAAGTAAATAGGGTAACTAAGGGTAAAAATGTTATTATTATTACCCTAAAACATGTCCTAATTCTATTGGACAAGTGTAATTTGACCAAAAACAACCTTAGGAATAAAATATGACCATTTAGGCCCACTTTGATTAGATTAGAACATTTATTATTAATTTATTTAAATAAGGGTTAAAATAGTTAAAATCAAAGTTTAATAAGTAAATCATTTTTAATATGGTATTATACATAAGATAAATTCGACTATAAACATTAATTAGAAATATAAAAAGATTTCCAACATAATGGTATTTTATTTATAATTTTTAGACATTAAATTATTTAATTTATTTATGACACAACAATGATACAGTAATTATCTTATTAATGAAATATTGACATAATTGATGTTATAAATACCCAAATAAATGTAATTTGAGACTTTTTATGAATTAAACTAATTTACTAGGTTAATATGACATGTTAGTATTGATTTAATTAACTTTTTTCTAACTAATCATTCTGTTATGATTTTCACAAAAATCAATTACTAAATAGTGACAAAATTGACATAAAATAGTTTTTAAAACAAATATTATATTATTAATTGTTATTTTATCCCTAAAAATCTAAGGTTCGGCCAAATAACTTAGATAAGGTTATATATATTAATAATAAACAACTTGGGGTTCGTTTGACTTGTTATAGTAAGTTTATTAACCTTATAGTGTAAGAACACAAGAAGACACGGTAAAAGTAAAATTATTTAACTTAATGTTAAATCTAAATGATAAGGTTAAAATAGGAACCTAAATTGTATAAATTCTATTGGATGAGAGGATTTCGACCCATCCCCACCTTATCTTCTAAATAAATCAATTTGGAGCTATTTAAAACAAGACTTTATAATAAAATAATAGTTTTATTTATTCCAAAGGTGCCCCTCTCCTCCCTTATAAAAGGGCACATCCTCCCCCTCTTCCTCACACCACTTTGAGCCTTCAAGCTCGGCCAACCCATGCCAATTTCACCTCTCCACTTACCTAGAAACATCCTAGAGGTTCTGGTCTTCTTCAAATAACTATTTTAGTGCCCTAAAAGGAGTTCTCAAAGAAGCACTTCAAAGAAGAGGTAATGTCCATTACCAATTCTTTCATCTTTATTTCTTCTTCCACTTCTTCTTCTTTAGTTGTTTAATTATGAAGTAATAACATCAGTATCAATCATATACTGATATATTATTATAAGTATGAAAGAACCCAATTTCACCATCTATCCATCCTACGAAAAAAGAAATCACCGCGCGTGCGTACGTACGGAATACCGTCTCCACGCCGTGGTGTAATCTATTTTCCACCAACCCCTTACTTGGATGGGTATAATGGTGTAAATAATGACTATATATGACTATTATAAAGTGATATTTATTCTGAAATAGTATACATACACTCCAAAACAATTCCACGATCATAGGAACGATATCATCACCCGTGCGTACGTACGGAATACCGTCTCCATGATGTGATGTGACCCGTTCTACATGATCTTCATTGCATAATGATTATATAAATGAATTGAATGAATAAATATGATATATAGTACATTAATACCATTCTGGAAATGACGTATCTATAACCTGAAGAGAAGAATAAGAATTTATTCGACAAAACACGCATAATAACAAAAAGTTATAAACACCCGAATAACAAGTAGCAATGAAATATTACTACTAAGAAGCTAAGAATATAACCATATATGATATCATAACAATAATTATGATTCTGGAATAAGTCAATAACATTATTTAAATCATTATACAGGAGGTTCGGACACTTACGAGGCAAATCGGACCTAAGGTAAGGGAAATATCACAATCTCATTTTTATCCGAGATTGTTTATACTTTAGTATTTACTGGGGTGTATTTTATCATCCAAATACATGTTTCCTCAATATGTAATATTATTTCCATCCACCTAAAATTCTTTAAATCCAATTTTACCCTTCGGTGAGTTTTTAGTAAAGGATATGAAAGGAATCTTTTGCCGTTTTTCGTACGAGGTACTTTTTGACTTTTCCGAAGAAAGTACAAGAAGAATGTTTTCTTTTAACTTATACGGCATGAATGGATTTTTAAAACATTATTTCCAAGAAGCTTCCTTTACAAGTTTTCAAGTTTATTTTTAATCAACTTCTTTCAGTTTAAAATTGTATGACATGTTAAGAAAGGAAAAGTGTTTTTGAAGTAGAAAGGATGTTTTCCTCAAGAATGGAGTTCAAGTGTTTTATCAAAATTATTTTCCATCTAAGATAATAAAGGGTTCTGTTTTTATCCCTATTATTACATTGATTTGATTATGTTGTGATGGAATTATTTTTATGAATTCCTTTATCTTATATGAATTGTTTTATGATGTCACGATGTTTAAGAATCCCATTTTTATTACATAGGTTATGCTATGATGTATGGTTTATGATTTTGTGGCACACATAAGAATGGTATCATTATGAGATGGGTGGGACCTATATCTCCCTCCAATTCATTGGGTAATGATTTTATATCTCATGATATTGACATGGCTGGAATGGTAGGTTATACCGGTTCAGTGAAACAGGACTGAAACGAGGAGTGAGCTCGGTTCAGAAATGGACTTTGTCCACTAAGATAGTCTTGGCAATCAGTCTTGATTAATAAGAAATGATTCTCTATGATTATGTGTGTATGCCACAAAGTTTCATGATTTATGTTATGAGTATTGGGATTACATTTCACTACTATGATTTATCCCATGTTATGAAATTATGATCTCTTTTGCAGGTTAAGATTTCTAAAAGTTATGTTCTTATGAATATGATGTGATTGATATTTCTTTTGTTTACCCTTACTAAGTATTTGAGCTCACCCTTTTATGTTTTCTTTTCCCCAGGATATAAAGAATGGTTTTAGGTATAAAAAAAATATCTTTATGGGAGATGCTGAAGATATTTCACCATGATTAGAAGATTATATTCCGACTTTCCAAAGACACTAAACTATTACGGTTCTTGTGTGTCTGTTTTTTGTTATGTACTAAGTATTCCGCAAAAGTAATGTAATGTACATATACTTTAATCTTCGATTCTCTACAATGGAGGCTTCCTACGTACCATTCCTTGACATGGATCAAAGACCTCATAGTTCAGAATGGTGTGTCGGCGAACCGACGCGAATGAGGACCTTGGTCCGGATGGTGCGGGGCTTACACACTAGGCCACCCAGGTGCTGGTGACCTAAAGTGAAGAAGGTCGGAGTGACCAATAGGTGGTGGGCTTGAACCTCTGGGAGGCTTCCTTCGTACCATACCTTTACATGGATCAAAGACGACGTAGTTTAGGTTGGACGCCGGAAGGCCGACGTGAATGAGGAGGACCAGGGGGGTCCCAGTGGTGGTGGGCTTGGACCTCGTGGAGGCTACCTACGAACCATGCCTTGACATGGATCAAAGACCCCGTAGTTCAAAGGGGCTTCGTCGGCAAACCGACGCGAAGGTGAACCAGGGGGTCCACTTGGTGGTGGGCTTGAACCTCGTGAGGCTTCCTACGTACCATGCATTGACATGGATCAAAGACCTCGTAGTTTGGGAATGGAGGTGGGTGTCAGCGAACCGACGTAAATGAGGGACCTTGGTCCGATGGGAGATGGGATTGAACCTCATGAGGCTTCCTACGTACCATGCCTTGACATGAATCAAAGTCCTCATATTTTGGGTTGGTCACAACGGCTTGTCGTCGGACTGGAATGTAGTTTAACGTCATGTTGGACGAAGGTAGAACTCAACGTGAAGAAATAAAGGATGGGCTTGAACCTCATGGAGGCTTCCTACGTACCATGTCGTGACATGGATCAAAGACCTCGTAGTTCAAATGGGTGTATAGTTTAATGTCATTGTGGGACAAGGGAATACAGTTTAACATCATGCTAGACGAGGGCATACAGTTTAACGTCATGATGGATGAGAGAATACAATTTAACGTCATGCTGGCTGAGGGAATATAGTTTAACGTCATGCTGGACGAGGGCATACAGTTTAACGTCATGCTGGACGAGGTGTTTTCATGGCCAATGCTTACTCTAAGCCCACGTGAGTCGTGCTCGGTGTGAGAAACAAGAGGCAGCAGGGACCTGACGATCACATCGTGAAGGGTGCGTCCGTGAGAAACGAAGAGGAGCTTATGTGATGGGCGGCCAATGGTGCTGGAACTTACTCCAGGATGGAGGCCTGAAGTGTGACAAAGTGCGGCGGTAGAGGGATTTGGGACTAAATATGGATGGTGCATCATTCCCGATCACGCCCTTCGCTGGCCTTGTCAGTGGGGAAGTTCGGAGTTACAAGGGTGCTACCTTCCGCAAGAGAGGCTTGGGGATTATACCGGGGTGGTTGCCTTATCCCATGGACATAAGCTACTCCGAGAAGGAGGATATCATCCCTTGTGGAGGGGGTGACCCCGTCTCTGTGGAGACGAGTGGCGTAAAAAATATCTGTGCTGGGGAGACCCTGCGTGCGAGGCGTAGGGTCGAATCACAGTTTAACATCACGTGTTGAGGATGAGGTGCTTAGTAGTTTAACGTCCTTCATCTCGGATGAGGTGGGTTTACTCCACACCCCTAGGACTTACATAACCAGTACCCTCTGTTCATTGGGAGAGGGAAGGTACTGGAAAGGCCATGGTAAAAGGGGGTCATAGAGCGAACCATCGAGGGGTCCACGTTAGCGTGGCTATGCGAAAAAGCAATAGCCATTAGTGTGACTATGCGAAGAAGCATTAGGCGAAGCAACGCTATAGGTGGTGTTGTCCATGGGATTTTGAAATCACATCGTGCAAACCTGGAGGGTCGCACGGGAAGAGGAATTTCCAAGAAAAGCAGTATGCTTCGCGAAGTGGAGTGCCTCGGCCTTAGCATAGGGCAGGGGTGGGACTGGGAGGTGCTTCGCAAAGTGGAATAGTATTCGTGGAGCACTGCCTCACGAAGCAGAGGGGCCTCGCGGAGCAAGGTGCTGATAAGTAGTGTGCTTCGCGATGTACAGCGACCCTACCTTGGCATGTGGATCACTAGTACTGGATGGGTGTTTCACAAAGCATAAATGCTCCGCAGCTACCCGGGTTCCCTTGGGAATCCCCTTACTTTGCGAATTCCCTTAGGCTTCACGAAGGGCATCCCTCTCAGAAGAGGGGCTCAAGACGAGAGAGGGAGAAGGCATCTCGCGAAGTAGAAGTACCTCGCAGAGCTCATGATTCCTGGGGGGCGAAGGGGGATTCGCAATTCGGGAGTTGAGAAGATGAAATGTCGGATCGTCCGTCCTCTGGGCTCAGGGGGACCCAGTATTTATAGGCAAGGGGCGCCGCGAAGTAGAGCTCACGCTCCGCGAAGGGGTGGCGGGTGCTTCGCGGGGGGTTCGCGAACGTCAGGGCGTTTGTGAAGCGTTACCGCCTCACGGTCTTCGGGGCGGGCTCGCGAACGTCAGGGCGTTCGCGGAGCGTTACCGCCTCCTGTGCTTCGCGGCGAGCTCGCGAATGTCAGGGAATTCGCGGATCGTTACCGCCTCCTGTGCTTCGCGGCGGGCTCGCGAACGTCATGGCGTTCACGGAGCGTTACCGCCTCGTGTGCTTTGCGGCGGGATCGCGAACGTCAGGGCGTTCGCGGAGCATTACCGCCTCCTATGCTACGCAGCGGCCGCGATTCTCAGGGGGGTGCTTCGCGTCCGAGCTTTGCGAGGCAGCACATGGGGCTTTTTTTCCGTCCCTTCTTTGCGTGTAAGATTTTGGCACCAACACCCATCTTAGGTCTAAAAAAACTTGGGTCTCACACAATCCCTTGGGAAACAACAGAAAGTAAAATCCAACTAGGGACTACCCTACTACACTTATGATCTCATTCCATGCCCATGAAAACATCATTAATTTTTCAAAAGGCCACAACTAGTGTATGAAACCCTAGGAGTGATTTTTCTAGCTCATCCAATATGATGAGATAGGCCCCGTGAAAAAAATCGAAAATGGCCCTTAGGGGAATACCACATATCTTTGATCAACAACAAACCTAAAGGGGAATCCAAAAGAAGAAACCAAAAAAATGGGCATTCACAACGGTCCTCATCACCACCTCAATGTTGGATCGTGCACAAGGTATCCTAAGAACATTCCAAACCTTTTGTAAAATTCCAAGTAAGAAAATATCATACATCCTACCTAGTGAATGAATTGTCTTTGGGTACCAAATCACCTATCAGGGTATCCAACAAAATCATTCCACTTAATCATTTGTAACAATTGACTATGGAAACCATTGATCACATAATCATCAACCATCCCAATTGAGTATCTTCAAGAGTCCCTCTAAATCATCTAAATATCACAATGACACCCATCTATAAAAGCCAGCCCATAGTGCAAACCCATCACAATGGCACCAACAGCTATGATCCTCACACACAAGAGAAAAACTGAAACTACTCTAACCTCAAACAACTTGTCCCAACACCTAGGTAAATACAAATATCTACTTCCAGATACCGCTCAATCTCACCTTCTAGAATTATTCCAAAAGAACCATTAAAAACAATTTCCTATCATCCAAGATCCATTCCAAATAATGATATCAGACCCTCACCAAAGAATCACAAATCACACCCATCCAACTAGATGATTCTAAAACAAAACCTCAAGGAAATCCTCCTAATAAACTCAAATAGTCCAAAACAATATCAAAACATCCTATAAATAAAAAAATTATTAAAACAACATTATATGAGGAAAAACACTCATAAGGGACTACTCTCAAGTCGAATTATGGTATCAGGATGAAAAACGTAAAAAACTGGCTAAGATAGAAAAATGTATACAGCGTGTACCCCGAGTACACAAAGTGTATCCCAAAATTCCTACACATATATGTTCCATAGGATATTTGGAAAGTAATTTCCAAAATTACATCATATTTTGGGCATATACACGGTGTGTACCCCCACTTAGGTACCTGCATGTGTACCCAAACACCACTAGAAATGTAAAACACCTAAGTACAAGGTGTGAACTGCTAATACACAGTTTTTACCCCCACATGGGGTCCCCATTTAAATATATTTCATGTACACCACCTAGGTGTGTAATCATACATAGAATGCACCACATACGGTCATTGGTCGTATACTTCTATATGGAAAAGTACCACTACACAGGGTGTGTGACCAAGTACTCTGATATATCCTAGAATCCCACTACATGGAATATACTCCTAATACATGAAGTGTAGTCCCAAAAAAACACATCTTCCCAAAATGAGAAGAAATTATTATGTTTTTTCAAGTAACCACATGTCTTGTACATGATTTTCCATGATTAGGAATCCGCCGAAATTGGATAAAACATCCAATTTTCCCATAAATCCACAAATCAACCCACAAGGTGTCCCCAACCTCCCAAAAAATGCTTTAAAAAGGAAAAACTAATATATAGTGATTTTCAATATAAAATACAAAATAAAAAAACCTATATGTGGAAACCATAGATGCTTCAATATAATCTTTGATCTGCATCTGTCGTACGATGATCTGGCATGACCCAAGCCCCACAGTAGCTCCTCATCCTTTACCTCTACCTCTATTAGCTCCCTATCACTATATAATTATAATACCCCAAAGTGGGATACCCATGGGCATTTCTGGAAATCCATGAGTGAAAAGGAAATGAAGAAAAGAAAGGAATAAGGAGAAAAAGAAAAAAGGGGGCATGAGAATTCCCTAGTGCCTGACATAAGGTTATGACTCACCTTGGAAAAAATCCTCATTTCAGACTTAACCAAAAAAAATCTAAACATAACACTCTATTTAAAATATACACCAAAATGAACATTCATGACTAAATTAATATTAAATTAATTTAATATTTAATATTTCATGAAAAGTTTAACTGTTAAAATTATGAACAAACTCTTTTTATAGGGTAAACACACAATAATGAGAACAATGGAGTGCTAAAAATAAGTATTAGAGATTATATTAGAGGTAAAATTACCATTTTACCCCTGAAACACTTTTAGGAACCAAATGGTTCAAGTTTAACCTAATTTTCACAACCAATGGCGATGTGGGTCATCACAAACTCCCAATCACAAATGCTTCTCCCCCTCAAGAAGCCTCGGTAGACAACCAACTGCCAGAATTTTTCTTAAGCACCGGCAAATCCAATGTTATCTCAACAATCCAACAATCAGTCTTACAATATCCCAAACTCTCTCCCAACATGAGAGGCATTCAATAGTGAATGAACTTATACTTCCCCCAAAAATAGTATCATTATCATCGCACCTAAAAAACCACCTAGAGCATGTTACATCCATCACAAAATGTAATACAGAGACATAGACAAACCATTCACACATGATAACCTTCGTGAGAACCCATAACCACTATTCTAAAAAAACACTTAAAATGAGGTTCAAGATCTCCAATGTCCTACAATTCACTCCCCACCACAAAGATTTAATTAAACCTCCCAAAAAATAAAAACATCACTTACACTCACATGGGAAAATTCTTAATGAAACTATGATGACACACATGAAACTACTGACCATGATCCTCATTTAGGTTAGTTCCAACCAACCAAATCACACTCAGCACTCTCCTTCTACTTGAGGCATCTCCCTCATGCCATGATAAACCAAGATACCACCCTCCACTTGGTCATCTATCCAAAGCTACAATAATATACCCATGATACCACTATACAACCCAAGGCACAACCAAAAATGAGTAGGTCTAAGAAACCAACCAATCCTTCCCTCTCAAACCATCCATAAGACTGGGAGCACTCATAGTGTTCCACTTCTAAAACACAAAGAATTTTCAAAACTAACAACTCTTATTTGATATAAAAACTAAACAATCCCACCAAGGAAGAATGGGGACACCCACCCAAGACATCGTCGATAGTGTGCACATGGGACCCACCACAACACCAAACGAAAATCACATGGATAGATTAGCTCCCACCCAAGGAACACAAGAATGGGACATCATGGAAACCACCACATCAGGGAAACTAGATCCCAATCCAAATATACCTCAAGAATTTGTACCCTCATCAAGCCACTAATAGAAAACTCAGACCCCACTACCAACCGACTGGGGTTTCCAAACATGCCTTAATGAATGGAATGCATCAACAACATCGATGAACCTCACAGCCTGCAATCCTAGTTACTTGTAATGAGAATAAAATATAATGTAAAACATCACATGCTTAAAGATTTCATAGGAATCTAATATTCCTAGAATGATGCATGAACACAGACCTCTTTCCCATTGGCCAAGACCCAAAACCCCGAAATAAATCATAAATCCATAATCCCATGTGCATCATGCTGGGTGAAATTATAAAACTATAAAAACATAATCCAATAATATAAATATCATTCTATAGAAACATGGACTTCCTATCTGTAAATGTGTTTGCAATACACTAGTTTTATATCCATAACAAGTTATATCGCATTCCTAGACCTCCTTGCTACCAACTCCCAAAATAATAAAACTAAAAATCTTTAATACCATTTTGTAATGAATGATCCTTGGTCCACCTAGAATGAAACCTAATATGGATCTCCACAAGGCTTCAAGTGCACCTATCTGAATGCTAGAGGTTTTCAACAAGTGGAGAGGGTCTAAAAGATACTGTGGGGAGACTATACCCTCTGGTTAGTGCAAAATAATAGTGAAAAATAACCACACTCATACAAAAGGATAAACATTAGAGTATTCATAATTAATAAATAAAACAAAATCCTAAAAAATATTGATATGTGGCACACAGTCATATAGACTCTAAATCATACAAAAAAACACCATTAGGTTACCCATTAGTTTGACCATTTATAAAAAATAAACAATTTGAAAATAAATACAACTGTCTCTACTTCAAACACCAAACCAAACCATGTACCTGGACTCTATAATGCTCAAGTTGCATCATCCTGATCCAAAGACTGCACATGAGTGACACCACTCTCTCAAGAAATATTGGTCCTTGGATCTATCTATCACATAACCTATGCTCGAACCTAAAAGAAAACAGCAGGCCTGCATGCCCACCAAGGATCACTTAGAGGGGGTGAGAAATGAATCTCAACAGGCCACCAAAAACTATGAACCTATAAATCTACTATCATAATAATTTCTTGCATATATGATATGTTTAGCCCAGATAAAAACTAAAAAATAGTTGGTATAAAAACTTCATAAAAGAGGGGGGAAACAAAAGGAAAACAGCCAACTGTGGGTTCTAGGTTGACACCCAAGGTAAAACTACCCCCCCCCCCCTCATATCCCTTTATAGAGGATTTATAGCACATGTCACACCCACTCACCTGAAAATTGGAGTGTCCACTAAGACGAAATTGGATCTTAAAGACATATAAATAAAATATGCATGAATATCAGACCCCAGGGCATAAAAATAGGTGTTTACATTAACAAAACATTTATCGAGCTCTAGGAATCCAATAGAATGATTTGATCTGGCGATAGGAATATATTGGTCGACACAAGTAGAGATTATGTCCATCCTAAAGGCCTTGTGGAACGAATTGGGAACTTGATATTGACCCAATAAGAATGGAAACATAAAAAACATGGGATGATTAATAGTATCCACGGGATCTAATAGAAAAATGACATCTGCAAGGCAGAAAATCCTACTCTGTGAGTGCCTCAGAAACTCAAAAATCCCAAATACACACTAGTTGGATCGAACACTCAACTAAATGGGGGTTTCACTCATCTAGATCATCGATTAGATCCCTAACCTTGTCAGACAACATCCATCCAATAGAAGAGATAACTGGATCACAACATAGGGACATGCCCAATATAATATATCCCAAGGGTCTCCACCTCAAACAAAAGTCCTAAGTAGATGTTTCCTCAACCTTCACTTCCAAATACCAATTGAACGTGGGATGATAGGACCTTGAACCCATAGTCCAAAAAGATAAACTAGTAGTGCAGATAAACTCTTGGACTATAAATCATAGAGACTCTCTCTGTACCATGGATCTCAATATCCAAAAAATAGCCACCATGGGATCTTTACAACCCAATATAGGTCTAAAACAAATCTTGGGGCTCACACAGTGTTGGGGGATTTTTTGATGAAGTGAATTCTAACTAGGGGACCCCTACTGAACCCAATATCCTAGTCCATGCCCACAAGAAACATCCTCAAATAGACAAATGTCCACATCAAGAGTAGGACACCCAATGAGTGGTTATATTAGCTCTTCCAATAGAATAGGATATGCCCAGTATGGAAACATAAAAAACCCTTAGTGTCCCCCCACTAATCCTTGATCAAAAACACACCAAAAGGGGAATCTAAAATCATAATCCTAACAATAGAGGTATTCACAACGGTCCTCATGACCACCTCAAAGGACCCTATACAAGGGATCCTTGAAACATGACAACCCTTGGTGAAAACACCACATAAGAAAACATCATCTAACATTCCCAAAGAACAACCCATCTACGGGTACCAACTCACCCACTAGGTAATCCAACAACACCATTCCACTTAGGAATACACAATAGCCACATATGGAAACTACTGAACACTTGATCAAAAATAATCCCATTAGGATAGTCTTAAGAGTCCCTTAGACACATCTCAATTACACAATGACGCATGGTCGTAACTACCAACCCATTATGCCAGCCTGTCCCAAAGGCACCAATAGATCTGATCCTCAAACATAGGAGTGAACCCTCAAATGATCTAACCTCAAACAATTGGTCCTAACACATTTGGAAAAACCAAGATCCCTTCAAAAATACCACTCAATCTCACCTTCTAGGATCCATATGAAAGAAACATAAACAACACTATCCTAGAATCCACAAGACGTGCTAACTACTAAGCTCATTCCCTCATGTGGTCCTCACAGCTCACACCCATCCCACAAGAGGATTATGAAATAAAACCATAAATATATACATATAATAAATTTTAATAGTCCAAAACACCATCCATAAGACCTATAAATGCCAAAAATATTCCACTAATGAATATTATGTAGAAAAACGCTCATAATGGACTTCTGATAAGCTGAATTCTAACATTAGGATGAAAAATAGGAAAAATAGGCCAAGGTAGGAAAAATGACTTGGCGTGTACCCTACGTAAAAAATTTGTATACCAATATTACCTCTTTTCTATGTGTAAGTTTCCACTTAGTGTATACTTTCCCAGAGTATATAGTGTCTTCACCCTATACACGACATATTCCCCTACATTGGTACCTACCGACATACCCATACTGCACTCGGTGTGTAAAATTAACAAGTATATATCATGTACCTATATTAAATGGTTAGTACCCTCTCATGGAATACTCACATGTGTACCTAATCTTGTATACCAGGTAGTGGTGTATGCCCACATGTAATTCACCAGAAATGGGAACTACTGATGTACTTCTACAAAACTAACTACCCCCACATGAGGTGTCTGTCCAATTACT
The DNA here is from genome assembly GCA_963277665.1 of Viscum album. NCBI lineage: Eukaryota > Viridiplantae > Streptophyta > Magnoliopsida > Santalales > Viscaceae > Viscum > Viscum album. Next base: position 662,155,026 of record OY728143.1, on the reverse strand, counting down.
CGACCACAACCTAGAATCCCACTAAATGGCTTGTACCCTCGAAACATGATGTTTAGTCTCAATAAACTAATCTTCCTAGAATATTAAGAAAACACATTATGTTTTCATACAACCATACACCACTTACAACGATTTCTCTGAACGAGAAGCCCTCAAAATGGCCCAAAATGCATGATTCGTCACAAAAAAAACACAGATCGACATACTATGGTTCCCCGGCTATCCAAAAAATGATTTAAAATGACAAAAAACTATTCTACGGGTATTTTATGTATAAAGAAATGGATATTATTCCAGGTAAAAACTATAGATTCTTTGATCTAATCAACAATCTGCAGATACTACATGAAAATCTGGTGTGACATGATCTCTGTAGAAGTGTCTTCAACTTTATGTCTCACTATCTTATCTTTCTCTACCTCTCTCAGTCAAAGATACAAAAGGGGGGACCCCGTGATCATGCACTAAAATATAAGGTAGAAAAGGAATAGAAGAAAAAAATATTAAAGATAAATGTGAAAAGGGAGAAAAAGAAAAGAAGAGAAAAAAAGGGGATAGGACTTAGTGCTTGAAAAAAATTTATACCACACCTAAAAAAGCCCTCATTATAGACTCAACAAAAAAGATGGAATCTCAAACCAAAAATCTTTTTAAAATATAGGACCGAACAAACATTCATGAATAAATTAATATTTAATTAATTAAATAATAAGTATCCTATGAAAATTCAAATGGTTTGGATATTCACCAAACTCTTATTCTAGGTTAAACACATTATTTTAGGACCAAGAAACTGGTCATAAAATTATATGAGATCACCTCTTAGGATAAATTACAGTTTTCCCCTGAAACACTTTTGGGGATAAAAAGGTTCAAATTTCTCCTATTTTTCACATCCTTTGATGGTGTCGGCCTTCATATAAATAATTGGTACAAAAAATATTCATCATCCCCCACTTTGTTCTTCATAACTAATAGCCTTCTTGGAAAAATAATACTTAAAACCTCTCTTCATATCCTGGGGAAATGGAAACATAATAAAGGGTGATCTTGTATGCTCAGTATGGGTAAACAAGGGAGTTATAAATTATAATTAATTGTAACATGATTTTATGGGTATGATAATAAGAGATTAACATTATAAAATCATACCTAATAAATTATAAATCATAATCACGAGTCATGGAATAAATCCTGGCAGTTCATAAGTCACGAATCATAAATAAATCAAAGAACCTAATCTATGAGGGTATAATATTTTCTTAAGATCATGTCAAAAAATATTGGAATAATTTGTTTCATAATCATAATCATAGAAATATTATGTCAAGGATACCCACTAATACATTCATCACATGTTAAACTTGGGATAACCACCCATATTGAAGAAAACAGGTTTCATCAATATTTCATTATCATAACTATAAACAATGAAGGCAAAGAATAAAGCTGGTATCATTGTATAACATCCTTAGTGAAGTATAAGTAGCATCAATGGATGTTATCATAGATGAAAATACTTTTAAAATATTACCGAAAAATTTTCTTTAGAAAGACACTCTATTTATTTTTTGAAATCACTTATTTAAAATATAAAGATTTTCAAGGTATTAAGGAAAACATTTTCATTGAAAATAGCCCTCTAAATGTTAAAGTAATTTAAAAATCATTTATTTTCCTTGACTTTGGGAAATTTCATTCATGTTGTGTATGTTAAAAAAATATACCTTCCACATTACCAATAAAAAGTCAAAAACACCTCACTTAAAAATTGATAAAAATATTCCTTTTAAAAAAATTATATAAATTCAAACATTGGTATATATTAATTAAAAACAATCATAAGATAATATTAAAAAATTCATGAAAACATTTTAATAAAAATATATATATGGGATAAAAATATTCATGACCGAATAGTGAAACAATTTCTATTTTCCATAACAACATTATTTCAATCTTTTGAGTACTTAGAGTAAAATGAAAGGAAAAAAATTAAATATCCATAAATAACTAGATTATAATAAAATATATAATTATTTGGATATAAATATCATATAATTTAATCATTTTAAATTTAAACATAATAAATCCTACTAAAATGATATTATAACATAAAACCCTTACCGCTTTGATAAATTTTGAATCATAACCCCCATGAAAAATAAAAATTTAAATAAAACCTTATAAACCATTAATATAAAAAATTAATGATATAAAATATAAAATGGGTAGTATATACACCTCATAAACATAAATAGGTTCAAAACATCAAGGATGTATTAACAAAACAAAATTGAGATGAATAACTCTTACAACATTGATAATCTATGAATTAAAACATCATGAAGGAGAAAACCATATATTATTTTTAAATCCCCGTAATTTTCATTAAGATAATCATAAAATAAATTCATTGGTTGTCTGTACACAACACAGAGGATACAAGTGGTGAATATGGAATATGTCTCACTGAAATAAAAGTGAGATGAGAAACCCTTACCTCACGTCCGACTCGATTCATAATCACTCTAAAATAATTTTTAATAAATTAAAATTTATTATAATTCTATAATATAACCATAAAAATAAATAAAAAATTATTCATGATACAGTTATAACATTTCAACACCTATTTATCAATTATTGTTAATTAAAATCATCATTTTTGGGTGTTAACTGTTGCGTTTTTTATTAATGTTTTGGTTCATAAGTTCTGATCCTTGTACTTTGATCATGGTTTCACTATCTCTATAATTTAAATCATTTAATGAGTATAATATTTAATAAATATATTCACTTTTATAACTAATCATAAAAAACGATGATGAAAAATTAATTATATTACTTCATGGAGATAGTAGTTTGTAAATACGCACAAGTGATCTTTCTATTTTTATATAGAAGTAATGAAAGAGAATTAAATAATAATTTCCATTTAAAAATTATTATAATATCATAAATAACATATATATTAAGTTAATCAATAATTATAACCATAAAATTGAATTTGTGATGAAAAATGATATGTATTACTTTCCTGAGGTGGTAGTCCACATGTACGCATGAGGGATTTTTTCCTTTCCCATATAATGGAAAGGAGGTGGATAATGGTTATTAAATCATCAAAATAAAAATTAATTATATTTATTATGAAAAAAATAATTATTTTGAAGTTTATACCATAAATTTATATGATATATAAGGATAAATAAAATTGAAATTTCTCAGTTAAGAGTTTTACCTCTTTATTGAGAAACCTCCTTTGGCTTACAATTTAGGCCTTGAAAGAATTGTATTTTTGAAATAAAGAAAGACCTAAGATGTGTTTAATGAATATAGGATGATATTATGGTAGGTATTTTCCAATATCTAAGGCTAAAACTTAATTAAATATGGATAATAGGATGTGCCCTTTTACTAGGGAGGGGATGGGTACCATTGGAATTACCTAAAGTATTAAATTACTGTAAACTAACTTTCATATTAAATTTGGAAAGAAAATGTTATATTTTAAATATAGTATTATTATTAACATATATTACCACCTAAAATTTATTTTATTTGAGTTTATATGATTTTTTAACCCTTATATCTTAGTTTAAACCCTTGTTAACCCTTTTGATGATTACAATGATATCAAAGTTCTTTACTATTTACGGGCCATGATAGTTAATATAAAATGAAACGATACCCATAAGTATAAAATTGTTGACATTTTAGACCATATAAAATTAAATAGGATTAATATAACATTTTTTCTAATTTCAAATCATTTAATAAAATAGTATTTATGATAAGATATCATTCAATTCATTTTCCAGAATATTCGCATAAATGACTTTTAAAAAAACTAATATAGAAATGTAATATGAATATAAACTTTAAATAAAACAATAATAAATTATATTTATCCAAAAAAATTATTCTAACACCATTACATAACCAAACAAATTTACTTCGTAAGTTTTTAATATTATTTGATTCATATTTAAACTAATTGCACAAATATTTTGTTGGTGTTGCATAAGAATTTTAGGAAATTATTTCATCAAATAAATTAAAAATAAATTTCCATAATTTAAATATTATATTAATATTTCACATAATATTTTATAACTAAAAATATAATCCTTTTATCTATATGAAAAATTATTAGTGCTACTAAAACAAACAACATTACATTTTGGATTTATTCTTTACTTAAATTAATATTAAGTTTATTATTAAATAAAAACACAACCAAGTTGTCATATTATCAAATATAAGATGAGGAGGGTCAAAATAAACTCATCTAATTCATATAAGGTTGTTTTTAGATATATTTTTAAATCCTTATGATATTGTTTTTAACCTTAATTACCTCATTTACCCTTAATAATATGAAAAATGTTTAGTATGGTTACTATTCATTATGACCAAAAGTAAAGTTGAAATTTTTTACAAATTTGGATATGATGATTTTAAATATAAAATAAATTTTATCATATTTAATCCCAATGATTAGAATAAATTATAATTAAAATAAACCTATAAAATGGGACTAAAAACACATTTCCTGATAAATGAATTTTTAATTTTAAAAATGTTTTTATACCAAAATTTAGAATTATATTGATTCAAATGATATTAATTGGATTATGTTTTATGAAAATTAACTAATTAATTTTTAAAATCAAGTCAAAATTATATATTACTTTTTTTATATTTAATGGAAAAGAGATTTTTCTAAAAAAATTGTATTTTTTTACTATTCATTAAAAAAATTCCCATTACAGAAAAATCAAAACACGTCATCTATTATAATATTTATATAATGAATTATAAAATTATATTAATTCCCTAAAATGAAATTTATAAAATTTATAAAAAATAATTATAATATCTTTACATAAAATGAAATAAAAATAATTTCTCAATAAAACATATTTTTGAAGCATAAAACCACTTTAGAGAAAGTTGGGTACTTATTTAATATGAATCAAAAAATATATTTTAATTATATAAAAGAAATTGTACATTTTTTTATAATGTTTTTACTAATATTCATACGTCCCAATTTAACAACAATGTTACAACTGTTACATTTAAATCATATAGTATATCATAAGTTCTTTAATGCTCACTGTTGCGTGTTAAGAAAGATATTTAGCATAGTACAATTTTAAAATAAATTTTTAGGCTATTACCTTCTCCCCATATAAATAAATCACAACCATGAAATTTTATATTGGTAATTAGGCATTCTATGTTTGAAAATACCTCTATTGAATCCACACATCATACAAGGGGACAATAAAAAATACCACCTTACTATTGGATCAAGTTTTTAGGTTATCAGTTCCATTCAACATATACTTTATAAGCCTTAATGAAAAACAGCTACATAAAAATCCTTAGATGTTTAATGATTCTTATAACTATAATATCATTGATAAAAAAACTTCTACAATATAATTATTGAATCATAATACATTAAAAGTTCAATCATTCCACTACAATGAATGGAATGGAATATGCCTTTTCGTGTTCTATGAATTTTTCCTTCGATTCGGGCATTTACTCAGATAATTCCAAAGATATCCAAATATAATAAATTAAAGTACAAACGCTGCCTTAGGATGTACGTTATTTCCATCCATTTAATTCTTCATTTTTTCCTAGAAATCACTTTCTCTATGTCCTTTTTACTACACCCAAAACATTCTATTCTTTTGAGGCACTCCCCTAGGTTCTTTCTCCAACATTCTTTACATATTGGAATCAAAATCTTATTTCCTCAATAGTCTTCATAAAACTATATTTTAATATTTTTTGGTTTATTCAGAAACTCACCCATGTTCAGGTTGTTAATCATGTATTGAAAAGTATTATTAGTCATAGTCACAAGTTTTCTTATATGATATCCAATTTCATTAGTTTTCTCTTGAGGGAAACAATTACATCATTCATCACATCAAGAATTAACATGATTTATTCATGTTCAATACATTGAAAAAAAACTAAAAAACATAGTTTGATAAAAAAAATAATCGTAGTCAATAATCATATAATCATGAAAATATATCATAGGATATCTAATCATGAGACTATCTTTTCAATATATGACACCTTAGGTTTAACATAGGTCATCCATGTTCATTATCTATTCAAATCCATCATAATGGTTTATAAATAAAAGTTGAATTCACCCATGTATATCCCCTAGAATTTTCAATCTAGGTGTGTAGTATTAGGGCCACTCATTATGCACTGATAACGATAGAGTTAATACCCAATCCACCCCATTCAGAGTTGTTACCCCTGGGTATATATATGTCACATTAGTATCCACTTTCTAGTGCACAGTCAGGGATGTATTTATTGAGTCAATAAGGTTTCCTTATGACTTTTCGATTCCTCAATGTTTTGAAAATCACAAACACTCTATCTTAATGAAAATTATATTTTCCTTAAGAATTATCTTAATAAAGAAAATTTTCCTTCCTCAAGGAAATTTATCCTTACCTTTTTTTTCATTGTTCATTTTATAATATAAATCTTTTTATTCCTAAGGGTTAAATTTAATTTCACATCTAAAACCTCAAAATCTTATAAATCCTTGGTTATAGAGTATTATATTTTCAGACTCCAAATTCTAGGAGTTTTGAACTCCGAATTCCTCAGAATTATGACTCTGAATTCCTCAAAATTCGGACTCTGAACTCCTCAGAATTCGGACTTCGAACTCAACATAATTCGGACTCCAAATTAATTGGAAAATAGAATCCAAAAATCCATGATTTATAGTCTCCAAATTATTATTTTCTTAGACTTTGAAATATATTTTTCCTTAGACTCCGAAAACTAGATTTGGTTAATCAACATAATTTTGATTACACTTATTATAGTCTTGAAACGATGTCATTCATTCTATTTTCAATTAACCTATGTTCGAGTGACACATGTATAGGACCCTCCAAAATTCAAGGAAAAATATGATCATTGGAAGAGGGAGCCAACCAATTGAGAAGTTCTAATAAATAAGATCTCATTTGAATGATCTTATAAGTTATTGATCACTCTAGAGATTGAATGATGCTAAAATGATTTCTATAGAGAGACTTTCATGCCTTGTGCGTACAGAACATCTTGTTCATCTTGCTTCGTTAGACTTCAATTTTTGTTGTATACAATCAAGGACTTCCAGGGATAGGAAGATAGAGGTTTTGACTACCTTAAAGCTTGAGGAATTATGAGAATAGCAATACAGATTCCGATATTCCTATCGAGGGCTTACCCTAGTGTGGGTAAGATAAACTTTCTTGAAAGCATAAATCAAGGGACCTTTATCCCAGGTTATCAGATACCCTTCTCTTTGGTTTAAGTTATTTCATACTTGTTACTTTTTTTTCAAGTTTATTTTTGTTGTATTTTGATAAAGGAAGAAAGTATAACCTTCTTGTACTTTCTTGTTCTTTTGTATATTCTAATAAGTAAGATTTAATACGCTTTAAGGTAGAATTTTTTTCTAGTAAAATTTTCTTAAGTTTCATTTCCAGAACCACATTTTCGGAACCTAGAAAGTTTTTAGAACTAAAAGATATCTTATAAATTTACCTTGTCTAACCTTGTTAAACTTAGTTTTACTTATGGTTAAAAATAAATGTTTTTAAACTTACAATTCACCCCCCCCCCCTCTTGTAATTGAGCATCTACATTAATATTTTGATCCTACAATTGGAATCAGTGGAGGTCTTTGAAATAATTATATTCACATATAAGTTTTCTTGCTCATTTTTCATTGTTCAAAATATTTTCCTTGATTAGAATTTTTATCCTTGTTTAGAAACATTTTCTATAAACAAGTTTTGTGGAAACATATTTTCTTTTAGATGGTAGGAATGAATTTTGGTTCGATTGACAATATAAAACCTACTATACCGCCTATATTTAATGGGAATTATAATGAATATTGGAGAGATCGTATTAAGAATTTTGTTATTAATACTGGAGTGGAAAATTTCATTATGCTTACTAGATATTATAAGATTCCTGGTAAGGAAGTCAGAAATTTTACTATTCAAGAAAAGTCAGAATAACAACTAAAGTACAAGGTATGTAATACTTTGTTGTATTCCATGACTAGGAATATATATTGTAATATTTCATCTTGTGAAGAGGTTAACTGTATCAGTATGAAATTAAAGGTTACTCATTTTAATACATCCAAAGTTTTATAAACTAGAAGAGTTATGCTTAGAGCATAATATCATGGATTTCTATTTCCTTACGGAGAACCAGTATGCAGGGTGCAACAAAGGTTTTTGAATATTGTTAATAGTTTACAATCCATGGGTGAGAAAGGTTTAGATAATGAGTCGCTTGTGGAAAATATTACAGATATCATTACTAATGAGTGGGAATCTAAGAGAATAGTTACTGATGAGAATAAGAAAGTATCTCAAATTACTCTTGGTGGGATTTTTGGAACTCTTCTTCAACATGAGACAAGAATGAAAAGGGAAGTTGATATGAATAAGAAGAAGAATAGAAATGGAAGTGTTTCCTTTACTACTACAAAATCCAAGACTCCTGAAATGGTTACAAGATCCAAGTCAAATAAAGTCACACTTTTATTCGAATCTAGTGAAAGATAACATTTTCAGAATGAGCTAGTTAATCTTGCTCGAAGGATGAACAAGATAGTTGGGAAGAAATAATTTCAGTATATATTTAAGAAGAAACAATGAAAGGACAATAAATAATTGGAAGTCACTTTCTCTGAATGAAAAAGAGCAAGGCATATAAGGCTGGATTGTCTTATGCTTAAGTAAAAGGATATAATGGAAAATAATTCTGAGACAAAAAGAAATAAGTACTAAAAAGATAAAGCTAAGAATTTTTTGAAAGCCAGGAACACTTGGAGTGTTTGTAGTGGTGACACTTCTAATTAATCATCGGAGTTTGAATCTTCTGATCAGAAGAATCTAGGTCTACTATCTAGACTACCTATTGAAAAACATTGTCTAATGGATAAGGTACACAATTCTGAATCTATCACAAATGTATCATTGAATGAAAATTATATTGATAATAAATACTATAAGTCTTCAAATAAAGAATCCTCTTCTGATGAAGATAATATATTGCCTATTTATGAAGAATTTTCTAGGTTTTCTAATCTTCTTGAGAATGAAAAATATAAACTCAATAAAAATATTGACAAGGAAAATTCTTGAATTTATATTCTTACTAAACAAGTATCAGATCATTCTAAAGATATTGATAAGAAAATTTAGGATTTTGAATGTATTTACAAAAACCTTTAGGAAGTTAATTCTAATAAGGATAAACTTTATGAGGATCGTGAAAATGTAATTTCTAAGAAAAATATTTTAGAGACTAACTCTGGTTCTAAAACAAATGTTTTTGAGAATAAAAACTTGGTTATTAAAATAAAGTCGAAAATATTTTCCTTGAAGAAGTTTTTATCAAACTTTTCCTTTGGTTAGAAAAACTTTGACAATATGTATTCCCAAATTTTACCTCTAAGGAATAATTCTAGATTTGGTTATACTCATTCTAAACTAGTTTTTAGTAATAATTATTTCGTTTCTCAAAGTGCCCCATTCTGCACTAAATGTCAGTGTGGTGGGCATTGGGAAAAAATGGTTCTTTAAACAAAACTCAATCTTTAGGTTTTCATAAAGCTTATTTTTTTCTAAGAAGATGTGGATTCAAAAAATATGGCGTTCTGAAATTTCCGGATCCATGAAAATTTGGATTCTCATAGTCTAACACTCTTATTTTTAGGAAAATAAGGAAAGTACCAACAGCATCACATGGTATATGGATAGTTGATGTTCCCAACATATGACTGGTAACAAAAACTTCTTTGAAAATATTATCAAGATGAAAGGAAGAAAAGTAACTTTTTGAGATAATGCATTCGGAGAAATTATTAGTATAGGTAACATTGTTCATCTTGGAAAAACTTTTATTTCGAATGATTTATTTGTTAAAGGTCTTAAGCACAACCTCATTATCATAAGTCAATTATGTGATTAAGGTTACCTTGTGAATTTTAGGAATGATAAATTCTTAGTACACAATTCCATAGAAGATTTTATTCTTTCTTCCCATAGGCAAGAGAATGTAGACACACTAAACTTAGAAGACCTTAGGAGCCAAGATCTACCTTTTCTTAGCGAAATGGAAGATCAATATTGGTTATGGCATAGAAGGTTAGGACATTGTAACCTTAGTAACCTATGTAAACTCTCTAAGAAAAAACTTTTTAAGGATCTCCCAAAGCATAGATATGATACTTCAAAAGTTTGTGACATTTGTAAATATGGAAAGGAACGTAAATAAAGTTTTAAACCAATCAGTGAAGTCTCAACTACTAATACATTATAGTTGGTGAATATGGATCTTTTTGGTCCAACAAAAACTAGAAGTATTGGAGGAAAATATTATGTATTTTTTCTAGTTGATGATTACACAAGATTTATGTGGTTCTATTTTCTATCAAAGAAAGGTGAAGATTTTTCTTGTTTTAAAATATTTAGTGCCCAGGTTAAAAATGATAAAAATCTCCCATTGATAACTATTAATTATGATGATGGAAAAGAATTTGAAAATTCTGATTTTGAAACTTTTTGTAGTAGAAAAGGAATTACTCATAACTTCTCTACATGAACAACTCCTCAAAAAAATGGTGTTGTTGAAAGAGGAAATCGAATTCTTCAAGAAATAACTATAACTATGTTGAGTGAATATTATTTGTTAAACACTTTTGGGATGAAGTTGTAAGTAAATCTTATTATACTCTAAATCAAGTTTTTATTAGACCATTTCTTAATAAAACACCTTAAGAATTGTGGAATGGTATAAAACATAGACTTTCCTACATCACAGTATTTGGTTGCAGAGTATTTATTTTGAATACTATAGATAATTTACAGAAATTCAATCCCAAATCTGATGAAGGAATTTTCTAAGGCTACTCCACAACTTCTAAGGCTTATAGAGTTTTTAATAAAAATACTTGTACTATTGAAGAAATGGTACCTGTTAAATTTGTATGAATCAGAAATAGAAGCTTCATAAAAGAAACTAAAAGTGGATAAAACTTCTAAGAAGGGTGGAAGGAAGTGGAAGGTGAGGGAACCTGAAGAAAAAGGAAAAATCCTTACAGCTAAGGAAACTCAATAGGCACCCCCAAAACAAAAGAAGCAAAAGACTTTCCCTAATGAAGTGGTGGCTAAGTGGAAATAATAAAAAATGAACAGGAATGAAGGGGAGACAACTTTTGTCTTGGACCCTGCAGATAAAAAAGCCTTAAAGTTGAAGGTTGCTGAAGATCTTGAGAAGTAAGAGAAAGAAATGAAGTAGAGGAAGAAAATGTCTAAAGCTGAGATAGTTCAATCCCTTCTTAAGGCTACTAATAAATCCTCTGAACAAATCAAGGTACCAGAATTGTTTTTGAAAGAATCACTTCATGTGACTCCGGGAATGAAGGTAGTGATTCCAGAACCAGAACAATAAGAAGAAATAGTTCAAGAAGAAGAAGTGGAAGAAGTAGAAGAAGAAGAAGGAAGTGGTGATACTGAAGACATGACAAGGAAAGTAGAGGATTATCCTGAGAAGGATATTCCTTCTAAGAAAATATCAATTTGAACTTCTGAAGTAGAATCTTAAAAACATGATACTCTTGGAAAAGAAGAAAAGGTCCAGGCAGAAGTAAATAAACTATCTGAATAATATAGTAGCAATCCTGACTTCATCCAGCCAGAGGATATTGTGGCAGGTGCCGAGAAAGGAAATCTTGAGGAAGATAAAATTGTTTTGTTATCTGATAGTGGGCACGAATCACATAAAGAAGAAGATATCATTCTGAAAGATGAGAAGGGAAATAAGGTGTTGGTTGATACACCTAGAAAATTTGTGGTAAAAAAGAAAAATGTTGGTGATTCGTCTAAGAGGAAATCTAAAGAGATAGAAAACTAATCCTCACCAACCAAACACTCTGATTCAGAATCATCTTCTTTTGGACATTATTTTGTTGTTTAGTCTTTGAAGAAGTTGGTTGATACCATTCCCTTATTTCCAGTTATAGACTTGAGATGTCAGATGCTTCAGTATTCGTTCAATCAGAAAGCAGATTCAATCACCATGCTTATGGATAATTTTCTAAAGCATGATACAGATTTCAAAACATTATTTATTGAATATGAAGTTCCTAAAAGATCATGCAAGAAGATTACAAGTTGATCAAGGAAGACAATCAAAGACTTGAGAGTCTTTGATGAATTTCAAGAAAGTGTGAAGGATTCCTTTAACACATAATATGGGAAGTTTAATAATCTTACTAATAGTTTCGAGGAAAATATGACTCTCGAACAGACAACCCGGAAGCAAGAAGTCAAGGACTTGAATGGGAAGCTTAATTCAATGGATTTGAATTAGAAGAGGGAAATGGATCTCAGAATTGATTTTAAAGAGAATATTTTTAAGCAAGAAGAAGTTTTGAAGGATTGGGAAGATATTATAAAGGCTCTGAAGGAAAAGATAAAAGCCTTAGAGAACAAAAATGTTGTTTAGGATCAGCTGCTCAAGCATGTAAAGGAAGGAGATAAAGAAGCTAAAAAAAGTCAATAAGTTAATGCCGATGAAGAAAAAAAGGATAATTCTACCCCATTCCGATATTTTGTTTTATTTTCTTCTTATTACAAATTCTTTCAATCATAATGGAATTTTGGTTGTTCTTCATATATTTGGTTGTTTAGTACTAATTTTTCAGGTACTATATTTTATCCATTCTCTTTATTCCTTTTTGGAAATCAAAAAGGTGGGGAAAGGAATGATAAAAATAATTCTAAGTAAATAATAGATTTACATAATAAAGGGGGATTTCATCTAAGGTTAAGTTCTTATTTAATAATATTTTCGTATGCAAGAAAATGTAAAATCTCATTTAGGAAATCAAGAATACTTTCCTTAGGGATTTCAAAACCTTATGGGGGTTATTCATATTCATTATGATTCATATATAAAGTGAGATAAGTTTTCCTTTATGGTCATAAAGAAAAACTCTAAGTCTTTATATTATTTTTAGTAATGATTTTTTTTCTTTCCAAAAGGGGGATATTGTTGAGTCAATAAGGTTTACATATGACTTTTACATTCGTCTGTGTTTGGAAAATCACAAACACTCTATCTTAAGGAAAATTATATTTTCCATCAGAATTATATTAATAAGGAAAATTTTCCTTCCCCAAGGAAATTTATCCTTACCTATTTTTTATTGTTCATTTAATAATTTAACTCTTTTTATTCTTAAGGTTAAAATTTGGTATCACATATAAAACCTCAGAATATTATAAATCCTCAGTTATAGAGAATTCTGTTTTTAGACTCCGAATTATCTGAAATTCAGACTCCAAATTCCATAGAATTCTGACTCAAAATTCCTCAGAATTCAGACTCAGAATTCCTGAAAATTCAGAATCTAAACTCCTCAAAATTCGGACTCTGAATTATTTAGAATTTGAATTCTGAATTCTTTAGATTTAGGTTTGAAATTATTTTGAAAAAAGAATCTGAATATCCATGATTTATAGTATCCAAATAATTATTTTCTTAGACTCTGAACCTTATTTTTCCTTGGACTCTGACAATTAGATTCGGTTAATCAACCTTATTTTAATTAAACTTATTATAGTCTTGAAACGATGCCATACATTCTATTTCTAATTAACCTTTGTTTGAGTGACAATTGTACAGGAACCTCTGAAATTCAAGGAAAAATATGACCATTAGAGGAGGGAGAAGACAGTTGGAGAAATGCCTATAAATAAGAGATCATTTGAATGAGCTCATAAGTTGTTGATCACTCTAGAGATTTCATGTTGCTGATGTAATTTCTAGAGAGAGATACATTCATTCCTTACGTGTACTGAACATCTTGTTCAGCTTGATTTGTGTGACTCTGATTATTGTTGTGTACAATCAAGGACTTCTGGGGATAGAAAGACAGAGGTGTTGACTATCTTCAAGTTCGAAGGATTGAGGGGATAGCATGATATATTCTAATATTCTTACAGAGGGCTTACCCTAGTGTGGTTAATACATACTTTATTGAATGTATAAATAAAGGGATGTTTATCCATGGTTTTCGGGTACCCTTCTCTTTGAGTTAAAAGATTTAATACTTCTTACTTGTTTTGTTTCAAGTTTATTTCCACTGTATTTTGATAAAGGAAGAAAGTATAACCTTTTTATAATTTCATGCTCTTTTGTATACTCTGATAAGTAACATTATATACTCTTTAAGTTAGAATCTTTTCCTTGTAAACTTTTCTTAAGTTTCATTTCCAGAACCTATCAAGTTGTTAAAACTAAAAAAGATCTTGTGAATTTACCTTGTTTAACCTGGTTAAACATAGTTTTCTATAAGGTTAAAAATTAATTTTTTAAACATAAAATTCACCCCTATCCCCCCTCTTGTAATTAAGCGTCTACATACATATTTCAATCCTTCAATTGGTATCAGAGGATGTCTTTGAAATACTTATATTCACATATAAGTTTTCTAGCTCAGTTTTCATTTTTCTAAATATTTTAATTACTTAGAATTTTTATCCTTGATTGGAAACTTTTTCTATTAACAAGTTTTGTGGAAACATGTTTTCTTTTAGATGGCAGGAATGAATGTTGGTTCAATTGACAATCTAAATCCTACTAGAACAGCTATATTTGGTGGAAATGATTAGGAATTTTGGAGAGATCGTATGATGAATTTTTTTATTAATACTGGAGTGGACAATTTTGTTTCCCTTACTGGAGATTACAAGATTCCTAATAAGGAATTCATAAATTTTACTAATCAAGAAAAGTCAGAATATATACTAAACTTAAAGGTATGCAATACATTTTTGTGTTCCATGGCCAAGAATATATATAGTCAGATTTCTTCTTGTAAAGCATATGACTATATCTAGAAGAAATTAGAGGTTACTCATTTTGGTACATCCAATGTTATAAAAACTAAAAGAGCTATGCTTAGAGAAAAATATCATGGATTTTTATTTTCTTTTACAAAATCAGTATATAAGGTTCAATAAAGGTTTATGACTATTGTTAACAATTTACAATCCATGGGTGAGAAAGGTTTAGATGATGAGGCACTTGTGGACCAGATTATAGATATCAGGCCTAATGTGTGGGAATCTAAGTGAATAGTTATTGATGAGAATAGTAAAGTATCTCAAATTACACTTGATGAGATTTTTTGAACTCTTCTTCAACCTAAGACAAGAATGAAAAGTGTTGTTGATATGAATAATAAGAAGAATGAAAATGGATGTGTAGCCTTTATTGCTACAAAATCTACAACTTCTGAAATGGTTACAAGATCTAGGTCAAAGAAACTCACAGTTTTTTCTGAATCTGGTGAAAGATAACATTCTGAGAATGAGCTAGCTAATCTTGCTCAAAGGAAGAACAAGATAGTTGGGAAGAAATAATTTTAGTATTTATTTAAGAATACAGAAATAAAGGATAATAGATACTCCAAAGTCACATGCTATGAATGAAAAATAGTAAGGCATATAAGGCTAGATTGTCTTATGCTTAAGAAAAAGTATAGAAAGGAAAAGCATTCTAAGAGGAAAAGAAATAAGTACTACCAAGCTAAATCTAAGAATTTTTTTAAAGCCAATGAGACCAGGAGTGCTATTGGTGGTGACTCTTCTGATGAATCCTTAGGGTATGAATCTTCTGATCATAAGAATCTTGGTCTACTAGCCAGACTACCTATTGAAAAACATTGTCTAAAGGCTAATGTACACAATGTTGAATCTATCACAAATGTATCTGTCAATGCATAGTATACTAATGATAAAAACTATAAGCCTTCAGATGAAGAATCCTCTTCTTATGAAGATAATATATTACCTACTAATGAAGAAGTATCAAGGTTTGTAAAACTTCTGGATAATGAAATTTATAAACACAACAAAAATCTAGATAAGGAAAACTCAAGAATTTTTATTCTTACTAAAGAAGTATCAGATCTTTCTAATGATCTTGATAAGAAAATTTATGATTTTGAAAGTATTTCGAAAAACCATGAGGAAGTAAATTTTGAAAAGGATATACTTTCTAAGGATCCTTAAAATGTAATTTATAAGAAAAATATTTTAGAGGCTAACTCTGGTTAAAAAACTAATGTTTTTTAGGATAAAAACATTATTATTAAACTAAATTCGAAAATATTTTCCTTGAGGAAGTGTTTGTCAAACTTTACCTCTGGTAAGGAAACCTTTGACAAGATGTATTCCCAAATTTTACCTCTAAGGAATAATTCTCTATTTGGTTATACTCATTCTAAACCGGTGTTTAGTAATAATTATTATGTTCCAAAAATTGCCACATTCATTACTAAATGTTAGTGTGGTAGGAAATGGGAAAAAATTATTCTTTAAACAAAACTCAATTTTTAGGTTTCATAAAGATTATTTTTCTAAGAATATGTGGATTCCTAAAATATTGCTTTCTGAAATTTCTAGATCCATGAAAACTTGGATTTCAAAACTCTGACACTCTTTTGAATTTACTATTCCTCTATGTTTTGAAAATCACAAACACTCTATCTTAAGAAAAATTGTATTATCCCTAGGAATTATATTAATAAGGAAAATTTTCCTCCCCCAAGATAATTTATACTTACCTATGTTTTCGTTGTTCATTTTATAATCTAACTATTTTTATTCCAAAGGGAAAATTTTGGTTTTACATCTAAAATCCCGGAATCCTATAAATCCTTGGTTATAGAGTATTCTATTTTTAGACTCTAAATTATTTAAAATTCAGACTCCAAATCCTTATAATTCAGACTTTGAAATCCTTTGAATTCAGACACCAAATTCTTTAGAAATCAGATTCAGAATTCTTTATAATTTTGGTTCCGAATTCTATAGAATTCAGGTTCTAAATTATTTGTAAAATAGAATACGAATATTCATGATCTATAGTCTCTAAATTATTATTTAGTTAGACTCAGAAATTTATTTTTCCTTAGACTTTGAAAATTAGATTTGGTTAAGCAAACTTATTTTGATTACACTTGTTATAGTATTGAAACGATGTCTTATATTATATTTCTAATTAACTGTTGTTTGAGTGACATGTGTATTAGACCCTATGAAATTTAAGGAAAAATATGATTGTTGGAGGAGGGAGTCTACCATTGGAGAAGTGCCTATAAATAGGAGCTCATTTGAAAGACCTCATAATTTGTTGATCACTATAGAGATTGCATGTTGCTGAAGTGATTTCTAGAGAGAGAAACGTTCATGCCTTGTGCATACTAAACATCTTATTTTTCTTGCTTCGTGGGATTTCGATTTTTGTTGTGTACAATCGAGGGCTTCTAGGGATAGGAAGACAGAGGTGCCGACTACCTCAAAGTTTGATGGCTTTTGGGGATAGAAAGACGAATTCTGATATTCCTATCGAGGGCTTACCCTGGTGTGGGTAAGACGGACTTTCTTGAAAGTATAAATCAAGGGGCCTTTATCCAAGGTTGTTGGATACCCTTCTCTTTGGGTTAAAATATTTCATACTTGTTAGTTGTTTTGTTTCATTTTTATTTACATTGTATTTTGATAAAGGAAGAAATTATAAACTTCTTATACTTTCTTGTTCTTTCATATACTCTGATATGTAAGATTATATATGCTTTAAGGTAGAATCTTTTCCTTTTAAACTTTTTTTAAGTTTCATTTCTGGAACCACATTTCCGGAACCTAGAAAGTTAGTAGAACTAAAAGAGATTTTATAAATTTAATGTGTTTAACCTTGTTAAAGATAGTTTTCCTTAAGTTTAAAAATGAATGTTTTTAAACATAAAATTCACCCCCCCCCCCTTGTAATTGAGAATCTATATTAGTATTTAAATTCTACATTATTTTCAATGAAAACCATGCTCTTTTTTTACCATAACTTGTGATATAATTCAAAACTTAGTCTTATCCTAAGGGTTATCATGAAAGTTTTCTCATCTTATTCTCCAAAAATAACTAAACCTTAATCTTATACCAACTGAGGAAACCAAACATTTCATATCAAAATATTACATCTTATTAGTTGAATATTCTTTCCCTAACATTATGATCCATAATAGAACCATAAATGTTTAGTCTATTTGGAAACATGGATACTTAAACAACTGGTACATAAAAAATTTATATCATACCTCACTTAGTTCTTCATAATTATAACCCTTCTTAGAAATTTCATACTTAAAACCAATCTTTATATCTAAGGAAAAAAGGAAACATAATAACGGGTGAGCTTTGATACACAGTAAGGCTAAACAAGGGAGATATCGATGATCATTTAAGAATAAAATGAGCATAAGTGTCTGATAACAATTTCTTAACATTTGAAAATCATACCATATAATTTATATATCATTATAACGAGTCATGGTATGAACCTTTTCAATTAATATGACATGAATCATGAACAAATCAAAGAATGTAAGCCATGAGAGAATAAAATTATCTTATGATCATGTCATAAAATAGTCTTATAAAGTGTATAATAGTTATAATCATATAAATATTTTGTTAAGGAAACCCACCAAGATATCCACCACATTTTATATTTGGAATAACCACCTAGGTACCTACTTTGGGCTTGGGATAACCTCCTGTGTACCATCTTTTGGGCATTGGATAACATCATATGTACCCATTGATTTCGTACCCAATTAGTTGGAGGGTTATAATAGAACCACCCATCACATAATCATAATCCATTTATATGTTTTTCAAAAGATCATTGAAACACTTATCATTCAATTATACTTAACCCATGGAAAAATGGTTTTCATCATTATTTAATCATCATTACCATGAACCATCTAGAGAAAGAATAAATATTGTATAATTAGATCATTAACCCAATAAAAAATAAGTTTCATCAATATTTGTGATCATAGATTAAAATACCTTAAAAAATCCCAAGAATATTTTCTTGAGAAAAGCCTTCTTTTCAATTTTTTAAATAAATTTTTTAAAATATAAAAAATTTCAAAACATTATGGAAAAACTTTTATTTGAAAATAAATTTGGAAACATGTAATGGAACCTACAAAGAATTGTGTGGACATAGAGGTGGGAAGTTCTGTTCATGTAACATACATTAAAACAAAGATTCCTATCACATTTTCGATAAATATTCAAAATTAACTCATTAAAAAAATAAATAATATTTCATTTAAATTCTTTATATAAATTAAAACCTGGGAAAAATAACTTTAAAAATCCTATGAGAATATAAAAAACATTCTTGAAAAAAATTTAAAAAAATATGGACATGGATGAAAAATATTCTTGATCGAGTAGTAAAAAAATATGATTTACTTTAAATACCTTATTTCATTATCTTGAGAGATTAAATACAGTAAAATAAAATTAAAACATTTATTATCTATAAATAACAACAATATAAGAAATTACATAATATTTGGGAGATAATTCCATATAATTTCATCATCAGAAATATAAGAATAAAAAAATCTCAGTAGAAAAGAGACTATAATGTAATACCCCTATCACTCTGGTAACTTTTTAATCAAAACACCCCTAAAAATAACTTCAAATGAAACTTTTAATACCATGAATATAAATATATTTTTGATATGACATATCAAAGGGGTAGTATATACCACTTACAACTTTGGTAATCTCTGAATAAAAAACTCAGGAAAGAGATAACATTATATGGATCTATAAATACACATAATTGTTATGAAAATAATCTTAAAATAAATTCACCTTAAGTATATACACTAAACAATGAAACAAGTGGTGAACATGGAAAATGACTCATAGAAATAAAAATGATATGGGAAACCCTTGCCTCACATCTAACTTACTTCATAAGCACTCTAACCACCTATATAATGAATTAAACTTTTTTATAATTATATTAAAAAACCATATAAATACTTATATTATAATTTATGATCCAATTATAAAATTGTGACACAAATTTAATTATAATTATTTATTAAAATCATTATTTTTTTGTGTTAACTGTTTCATTTTTCATGTAAGATTTGGTTAATAAGTTTCGATAATTTTAATTTGATCGTTCTTCCATCATCTAAAAAATTTAATCTTGTCATTATTATCATATATAGACTTTATATATACTTTTATATCTATTCATATAAATCGATTATGACAATTTAATTGCATCACTTTATGGAGATGACATTCCATACATACGCATGAGTAATGTTTCAATTTTTTGATGGATAAAATTAATGAAAATTAAATACTAATTTTCCTTTAAAGAATAATAATAACATTATAAATATAATATACATTCATTTAATCCATCATTATAACCATCAAATTGAAGTAATTATGAAAAACAAAATGCATCAATTTATGGAGGTGGTATTACACACGTATGCATGAGTAATGTTTTATTTTCCAATAAGATGGAAATGAGGTGGATAATGGTTATACCATCATTATAATAAAAATTCACCATATTTAACATAGTGAATTAATTATTTTATAATGTAAACCATATATTTAGAGGAGGTAAAATAAGAAATAAAATCGAAAGTCATTGGTTAAGAGTTATACCTATTTGTTGTCAAATCTCTTTTGGCTTACACCTTAATCCATAAAAGGATGATATTTTTTAAATTAAATAAGCTCTATGATGTGATTAATTAATCTAATATGGCATTAGGGTATTTTTTATTGTTAATTCTTAAACTTTTTGAATAAAGTAAAATATGGGGTTTTCTTTTATAAGTGAGGGGAGGGGTACCCTTGGAATTAACTAAACTATTAAATTAATATACATTAATTTTCAACTTCAAGTAACATGGAACTAGTATATTTAAAATCAAGGATGAGTATTATTTTAAATCCTCTCATATAATAAAGTTTATACCAGTTAAGATAATTTTTAACCTTAATCTCTTAGTTTTAACCCCCATTACCCATTCTCATAATTACCAGGATGTTAATGTTTTTTACTCTTGAGAGGTTATGATAGTTTTTATAAAAGAAAAAGTGGACCATAAAAGAAAAAAGGTTTTTATAATTGACCATATCCCATTAAAGATTCAAACAAATAATATATTAAAAAAAATTAAAATCATTTAATAAAGTATTATTTCACACCAGATACCATTAAAGTCATTTTCAGGATAATTCACACAGTTAAATATAAAAAAATTAAGACAGTAATATAATTCAAATATAAAACTTTAATACATATATAATGAATTAAAATTTTCTAAAAAAATAATATAACATCATAAATCACCCAAAAATATTACTTTGTATGTTTTTAAAACGAATTACTTGATTTTTTATCCTACCTGCACAAGCACTATGATGGTGTTATTTAAGAATTTAAATTAATTATTTCATCGCAAAAAATAAAAAATAAATATCCATAACAAAAAAAATTATATTTCAAATAATAGTTTAGAATAGAACATAAACTCTTTTTATCCCTATGAAAAAATACTAGAGTCATTAAAACAAAAAGAGCGACATTCAGGATTTATTCTTAATATAAAATAATATTAAGGACATTATCAAAGAAAAATGGAACAAAGATTAAATATCTTAAAATATTTGAAGATAATGGTCAAAATAAAATAATTAAATATAAATAATTAGTTTTATATTTAAATTTTTAAATACTTAATATATTATTTTTAAGATTAATTATCCAATTTACCTTAACCGATGTGACAAATATTTACCACGATTACTATTCATTATAACCAAAAATAAATTTGGCCTATATAAAAAAATTGGACCTAATGATTCCAAATATGGAATAAATTTTAAAAAATCCAACCCCTATAATTTTTCGAATTTTTCATTAAAAATAAACATGCAAAACACGACAAAAATAATTTTCTAGTATAATGCATTTTTAAGTATAAAAATGATTTTATACAAAAATTTAGGATAATATTAATTAAAAACACATTAATTGGATTATGTATAATAAAAATTAACTAATGAAATATTAAAATCAGTTCAAAAAAATATGATACTTTGTAGATACTTAAATAGAAAAGATAGTTTACTAAAAAGATAATATTTTTCACTATTCATAGAAGAATTAACATTTCTAGAAAAATATAAAAAAAATAACTCTAAGATAATATTGGTATGATGACTTAAACAATGATATTCATTCAAAAAATAAATTTTATAAAAATAGAAGAAATTAATTATAGTATATTCACACAAAATGCAGTAAAATCAATTATTGAATCAAATATATTTTTAAAGAATAAATTGACTTTACAGAAAATTTAGTACTTTTTTACTAAGAATCAATAAATATAATTGAATTATCTAAAAATTTTATACGTATTTTTCATAATGTGGTTATTAATATTCATATATTCCAATATAATGGTTATTTTATAATGATCACATTTAAAAAATATAGTATATTGAAGTTACATTAATGCTCGATGTTGTGTGTTAAGCAAGCTATCAAGCACAGTATTCTTTTAACTAAATTTGTGGTGTGTTGCGGGTAAGTGTTTATTTAAAAATCACATACTTATTCTGGATTATTTATGTTTATGTTTCTATAGAATTAAATTTGTGATCATTGCTATATTAAACCCATATATACTATTATCCTCTGATTATTTATGTGGTATTCAAGTATTAATGGCATTTTTACCTTCTTTGGTCCTCAAAAAGACCAAATGAATGTTTTTAAGGATAAATGAATTTGTCTTTATATTCAATCAGGAATATTTTTCATCCATGTTCATATTTTCTATTAAAAATCAATAATTTTTCGTAATATTCTTTAATGAATGATTAAATTCATTATTACCTTTATTTTACTTTCAATGAAGGGGTTTTTGAATGAGGTACTTTTTAACAAAGGTGTGTGTGGAATATTTTCTTTAACATTCACCTCACGAAATAATTTTATTACTTTCATGACTTCTCATTACTTTGATGATTCCTTTATAATATTTCACAGTTCATTTTAAGGAAATTATTTTACATAATTTTCTATAAAGTTTTAGATTTTAATATAAGAAATTTAAAAATGAAAAAGGTATTTTCCTCAAGAAATATTAGATTGTTGTTGTAAAATTATTTTCATCTATATATATTTTATTTGATGAATCTTATGCTTTATTATAAATATATTCTAATGTTACCATCCATCTTATTTCTTTGGATGTCTTACTATCAGGTTATTATATTTATTTATTAGAGAATGTTTTAATATTTCTTTTGCTAGTTTCTTAATATGAATGTTTATATTCAATATGTATTGAATTTTCATTTACCTATTTAATATGATGAATTCATTGGACTTAGTAAGATATATGAGGGGGCCATTATAGCCCCTTGATGCATCGGTAAGTCTTTGAAACAAACTTGTTTGAGTATTTGGCGGGCACCTTACCCATTAACATATGATGTCTTAGAAAAAGGTCTAGATGGTAAGATTATGATGTCGATTGTTATGAATTATATCATTATGAAACTCGTTATTATTATCTATGTGATCATATTTTTTTATTTCAACCATGGATTTACTCTCCTTTGGTGGTGTTGGTTATATGGAATATTTGATTATTGTTTATCTCTACCATGTTATTCATGCCTCATATATTTTATGATAGTTTCTTCTATATATTTTACCTTACTGATCATCTAAACTCACCATTTATTATATTTTAATTTCCTTAGGATGTCAATAAGGGATCTATTATTGAATTTATGGATTAACTAAAAGAAATAATAAAGCTATTATAATAGTTTTTAAGTTTCATTTCATTATTTCTGCTATAATGTGAGAATCATTTCTGTGTATAATCTCCCATGGAAACTAAACTGTTTGATCCTTTTTATATGATCCCTTTTATTTGTAACCACTAGCTCTAAGTTACTAGATTCAATTTGTTAAAAATTCTTATAATAAGTAAAAACGTCCTAATAATAGTGAGTGATAAACCCTCAAAGCAGAATAAACATTGGTTGGTTTAGGTGTTAAAGAAATAGAAGAATGTCATTGTGTAGAGCATAGAAAATATAAAAGGTATAAACCATTCCCTTTTTATGGACAAGGTAATACATAAATAATGAATGAATATAATTTGGTAGTTGTAAATAAGGTTCACACCTCTAAAAAATTAGTTGTAAAATAGGTATTAAAGCTACTAGATTTTGGATTCATCTACTCAATTTATAATATTAAAAGGATGATCCCACTCCATGTTTTAAACAATAAATTTTAGATTATTGGCATAGTGTAAGCATCTTTGGTGGTTGTTAAATTAAAATTTATTTTAATTTAAAGTTTCCTAAATCCTAAGGGAGGATCATTCGCATTAAATTTATAATTAATTTTTTAATATTGGAATAAATGATTACCTTGTTAAAGGATCCTTTTTTTATGATGATGTTGATTTTATTAAAATTATTTTGGATTACCTTCATTATGCTATAAGGACTGAAGTATAGAATCCACCTAGAAGTGATCCACATGTGCTCATTTGAACTCTGAACAACACAATTTCATTTTTGGGTACTAGCATGGTGAATTAATTATCGTGTATTGTTCATGTCGATTGATTCTCATTTGATATTTGAGTAATCACTCTTTTTTTTCTATCTTGAGTGGGAGAGAGGGAGAGTAATGTGAGAGAGAGAAATTTTGGGTGTAATGATTCTCTATTTCTCGATTACCTTACATAATAGAGATAACCATCTATTTTTTTGAGCTAGAGTATAGGTTAAAATATTATTTAATTATATGTATGACCCTAAATAACATTATAGTATTTATTAAACCTCATATAAAAAATATATTATTATTATGTAGTGTGCATGCTAACTTACGCAATAACAAATATTATTTAACAAACCTGTAAATTAATATTTTTCACCAGACACAGTTATAGTCTATTCAAACTCCTCTATAACTTATTGAACACCCGAATAAATATATAGATTAAATATTTTATTCATTAATAGATATTTTTTATTGATAAATTGTGAATAAAATTATTCCTTGGTCTTGAGATTAACATTTATTCTATAAATAAAATTCAAATATAATTTAATCAAGGTCAATAAAAATACATAGTGTGTGACCCTCTAGGATTACACAATCTCACATATAGTAATATCCAATGATACCAACCCTATAAATCCCCAGCCTTAAACCTTACTTAATCTTGAGTTATTACAAGATTACACATTGAGGATCTTTTCAGGTTTAGAGTTTTAGAGAATTAGATCATAAAACTTTCATTACATTCCACATTTAAACAAAGTGGTTGCATAAAAGAAAGTATTCATTTTTTATATCAACAGAAACATATTAAAAATAAAACATGGATTCTTTCTTGACACTTCCTTGACACTATCATCATATCATGTACCCTTCCCTTGACCTGTGAAAAACCTTTCAAAAACATGGGATGAGCATAAAAAGCTCAGTAAGGGATATAAAAATATGGAAAGGAAACATGAGTACATGTATACATAAGAATGAAATCATACTTTACCCATAAAACATAAGCACTTTAACATACCTCATAAAATCATGAATAAATCATAGAAATCATAAGACATAAAGGTAACTTGAGGCATTCATAACATTCTTACGTAGGGAGTAACCCTCTTGGTAAAGTTTGGAATACCCATCACAGTATATTCCCTAAATCTCTTCGGAGAAACCTTAACGTTTAACCCCTTCGCATTACCCAATTCATTGGAGATCTATATCGGGCTCACCCACCCTTAGTTTATCACAGAACCACCCGTCTTCATAATAATGCCCAAGAACCATAACATAATCGTATCACATAAAACATGCATAAAGGAAACATAACATTTCCACTTTTCAATCACAAGATATCAATACAACACATTGATATAAAAACATTATGAAAACCATTTTCAATACCAAAATAAAAGAAAAGTAAAACATGGTATTTATTTTTATTTTAAAAAAATTATGGCTTGTAGAGGAATCTGAAACTCAAATAATGGTCACGGCAGCGGAGAAGTCCTTGTTGCCGCATACGTACGACAAAAACATTCCCTTTTCTCATTTAGTAAAACGCTTTGTATAAAAAATATTCCTTTCAGATAAATGTAAAAGTCAAAGGGGTTTATACACCATATAAAAGAAGGTTGTGTATAAAACAAAATATTCCTCAATGAAAGGAGATTGAGATGAAGTCCCATACAAAGATGGTATCCTTGGATTAAGGATAAATCAATTACATAATTATGTGTGACAAACTAATACACCAAATATAATTGGATTTAAGTGTAAAACAATCAGTGGTTATTCACACATATTCATAGAACGACATATTCAATGAGTACAAGCTTATCCCAAAGAATCAAAATTGGTTTAAGAAGTTCCCTTGAAAAAATTTGACAGCCTAACGGCGTCACTACAAAATTCAGAAAATGATTTGATGAGAGATAAAAAGGGTATCTCATCACTTGGACATAAATTTTAAATCACTAAGGATATAGAATAACATATCCCAACATAATTTTATGTGAATTAAATGAAATAACAAAAGAAGTCTTTTAAAAAGAGGAGGGTGAAAGGTTCCCCTACCGACATAGGTATCTTTCGAAACATACACCCCCTGAAAGAAGAACAATAAAACATTTATGTAAATACTCATAAATGAAAGTATATTACACAATGAGTAAAATAATGGGCAGTACATACACCACTCAAAGGAAATTGTGGCAAATGTATCATAAATCCCATGAGAATAAAAGTGAGATGAAAAATCCCTTAAAAAACTCGGCAGCCTAACGGCGCCACTTAAAACTTACAAAAATGGATTGATGAGATCAAATAGGGTCTATCATCATATTAACAAAATGTTTACAGAAATATTAATATAAAATAACATCCCCCAAAATAACAAAGAGGTGCTTAAAAGAAGTGACATAAAGGAGAGTACTTAAAAAGAAAGAGAGAGATTAGATCTCTTATGAGAATTCGGCAGTCTAACGGCGCCAATCAAAACATCCAAAATGGATTGATGAGAGAGAATAGGGTCTCTCATCATATGAACATAAAAATTATAGTAAGAGTAATATAAAATAACATCCCAATCACAAGAAGGATGAGCTTAAAAGGAATGACATAAGAGAGTGTACTTAAAAAGAAAGAGAGGAGTAGGATCTCTTACCTCGGGTCCGACTTGACTTGGTCGTTCTTTAACGTCATGAATAATAAACTTGAGTTAATTTCCACTTTATTAAGAACCTTTTTAAAGTTAACTATTCCTTTTATATCACTTATTTCCATGTTATAAACATTATGTAATCATTTAAGTTAATAATGTTTGTTTTGTCGATATTTGGTTCTTAAGTCGAAAGTGGACTTCTTACAATTACATGTTGTTCGTGTCGTTAAAGGTTCATTATATCCAGAATGATATTAATGATTTGGATATCATATATATCATATATATCCATAATATACATGTATTTATAATATTACATAATCATTTAGAGGTAATAAATGAAATGCACCGTTCATGGAGACGGTAAGCCGTACGTACGCATGAACGCTACTTTCATTTCTATGTCATATTAATGGAATTAAAACCAAATGAGAGGTATGTATATTTTAATTCCAGAATTATATTCATCATTAATATTTAACATACATCATATATAATAACTTTAAATCCATATTTTATACATCCCACATATGGCATTAACGAATCAAATCACTTTGAGGGGGCGGTAGTCCGCCCTTCCTAAAATGAAATTATCGTGTTTACCCACAATGGAAACCTTAAAGGTATGCCACAAAAGAAAAATACAGAAAAATAAACATATTATATATCATATATAAATATAGTGACATCTTAATGGCCACCTTTTAAGGTGTTATATGAGTGTTGAACAATCATCGTTTCGTGAGGCAGAAATTCGCCATCCACAAAAACAGTATGTTCTTTTACCATTTGATGTAGGTGTGGGTATGTGTAGCTTGAATTATTCTTATAAAAACATCATAGTATATTTAAGATACTGTATTTGTTACAAAATAAATGAATAAATAGTGTTTTGGGGGTTGGAGAAGCAAAATAAAACAAAAGAACACAAGTGAAGACATTACCTTAAAATCGGGTAACCCTTTTTGATTTGAGCTCAAAGGATTCCTTGGGAAGACTTCTGCCCAAAGTGAGGCTTATAGGAGTAATAGAGGGATGTGGAGAGACAAAATGGGTAGGGTTTGTCTGAGCCAAAGGCTTTGGAAGTGTGGGTAAGGAGGTAGAGGTGGGGGCCTTTTATAAGAGGAGGGGAGGGGCACTCTTGGAAAGTAAAGAAATGTTACTTTATTTGAAAATGAGTTTCGGATTTAAAAGGCCCCACATTGATATAGTTCAAGGATAAGGTGATAAGGTTTCGAAATAAACTAATCCAATAGGTTTTTTACATGTTTAGGTCATAGGTTTTACATTATCTATTCATTTTATTTAAATCCTTTATTAATGAGGTAATCGCTGCATCATTATAATGTCATAAATAATTTCATTTATTTAATGTCTAAAAATTATAAAAAAAAATATCATTATGTATTAAATCTTTTTAGATTTCCAATGACTATTTATAGTCAAAACTATGACTTGTATAACCCCATGTAAAAAAAATTAGTAAAACAACTCATGTTTGTGTCATTTTTACTTTTACATTAAATAAAAAGGTATTTATGTCATTTTCCAACGGAAGTGGCTCCATGGGGTCCCCAAGTTGACCCATAGATTTTCATGGTCGTCCATGACTCATCCAATGAGGGTAGGACATGTTTCTAGGTCATTTCATATTATTAAAATATTATTTTTACCTTAAACTACACTAATTACCTCTAATCGCGATTAAAAACTTAATAAGTTAATATTCACCAAAAAATTATTTTAATCTCATTGAACCACATTTTACTTCTTAATGAAAACCATGTATGTTGAATTTTTGAAATTCAAAATACAAAGGTGGAAAATTTTCATTTAAACGGAAAATCAGTTTTTATAAGTACCACTTAGTGGTTCACTATTCATCAAAAATTGAAGATTTTCAGAAAATTACCAAAAATTCACCCTAAGCTATATTTGATATTCCGAACTCAAAAATTATGTCTATTTTACAAAATTAAAAACATATAAGTTGCATTAATTAATTTCATAATTAATTCCCGCTGTCAAAACAAATAGCGTGTTTTTAAGAAACAATATCTATTAAACGATTGACACTAGTTTAAGTCCAATTTCAAAGTGAAATTAATTCCAATGACAACCACTGGATTTAATTGTAAAAATATATTCTAATTTTAATTTAAAACCAATTTAAAATATAATATAATCATATAAATAAATTAGATTAAAAAGAGGTTTTGAATTAAAATACAACATTTTTCACTATTCATTAAAAAATGTACTTTATCGGAAAAATACCAAAAAATTACACAAAGTAAATTTTGATGTCCTGATTCTAAATAAGAATTTTATTTTGTCAAATATAACACATAAAATTATCAAAAAGTGGATTTAAAAGAGGTTCGCCATCAAAAGACGGTTAATTGACCTTTTAAAGAATATTAGAATGTTTATGCTTAAAATTGGATTCATTCACATTTTTAATCCTCTAACATTTATTGTAAAAAGTAAAAATATTTGACAAACATATA
This sequence comes from Viscum album, assembly GCA_963277665.1. Taxonomy (NCBI): domain Eukaryota; kingdom Viridiplantae; phylum Streptophyta; class Magnoliopsida; order Santalales; family Viscaceae; genus Viscum; species Viscum album. The sequence goes on along the minus strand of OY728143.1, from coordinate 662,125,254 downwards.
TAATCATTTGGTAGTTACTTCTATTCATTCCCGCCATCACAACAGCTAGGCATTAACTACCTTTTAAAATAATATTATTTTATTATTAGAGTGTAACGTAAGATTCTCAAGAAACTCGTTGTTGCGTGTTGGGTATGCCATCGAGCATAGAGTCCCCTTTAAAGTGATATTAATATTTTATTCACAAATATGGATAAATGTGAAAATGCCATACTCTTTATTTACCTGGGGTGTTACATCCTTCCCCCCCTTTTGGGAATTGCGTCCTCGCAATTTTAAAATTGGGCTTGGAAACTTAATTGAAAATCCCACATCGGAACAAGAGTCAGTAAAAAAACACTTTAAAATAAAGAAAGATAAGTACAAAGGTCACCCGAGTTAACCCATACTAGGATTCCAAGTATGAAAATATGGAAATGGAGGAAAAAACAAAGGGTCATGTTCTCATGGAGAGTGATAGTAAACATGTCTAGGAGAAAGTTAACCATAAGAAAATCACAAAATTGTGATGGGTTAAACTGTATTCGATTCCCCAGTAGGAAAAGTTAACATACAACACTTTTGTTTTAAGTTACTATTTATTGAGGAATTTATTTTTTATCTTAAGGAAACGTACTTGCTTGTCATGTTGACTTTCAACTTTAACTAGATTTCTTACACAAACTCATACTTTCCCCAAAAGATGAGTATTTAGGAATACTTCTTCACATTAAGAGTACTATAATAAACTTTTAGAGAATCACCTAATCCAAAAAAGAGAACTATATACTTACCATATCTTTAGACCTTAACCAAAACCAAAACCAAAAAGGTTAGTACAAGATCAAATAATCGAGAAAAGGATAACCCTTTATAAAAATAAAATCTATTCTTAATCTCCAAAATTTGTCCAACAAAACCCAGAGTTCAACGAGTACCATTCGATGAACAGTTTGTCCATAAAATTCTTCAAAGTAAACCAAACTAAGATTGAAACCCAAATATTTGAAGTATTTAGTCACATAGTCTTCCAAGTTAAATCGTAACATTTATCTCCAAACAACATCAGTTGCTCCTAAAGTCTCGTATTGAAAAGTAATTAACTTAATCACATATCCTACATGATAGGTTAATCATTTTCATAAATAACCCAAAATCAACATACTCTTAATTCATAAAGTCACCTAACTAAAAAGAATAAGTCATACTGACCAGGGACTTCACGTAGTCTAGTGGTAGGCGATAAATACCAGTTGCACTTTGGTTGTGGGTTCGATTCCCACAGCTTTGTCTGGCACGATGGGTTGTCACACGGTCTGCGTGTTGTCCTTTTTCCAAAACTATATAATTCTCAAATCATTCCCCAAAAAGAGATAAAATCATCAAAAATAACCATAACATAATTTAACCTCAATTTTATCTCATGCCTTTCACTTCCATCATAACATATAGTAACCCATAATTACCTCAAAAGTAAGGATCATATAAACCCAAATGGTTCTTTATAACTATGTCCACAAAAGAACAGATAACTATTCCTTGAATAAAATTTTTATATATTAAACATCAGGGTTACATATACTATAAAAAGTCTTCTAATGTAACCCCATCATCAAAAGAGACTTAATACTCTTAATAATTTCACCATAACTCTTGAAGCCCTTATATGTTGACTTCTTACTCATTCAACATTCTTCATGATCCATTAACCATTCCTTTCCAACTTATTCTGAAATACTTCTTTCCTACAAACAAAATCATGAATCATATCCTAAGATTCCAAAATAGGAAAACAAAAGTTATGAAATAATCCATACCATTGATTGGTCATTGTTAGTTTCTTCATTCTAAATTGGAATGGCATTACGTATTGGTAAATGAATATTTGTACGATCTTGGTGATCCCATTCACGAAAATTATTCATAGGACATGTGTTTGCATAATGACCGTGCACACCACATTTAAAACATTCAATTGATCCCCCGGAAATAGCTTTTTTCCCTTTCCTCGAGTCAACTGGATGCTTCCTTTTTCCATGGAAGGTTCTTGCTTTATGACCTTCATTTCCAGATCTATAGCATATTTCTGTCCCTTTGAAACATTTTCCTAGGTGTTTCTTTCCACATCTTTGACACATAGGTTTTTGAACACACTTACCTTTGTGATTATTACCTGTAGTTCTGTAGGGTTTTGTTTCACGCATATATGATTCCTTAGAGAAATAAACAAGGTTTATGTGGTCAATAATGACTCCAGATAGTTGGTTGAGGATAAACACAAGATTTCTCATTGCATCTCACATATCATTCAGTTGCTTGCTCAAAAAATTGTCACAGTTTCCTTCGCATCCACTGTTACTTTGGTGCCTGCTAGATCCAACCATTTACTAAAACCAAAAAGGTCAGTGTGAGTATATCAACAAAACCATCATGTACTAATGAGGATGATAAACACAAAGATATACTTACTCATTCACTTTATCTAAAACTAGGACTCTTTCTGAAATCCTAACCATTATGGTAATGTCACTTATGCTTAAAGAATACTCTAACCTCTAAAGTTATCTAAACCGACCTTTGATACCAACTATAAATCCCCAACCTTAAACCTTACTTAATCTGGAGTTATTAAAAGATTACACATTGAGCATCTTTTCAGGTTTAGAGTTTTAGAGAATTAGATCATAAAACTTTCATTACATTCCAGATTTAAACAAAGTGGTTGCATAAAAGATAGTATTCATTTTTCCCATCAACGGAAACATATTTAAAATAACACATGGATTCTTTCTTGACACTTCCTTGACACTATCATCATATCATATACCTTCCCTTGACCTGTGAAAAACATTTCAAAAACTTGGGATGAGCATAAAAACCTCAGTAAGGGATATAAAAATATGGAAAGGAAACACGAGTACATGTATACATAAGAATGAAATCATAATTTACCCATAAAACATAAGCACTTTAACATACCTCATAAAATCATGAATAAATCATAGAAATCATACGACATAAAGGTAACTTGAGGTATTCAAAACATTCTTAGATAGGGAGTAACCCTCTTGGTTACGTTTGGAATACCCATCACAGTATATTCCCTAAATCTCTTCGGAGAAACCTTAACATTTAACCCCTTCGCGTTACCCAATGCATTGGAGAGCTATATCGGGCTCACCCTCCCTTAGTTTATCACAGAACCACCCGTCTTCATAATAATTCCCAAGAACCATAACATAATCGTATCACATAAAACATGCATAAAGGAAACATAACATTTCCACTTTTCAATCACAAGATATCAATACAACACATTGATATAAAAACATTATGAAAACCATTTTCAATACCAAAATAAAAGAAAATTAAAACATGGTATTTATTTTTCTTTTAAAAAAAAGTATGGCTTGTAGAGGAAGCCGAAACTCAAATAATGGTCATGGTGGTGGAGAAGTCGTTGTTTCTGCATACGTACGAAAAAAAGATTCCCTTTTGTTGTTTAGTAAAACGCTTTGTATAAAAAAGATTCCTTTTGGATAAACATAAAATTCAAAGGGGTTTATACACCATATAAAATAAGGTTGTGTATAAAACAAAATATGCCTCAATGAAAGGAGATTGATACGAAGTCCCATACAAAGACGGTATCCTTGGATTAAGGATAAATCAATTATATAATTATGTGTGACAAACTAATACACCAAATATAAGTGGATATTAAGTGTAAAACAATCAGTGGTTATTCACACATATTCATAGAATGACATATTCAAGGAGTACAAGCTTATCCCAAAGAATAAAAATTGGATTAAGAAGTTCCCTTGCAAAAATTTGACAGCCTAAAGGCGTCACTACAAAATTCAGAAAATGAGTTGATGAGAGATAAAAAGGGTATCTCATCACTTGGACATAAAATTTAAATCACTAAGGATATATAAGAACATATCCTAACATAATGTTATATGAATTAAAAGGCATAACAAAAGAAGTCTTTTAAAAAGAGGAGGGTGAAAGGTTCCCTTACCGACATGGGTATCTTTCGAAACATACACCCCGTGAAAGAAGGACAATACAACATTGATGTAAATACTCATAAATGAAAGTATATTACACAATGAGTAAAATAATGGGTATTACATACACCACTAAAAGTAAATTGTGGCAAATGTACCATAAATCTCATGGGAATAAAAGTGAGATGAAAAATCCCTTACGAAAACTCAGCAGCCTAACGGCGCCACTTAAAACTTACAAAAATTGATTGATAAGATCAAATAGGGTCTCTCATCATATTAACATAAAGTTTACAGCAAGAGGAATATAAAATAAAATCCCCCAACATAACAAAGCGGATCTTAAAAGAAGTGACATAAAGGAGAGTACATAAAAAGAAAGAGAGGGGTTAGATCTCTTACGAAAATTCGGCAGCCTAACGGCGCCACTCAAAACATCCAAAATGGATTGATGAGAGAGAATAGGGTCTCTCATAATATGAACATAAAAATTTCAGTAAGATTAATATAAAATAACATCTCAATCACAAGAAAAATGTGCTTAAAAGGAATGACATAAGAGAGTGTACTTAAAAAGAAAGAGAGGAGTAGGATCCCTTACCTCGGGTCCGACTTGACTCGGTCATTCTTTAATGTATTGAATAATAAACTTGAGTTAATTTCCACTTTATTAAGAACCTTTTTAAAGTTCATTATTCCTTTTATATCACTTATTTCCATGTTATAAACATTATGTAATCATTTAAGTTAATAATGTTTGTTTTGTCGATATTTGGTTCTTAAGTCGAAAGTTGACTTCTTACAATTACATGGTGTTTGTGTGGTCAAAGGATCATTATATCCAGAATGATATTCATGATTTGGATATCATATATATCATATATATCCAGAATATAAATTTATTTATAATATTACATAATCATTTAGAGGTAATAAATGAAATGCATCGTTCATAGAGACGGTAAGCCGTACGTACGCATGAACGCTACTTTCATTTCTATGTCATATTAATGGAATTAAAACCAAATGAGAGGTATGTATATTTTAATTACAGAATTATATTCATCATTTATATGTAGCATAAATCATATATAATAACTTTAAATCCATCCTTTATACATCCCACATATGGCATTAACGAATCAAATCACTTTGAGGGGGCGGTAGTCCGCACTTCCTAAAATGAAATTATCGTGTTTACCCACAATGGAAACCATAAATGTATGCCACAAAAGAAAACTACAGAAAAATAAACATATTATATATCATATATAAATATAGTGACATCTTAATGGCCACCTTTTAATGTGGTATATGAGTGTTGAACAATCATCGTTTCGTGAGGCAGAAATTCACCATCCACAAAAACAGTATGTTCTTTAACAATTTGTTGTTGGTGTGTGTATGTGTATCTCGAATTCTTCTTATAACAACATCCTAGTATAGTTAATATACTTTAGTTGTTACAAAATAAATTAATAAAAAGAGTTTAGGGGGTTGGAGAAGCAAAATAAAACAAAAGAACGCAAATGAAGACATTACCTTAAAATCGGGTAACTCTTTTTGATTTGAGCTCAAAGGCTTCCTTGGGAAGACTTATGCCCAAATTAAGGCTTCTAGGAGTAATATAGGTATGTGGAGAGACAAAATGGTCAGGGTTTGACCGAGCCAAAGGCTTTGGAAGTGTGGGTAAGGAGGTAGAGGTGGGGGCCTTTTATAAGAGGAGAGGAGAGGCACTCTTGGAAAGTAAAGAAATATTACTTTATTTGAAAATGGGTTTCTGATTTAAAAGGTCCCAAATTGATATAGTTAGAGTATAAGGTGATAAGGTTTCGAAATACACCAATCCAATAGGTTTTCGACATGTGTAGGTCATAGTATTTACATTATCTTTTCATTTTATTTAAATCCTTTATTAATTAGGTAATCGCTGCATCATTATAATGTCATAAATAATTTTATTTATTTAATGTCTAAAAATTATAAAAAAAATATCATGATGTAGTAAATCTTTTTATCTTTCCAATGACAATTTATAGTCAAAAATATGACTTGTATAACCCCATGTCAAAATCGTTTTAGTAAAACAACTCATGTTTGTGTCATTTTTACTTTTACATTAAATAAAAAGGTATTTATGTCATTTTCCAACCAAAGTGGCTCCATGGGGTCCCCCAGTTGACCCATGGATTGTCTTGGTCGTCCATGACTCATCCAATGAGGTTAGTACATGTTTCTAGGTCCTTTCATATTATTAAAATATTATTTTTACCTTAAACTATACTAATTACCTCTACTCGCGATTAAAAACTTAATAAGTTACTATTCACCAAAAAATTATTTTAATCCCATTGAACCACATTTTACTTCTTAATGAAAACCATGTATGTTGGATTTTTGAAATTCAAAACACAAAGGTGGTAAAATTTCATTTTAACGGAAAATCAGTTTTTATAAGTACCACTTAGTGGTTTCACTATTCATCAAAAATTGAAGTTTTTCAGAAAATTACCAAAAATTCACCCTAAGATATATTTGATATTCCGAACTCAAAATTGATGTCTATTTTACAAAATTCAAAACATATAAGTTTCATTAATTAATTTAATAATTAATTCCCGCTGTCAAAACAAATAGCGTGTTTTTAAGAAACAATATCTATTAAAAGATTGACACTAGTTTAAGTCCAATTTCAAAGTGAAATTAATTCCAATGACCACCATTGGATTTAATTGTAAAAATATATTCTAATTTCACTTTAAAACCAATTTAAAATATAATCTAATCATATAAATAAATTAGATTAGAAAGAGGTTTTGAATTAAAATACAACATTTTTTACTATTCATTAAAAAATGTACTTTATCGGAAAAATACCAAACATTTACACAAAGTAAATTTTGATGTCATGATTATAAAGAAGAATTTTATTTTTTCAAATATAACACATAAAATTATCAAAAATTGGATTTAAAAGAGGTTCGCCATCAAAAGTCGGTTAATCGACCTTTTAAAGAATATTAGAATGTTTACGCTTAAAATTAGATTCATTCACATTTTTAATCCTCTAACATTTATTGTAAAAAGTAAAAATATTTTACAAACATATATAATAATTTTTTAGTTACTTATATTCATTCCCGCCATCACAACAGCTAGGCGTTAACTACCTTTTAAAATAATATTATTTTATTATTAGAATGCAACGTAAGATTCCCAAGAAACTAGTTGTTGCATGTTGGGTACTCCATCGGGCATAGTGTCCCCTTTAAAGTTATATTAATATTTTATTCACAAATATGGATAAATGTGAAAATTTCCTACTCTTTATTTACCTGGGGTGTTACATCCTTCCCCCCTTTTTGTAATTGTGTACTCGCAATTTTAAAATTGGGCTTGGAAACTTCATTGAAAATCCCACATCGGAACAAGAGTCAGTAAAACAATCACTTTAAAATAAAGAAAGATAAGTACAAAGGTCACCCGAGTTAACCCATACTAGGATTCCAAGTATGAAAATATGGAAATGGAGGAAAAAACAAAGGGTCATGTTCTGATGGAGAGTGATAGTAAACATGTCTAGGAGAAAGTTAACCATAAGAAAATCACAAACTTGTGATGGGTTAAACGGTATTCGATTCCCCAGTAGGAAAAGTTAACAGACAACACTTTTGTTTTAAGTTACTCTTCATTGAGGAATTTATTTTCGATCCTAAGGAAACATACTTACTTGTCATGTTGACTTTGAACTTTTACTAGATTTCTTACACAAACTCATACTTTCCCCAAAAGACGAGTATTTAGGAAGACTTGTTCACATTAAGAGTACTATAATAAACTTCTAGAGAATCACCTAATCCACAAAAGAGAACTATATACTTACCATATCTTTAGACCTTAACCAAAACCAAAACCAAAAAGGTTAGTAAAAGATCAGATAATCGAGAAAAGGATAACCCATTATAAAAATAAAATCTATTCTTAATCTCCAAAATTTGTCCAACAAAACCCAGAGTTCAACGAGGACCATTTGATAAACAGTTTGTCCATAAAATTCTTCAAAGTAAACCAAACTAATATTGAAACCCAAATATTTGAAGGATTTAGTCACATAGTCTTCCAAGTTAAATCGTAACATTTATCTCCAAACAACATCAGTTTCTCCTAAAGTCTCGTATTGAAAAGTAATTAACCTAATCACATATCCTCCATGATAGGTTAATCATTTTCATAAATAACCCAAAATCAACTTATTCTTAATTCATAAAGTCACCTATCTAAAAATAATAAGTCATACTAACCAGGCACTTCACGTAGTCCAGTGGTAGGTGATAAATACCAGTTGCACTTTGGTTGTGGGTTCTATTCCCACAGCTTTGTCTGGCACGATGGGTTGTCACACGGTCTGCGTGTTGTCCTTTTTCCAAAACTATATAATTCTCAAATAATTCCCCAAAAAGAGATAAAATCCTCAAAAATAACCATAACATAATTTAACCTCAATTTTATCTCATGCCTTTCACTTCCATCATAACATATAGTAACCCATAATTACCTCAAAAGTAAGGATCATATAAACCCAAATGGTTCTTTATAACTATATCCACAAAAGAACAGATAACTATTTCTTGAATAAAATTTTCATATATTAAACATCAGGGTTACACATACTATAAAAAGTCTTCTAATGTAACCCCATCATCAAAAGAGACTTAATAGAATTTCACCATAACTCTTGAAGCCCTTATATGTTGACTTCTTACTCATTAAACATTCTTCATGATCCATTAACCATTCCTTTCCAACTTATTCTGAAATACATCTTTCCTACAAACAAAATCATGAATCATATCCTAAGATTCCAAAATAGGAAAAAAAAAGTTATGAAATAATCCATACCTTTAATTGGTCATTGTCAGTTTCTTCATCCTCAATTGGAATGGCATTAGGTGTTGGTAAATGAATATTTGTACGATCTTGGTGATCCCATTCATGAAACTTCTTCATAGGAAATGTGTTTGCATAATGACCATGCACACCACATTTAAAACATTCAATTGATCCCGCAGAAATAACTTCTTTCCCTTTCCTCGAGTCAACTGGATGCTTCCTTTTTCCATGGCAGGTTCTTGCTTTATGACCTTCATTTCCACATCTATAGCATATTTCTGTCCCTTTGAAACATTTTCCTAGGTGTTTCTTTCCACATCTTTGACACATAGGTTTTTGAACACACTTACCTTTATGATTATTACATTTAGTTCCGTAGGGTTTTGTTTCATGCATATATGATGCCTTAGAGAAATCACCAAGGTTTAGGTGGTCAATCATGACTCCATATAGTTAGTTGAGGATAAACACAATAGTTCTCATTGCAGCTCCCATATCATTCAGTTTCTTTCTCAAAAAATTGTCACAGTTTCCTTCACATCCACTGTTACATTGGTGCCTGCTAGATCCAGCCATTTACTAAAACCAAAAAGGTCAGTGTGAGTATATCAACAAAACCATCATGAACTAATGAGGATGATAAAAACTAAGATATACTTACTCATTCACTTTATCTAAAACTAGGAATCTTTCTGAAATCCTAACCATTATGGTAATGTCACTTATGCTTAAAGAATGCCCTAACCTCTAAAGTTATCTAAACTGACCTTTGATACCAACTATAAATCCCCAGCCTTAAACCTTACTTAATCTTGAGTTATTACAATATTACACATTTAGGATCTTTTCAGGTTTAGAGTTTTAGAGAATTAGATCATAAAACTTTCATTACATTCCACATTTAAACAAAGTCGTTGCACAAAAGATAGTATTCATTTTTCCCATCAGTGGAAACATATTTAAAATAAAACATGGATTCTTTCTTGACACTTCCGTGACACTATCATCATATCATGTACCCTTCCCTTGACCTGTGAAAAACATTTCAAAAACTTGGGATGAGCATAAAAAGCTCAGTAAGGGATATAAAAATATGGAAAGGAAACATGAGTACATGTATACAAAATAATGAAATCATACTTTACCCATAAAACATAAGCACTTTAACATACGTCATAAAATCATGAATAAATCATAGAAATCATAAGACATAAAGGTAACTTGAGTCATTCATAACATTCTTATGTAGGGAGTAACCCTCTTGGTTACGTTTGGAATACCCATCACAGTATATTCCTTAAATATCTTCGGAGAAACCATAACGTTTAACCCCTTCGCTTTACCCAATGCATTGGAGAGCTATATCGGGCTCACCCGCCCTTAGTTTATCATGGAAGCACCCGTCTTCATAATAATTACCAAGAACCATAACATAATCGTATCACATAAAACATGCATAAAGGAAACATAACATTTCCACTTTTCAATCACAAGATAGCAATACAACACATTGATATAAAAACATTATGAAAACCATTTTCAATACCAAAACAAAATAAAAGTAAAACATGGTATTTATTTCTCTTTTAAAAAGTATGGCTTGTAGAGGAAGCCGAAACTCAAATAATGGTCACGGTGGTGGAGAATTCATTGTTTCCGCATACATACGACAAAAACATTCCCTTTTGTCGTTTAGTAAAACACTTTGTATAAAAAAGATTCCTTTCGGATAAACGTAAATTTCAAAGGGGTTTATAGATTGTATGAAATAAGGTTGTGTATAAAACAAAATATTCCTCAATGAAAGGAGATTGAGACGAATTCCCATAAAAATATGGTATCCTTGGATTAAGGATAAATCAATTACATAATTATGTGTCACAAACTAATACACCAAATATAAGTGGATATTAAGTGTAAAACAATCAATGGTTATTCACACATATTCATAGTATGGCATATTCAAGGAGTACAAGCTTATCCCAAAGAATAAAAATTGGATTAAGAAGTTCCCTTGAAAAAATTTGACAGCCTAACGGCGTCACTACAAAATTCAGAAAATGAGTTGATGAGAGATAAAAAGGGTATCTCGTCACTTGGACATAAAATTTAAATCACTGAGGATATATAAGAACATATCCCAACATAATATTATGTGAATTAAAAGGCATAACAAAATAAATCTTTTAAAAAGAGGAGGGTGAAAGGTTCCCTTACCGACATGGGTATCTTTCGAAACATACACCCCGTGAAAGAAAGACAATACAACATTGATGTAAATACTCATAAATGAAATTATATTACACAATGAGTAAAATAATGGGCAGTATATAAACCACTAAAAAGAAATTGTGGAAAATGTAGCATAAATCTCATGGGAATAAAAGTGAGATAAAAATCCTTTATGAAAAATCGGCAGCCTAACAGGGCCACTTAAAACATACAAAAATGGATTGATGAGATCAAATAGGGTCTCTCATAATATTAAAAAAAAGTTTACAGCAAGAGTAATATAAAATAAAATCCCCCAACATAACAAAGAGGATCTTAAAAGAAGTGACATAAAGGAGAGTACCTAAAAAGAAAGAGAGAGGTTAGATCTCTTACGAAAATTCGGCAGCCAAACGACGCCACTCAAAACATCCAAAATGGTTTGATGAGAGATAATAGGGTCTCTCATCATATGAACATAAAAATTACAGTAAGAGTAATATAAAATAACATCCCAATCACAAGAAATATGGGATTAAAAGGAATGACATAAGAGAGTGTACTTAAAAAGAAAGAGAGGAGTAGGATCCCTTACCTCGGGTCCGACTTGACTCGGTCGTTCTTTAACGTCCTGAATAATAAAATTGAGTTAATTTCCACTTTATTAAGAAAATTTTTAAATTTCATTATTCCTTTTATATCACTTATTTCCATGTTATAAACATTATGTAATCATTTATGTTAATAATATTTTTTTTGTCGATATTTGGTTCTTAAGTCGAAAGTTGAATTCTTACAATTACATGTTGTTCATGTGGTCAAAGGATCATTATATCCAGAATGATATTCATGATTTGCATATCATATATATCATATATATCCATAATATACATGTATTTATAATATTACATAATCATTTAGTGGTAATAAATGAAATGCACCGTTCATGGAGATGGAAAGCCGTACAGACGCATGAACGCTACTTTCATTTCTATGTCATATTAATGGAATTAAAACCAAATGAGAGGTATGTATATTTTAATTCCATAATTATATTCATCATTTATATTTAACATAAATCATATATAAAATCTTTAAATCCATCCTTTATACATCCCACATATGGCATTAACGAATCAAATCACTTTGAGGGGGCAGTAGTCCGCACATCCTAAAATGAAATTATCATGTTTACCCACAATGGAAACCATAAAGGTATGTCACAAAAGAAAAATACAGAAAAATAAACATATTATATATCATATATAAATATAGTGACATCTTAATGGCCACCTTTTAAGGTGTTATATGAGTGTTGAACAATCATCGTTTCGTGAGGTAGAAATTCGCCATCCACAGAAACAGTATGTTCTTTAACCATTTGATGTAGGTGTGTGTATGTGTAGCTATAATTATTCTTATAACAACATCCTATTATATTTAAGATACTGGAGTTGTTACAAAAGAAATTAATAAAAATAGTTTAGGGGTTGGAGAAGCAAAATAAAACCAAAGAACACAAGTGAAGACATTACCTGAAAATCGGGTAACTCTTTTTGATTTGAGCTCAAAGGCTTCCTTGGGAAGACTTATGCCAAAAGTGAAACTTCTAGGAGTAAGAGAGGGACGTTGAGGGACAAAATGGGCAGGGTTTGGACGAGCCAAAGGCTTTGGAAGTGTGGGTAAGGAGGTAGAGTTGGGGGCCTTTTATAAGAGGAGAGGAGGGGCACTCTTAGAAAGTAAAGAAAAGTTACTTTATTTGAAAATGAGTTTAGGATTTAAAAGGTCCCACATTGATATAGTTCTAGGATAAGGTGATAAGGTTTCTAAATCCACCAATCCAATAGGTTTTGGACATGTTTAGTTCATAGGTTTTACATTATCTTTTCATTTTATTTAAATCCTTTATTAATGAGGTAATCGCTGCATCATTATGATGTCATAAATAATTTTATTTATTTAATGTCTAAAAATTATAAAACAACTATCATGATGTATTAAATCTTTTTATCTTTCCAATTACTATTTATAGTCAAAAATATGACTTGTATAACCCCATGTAAAAATTGTTTTAGTAAAACAACTCATGTTTGTGTCATTTTTACTTTTACATTAAATAAAAAGGTATTTATGTCATTTTCCAACCAAAGTGGCTCCATGGGGTCCCCAAGTTGACCCATGGATTTTCTTTGTCGGACATGACTCATCCAATGAGGGTAGGACATGTGTCTAGGTCATTTCATATTATTAAAACATTATTTTTACCTTAAACCACACTAATTACCTCTAATCGCGATTAAAAACTTAATAAGTTATTATTCACCAAAAAAATATTTTAATCCCATTGAACCACATTTTACTTCATAATGAAAACCATGTATGTCATATTTTTTAAATTTAAAACATAAATGTGGAAAAATTCATTTAAACGGAAAATCAGTTTTTATAAGTACCACTTAGTGGTTTCACTATTCTTCAAAAATTGAAGTTTTTCAGAAAATTACCAAAAATTCACCCTAGGATATATTTGATATTCCGAATTCAAAAATTATGTCTATTTTACAAAATTAAAAACATATAAGTTGCATTAATTAATTTAATAATTAATTCACGCTGTCAAAACAAATAGCGTGTTTTTAAGAAATAATATCTATTAAAAGATTGACACTAGTTTGAGTCCAATTTCAAAGTGAAATTAATTCCAATGACCACCATTGGATTTAATTGTAAAAATATATTCTAATTTCACTTTAAAACCAATTTAAAAGATAATCTAATCATATAAATAAATTAGATTAAAAAGAGGTATTGAATTAAAATACAACATTTTTCACTATTCATTAAAAAATGTACTTTATCGGAAAAATACCAAAAATTTACACAAAGTAAATTTTGATGTCCTGATTCTAAAGAAGGATTTTATTTTGTCAAATATAACACATAATATTATCAAAAAGTGTATTTAAAAGAGGTTCGCCATCAAAAGGTGGTTAATCGACCTTTTAAAGAATATTAGAATGTTTACGATTAAAATTGGATTCATTCACATTTTTAATCCTCTAAAATTTATTGTAAAAAGTAAAAATATTTTACAAACATATATAATCATTTTTTAGTTAGTTCTATTCATTCCCGCCATCACAATATCTAGGCGTTAACTACCTTTTAAAATAATATTATTTTATTATTAGAGTGCAACGTAAGATTCCCAAGAAACTCGTTGTTGTGTGTTGGGTACGCCATCGATCATAGCGTCCCCTTTAAGGTTATATTAATATTTTAATCAAAAATATGGATAAATGTGAAAATTTCATACTCTTTATTTACCTGGGGTGTTACAAATCCATATGAAATTCCAACTAGTATGACTATTTTCATAATCCCCTATCTTGAAGATTACCATGTGCGAACTTCATGATAAGAAGCCTCGTCCACTTACAAGTAATCACACTTAAAAGTTGAATTCTATGTGTCCCATTAGAGAATGTTTTCTAACCATAGAACTATATTTAAAAATATTTTCATATATTTTTAAGGTTCTCATAATAGTAAGAAACTTCTATGACCTTATAAATGTGACATAGACTCTAGGATATTGTTACATTAAAATCATGGAGAACAATGAAAAAAAATTAATAAGATACTTTATTAATATTAAAATTATCAAATATACATATAATTAAAGTACAAATATTTCGTACTGGGACACCAACTCCAACAAACACCCACTTGGACAAGATCCAACTACCTATGACTTTCAATATATTAGACCACAAATTATAATAATGTTTCTACTGATCTAAGGTTTTATTCAAGGGGTATGCCACATTTACATCCATAGAAATAGTACTCACTATAGCCTGACATCTCTAAGAAAAAATACCTCAAGATATGATACTTTTGAATTATATATTTTATCCTCTAATGTAACCTTACCTCCTTGGAAAGGGAAGCCACTATCGTATTATCACAATAGAATGTGATTGGGTCTTTACTTCTGGGTACCACATAAATATCTTGGATGAATTTTTTTATCCATACAACTTCTTTAGAGACCTCATAATCTATGATATAATTGGAATATAATATAAAATATAAAACCATAACATACTTTGAGATTTTCTCGCTCACAATACCTCCATTCTAAGTCAAAATAAACCTTATTTGTGATTTCATATCATTTTGATAAATTTGAAAACAATCATATGCATATCCTCTAATGATTATTTCTTTATCTCCTCTATATACTAGGAACATATACTTAGTACACCTTAGATATTTAAGGATGTTACTTACCACCATCCAATGGAAGTCACCCAAGTTTGCTTGATATTTTCCTACAACACATAATGCGTAAGAAACAACTATCCTAGTACATATCATAACATATATTAAAAACCAAATCACTAATGTGTATACAATCCTATCAAATATTTTCATTTCATCATGTGTCTGAGGACATGTTTTCTTGTAAAGATGAATGTCATGTGATATTATCAAAAATACCCACTTGTATTTTTCTATAATGAACATATTCAGTATCTTAACAATATATATACTTTTACTTGGGCCAAGAAGCCTGACAGATCTATCATTATGCATCTTGATCCCAAGAATATATTTTTCCTCAGCTATGTCTTTCATACGAAATAATTTATTCAATCAGCCCTCAATAGACTACAGGAATAGTATCTTGTTTACGATATGTAATATGTCATCAACATATACTATTAAGAAAAAGATATTACTCCCACTAAATATATTAAAGACACATGGATAGAATTCATTATTTATGAAACTAAATTTCATTATAGATTCATCAAATATAATTTTCCTTGACCTAGATGGTTCATTTAATCTATAAATATATTTTTTCAATTTTAATATATTATTGGAATCTTTGGAGGCATAACCCCTTCGGCTTTTTTCATATAAGCATCTTCCTGAATGTCCCTATTTAGGATGGTTGTTTTGAAATCTATTTTCAAATCTCATATTCATGGATGTCTATAATGTCAAGTATAATTATGATGGATTTCATCACTACAAATAGCAAAAAGGTTTCCTCATAGTCAATGACTTGACACTTTTTAAACCCATTTGCTACCGGTCATGCATTATATGTGCATAATTATCCTTCCATGTCTATTTTATTCTTGAATACCCATTTACAACCACTAGGATGTACATAAACTGGGGGATCTAAAAAATCATACATGGTTTTGGTACATGAAATCCATTTCAAAATATATGGCTTCTTCCCATTAAGAAACATTTTTATCAATTAATTATTTATTATAGGTTAAAGGACCATTACTATAAATTAATAATGAGTCTTCATCCTTGGTGACTATAAAATCATTCCATTTTGGTCCTCTAAACTTTATTGTACACCTACATAGTAATTTTGTCTTTATAATAACTTATTATCCCCTGGGGATTTGTGGAATCGATTCTTTTTCCAATTATTTGGGGCCATGATCATCAACTCATTAAAGTCTATCTCACTCCCATTATTGATTTTAGAGATGTTCCCTCTCTACAGAAATATGGTGTATCTTTTCAAAGTTAAATTTTTTTATAGGTTTTATTAGTAATAACCCCTTATTTATTTGGGTATCCTATAAAGGTACACTTTGTTCTTCTATTTTCATTTTTTGTTACATGAAGAGGCCTTCACAAAAACTTCACAACCACACACATGTATGTTTGATGATAGGATTCTCTTTTCTTTCCAAAATGGGTATGTTATACTATTTTCCATTTTAATTTTCACTTGTTTAATTATTTTCTATGTTGTTTTTAAAACATATCCCTCAAAAGGATAATGGAATACATACATGAATCGTCATTTATCTCAAAATTTCTAATAAGGTGTGGTTCCACCATTTTATTAGACCATTCCATTAAGGTGTATAAGGAGAAGTGAGTTATCATATGATCCCAACTCCCATAAATCATCAAATAATTATTCATTAAGATATTCTAAACCATGGAAAAATAAGAGTTTTTTAATATTTTTACCAAGATGGTTCTCTGCTTCATTATTGTATTCCTTGAATCTCATTAAGGAATGTGACTTATAACTCATCATGTATACATATCAATATATACTAAAATCATCAGTAAAAGTTATGAAGTATGAGTACCCACCCCTTGATTCAATAGGAAATGGTCCAAACACATTAGTACGAACTAATTCAAGAAGAATTTTATCCCTTTAAAATTTCCCAAAATAATGGAGCTTTGGTATATTTCCCTTATAAACATGTGTGGCACACACCAAGTGGTTTTAGTTCAAAATAATATAAATATCCATATTTTTTGTAATTTATTGAGATTTTATTAATTTAAATTACTGATCTATTGATGCTAAATATGGTTGTGGTATGAGTCATATGGATTAGTTTCTTTGTCAAATTCCATTATTTGTTTTGTGTAATCCAACACAGAAATACCATTATTTAAATGTGAACTGCTATAAAAAATGTTATCTCTATAAAATTAGTAATTTTTATTACCAATATTGAAAATAAAATCATCTATTTCAAGTCTGTATACATAAATAATGTTTCTGGTAACATATGGCAAAAAATAAAAAAACTTTGGAACCAGTATCATTCCTTTTGGTAATGTGAGGTAGTAGTCGCTAATATCCATAGAAACAAGTTTAACTCCATTAGTTACCCATAATTCTTCCTCCCCTCAATAAATACTTATAAATATAGTTAGTTTCTATATTTGAATACATATATGAGAACTGAAATCTATATCAAATACCCAATTTGTAGAAATTGATAAATTACATTCAATAAAAAATACACTTGAATCTTCCCCTTATTTCTTTGTCTGGGTGCAGTTTTTCTTCCAGTGGCCCTTCATATAGAATTTGAAATAAACTACATCCTTCTCCCTAGATTTCCCCTTGATCCTACTCTTCTTATAAGGGTCTGAAGAATATTTTTTCTTAATGATATTTACTTTCCCATTTTATTTGATCACCAAAGGAAATGGAGACTTTTCTCACTTTGTCTCCTTATCAAATTTTCGAAAAATAATGAGTATATCTGAGAGAGACTTCTCAATTTGTTTCATATTAAAATCTACAAAAAAATATGGAGAAGATGTCAAGGAATGATTCAAAAAGGATATCGGTTTCCAGTTCTTCAAGGAGTTTAAACCCTAGAACCTATAGATGCTCAATGTTGCTAATGATATTGACTACATGAGGCCTGGATTGGGAAACCTCTCTATGATTTCTCTAAAAAAATAGGATTTGATATCTCAAATTTCTTCAATAAATCTATCTACTGATATAGACCATAGATATTCTGAAGCATGCTATAATAATCCATTTTTTCATGAGACTTTATGAGTTCACTTGACATATATTATGCCATTAAATATTGAAAATCATTGGAGTAACTCAAATTATTTTTATAGAAAAGGAATTTTTCATCACTTGCCTCTTATAAAGTGGATTAGTAAGTAAGGATTCACACATATAAGTTTTATGTTCATGGTCGAGCACAACCCGAAGGTGTATGAACCACTCCGAGAAGTTCCTACCAGTAATTATACGGTCTTTCTCTAGTATATATCTTTGGGATATCATGGATAATAAACCATTAATTTTCAATAATTATAAAGTGGAAGTTCCAACCAGCAAGTAAATGGTATTTATCTACAGTAATATATATTTGAGGGATTTTATTTTATCATGTATAAATTTTATCTTATTTTATCCCATACATGTATTGTTAAATATTAAGTGGATATTAATCAATTAATTAACCATGTTGGATAAACAATTTACTCATAGTCCATTTATTTAAATTATGCCTTTTCACATTAATTCATTTATTTATGTGATCATGGTCTTCCATCCATAAAATAATTAACATATAGAAAAAAATAAAAATAAAAAATAAAAAACGACATAATCATGAGATTATATAATGGTTCATTTATTGAGAGGATAATAAATCAACCTAGGACTTATGTGAATAACTCTTTGTTTTATTCATGGAATGATTTACAGTCTTCTGCATTTCCACCAATGTATCACCTGGGTGGGCATCATCTAAGTTCCATCTTTAACCACCTCCACATGCCTTGGGATACTCCATTAATAACAAGTATTTATAACTCACATGCATGTGAAGGGAATCAAAGAATTGGTTAAAGAGAATTACATAAATGACCTTGGAATTAAAGGTCCTATATAATACTAGAGGAAGGGATGAGATACATGCCATCTTATTTAATTTAATAATGAATAATTACAAATCTAGGAAACAAATTAAATTAAATAAAGCCAAAACATATATAGGTATTTGTCAAGCTCATGAATTGTCATACACATGCAACGAATATGAAAAAGTAAAAATGTTTAACATTCATTTCTTATTAATTATTCATTATTAAGATTAAAATACAAGCATTAATAAATTAATAAAATAATTAATTAATTCTATTTCATCTTAATGACCATAGAAATTCATTTAGAGACACCTATTATTAGTGGTGTCCTTGGAAAATAAACAGAAAGACCAATAATCACATATTATTTAGATTAAATTAATTGAGAATTAAAATTTTTTAAGACCATTATTAAATTATCAAACTCACTAGATATTCCATAAAATAAAATTAAGTTTTAAAACTGGAATTTTTCCAATTTAATGAAACTTAATTATACCTTTATTGGGAGACTACATGGTATATACTTATGATCTACATCCCATATACCAAGGTTATCATGTACCAAGGATACATGCTTGGGGATTTGGTATATTCCTTGGATAGACCAAATGAAATCTATAATCTAGCTACACACTGTGTATCACTCTTATGAAATATCTACAAGGCCTTTTGAAATAATCAACATGTTCTTGAGACATGGAACCACATGATGTGTATGTTAAATACACACCATGTGTTCTACTTTTTGTGTGTCCACTTAACTCACTGAATGTCTCAGTGTTTATTTTGGACGCATGAAATAATGCATCCCATGATGTGTATAAGTCAACTATACACTAAGTATGTCATTATAAATTTAGCATATCAATCTCACATGGTTTTGACTATATTTATGGCCACATGGTATACACAAATTCCACTATTAAACCACATCAACTACAAGACTTGTATGCTATCTAAACACTATTTAATCTGACAACCCATGTGCCAAATTCCCTAGTATACAAATGATTTATAATAAATGCAATACATGTAGTTATTGTTTGGAATTTCATGTATCCCATGACATGTCCTGATACAGTGTACTTGGGTACAAAGTGTATAATCTAGTTATGCAACTGTAACCCAGTCTTACCATCTAAAAATATGGCACCTCCCGATGGAATCTCCAATCGGTCTTCATCTGTTCTTATACCATTAAGGAAATAAAACACTTAATGAAGAAGATTAATATATTAAATCATATTAATTAAAATAATTAGTAATGAATAATCTTAAAATTAAAATATAACCATTATTTCACATATTCATAAACTGTTAAATAAAAAATTATAGATTTAAAATATGACACCTCTGATACAACTTCTAGGTTCTTAGTGCAGTAGAAGTGACTTTGGGGGGTGTTAAATAAAAATTTCCATTCATTTAGAGTTTCTTGAAACTCGAGATAGGATCTTTCATGTTAATTTTATTATTTATGTTTTAAAGATTGGAAGAAATGATTGCCTCATCTTAGGATACTTCTTATGATGATCATGTTGATCTTTCAAAAACCATTTCAAATTAACTTAATTTAAATATAAGGATCTAAGTATAGAATCCCTCTAACAGTGATCCACGCATTCTCTTTTGAACTTTGAGAAATGTGAATTGATTTCCATGTTCTATCATAGTGAATCGATTGTCTTGGGATTTTCATATTGATCGGGTTTCATTTGATCTTGAAGGAATATCTCTTTCGTTTCTCTATCTTGAGTGGGGGATAGAAATAGGAATTTGATATAGAAATCCATTATGTATAATGATTCTCTATTTCTCAATTACACTATACAATAGACATAACCATCTATTTATGGAGCAAGAATTTAGGTTAAAATATTATCCAATTTCATGCTTGTCCTTAAATAATATAATTATTATTATTAAACCCCGTGAAAAAATAATAATGTTATTATTATTATTTTATGAAGTGTGTGTTAACTTTCAAAATAATAAATAATATTTAATCATCTTGTGAATTAATATTTTTCACCAGTATCTTTCATGGTTCATTCAAATTCCTGCAGTATTTATTGAACACCAAAATAAATATTTAGATTAAATATTTTATTCATCAATAAATATTATTGATCAATGAAATTTGAATTAAATTATTCAGAAGTCTTGAGTGTAATATTAATAATATTAATTAAATTAAAATAGAATTTAATTGATATCAATGGAAACACTTAGTGTGTGATCATCTAGGATTATTTCACCTTATAAATAGGTGTACTTTTCTTAAAGTCTAACATTATTATCTAGAAATGGTTCAAGATCCCCAAGAGAAAGAACTTAATGTCTCGATGAAAATAAATATATGAGAACTATCATTTTGTAATATAATTCCATTTTCACAATATCTCATTATATGGGTTTCACATCTATACCACCAACCTATATGATCGATATGTATTTCTTTTACTATCTAAAAAAATATATTTAAACCATGTCTATGGAATTTAATGTGAAAATTCTATTCCAATAAAAGGTATGAGAAATCAACTTCCATAATGATGAAATTTATAAATCCTTCCTTGACTTGTATATTAATAACACGTTATTCATGAAGTACCCAGCATACCCTATATTCCATCAACATATGGCATGATGGAATTCGTAAGTATATCTAAGTGTGTAAGTTATGACATGAATAAACTATGATCATAAAGTTTAAGGACCATTAAACATGCACATAGATAGAAATATTCAACAGTAAAAACATGAGGAATTCCTACTAGTGGGTATTTTCACAATATCTCTCATCTTGGATATTACCAAGTGTAAACATCATAAAAATAACCCTCATCCATTTATTAGTACCCACACCTAATAGTAATATTCTATGTGTCCCAACATAGAATTTTATCTGATCATAGAACTATATTTAAGTATTTCATTAGGGAATTTCAAGATTCTCATCACAATGGGGAACTGTTATGACATTATCTATGTGATAGATACTCTGGGATGTTATTACATTAAAATCATGTAGAAAAATGAAAAATATTTAACAATATATTATATTAATATTTAAATAATTTAAATAATTTAAATTAAAGTGAAAAATTTTGATCCTAGGACACCAACTCCAACAAACTCCCACTTGGACTAGAACCAACTACCTATGAATTTTAGTCCACTATACCAGGCATGATAATCTTGTTTCTTCAAAGTCAAGGATTTATTCAAGGGGTCTTTCACATTATCTTCAATAGAAATGATTCTCATTGAAACCTTTCCACAATAAGAAAAATCCCTAAAGATATTACACTTCTTATAGAGAACAAAACATTTTATATATAGATATCAGATCTTAATCGATAAATACTCATTACATTACATAATGATACATTCCCGAATCATATAGGCCTAGTTCCTTTGGAAACTTGGACACATAAACAACTGGTTAAGAAAATATCATCATTTTATCCCACTTATTTCTTCATAAATAGAACCCTTCATAGATATATCATATTTAATACCTTTCCTCATAACCTTGCTAAAGGAAACATAAGAAAAGGGTGACCTTAGATACTCAGTGAGGGTGAACAAGGGATATATAAATGATCATATAAACATAACAAGAGTATAAGTGTATAAGAATATGATATTAACATTTTAGAACCATACCCATCATTTCAAATATCTTAATATTATGTCATAGAATAAATATTTACATCTCATAAAACATGAATCAGGGGGAATCAAATAACATGAGCCATGGGAGAATAAAATTGACATAAGAAATGGAATTTTGGAATGCGCATAAGAAAAAAAAATTCCTTAGTAGTAGAGGATCATTTCCAAGAATATGATAGAGGAATGGATTCACTCCCAAAACCATCGTAACATTCAAGGTTCACCCCCAAGACTATCATAATGGAAAAAGTACCTTACTAAACTTGGTTCACTCCCCATTATAGTCATGTTTATACTATGAGATATCAATATTTACCCAATGCATTGGGGGGAGATATAAGTCCCACTCATCAAATAATTAAAATCATACATATGTGTTCCACAATAATATAAATAATTAATCATATCATAACCCATGAAAATAAATGGATTTTAAAAATATTTCATCATAGAATAAATTGTGGAAAAGAAGTGGATTTTATAAGAAAATTCACCATTTCCACACAACATAACCCATAGAAAAGAAACAGGTTTCATAAACTTTATGTCATAATATTGATAATACTTTTAGAGAAATAATAAATATGGTATCCTTGGATTTTATTTCTAGTAGAGAATAAGAAAAATTAAAGGTTTTTTCTTTGATGAATCAAATGATCATTAAAACATTCTTCAGGAAAAATAACTTTTCCATTTAAAAATCACTTATTTAAAAATATAAATAGTTCCAAAATATCATGGAAATAATTTTATTAAAAATAACCATGGTAAATATTAAAGTAATATTCAAGAAATTGAGCGGTATTGATGGCAGGAAATTCCATTATATCTAATAAGTTAAAAAAATCCTTCCATACTTTTGTTTATAAAGTCACAATCATTTGGAAAATAAAAAGAAAATTCATTTAAAATAATTTTGTAAAAATTAAAAAATGTGTAATAAATAACATTAAAAATAATTGTATTATAGTAAAAGCCATGTTTAAAACATTTAAGAAAACAATAATTTTTAAGAAAATGGTTTTTTGACTGAAGATAAAAATTGAGTGTATTTTCCATAAAAACATATTTTTGATATCATGAGTACATAAAGTAAGGAAAATGAAAAGGAAAATGTATTTTATAGAAAAAATCATATTATAATTAAATTAATTAGTTTATTGAGAGTTATATCATAATATTTCATCACAAAAAACATAACCATAAACAATCTTGACAGACAATGAGATTATAACATAAAACCTTATACCTTGAGTTTACCTTACTAAACAATTTATATATCCTCCTATATGATAAGTTTAAATTTTTTATAATTTTATAAAGGATTCATTTTCACAATTATGATTTCATATATGATACCTTTATAACATTTAAACACACCCTTGTTTCAATAATTACTTATTAAAATCATTATTTCTTATTTTCAACTTTTTCATTTATCATGAGTATTCCAGTCCAGTTGTTCTAGTACTTATACACTTAATTTGATTCCATAATAAAAATAAGATTAATAATGATATAAATATCATATATATTATCAATATTAATTTTTCTATTTATATATAAAATTTATAGATATAAAAATGAATTACATCATTCATAGAGATGGTAGGTCGTACCTACGCATGAACAATGTTTTCATTTTTTTAAAAAGATGGAATAAAAGAAACATAAATATTAATTAAACATTATAGTGTTATTATTATATTATATATAACATATATATTCATAAAATTATTCCACACTAACATCTATGTAAAATATAAATAAATAAAAAATCACATTTTTTGTGGAGGTGGTAGTCCACACATACACATGAACGACATTATAGTTTCTCAAAGGATTGGATGGTAAGTATTTTGATGTAATATTATAATTATATAAGTATAATTATGTCATGAATATCATATATAAACATTAAAACCATCATAATACCCATCCATAAAATATTTTTATTCAAAATTAATTTTATCACTTTGTGGAGAGGAAAAGCTGTATGTATACACGAGCAATACTTTGACATCTTGTTTGGTGAGAAAAAGGGTGAATAATGGTATTTTCATATTCATAATAAAATTTAATCATATTTATTATACTGGATTTATTATTTTATGATAAATACCATATATTTAGAGGATTCTAAGATGAGTAGAAAATAAATTGATATGTTAAGGTGATTACCTGTTCTTTGAAATGAGTACTTCAAATCTCTACTAAAGGGCACTAGGGTTAGTATTTTGGGAAGATAAGAACATAAAGAATGTGAATAGATAATTTTATAATAGAAATTTTCAGATTTTTTTATATAAGGTTTAATGTGGTGTAAATAAGTGAGGGAGGTGGTTCCCTTTATAATTGAGTTTAGGGGCACCTTTGGAATTTCTTAAAATAATTTATTGTAAAAAATATATTATCATGTAAAATGACTTAAAAAGGATAGTTATTCCAAGATAAGGTATCATATGATTTTAATACCATCAAAAAATAGAATTTAGAAAAAAATTGTGTCATTTTTAACCTTTTCATTTTGATTAGCCCTTAGTTAACTAATTTTAATTTTCACTATGATAAAAAAAATTTCCAATATTAAGGGTTTTAATTTTTTACTTATACATTGAAAATTGGATCATGAATATCCAATTTATTATATTTAGACCATATAATATAAAACTTTTATTATTTCTGGTTTTTTATAAATTTTAAATAATTTAATAAAATATCCTTTTGATAAAATATCATTATTGACAATATCAACACTATTCATTTAATTTAACTTAAAATAAATAAATAAAAATATTTAATTAAAAAATGATATTTTAAAAACACAAATATGTTATATTAACATATAAAATACATTAAAAACTATAAATAACTCAAATTATATAACTTTTCATATCTTCAAAATAATTTATTTTATTTTTCCATTAATTGAAAGAATATTATTTTGGTATTGTATAAGAATTTTAGGAAATTATATAATACCTAAAAATATAAATTAATTATAATCCGGAATATAATTTTAATATGAAAACAATTGTTATTAATAAATTTTCATAGCTTTTTTTTCCTAGGTGAACGCATAAGGGGTATTTAAAACCAAGAGAGCTAATTTTGTAACTTTCATTTATTTAAATAATATACAAAATTATTTTCAATGGAAGGTGTCCATCAAAATAATAAATTTATATAATAGTTTAGTAATATTATAATTAATCTATTCTAATAATAATTAGGATGAAAATTTATGGCCCTATCAATTATGTTTAACCTATATTAACCTGATTTACCAATTACCAAGGTGATAAATTTTACTAGAGTTACTATTTATATTGACAAAAAATAAAGGGATCCTATATACCAAAATTGAACCTTATGATTATAAATAACTAATTTCTGTTGTCTAATTTATTACCTATAAATTTCAGTTATTAATTTTAATGTGAGTGCACAAAGTGCAACAGAAACTGTTTTTTAGAAGAAAAAAAATATTTTTAGGCATAAAATTTTCTTTATTCTTATCATATGCCTAGAAAAATATAGTTTGAATGATTAAAACATTTTACCAAGTAATTAATATATAAATTTAATTAGAATAATTCACAAGTATAGATTAATTTATTTTATTAACAAAAATACATTGTGCACATAAAAACAGTTTTTCAGAATAATGTCTCTTTAGATATAAAAAATGAGTTTGTACCAAATTAAAACAAAAAAAAAATTGAATCAAATTAACATAATTGGATTATTTAAAATATAAGAGAAAACATTTTACTTTGAAACCATTTTAAAACAAAATGTAACTTTTTTACATGCTTAAAAAACAATTTTCAATAAAAAAATTCATTATTTTTAACTATTCATTAGAAAATAAATCTTTTCATGAAAACATATAAAATTCACACTAAGATAATTTAAATATGATGATTTAAAAAATGTATTAATTTTTATTAAATAAAATATTTAAATTTTTCAAAAATAAAATATATTATTTTCTCACAAAATGCAACAAAAATCATTTAAAAGATAATCTATTTTTGAAGAATACTATAATTTTGAAAAAAAATTGAATTATTATATCCTAAGGATTAATAAATACATATTTTTTAAGATTGATATTTTTTATATGTCTCATAAATTAGTTAATTCTATTTATACTTTCTAATTTAATAGCTTGGTTATAACGGTCACATAATAATATTTTAATAATATATTACAGTTTTTTTAAAATCATTGTTGTGTATAACATAACCTATAAAAGAAAAAAATATATTTGAAGAAAAAAATTTCTAAAATATTATGGTGTTACACTTTATAATTATATTCTTCATCTATTGATGTGACCTTGGCTCCATGGCAAGGTCCACTCTTGTAGTATTTTTATAATAGAGTATGATATGATCTTTACTGCTAGGTACCAAGTCAAGATCTAAGAAAAATTTGTGTATATATAATACTTATTTAGTTTCCTTAGAGGCTACAATATACTCTGAATATATATATAATTGGTGACCATAGCCTTCTGTGAGTTATTCTTTCACATAGCACCTCCATTCAAAGTGCATATGTATCCCATTTAGATCTATATTGCCTTTTTCTATTTAGAAACTAGAAGTTTCACATCCTTTGATGACTAGTTCCTAATATTCCCCATAGACCAGGAACATATCATTAGTATGAATTAATTAGTTAAGGATGGTCTTGAATACCATCCAATGGTAGTATCCTAGTTCTTCTGGATATATTTATATTAAACTTATTGTGTAAGTGGCATCTGACCTATTATATATCATAACAAAAATTACTCAACAAATTTTCAATGCGTATATAATAATTTGAATAATTTTTATTTCTACATGTGTTTGAGGAAATATTTTATTATAAAAATGAATCTCATTTGATAGTGGAAACAATCCCCTCTTTGATGGTTCCATAATAAACATCGTTATTATATTTTCAATATATATATACTTTGACTTAGGCCAGGTAGCCGCTTAGATCTATTATGATGCATGCTGATCCTAAGAATATATTTTTCTTTGACTAAGTCCTTCATGGAGAAGCATTTATTTAACCAGGCTGTAATATACTATAAGACTATTATCTCATTTCCAGAACATAATATTTTATTAATAAATACTATTAAGAAAATGGTAGTACTCTAACTCAAATGATTACAGGCACAAGGCTCCCATTTTTTTATGAAACCAAATTTCATTATGGCGTAATCAAAACAAATGTTCCAAGACCAAGATTATTCATTTAACCTATAAATAGATTTTCTTTAATTTTCCTAACTTTTTAACATCCTTTAGAGTCACAAATTGTTTTTTATTGTATTATATATAGATATTTTTAAAGGTTCTTGTTATGTAATGATGTTTTGACATCCATTTTCCAAATCTTGTAGTCATGTAAGTCCAAAATGGAGAGTAGAATTTTAAAGTATTTCAACATTGAAACTGGTGAAATTTTTTCATCATAGTCAATTCCTTGACATTTTTTAAACCCATTTTAAACCATTCACACCTTATAGGTACTGAATTGTCCTTTCATGTTCAGTTTCTTCTTAAATACCAATTTAAAAAAATGATATTTAAATCAATTGGAGGATCTATCAAAATCCAGACATGGTTTTGGTACATGATCCACCTTTAATTTATATAATAAAAAAAGAAACATTTATACTAAGTTTCTTAAAATTAATTTTAGTAAATACCTCTATTATTTAAATCACATAGGGATGAATTAATTCATTTGTGGGTTATTGATAATTAATTTGAGAGAATATTGGAGTTTTTTCACTCCACCCTAACAGGACGATACCATGGCATAGAGAGAATAGT
The DNA here is from genome assembly GCA_963277665.1 of Viscum album. Lineage (NCBI taxonomy): Eukaryota > Viridiplantae > Streptophyta > Magnoliopsida > Santalales > Viscaceae > Viscum > Viscum album. The sequence continues at coordinate 662,096,426 of OY728143.1, read as the reverse complement.
GTATAATATCCTTCAAACTTAATTCTTTTAGCCAGTATTTCATAGACATGAATGAAGATTTATGTTAGCATCTGATCATCACTACTATACTAGAAATATTGGAATGTAGGATAGAATACCCTAATATCCCATAATAGAGGTTGAAATTTTTATGTGTAAGGGATAGACATCATGGTTCTTCCCCCCAATTAGTTTTTCCAAACATACAATATTATGTGTGTTTATTTCATGTCAAAATGGGTGGAATTAGAACTTATCTTAGATAAAATCTTAAAGGAGGTAACAAAATTACTAATTAATTTTCTTTTCAAGTTTATTTTTCTTAAGTTATTAATCAATCATCAAAGAATAAACCTTGATAACAACATTTTTAGTGTATTTATATATAAATATAGAGTATAATACAGCACAATTACTCTATACTACCCTCACATGAGTGAAAAATTAGAGATCCCAATCAGGAATTGAAGCATATCCTAAATAATATCATTAATACAAGAAACAAATATTAGTCAATAAAACTTGATGATACATTTTGAGCTTTCTAAACAACCTAAAATTCATGTTTGAGAATTTATTTATTTAATTTTTTGTATTGAAAACCATGAAAATTTATAATAGATATTTTTAATAAATCCTATTGTATAGTCAAGGATGTGAATTAGAAAGAGGATAAATATGTGATGAAGTGTTTATTAGAGATGGAAGAGCTAAAATAGATCAGGAATGATGTGTATTTCAATGCTACCATATATGAGGAAAAGATAAACAAGTGTTTTAACTAATAAATATAAAGAAAATATTCTAACCCAAAAGAAAAGTTATTATAGTTTAACTCATGTTTTTATTTATTCTTAGTAAACTAAAGTGTAAATCGTTAGAAAATTTCATAACGACAGTAGCCTATCCATATGGATCCATAGTGATTTAAAGGATGGGGGATACACCCTTCAATTTAAGTAAATAACACATCAAGCACAACATTTAACATTTTAAAGTGGGGTGTGCCATTTTCATTTCTTTTGATTAAAGATACAAAATTACATAGAACATTCGATATGAAAAAAAATTTGATAGGAGGAAACCCACATAAGTTCTAATTTATAATTTTTTATTTATTTTACATATTCAGTAAAGAAACTTTAAGATCAATATGTCTCTTTGTATACACTAAGGTAACATTCTCAACTTATCCACTTGATCCCTCTAACTCTTCTATAATTAGAATAATAAGGAATTAGAATTCATCTATGGGAGAAATTTTTGATTAGGGAAGGAACAAATTAAATTTTTTTCAAAATAATTAAAAGTCATGTAATGAAAATTTGGGACACACCATAATTATTTTTCCTCATTAATTATATTATTTCTATCATGGATCAATATTGTTTTTCATGATGAAAGATAATAATATGATAAAAAATTCTTAGTCTTGAGTGCATGTTGTAGTGGTCACCCACCAATCATCATCATCATTATCATATATTATTTAAAGACACCATACAACACAAAAAGAAAATAACCAAATTATACAAACAAGAAAAATGAGGACTATGGAGGTCTGAAATGGTGGAGCCCTAGGGCATCCCCTCTTACCAGGTTCTCCCCCTCTAGAAATAGTAACATAATATCTGGATAGCAAAGGGTGTTAACCCAATGGATTGACAAAGAGGAAAGAAAGTCAGCGACCTTGTTCCCCTCTCACCACGTATGGAGAATGTCGGTGTTTGCACCCAAGAGACTGAGGCATTTTCTGATGATGTAGGATATGGACCATGGGATGGGGCACATACCTAATAGAGAGTTGTAGAGAATGATAGAGCTGGTTTCCACTGCACTAAGGGTGAAGTTCCTATGCCTAGATAGTTGAAGAGCAGAGAGCATCGCCAAGGATTTAGCTTGTAGAGAATGAACCATTCCATAGCAGGAAGTAAAAGCATCCATAACTGCCCCATTCTTATCATGTATAACACCACCCCCACTCATGGTGCCCATAGTGCACGAGCCATCGGTGTTCAGTTTAGGGCCTAAAGTATGTGGGTTCCATCTAACCCACAGCCCATTCTCGCCCTCACCGATGGGGGTTACTGATTGAATATGGTATGAAAAAGGACTCATGGTGGAGGAACCCTAACAACCTTTTCCAAGGCAAACCAGATCTAGCAACAAGAACTTAACCCTTGTAACCACTGCCCGCTGGGAAGAAGTGGCCCCTTCAAATATCACTTTGTTTGGAGACGTCCAAATGCACCAACAGCCTACTGCCAGGACCAATGCACAAGCCTTCAACTCCGCCCCTTGCCCTCCTGCACCGTGAAACCATCTCCCAAGGAAGGGAGACTCCCTCTGGTCCGTGGATGGCATTCCAGTGAAGCCCCCGAGGGCCGACCATACCGGATTGGCCCAATCTCCCATAAAGAAGAGGTGACCCGTAGTTTCCTCCCAATGAGTCCTAGAGTATGTTTCCTAATCTTCCAAACCCTGAAATTATATTTAGCTGGGATTTCTTTGATCTAGAGAGTTCCCCCCCATAAATCGGTTTGGCCTAGGGTTGTAGAGACCCTGTAGAAATTTTTCATTGAAAATCCACCAAAACTCGAAGCCATAAAGATACACCTATCCTGATCATAATTCAAGTCGATAAGATCAAAAACTTCATATCGGCTGGTGTTAAGAACCACTGAAACAAAGGTGGGATACAAACTAGCTTAGCGAAAGGTAATGTCGTTAATTGGGCAGCCTGGGAAACCAAGAATCTCACCAGACCAGTTTTGGTGCCAAAAAAAGATCCCCCCTCTCCCAAAAATCCATCTTGAGTACGGTTGTAGGTACGCGGTCATCGTGGCCACCACAGGCCAAATAGATACAGTGTGTCCATTCCAAATACCCTCACTCTATTTATACTGTAAGTCCATAAACCTACCCCATGGAGATCAGGCCTCGATGGTATCCCAGGTGACCTTAGCAAGCATGGCATTAAGAGTGCCCGAGAGGCTCCTTACTTTGATGCCTCCCACCTCCAGTGGCTTGGAGAGTCTCTCCAAAGATGCCTAGTGGCGCTTCACATCCGAATTCGAATCCCAGATAAAAGAGACCAGGATCCTGTCAATATGAGCAAGCACACCCTTTGGAACTTTAATGGTGGAAAGCACATGGACCGGGATAGAAGTTAGGACGCTATTCACCAGAGTGATCCTACCTCCAAACGATAAGAACTTGCTCTTACAGTTCATGACCCAACCAGTAATGCAATCCATAATATGATCAATGAAGCATACTCACGGTCGTCCGGAGGAAACAGGAGCACCAAGGTAGGTTATTAGGGAAGATTTATGATTCATGTTCAACCGGTTACTCAAGGAGGCGCTTCGAGAATCCAAGCACCGGTTTGTGATGTAGAAATTACTCTTGATCTGGTTAATGCATTGGCCACTCCAGCGGCTGTATTCCTCCATGATCCAATTTTGGACCTAAATGGACTGCTGATTTGCATTGATAAAGATGAGTGTATCATCAGTAAATATAATGTGAGAAATGCAGCTCTGCCTCTGCCTACACAAGTAAGGAGAGATAAAACTGTTGCCAATGCCCACGTTGATATGCCGGCTAAGGGTGTCCTGGGTCATGATGAAGATTCTAGGTGAGAGAGGGTCCCCCTGTCTCAGACCACATACCATCTTAAAGAAGACATGAATCTTTCCCATGAAACGAACAACCAGCCATGGAGAACTGATGCACCTGAAAATAAGATCAATAAACCAAGAAGAGAAACCAAATCTAGAAAAGACATTTATGATAAAACCCCACACCATGCAGTTGTAGGCCTTGTCCATGTCCAGTTTAATAGTAAGATTTGAGTCATGGTCCTTTAGGTTTAGATCGCCAATAACATCATCTGCCAGAGCGATAGCCCCCTGAATGGATCGTCCCTTGATGAAGCCATGTTGCTCATCTGAGATCAGGGTGGGGAGGTGGGTTGTGAGTCTCTTGTTGATGATTGTTGCCAGGAACCTGTAAGGGACATTCCACATACTTACAAGCCTATAGTGGTGGATAGATTAGGGATCAGGGATCTCGGGAATCAACACCAAGGTGGTAGCACAGGTGACACGAGGCAGTCACCCACCCTTGAAGAAATCCCGGACATCCGCAACCAAGTCCCCATTCACTAATTCCCAGGCCTCCATGTAGAAAGACCATAGAAAACCATCTGGCCTAGGGGCACTCTCCAGATTCATGCTCAACAATGCCTCATGAATCTCTTTTTCATTCGGAGTAGAAACCAGAAGGTCATTGTCCTGGATGGAAACAGTGATAAGGATTTCCTCCAAAAAAATCCTCATGACGGCTTGGATATCCCCCCATCATGTGGGGATTAGACCCCCCCCAGTAGGTTCATGAAATGTGACTCATCCATGCTCCCAAAAATTTCTCTATCAATGGTGAAGCTTCCATCTTCAAGCCATATGTTTGGCCTGATCAACCATTTTTTTTCTTGATGCATGCGTGGAAATAAGTAGAGTTGCAGTCTACCTCACGCATCCACTTTATCTGTGCTTGTTCGTAGGCCACCCATTCCTCCATTAAGAACATTTCCTCCAGATTGGCCTTCTTGCAAGAAAGGTCCTCAAACAGGTCGTCCCGCAAAATTGACTCCAAACGGATTTCCATAGATTCGATCTCCTTTCAAAGGGCATGCAAGTCACTATGTTGGGGGGATGACTACTCTGCCATGCCTGGAGATCACCTCTCAGTATTTTATGTTTTTTGTGAAAATCCAGCCAGCGATCTCCTGGAATAGACTGGATCCATGAGTCCCTAATAACCTGTTGGAATCCCGGAAGGTTGGGCCAAGTGTGAGAAAAAACACAGCGCTGGGTCCAATCCTTATGTGGGGAGAGTGAGACAAGAATAGGGGAGTGATCAGATAGGCTAGGAACAAGATGCGAGACTTTGGCATTGGGAAACGCTGAAACTGCCTGGACATTCTCAAGACAACTATCAAGTCGACACCAAGTACGTCGGCCTCCTCTTTGATTATTGCACCATGTGAACTTTTCGCCAATGAAACCCATGTCCATAAGACCCTTGCAGGCCCTAAGATGAACAAAATCATCACTGGATTTGTGGGGGAAAGCGACGCACCCTTTCTTTTCATTCAGATCAGCTATGATATTAAAATCCCCTCCAACAATCCAAGGAGAGTTCCCCGGGTCAAAAGCATCAAGATCCCTCCATAAAGATTCCCTCTTCATATCATCACAACTTACATACACCAAACTGTCCAGGAAATGAGAGTGTCCAGTGATGATTTCAGTGGATATACTCTAATACGAGGCCTGAATCAAGTTAATAGAGTTAGAAGAGTTCCAAAAGATCCAAATATGTTGGTTTTATGGGGCTGCATGCATGCAGGCCCAAAGTTTGATCCTCCTCGCAAACTCTCCAATTTTGGAGGCTGACTGTTTTGGCTCCAGAACAACCACAACAGAGGCTTTGTGGGATTGAGATTCAATGGACAAGAAATCAGTTTTTACCCTAGCTCCCAGGACATGAGCATTCTCGATGATTTTAGATATCATTGGGATCGAGGAATCCTAGCATTGGCCCCAAGCAACAAGTCTCCAGAGTTATGAAAAGAGGGGTGGGGCCCTTTTGTTTAGAATGAGACCTGGTACGATTAAAAATGTGTTGAGGAGAGACTTTGGCCACAGGAGGGGTCTAGGGGTCCAGGGGACCAGAGCCGCTAGGGGAAACCACCCGAGTTGAAGTGGCCACCATGCCAGGGGGAAACTTCTATTATTTGAGGAGAGTCACAAGCTGGCAAGGACAGATCCAGGAATCCAGAATGGGAAGGAGAAACCATCAGATCCAAGGAGGGGCGTTCCTTGCCTAGAAAAATCAGGACCAGGTATCTTAGAAAGAACTCCATCTAAGAAGAAGGGCCCGGAAGATAGGGGAAACCAGGCTAGCAGACAAAAGAACCTTGTTTACTTTGTAATTTCTCAAACGGGTTTCACAAGAGGGAGACAAGGGGGGCCCAACGATAGGCCGGAGGGGGCAGGTCCAGAACAAGGGGAGGGTCCAAGAAGGCCAGGATTGGGGGCAGGCACACCAGCGGTGGCAGAAGAGGACAAGGGAGGTGCCAAGGGCTCGCAAGAGGAAGGCAGAGGAGGGGGAAAAGCATGCAAAAACGGTTGAAATAAGGATAGGGATGGATCGGAGGCAAGTGGGACCGACCCATCTGAGCATCAAGTTTCTTCCTAGAAACGAGAAGGGAATTTCCTTGAAGGTGACGGTAGGAGAAAAACCTAGGGGCCGAGGGAAATAGAAGCGGTTGGGACCAGACGACACCACCCAGTACTCTCAGGGAGATTTTGATAGGGAGAGGCGTCGGGATATCTATATCAACACAGATCATCACCAGAGAGGATTACACTAGGCTAACGGTTCAATCATCTACACATAGAAACCTCCCCAAGGATTTTCTAATGGCTCACAAGAAGGACCCATTCAGAAAAGGAAGGGGAAGCCCTGGGAGATGAACCCAAACCACTGCTCATGGTAAATATTTACCATGATGAACATCCATAGACCAAAGAGAAAGAACAAACTTCCACATACCCATAGACCTGGGAGCTTTGCACCAAGCCTAGAATAAATCTGACTCCGACACAAGGACCACACATAAAGATCTTCCATTCAAAGATGAGACCCGAGTAGGCGCATCCAAACCCCACGAATCCAAGAAACTACGAAAGGTCGGTAGCAAGGGTTTGTTCGCTCCAAACTGAGCTACCAGCATCCATTTGAGCATATCATAACTGTCATAGAAATTAGAAAGTGGAATCTCCAAGGACGGACCAGGACCATCCATAGCATTTGAAGCACCTGAAACTCCTGCTGGCAGATCCAGTTCGATGTCTGTGAAGCAGGGCGCCCGAGGTGATGGAGGAAGACGCCAGAGAGCATCCTTGAAGGAGACAGGTAGCCGAGGCGCTACATAAGGGTCTAAGGCCGGTGGAGGTGGGGTCGCCGCCTGGACAACCGAGTCTATAGTAGAAGCAATGGTCAAAATAGTTTGAAAATCCAGAGGCTCATGTAGCGTGTTCCAAGCAGTAGAAGTCATTTTTTCACTACCCAATTCTCTCACCCACCAATTGAATAAGTTTTATTTAAAATAAGACTCATGGTTAAAGACTACATTAATTAGATTTAAATGAGGTTTCCTTGATCAAAATTTTCATGGGTTTCAACACCAATTTATAGAATCATCCTACAATGTCATCAATAAAAGTTTCTAAGGACATCATTTTACTCCAAAAGTAACTTTTTTAAAATAAACCACTTTTTCAAATGTTGATTTTGTAGGTTCTCGATTATATAAAAATGAACATGGGGGAATTTCCACCGACTTGGAAAATCCCTCATCACATAGAGTAGTAAGAAGAAAAACTATGTTTCTCTTTCTATAGTTGAAGTAGAATACATAGTAGTTGGGTGTTGTTGTGCCAAAATAATATGTGTTCGTTAGAGTGAGTTACTCAAGTGGGGGTTAATTGAGTTCTCGATAAAATTTATGTTTAAAAAAATATAAAACTAAATCCCCCAAAATAAAAAAATGCCCAGTTAATCAAAATAGTTGAAATATATAAGATTGATCTTTAAAATAATTTCTCGATGTGGGTTTAATGATTAGATAAAATAATATTTTGAAATCACATTAACTTTTTAAAATAAATTACTTAATCATACACTTTATATAAAAACAAAATAAGACTAACAACCAAAGTAAATGTTTTTACATATTTAAAGAAGAGATAATGTTTTAACTTTAAAATTAATAAAAAAACTAATAAAATGCATGGAATAATAAAACAAGGGGTCTAGTCTAAAGCCAAGACTTAATCCCCTCCACTTGGTAATCAATTTATACCAAGAGATTTATTAAACAGCAAACTTAAACCACAACCAGGATCCGGTTTTAAAATCAATAGCACATAGAGGTATCTAGGAAGAGAAAAAAAATCTATAGTTATAGATAGGATGAAAAAGGTACCATGTCGCATAGGAACTCTTCCATAGTTATTCATGAGAATATAACAAAATAGTTTGAGAAAATGTGTCAAGATAACTCTATTTTATACATAGTAGATAGTGTGTATAGTAAAATAGATTACAATAACATACTACTCAAAAGTAAATCACAAGGTGGAAATAGCAAGATATTAGATAGATAGAAAGTGTAATGAGACTCAATCCATGATTCTATAGTTTTTCCGATTCCTCGGGTTTTTCTTTGATAGGATCTCAAACAGGTTTCTTAGAATGTGCAAGAAATCCAAGAGTCATGGATGTCTGAAAATTCTTTCTACTTCTAATCAATAGAAATTCAGAATCCTTCCACACAAGTCACTTTATTAGCATATGAAATTTTATGTTTTCAATTCATGTATTACTATTATTGGTTATATAATCTTGCATAAGATTTTCCAAACCCATGCATAAAGGATTTATACATAATTTATAACTCTCCAAATCCAATTATATATTAAAGAATAATAACAAATAAAATCATGGATCCTTGTATTGGAAACTAAATCAAAAAAGGTCTAACTATGTCTTCAATGAATCTAGGTAGTGGATTAAGAATAATATTTCTTAAATCCATGTGAAAATTGAAGTAATTAAATTCCATAAACTAGATATTGGAGGAATTAAATTCAAATAAGAGATTGGATATCAAAGTTAGAGTTCTAGTGGTAAATATATTAATAGTGGAAATGTTTTAAAGGTATATTCTCACTGACAATAGATCAACTCTAGAGATATATCATCTATGTCGGTAGATCATCTTTAGTGGTATATGTAATGATGGTAGATCTCTTTAGTTGAATATCTTAAGCAGTAGATTTTTCAGTGTTAGATCTTCAGTAGTATATCTTTCTGCAACAGATATTTACTAGTAGATCTATTTACGATAGATATTCTATGTTAGACTTCTCATTGATAAATATACTGAACTATAAATAGATGTCCTCAGTGATAGATCCAATTTTACTAGAGTCGAATGATATATATAGTCCAAAGGTAGATCTCGTAAAACTAGTGGTAGATCATCATATCTAATGGTATATCATTCTGAACTAACAGTAGATCAACTCTTTACAAGATTTGATCACAGAATTACTTAGAAAATTATTGACTATCATAAAACATTGAACTTGTTAGGAAAATGAGAATAATGATTTTTGATCATTAAAATAATTATGTACCAACAATATCCACCTTTTTGATGATCACAAAACATGGAATTTATAACCATGTATAGAAAAATAAAAATATGAATGATGAATATAAATATGACTTAATTAACATATTAAAAGTATGGATATAATGATAAACATATTAAATTAAATTCCTATAATCCCCTTTTTGGTAATAGAAAAATATAAAGAAATAAACATAAAATACAAGTAAATATAGAAAGAGTATGAATAGATAATATTTTTAGATATAACAGTCAAAAATATTACAGCCCAGAAAAAAGTAATGAAAGGAAAAACTACAATACCTATCAAAAACTAATCTATATCTAAACTAATATTAGCTATATGGGTAGAGGGAATAATGGGGTATTTTCCTTTTCCACTGATAGGTTGTACATATGTACAAGTTGAGGTTAAATATGTAGATGAAGGAATCTATCAGATGATGAAATGACCTGATATGTCAAACGGCCTCAACCGTTTTTGTGCCAAATGGTTGATACTGAGCAGTAGGTAGCAGAACTGAATATGGTTCAGAATAGAGAGAATACACGGGAATAGCTTTAGGTTATACAACTGTAGTCCAAGTGGAATACAAAAATAGATTCATTAAATTAGAAAAAATTGTAATGATGTTTCTACCATGCTCCATCATAGTAAAGAAAACCTTATTTTCCTCCGTGAAAATATTGAGTAAAGGAGCTAAAAACTTTTGACAATTCACATGATCCTTGAATTACCTAGACACATTAGGAATCCTTATATTTTCAACAATAAAATTGAAATGGAAATTAAGATAATTCTTGGTATAAATTATAGAAATATAGTAATTTTTAGATTTAGAGATACTCTCTCTATTACTCTTAGCTTCATTTAAGAAATCCCTAACTATTTTATATATGTGCGCACCAGGGGATTTTATCTTCTAAAGTTATTCTGAGTGAGTGGTATAAAGAGTACCTAGAATAGAATATATCTTTTCTTTGATAATAAATCTAATCTCATCATCATAAATTAAAGGATTATGAGGTAAAGTAGTGGAATTCAAAGCACCGTCTATAGATAAGGACTCCAATATCTCCATAAGAGATGTTTGTCTCCATTATGGACTTAACTTATTCTATCTGATTATCCCTACTCCCATTCCGAATCAACACTTATTGAATCTTCAATATCATTTTAGAATGAATGTGATAAATCACTATCTCAAAAATCACCCCTTGTATCTACTTCACTCAACTTGGTCTTTTTAGGAGGTGTGGATATAAGAATCCCACTAATATCTAAAATAATCCTTACTCTATAAGCCTCCAAATCATCCTTAGTAATAAAATTAGAAGGTAGATTTGCAGAAGATAGAGGGTATGGAATCCACTCAGGGGTAGGTAAAGCAACCTATATATTTATAATCTCGGAATCATGAACATCTGATGGAAAAGCGTCCCAATGAAAATCATCATCAATGTGTTCTACCAGAGATCCCTTAGGATATTTTACATCAATAGGGATGTAAATTCCACCATATCTAGGTGGACTTTCATAGTCATCATCATCACTACCACCATTTCTTTCATCATTAGAATCGTGGTTGGTAATTCTTACCATCCTTGAACCTGGATATGGCTCCCCCTTGGATATTTCGTCATCCTCAAATTTGGTTGAAACAACTGGTTCATCCCTATGAACTAATTTTTGACTAAAAGATCCAATTGTTTCATCCCCCTCAATAAGTGATATAGTCTTATATCTATCACATGTAGCAACATAAAGATGAAACTTTGAAGTTCTCATTACACCACTGTTCTTACCTAAAGAAGAAGTACTAAAAGAGTGATGATATTCCTTTTCCTAACGAACATCACCAACAGCATCAAGACCATTAGAGGCCTAACGTTCATCACCATTTCTATTTTTCAGATCAATCAGATCTGTTAGAAACTTTAACTACATCTTTCAAGATCTTAGAAGTAATATCAACATGTTCATCACCGAAGAATTCAGTTACTTATTCTCCTCCGAAACTATGGAAATTTTCTCTATAAGGAAGATAAATATATGTACTGGAAGAACCAAAATAATCATATGTTATCTTGACCATATTATGGTCACTTACTTAATCAACTGAAGTATCCAATGACACATATTCTCTAACTGCATCTTCTTTTTCCTCAAATTCCTCATTAGTGTAATAGATCACAAATTCATTTGGCATTAAGATATGATCACTCATATCTATAGATCTAGAGGGATTATATATAAGATTAAAATACTCATAAATCTTATCATTTTCAGCTGCCCATTTCTTCAAATATTGGCTCCAATTTATCAACATTATTTTTCATATAAACTGATTTAAACATAAAACCACCACAACTAATAAAAGATTCTTCTTCCTCATCTATTAAACCCTTAACCTTGAAAATAGACAAAATTTTTATTGGTTGTATCAAGAAATTAGATCTCAGTGAGGTATTTCTTAATTTCATCATGTAAACCATCAGATGTTAAAACATATTAATTTTATCCCCTAGTTTTAAAAGGAATAATAGAGAAACATATTGGTACCTCATGGTGATAATGTTCCCTTTCTTAGGACAAAGCATGTGTTGGATAAACCTCAAAAAGAGTATACAATCTCCATCATGATCCATAGTAGCTGGTCTTCCTAACCCATCATTTCTTCTCAACTTGAGTAGGGAATTATCATATACTAAGAACTTCTAATCATTGGGAATAGATCTTTGAAAATCGTCAAAAATACTTATGTGAGGAACATTGTGGAATCTATCCCATTTATTTAATAAAATTACTACTTCTTTACCATTGATCATACATATAATAAAATATTTCTTATCACCGAATTCATACTCTAAATATTGATAGAATCGGTGAAGCAGTCTAGAAAAGAATTGTTTACCATTCCTTGAAAACCATTCCATCCCTCCTTGGTCCTAGATAAATATAAGCACTAACAACTTGTTCAAAACCATCCATTCGTTATCTATCTCTTTTTTATCAATGAAAACTCAATTTAGAAGTAATAAATTCTTTATTTTGAAACCATAAACTCAGCATGACTAACATTGAGACTTCTTCATAGGATGATATCCTTTAATACATGAAACTGAGGGGTGTTTTCTCTCACCATTTCACTGATTCGATGGGATAAGGTCCTCCTCAAGAAAGGTTAAAGGTCAGTAGATAAAAGAAGATTAATGGTTCAAAGGGAGGAATAAGAAAGGGGTAAGTGGGTTCTTAAAAATATGATTTAAGCTAATTTTATCATTTAGGGATTTATAATTCAAAAATATAATTAAATATAAATAAATCAATCAAATAAAAAATTAATTTATGAAAATAATTGATGTAGAAGGTAGTTCAAAATACTTGAATAGTAGATATTCTAATGGTGGATCTCCCAATGGTAGATTACCCAATGGTGGATCACCAACCGTCGATCACCCTTTGGTAGATCACCCAATATTGGATATCAAACAGTTGATTGAATAATGGTGGATTACTAATAATGGATCACCAATGGTTGATATTTATAAAAATTAACTCCAAAGATAAATAACTAGCTATAGTTTATCATTCCTAGTTCAACTATCGTATAGATTAACCTCTTATAATTAGAAGGATTTGTAAATATTTCATCAATATTATGTTCAATTATAATTAATTCAATAGTAATATCAAATTTTTTGGAAATGATCTATTAAAAATTGAAGTCTAATATCAATGTATGCTTCCCTACAATGATATGCAGTATTATTGGAAATATTTATCCCAGTTGTATTGTCACAATTTATAGGGATATGTTAAAATGTATATCCATAATCTAGTAAAGTTTTTATCATCTACATAAATTTACTACAGCTATATATTTAGCCTCATCAGTAGATAGTGCAATAGAATTTTGATTTTTACTACACCAAGAAACTAGTGAATTTCCCAAATGGTGACATTTTCCAATGGTTTTTTTCATCGGACATACAACAACCAAAATATACATCTGAATAAATCCCTAAATCAAATTCTTATCCTATTCCATAAAATAGTCATAAATTGGTTGTAGACCTGAGGTATTTAAAAAATCTTTTGATATAAAATAAATATGACTCTTTAGAATTTTTCTAAAAATGGGCACACATACATACACTAAACATAATATTTGGTCATTTAGTAGTCAAATAAAGAAGGCATACAATCATACCTCTGTAATTGGTTTGATCCACTTGTTTCCAAATTTCATCAAGATCAATCTTACAAGTTGTACTCATGGGAGTATCACTAAATTTTGTGATGTCCATACAAAAACATTTTAAAATATATTTGGTGTACATAGTTTTATTTAAAATAATTCAATATTTATTTTTAAATTTTTTAAACTAAGAAAGAATTTATTCTCACCCATTATACCCATTTCAACTTCACTTTGCATAATTATGGAAAAACAAGTATAAAAATAATTTTTAGAACATCTAAAAAATATCATCAATAAAAATATAAACTACTAAAACAACTTTTTAAATTATTTTTATAAATAAATTAGGGTCTTCTATTCCTTTAGTAAAACAATTAGAAATAAAAAATGAGTGGAACCTATCATACCAAACTTTAGGAGATTGATTTAAACCATATAATTTTTTTCTATTAAAAATATGATTTGGAAAAATGAGGATTTCAAAATCTATGTGGTTTTTCACTAAAAACAACCTCATATATATAATCATTTAAGAATTCACTTTTAATATCCATTAGATATAGTTTTAAATTCAAATGTGTTGTATAGGTAAGAATTATTATAATAGATTCAAATATAGATAATGTGGGAAAGGTTTCCTCATAGTCAATACCTTATTCTTGATTATATCATAGTGAAACCAATCTTCCTTCATTTATAACAATGGTCCTCGACTCATCAAATTTTCTACTAAAAAAATATTTAGTGTTAACAGTTAGAGTGGCTTTAGGTTTATCTACTAGTTACTAAACTTTTTCCTTTTAAATTTAATTGAGTTCTTCTTGTATTTCCAACACCTAGAATTCAACACTAATTACATCATTGATGTTCTTAGGTTCAATTTGTTATAATAAAGCGGGATTTTTAACAAAATTTATAAGAGAATTTCTAGTTTTTGTTCCTATATTTATGTCTCAGACTAAAGAATCTAAAGGAGTATTTATATGATTCATAATGGTTCTAGTAAAAGAAGAGATAGATATATCATTAACCTCTTTTGGTTTAGGTTCAAGAAGTTCTACAGAACTAGAATATTTTTATTCTTGTTTCACATAACTATCAGAAGGTTTGGAATTTATATTCATGTTGGACAGATCATCTTCAAGGTAGTCCAAAATAGTTTTATACTCATGTGGTTCTATTTCATAAAATTTGATATGTAAAAATTCTTCAACAATCTCTTTCCTTATATTAAATTTTGTATATGAATTGTGAGATGTTGAATATCCAGGAAAAATTCTTTCATCGCTATTGGATGAAAATGTTTTAATATTATTATTTATTTTTGGAATGAAAACTTTTCAAACCAAAAATCTTAAGTAATTAACCTTTGGTTTTATTCCATTCTACAATTCATATGGATTTTTCTTAAAAATGGGTCTAATTAAAACTATATTGATTATAAACAAGTTTTATTCAAAGATTTTACCGAAAAATAAATAGGTAAATAATACCCATTGAGCAAGGTCAGGGAAATTTCTTGACAGATCTATTTCCCCTTTCATATACACCATTCTTCGGTGGGGCCCTTGGAGCATAAAATTTATGATTATAGTCATGTTATGTGTATATTGATTCAAAATCATGATTTTAAAACTCATGGAAGTGATCACTTCTCAAGGTATTAATTTTAAGTATACCAAGATTTTCCTATAGATTTAGTATACTTAGTAAAATAATTTCAACAATTACTTTTGTTTCCAAAAAATATCACACAAATATATCTAGAAAATTAATCTACAATAATATAAACATAGTTATTCCCATTTAATCTAGAAGCTATATAGGGTCCAAACAAATCCATGTGAACCAAATTTAGGGTTTGATAAGCTGAAACGTTTTTATTTTTTCTGAAAGATATTTTGTGTTTTTTCCTTTTTGTCATGGGTAACAAACATTATCATCTAGGAAATCTAGTTTATGCAGATCATTGACTAACCCTCTTCAAGTTAGCTTTCAATGTGAATAAATGTCTCAATGACCTAGAATTCAATTCCCGATCCAATACTCTTTTTGAAACTCACCTAAATATGAATTTTTTTTAGAAAATAAGGAATCGAATTTAATAGCATAAACATTATCATTTCTTAAAGAAAAAAAATAAACACCTTTTAGAAAAAAATATCTACAGGAATTATTTTCAAATTTAAAATGAAAACCATCAACACATAGTCATGATATTCTTAGTTGATTATAATTTTATCATTCTAAAAACATGAATATAGAAATTAAAACCATATTAGAGTTAGTGATTTGACCAAACCTAGATATTTTTCCTATGGCATTGTCACCGAAAGTGGCATGTCAACCTTAAACCTCTATTAGGTTTTTGAAACTTGAATAGTCCCCAGTCATGTGTTTAAAGCTTCCATTGTCTAAAAACTATAAGTGCTTACTAGATCCTTTCAAGAAGGATTATTATAATATATATTTTAAACCAAAAAATGAATTTTGTTCCCAAATTTTATTAGGTCCAGAGATATTAGTAATCAAAGATTTAGGAATCCACAATTTTTTAATAGACAATTTATGAGAAGATATGAGACTTTTAGAAATAAAGATTTTTTTAAGACTAGAAAAATAAATAGTAGTAATATAATTATTATAACTATAGAGAAGAGTAAATTTATATTTACAAAGCCTTGTTTTTCCAATTTGATATCTTATTCCAGTAGTACATTTAGGGGTAGTTTTCTTTCCAAGCATCTGGGTCACCATATTTATTCCATTTTTAAATCATTCCAAATAATTTTTTAATTTATTATTGGATAATTTAAACTCAATATTTAATTTTATCAACTGATAATTTTTATATTTTTCTATAATAATATCGTTTTTAAAGTTATCATACAAATCATGTTGCATCTTTAAAATTTTATATTTATCTTTATGTTCATTGAAAGTATCCTAAAACATATTACATTATTCAAACATTTATTCATTAGGCATGTTTCCTTCACTATTTTTATATCCAAAAGGATTATAAATATAAATAGTATATGTAGGAAAAATACTATATACCTCTTATGTGTTTTTAATAAACCACATATTCTCTCTATCATGTTAATATTTGTTTGTTAATTATAATTCACTTGAACTATCTTCTGAAGCACTCAATGTTTCTTTCCGAGCTCTCTTATACCACTAATCCTTGTCCTCATATTTCTTCTTAAATTATCACTTAATACAATCTAATTTGACATTACCTTTTCTCTTACATTAACAAAAAACTATTTCTTTGGATGAATCATTTTTATTTTAACCTTTTCTCTATTTACCTATATTCTCATACTTTCCTTTATAAATGGGTTTCCTAAAGAAATTTTTCCTTTTAAAGAACCTTTTGAAATGCATATCCATAGGGTCCATTTACTTATCAATATTAGTATGTGGTTCTTCATTACTTAATCTTTTAGATTTTATCTTCTGTTTTTGTTTTAAAGAAGTACTTTTGAAAGTGATAGATTTCCTATTTGCTTTATCTTATCCTTATCTATTTACTTTTTGTTCCTCTTTATACATAATGAGATTTACTATCATATCTTTAACAGGAAACTTACTTATTTCACATGGCTCTTGAATTTAAATAGAAGTTCCTCTCCATCTGTCTTGTAAACACCTCAATAGGCTCATCACTTGGTCTTTGTCAGAAATTGGTTTTATCAATGACTTCATCGGGTTGATAATATCATTAAACCTAAGATACATATCAGAAATTGGTTTATCATGTTTCATATTAAATGAATCACATTTAATTTTATAGTTATTCAAACACATTTCTTTGAAATTTTAAGTTCCTTCATGAGAAATAGCCTAACTATCAGAAATTTAAAATGCATTAATAAAGGAATATACTCAATTTAACTCTTCATCTCTTAAAGCACAATATAAAGAATTAATAGTTTTAAAGTTTTTGTTATAATATTTTTTAGTAGGATCTGCCATTAAACTCCTGCAGTTTTGGGTAATTCATATATATCCTTGATGAAAGTCAAAATCTCAAAACCCATGCTTTCAAAATGAATTTTCATTTTAATATTCCATTGAATATAATTAGTTCCATTAAAATAAGTATGTTGATTATTAGCATATCCCACTTTACTATTATTATCCATAAAGTATTAAATTTATAATTAATAGAAATCTAAGAACATTACAACATGACTAAATCACAGTTAAAAATATATTTGAAAAACTATTTTGATACCAAATGTTGGTTGGAATAAGTAACCAAATAGTAAGTGAATTGAGTTCCCAATAAATTTTTTGTTTATAAAAAAAATCTCAAACTAAATCACCCAAAATAAAAAAACATGGATTTAATCAAAACAGTAGAAATATATAAGTTTTATCTTTCAAATAATTTCCTAAAGTGGGATTAATGATCACTTTAAATGTAGAGACCCAACCTTAGAAAGCTTAGAGTTTGGGTCTAGTTCCATTGCATTGGCAAGATTACAATGAATCAAATCCAGAAAGACCATTTAGTTTATCAATTTTGGTAAACCTGATATATACATGAGTCTTATATTAAAAAAAATACACTAATTACAACATAATTTTTTCTTTTAAGGATAACTTTATTCCATCTATCATATCCATTCATATCTTTCTTAGTATACTTATTGTATTAATGAGGAATGGATAAACACAAGGGTGAGCTCAAATGCTTAGTAGGGAAAATTTTAGCAGAAGTAATAATGAATCAATGAGAATAATAATTATAAAATGGTAAATAACTAAACCTGAAAACCATGTAATCAAAAAACAAATAAGTAAGTGAATAAAAAATATGGAAAGGTAATAAATAAAAATGTATTCCTTTTAAATAACTAGAAAAGTAAAAATAAATATGCAAAGGTAAGAAACTGAAACACATTCCATTTAATAAATGAACTAAAACTGAAATGTATCCACATATATATATCGATGTAAAATATCATGGATGAATAATAACTCAAATAATATTAGGAAAATTCTTAATTATTGGATGATATGTTTCCTAGGTACTTAGAACCATTACTGTCAAGATATTTCAAAATATGGTTTAAAAAATACTAATTAAAACCCAATTTGGTTCGTCTAACCTTAACTCTACTTTCAAGACCTTTTATAAGACAGTTTAAACTACTCAAATTTTGAAACAAACTAAATGGGTTTGTGACAAGATAATTTGGTCCCATGATACTACTGATGCATCGAGGGGCTTTCATTAATCAGTCCCCAACCCATTTGTCATTCCATAAATGGTCCCCAACACATGTCATACCTATACATATATTTCCACGTATTGAATTAACAATATGACTTATTAAATATCTATATTGAATAAAAGATATAGATTTATCAATATTTAAAAAAAAATAAAATAAATTTAAAAGTGAGAATCATATGAAAAATGGTATATGATTCAGGAAACAATCATATCCCTAAAAAATAATATATATACTTATGTTAAATTCAATGTCAAATGACTATAAGAAATTGAATATTCAAGGGGACTTAAACGAATCAATGAAGTGAATGTGAATACTATCCTTAGCCAAATAAATCATAGACCATACAGATGAAGAATGCATACGGTTTCAATACATCATATCCAATGTGGATTAGAAATAAAGTTTTTTTGTCATTGATGAATAGAAATACTCTAAAATATATCTAAAAAAATTCTTGATGAAAATATCCTTTTATTTTGAAAACCCTTTTAAAAAACATTTCTTTAAAAATCACTTTTGAATACATTTTCTTTAAAAAGTAACCTTTTAAACATGAAAAGGATGCTTTGAATAAATAAGGGTGTGTAAATCCATTAATTTTATATGAGGAAAATGAAAAATTAATTTTTCTTGGTAAAAAGGTTAGAAAAAATCCTTGTCCGAAAAGTGACAAGAAGATTCCTTTGAAAAGATTCATAAAACAAATAGTGTAAAAAATTATTTACTAAATAATTTTATAAAGGTTAAAAAACTTTTTTGAAAACCTTTTTATAAAACAAAGCTTTTAGGGGAAAACAATAGGTTCGCCAACTAAAGATATAAATGAATTTGGGTTTTCTTAAAAGCATTTATAAAAAATTTTGAGTACCAAAGAGTGAAAAACATTATACCCATACTTGAAAAAGGTCATGAATAACTATATGAGAGTAAAAGGGTTTTTAGAATAATGATAATATAATTTCATAAAGTGGAAATACTTTTGAAATATTATTAAAATTATTCTTGAGGAAAATAATCATTAAACAATCCAAAGTGTCCCATACCACTTCAAAACATTTTAAATCATAAGCCATATAAAGGAATAAAATTAAATGAAAGTTTTCAATCCCATGAACATAAGATAATTCATTATATAATACATCAAAATTGACTATATATAATCCACACAAATAATTAAGTGGTGAATATTACATTTATCTCACATATGTAAAAGTTGAGGTGAAAATACCTTACCTTACATTTTCTTTTGGGTGAACATCCTTTAAATTCTTATATAATGGTTTCAAACATGTTAAGAACCTATAAAAGAATCATACTAATATTTTTAATATCATATATTAACATCTTATATTATCTTATTACTTGTTTACTAACAATATTTTATTATTTTCATTATTTCAAGTGTTAATTTTCTAGTTTCTCTAGTATGTTTTAACATGTTACTTGCAGTTCCTATTAATTAGATCATGATTACATCATATCAAGAACATAAAACCTAATTTAATTATAATTTAAATTCATTATATATTTATTTTGAATAATTCATAACATTTGGAGATAATATATAAAATGCATCGTTTATGGAGACGGTAGGTTGTATGTACGCATGAACGCTGCTTTTATTTCTTTATTGTTTAAAAGAATAAAAAATAAATTTTATATATTTATATTATAATTATAGTATCATATATATTTCATATATGTTATTTGTATATTTATTAAAACTTTCCTTTATACATTCCATGTATAGTGTGAATGAATCACATTGCTTTGAGGGGGTGGTAGTCCACACTTCCACCAATGATGTTATCATATTTACACAAAATTGAAATTGTAAAGGTATGTGTAATAAAATAATTATAGAACCATAAAGACATAATAATTATTTTATATATCTAAGATAAACATATTTTCTATCATAATTCCCAACCATGAAAGGTGGTAAAGGAAGAAATGTATAACTTCGTTTCGTGAGGCGGTAATTTGACGTGCACATAAACGGTAAGTTTCTTACCTATTATATGAAAGTGTGTGAAAGTGTATGTAAAACCCTTAACATAAAAATATATCACTATATTTAGGATACATATTTTTTATATAATTATGTAATAAGAATAATTTAAGGAGTGGATAATGGAAATAAAACAAAAGAGCTTGAGGAAAGATGTTACAACTTTTTTAAGTAACAAATTTTAGTTCCCACCAAATGGATTCATTGGTTTGGTTTATGACTAAGGTGAGGATTCTATTTATAGGGGAGGGATGTTTAGGAGCTATTTGGATTCATTGGTTTGGTTTACCATAAAATGTCTTTTTGATAAGTCTCTAGGTCATTTTTTCTATTAAGTTAAAGGTTTAGTACTTTGAATATATAAAATGTATATTTCATTAATATCATTCAATAATTATAATTAATTTTATTTATTAGGATAAAATAGATTTTTGAGCATAAAAATAGTTTTCTATAAAAACAATCCCTTTATACTCAATTGGTTCTTATATTCATTTCAAATTAATTAGTGGCCAATGAATTTATTCCATAATTATGTAAACCATATATTTTAATAAGTTAGTTCATCTTTTTCATTACTACTAATTTAACATCTAGTTTATATTTTATTAAATTAAATAATAACATTTTAATAATATTTATTTAGTAAATCCAAATCTTTCATTTAACGCAAACCATTGAAGAAACTAGTTGTTTCATGTGATGTATTCTAACTCAGTGTCACGTGCATTGCAAGATATAAAATATATTGAATTTATTTAAAATAGTAAATATATTATAAATTCTTGGGATATTATATTCCATTATGTGATTAGTGTCACATGTCTTTCATGATAGAGAATATAACATTCCTACTTTATATTTTTGGGTCATCGAATTCTCCCCACTTTAATAAAATTGCTCCCTCGTAATTTAAAATTATCATGGTCATAGATTATTTGATATTTGGAAATTACTTTATTGAAATCCCATATCTTCAGAAGGGTTCATAATAAATCTTATAGAAAAGAGAGAAAGGGGAGTAAAAATTTAACATTGAATAACATATAACTAAGTCTCTAAGCAGGTGAATATTAGTGGTAAGTAGAGATACAATCTCATAGGAAACGTGGAAATATTTATAGATAGTTACTACGGTCATAGATCACAAACAAGTGAATGATGAAAGGAAATATTATGGCCTTAAATCCATAAATCTATGATGATTTATAAGACCATCAATTCAACAAAAAATAAGGTACTACGAAAAGAAATTTATCATTTCCCTAATGTTGAGTAATTATTTTACTACCTAAGAATATAATAAGATTTACTTACCCTATACATTAAAATTTAATATGAAAAATTACATATTTTGGTTATTCTTTGATCAAAATATAATTCATCCATTAATTCATGAAATGCATGTCCAAAAAATTAACTCTGATCCCTAAAACACTAAACTAAACACTTAATGAATCTTAAGGAACATAAAAGAGTGAAAAGTCTTTAGCTTTTTCTCAACCTATTCTCCAAATACAATATGGAAAGGATATTAATTTCTAAACACTAAATTTCACACTACTGTTTAATCCTTAATATTTTTTTTTTGAATTTTTTAACTAAAAATGACATATTAACTAAGACATTGTGGAGGTAGATGGTTAGTGTTAAACTCTTTCTGTCCTTGAGAGATGGGTTCAAGTCATGCATCTCTGCCGAATTTGATTGGTTTTCGCCCATAATATATGTTGTCTTTTTATAAAACCATATTAATATAATTTCTAAAATAAATAATAGGGACATCCTTGAAATAAGTTTAATCACTAAATTGCCTTTTAACTCATGCTTTCAATACAACCTCAACACATAAATACTTCATCTATTTATTTCAACATAGGTCTTTATTTGGTCTAATTTTTATATTAGGTTACTTATTTTAATTATCTATTCAAATAATTCATAATTTTTTTTTAAAGAAAATATAAATTATCCAAAGCGTATCTCTAACACCCCAAGATTTTGTAAAATATTTTTTCCAAATTAATTTAATCTTTTTGATATTTTTTATTTCATGCAACACTAAAAATTGTTCATTTTATATTAAATTACCTTGTCTGGATTTTTAAATATCAAGTTAATCATGCGCTACATGCATTATAAATTTTATCTTTCTCTACACGACACACTGAGATTAGTTTTCTTTGCACACAACAACGACTTAACTTGATGTCTTATGTAACACGCACGAACGATTTTTATTGAATAAAAATATATTATTAACCATAATCAAGATGTTAAATTAGTATATATGAATATATTTCACAAAATTATGAAAATATATGGTTTACACAAATATAAAATGAATTCATAGGTAATAATTAATTTGAAATGAATATCAAAATCGATTGAATATAAAGGAAAACATTATTATACTCACAAAGTTGTTTTACCCAAATAAATAAAATTAATGAAAATTAGTGAGTGATATTAATGTGATATATACATATTATATATTCAATAAATTATTTTTGATATTGATCCAATATATTTTATAGTCCTAAAATAAAAACAAACAAAATGTTATGCATAAAATACTATATTTCTTATTAAGGCATTTTTACCACCTTCTAATGAACAACTGATTTTAAATCAAATTTTTGGAACTTTTATGGATTATATATGTAAAAATAAAAGTATTATTTGAAATATAAATATAAAATTTAGGTTAGGGTTATTTTTTTGTATTTTTCTATAAGGTTTCATTTTTTAATGTATTGTTAAAAAATAGTGAATTTTAGTTCATAACTTCTTTTTCATCTAATTAATTTATAATGTTAAGTTAAACTTTAAATTGTTTTGAAAAGATTAATTAGATAAAAAAATTATCAATTAATCCAATTTAGGTCATTTTAATCAATTTTACATCGAATTTGACTATAAAAGTAGAGAAAATTAATGGATATTTTTACTTTAAAAAACTATAGTGCCATCCTGTCAGTGGTATTAAATTTAAATTAATTTCTAAAAATGAAGTGATTAGAATTTAAAAAAATGGATTCCATAATTTTAATAATAATAATTTATAAAATCTAATAATTTCAACATAATGTTTTACCAAAAAGAATAGTGAATGTAGTTAAAATTAATTACATTGATTAAGGTAAAATTAAGCTTAGTAAAGAAATAAACCTTAATCTTAAGGTCCCAAATGACCTATCCACTTTCCCATAACCTATTTTATGGACATATTTTATCCATAAACCTTATATTATTTATTTATTTTATTTTTTTGTTACTTGTTTTAGGTAAAAATGTGGTTACACCTAACTTGTTTTCAAAAATACCAAGTGAGTCATTTCCCTTCCCTATAAAAGGACTCCACATATCACACTTCCTCGGGCCTCTAAAACAACATAGATTCAGAAAATATCTACCTAAAACACTTAACAAAAGTACCTTCCTCCTTTAAGCCTCCCTTGGGGCATAAATACTTCAAAGGAATCCCTTTTGTGCAAACCAAAATGAGTTACCTGATTAAGATGTAACACCCTCCCTCAATCTCCATTCTTTTATATCCATTATCCACTCCCAAAACTCTTCTTATTCCATAATTTTATAAAAATAACTATATCATAAAAATACTATTATTTTTTATGCTAATGTTTCTACCTACACTTATACACACTTCCATCTAATGGGTAACGAAATTATTATTTACATGTACGATGAACTACCACCTCACGAAACGATCATTGTTCATTTTTCCATTAACTACGATCATGGTGGAAATTATTATGTAAAATATATTTATATACTATATATATGATATTTATAATTTTTTTATTCTTAGGTAATTTTTATTTATAAGAAATTCATTTTCATTCCATCTTGTGTAAATACGATATTTTCATTTGATGAAGTGTGGACTACCGCCCCCTCAAAACAATGTGATTCATTCATTCACTATATGGAATGTAGTAAGGATGTGTTTAGTGAAATTATATGATATATATATGAAATAATAATTCTAATTTAATGATATTATATAAATATATTCCTATACATATTTGTCATTTACTTTCTTTTAGTACGGCAATAAAATGGAAGCGTACGTACGACCTACCGTCTCCATCAACGGTGTATTCAAATTCATAATTATATATTATATATATTACTATAACACACATATTCAGAATATATATTATATTTATATCATGTTTCAAATTCTATAAATCATGATATAATTATAAGGATCAAATATAAAACAAATTAAGACACAAGTGAAAAACGAATCGAATATTACCTGAAGCATAACTATAACATTAAATTGTCAACAAGTGGGTGATATAAAGTAATAATAAAACTATAAATAGTATTATATATAATAATATAGATCTTTAAATTATTTATAATAAACTTAAATTTATTATAAATTAGGTTTGAACGAGTATGATGAGAGTCAAGACACAAGGTAAGGTAATTTCATCTGACTTTTTATTTTTGTGAGAGACATAATTTATTCACCACCCATTCATTTTGTGCGGTGTATATACTTCCCCTGAATTAATTATATAATTATTATACTTAAATTTATGGTTATTTACATAACAATTTTATGATATTTATTTAATGGCTTTACATTTCAAAAGTTTCCAAATCGGTAAAGTAATTTTGTCTCAATTTTCCTTCTTTTAGACACAAGTCATGTTATGCACCTATATTTATATATGAGGTGTATATAATGACATTTAAATATTATAACATTAATATAATTATTTTAATGATATTTTTATCTTCATATATTTTAATTTTCTTAAATGGGAGTATGGTATAAAGTTACAAAGAGGAAAAAGTTAATTGAAACAATCTCATTGCTTTTGGATATTGTTTTTTATTATGATTCCTTTAATGGAATCATATGATCCATCTCTCAAGAACACTCATAAATTTTCTTATCCTATGGTTATTCATGATATATTAATTTATTGGAATTATTTTTTCAGTCCTAGATACATAAGAAAATTAAGAAATTGTTTTTAAGAAATCCTGACTTTACCCTCTCTTCGGTCGTAAATTTGTGTTCCTTCAAAACCATATTTTCTAAAAAGGTTTCCAAAAAAATAAACTATTATCATTTGATATTTAAAATTAATTTTTACCCATGTTTTACCATTTTAAATAAAGTGGTTCTGAATATACAATCTTCTTGTCACTTTCTGGTTAAGGGACTTTCTATAATTTTTACATTATAAAAGGAATTTTCAGCAACTACAGATTTACCTACCTTCATAACCACCATTCCCTTTAAGATTCCTTAACAAGATTACAAAGATATTTTTTTAAAAGAAATTTTTTTCCTTGTAGAGTTTAAATTATTTGTTTTAAACTGATTTTCAATGAAACATGTTTATAAAAAATTATTATTTTAAATAATTTTCAAATATTATTTTATAAGTTTTCAAAGTATTTTCAAAGAAATGGTTTTCAAAACATTTTCAATATTTCTTTATAATTTTTCAAATTATTTTCAAAAAAATGGTTTTCAAAAAAAATTAATCTTTCTTTATAAGATTTCAATTTATTTTCAAAGAAATGGTTTTCAAAATTTTTTCAAGATTTAATTATATGTTTTCAACGTGTTTTCAAATAAAAATTTTTTAAAATGTCTTGAAATTTATTTTATAATATTTCAAGGAAAAATTATTTTCAAAATTATTTTAATCCTTCCTTCTAAGTTTTCAATTCATTTCCAAATAAAATGGTTTCTTAAATCTTTTTTGTCTTAATAATAATTTTCAAATAATAAATGATATTTTCTTCAAGAAATTTTTTGAAAATATCTTTCCAATTCATTTTCTATATAATATGGAATCCATTAATGTTACGCATTCCCTTATGTGATAAATTCCAAAGTTTAAATTCATATTATTTCTTGAATGGTTTATATTTTGATGAAATGATTCTTATGAAACTCGTTTATATTTCATGGGTTATACGATTTCAAAACCTGCTTATTTTTACAAGTTATTGTTTGGTGAAATGATTATGGAACCTACCTATTTTCTATATGTTATGATGTGGTTAAATATTAATGATACCAATTTCATTTCATGGGTTATTATTTTATGTTTATATAACTCATCTCTTTTTATGGGTAATTATATGATGAATGTTTTATTATCTTGTGACACATGTATGAATGATTTTACTATGACATCGGTTGGACCTATATCTCCCTCCAATTCATTTGGTAAATATTTATATCTCATGAGATAATGATGGGAATAAAGTTGATGGTCATTATCCACTACGGGAATATGGGGAAACCTGATCCCTTACAAATAAAATACTACACCTGGGGATGGTGGTGTCTCTTGTCCAGTACATGTCGTCACCATGAAGATGGAATATAAAGAAACCTGGTCCACTATTGAAAGATGGGGAAACTCAGTCCACAATGGAAAACTATGGAAACTCGGTACCTTATATGAAAAGGACTATGATGGGGGATGGTGTTGTATCTCGCCTAGTAGGTGAAATTCCCATGAAGTTCCTTGATAAATTCTAGCAATACATCTTGACATATAGGTAATGATATCACATGTTTATGTATGACATAATTGCATATCTTATTCAAAATTTATTATATCATGGCCTATTTTATTTATTTATTTATGATTCATGCCTTTTTAAATACCAAGATTTATTCCATGATTCATGTTTATGATCTTCAATATGTATGATATGATCCTCTATTGTTATGATCACATTATCATTCCCCTATTATCATGTTTATGTTTACATGTATCTCTTATTTACTCTTAATGAGCATATGATCTCACCCATTTTTATGTTTCCTTACCCATCTTATGAAGATCTTTAGTAAGTATGAGGTGTGTAAGAAATGTGTTAATCATGAAGGACCAAGTGATAGATAATGTAGCTCACTCTTGTATCAGTGTTTATGTTTCCATGATTCCAAAGGCACTAAACTAATACAGTATTTGATCATATGTTTCTATAATTCATTATGTATTTTTTGAAAGTTATATAATTTCTATGTACATTAAGACTGGATTGTTATAGTATCATTCAGAAGTTTCAAACTAGGGGAACAGTAAGGCCCATTTTCATATATCAAGTTACGTCAAGTCGGGCTCTATGCACTTTTTTAGAGCTGATACCCCTATGTATATAAGTATCATAACCACATCTACTAGTAGTATCCAGACATGGATGTATTTCTAGTAATAACCACATAATATCTATCTAACCAAAACATTAAGATATTCTTATATACTTATACTCAAATTCTATGATAAGGTTATGTTCTCTAATCTATGTTTTCCTAAATCTATTTCCCCAAAGTTTCTACTAAACTTCCTTAGATACCAGCTATAGAGACCTGACCCCAAAAAATCACAAAGTAAGTGTCTAATACCATTACATTAGCATGATTACAAGGAATCAAATCTTAAAGGACTGATTAGTTTAGTAGGCTTGGTAAACTAGATACAAACATGAGTCTTGTATTACAAATGAATACACTAGTTAAAATATAATTTTTTTCTTTCGAGGATAACTTTATTCCATATAGTGTAAACATTAATACCTTTATTATCATACTACTTTGATTCTTAGTGAATGGAAATAAAATAAGGGTGATATCAAATGCTCAATAAGGGTAATGTATAGCAAAACCAAAAATGAATCAATTATTATAATAATTATCCCATGGTAAATAACTGAACACACCTACCATGTAATAAAAAATTTTGAGAAGGAAATGAATAATAAAAATAGAAAGTTAATAACAAGAAACACATGCCTTTAAAATAACTAGATAAGATAAAATCAATATGGCAAGGTAAGAAACTAAATCCAATGTCATTTAATCAATGACCTAAAAATTAAATGTATCCATAGATATTTCAATGGAAAATCTCAGGGATGAATAAAAACTAAACCAAAATTAAGGAAATTATTAATTGTTTGACATCATTTTTCCTAGGTACATTAAACCCTTATCATAGAAACCTTTCACGGGATGGTTTAAAACATACTGGTTATAAACCAATTTTGTTTTTCCAAACATAACTCTACTATCAGGACCTTTCATAAGACACTTTAAACTAATTTGATTTTGAAACAAACTAAAAGGGTTTTTTTAACTAATTTCATCCCATGAGACTATTGATGCATCAAGGGGATTTCATTAACCAGTCCCCAACCCGTAGGGATTACTTTAAATGTCCCACAACCTGTGTCGTACCTATCCAAAGCTTTATTCATATAAAATAAAAAATATATCATATCAAAAATCCATACTGAATATAATATATAGATTTATTATTATTTCCCGAAGTAATAAATTAATATTCAAAGTGAATACCATATGAAAAATGGTATCAAGTTTCAGAAATAATCATATCCATGAAAAATAATATGGATACTTATGAGAAATGAAATGTCAAATGATCTTATAAAATTAAATATTTCAAGGAGACTAAAAGGAATCATTAAAGTGAATGTGAATATTATCCAAGGCTAAATTAATCATAGACCATTCGGAGGAAGAATATAGATGGTATCAAGACAATATATCCCAAGTTAAGTAAAAATAATGGGTTATTATTATTGATGGATACAATTACTATAAAATATAGCTTAAAACATTCTTAGGGAAAATATCCTTTTGTTTTCAAAAAACTTTTGAAAACCTATTTATTTTAAAATTACATTCAAAATAAAATTATTTAAAAAGTAAAAATTTAAACATGAAAGGTAATCTTCAATGAAATGATGGTGTGTAAATCCATATATATTCTATGAAGTAAAGAAGAATACTATTTTTATATAGTAAAAATATTATAAACAATCCTTTTTATGAAAGATATTATAAGATTACATCAAAAACATTTTCAAAAAACAAATAGTGTAAAAATTTCTTTACTAAAAAATTTTTTAGTGGTTAAAACATTTCTGAAAATAGGTTCTCTCACTAAATAGGGAAATAAAGTTGGGTTTTATTAAAAACATTTTCAAAAACATTTTCAGTACAAAAGAGTAGAAAAACAGTACTAATATTTGAAAAAGGTCATGAATAAATAAAGTATGGTAAAATTAAAGGGCTTTTGGAACAATTTTCATATAATTTTCTTTAATTTAAATACCATTAAAATATCATTAAAATTATTCTTGAGTAAAATAATCATTAAACGTTCCTAAGTGTCTCATACCAATTTGAAATATTTTAAATTATAAGCCTCATGAAGTAATAACATTAAATTAAAGTTTTCAATACCATAAAGATAAAATAATTCATAATATATTATTTCAAAATGAACATTGGATACACCACACAAAGAAGTAAGTTTTGAATATGACATTTATCTCACAGATGTAAAAACAGAGATGAAAATCCCTTATCTTGCATTACCTGTTTTGTGAAAGTACTTTAAGTTCATGTATAATTGTTTTAAACATCTTAAAAACCTATAAGGTAACCATAATATTATTTTTAATATCATATATTAACATCTTTAAAATATTATTACTTATTTTCTAAAAATCATTAATTATCTTCATCATTTAGGGTGTTAATTTCTTCGTTTCTCAAGTATATTTTAACTTCTTACTTTTTGTTCCTATTAATTAGATAATGATTAAATAATATCAATAATTTAAACCCTGATGTAATTATAATATATATTCATTATATATGTATTTATTACAATTCATAACATTTATATATAAGAAATGAAATGCATTGTTTATGGAGAGAGTAGGTCGTACGTACTCATGAACTATACATTCATTTCATTGTTATTTTAAAAGAATAAAAAATAAATTATATATATGTATATAATAATTCCATTATCATATATATTTCATATATTTTATATTCTTTTATTAAAACCACCATTTATATGTTTCATGTATAGTGTGAACCAATCACATCACTTTGAGGGGACGGTAGTCTACACTTCCACAAACGATGTTATCGTATTTACAGAAAATAAAAGTTATAAGGGTATGTGTTATGAAATAATTAAATAATAATAAAGAAATAATAATAATCATATATATCAAATATAAGTAGTGTTTCCATCATAATTCCCGACCATTAAAGGTGGTAAAGTTAAAACGAAAAACTTCATTTCGTGAGGCGGTAATTCCCTGTACACATAAATGGTAAGTTCGTTACCCATTAGATGGAAGTTTTTGTAAGTGTAGGTCAAACCCTTGAAAAAAAATCTAAATATAATTTTTCTAATATTTTTTTATATAATCATTTAATAAGGAGAATTTGAGGAGTGGATAATGTAAATAAAACTAAAGAGCATGAGGAAAGTTTCTACCTTCTTTTCAGGTAACTCCTCTTGGTTTTCACCTAAGGGATTCCTCGGTTTATTTTATTCATAAGGATAGGATTATAGGTATATGGTAGGGATGTTTAGGAACTATTTGGGAATGTATTTTTTGATAAAAATTTTCTTTATAGGTGTAAGTAACTGGTAGGATAGGATGCATTTTTAGAGTGGAGGAGGAGTGGCACTCTTGTAAATTTTAGAAAAGGGAATTACACCCATGTTTTTTCCATTGAAAGTGGATCAAATAATGGTAGGGATTATGTAAAATTGATTATAGGGTCAATATATGACCATAAAATTTCTTTTTTTAAAGTTTTTAGGTCATTTTGGCCCTTAATTTTAAGGTTTAGTACTTTATTAAGCTTAATTTAACCTTAATTGTTGTAATTAATTTTAATTACTTTCTCTAATATTTTTCTTAAAAACAAAGTTAAACTTATTAAAAATAATAAATTATTATTAATAAAAAAATTTATTCCATCTTTCAAAGTTTTAATCACATGATTTCAATAAATTAATTTAAATTTAATCCTAGGGATGGGGTGACAATGCGAGGTTTTAAAATAAAAACATTCAAAATCTTAATAGGATTTTATATCCAATTTCATTGTGAAATATATTACAATGAACTAAATTGGATTAATTAATAAAAAAAAATTGATCTAATTAAACTTTAAATCTAATAAAAATTATAATTTATCCTTATAAATAATTTAGATGACAAACTTTTTATGAATTAAAATTCATTATTTTCACTATTCAATAAAAAATGAAACGTCACAGAAAAATTCCAAAAAATCATTATAACCTAATTTTAATGTTTCTATTTTAAATATGAAGTTTATTTTTACATATAAATTCTATTTAAATTCCAAAAAATATATTTAAAATTGGTTCCCCCATAAAAGGCGGTAAAAGTGCCTTAATGAAAACATGGGATTTCATGCGTAAAGTTGAGTTTGTTCTTATCATATGCCTATAAAATATATTGGATGACTATAAAAATTATTTTATTGAATATATAAAATATATATTTAATTAATAACACTCACTAATTGTAATTAATGTAATTTATTAGGATAAAACATCTTTTTGAGCATAAAAATAGTTTTCTATAACAACAATCAATTAATATTCAATTGGTTCTTATATTCATTTATAGTTAATTAGTAACCAATGATTTTTTTAATATATGTGTAAACCATATATTTTCATAAGTTATTTAATCCTTTTCATAACTACTAATTTAATATCTATGTTATATCTTGTTGTATTAAATAATAATTTTTTAATAAAATATTGTTTTTTGGTAAATCACAATCTTGTGTGCAACATAAGTCGTTGAAAAAACTCATTGTTGTGTGTGATATATGATAACTTAGGGTCATGTACATTTCAAGATATAAAATATATTTAATTTATTTAAAATATTTAATATATTATAAATTCTTAGGATATTATATTCCATTATTTTCTCGGTGTTTTGTATCATAAATGCTATCAAATACAATGTTCCTAATTTAGATTTTCAAGGTGTTACATAAAATAATATTTTAAATCACTTTAAATTTTGACAATAAATTACTTAATAAAACCCTTTATATAAACACAAAATTAATACTTACTATCAAAGTAAAGTTTGGTTATATATTTAAATAATAGATAAATTTTTAAATTTAAAATGATGAAAAAATAAAACTAATAAAACACATAGTGGGATTAAATAAGGGATTTGATTTCAAGATGAGACTTAATACCCTCCAATGGTAAATCACATACTTCCAATAATTTTAGTAAAAAATAAACATGATCCACAACTGAGATCATGTTTTAAAATCAATATCATATACGGTTGTCTAGGAGTAGAGTATATTACATAGTTATATATGGGATGAAAAAGGTACCAGGTCACACCAGAACTCTTCGATAGTTATTCATGGGAATAAAATAAAATAGTTTGATAGAATGTTTCAATAACACTACATTTTATACATATTAGATTGTGTGTATAGATAAATAAATAATAATAACATACTCTTTAAAAGTAAAACACAAAGTGGAAAGAGAAATATATTAGATATTTAGAAAGTATGATGCAGCTCAATTTGTGATGTTTTGTTGTTTTGAATCGTTAATTTTTCTTTATAGGAACTTGAATGGGATTCCCAAAATATACATAAAAATAGTTTCATGGATTTTATAAAACTCCTTCTATTTTCAATATATAGAAATCTAAAATCCCTCCACATAGGTATCTTGATAAGTATATGAAATTATATATTTTCTATAAATGTATTAATGTTATTGGCTATATCATATTCCACACAGTTTTCCTCACTTGCACATAAAGTACTTTTGTATAATTTATAAGTCTCCAAATCTAATTATTTGTTGATGAATAATAATAAATAAAATCATAGATCCTCATACTAGGAAATAAATCATGAAAGTATGAATTTTTCATCAATGAATCTATGGAGTGGTTTAAGAATAATTATTCTTAAATCCATGTGTGTATTGAAAGCATTAAATTCCTTATACAATCCATTAGAGTAATTAAATTTGAATAAGATTCTGGACAGCAATTGTATAATTCTTGCAGTAGATCAGTTAGTAATAGATCTTTTTATGGTAGTTTCTCAATGATGGTAGATCAACTCTTGCAGTAAATCAACTTTTGTGGTTGATTAACTCTAGCAGAAGATGTGATAATGATATATATATTCAGTAGTAAATATTTAGTGGTATATATTTCAGTGGTAGATATTCAGTATTATATTTTTTCAATGGTATATCTTTAGTGATAAAGCTTTTAGTGGCGGGTCTATCATCTACAGATCTACAAAACTATCAATAGATTTCTTCAATGGTAGATCCATTTTCAGTAGAGTCTAATGTTATATATAGTCTACGAATAGATCTAGTTAAACTCATGGTAGATCATATCCAATGGTATATAATTTTGAAAAAATTGTAGATTGAAAATTTACTAAGTTTGATCATAGAATTACTTTGAAAATGATTGACTATAATAAAATAATGAACTTTTTAGAAACATAAGAATCATGGTTTGTGATCATTAAAATAGGAAGTTTCAAACAATATGAATGAAACACACTCATAGACTTTGGAATTATATATGACCAAATTCCTATTAAGTGTGATAACACTGATTCCATTAATATCTCAAAAAAATCATATCCAGTACTCTCATAGTAAACACGTTGTCCTTAGGTACCATTTCTTAAGATATCACTTCTGAAAGTGTGATATCTTAGTGGAATTCTTCAAGATGGAATATAAAAGTGCTTATATTTTTACTAAAACCCCTGATATTTATCATTTTCATTTCCTTAAAATTGAATTAGGAATGATTTTTTTCCCATTATCATTATTTCAATATGGCTAACTTGAGTAATCCTTTTATTCTGTTTTAAATAATTTTTCCAAAATCCTGAAATTCTTAATTTTTTATTTTCTACTCTTTCTTTTATATTTATTCTATATTTTAAATGGTCAATATATCTCACTTGTTCTATATTTTCAAGGTGATATATATCTCTTTAATTCTTAATTTTTTCTTAATATACATCATTTTTCCCAAATTACTTTTTAAAATTGAAAAATGTTTTCTTTTATTTACAAATTTCAAAGACACATTATCTAAAATATGTACTTTTCAAAATATCAATACAATTTTTTAAAATAAATTTATTTCTAGAATATAAATGATATATTATTAATATATTCTATATTTTTTTGGAAACAAATATCACTCTTAAAAGAAGATTATTTATGAGTAACAATTCTATATAATTTTTCTCTAATAATGTTATTGAGGTTTTCCTTGATGAATTATAATTATGTGTATACTTTAAAAGTATATTTTCACATTCAAAAGAACTTATTTGGGCCTTTTCAAAGAAGGAATCATTAATTTTTATAAAAATAACTCCTTGAGGAATTGAGTGTTTTGGAAAATGTATGGAACAATTTTATCTTTATTTTCTACTATTTTACGCTTCTTATTTTATTTTATTTAATTTTTTATTTTCACTTTTTCACTTTTCTTTCCTTATTATTTTATTATTTTAAAATTTCTTCTCTATATATAATGATCTTA
Source organism: Viscum album (assembly GCA_963277665.1). Taxonomy (NCBI): domain Eukaryota; kingdom Viridiplantae; phylum Streptophyta; class Magnoliopsida; order Santalales; family Viscaceae; genus Viscum; species Viscum album. The sequence goes on along the minus strand of OY728143.1, from coordinate 662,061,203 downwards.
CAAAAATGGAAGTTTTTAAGTGAAAGAGGTTTTTTAATTATTATATTTAACCTATGATAAATATTATCTTTTAAAATCTCTCTTGGGTTATTATTTTCCTAGTATCCTTGGTTTTTCTCTGGATATATATTTTCAAAATCTTGTTTTCTATTATTCTAAAATCTCTATTTTATGTTTTTATCTTCCCACGCCTTGTTTTCTTTTTGATAATCAAAAAAGATGTTATAAAGTGGAATTTTTTTAATGTTTTATTATTTATTATTGCTCTTTTTTTAAAAAGGGGGCTTATTAAAGTTATATACCTTTTGTTTTAAAACAGGGAAGATATTAAAACTCATATTAAATGTTATACTTTTTATTCATATATGGAATGTTTTTTTTATTTATCTCCTTGAGAATATTGAATATATTATAATTACATCTTGATTATATTGTGATTATCTATATCTCTTTATTTTCATTTAATATATCATTTTACGTTATGTTTTTTTATCATCAAAATGGGGATATTATTGTACCCCTCTATCTCATTTTTTTCATGATCACAAATAAACATTAATTTTTAAAACAATTTCAATAAGTTGTTTTCATTTATATATTATAAACATTAATTTTTGTCATTGATGGTCCCAATGAATATCTCCAAGTTAATTCAAATGCATCTTATTGATCTCGTTGAATAATTGAACATATATTTATTCATGTATCAAAATCATGTATCAATGTTGGAAGATAAATAGTTGATCTTAGAATAAATTTGAGGAGGGTCCTCTTGAAGGTGGATCAATGAAGGAAACACCATCTAGCTAGTGTTATATGTCCAATAGCCTAGTTGTGAAGAAAACTAATCCTCTAACCGATGGAGTTCCACCAGTTTACTGGTGGTTAAGGTAGTATCTCAAATTTTCACTAAGATTCCACTTACCAAAAATTCATAGTTCTAGAAGAAAAGTGATCTCCAGGTGGTCTATAATTTACCTAATGAGGCTATTGGGTATCCATTGGAGTTGGGATAGCTATTTTATGGGTGAAATATTGATAGTAAAATGGACAATGGTGTTCTTAAACTTCAATTCCCCTAGATATTTCTTAATCATTCCTAGTCCTTTTGTAATATATAAAATTAGACCTAACATGTATTGTAAGAGAAACATTATTTACCAAATATTCTCTCTAATGAAATTGATTCCTTCAAATTTACATTAATATCTTCATTATTATTCTCAATAACATGATTTGAATTTAAATATATGTAACTAAAAATAAATAATTGAAATTTTTAGAAACATAAATTATTAATTATTATAATGAAAAAAAAAAAGAGATATAGGTGTGGTAATAATTAAGTGGCACTAAAATTTCATGAGTTTAACCCTATATTGAAACCTTTCTCAAAATCAAAATTTCTAAATGAAAAAATGTTAGGTTGTACCACGGATTCATCTCACCATACCATAGTATTACTAAGAATGAAAAATTTATAAATTTCATATGGATCACTAAGGAAACATAATAGAATAGTAATATTCTTTGTGCATGAATACTTATTGTACTATAACCTTTATTATGTCAATTCTGAACCATTTTTGAACCATTTTTTGTCTAGCCTTTACTTTTTTTCCGAACCTATAATACTAAACTCTTAATATCCACCAAAACCTCCATCACCCTTCCCAATAGCTACAACACCTATAAAACCTTCCCTAAACCCTTCCACACTTCCTTAAAATTCATTACATACCATTATCCACTAGGAAAAAGAAAATTTCCACAGTTTTAAAATAGGAAAAAAATTAATGTCATGTGAAGGTAAAAATCTCCCCTTCAAGCATGATAAAACGCATAAGGCCAAACCACTCACTCTATCACAAAATCCTCCCCATAATATCCTCATAATTATCCCAAACCACAAGACACATATATCCCTCCAGACATCACACATCCTCGAGTGAGCATCCTACCCAAATATAACTTAATTGGTGCCTTCAATTCAGAAAATCCATACACTGAAAGAGTTTGGGAAAACTCTAAATGAAGAGGATCCAGATGAAGAAGACCATGGATATGAGTATCATGAAATATATAGGTTCAGATAAGTCAAATATAGACATATTGTAGATTATATATCTTAATAAATTATTAAGGTGTATGATGAGGCTTATTGAGAGCTAATACTAGAGTTTTTTATGACCCTAGAGTATAAATATGAGGATGTGAAGTTTATATTGGGTTGTAAGCATTGGATCTTTTCTTTAGTCAATTTCATGGTTTGGAATGGAATATATATCCATGCATGTTTTTGGACACATTCCAATGATGAATTTATTTTGGATCAAGATATGATCTGTATATAGAAAGTTTGGTCAACACTCACAGTGTGTCCAATGAGAAATCATGACATAGAGAAGAAAAGTAGTACACAACTAAATAGTACTATTATTTAAAATATACACCAAGAGATCACATGATATTCTCTGTCCAATGGTAAATCATTGGGGAGTGTGATTCATCTTGATGAGATTTTATTGCATAGATTTTTTATTTTGAAGAATTTCAACATGGTGTGGCAGTTTTCTTTGTACATAAAGGCCCACTAGAGGAAGGAAAAAGGCCCTATCATGGGTGTGAATGTTATCATTTATTTAGTGAAGCATTTAGGATCATTAAATCCATCTATTCTACTTACCTCACTTAAAAAGATTTGGAATATCGATCTGCCTCTTCTAGTTATGATGGGATTATTGGATAAAAAGGGGAAACTCTATAAATTTTGTGAGGTGTATTCATATACCGAGTGGGTGATAAGAAAAATGAGGGAAATTCTTAGGCTACCATCCATCCACGGACCACTTCCACACATCCAGAATGACCTTCCCTTACTCAGTTTCCACCTCCTTTAGTTTATTAAGTAGAGATGAATAGGTATTTTGGGGACACCCCTCAGTATATCATTGAGTTACAACAATATATTTTCTTAAATCTGTATTTTTAATATAACCCATAGCTCGGTCCAACATGTTTCTTAGTACATACACCACCAACATCTCTTATATACCACAAACTTTAGGGAAAACCATTGATTTCCATTCCCAAATCTCATGTTGACCCTACATACCTATGTATATTTATTACCCATATCACTCAACCTCTGACCCATTTCATGAACACATTCTTGTAAATGAATCCACCCACCATAGTTATTTCTCATGAGGCGCCAGATACCCTAGTAGATTCCAGTGTTCTTCACCAGCTAGAGTAATATTCCTAGACAAAGGTTAAGGGAAACTATATAGATAAATCTACATAGCTTCCCTTTATTGTTCTAGATAATATGGATATAGACTCCATCTTGATTAGGTTGATACTGACTAAAGAAACGACATAGATACAAATTCATCTTGAAAATTTCTTTACCACTCTTACTTCCACTACTAAGACACTGGTTACTATATCTGATATTGAATTAATTCCGAGTATGACCACCATGATTATACCCATTCAAATAACCACTAATATTACTCATGATTCCACATCATCACAGGTAATTATTACTAAATTCGGAGTCTTCAAGCATTTTATTACCACTAAGGAGACCCCTACCTCATATAATACAATCCCACATCCAAACCTAAAGGGAATATCATATATTACCTCCATGGATACATACAAATCTTAATAGTAAACTATATTATTAGTTTTTGACTATGTATTACCATGAAATGTTAAGATGATAACAAAGTGAAATATGGATACACTTTAAGAGAAATAGTATCCACAACCCTATGCCTTGAGGATAGAGTAGAGACTAATGAGGAAAGTGGTAGGAATATCAGAGAACACATTGAGGATTCTTCGTACATTCCACCTATCCTATTGTCTATTATAACTCCCTTTTTTTACCTGTATTTCTTCCTTACCATGTATTTCATTTAATATATGAGTTTAATATATACAATTATGTACTTTAATTCTGAAATACAAGAAATGTAACCATGTTAGACTATCACTACTACATTTTATATAATTACAATATGATTTTCTACTTAATATTTGAAAGTTAAAGATTTTATTTTTTTATAATTCACTATAAATAGAACCCCAAATAAGTTAAAAGATTTTAATGAAATCAATTAATTTTAAAGATCGAAGTATACACGATAAATTAACTATGGAAGATAATTGTTTCTTTTTAAACTTTTACAATAATTCCTTTTTTGTACTCAAATTCATATATGAATTCAATGTTGGCACCATAATTCACCATTAGCGAAAATGTTTAATTTAATTGTGGATGAGGGAACTATAGAACTCGCATTGAATTTTTCCCCTTTTTGATCAGGATACATCATTATCTTGGACAAACACTATGTAATCTTTGAAAGAATTAATTGATCATAATCATAAATGATAATGACTAGGTGAAAAATGTTAATATTTTATGCTAATTATAATTTTGAGTTGTGTGTATATGATCTATAGTATGATTTTTGATTTATAGATAAAATTAATTGAAAATAACATTACTTACATATTATTAGGATATGCATCAAAATTAAAACATTCTTGTATAATATTTCACTAAAATATGATTTTGAATCATGTTAAAATGATTAGGGCCATTGATTAAATATGTTTTAACCCATTCAACCTTTGGTCCCACCTTACATATAATCATTTTTCATGGTCATAACGACCATGGAAATCCTTATAGGAATCCATATTAAAAGATAAATTTTCCTTTCTTTCATTAATTATTAGGTATTAATTTCATGATTTCGTTTTTATTTGTAAATAAGAATACAGGTTATTCATGATATTTTTTTGTGGGAATTACATGAATATAAAAAAATATATTTTAAATTTGTTATTTGAAAAAGAATAATTAAAAAAATAATTTTCGATTATGATTATATTAATCCTCAATCTTTTTTAAAAAAAGGTAAAATTAAAGAAAATAGTAATTATCATCACTGATTAACATGTTCATGTGTGAATCCATTAAGGAAAGATGAGAAAGAGAAGCACCAATTGATGATATTTTGAGGGAGAATAAGGAAAATTTTCTTTTAATTGAGATTAAATGAATATCTTGAATTTTACATTAATAATTTGGCCTCCACTATTAGCCTTGTTTTTAATTTTTACACTATTAACTTACCAGATTAAACCCATCAATTAACCACACAAAATTCGGATTCATTGTCATAGTTTTATTTATAATTTTTTATAGAGAAAATTTATAAGATTATATATTTATCACATATAATTTATATTGATAAAAGTATAATTAAACGATCATGGGTGATTATTGAAAAAACTTTCTTGTATGGTAGATTGTAAGTGACCTAGATAATGATGAAAATTTTAATAATGTGAATTCAAGGGGGAATGAGTTTTGAATTGGGATTATATATGAGGCATGATTGGGACACATTGAATTGGATGAGTTGTGTAATATTATAATTTTAATCAATGAAGAATTTTTTATGAGTATAATAGGTTCAATATTTCCCTAGCTAAGAAATGGATTTTTTTTATTTGATGTTTAGGATTTTCTTAGGGTGAAGAAAATATTTATTGGTGAGTGAATTTGATAACCCAAAATTGTGCATTAAATTTTTCTAAACCTTTAATATTTAAATGGATCAAATACTACATAATCTCTATTTTTAATGATATTTCAAAAAATTTGGAAATTAGAGACTTTGGATAAGTTCATAGAAGAAATTTCATGGTTATAGAGAAATCATATCACAAGCACTAGCATCAGAGTGTGGTTTGGTTTAAGAGTTGATGAAATTAGAGGCCAAGAAGAAAACCACAATGCAACAATGTCACCTCACATAAAAAATGACCATGAAAATGAATAACTTTGAATAAGAGGAATAATCCAATGCACTATGATATGGATCACTACACCAAAACACCCTAGTGTGCGGTGAAATTGGAAAACATAAAAATTTATTGTGTCATAATACAAACTATCATGTTCTAAAGAGATATGTGAGAAAAGTGTGTGGAATTTTATGAACTAAAAATTATTCCATGATGTTTCCCCTTATGCTAAAAATATGAAAATAGGGTTTAACCAATATACCATTAAAATATCATGCCACAAATGAGCACCCTTTCATGGTGAAACCAAGCTGAGGAAGATATAGAGAGATCGAAATGATGGCTAGAATTGTTAGAGTTAGATCGTTATCTTCAAGGATATAAAATTTTAGTTATAGATATGAGATTAATTCTATAATATAACAACCTTTATCCATGATCATATTAACCATATTATAAAATATAAGAAAACATAATTTTGATACACACCTTCATGCTAAAATAATTATAATCATGTTGTAAAATATTTTAGGTTTTTAAATAATTGGTTTTTTGAGTATTTTGTAAGGGGTGGATAATTTTAAATATTTTTACAACTCTATAGAGATATATAATGGGGATAACATGATTATGGATTATTATGATCAATGTTTTCAATGATAATTTGTTTTTTCCAATTCTCATGCAAGATTTCTTCTCTTCTTATCTCTCATTTCATGTATTTTATTCCACTTAAGAGGAACTCCTCAGTAATAATGGATTATAAAAATTTCATGAGTGGTTAGTCACTTAATTGATAGTCAATTGAGATTAGGAAGATATATTTTTTTCATTTATTTGTTCATTTATCTTGGGGATTGATAGTTTTCAACTTAGTGTCATATTGATATTTAATTCTTACATCATTTATTATTCACTCATTTCCAAAAGTGAGAGGCAAGCAAAAAACCCAAAGTGATAGGGAATGTAGATCTATGAGGGCCGTATTTATTTTTCCTTTGAAATTGATAGTGGTTCTCAATTCACTTTAGTATAATTATTTCCCTTTAGTCATAAGGATTTGAAATAACTAAGGTGTGATTAATTGATATTTAACAAATGTAGATTAATATCCTTTTTTAGAATCAAACTACTAAGTGAATCAATTCTATCTACAAGAGATATAAATCATAATATTTAGTTAAATAGTCCTTTGAAATTAATTCATTATCACTAATTTTTAATTTAATTGTAATAATTATCATTGGTTTTCTTGGATTTATTTTAATTTTTTCTTATTATTTTGGTTCTGAAATTTTAAAATAAAAATTAAAAAATATTGAATAGGTAAGATATTGAAACTTCATTATTCCTAGTGCATTGACCTCATAAATTCCATTAATTTACAATTATTAAGTAGTTTAATTAGTAAAAAGGTCATTAAAAGAATTTTAAACATTGAATATAATCATTGGAAAGTGATGATGTTCAAAGGTAGGTCAATTTGAAGGTGGTTTAGTAAGAGAATGATCTCTCCTCTGAATAGCCCGAAGGCCTTCATTTTTTATTGATTTTTGATAACCACCCATTCAAGGGATGAGGGGGAACCCTTACAAGGCTCATTGGCTCAGATATTATAAGTCCTGTAAGCTCAGAGATTACAAGGCACGTAGGCTTAGGAGATTACATGACCTAAAGGTGTTAGGGAAATCAACCAGACTATCTACAAGGAACTTCCCCTCCCGAGGATCTGTGTCATGATAGTAGCTCTCCACCTTTGCATGGCTGTTTGGCTAGGCATATCGTGCAAGCACAGGCTAGTCCTGATGGCATAGTCATACCCTCTCATTCTGACAAATCCATTTGGCTATGCTCTGGTGAGTGCAACTGCTCTAAATCCTCTTATGGGGCTGCTCCTTTTTTTAGTGTGTCCGGGGCAACTGCATGTGGCCTGAATGCCTTGAGGTGCCCCGAAATCCCTACTAACCCGAAGGCCTGGGTGGCCCGAAATCCTTAAGGACTCCAATCCCAAACTGGTGGCCCAAGGTGAATAGTTCTGGTTGCTACAGTACTGAACAATACCAGCTATAGTACCTGCTATGGTAGCCTCACAGTGTACAGTTCTGCTACAGTACCTGTACAGTGTACATTTCTGCTACAGTACTCGTACAGTGTATAGTACTACTACAGTACCACTACAGTACCTCCTACAGTACTACTACAGTACCCCTAGAAATATTCCTCTACCTAATTTTGAACCTGGGTCTTGTGGATGCACTTAAGGATACCTCACCAACTGGGCTGAGGCTCATGTGTGAGAATGATCTCTATTATGATGAATTTATAGTAAATATCTAGGATACTAGGGTTAAGGTTCTACAAAACAAGACAACTAACTTTGGTAGCATCCTAGGGTTTTAAAGGTGTGATTTGGTTTTTATTTTAGTGGATTTTTATTTTTTAGAGATTTATTTTTTGGTTTTTTGAGGAAGGGATGTGGTGGGAGATTGATTTTGGGAGATATATGCTCAAAATACCCATCATGTACAAACACATATCCTGTGGTAGAGTATCAGGAACATGATAGATATTAGATTGGGGTAGAGGACCTGGTCTTCCATTGGTTAACTCATGGCCCTGGATCAGGAACCTGATACCCACTTTGGGTTTTTTTTAATATGCTAAATTTCATATTTATATAGTAATGGAGCTAGAATTAAAATTCAAATTTTCCTTATTATAAAGGAGCATTTAATAAACCTCTTCCTCCCTAATATCTATAAATTTCTTCCAAAGTTCCCATGGTGATGAATTCCTCATTTCTTAGTGGATATATGATTAATTCAGTACTTTATAACTAGGACTGTAAGTAGATAAAAATCATTATTATTTTATTAAAAAACATTAAGGTTTGATTTTTTCGTGTTATAATTCCCTTTTTTTCTATTTTTAAAAAATTCTAGAAATACATAGCTTATATGAGGAATTAATATTATAATCCTCATATAGATTGTTTAAAAAAATTAAGTAATGGATATAATCCTACTATGGGATTTGAATTCACTGATATAGTGAATTTTGGATACGTATTGGTTGAATTTACATGTGGTATTCTTATTTTTCATGTACTTAGAAAATAATTCAATTGGGATTCAATGATGTGATTTTTTGTGAATTAGTTAAGGGAATTGGATATGGAGTTTTTTTATTAAGTTTCAAATGAAGATGGTAAAATGTGTGTGTGTTGGTGATTAAGGGGTATTGTGGAAAAATAATGATTCAATGTTAATGAAAAAATAAATGATGAGTATTTGAGATGAAATACTATTGAAAATGTTTGATTTTAAGGTATTTAATAGTCAAACTTTGTGATATAAAGTGGTAAATTCGTGGGTTAAAATTTATTGGTTATGAAGGTTTTACTTTATAAGTTGATACAATGATATAATTTTATTTTTGCTAAAATTACCATGTGAGAAAAATTGTTATATTTTTTTATATTAATTGGCTTGTTAAAACTATTGTATGTTTTTTGGGAATTTAAATTGGGTTTTACATTTTATGTATATTTTTTCTTGTTTTAATGAATTGTTTTAATTTTTAGAAATTATTTAAATTATTATTAAATTTAGTCTTCAGAGATTAAATCGTGACCAGATTTTAAGAAGGAAAGTGGTTGATAAATGGTTATAAGGTAGAATTATAAGAGAGGTTTTAGAGTGGTAAAACCTATTTCATTTGGGGATGTAATTTAAGGGATTTTGTCCCCAAATTTTATTGATTAGTGTTGAAAACACTTAAGGGTATATTAAGTTATGTCTATTTTTTTCATTTGGGAACACTAATTATAAGGTAATGGGTTGGAAATAATGATGACTTATGGTTTCTAAAGAGATTTTTAATGGAAAATTAAATAGTTAATTATTGAACTCATTGGAATGAGACCTTGGGTGGGGTGTCTAGATATTGGGATATAAATAATGATATATTTTTTGAACTTAATCATGTTTTAACTTTGGCTTTAGTAAAACATGTGGGGTAAATTAAAGATAAATTTTTTTTAATTGTTTAAATTGAATGCTTCCTTTTTATGTGAAGTGGTTGCATGCTTTTAGCAATGTATGTTTTATGAATGATAATGTTGGAATTAATGTTTATAAATTTAACACCTAAGAAAATACTAGTATAGAATGAACATATTTTATTACAAAGTAATGCACTATAAATTATTGGTATAAATTTATTATGATCAATATAACTAGTAAAGGAAAATATATAAAAATAAATAATGTAAGAATGATTTATTTGTCACTTGGATCATATTAACCAATATAAATCATGGTTATTACACGAAAAATATAAGTAAAGAATAATATGATCCATATAATTGATATACTAAAGGAGATAAAAATGAAAATTACTATTTTGGTGATATGTTTGAATGAATTTATAGGAAGTAAATATGGCCATTATAAATGTTGTTCATTACGACTATGAGTTAATATGACCATTGGTCATTATCACCAATGGTAATTATCATCCTTGTTAAATATAATTGTTGGTAATAAAGACCATGGTTAATAATTTTATCATTGGAATTATTTCATATAAAGCATACTAAAGTGAGATAGTTGATGAAGAATAGGGAAAACATGGCCTCAACCAGAAGGAACATCCCTTAGGAAGTTTATTTATTAGTTATTGGGAAGGCGGTGGAATCACTGGGGTTCACCCGAAACCAAGACCAAGTCAAGATTTAATAACTGAGACTCATCCAAAGTTATTTGCAGGATAAGTTCAAGCTAGTAGAGATTGCTATGAGATCAATGTTAGGAGAAACGTTCCATGAAAGTACCACGATAACACACCTCACCCTTAAGGATTATGATGGTGTGATATGGAGTTATGAATCTAAAATATAAGTAGTATTAAAATGAAAATTATTTTATAAATGAAATATTTGTTACACTAATCCCACATTATTATTTAATATATCACACTATTATATAAGATAAAATTAACATGATTAGAGGTTTATTTTTTTATATAAAGAAACCATAATTATATTTTTAGAAAATATAAATGAATTATTTTCATTAAAATATATTTTTATAATAAATTAAAAAATATTAAATAAAATTTTAGTTTCATAAAAAAAAAAAAATATATATTTATTAATATGTAAATAACAAAACAATTCTATGCAATCATATATAGTTTTGTTAAGTGTTGGAAATTTGATCGTGTGATATGAAAATTTATCTTTTTATAAATAGGTATTTTATTTTTAAATTAAAATTATAATATTTATAAAATCATTTTGATAATATAGATATCATTTTTGAAATCATTATATCAAAATTAACTAAAGGTGTATTTTAAAAAAAATTGAGACAATCGATTGTTTGTCTAAAAATTGAAAAATGGTTTGAATGTAAGGTAACTATTAATACATCATAATGACTTAAAAATGATGTAATAAATATTATAAAGTCTTTAATAACCAAAAATGGGTTTTATCATTAAAATAATTTATTTCAATGTGATAAAGTTACTTTTCCACAAAGAATATTCCAAAACACAAATTATATTTTAAAATTTTAAATATAATTATTTATGAATAAGAATCTCATGTACATTAAAAATATTATTTTTTTAAAATAATATTGGTTATTAAACTATCAAATACTAAAAATTAGTCCCCATGTGTCAAATAAGATGTGCTAAAACCATGTGAAAACTAATTATTTTCTATTTTTTATAACCATGAGTCCAAGGCATGTGTTTAGAAATTAATAAACAATTCTCCCTCATTTTATATAAATACCCAAAATTTATCTCACTATTATAAAAGATAACTATATTTACCATGAATTACCAATCATTTTCTACGTAAAATTTCTCTCCAAAGAGTTTATAAGGTTCTAAGGAGATCTTATCCAGATTTGAGAATCTACCTTGAAAGATAATGATTTTATTCCACTTTCCTCCTCCCCATTCAAGTACTTCCTTGGAAAAAAGACTTTTGATTTTGAATTTATTATATTCTTATGTTCTTATTATCATTAATTTTATATCCAAATGATGGTATATTAATAAGATTCTACCATTCTCTCTCATTAATCCCATTCTAAAATATTTTATGTATACTCGTTATCCTACCGAAATCATTCTTTGATTTCCCATGTCATACTTTTATGTTGTAAATGAACAAACCTAATTTCATTTAGGGGTACTCATATAGATATAACTATACTTATTTTATTTGATACATTAATATATGAAACATCCATTCATTATCCATGGGATAAATTACTTTGTTGTGATATTTTATATGTGTGGCACATATAAATTTAGGCACATGCAAGGTGTACCTAGATAGTGTTCCAATACATTGGGAAAATAATTAATCTCTATAAATGAAATGTTTATGATACCTTTTTATCATGCCTTTTTAATTTTTCATGATATTTTTTGGAACAACCCTGGTAATATGTTTTATGACACCTTGATAATAAACCTATGAAATAAGATTATGAATGTATCATTTGTTGTAGCCATATTTATATGTTATTCGCTATATCATTATGATTATTCACTTATATTATTCCTCATTTTTTATCCATGTTGATCAGTTACTTTCCATTTCCATTGTTTTCTTCCCTTGTATTTATGCACATTATTTCATTTTTATCGATGTCCCCAAAAATTCATTTATATTGAGGTGACCTATAATAGAATAATAAAGGGGTATTTCAAGAGAATTAGATAATGGTTTTTTGTGACTTATATACTTCATGTATTATATACCTAATTTCATTGACTTTAATTCTAAGAATATCCTAAGAAATTAAATAATGTAATATTTTTTTAAGGAAATATATTAAAAAAACATGTATGTAGAATATGGTTTATTATAGTAAATGGATTTATATGTTTAGACACATATAATATGAAGTTAATTTTAAATTTTGGTAAACATTATGTGGTTCTTAAGTAAGGAATATTACTGGTATTCATTGATATCATTGTTGGGTAAAATTTGGGTAATAAAATAGAATGGTTGGGTGTGCTTATTATTTATCTCTCTTGATAAAATTTTAATATTATATTATGAAATTAAATGGTTTTGTTAATAAACTATGTCCTTTAAGGATGAAAAGTGATAGAGAGTTTGAATTTGAAAATAAATTGGTATGCGATTCTGTTAGTGGGTTGAACTTAATTAGTTTTTTACTAATATAGTTGGGATAAAATATCATGATTTTGGTATTTTAAGAGATGAAAAATATGTGTTATCATATTGTAAAAGGGGTGTTTAATTATGATTCTAATACATGAAATGAAAGTTAATAAGTGGAAAAATTCTCGTGTATGAATAACGTAAATTTTTTAATCCATAGTGAAAATAATGTCTTGTTGAGTGTTTCTAGAATTATTAGGTTAGAATAATGTGATAATCAAATATTTTTTTATGTGATTTTCTTTTTTGTCTAATTAAAGTGATATGTGTGTGGCTATATAATGTATTCATATTATTTTTATAGCATGATTTTGAGAAAAACAAAATTATATAGGAAATCCTTGAGTTTGGCTATAGGATAACAATGGTTTTGGTTATGATACAATTTAAGCATTTTTATAGGATAAACATAGATATTTCATGAGTTTTTAAATAAAATATATTTTCCCACATGTTTGGATATTCCATGTGTTCATAAATATGAGGATTGTTCAATTTTCTTGGTTATGCTACTATGTTAGCAATGATTTTGTTTATGAGATGTTCTGACTTATATTCTAAGTTCATACCATCAATGGTGGAAGAAAGTATTTTTCAAAAAAAATATCTCAGTTGTGTTTGATGTCCCTTATAGTAAGTTTCTTTCTTAATTTAAATTCTAGTGTGAATTGTCATTATACATAAGTGAGTACATTTTAGACTAGGAGATGATTGGGATCCTAGTGGAAACCAACAAGGTAGTATTTTTTACAATCCATATATTCACATCTCATGAGCGATTAATTTTATATGTTTTTATACAAAAATGAGATGGGTTTATAAGTTACTTATATTCCAAACCTTGGATCACTGTGATGATTCTAGAGAATTTTGGACATATTAGTGAGGATTGGTTATCTCATTTACATTATTTTGCGTTTTTAAATTATATTTCTATTCAAAACATGTATTAGGATATTTTTATTTAAGTTTTTTAGTTGTTTGGTTTTATAATCCATAAGTAATTATTGGGAATTATGTTAAAATTTTATTAAAATTTATTAGTATCAAATTCCATTATTTTATTCTATTGTGATTATGTATGTTCTAATAAGATGATCCATTAGAGGTAAAATCACTTCCCTAATGATACTCATAGACCCTCAACACTATTCATCATCTTTTAGTGGTTGAGAAGTGAACTTGTGGCCATGTGGAATTTCACCTTGGTGGAATTTTCAAGCTTGGGGGGGATGTTACAAAATAGTATGATACTGGTATTTTTTCTAAGTTAATTATATTTGGTAATTGGTAGACTTGATATTAGGACTTGGGACATGGTATTAATTTTATATATGTGTGTCTATCCAACACAACCATATTGGAATTTCAAGTTACCTAGGGTTTATGGTTTATTATTTATGTATTTTATAAATTATATTTTGGGGTATGATTCTCACTTTCTTGATATTGGGTAGTGGGGTGTACATAATCATATTTTCATGTAGGGACAAGATGTGTATGTTGGTGTACAAGTAATTATACTTTATTTTTGGATTTAATTTGGGGAATTGAGTATACTTAAATGATTCAACTATTAATAAAACAATTTGTTCTTTCTTTAATAAATTATTTATAAAAAAATTCTTAAGTAAAATTTAGGGGATGTGAATAATAATTCTATAAAATATCCTTTGATGATTTATTATATGGTGTAAATGTGAAAATAATTATTTATTAAAAATGGGATGGCATGTGCTAAAATATAAAAATTTACAATGACATTACATATATTTCTAATGAAGAAAAAATGAAGTGTAATATAATGTGTATTTGATTGATCTTTATTATATGACTGAGATTTATTTTTTAGTGTTTAAAATTAGTAAAACAAAGTAAATTATGAATTATTTGGTAACAATGAAGAGAATAATTAAAAAGGATTTGATGTTTATTTTTGAGTTGTATTGAAGTGATATTCCTTACTTATAAGTTATGTAAAAAATATCATGTTAATGAGTAGATTTAATATTGAATGGTTAATAAACATTGAGGTAACAATTAAATTAGAACCTTAGTAAATAAAATAATTTTCTGATTATACATTAAAAAAATTGGTTAGTTTAGGATTCTGATGAATCCATCAAAGTATCAAAGTATGAATTATATGTTTTAGATTCAGTATGTTTAAAAGATAAAAAAATTAAAATTATTTATATAAAAACAATTATGAATACAATATTAATGGATTAATTGATATAACATGTAAAGTGTGATTTATATTGAACATGAAGTTGAGGAATAATGGGTATTATGTTCTACATGAAAATTTTAACTTGCATGATCTTTTGTTTAATTATTTCTCTGAGCATATAAAGGATAAATGTAAAGTGAGATAAAAAGTTAACATGAAAGAATTATATTCAATATTCTTGTGGTTAAATCATGTCGGTGTTTATTTATGATGAGAGCATATTGAATTTAATTTTTGAATTATAGTTTTTTTAATTAGTTATATTGAATTTATAATGAAATTTTTATTAATTTACTAAGAATTTATGGTTAAAAAAATGTTTAAATGAGGTGATTAATTTTAACATGGTAAATTTTGTTGAATTTTTTTAAATTATTTTAAGATATCATGTTAAAATAAAGTGTCAGAGATAAAGTTTGTCATATTTTTAGTCTTTTTAAAACTCTTTTAATGAGAATGTTGAATTAAGTGAAATATTTTTTTAATAAGTATGTTGGGTGTTAATTGAATTATTTAAAGAGTTAAATTATTATTAAGTTATGTGATTAATAAATATTTTTTATATTAAGTAATGATTAATTTAAAGATTTTATTAGTTGAGTACAATATTACTGGTTGTTTTTAATTATTTTCATATTGTTCATGGATGTGTAATTGATGGACATTTAGTTTGATGTTAAAGTTCAGTTAGTGTCTAATTTATTTGTTAGGGTTCTTTGGAGGGTCATTCAACTCAGTTTAAATGATTTTCTTGTGTGATGTTTTTATTTACTAAGTTTTATTATTTTTTATAGTTAGTGAAGTGAGAGTAACACGAGTTATGATGATGACTTCAAGGGTTTTTATTGGTGATGAATATTGATATTGTTAATAAAAAACTTATCAATGAGTGTATGTAAACCAATTTCTGTGAGTTTATTATTAAATTCAGCATTTTTATATAATCCTCGTTAAGATTCCATAGTTGGATAGTGATTTCATGGGGCACTATTATTCATATGTCTCTGAAGGAAAAATTAATATAGTTGAGTGTTTGTTTTTTTTATGGGATAAATTATGATGGGGGGATTCATCAGGATTTCACTTTAGTTTGTATGCGATTTCTAAATAAGATATTAGGAAATTGAGTGTCAATTGTAATCTTGGGGATGGAGTTGTTCACCAGAGATTCTCAAAGATTCTTCTTAAGGATGAGAAGCCTTATGGTGGGGATTTTGTAACATCACTAGGTATTGGAGGTGTGATTAGTTTTTTATTTTGGTGACTTGAAATTTTTTTATTTATTAAAAATCTATTATGGGGTTTCTAGAGAGAGTAATATAGAGACCCTGCTTTTCTTACATTACTATTACATTGTTTTAATGAAAAAAATATAACAGTGTTATACAGTCAGGATCCAAAGGTTTAGTGTTTTGGGAAAATTAGGAACAAACAAAAAATTTACATAATAAAAAATAAATATTATTTAATTCCTTTATTTTTAACTTATTATTATCCCTCATGTACTACTTCGTATTAGTAATTACCTGAGGATATTCATCAAAGAAAGTGGTGAGCTAAAATCCCTATAAAAGGATACATAAGAACATGAATAAATATAAAATGAGTGAATATAATAATAATAATAATCATAATAAAATAATTATATCATCACCATAATCATTATATGAATCATTACATGAAGTCATGGAATGTGGCAATGTATAAAAATAAAACACCATGTCTTAGTGGTCAACTAACAAACATAATTGTAAATAGAGCTAGCATCATGTTCATGAATAACATATTTCAATCATCATAAAATCATCATTATAAACAAATCTATAATATTTTTCACACATATTTCACATTACCTCATGAGATATATCACATTACCCAATTCTTTGGAGTGATATATAATTCTGGTCACACCTGTCACATCAAAACTTTTACATAATCATTCATGCCACATAGAATGTATAACAATATTTTCCATAAAATTAGTCATAGAAAGGAAATGGGTTTCATGATAATTTCATAAATAATATTTCCATGAATAAACATTCTCTTTCCATAAATAAAAATGGAATAACATAGTTTTTATAAGAATCATCAACCATGAGTGAAGAAGAAACAATCTCAATAGAAGTTAAAGATGTCTTTTTTGAAGGGTGAGTTATTTTGGAAAAGTCTATGTATTTATCATAAAATCAGGTTATAAATATTTATATCAAAAAAAGAATTTAGAAAAATGATATTTAAGTAACATTAATGTAACATCCATACTGAAAATAGAGTGAGGAAAAATCCCAAAGGAAGATAGTTGGGTTCGAGAATCCCCTTACCGTGTATCTGAATGATTTCTTCACTTCAATATCCTAGATAATGTAATTAGATTAATTAATTAATAAATATATAACCTATTATACATGTATTTAATACATTTTAATTTTATAAATTTCATTTATGACCACTTTTATGAGTTATAGTGTTCAATTTCATCATTCAGGAGTGTTCATTTTCTTCATTTTCATGATTTGTTCACTTGTATACATGTATGGAAGTCTGTGTAAAATGAGGATAATTAAAAAAATATTATATGTTATTAATGAAATAAAATAATTTTAGTTATTATTATATTTTATTTTTCTTCTAGATATGAGGATGATTCATTAGATAAAATCTTAACAATAATAGTTTAGATTAATTTGGTGGTTTTTCGATCCCAACGAACTCGTTTTGTTTTATTATTTATAATTATGTATATATGTTAGTTCTAGAAAATAAAAAATAATATAAAATAAATTTTTTTA
Organism: Viscum album; assembly: GCA_963277665.1. Classification (NCBI taxonomy): domain Eukaryota; kingdom Viridiplantae; phylum Streptophyta; class Magnoliopsida; order Santalales; family Viscaceae; genus Viscum; species Viscum album. The sequence continues at coordinate 662,043,121 of OY728143.1, read as the reverse complement.
AAAAAAATAACCTTTATAATTCTTTTAATACTAGCCTTTAATTCATTAATGGAAAATGAAAACTTGTTATCTTTGAAGGTGATAAAACAACACCTCACAGACGATGTTTCTATTTTTAGAATAAAAGGGGGAGAAGGATAGGTTAAATGATATATTATTCCATTATCATAATAAAATTATAGTATATATATGATAATTTAGTTATCATACCTCTTGGATAAAGGTATATGAGGAGATATTAAGAAAAAAAATAATAAATCAAAAGAAAAGAAATACGATTTTAACTCTTGAATTCTTCTCCTTGAGAACCTCCTTAAGAAGATTGGTTTTGGTATTTTTTTGAGACCAAAGGATACTAGATATAGGGTAGATAATTGGAAATATTATTGGTCAGAAATTTGACATGATTCAAGGATTTTTAGTTATGATGAGAAGAGGTGGTGAGGTGTGGTATTTATAATAGAGGATATTGGTGTTTTTAAATTATTTTATTCATTAGTTTATTATTTTTTCTTAAGACTATGAATAGTTTGAAAATTATCACTAAATATGTTAAAATAATGTAGGATTGTAATATATTATGGGCTTACATAATCTATGCATCATCTATGACTCAATAATTCATGTACTTGTTAAATACCATAAATTTCCATATTTCACTATTCACCAAAAATTCAACTATTTTAGAAAAATACCAAAAAATCACCATAAAACTTAATTGAAATGTATTATTGAAAATAGAAATACATTTCATGAAAATAAATTTATAAATATTGGAAGTTTAATTTTTAATTAAAATCTCATTTATTAGGAAAATACTGATTTTAAAATTATAACTGATTTTATAACAGTTTGAAAAATCAGTTAAGGTATCAGAAAATTATCTTATAGTAATAAGACAACAAAATATTAATTTATGAATATATTTTATGAAACTAAATTTTCTTTTAAATCATTATATAAATTATAAAATTTTAAATAATCATTTATATTTTACAAAAAATACCAACACTTAATTTTTTATTTTTATAACATTTATTTACTTATACTATGATATGATTATGTCATAATGTCATTTATAAGATTTATAAATTTTATTTTTACTTTCATAGGTGAGGTTATTATTCTATTGGTTAATTTACTATTTATAATGGTTACAATATTGTTCCAAATCTCAAATTATTATTCCATCAGTATGGGATTATTAATTTCTAGAAATAGCACTTATTTCATTCATTATTCATTAATAAAATTTTATTTATCCTCCATCACTTCCTTCGGTTCCCACTTTTCCTCTTTGTACTAATGGTTTTTCTATAGTACTTTCAGTAGGTGGGTAGTCTTGTTGCATAGAACATTATCTCTATGGTCCAAGATCTTCCTCAGATTCTCCTCATAAGAGAGATAATTTTCCATCTATACCACCTCAAGATTCAGTACATGTGAGAGATCAGGTATATACTTCCTCAGTAGGAATATAAGAAATACATCATGTACTTGAGACATGGTAGGTAGTAGTTCCTGTGGATAGGACAAAGCTCCTACATGATCAAGAATCCCAATGGGGCTAATATACCTAGGTCTCATCTTTCCTTTCTTAACAAATCTCATGATCCTCTTCCATGTAGATATGCATAGGTATACCATGTCTCTAGCCTTAAACTCCAAGTCCTTTAAACAATTGTCTGCATAACTATTCTATCGACTTTAGATTTTATTGATGTGATACTTAATGGTTTTAACCTTTTCTACCATTACTTTAACCATTTTATATCCTTGTAGATTATATTCACTAACCTCCTCCTAGTGTGATGATGTTCTGCATCTTTTCCCATGAAGGGATTCATTTTGAGCCATTTGGATTCTCGAGTGGAAACTATTGTTGTAAGAGAACTCTACAAGAGGTAGATATAGGTCCCAAAATCCTTTAAAGACTATAGAATAAGCTCTAAACATGTCTTCTAGTGTCTTAATAGTTCGCTCAGATTGGAAATCATTTTGAGAATGATAATATGTCAAACTTTTAGCAGAGTGCTTAGATCATGTTGGAGACATTTCCAGAACTTGGAGGTGAATCTCAGATCTCAATAGGATACAATCGATAGTGGTAAACCATGTAGCATTACCACTTCTCTAATTTATATCCATGAAAGATGAACTAGTGATAAGTCCTCTCAAATTTCTATAAAGTGATATTTCTTTATAAGATGATCAACAGCAACGCATATAGCATTTTTTATCTATATGTCTTTATAGGTTTGATGAAAAAGTCCATGAAGATTTTTTCCCATTTCTATATTTTCATGCTTAATGGTTTCATTATCACCTAATACTTTTTCTTTTCAACCTTAACTTTCTGATAGGCCAAGAACTTTGATGTATATTCAGCAATCTTCTTCTTCATATTGTCCCACAAATAGTTCTCTCAGAGATATTGATACATCTTTGTGCTCACTGAGTGAATATAGAAGGTTGATCTTTGTACGTCAATTAGATGCTATTTATTTATATCTAGAATAGATGGTTCACGTAGTGGTGACCCAAATATTACATCTCCTTCATCATAAATTTTGAACTATTATGATTTCCCCTTTCTCGTGGATTCCACCTTCTTTTGAATTTTCACATAATTTTTTTGAGCATACTTTATTTTATCTATAAGGTATGGTTGAACAATCATTTGAGAAATGATTTATGATGTTACTTCCTTAATGATTCTCATTTACATCCTTTTAAAATTTAATAATATTGTATCCTTCTCAATTATCATCATCGATAATGTTTCAGGATCCTTTCTTCTTAGAGCATCCTCTACCTTATTTTCCATACAAGGATAGTAGTGTATTGATCAGCTGTAATACTTTATGAGATCTAACCATATTCACGTGTTCATATTACTCTCCTTTTGTGGGAATATATATTTTATTCTCTTATTATTAGTATATATCTCACTTCTCCCCATAGAGATAGTGCCACCATATTTTCAATGTGAAGATCACAACCGCTGACTCCACATCATGAATTCTGTAGTTTTTCTAATGAATTTTCAACTACCTTGAGGAGGTGGCTATAAATTTATCATTTTTCTTCAGTAAATATCATAATTACTTCTTTTAAGAATTTTTTTATATCACAATGAGTTTCCTATTTTTTAGTAGTGTAAAAATTGGTGTAGTGATAAGCCTCTTTTTCAACTCTTTGAAGTGGTATTCACATTCACTGGTCTATAGAAAATTTTCTCCCTTCTGAGTCATCTTGGTTAGTGGGATTTACAATCGTGAGAATTTATTCAAAAAACATGATTAATAACCAAATTTACCAAGGAAACTATGTATCTATGTTACATATGTTTCCCTAGGGAACTCTTTGATTTCCTTTTTCTTGAAAGGGTCCAAAGATATTCCCTTGATGATGATAACATGCCCCAATAATGATACTTCCTCCATCCAGAACTTTCATTAACTGTACTTTTCATAAAGTCTCTCCATTAGAAAAGTATTCAATATAATATTTAAATTCTCCCTGTGTTCCTCCTTTCTCTTAAAGTATATCAGAATATCATCAATAAATACTACAATAAATTTGTCAATATAATCACTAAAGACACTATTCATTAAATACATGAATATTTATGGAGTAATAGTGAGTCCAAAAGGCATCATTATGAACTCATACTATCTTTACCTAGTTCAAAAAGTAGCCTTGGGAATATCTTTCATTCTCACCTTTAATTGGTGATACGTAGATTGAAGGTCCACCTTAGATAAATACTTGGCCCCACATATTTGATCGAAAAATTCATCAATCCATGTAGGAGAATACTTTTTCTTTATCATGATTTTTTTGAGAACATGATAATAAAAGTAGGGTTGCATCGATCCATCCTTATTCTTGATGAAGAGGATTGGAGCACCCCACGGTGAGGCACTCAAGTATATGAAACAATTGTCAAGATTACCTTGTAACTGCTTCTACAGTTCCTCCAACTCAATGGTGGACACTCTATATGGTTTCTTTGATATTGGAATAGATCCAGGAATAATTTAAATATAGAACACAACCTCTCAGTCTTGAGGAAGACCATTAAATTCTTTAGGGAACACAAAATTGTATTCCCTAAAAATAGGTATGTCTTCAAGCATGATTCACTCCTTTGTATCAATAATTTTAGATGATATGCTTGCTCATAAGGAAATAATATCCATACTTGAGATGATGATTTTAAATAAGATTTAACCTCATCCTTACACTTATACAGAATTAAAGGATGCCTCAATATATGAAGTGTGATCTCCTTTTCCCAAAATTTGATGTTGGATTTGTATAAATATAGTTAATCCATTCCCAATATATCATCAAACTCCACCAAAGAAATTAAGACATGATTTTCAAGGAGGTTCAATCAAGAAACATTAACTATGGAGGATTTACATACTTTGGATGAAAAAATTCCCCAATTTACCATTCTCATTGATAACTCAAACTCTATATTTTTATGTGGTGTTTGAATTTTTCTACTAAACTTGAAAGATATGAAAGAATGTGTAGAAATAAAATCCAATAGTATGTTCACTATTCATAAATGAATAACCCACATACCGGTTACGACGTCATTATTGAGATCCACCTTAGTAGAATTGATAACATAAGTTTTCCCTTACTCCTTTGGATTTGGTGGTTGTGGATGCTGATTACCCTCAAGAATTATACGTTTAGTGCAATGAATTTCATAGTTCACATTCTCCCTACAATTTAATCATTGAACAATATATGGTTCTCTCATTTCCTCCACCACATTTTCCAGCTTCCCCATGTCTCTTCGATATTTATGAGCTTGGTGTTCTTCTCTCCTATGCTTGAAGAATTTCCACTTCCCTTTGAGGAAATCCCCATGATTCTTCCTCCAATATTTTTGACAAGTGAGTGGTTTAGTTTTCTTTCCAACTTTGTCATTAGATAATCCATCTTGAAACTTCATCTTTCATTTCTTATCTCCATATTCATGGTACCATTCTCCAAACTCTATCTCCACTTTGAGAGCACATCAAACAACTACTTCATAACTCACAAAGTCTCAAATAGATAGAGCCTTTGAAACAAGTGGTTTTAAACAACTAAATAATCTATCAATTTTTCTATCATTATTGATAAAAAACCTAAGGCATACCATAAAATCCTTGTGAAGTTTTCTTTGTAATCCATGAAATAGTCACCATCCTTTTTCTTAAGCTCTAATAATTCTCTCTCTATCTTTATATGAAGAGTTTGAGGAAAATACTTGTCAAGAAATATTTTATTAAATTCATCCCACTATATCTATTAAATTTATTCCTTTATCTTGGTGTTATTAATAAATTTACACCATTCGTCAACCACCCCATATAAATTATAAACAGCCATATTCACCTTTTCCATCTCATAATAATGAAATATGGAAAATATCTTCTCAATTGAGTTGACCCGCTATTCTGTGACTAGATTGAAAGATCCACTAAACGTTGGTGGTAATTGAAATATAAGATACTATATATCCAATTTCTACATCATAGGAGAAGGTAGAAGTTACACATTATAAAATTTATTCTTCATATCCAGAGACAGCTGCGTAAGCATCTCTATGAAATTTTTAACTCCACCTCCCAAGGAAATGGAGATGTCACTCAGAAAATCGTTGCATTATCCCTCGCACAGGTTATTTGCTTGGTTTCTCCTATTTCCCACCATTTTCTAAAATAGAAAATTTTTGAACAAAACATAAGTCAATAATTCATGAATAATTAATTTCTTCATTTGTGAAAATAACTCTAAAGGCGTATCTTACGGGATCACTGTGTTAAGCATTTTTCAAAAAAAAATTATTGGGTGCTTATATATGTTTGTATCATAATATGGTTTTTCACTAAGTTTATCTAATAATAATTCCAAAATTAACTAAACCATTCTATGATTCAAATTATAGTGGAACTGCTTTTCTTACATTACAATTACATCATTTTAAAGATAAACAATATAATAGTGTTACAAAACTAGGATCCAAAGATTTAGTGTACTGAAACAATTAGGACCAAAAATAAAATTTACATCATAAATCATTAAAATTATTAAATTCCTTATTCTATATATTCTTATTTTCCCCCATATACTCCTTATTATAAGCATTCACCTAAGGATATACATCAAAAAATGGGTAAATTAAATTCTAGTAAGAGGATAGATAAGAACATAAATCAGTATAACATGGGTTAGAATAATCATCATCATAATAACATTATCATGATATTATAATAATAATCATGAGAGGAAGAATTAGATATTTTCATGGAATGTGGTATTGAATAAAAATGAAACATCAAGTCTTAGTGCTCAACTACCACACATAATTATGAATAGAGCTAGCATCGTGTTCATGCAAAAAAATATGTGAATCGTCATTACATAATAATTTATAAAAAATATAGCATAATTTTTAGGAATCTTTCACATTATATTAGAAGATATATCACATTATCCAATGTATTGGAACACTATACAATTCTGGGTGCACTCCCACATCATAACATTTACATAAACATGCATTCCACATAGAACATATAACAATATTTTCCATAAAATATCCCATGGAAAGGAAATGGGTTTCATAATAAATTCATAAAGAATACTTTCATGAAAAAAAAATTGGGTTACACAAAATAAAAATATAATAACATAATTGGTATAAGAATCATAATTCTTGAGTGAAGAAGAAACAATCTCAAGAGAAGTAAAGATGTGTTTTTGGAAGGAAGAGTTCTTTTGAAAAAATCATTCGTTTTTCATAAAATAATATTAGAAACATGTATATACCATAAAATAAAATTAAAGTAAAATAAATTATATTTAAGGAATATTAAAGGAACATCCATATTGCAAATGGAGGGAGTGGGGGAAAACACAAAGGAAGAGAGTTCGATTCGAGAATCCCCTTACCTTATGTTCAAATGCTTTATTCACTTTAATATCTTGAATAATATAATTATATTAAATAATTAATAAATATAGAATGTATTATAGATTTATATTAATCATTATAATTTTATTAAGTTCATTTATGTGAATTTTGATAAGTTATAGTGTTCAATTTCATCATTTAGGAGTGTTCATTTTCTTGATTTTCATGATCGGTTCACTTATATACATGTATGGGTGTTCATATAAAATGGGGATAACTATAAATAATTGATATTATATGTTATTAATGAAACTATCAAATTTTAATTCGTCTTATATATATTATTTTTTTCAAGATATGAGGATGATTCATTAGATAAAATATTAATGATTATCATTTAGGATAATTTGGCGGTTTTTCGATCACAACAAACTTGTTTCATTTTACTATTTAATATTATGTATATATATTAGTTACATAACATAAAAAGTATATCAAATAAATTTTATAATATTTTTCAGCCATTATAATGGTTTTAAGACCATCATTGAAAGTGGTAAAGGAAAATGAAAACTGGTCTTCCTTGAAGGTGATAAAACAGCACCTCACAGATGACCTTTCCATATATAGAATAAAAGGGAGAGGATAACAGATTTGATTATAGATTATTCCATTAACATAATACAATTAAATTATATATATTATACTTTAATAATAATTCCACTTGGATAAGGGGATATGAGGAGATAATTAGACAAGAAATGAAAAAGGTGAAAAATTAAAAGAAAAGAAAGAGGATTTTACATCTTCAATTATTCTCCTTGATAACCTACTTAGGGAGATTGTTTTTGGTATTTTTTTTGATAAAATGATCCTTTAAATTAGGTAGAGGCTTGGAAAGAGTATTGGACATAAATTTTACATGTTTCAAGGCTTTGTATTTGTGAGGTGAAGAGGCGGGGAGGGGTGGTATCTATAGTGGAGGAGATGAGGTTTTTTATTATTTTATTCATTAGTTTATTATTATAGATCAAGACTATAAATAGATTAAACATTTTTTATAAATATATTAAAATAATGAAGTAATATTCTAGATTATGGGGTTACATCATCCATACATCGTCTATTACTCAAGGATTCATGTATTTGTTAAATACCATAAATTACTGTAATCCAGTATTAACAAAAATTTCACCCTAACCATTTTTTGAAATGTATAAATAATAAATGAACTCCATTTTATGAAAATAATTTTATAAATATGATAAATTTAATTTTTATTTAAAATCCTAATTTATTTAAAAAAAATACCAATTTTAAAATTATAACTGATTCTATGACACGTTCAAAAATTAGATAAGGTCACATAAAACTATCTTATAATCCTAAGGAAACAAAATATTAATTTATGAATCTATTTTATGAAAATAAATTTTATTTTAAGTTGTTATATGAATTATAAAATTTTAAATAAACAATTATGTTTTACAAAAATACCAACACTTAATTTTTTATTTTTAAAACATTTATTTACTCATTATATGATATGATTATATCATAATATCATTTATTAGATGTAAGAATTTTATTTATACTTCCATAGGTGAGGTTAATAATCTATTGGTTGATTTACTATTCTTAATGGTCACATTACAATTCCAAAGGTCAAGATACTATTTCATAAGTATAGGAACCATAATTTCTAGAAATACCTCTTATTTCATTCATTCCTAATTTATAAAGTTTGTACTATGTTATAAAATTGATTTTATGTGGTTTATACTGTATGAAATAACTATAAGATGCTAACTACCATTGATAAAATTTTGGTTTATTACAGAAAAAGTGGTGTTGGGAGAGATTTTGGGTAATACTTGTCGAAACTGACCAATAAGTACAACTAGGAACCTAGTGGTAATATACTAAGTACCGGATGGAAATAGAAGCATGGTGGAGGACCTAGGATTCAATTGGGTGCCTAGTTTCCATGGATTTGGTACTTAATATCCAATCAGGGTTTTTTAAATAAGTGAAATTCCATTTTTTTCATTGTCACCTAATTAGATCTAAAATATAATTTCCCCTTATTTTAGGAGACTATATGATGAATCTCTTCCGCTATAATCTCTATCAACCTCTCCAAATATTATATTAGGGAAATCTTCTTAGTTTTTTAGTGTATTTATGTCCATTCATTACATTATAACCAAGATGAATATTATATCTAAATCACTATGATTTTTTTACATCATAAAGGTTTGATTACTACATCATTCTGATTCTCATTTTTTTATTTTTTTTATGGATTTATAATATCTAATAAGTAAAGGATAAATTAGGCTTCCAATACTCATTAAATTTCTTGAAGACCATTTTTATATGTGATACTAACCTTTTTTGGGCTTTTAATTCATTTCTTTAGTGAATTATGGATATGTGATGCTTGAATTTACACGTGATGTGCTTTTTCGTCATGAGATTTGTTAATAATTAAAGATAAATTTAATGATGTAATTTTATATGAATTAATCAAGTGAATTATATTAGTAATTATCAAATTAAGCATTCTATAAGGATAGTAAAATGTCAATTTTTTTAATGATTAAGTGGAACTATGGATAAATAGTGATTCACATGTAAAGAAAATACAAAACAAAGTTATTAAGATGAAAGCCTTTTGTGAATACTTGATTATTGTGTATAAAGTAATCAAACCGTGTGATATAAAAGGGGAAATGGTGGGTTGATATTTAAAAATAGTGTAGGTGTTAATTTATAAATTAATAAAAATATATCGTGTTGATTATATGATAATTTTTCTATAAAATATTTTGTATGTTCAATATTTGTATATTATTGATTTATAGTAGTTTGTTAAAACTATTATATGATTTATTGGGAATGTAAAGAGTGTTTACATTTTTTGTATCATTTTTTTTAGATTTAATGATTTTATTTTAGTGATGAAATTTTTTCAACTTATTGTAAAATTGAGTCTTATTAGACAAATCATGAATGAGGTTAAAATAGAGAATATGATTGATAAAGGGTCATAAATGATATTTTTAAGAGGTTTTTGAGTGGTATATCCTATTGTATTTTGGGATTGAATTTAGGGATATATTTTCTCAAATTTTGTTTTTGTGTCCTAAGAACACCTAACGGTGTCTTAGGTGGTTTATTTGGTTTTTTTAATGGTTGGGAACACTAATGGTGAGGTAATGGGTTGAAAATAATCAATATTAAGGTATGTCCATATATATTTAAACAGATGAGTAAATGGTTAATTGTAGAGCTCATGGGAATGCAACCCTGAGTGGTGTGTTTGGGTGATGGGATAAAAAGCATGGAATATTGGTTGAACATAATTATGTGTTTTGAATTGGGTTATAAAAAATATGGGTTAAAGTGGTTATAATATTTCCTGATGATTTTAGGTTAATGTTTTGTTTTTATGTGAATTGATTGTGTACATGTTGTCCATTTCTATTTTATGAATGATTTTGTTGAAATTAGTGATTGTAAATGGGTTTATCCATTGAGATAAATATATAATAAATATCATAGTGGATTTTGGTAAACCTAATGTGATTTTTGAGTAAGGGGTTACTAGTATTGACTAAAATCATTATTGGGTAAAATGGGGTAATAAATGAAAGTGATTATGACACAATACAACCCACCAGGGCCCCACTTGGGCTGGTGGTAAGCCGAGTGTTCCACCCCAAGTCTGCCTCTAATTGGTCATAGACTGATGACTACCACTGAGTAAGAATGTGACACATATGGTAGGATTTATCCTAATGTACCTATACACACACTATCCTCCATACAAATCAGAGTAACACATAATTATAATAACAAGAATAATTAATGCATCCATAACCTCAAATACCCCACTGTTGAGAAGATAGAAAATAAAGAAAGTCAATAGGGTAAAATACAACCCCATAAACCAGAAAGTAGGTAAAAAAATTATCAATGAGAAGAACTACCGTAATATGCATTATGACATGTGCTAACATATCCCATGAAGGGATGACTATATACATACCCAGTATAACACCATTAAATCACCAAAGGAATAAATCAACAAAATAAGAGTCAACTCAAAACCCCAAACAAGAGGATGTAGGGAGCAGAACCCTAATATACTCATAGAAATACCCAAGTCATAGCTTACTCTTCTCAACCCTTACAGCCTACTAAAAGAGTTTTTCAGAAATTTTAGAATTCCCAATCCAAATGAAACTATCAGCCCATATAATCTCTTGGGATCTGTTATGGGGCACTCATGCATCTATGATGGACACTTCAATTGAGGGATTACTAACCCCACTGAAGGACCCACACCACATAAAAGCTCTAGATTAAGGAGTTTCAACTCCATAGATATATGAAACCTGCTATAGATGGGTGTGGGGAAGTACTGACTCTATAAAAATATAGGATATGGTGTACCCATACCCAGAACAGTCTAACTTCCAGTGGAGTACCAACCCCAATACACTCTGATGATCACAACCAAATCCTTATGTCAATTAGTTGAAACTGAAGCGAAAACCCTGATCACACTATCTCAAAATATTTCTTAGATATCAAAACTATTCCACTATTACATCCCACATAGAATTATACTCAGAAAAGATTAATCTTATGCCCAAATCTAGGCCTAATAGATGACTCAAGTCAATTGTACAGTTCTAAGAGAGATTCATGGTATGTACTAAGAGAATAATTCATGTATTCCCCCAAATAGTTATATTCTAATGTTATGGTGCCCTAAATGGAATTTATAATTCCAACTACACAACATGTGAAGAAATACATATAGATTGTGGGCCACTCAAGTCACCTAGTGGTGTACACCCTACACATGATGAACTGGATGACTAACAGTCACATAGAGTGTGATTATATCACATGTCATGTGATATTTAATTTCCTCTAAAACCCTAGTTAACCCTTCTCCCAGGATACATAGTGTGTACTCATCTAAACTACATTTCAAGTATGTTTAAATTTTTTCATAAACTCCATACTCCTCCACTATCTTCACTATTTCTACTGATCTTACCACCAATCTCTCCTAGATGCTCACTAATATCATTTATCAAAGATAAATATTTACTGAGGAGTCTAATTTTGGCCATTAAATTTTTGTAAAATTTATCATCTTTATCTCTTCATGTCATTTAAGAGTCCCATATCAAAAAACATCCACCATCCATATTCTCTACACTTTCTACACTATCGACAAACCTCCTTTTCATTGTAGCCCCATTATTGGATCAGCAAGAACAATCTACGGGATCTAATAATTGATTATATAATGAATTAGTCTACAAATTTGGTCAAATCTATATCAAAATAAAAGGTTTAAGATAAACATGTGGATAATAGAGGAATAAAACCATAAAACCAAAATATTAAATAATTAATTACGTCCATTAAATATTTATACATCATTATTAGAATGGGTATTGAAGAATAAATGGAAAAATAGAAATAAATTCGAGAATAAATAAATCCTGAATTCATAATTTCAAGAAATCATAAGTTGGTAGGGCTATTCCAGGTTTGAACACAAATTTGATTCAAGAGGAATTTAATCCATGATAAAAAAATATTAAATACAGGATAAATCAATCAAAAACAAATCCCTACCTAGATTCAAGATTAATCACTATAAAGAATTCCTATTGAAGAATATCGATACGTTAATCACTGATCTTCGAATCCACATTTTTTTTCAATGCTCTCATAATGAATCTATCCTAAAATCCTCCCAATTTTATGTGGTTAACCCTATATATTATTCTAAAAATGGATTATATTGGTGGATCTCAATGTTTAAAAAATAATTAAATAGTTAATTAATTCCATTTTTAATCTTCCCATGACTATGCATCATTATGAGACCTGAAGTGAATGAAACTTATGTCACGCCTGGGGAAAATCACATTTCAGACCCAATCTCAATCTCGGTTTCCCTATCTTTGACATTAATTAGAAGATAGATCATTATTATTAATAATTATCAAGCACTAGATGATAAAATATTTATATTATTTTATATACTCAATATTGATTTTATGAATACACCTAATATCACCACAAAAATTGAAAATAATATCAAGGGAATATATATTAATTCTCAAAGCATCTGAAGATAAAAACTAGATTCATTACACCCTCCCCAACTTCAACTCTTGTCACCCCAAAAAGAGACAACATACATAAAAAGGTGTGGGTACTGAGGTCACACATGGATCACATTCTTGTATGTACTCTCCAAAATATTCACATGAAACCAATGGATACACACCAAGATAATAGCTCACCCATGAAGGGTCTTATTAGACTGCTCCTCAATCACCATTGGATGCTCTGAGAAGGTTTCTCTATCCTCAATTTCTATCTTACCATAGTGAATAACATGTGACGGATTGTGCACAAATCTCCTTAGTAGTGACATGTGGAATATATCATGAACATAGCTCAACTTTAAGGGAAAAGGTAGGTAGTACTGAACCTCATATACACTTTAAAATATATATAACAAGTCAACATATCTTGGAGATATCTTTCAACTCATATCAAATCTCTATAATCTGTTTGAAGATGATACCTTCATGAATACATTTTATTCCTCCTCAATCTATATAGGTATCTATCATTGGTACATATAGGACTTATGATGTATCTAAGATAACTTCATCCACTCTCAAATAATAGCACATTTTCCATCATTATGTACACAAAATCAGGCCCCATGAGTGCTTACTCAATCAATTTTAACCATAATAGGGGTGACCAATAGGGACTCCCATTAAAAACATTTATTGGTTCCATTATAATGATGGATTTATAGTTATTTCTGTAGGAAAACTATCCTAAGGGTAGATGATCCTCATATCTTTAGCCAAAGTCTTGCATAAAAACCAGCAACATGTCTTAAAGGACCTGAATAGTCCACAAAAAAAGGTCTATACCTATGGCCGGAATGTCTTGATCATCTAAAAGAAATTATTTAAATACTAATTAAATATTATCCAAAAATAGTTCATGATGAGAGTTTCATGGTCATAGATAAACATCTAGGGTATTTTGTGAATCTAAATGATATTTTTCACATACAATCATCCTTGGATTTCCACAAAACTCTACTCTTTAATGGAGAAGAAGAGGGGTGAATTGATGAATCAAACAATTATCACCCAAATAAAGATATTAAATATAAATTTTTTTGATATTCCTATTATTAAATTCCTGGATATACCATCTCACGCCCACTCTGGAACCTTGAGGGGTTGGTCCAAACCAATTGTGACCTTATGCTCTACCTCCAGCTGCTAATAGGTGATTCATTGAAAGATGGACTCCATGACAATCCTCTTAATCCATGGATCCCAAAAATTCCCCTAAAGATATTGATTCATCATTCCTTATCTATTATGTAACATTAAGGGAATGTTTAACAACCCCTCAACGCCTCCTCACGCAATACGATTGGAACCATCGTTCATCCCTGGAACCGGATGATATGCTCCACCTTTAGAGAATCCATTAGTAGCATGTCCTGTGAATATATGGTCATGAAATACCTTATAATAAATGTCTCTAAGTTTTTATTCCATTACACATAGTGGAAACATAGGGGTTATGGACATCTATTGGGGATTTGATTCCCCTCCCTCATCCACCAAGGAAAACTTCAACATGTCCAACTACTCTGATACCTCACCTATAAACTATGAATTGGATTTCCAGCTAAGATTATAAACCATTATATTTCATTACACTTGAGTATAGACTATCATAAATCCATGTTCCTATTGGAACTCTAAATATCACATCTATATTAGTTTGATACCAAGTGAAGATATACTTGAGACTCTTATGGTTATAATAGAAAACAAATCTATCACCAAGAAGGTAGTGTCTCGAGGTATTCAATGAAAATACCACAACTAGAGGATCCATGTCAGGGGTCATGTAATTATTCTCATGGAGTATCATCTTCCTAGATCCATAAATAATCATTGTCTACCTCTTCATAAAAACACATCAGAGCCAAACTCTAGAGTCATCGTAGAACATCATGTATTCAATACCCTATTTTGGAAATATTGGAACTTAATAACTTATTATTATCTTCTCCAACTTATCAAAGGACTTATGAAACTTCTACAAAAAATGGGTATACCTTCTAGGTCAAGGAAGTTAAGGGAGTTTAAATTCAAGATTATTCCACTACAAAACTCCATTAATAGCTAGTCAACCCACAGAAATATTGCACCTCTACCGCACTCTTGGGTGGGTCCCCAGTTAGAAATTCCTTGATCTTTATTGGTTCCACTATCGCTCCCTACTCTAAGATAACATGTCCCTAGAAGAAAACCTCTATAGTCTGTAACTAGATCTTTGATACCTTTCTATATATCTAATTCTAACAATTTATGTCTAGAACCACCATCAAATGCTCTGTATGTATGACCTCTAAAGCTGAGTAAATAAGGATATCATCGATGAATACCAACATGAATAGGTATAGGAAATGTTGTAAGATCTAGTTAAATAGTACCATGAATAATTATGGGGTGTTTTCAGGTCAATAATAATTTCCATGAAATCATAATGATTATAGAAACATTAGAATTTCATATTCAGTATATCCTCCTCACATACTTGTAGCTACTAGTATCCCGACCTAAGGTTGATCTTCAAGAACCACTTTTACTCTATTTGGTGATCAAAAATTTGATTGTTCCTTATCAAAGGGTACTTATTTTTTAATATCATCTAGTTTAAGCAATGATATTCAATGAACCACCAAAGGCTATCATCCAATTTCTTAGATAACAATATCAGAGCATCCTGGGGGATAGAGAGGATCTAATAAATCCCTTCCCCTAAAGATCCTCCAACTACACACTCATTTCTCAAATGTTTTATATGCATATATGATATGATGTAGAATATTCCTGGATAGTCCTAGGGTTCTATTCAATATAGAAGTCAATAGTCTGAAAAGTACGTAGGCCTGGTACATCCTTGGGGAAAACATCTAAGTTCTCCTCCAAAACTACAGGGAAAAAAGTCTACTAATTATTCTACCTCAATAATCATACTAACTAGTTAATGGGAAATCAGTTTCATATTCCATCGTGTGAGCCTAGATCACCCATCATATAAATCCTTCTCACTAGTTAAGGAACATCTCATTCAATTTTCCCAAAATCATATTACTCTCTAATGAAAACAATCGATGCGGTCATAGGTTATTGATAGAAAATTCATCTAATAATTACATCATATTGCTTCATCATAGATATCAAGATATCCTATGTGTATCACTCTCCTATAAGGTAAAATTTATGCTTCTAAAATATGTGAGTGTGATCAAAGAACCTATCCCAACAGGAGTCTCCAACCATATGGGTTATTCTAGAGGCTCTACTAAAATATCAAGTTCTCAAAAAAGAGGTGTAGAAAGGAAGGAATTAATCACAACTATATCCACCAAAACTGATTTTAAGGTGTCAAAGACACATATTTTACTTCAAATCATATTATGAGAATCTAGGTCATAAGCCTCAGCTTCTTGCAACAATCTCCAACCTTGATCTCCATCCTTGTGAACTTGGCATGGCCCAAATTGGGGAGTTGAAGATAATTTGTAATGATATACTCTTGAAAATCCTCTTCTTGGAGCCTTTTCAAATTATATTCTATGAACACCTCCCTATGGACCTCTATGATCATCCCTATGAGTTCCATGGTTGTGCTTCATCCTCTAAAAGAGTGGTTCATCTACTACTTATCCACCCTCCACTATATGACAGGTCAAGTAGTCCTATGTAGTATAACCTTTCTAATCATAAATAAATCATCAATTATTCACTATATGACTAGAAACCCTATTAAATATTTGATATACTAATCATATGGTATGATTATAAGCATGAG
Source organism: Viscum album (assembly GCA_963277665.1). NCBI lineage: Eukaryota > Viridiplantae > Streptophyta > Magnoliopsida > Santalales > Viscaceae > Viscum > Viscum album. Next base: position 662,026,221 of record OY728143.1, on the reverse strand, counting down.
TATACATTATACATCTAGGGTTTGATTCCCAATGCCCACCAATGATGGAAGACAACTCTACTTCAAGATATTCCTCACCAAATCCAGTTGTCTAGTTCTCTACTTCTAGAAAACAATTTACACCATATCCCACTATATAACTCCATAATATGTCATAATTTATAGAGGACCAACACTAGATCTAATCTCTTAGTGAATATACTTCTCAAACATATGCACCCAGAAGAACCCATCATGTACAATGTATAAAGAGTATCAAGTGAGGTTAGTGAATATAGATGCCTACTTATAAATGGTCATGCACACCAACTGAAACTTATATAGATATTGAATACACATCAAATGAAACATCATCAAATAATATTTCTACTTTAAGAGGTTATCAAACCTGATCTACAATAGTATTTCCTCAACATGATTATGAGTCACCAAACTTCACCAACATCCTAATCTATATTGAAGAATATTATCCATTCGGACCACTGTATAGTTGTAACGGTTCAAGATAAGGAGGAACACAAAAACCATAAACTACATATAGTACTTTACTATCTTTGGGTTTGGTTCACCCCTAGACTTTGGTTGGAATCTATCTCTAGAACTCATATAGTGCCTATAACCTATTCATTTCCTCATCCTAGACTGCTAAAAACATCAAGTGTTATTCTAAAAATGAAGCACACACCTAGACTATTAGAAGTGGGTCTTCTCATAGCTCAATAAGTGTAAGTACAGCCCACTATCCATCTTAATGAAACACCACATAGGCTTTCCCATGAACTGAGGCCCTTTCTCTTAGATGGTGTTCACTATGATATTTTCTCAAAACTGTCACGGGTTTTCAACATGGAGGCAACCTAAAATTTTACATGATGAACTATGGTTGATAGATCATATCTAGTGAGTTGAATTAAGAAGGAAATGGAAACCCCATTTATATATGATTCATTTAACATTGTTTTTCCTGTAGCTGATACCTCCTTGTACTGATTTAATAAATAGGTTATTAGTGACCTAGTGTATGGATACGTCAACCATCATACCTTTATTGGATTCACTATCCTAAGATACAAAATCAAGACACTTTAATATCATTTCACTAATTACCCAAACCAATCCTCACAATTTAACTATATCTAAACTCCATTATTTGGAAAACATTCCTCTGATACCAATTTGAAATGATCCAACCCACTAAGGCCTCATCTGTGCTAGTGGTAAGATGAGTGTGCCACCCTAAACCCACCTATGCTAGGTCAAGGGTTACTAACTAACATCAAGTAATAATATCACACATATGGTAAATCTATATCTAAATATACATGTATACACATACTCATTTCCAAGCATATTAGAGTAACACAAAATAGTAATAAGTGGAGCTCTAAATGCATGAATAGCCTATAACACACCATAGTAGAGAAGATTGTACCTAAAAAATTAAATATGGAAAAATAAAACGTTTCCAACAGGAACATGATTCAAATAGGAAATTTATAATAATAATTATCCCAACATGAAACCACCATATTCTAGCTATGGTCTAGCTAATACTGCTACTAAGCACCAACTATGAAAAACCCACACCTAGTCTACCTTAATAATCATTGATATGAATATCATTGGTTTAATAAGTGAAAAATTTGGTAATATCCCAAGCAGTAGTGAATATAGAAATACCTAATAGGATATCTTAAAATCACCAAATGAATAAAGAATCTAAATACGTGGTGCATCAAAGCCAAAAATAAGGGAGAAGAGGGAGAAGAACCCATGTATTCTCATAGAAAGCCCTAAGTCACAAAATACTATTCTTATCCCTTAAATATTGTTGAAATAGTTCTATATTACATTAAGAACTATTAAGACAACCAAAACAATCAACCCACATAAAATTTATAAGATCTGTTGTGGGGGACCCATGCCTCGATATTGGAAGCCCCGATCAAGGGAGTATCGACCCCATTAGAGGACCTATACCACAACAAAGATATGGATGAGGTATTTTCAACTAAACATATAGAGGACCCCTTACCTATATAGGTGTGGGTGAGTACCAAATCTATCAGAATATAAGTTGTGAGGGACCTATTCCCTAACCAATCTAACTTCTCGGGGAGTATTGTCCCTAACACACTCAAGTGATAATGTCTGAACTCTGTCATCTGATAGACATTTCTAAAGGGAATAACTCACTCACTCTATATTTCACAACATATTGAATATCAAAATAAGTCCACCATAACATCCAAAAAATAATTATACTCAGTAATGATAACTTGTATGCAAAACTAGAGGACCGAGAGATGAGTTGAGCTTATAATTCAATTCAAGAAGAGGTAGATGGAATGTTCTTGTAACACATGACATAGAACACTAAATAAATCATTTTAAAATATAATGGAACCCAAATATTATATAAAATTCCAAATATATGGTTCATGAAGTAGTTCACATGGTATATAGTCCATTCAATCTCCCAGGGCATGTAATCCTTGTACATGCCAAACTGGTTGGCCATGGATCACAATACATGTAAGTATATATGTTGCAACCATAAGGTTGTTTTGGATTTATTGAAAATATAAATTAAAGTTTTTTTATATTGGTGTTTCATGAAATTGGATTTCATTCATGATAAGATAGATGTTTCATAAATATGTTCATGTGTATGATGAAATTAAAAGGGATATATATTCTGTGTAAGCATTGGATATAGATCTTGGAGGTTTTTTATGAATCCATCAAGTATTTGGGTTGCATAAAGGAAGGTTTATAATAAATATTCCCTTAATATGTGGATAATTATCTAGGAGAAGGTGTATTAGAAATTGGTGAAATAAGAATTATATATATATATATGATCTTGAGGAAGTATATTATTATATGTGGATGAGTTGAAAAGATATTTTGAAGTCGGAAAATCATTGAAATTGGATTATTATCATGTTCATGTGATGTATTAAAGTAGTGGTTGATATTCCTTATAAAAATTTTAAATTATTTTATAAACTTTTAGAGCTTTTTTAATGGTGAAAAGGAACCACTACATAAGGGTAACTCAAAGTTCATGTAAGGGTAAAATATGGATATCTGTAAAGTAACTCTAGGGATTCACTAAGCTACATAAAGAAAAAAATAACTATATAAGGTTCATTAGGCCACATTTAAAGGTAACTTAGCTCAATATAATGGTTAACACTCAAGTTCATAAGGGTATATATAATCTACATAAGGTTCATTGGACCTTTATGTAAAGGTAATAGGAGATCAAATTTATAGATGTTTATGTCATAAATATGAAAATAATCTATGAATGGAGATGGTGCTAACCTCATAGAAGGATGATATGGTCTATAAATGTTTTAGAGATGTTCGTGGTCAAGATATTAGGTTTTGGGAAATATGAAGTTTTATCATGTCTGACAAAGTCAGTCAAAATGAGCAGATAGAAGACACCACACCATGGTGGATGTCTTGGTGCCAATTTTGTTTACCTATATAAAATAGGAAGCCCAATATGGGTGTGAATATATCTTTAATAAACTCATTTTAATTGATTTGGAGTTTTATTATTTTGAACCTCACCATGCCTTAGTTCCCACATTAAGGGCATTTTTCTATGTTTTTAAGCACTGCATTTTCTAGATATGTAAAAGAACATAGCAAGCATGCTCTACACCAATGTGCTGAGTGTTTGGACATTGAAATTTGCCTATGAAAAATGGGAATCCTACAATGGGAATGTTGACTGATGTGTTGGACTCATAGAAATAATAGACATAGTTATGTAATGTTTCAATTTTTTGGATGGAAAAATAGGCAAGAGAATAATAGATTGTCATGGAAGTAGAGGTCTTTGGAGAGTTTTTTTGAAGGATGTTTAGAGATATTGTGCTACTATAATTAAAAATCTTAAATGGAGAGATTTGTGTTATTATATTCTGAGAAGTTTTAAGATTTATTTTAAATAATAGATATATATTTATCTTTTAAAATAGTTGATTGAAGTAAAGGATCATGTGCCTGGTAAACTAAAACATGATGAAGATAAAAGGAAACTTCCTTGAATCTGAATATAGAAATTATATAGATATATTTATTGATATTATTTGAAGTTCAAGTGGTATCATTATTTCTCTTTAACAAATGGTGTAACACCCTTAGATCTTATGAAATTATTTTTTTCAAAAAAAAATCTTCGATAGCTTTTATAACACACCACACTAAATTTAAACAAACTCCAATATACTATAAAAATATAATGATTTAAAGTGATATTTATCACCTACCCATTTAATTAATGTGTATTAATAGGACTAACTAAATTATGTAAAATTTGTTGTTACATATTCAAAAAATTAATTCACTGGTTATTAATTTATTATTTTTTTTAAAATATTTTTGGGATCTAAATTTTGTTTTTTAAAGGATATTTTTCTATCAAAATGGATTATATATTATCCAAATAAAATAAAGTTATAAAATTTTACTCTCTTAGTTTTAAATATACATTATATGTTTACAGAGGGACATAAACTAGTTATTAATAAATATTAATATTAATTTTGTGAATAATTAAATTATCTTCATTATGGTAATTTATTTCTAATTTTTGGTATTATATAATTACCTTAAATTCTTATATAATTCCAAAATGGTATTTATTCAATTAATGGAAATGTAAAATAAATGATATTAAAAAAATTAAAAGTGATATATTTTGAGTAATTTATAGTTTTACATGAATTTTATAAGTGAATATGGAAGATTAATGTGGTATTAAAATATTATATTTTAATTTCATCTTTATCTTTATGCCTTTTAATTTATATTAAATTAATGGTGCAAAAATTAAAAATAATGATATTTTATAAAAAAATATTTTATTAAATTATTTAAAAACATAAAAATCTTGAAATAATAAAATTTGAATATTATATGTTCTAAAATATCATAACTCTTCCATTTTTGACCAATTTTCACCTTATAATTAAAAATTACAACCCTTTACTAATGAAAAAGTTGTTATCGTAGTTAAAATTAAAATTGGTTAACCAAGGGTCAATCAAAAAGATAGGGTTTAAAATGAAACCCAAACTTGTCTAAATTCTATTTTTTGATGGTATTATAACCCTTTAATATATTATCTTTCAATCCCTATCTCTTTTGAGTAATTTTTCTATAAAATAAATTTATTATAATTGCATCCTTTATGAAATTCCAAAAGTTCCCCTCAACTCAATTATAAAAGGGTTGATCCTCCTTTACTCTTTTACACCACAATAATCATTATAGATATACCATTATAATGGACCTATACTTTTACACATATTATTACATGATTTTAAACCTAATTAACCATAAAATAAAAAACCAAGGATCATAAAGTCTAGTATCTTTGGAAATGTTAGGTATATAAAATTGTAAAAATGGAAATAGAATGAAACATAATTATATTAATCATATATAATGAGATCAAAAATTCCATTGAGCTTATAAATATAGATATGATAACCTGGTAAATACATATACAAAAGGTATGAGCTAAAAAATCTCCGTAAGGGGGTAAACATAGAAATAAAGCATAACACATGGGTTAGAAGGCACGACATGATGGCATAAAATGTCATGGAACATGAATAAACATATGAAATCATAACATATAGAACATGGGTTCATGTAATCAAGAAAAAATAGGAATGTGGAAGAAAAATATAACATGACATAATCATGATTCAAATCTAACTTCCAAGACTATATCACACGGAGGAAAAAGTCCCATAAAGGAATCAGGTTTACTCTCTGTCCCAATATGACGTCTCATGAAAATAAAAATTACCCAATATATTGGAGAACTATCTGGGTGAACCCATCATAAAATGTTAATGAATATGTGTTCCACATGAATAATCAAACATAAGGAATAAAAATAAGGGTTACTAATGGAAATAAATGGGTATCCTAACCATGTCATAAAGCATAACCAAAGGGAATATTATAATGGTTTCAATGAAAGAGTGGGGTTAAATAATACATGAAAATTCATGATGGAAAATAGGAACACATCATGATAAATTATTTCCAACTAAATTTAGATCATTTAAAAAGATTTTTTAATAAACTTTACAAATTATCGACATTAGTATGGTCTAAGGGGAAATATTAAAAGAGTCTTTAAAACAGATAAAGGAATAATTGTTTGTATAAAACCAAAAATAAAAAAAATATAGTTCTTCATGATAAAATGGGTGTTTTTAGAGAAATAATGGTGGCATAAAACAGATTATGGATGGTACTTGAACATGGGTAATAAATTGAGAATTTCCCTTTAATCAGGCTTTCTTATCTAGAAAAATTGAGAATGGAACATTATAAAGCATGTATTTTCCCAAAAATGAAATAAGAATTGAGATAGGTAAATATTTTTAGAACATAAACACGAAATATAGGAGGAGTACCTAATAATATTTAATAATTTTATTGAGTTAAAGAGAGATAAAGTGTTACTCGAAAGAAAAAAATAAAGGTTCGGAGAGAATCCCTTAACTTATGTCCTTAAGTGTTCTGCACTTGTACTTAATGTCTTGGATAATCAAATTAAATCCATTAATTAATTAATTAATAACCTACTATAAAATTATTTAATTTATTATAATTTTATTAGTTTCATTTATGGATATTTGTTTTACTATAGTGTTTAATTTCATCATTTTGGGAGTGTCTATTTCACAGTTCATGGTCGGTTCGCTTGTGTATAATTATCAAAGTTATTTTCAAATGGAAGAGAAACAACATAACTAGAATGATATGGTACTAATTTTTTTCCAGAAATTTAATTGGTCTCATTTATCATTTTATTTTATTTTATTGACATAATGATGACTCATTAGAAAAAACATCGATTAAAAAATGGTTAGTTTATTTTGGTGGTTTTTACAACCACCATGAATTAGTATCGTTTTATTTAATATTATTCTTATAAAATAGTTACATAATATTCAATAAGTTTCAATACAAATATTATATTTTTTAAATAATAAAACATATTTTATGACTTTCCTTGAATACGGTAATGAAAAACAAAGACTCATCATACATGAAGGCGGTGAATCGACATTTCGCTAATGATGTTTTCAATTTTTGAAAAAAAAAATAAAAGAAGATATTATTTGGTGGATATTCCATTAAAACAATAAGATTTAATTATATATTTTATATTTTATTAATCATGTTACTTTGGATAGAGGATTTTAGGTAAGGATAAGAAAAGAAATGAAATTAAAAGAGAAAGGTGGAGGGTTTTACCACTTGAGTGTCATCTCCTAGAGAACTTCATTAAGGCACTTGGAAATGGTCTTTTGGTGAGACAAGAAATACCATAACATGCGTAATAGGTTTGGGACATTAATTGTTTATAATATAAGAAAGATCCAAGTCTTATAAAGTGTGAGGAGAAGGGGTGGTGAGGGATGGTATTTATAGGGGAGGTTAGGGGTGTTTTTTTATTATTTTATTCATTGGTTTATTATTTTGGATCAAGACTATCGATAGGGTTGATTTTTATGACTAAGTATAATAAATAGTGTGTTTTAGATCTAACTAATGGGTGATTTTCTCATCCACACATCATCCATGACTCAAAAAAGCATCTATTTGTTAAACACCATATTTTACTATTTGTCAAAAATTCAACTATTTTAGAAAAATACCAAAAATTAACCATAACTATTTTTCAATGAGTAGATTTAAAAACTGGTCTCCATTTTATGAAAATAATTTTATAAATATGTGAAATTTTATTTTTAATTAAAATCTTCCTTTATTCTAAAAATACTAATTTTAAAATTATAACTTATTTTATGACAATCAAAAGATTAATTAATGTCTAATAAAATTATATTATAATCATAAGAGAAAAATATTAATATGTGAATCAATTTTATGAAAATAAGTTTTCTTTTAAATAATCATATTTATTATAGAATTTTAAATAAACTTTTACGTTTCACAAAAATACCAATAATTAATTTATTATTTTTAAAACATTTATTTACTTATTCTGTAATATAAATATATTATATTTCCATTCATAAGATACCTAAATTATTTTATACTTTAATGGGTGAGGTTACTATTCAATTAGATGGTTTACTATTCATAATGCTCACATTACTATTCCAAAGGCCAAGTTACTATTCCATTGGTATAGGTTTCTTAATTTCTATAAATATCACTTATTTCATTCTTAATTTATAAAAATAATGTTTTTATTAGGATATATATGTGATGTATGCGTTTTATACATTATAACATAATTATAAGAAGGGAAATTTCATTGATAAAATTTTAGGTCCTTACATTTTCCCCCCATATGAAATTTCTCCCTCAAATTTTTTTTTGCATTCTAAGTTGAAAGCAGGGGGTATTTCTTCTTAATTTCTTCCTATGGTTCTCATGTCACCTATTTATACTTATGGTTCTTCCATAGTACTTTGACTAGGTGAGTAGTCTTGCTGCATACAAATTTATCTCTACAGTCCAAGATCTTCATTAGATGCTCTTCATAGGAGAGGTTGTTCTTCAATTGTTCAACCTCTAGATTCAGTACATGTGTGGTGGCTGGTATATATATCCTCAAGGTGTATATGAAGAATATATCGTGTAATTGAGACATAAAAGTTTTAATTTCTTGTCAATATGCCACATCTCTAACACAATCAATAATCACGAGGGGACCAATGTACCTAGAACTCAGCTTTCCTTTCTTCCCAAATCTCATGATCCTCAATATAGATATGTGGAGTAATAACATGTCTCCATTCTTAAACTACAGGTCCTATAGACAATTTTTTCATAGATTTATTTTCAACTTTGTGATACCTTGATGTTTTTTTGAATTATTTTTACCTTTTCTACCATTTATTTGACCATTTCACATCCTAACAGCTTACGTTCACCAACTTCATTCCATCATGTTGGTGTTCTACCTATTTTCCCATGAATGGACTCATATGGAACTGTTTTTATGATTGTGTAGAAAATATTATTGTAAAAGAATTCATCCATAGGTAGATGTTGTTCACATCCTCCCTTGAAGTCCATAGAACATTATCTCAATATGTCTTCTAGTTTATGAATAGTCCCCTTAGATTGGAAATCAATTTTAGGTTGAAAAGTCATACTAAATTTTAACACCTTGTTTATATAATGTTGTATAATTTTTCAAAAATTAGAGGTAAATCATGGATCTTGATCAGATATAATCGATATCGTTACTCCATGTAGCCTGATCACATCTCTGATGTATATCCATGAAAGTTGATCGAGTGATAATTCCTATCAAATTGTGATAAAGTGATCTATCTTTGTAAGATGATACATAATGACACGTATAGAATTATTTCTTTTTTATTTCTTTGTAATTCCAATGAAAAATTTCATGGTGATGTTTTCCCACTAAAATGTTGGTATGGTTAATGTTTGCATCATTTACTTAGACTTTTTACTTTAATCTTTCACTTTCTGACATACTAGGAAATTTGATGTATATTAGGTGACATTCTTCTTCACATTGTCCCACCAATAGTGATCTAGGATAACTTGATACATCTTTATTCTCCATGGGTGAATCAAGAAGGTTGATCTATTTGTGTCATTAAAAATATATTTCTTTATATCTGGATTAGATGTTACACATAATCATGACCCAAATCTTACAACTCCTTCCTTTACAATTTTGAACTATGATGATTTCCCATTTTTGATAGCTTCCATATTTTTTTAATTTCCTCTTCGTTTCCTTAATAATACTTTATTTTCTCTATAAGGTATAGTTTAGAAATCATTTTATAAAGGATTGAGGATGTTCCTTCCTTAATTATTACCATTTACATCTTATGCTGGTCTAAGAAGATTGGATCCTTCTCAATTCTCATCATTGATAAATTTTCAAGATCTCCTCTACTTAGAGAATCTACCAATTTATTTTATTTACCAGGATGGTAATGAATTGAGATGTCATAATACTTGATGAGTTCTAACCATATTATCTAAAGAATATTAAGCTACTTTTGTGTGAATATATATTTGAGGCTCTTATGATCATTATATATCACACACTTCTCCCCATAGAGATAATTCTTTCAAATTTGCAATGTGAATATCACAACAACCAACTCTATATCATGTGTGGGATATCTCTTCTCATGAATTTTCAAATCCCTTGAGGGGTAGTCTATCACTTTTATCATTTTTTATTATTAAACATCATAATATCTTCTTTGAAGTATAATTGTATACCTCAAAGAGTTCCCCAGTTATCAGTGTTATTTGTACTGGTGTAGTGATAATCCTCTTTTTCCACTCTATGAAGTAATATTCACATTCACTAGACCAGATAAACATTATGCCCTTCCGAGTCATCTTGGTTAGTGGGTTTCATAATCATGATAAATTGATAACAAATCATCAGTAATACCCATATAGATCAAGAAAAATATGGATCTACATTACAGATGTTGGACTAGGCCACTCTTAGATTACCTTTGTCTTGGAAGGGTCCAAAAATATTCATTTTATAGTGATAACATTCCCCAATAATGATACTTCCTTCATCCATAACTCACATTTACTATACTTTACATATAGTATCTCTCTTTGTAGTGTCTTTAGCATAGTATTTAAATGTACCTCATGTTCCTCTTACTCTTGAAGTATATAAGTATATCATCAATAAATACTACCATGAAATTTTTGAGGTAATATCTAAAGACTCTCTATTAATACCATAAAATTTTCTAGATAATTAGTGATTCTAAAGGGAATCACTATGAACTCATAGTGTCCATACATAGTTTAAAAGGCAGTCTTGGGAATATTTTCCTTCCTCACCATTAATTGTTGATATCTCGATGGAAGGTCCACCTTAGATAAATAATTGGACCCATGTAGCTGATCAAAAAATTCATCCAATTGTGAAAGGGGATACTTTTTCTCTATCATGATTTTGTTGATCTCATGATAATCAATGCAAAGGTGCATTTCTTCATCCTTATTCTTGATAAAGAGGATTGGAACAGCCCATGGTGAAGCACTCTGGCATAAAATTTTATTGCCAAGTTCTATTGTAATAGCTTATTCATTTACTCCAAGTAAATGGTGGTCATTTTTTATGGTGTCTTTGAAATAGGTAGAGATCTAGGAATATGTTTAATAAAAAACTCAACCTATCATTTGGGAGGAAGACCAGGAAATTATTCAAGGAATATGTTAGTGTAGTCCCTCACAATAGGCATTTATTTGATCATGATTCTCTCATTTGTCTTAATCATTTGAGCCAGACATGATTTCTAATAAGGCAATAATATCCACAATTGAGACGATGATTATGAAAGAGATTCATCATCCTCCTTAAAATTATACATATTTAGAGGATGCCTCGGTATGTGAAGAGTGATCTCTCTTTCTTGATAGTTGAGGTTGGATTTATACAAAGATAGCCAATCCATTCCCAATATAGCATAAACTCTACAAAAGGAAGTATTGCAATATTTTTTGGAAGGTTCAGTCCACAAACATCAACCAGGGAGGAGTTAAATACTTTGGATGCAATAATTTCTTTGTTTTTTATTCTCAAAAATAACTCAACCTCCATATTTTGAGGAGGTTTTTGAATAGTTCTATTAAAATTTCAAGATATAAAAAATGCATAGAACCAGAATCAAATGGTCTGTTTACAAGTCTTGAATAAATAAATATCATAACTATCACCATATCATTTTTGGGTTACATATTAGTAGTAATAATAGAAAATTACCTTCCTTGTTGCTTTGCAGGAAGTTATTGTTGATTGCCTCCAACAACCCTCAGCTTAGGGAAACATATCCAATAATGACCATATCCCTTGAAGTTGAAACAATGCACAATAGGTGGATTATTGATTTGAACCTTCTTTTCTTCCAATAAATTTTGTGTATTCTTCATATCCATTCAAAAATTATTAGCTAAATTCCCCTCTCTTCCACATTTGAAGAATCTCTCAGTTCCCCTTAGGTAGTTTCTAGGATACTTCTTCCTACACTTTTGACATGTGGGATGTTGTAATTTCTTTCTATCATGGGATTTATCTGTTTATCCTCACATATAAAACTCTATTTACTTCTTTTTATCTCTGGAAAAATGATAATGCTTAGATTCTATGATCTCTATTTTAACCTTAAGGGCACAATGGAAAATATCTTCATAGCTATCAAAGTATCAAATCTCTAACTCTTTTCATAGAATCTCCTTTAGTCCACTAAAAAAGGAACCCACTTTTCTTTCAATGTTCACGACAAAGGTGATGGTGTATCATGAAAGCCTTTTAAATTTTTCCTTCTACACCCCAATAAACTCGTCTTCTATTTTAATTCTTCCAAGGAACTCCATTTCTTTCTCAAGATGGAGAGTTCGGGGAAAATATTTACTAAAAAATATATTCTTTAAATATTCTCATTCCATGGGATCAATTTCCTCCTTCGACTTTTTGATTTTGATCAGTGTCTACCACTAATCAATTTCCTCATCAAAACAAAATACTACTAGCATGACCTTCTCTTCTAAGCATTAAAAGAAAAATGATATCTTCTCAATAGATTTAATCCATTATTTCATGATGACCAGATCAGAAGATCCACTAAATATGGGAGGATTTTTTGTATGAATAATTACATTTAAATTGATCATTATTAGTAGAAGGAGGGTTTTCCACAAGATTCAAGTTATTATTCATAACTTGAGCCAGTTGGGAGGGTACTATCATGAAATTTTTAGTTCCCATTTCCATAAAATTTATCATTTCATTAGGGAAATCATCACATTTCAATCACATTGACTATTAGAACATGCTCTACTATTTCCTTTAATTAAATAAAAGAAGAAATTATAATTATGGGGTCCTGAATAATTAGCTAATAAGTATATAAAAAAACATTGAACATATAATTACAAACCTATTAGTGGAATTTATATCATATATTTTGATTCCCTAAGTTTCAATATATGTTATACATGGTCATATAATTATCCCTAGGGTTATTACTAAAGTTTTTTAGTTCAAATATCCAAAAATAACTAGACCGTCCACTGATACAAACTATAATGGACTTAGAATTTTAAACATATTAGTACATGATTGTAATCATAATTATCAATCAAATATAAACAAAGGATTGTAAAGTCTAGTGAATTCCGAAAGATTAGGAATATAAAATTGAAAACATGGTAGAATAAAACATCTTTATATTAGTAAGGTATCACGTGGAAAGAAATGGGTATCATAACCATGTCATAAAGCATAAACAAAGTGAATATCATAATGGTGTCCATGAAATAATATATTTAAATCATACATGTAAATTTATATGGGAAAATAGGAATAGATAATGATAATTTATTTCTAACTAAATTGGAATCATTTAAAAATATTGTTTAAGAAAATTTAGAAATGAGCCACTTTTGTACTATTTAATGGAAAATATCAAAGGGTCTTTAAAACAGATAAATAAATAATTATTTGTATAAAATCATAAATAAAAATAGATAATTTTTCATGATAATATGATTGTTTTTATAAAAATAATTGTGTATTAAAATATATTGTTTATGCTACTTTTAAATGGGTAATAAATTGGAAAGTTCCCTTTCATCAAGCTTGCTTATCGGGAGGAATTGAGAAGAGAACCTTATAAAACATGTATTTCCCCATAAATGTAAGAATAATTGAGCTAGGTAAATATTTTTGGAATATAAACATATAATATAGGAGGATTAAATAAAAATAATTAATAATTTCATTGGGTTAAAGAGATAGAAAACGTTACCTAAAGGAAAAAATTAAGGTTCAGAGAGAATCCATTACTTTATGCCTGAAAGTGTTCTACACTTCTACTTAATGTCATGGATAATAAAATTAAATCCATTAATTAATTAACTAAGAACATATTCTACATGTATTTAATTTATTATAATTTTATTTGGTTCATTTATGTCTATTTTGTGGACTATAGTGTTTAATTTCTTCGTTTAGGGAGTGTTTGTTTCATAATTTATGGACGGTTCGCTTGTGTGTAATTATCAAAGTTCTTATAAAATGGAAGAAAAACTCCATAACTAGAATGAGATGTTATAAATTTATTTCTATAAATTTAATTCATCCCATATATCATTTTATTTTTATTTTTTAACATGATGATGGTTTATTAGATAAAACATTGATGAAAAATGATTAGTTTATTTTGGCGGTTTTTATGACCATCAGGATTTAGTATCATTTTATTTCATAATATTCTTATATACTAGTTATAAAACACTAAATAACTTTCTATAAAAATATTATAATCATTTTTAACCATAAAAATGGTTTTATCACCAGCCTTGAATGTGGAAATGAAAAATGAAAACCCATCGTCCATGAAGGTGTGGAATTGACACCTCACATGTGACATTTTTAGTTTTAGGATAAAAGGAGAGGAGAATAGGTTTTTTGATGGATATTAAATTAACACAATAACATTAAAGTATATATATGATACTGAATTTATCATGTCACTTTTGATAGGGGAGGTGAGCTAAGGATAATAAAATTAAATAAATTAAAAGCGAAGGAGGGAGGGTTTTACCTCTTGAGTGTTGTCACCTTGGGAACCTCTTTAAGAAACTTGGAAATGGTATATTAGTGAGACTATAAAGGATAGAACAAGGTAAAGTGTATTGGTAGAGAAATTGGGAATAATATAAGAAATATACAAGGCTTAGAAGGTGTGAGGAGAAGTGGTGGTGAGGGGTGGTATTTATAGGGGATGAGAGGGGTTTTTTTATTATTTTATTCATTAGTTTTTTATTTTGGATGAGGAATATAAATAGTGTTGATTATTGTGACTAAGTATAGTAAATAATGAATTTGAGTCTGAAATAATGGGTTTTTACCTCATCCATTCATCAGATAAGAATAAAAAATTCATTTATTTTCTAAATATCATAAATTACTATATTTCACCATTCATAAAAAAATCCAAAAATTATAGAAAAAATCCAAAAATTCACCCCAAACATTTTTCAATGTGTATATTTAAAAAATGGAATCCAATTTATGAAAATAATTTCCCAAATTTGAGAAATTTGATTTTTATTTAAAATCTTCATTTTTTCTAAAAATTCTGATTTTAAAATTATAACCGGTTTTAGGTCACTTTTAAAAATTAATTAAGGTCATATAAAATTATATTATAATCATAATACAAACAAATATTAATTTATGGATCTATTTTATGAAAATATATTTTCATTTCAATCATAACATTAATTATAAAATTTTAAATAAACATTTACATTGCACAAAAATGCCAATACTTAATTTGTCATTTTTAAAACATTTATTTACTTATTCCATGAAATAAATATATTATACTTTCATTCATAAGATACCTAAATTTTGTTGATAAATTCATAGGTGAAGTTACTATTCTATTGGATAGTTTAATATTCTTATTGGCCACATTACTATTACAATAGTCAAGTTGCTATTTCATTGGTATAGGTTCCCTAATTTTTATAAATACCACTTATTTAATTCTTAATTTATGAAAATAATGTTTTTATTAGGGTTTTTATATGATGTATGTGTTTTATACTTTATAACATAATTATAAAAATAAAATTTTCATTGATAAAATATTGTGTCATTAAATCCATCCCCTGTCAAAATACCTTATCGACTTCCCAATAAAAATTCTAGAGGTTCTAGTCATCCCAAAAGATCTAATCTTGGGTCCTTAGGAGGATATATAAATAAGTTCTCTCAAATAAGAGGTAATCGCCTTAATTGATCACTTTCTTTTTTACTTCTTATTTAAATACTATAAATATATTATATTTATAATAAAAAAATTATTATCCTAAATATACTTAAATTTCATTATGATTATTAAATCACCATTATTCACCCTATTTCATATAAATTGGTAATTGAATTTATCACGCATGCGTATATAGGGCTTATCGCCTCCAAATAACGATACTATTCATTTTTCATCACCGTATTTTATGGAAGAGTATTATGATGGGTTTAATGTTTAAATATGATATTTATTACATGATTATACTTATATAATTTTATATCACATCTAAATTATTACATACCAATCAGTTGGAGAATGATAACGTCACTCATCCATACGTGTGGACAACCACCTACACAAAGCAATGTGATTCATTTTCCATTACCATTTAACTTGGATGGTAAAAAGGATATATTTAAAGAATATATATTATATATATAACATTATAATGTTTCTAGAAAGATGGATTTTTATTTACTTTAATTTTATTTTATCTATTAAAAAGTGAAAAAAAAAACATTCATGTGTACATACAGCCATCATCTCCATGAATGGTGTAATTTATTTTTCTATCTATAATTATGTATAACTCAACATATATACATAATTAATATATATGATATTTTTATCATTATTAACATCTTTAATATGATTTAATTATTATTAAATTACTTGGACCAGAACTACCAAACTGAAATACTTATGATAAACGAAACAGTTAATACTCGAAAATGACAATTTTAAGGAATTACTAATAAAATTGGGTGTTGAACTATTATAAATGGATCATATATGATATTATTAGTATGTGTATTATTTTTATATATAAGTATAAAAATTTTAAATCTATTATATAATATTTTAGATTGTTTTTGAAATAAGGGGTACTCGAGGTAAGGGTTTTATGTTGCAATCGAGACTGTTTATGATTAAGTTCTCATGATAAAATATTATAATAAAGCTATCAATATACTCATAAATTTTATTCTATTATGTTTATTTCTTGAGTATAAATTTTTTTATTTCATTTTCTATACCTTATGTACTCAAAATACTGAAAATATTTTTTAAGGAAAATTGAATACATTTTTTCACTTCAGTCAAAAATCCATTTTCTTTCAAATCCATGTTTTATAAAAATGATTTAAATAATGTTTTTACTAATCAATTATGATTTTTTAAATTCATTTTTATGCACATATTATTTTAAAAAAAAATTATTCAAATGGAATCTTCTTATCATTTTCTAAACGATGAACTTTTTTAAGTGTAAAAGGAATCTTTTCTTTTAACTTATATGAATAAAGGAAATTTATGACCATAATGATTGATAAATTATATGAATATTCCTTTAAAAGTTTTCATGTTTATTTTCAAATAATGTTTTTTCAATAATATCTTCTAAATTTTCTATTTTAAAGGAGTAATTTAAAATTAGAAAGGATATTTTCTTTAAGAATGTTTAATGATCCTTTAAAGGTGTCCACGTAAAAAAACTTGGATTTCACTTATGATTTACTAGGAATATTATCCAAGGATACTGTAAGAACCCAAGTTTTCAGAAGGGGTCAAAATCCCGACCCTGTTTGAAATCTTGACTGGTTTTTTAGGAAACTGGAGAAAACGGGAAGTTTCTAGAAATTTCCAGACTACACGTCGTGCACTTTTAGTACACGCCGTGTATATGTTAAGCAAGTGTCGGTCGTGTGCTCACCAAGTACATGTCGTGTGATGACCGTGTAGAATTTTCTTACCACACGGTGTGTAGTTCTGAACACACCATGTAACACCGACCGTGTGGTGGCCATACAGTGCGTGTAGGCCGGTTGGCCAGGTAGAACCGAGGACATGCCCTATCCCCCTTGGACATGCCGTGTAGTCTATCCGTGTATAAGGGATATACATGGTGTGTGGGTAAGTCATTGAGGAAGAGAAGGGAAACCAAGTACACGCCGTGTACCCAGAGGTACACACCGTGTACTCATGTCAGTTGTAACAACCTAAGATTTTATAAGATATATTCTCTTTAATTTCTTTCATATCTTCTGGTGTACGCTACACCAAGATTATCTTGCGCTATACGCAACACCGTTTTAGCTTGCAGTATACGCAACACTAATCTTGGATCGTGTTACACACAATTTCATGTTTGTTTGATAGTAGTTATTCTACACAACATTTAGTATATATATACATATATTCAATGTATTTTGTTATACGCAACAACATAGGAGTCGTTCACTACACGCAACCCTGACTTGGCTTGCATTACACGCAATCACGACCTTCCTCGATAGTGTGTGTTGTACGCAATACCGGGTTTTACTAAACAACGATATATTATTACAATATTATTATGAACTAGCCGTTATGAATAGTATTAACTAAATTTTGAATTTTATAACTATATTTTTTCATCTTACACATTTTCTAGAACATGGTATGTGAACAAAATAAATTTTTCGGGTAAAATAAGTATTTTTCAAAAAATGCAGTTTTGCCGCCTTTTGATGGCGCATCTACATTAAATCTAGTTTTTGACATGTTTATAAGTTCAATTTGAAAAAATAAAATTCTTATTTTGAATCAGGATATAAAAATTTACATTGGATAAAGTTTTGATATTTTTCTGATAACTTTCATATTTTAATGAATAGTAAAAACACGCTATATTTTAATTAAAAAAAACTTTTTTCATCGTATTAGTTTATATGGTTATATTATAATATTGAATGGTTTTAAAGTATAAATAGAATATATTTTTACCATTTAATATAATTTATGCCATTAGCATTAATTTTACCTTGAATTTGTAGGTTAAATCAATTCAATCTTTTGCAATGTTTTAAACAAAAACCCGTTTTCTTTCGACAACATGATTAATTTTAATTTAATTTCTGCAACTTTTTGTATTGAATTTGGAGAAATGGATTCCATATTTGGAATCAGTGGCTCTAAATTATATTAATAAGCTACTTTTTATTTTTGGGCATTATGAATAGTAACTACGGTAAATTTTATTTACCTTAGTTAAAGGTAAATCGGGTGATTAAGGGTAAATATAAGATTATAAAATTACCCTAACACCTGTCAAAATCCTATTGGATGAATAAAAAGTCAACCCATATCACCTAAGCGTCGGATTAGAATAATTTAATGGACTTTTGTCCATGAAAATAATTTAATTATTATTAAAACCAAAGAAAGTGACAACATGTCACTTTCTTAAATCTTATAAGTATGATAATTTTAATTTAGTGATAAACTTCATGAAACTTCGAACATGAATAGTCTCCAGAAATCTAATAAAATTATCTACATCATATGAATTTATTTATAATTTTTAGGCATTAAATAACTATCATTAACTATGACACAATAGTGATGCAGAAATTGTTTATCTAGCGAAAAATCAAGAATATAGTTTTTATTAAACTAATAGTGATCATAAAAGGCACAAAACCCTGACCAAAACTTATTTTTCATGTAAGTTTAAACCATAACCATCCAATGGTCGAATATTTGACCATTTTGATCCTTATAAAAGCAATTATGATTCTTATATTATTTTATTTTAAATGATTCCAAAGTTGTAACCTTCATAATTTAATAAATATAACAATTTAAATATTGTGATTTTATGATTCTAAATTCTAGTAAAAGTATTATTGTGAAAGTTAATAGATTTATATTCATAATAGGATTTTATTTTTAATTTTTATGCAAAAAATAAGTATATTAAATAATTATACAAAAATTTTGTAGTAATTATTTTATTAAGAGATAAACCAAATAAATGGTTTTAAAAATAACAAAATAAATAATATATGAACAATTTAATGTTCCCCACTAATTTTTTAGATACATATGACATTTTATTAATCTAATAAATCTTTTAGTTCGAACATATCTTCTGTATATTTTATATTTAAATTTAAATAAATGAATAGTGTCAAAATTGACACTATTGTTATTTTATAAATATAACATATTATAAAATTGTTTAAAAATCACAAAAATATTTAAAAATTATAAATTTATATTTATATGGTCTAACATGTTATAAAGTATCCAATTATGGATAATTCACAACAAAAAAGTAATTATTTGTTATAATTTAAAATTTAGAATTTTATTACCACAAATAAAATTAAATTGATTAAATAAGGATAAATCAAGTTGATAATGTTTCAAATAAATTCCTAACATGTCTAAATTTTATTTTTTGATGCTATTACAACCCTATCTCATCTAATATTCGTATATGAGTCATTTTGGATGTTTTTAAGTGGGGTTTGGATTTAATATAAACTAATATTTCTTATATTTCCAAAGGTGCCCCTCTCCTCCCTTATAAAAGGGCACCTCCTCCCTCTTCTCCTCACACCAATTTTAGCCTTCACGCTTGGCCAAACCCTTCACATTTCACTTCCACACTTCAATAGAAAAATCTTAGAGGTCCTGGTCTTCTTCAAAGACCAATTTTAGTGCCCTAAGAGGAGGTCTCAAAGAGGTGCTTCAAAGAAGAGGTAATGTCTGTAACCGATTCTTTAAACTTTATTTCTTCTTCTACTTCTTTTTATTTAGTTGTTTCATTATGAAGTAATAACATCAGTATCACTCATATACGGATATGTTATTATAAGTATGAAATAACCCTATTTCACCATCTATCCATCCTACGGAAAACGAAATCACCGCGCGTGCGTACGTACGGAATACCGTGTCCACGCCGTGGTGTAATCTATTTTCCACGACTACCTTACTTGGATGGGTATAATGGTGTAAATAATGACTATATATGATTATTGTAAAGTGATATTGATTCTGAAATAGTATACATACACTCAAATACAATTCCATGAGAACGATATCATCGCTCGTGCGTACGTACGGATTACCGTCTCCACGACGCGATGAGATTCATTTTCCATGTTAAAAATTCAAGAATGATTATAAAGTATATATAATAAGTAATAATGAAATATATGAAATAATAATGCTACTAGATTTATGTACATATATATGTATGTCATATACTTAATTCCATTCAACTCAATAAGGAAACGAAAACAGCGTTCATGCATACGTACGACCTACCGTCTCCATAAACGGTGTATTTCTTTCCATTTATCGATCTATTATATATATGTCTATTCTGAATATATATTATATATAAATAATTTTTTACATTCTGGATGTAAGTAATCATGATCTAAGTAATCATATTAATAATTACAAGTTAAAACACGAACGACAAATGAAACGATTTTACCCAAAACGCTACTTTAACATAAATTTACAAAGGAATGGGTAATATAAAGTCATAAGTGAACCATATATGATATAATAACAATGAATATGATTCTGTAATAATTCAATGACATTATTAAAATCATTATACAGGAGTTTTGGATATGTACGAAGCATGTCGGGCCTAAGGTAAGGGAAAATATAATAATCTCATTTTTATCCGAGATTGTTTATACTTTGGTATTTACTGGGGTGTATTTTATCATTAACATACTTTTTTACTCAATATGTAATATTATTTCCATCCACCTTCAATTTTTTAAATCCAGTTTTACCCTTCGGTGAGTTTTTAGTAAAAGATATGAAAGGAATCTTTTTTCGTTTTTCGTACGAGGTACTTTTTGACTTTTCTGACAAAAGTACGAGAAGAATGTTTTTTTAACTTATACGGAATGAATGGATTTTTAAAACATTATTTCCAAGAAGATTCCTTTACAAGTTTTCATGTTTATTTTTAATCAACTTCTTTTAGTTTAAAATTGTATGACATGTTAAGAAAGGAAAAAAAAATTTGAAGTAGAAAGGATATTTTCCTCAAGAATGGAGTTAAAGTTTTTTTTATCAAAATTATTTTCCATCTAAGATAATATAGGGTTATGTTTATACCTATTATTACATTGATTTGATTATGTTGTTATGGGATTATTTTTATGAAATTCCTTTATCTTATATGAATTTTTTTATGATGTCACGATGTTTAAGAATCCCATTTTTATTACATGGGTTGTGCTATGATGTATGGTTTATGATTTTGTGGCACACATAAGAATGGTATCATTATGAGATGGGTGGGACCTATATCTCCCTCCAATGCATTGGGTAAAGATTTATATCTCATGAGATAGACATTGCTGGAACGGTAAGTTAATCCGGTTCAGTATTACAGGACTGGAACAAGGAGCGAACTCGATTCAGAAAGGGACTTTATCCACTAAGATGGTCTTGGCAGCAATGCATTGGCTACTATGGAAATTATTACACGTGCTTAATGGTTGCCACAATTACATGTTTTATTACCATGATATTTTATCATGATTGATGTTCCTTTATGATATATGCCTTACGTACTTCCAAGATTCATGTCTTTGCTCAAGATTTTTATGTTTAGGTTTTTGCATTCAAATGTTTATGGATTGTTTTATGTTCTTCATGTTTACCCTTAATGGGCATTTGGGCTCACCCCTTTTATGTTTTCTTTTCCCCAGGAAATAAAGAAAGGTTTTAGGTAAGAAAAAAAGGGAAGATCTTTATTGGGAGATGTTGAAGATCTTTCACCACGATTAGAAGATTTTATTCTGAGTTTCCAAAGACACTAAACTATTACGATCCTTGTGTGTCTGTTTTTGTTATGTATTAAGTATTCCAGAAAAAGTAATGTATTGTCCATGTACGTAAAGCGTTGGGTCTCTACAGTTGGTATCAGAGCAAAGGTTTAGTCAACCTTTGGAAACTAGGATGTGAAAACGTTAGTGAGATCCCTAGAGATATTTCTAAGGAATGTCTAGGGATGTCCCTAAGGATAAGTATACGTATAGGATATAGTCCTAAAACTATGGTAATGATCGTAGAATTTAACCTAAGATGATAGATATTGAGGGTACTCTCCCTTTACTATGTTGTTTTCCCTAGCATGATTTTTGTCTCTCACACTATTCTTTTTGGGTTTTAGAAAATGGCTAGAAACAGGAAGATTCATGATAATAGAGGATATGACGTACAATGGAATGATATTCTTCGTGAGAAACCAAAAGAAACAGGATTTGGAAGTCCAAACATCATTATTATACCTAATCATCAATCTCATAATATGATCAATAATCTCAACTTTGGTAAGTTTCCCGACTCAGATAATAAGAGAAAGATGGAGTTTCATGATGATCATAGAGGAAATAAAGTTCAATTTCCCCCATGTAAATCATGTGGGAAGAGGCATCGGGGAGATTGTTTCAAAGGAACTGGAAGATGCTTTGGGTGTGGAAAAGAAGGACACAAAGCCAGTAAGTGCAAAGGAAAAGGCTCAATTAACCCCATGGATGAGGATAATGGTATTGCTACGATATCAACAATGGTTAAATGTTTTAAATGTGGAATGTACTGGCATTATGCAAACCAATTCCCTAAGGGAAAGTCTCATGAAGAGAATCAGTATGGTCGTATGGGTAGTATTTATGTTGATAATGATGAAGAGACTACAAATGATATGTGAGATGAAAGAATTGTTGAAGCTCGGTCAATGGTTTAAGAAGGTAGTGGAATGATTACATGTTTATCAAGTGTAATGTTGTATAAGTAATCTCATAGTACTATGGAATAAAGATACATTTAAGGATTGTTGCACTATTGCCTTTTCATAAGTTCTGAAAGTGTATGATTAATGGTACCAGTAACCATGAAAGGTTATTCAGATATTTTTGGAAAGTAGATGATATGAGCATAATGAAGGGATAAGGAGAAAATTAAATGTTTGACAGTATTCATGAGCTCATGACTGATATAAGGAGAAGGTTATATCATGGTTTGAGTATATAGAATTTTTGGATTTTGGTATGTGGAAAGAGTTAACTTTTGACACGATTCATGTTTTCACTAAGGTTTAATGGGTATTCACTTTTCAATAAAATACATTATTATGGTATTCACATGATTGGAATGTGACCAATAAGATATATGGGGGATAAATGATGGTATTCACATGCTTGGTTGATGACATTTCAAGTAATCGTTTTCTTTATACTATGAGATTGGACATATGTATTTTGGATAAGCCTAAATATTGGAATGAATTATGTTGGACATAAGTTAGTATTGTTTAAGGCTAGAATTTTTTTTATATATTATTTATAATGTAGTTTTAGAAAAAGGAAAACCTGCAGGATGGTCGACAACCCGTCGCGTCAGACAAGGCTGTGGGAATCGAACCCACAACTGATGTGCGACAGGCCTTTATCGCCTACCAATGGCCTACAGGAAGTCCCTGTTTAGTAGAAACTAGTTTCATTTTATTAAGCGGTATGATATATGAATTATAAGTTCATTTTTGGAATCATATACGATTAACCTCACCATAGATGGACTTATTTATATTGGGTAACTTTTTCTAACCTTTTGTTTGAAACAGATGTAATGACCCATCATTCTATCACATGATCTGTTAACACTTCACGAATAACAAATTCAACTTCATTTCATTAAGATATGAAGTGGAAATTGTTCAAAGCACGCACAACAGTGAGATTCTACCAAAATCATGTAAGTATTTCTTTTAATTCATCAACTTTAGGGAAATGATCTTGAAAACCAAAAATGTTTTCCTAGTGCTCTTATGTCCGATGAATCAGATGGTACCTTAGATCATCACAAATTTATGGCTTTGTGATTGATGGCTTTTTCATAGCCATGTTCTCTACCACTCTCCATCATAACTTGATGGTTAGATTTTTCTTCCATATCCATATTTTCACCTATGTTCTCTTACGTGGAAACCTAGTGATGAGTTAATTTGGGTAACCAATATGTTTCATACTTCACTTTTTAAAATAAAGTTTTAGTTTTCCATTTTACGATGTGGGTTTTTATGAATAGTAAAACGATTTATAACCCCAACGAATTTCGAGGGCGAATTTCATTTTAAGGGGGGTAGAATGTAACAACCTGAGATTTTATAAGATATATTCTCTTTAACTTCTTTCATATCTTCTGGTGTACGCTACACCAAGATTATCTTGCGCTATACGCAACACTGTTTTAGCTTGCAGTATATGCAACACTAATCTTGGATCGTGTTACACACAATTTCATGTTTGTTTGATAGTCGTTATTCTACGCAAAATTGAGTATATATATACATATATTCAATGTATTTTTTTATACGCAACAAAAAAGGAGTCGTGCACTACACGCAACCCTGACTTGGCTTTCATTACACGCAATCATGACCTTCCTTGATAGCGTGTGTTGTACGCAATACCGGGTTTTACTAAACAATGATATATTATTATAATATTATTATGAACTAGCTGTTATGAATAGTATTAACTAAATTTTGAATTTTATAAAATTATTATTTCATCTTACACATTTTCTAAAACACGGTATGTGAACAAAATAAATTTTTCGGGTAAAATAAGTATTTTTCAAAAAATGCAGTTTTGCCGCCTTTGGATGGCGCACCTACATTAAATCTAGTTTTTGAAAAGTTTATAAGTTCAATTTGACAAAATAAAATTCTTCTTTTGAATCAGGATATAAAATTTTACATTTGATAATGTTTTGATATTTTTCCGATAACTTTCATATTTTAATGAATAGTAAAAACATGCTATATTTTAATTAAAAACAACTTTTTTCATCGTATTAGTTTATATGGTTAAATTATAATATTTAATGGTTTTAAAGTTTAAATAGAATATATTTTTACCATTTAATATAATTTATTTCATTATCATTGATTTTACCTTGAATTCGTAGGTTAAATCAATTCAATCTTTTGTAATGTTTTAAACAAAAACTCGTTTTCTTTCGACAACGGGATTAATTTTAATTCAATTTATGCAACTTTTGTGTATTGAATTTGTAAATATGGATTCCATATTTGGAATTAGTGGCTCCAAATTATGTTAATAAGCTACTTTTTATTTTTGGGCATTATGAATAGTAACTACGATAAACTTTATTTACCTTTGTTAAAGGTAAATCGGGTAATTAAGGGTAAATATAAGATTATAAAATTACCCTAAAACCTGTCAAAATCCTATTGGATGACTAAAAAGTCGACCCATATCACCTAAGGGTTGGATTAGAATCATTTAATGGACTTTTGTCCATGAAAATAATTTAATTATTATTAAAACCAAAGAAAGTGACAACATGTCACTTTCTTAAATCTTATAAGTATAATAATTTTAATTTAGTGATAAACTTCATGAAACTTAGAACATGAATAGTCTCCAGAAATCTAATAAAATTATCTACATAATATAAATTTATTTATAATTTTTAGGGATTAAATAACTATCATTAACTGTGACACAATAGTGATGCAGAAATTGTTTATCTAGTGAAAAATCAAGAATATAGTTTTTATTAAACTAATAGTGATCATAAAAGGCACAAAACCCTGACCAAAACTTATTAGTCATGCAAATCTAAACCATAACCATCAAATGTTCTAATATTTGACCATTTGGAGCCTTATAAAAGCAATTATGACACTTATATTATTTTATTTTAAATGATACCAAAGTTGTCACCTTCATAATTTAATAAATATAACAATTTAAATATTGTGATTTTAAGATGATAAATTCGAGTAAAAGTATTATTGTGAAATTTAATAGATTTATATTCATGATAGGAGTTTATTTTTAATTTTTATGCAACAAATAAGTGTATTAAATAATTATACAAAAATGTTGTAGTAATTGTTTTATTAAGAGATAAACCAAATAAATGGTTTTAAAAATAATAAAATAAATATTATATGAACTATTTAATGTGCCCCACTAATTTTTTAGATACATATGACATGTTATGAATCTATTAAACCTTTTATCTAGAACATATCTTCTGTATAGTTTTCATTTAAATTCAAATAAATGAATAGTGTCAAAATTGACACATTGTTATTTTATAAAAATAACATATTATAAAATTGTTTAAAAATCACAAAAATATTTAAAAATTATAAATTTAAATTTATATATTCTAAAATGTTATAAAGTATCCAATTATGGACAATTCACAACAAATAAGTAATTATTTGTTATAATTTAAAATTTAGAATGTTATTATCACAAATAAAATTAAATTGATTAAATAAGGATAAATCAAGTCGATGATGTTTAAAATAAATTCCTAACATGTATAAATTTTATTGGTTTATGAGATTACAACACTATAAAATCTAATCTTTAGATATGAGTTATTTTGGATGTTTTTAAGTGGGGTTTGGATTTAATATAAACTAATATTTCTTATATTTCCAAATGTGCCCCTCTCCTCCCTTATAAAATGGAACCTCCTCCCTCTCCTTCTCACACCATATTGAGCCTTCAAGATCCTCCAACCCCTGAACATTTCACTTCCCCACTTCCATAGAAACATCCTAGAGGGATTTTTCTTCTTCAAAGACCAATTTTAGTACCCTAAGAGGAGGTCTCAAAAAGGCGCTTCAAAGAAGAGGTAATGTTCGTTACCGATTCTTTCAACTTTATTTCTTCTTCTACTTATTCTTCTTTAGTTGTTTCATTATGAAGTGATAACATAAGTATCACTCATATACTGATATGTTATTATAAGAATGAAACAACCCTATTTCAACATCTATTCATCCTACGGAAAATGAAATCACCGCGCGTGCGTACGTACGGAATACCGTCTCCACGCCGTGGTGTAATCTATTTTCTACCACCAACTTACTTGGATGGGTATAATGGTGTAAATAATGACTATATATGATTATTGTAAAATGATATTGATTCTGAAATAGTATACATACACTCCAATACAATTCCATGGGAACGATATCATCGCTCGTGCGTACGTACGGATTACCGTCTCCACGACGCGATGAGATTCATTTTCCATGTTAAAAATTCAAGAATGATTATAAAGTATATATAATAAGTTATAATGAAATATATGACATAATAATGCTACTAGATTTATGTACATATATATGTATGTCATATACCTAATTCCATTCAATTCAATAAGGAAACGAAAACAGCGTTCATGCGTACGTGCGGCCAACCATCTCCATAAACGGTGTATTTCTTTCCATTTATCGATCTATTATATATATGTATATTATAAATATATATTATATATAAATCATGTTTTAAATTATGGATGTAATTAATCATGATCTAAGTAATCATATTAATAATTACAAGTTAAAACACGAACTACAAATGAAACGATTTTACCCAAAACGCTACTTTATCATGAATTTACAAAGGAACGGGTAATAAAAGTCATAAGTGAACCATATATGATATAATAACAATGAATATGATTCTGTAATAAGTCAATGAAATTATTTAAATCATTATACAAGAGGTTAGGATACGTATGAAGCATATCGGACCTAAGGTAAGGGAAAATATAACAATCTCATTTTTATCCGAGATTGTTTATACTTTGGTATTTAATGGGGTGTATTTTATCATCCACATACATTTTTCCTCAATATGTAATATTATTTCCATCCACCTACAATTATTTAAATACAATTTTACCCTTCGGTGAGTTTTTATTAAAATATATGAAAGGAATCTTTTGTCATTTTTCGTACGAGGTACTTTTTGACTTTTCCGACAAAAGTACGAAAAGAATGTTTTTTTAACTTATACGGCATGAATGGATTTTTAAAACATTATTTCCAAGAAGATTCCTTTACAAGTTTTCATGTTTATTTTTGATCAACTTCTTTTAGTTTAAAATTGTATGACATGTTAAGAAAGGAAAAATGTTTTTGAAGTAGAAAGGATATTTTCCTCAAGAATGGAGTTCAAGTTTTTTTTATCAAAATTATTTTCCATATAAGATAATATAGGGTTCTGTTTTTATCCCTATTATTACATTGATTTGATTATGTTGTTATGGGATTATTTTTATGAATTCCTTTATCTTATATGAATTATTTTATGATGTCACGATGTTTAAGAATCCCATTTTTTTACATGGGTTATGTTATGATGTATGGTTTATGATTTTGTGGCACACATAAGAATGGTATCATTATGAGATGGGTGGGAACTATATCTCCCTCCAATGCATTGGGTAAAGATTTATATCTCATGAGATAGACATGGATGGAGCGGTAAGTTAATCCGGTTCAGTATTACAGGACTCGAACGAGGAGTGAACTCGATTCAGAAAGGGACTTTGTCCACTAAGATGGTATTGGTAGCAATTCCTTGGCTACTATGGAAATCATTACATGTGCTTAATGGTTGCCATAATTAAATGTTTTATTCCCATGCTATTTTATCATGATTGATGTTACCTTATGATATATGCCTTACATTCTTCCAAGATTCATTTCTTTGCTCAAGATTTTGATGTTTAGGTTTTTGCATTCAAATGTTTATGGATTGTTTTATGTTCTCTATGTTTACCCTTACTGGGCATTTGAGCTCACCCCTTTTATGTTTTCTTTTCCCCAGGATATAAAGAAATGTTTTAGGTAGGAAAAAAAGGGAAGATCTTTATTGGGAGATGTTGAAGATCTTTAACCACGATTAGAAGATTTTATTCCGAGTTTCCAAAGATACTAAACTATTACGATCCTTGTGTGTCTGTTTTTGTTATGTATTAAGTATTCCACAAACATAATGTATTGTCCATGTACATTAAGCTTTGGGTCTCTACATCGGTAGGTTCAGAAAGTATGTCGGTGTAATTTCAGCCGTCATATGAATAGTAAAATGATACACGCTGTGTGATTAAAGTACATGCCGTGTATTTTTCGTTCTTTTGACAAAATGGGAAGTAGCCTCGTTTTGCGGCAGAACCTCAATACCTACTTCGGGTTGAGCGGGGGAGAGTCAGCTGGATATTCAAACCCTTCCTGGTTCACCGTCTGAAGTCGGATTCGATCGCGGTTGGATGCGTTGGAACCCCCTCGGTAAGGCCTCGATTCCTCTTGAGCCGTTTTGTTTGATTTTTGTTCTAGAACAAGTTATAGGGGTTTGATCGGTTTGGATTATTTTATAGATCTACCCTGTTTTATAACGAATTCAAGGCTGTTACTAGAATAGTAGCATCATACGAGTCTCAGGTAGTTGGTGCATACCTCATTTTGTGTTTTCGTGGTTGTTTGGGTGACGTGGCCTTCGGCGCGTTTTCGGGTATTTTGAGCGGGACCCGTTTTATCTGCTATTTCATATTGAATTTCTTGTTGAACCTATGGGATGCCTTTGGGTATGCCATGTTACCAGTTTTTGTGAGTAGGTCCGGGTGAGGGGTTGTGGCTCATCGGGGCATTTTGGCCGGGGAACGCCAAAATGGTTTTAATTGAAATATTATTGTGTTAAACTGTTGAGTTTAATTTATTAATCTTGTTATAATTGTTAGAGGCATTTAAGACCTTAGTGCTAGTATGGGATAGCACCTCACATAGTTCAATTTAACTGTTTAGTTTGTTTGGTCGGTTTATGTTTTCTGTTTGAATATGTTATATATGCAATTGCTGAATTGCATCTACTAGACCCTTTTTGGGTTGTGTTGGGCTTGGCCCAGTTATGCTTGAGTGATGCTGATCACAGGTTGGGGCCTTTCCCAGGTTACTTTGTGTGGTTTTGACCAATGTATTGGGCGTCATGAACATCGTCTTGAGGAAGTACGACTGTCAGGTTGGGCAAGGCCCGGGTTACTAGAATGGCAATGCCATCAAACTTGAGCGGCAAGGTCGCAGGGACACGAGGTGTCAGATGAGTTGGTGGCTTAGGAATTATTTTGGTGATTACTGCTCACCCAGAAATTTGAGTAGTGTGCACATAGAGATACTCCGTGATGAGGTGGTTTTGACAACTCGTGTGGGTAGAGGCCCCCGTAGTTGCAGTTATGTATTTTGGTTGGGGGTGCTTGTCATAGAAAGCCACGTGGAAGGGGAGGAGCCTTCAGGGAATGGGCATGCCTTTGGGAGGTCGATACTAGAGACACAAGGTGTCAGGATGCACATGGAGTCGAGTTACTATTCTTGGGCATGCCTTCGGGACGTCGGTACTTGAGACACGAGGTGTCAGGAGGCACAGGGTGCCGGGTTACTATTCTTGGGAATGCCTTCGGGACGTCGGTACTTGAGAAACGAGGTGTCAGGAGGCATAGGGTGTCAGGTTACTATTCTTGGGCCTGCCTTCGGGACATCGGTACTTGAGACACGAGATGTCAGGTGGAACGTGGTGTCGGATTACATGACAGAGATTTCGGCGTTGGCCGAAGCAGGTGATATTCCATGGTGGTTTTTGAGCACCAGTGGAGTTTGTGTTTACTTGTGCATAGTATTGTTTGTTTCTTTCCTTTTAATTCATGACTTCTTAAACACTTATATTTGGTACGCACCGTTGGGTGGTATCCTACTGATATTTGTCTCACACCCTGCATAGGCCCTTCGGGATGCGTGCATACTTTATGGATTTACGTGCAGGAAAGAGGCCAGCTTCAGGAGCAGGGTTGCGTTAGTTATTGCATGGAGATGGTATGGACCTTGAGGCCATGACTAGCTAGGTTTACTTTGTTTTGTTTACTTTTATGTATAGTCATGCTTACTTGTTGCAGCTAATTTTGGTTATCCATTGGAGCCCTTTTTATATTCAGTTCAGTATGACCAATTTTGGATGCATGTTTTACTGTTCAGTAGTAGTTACACGTTATCAGCATGTTGTTGTGTTGATTTCCGCTGTTGTTGTTTATATTTATTGCTTCCTCTGTTTATCTGTATTGATTATGCTTCTGCTTTGCGGGTCTGGTTCGAGTCTGCTGAGTCATTTATTTCTGCTGCACATTTTAGTATTATACTCAGACCAGTACCATTTTATTCCTCCGAGAGGTTATAGCCTCCCCACTATACCTATTCAGAACCTCACTGCTAGTCGGTAGCCTATGGCATTCAGGGGAGGCTCGCCTAAGGTAGTGACACCTGACCCATTCGGCACTGTTCGGGTGGTTGGCCGGGTCTGGGTCATTACAAAGTGGTATCAGAGGAGTTCTTGACCGGGATTTAGTATCATTGATTTAATCGCTACTAATGAGTTTGAGAATTCTCTTTTATTTCTGCTGGTTTTACTATTTGGGATATGGTAGACTGGAGATAGGTATTTGTTACTGGAACTGGGTTTCTAGATTTTTCTTGGGTGCCTGCAGCCCCAGGTGTGAGGGATGGAAAGAGTTGCCATGGGTGGGAATTGTTGTCTGCTTTTGCTCAGATTATGGTTTATATGATTTCCACCTCGGTGGCTCACTTGATGTGTAATGTTTGTGATTGTGATATGTGACCCTTGACCGGTATGGTAAGGGAGAAGTGGACCTTGGCCCGGTATGGAAAGGCTAGATTCCTTGTATTTTGATAGGCACGTTTTTAGGGTATTTCAATTTCATAATTGCACGTATGCTTTGTGAAGTGCTAATGCCATATGAATGAAATATCAATTGCCATGCTTTATATGCTTTGAAATGTTAATTGGTGAAATTCTTGATAGAATTTCTAGTTTTCCAATGTGTATTCCATGATTTATTTTTGAAGAATTGCATGTGGCGGGATATTTGGGTCTGACTCTTATGAGAGCAGGCATGTACTATGGCTAAGGCAGTGTAACTGTCAGGTTTGGGCGACTCGGTTGTTGGTTAAAGTCAACGTGAGTTGTCAGTATGGGAATGGCCCGAGGTACTTTTTAATACTTGGCTCTGTTGAGGGTGGGTTAGGAGGCCATGAGGCCGGGATGCCGTGGGGCATGGGTTGCAGTGAGGGGGAGTAAGCGTAGTTGTTATGCACTGCCTTTTACTGCTTTCCTTATCTGTGTAGAATATATTGTTATATGTATATATGGGTTGTCTGAACATTTATGGTATTCAGCGGGTTACTCCTTCATGACTTGATGGAGCGTCAGGCAGGAGATGAGACAGTTTCGTAGGATCAGGGTCAGAATTCAGTATAGGCAGAGCACAAGCCGCAGGTACAGGCTCAGGGACAGGATCAAGTTCAGGATCCAGCACAGGCAAGACAGCATCTGGTTTTGGCATCGTTCGGGCCGTGGCTTGACGAGCAGCTCTGAGCTAGCCTGGTACGTGTCTTGTAGGGGATTGACAGAGGCACGCAGGGTATAGATCCTTCTATGGAGTATCTGACGCAGGAGTTCCAGTCACAGCAACTACCACTTTTTCAGGGAGAGGTTGGTCCGCAGGCGGCTGAGAATAGGATAGAGAGTATGCCGATGATTTTCAAGTAGCTCGAGATGCCTCTAGGGCGGAGGGTCAAGCTGGCGACGTACATGCTAAGAGGACTGGCGAAGCGTTTGTGGGATGTACAGGTACAGGATCGTAGGCACGAGGGACTGGCATGGAAGGACTTCGAGGACAGGTTCTCCGAGCACTTTTATCCAGAGACACTGAGGGTGGAGAGAGCACAGGAGTTCTTGATTCTTCAGCAGCGAGATATGTATGTCATGGACTATGCAGATACCTTCACAGAGCTATCTCGTTTTGCACCTGGTATGGTGAACGATGACGCAGCTAGGGTGAGGCGCTTCGAGGATGGATTACGACACATCATTTGGGTCCAGGTGAACATCTTCAGGCTGGGTTCCTTCTCCGAGGCGGTGAATCAGGCACTCATAGCCGAAGGAAATGAGAGAGAAAAGTCTCGCTTGGGCAGGGCGACAGCTTCAGGTGATGGTTCGGACAGCAAGAAGAGAGGATGGGATGAGTTCCAGTAGGGCATCCAGGCCAGGGATTTAGCTAGACCACTGCATGGTAGTTCTTCAGTAATTTTCTTTCAGTGCGGACAGCTGGGACATGTCCGGGCTCAGTGCGATAGTCCTCCGAAGGAGTGCCGAGCATGTGGACAGGACGGGCATCTGGAGAGGTTTTTCAGGAAGCCCTCTCAGATAGCCGGCAGGCAGGGACCAGGACAGACTGTAGCATCTGGTGTTGGTTCGGGTTCGGTACCCGGTGAGGGTAGTCGAGGTTCAACTGTGCGCGGAGGTCGGGACAGAGACAGTGGGACCCAGTCGAGGGGTCAATGGCTGGTGACTGGAGCAGCATCGCAGGGAGGTCAGGTGTCATACAGTCGTGTTTCAGGCCAAGTGCACGCGGTGGAGTGTCCAGACGCTGATCAGGCTGGTGAATTGACGACGGTTAGAGGTACACCATGGTGTGGCCGTGATCTCCATGTTTCCTTTTTGGCATGACCTCTAGAGGCATGTTTATTTTGAGTGCACGTGGTGCACAGGATCTTTGTGGACTGACTAGATGCCAGTCAGTGGGATTGGCACCATATCGGGTGTGTGATATATATATATGAGGTGACATGGGCATCGAGGCATCAAGGATGTGGGTTACTTGAGGTGTCGTGGGCATCGGGGCATCGTGGATGCAGGCTATTTGAGGTGCTAGGCACCAGGACCTCGTAGAGGCGGACACCGATGCGGTGAGGGTTACGTTGAGTGTCGAGAGTGACACGTGAGTGCCAACGAGGTGCAGGGGTGATGATACGACACGGAAGGACTATGCGTCCGGAAAACAGGTTAGTAAACCCTGGTTGCTTTGAGCTTTGTTGGTTGAGACCGAGTAGGCGATTCCTAAGGTGGGGATCCCCTTGAGTAATTTTTCCAGAACCTTGGGACCAAGGTAGTATAGGTTGATTAACTGGGTTGGATGTGTTTGGTGCCATCTCCCGGTTTTGTTCGGTAGCTTGGGGATGAGCTACGTTAATGTGGGGAGTTTGTAAGAACCCGGGTTTTCAGAACGGGTCAAAATCCCGACCCTATTTTAAATTTTGACTGGTTTCTGAGGAAACTAGAGAAAATGGGAAGTTTATGGAAATTTCCAGACTACACACCATGTACTTTTAGTACACGTCGTGTATATGTTAAGCAAGTGTCGTCTGTGTTCTCTCCAAGTACATGCCATGTGATGACTGTGTAGAATTTTCTTACTACACAGCGTGTAGTTCTAAACACGTCGTGTAACCCCGACCGTGTGGTGGCCATACACATCGTGTATGCCGATTGGCCGGGTAGAACCAAGGACACCTCGTGTTCCCCTTGGACACGCCGTGTAGTCTAGCCATGTATAAGGGATATACATGGCGTGTGGGTAAGTTGGCGAGGAAGAGAAGGGAAACCAAGTACACACCGTTTACCCACAGGTACACGCCGTGTACACATGTCGGCAGGTTCGGAAAGTAATTCGGTGGAATTTTAGCCATCATATGAACAGTAAAATGATACATGTCGTGTACTTAAAGTACACGCCATGTATTTATCTTTTTTTTCTAAAATGGGAAGTAGCCTCGTTTTGAGGCAGAACCTCAATACCTCCTTTGGGTTGAGTGGGGGAGAGCCGGCCAGATCTTCAAACCCTTCCTAGTTCTCTGTCTGGAGTCGGATTTGATCGCGGATGGATGTGTTGGAACCCCCTTAGTAAGGCCTTGATCCCCCTTGAGCCATTTTGTTTGATTTTTGTTCTAGAACAAGTTATAGGGGTTTGATCGGTTTGGATTCTTTGTAGATCTACCGTGTTTTAGACCAAATTGAAGGCTGCTACTGAAAGAGAAGCATCGTATGAATCTCAGGTAGGTGGTGCATACCTCATTTTGTGTTTTCGTGGTTGTTTGGGTGACGCGTCCTTTGGCGCGTTTTCGGGTATTTTGAGTGGGACCCGTTTTTTATGTTATTTCATATTGAATTACTTGTTGGACCTATGGGATGCCTTTGGGTATGCCCTGTTACAAGTTTGTGTGAGCGGGGTCAGGTGAGGGGCCATGGATCATCGGGGAATTTTGGCCGGGGAATGCCAAAATGGTTTTAATTGAAATATTATTTTGTTAAACTGTTGAGTTTAACTTATTAAGCCTGTTTTAATTGTTAGAGGCATTTAAGACCTCAGTGCTAGTATGGGACAGCACCTCGCATAGTGCAATTCAACTGTTTAGTTTGTTTTGCTGGTTTATGTTTTCTGTTTGAATATGTTATATATGAAATTGTTGAATTGCATCTGCTGGACCCTTTTTGGGTTGTGTTGGGCTTGGCCCAGTTACGCTTGAGTGATGATGTTCACAGGTTTGGGCCTTGCCTGGGTTACTTTGGGTGATTTTGACCGCGGGGTTGGGCGTCATGGACGTCGGCTTGAGGCAGTACGACCGTCAGGTTGGGCATGGCCCGGGTTACTAGGATGGTGATGCCATTGGACTTGAGCGGCAAGGTCGCAGGGACACAAGGTGTCAGATGAGTTGGTGGATTAGGAATTATTTTGGTGATTACCAATCACCCGGAACTTTGAGTATTGTGCACACAGAGATACTCCATGATAAGGTGGTTTTGACCACTCGTGTGGGTAGAGGCCCCCAAAGTTTCGGTTAGGTATTTTGGTTGGGGGTGCTTTCCGTAGAAAGCCACGTGGGAGGTTAGGAGCCTTCAGTGAATGGGTGTGCCTTCGGGATGTCGGTACTTGAGACACAAGGTGTCAGGAGGCACATGGTGCCGAGTTACTATTCTTGGACGTGCCTTCAGGAGGTTGGTACTTGAGACACGAGGTGTCAGTAGGCACAGGGTGTCGGGTTACTATTCTTGGGCATGCCTTCGGGACGTCAGTACTTGATACACGAGGTGTCAGGTGGCACAGGGTGATGGGTTACTATTCTTGGGTGTGCCTTCGGGATGTCGGTACTTGAGACACGAGCTGTTAGGTGGCACGTGGTGCCGAGTTACACGATAGAGATTCCAGCGTTGCCCGAAGCCGGTGATACTCCATGGTGGCTGTTGAGCACCAGTGGAGTTTGTGTTTACTTGTGCATTGTACTATTTACTGCTTTTCTTTTAATGCATGACTGCTTAAACACGTATATTTGGTTCGCACCGTTGGGTGGTATCCTACTGAGATTTGTCTCACACCATGCATGGGCCCTTCGGGACGTGTGCAGACATTATGGATTTACGTGCAGGAAAGAGGATAGCTTCAGGAGCTGGGTTGCGTTAGTTATTGCATGGAGATGGTATGGACCTTGAGGTCATGCCTAGCTGGGTTTACTTTATCTTGTTTACTTTTATGTATATGCATTCTTACTTGTTGTAGATAATGTTGGTTAGCCATTGGCACCCTCTTTAAATTCATTTGAGTATGACCTGTTTTGGATGCATGTTTTACTGTTCAGTAGTAGTTACACTTTATCAGCATGTTGTTGTGTTTATTTCCGCTGTTGTTGTTTATATTTATTGCTTCAGTTGTTTATCTATATTTATTATGCGTCTGCTTTGCGGGTCTGGTTCGAGTTTGTGAGTCATTTATTTCTACTTCACATTTTAGTATTATACTCAGACCAGTACCATTTTATTCCTCCGAGAGGGTATAGCCTCCCCACTGTACCTATTCAGACCCTCGCTGCTAGTCAGAAGCCTTTGGTGTTCAGGGGAGGTGTGCCTAAGGTAGTGACACCCGACCCGTTTGGCACTGTTCGGGTGGCTGGCCGGGTTCGGGTCGTTACAGATACCATGATTATTCATTATTTTTATGGAGTTTTTATGATAAAAATATGTTTATGATATTTGTTCCTATTCAATGGGTTATTCCATTATGAATTAATGAAATGTTTATGAAATCCTTTTATTTTCCAAAGGTTATGAAATGATGAATCGTTTATGAAACACATTTATTTCCATTGGTAATGATATGTTAAATGTTTTAAGATCTTGTGACACACATATGTATTATTTCCATTATATGATGGGTGGGACCTATATTTACTTCCAATGCATTCGGTAAAGATTGATACCTCATGAGATAAACATGATTGGAATAGGAGTGAACCCAATTAAGAAAGGGTATCTATCCACTATGATAGTCCTGGGAGTAAACCTTATGATAATGTGGGGATTTAACCCTTTCCACTATGATAGTCACTGAATTGAGCCTTTACTACTAAGGAAATGATTTTATATACCTATGTGTATGCCACAGTTCCATGTCTTATTACATTGTTATGCCCTCACAGATCATGTTCTTTGATTCCTTTATGATTCATGTCTTATTAACTACCAAAATTTATTCCATGACTCTTAATTATGATATATGATATGAAGGGTATGATTTCAAATGTTATAACCATGTTATCAATCCTTATGTTTATGTTATTCTTAAGTGATCATTGATATCTCCATTATTTACCCATACTGAACATCTAAGCTCACAATTTCTTATGTTTCTATTCCCCAGGTTATGAAGAAAGTTAATAATTATGATATGTCTAAGAAGGGTGCCAGTTATGAAGAAATTAGAGGGATATGGTGTAGATATTTTATGAACTAGTTTTTTATGTTTCTATTTTTTTAAGGGACTATAGCTATACAATTATGGTATGGAGAGTTATGTTATGTAATGAATAATCATCTAATAAGATGTGATATATATGTATGAAATTACTAGGTTTTCATAGTTGGAATCAAATTAATATTTAGTTAACAATTTGAAATTAGGGTGAGAAAAATTTAATAAGGACCCTGGAGATAAGTTTAAATATAAGATAAAATTATAATGATTTTTCCCCAAGGGAATAGCCTAGTGGTTACATATTTGAGGGGTCTCGTGGGAGGTTTCTGGTGTGAGTATCCCTATGTACTTGTAGGTGTCAAAGATTTTATTTTTTTCATTGTATCCCCCTCCCCTGAACTATTTTATAAAATCTTAATGTTTTGGTAACTATCATGAATGTCCTCGGTTAAACCAAAGATTTCATAGAGGAAGGAGTCAGTATTTAGACATCATATACATTATTTTTCATGAATATATGATTTTTCAAAATGATTATTGTTTCTCACATTATGATTTGGGGTTTTGTTAAATGTATGGAACTTGAATTAATCATTTTAACATTGAATGTGATTGAATTTTCAATGATTCTTCTCCTGAGAAACCAACTTTTACGGGAGATGGAATGAAACATATCATTGTTATGATCACAAAACTTTATCAAGTTATGAATCATTCTGATCTTATAAAAAAGAAAAGGAGGGAACCAAGTTGTGTTTAGTATTTCATGAGGAAACATCAACCTTCTTTTAGTGGATCCACTAATCTACTAGTTCCTAAGTAATGGGTTAGTACCATTGAAAAGATATTTTACATTATACTATGTTCGGAACTTGAGAATTTTTTTTCTAGATTTTTATCATTTATAATACAAAGTGGATCAATGGTGGAATCTTATCAATAACACAAGTAAATAAGAAGAAATTGACTTCACATAGTGGGATTAGTTTAAGATATTACTTTTCAATAAGTAATTTCTTTTAATTCTTCTCATGGAAATGGAGAAGTAATTCCTTGATCTTAAATATAAGGGTGGTGAATCTATTGGTACCTATGAGGACAATTTTACAAGACTTATGAGGTATGATTCCATAATTATCAACTAACATGAAATTTAGGTTGACTAATTATTTAGTGAATTAAAATAAAGTATCTAAAGGGTTTTTTTTATAACAATATTTAGTTGATATGAAGAAATTTATTTTGTTGAATCAAGGTAGAGATAGAGATTAGATTTACAAATCTATCACATAGTTTTGAGAATAAAAGAAAAATGTAATTCAAAGGGAATTCTAAAAATAATGGAGATAATAATATGATCTTTTCTTTATGCTCAAAGTGTGGAAAGAAACATGTTGGAAACTATCTTAAGGGGACTTGTAAATGTTTATCTTTCTTTATGCTCACAGTGTGGAATGAAACATATGGGAAATTGTCTTTATTGAACTTTTAAATGTTTTAAATGTGGAAAGGAAGTTCAACATGAAATCATAAATGTTGAAGTGTTGGGAAGAAGTTATGTAATGATGTGAATAAAGATAAATCTCCATAGAATGCATCACCTACACTCATGTGTTTCAAATATAAGGAATATGGTCATTATTTTAAACAGTTCCCAAACTCAAATGTTAATGATTAAGATAGATGACAGTAACATCTTAAGCCGAGATACAAAGGGGGGTCTCATACGATCAGTATTGGTGATGTGGAGTATGATAATGAAGTGGTGAAATGTACATTTACCATCCACTCTAGAACTGATAATGTATTATTTGATTCTGGATTTACCCTTTATTTTATATCTAAATAATTTGATAAGGGTATCATAGTACCAACTCAATGGTTATACTTTTATTTAGAAATAAAAACCCACTCTGGTACGATGATCACATCACAAGTCTATGAATCTTCTTCAATTTAATTTTTCAGGAATCTGCTTCCTGTAAATATCATCATTATTCCTATGGTTGAATTTGATGTTATTTTTGCAATGTATTATCTTTTTTTACAAAAATCACACATCAATTTTCATATAAGTTATGTAATGTTTAATATTATGAACTAACCTACGATCATCCATATGTGTGATAAAAAACATGAACTTCTAATGAAAATTACATACAATGTATGCACTGTGATATCTATTCAAAAGATATGTTTAGCTCAAATAGTTGGTGAGAAAATCAATATCAATGATATCCCTATTTTATGGGAGCTTATGGAGCTATTTATAGAAGAATTACTTGGTCTTCCATTGAATCGTGATGTTGATTTCTTGATAGAACCCATACCTGATTCTACACCTATTTTTAATACTCCATATAGAATGGCCCCGGTTGAGATATAGGAAATAAAGAAGAAACTCCAAGAGAATATTCACAAGGGATTCATTCTTCCAAGTGTATCACCATGGGGTGCACCAATTATTTTTCTTAACAAGAAATATGGATCAATGTAACTCATTATTTATTAATGAGAACTTAACCAGGTCCCTATCAAGAAAAAGTATCATCTACCCCGTACTGATGAATTGTTTGATCAACTATGTGGAGGTCAATACTTTATTAAGTTGATATTCATTATAGATATCATCAATTGAGGTTTAATAAAGAGGATATAAATAATATAGAATTTTTTATAAGATAAAGACAATATAAATTTATAGTTATTCCATCTGGTCTTACTAATTCCTTTATTATCTTTATAGATTTAACGAATAGAGTCTTTATATATTACCTTGATCAGTTCATATTAGTATTTATATATGATATTCTTATATATTCAAAGATAAATGAATATAATTAATATCACCTAAAAATTTTATGGAAGACCCTGAGAATAGATAAATTTTATAAAAAATTTACCAACTATGTATTGTGGATTCAATAAGTTTCATTCATGGGTCATATAATATCAAGTGAGGGTATATCAGTATATCCTTAAAAGAAAGATATTATTGAATTTTTCTTATAAAAATCATTGTGACTGAGATCCATAGTTTTCCTTTTTTGGTAGGATATTATCGGCACTTTGTGGAGAATTTATCATCACTGTCTAATCCACTCACAAAGTTAACTTGAAAGCGAGTTAAGTTCCTTTGGATATATAAATGTGAAGAAAATTTAAAGGAACTATATATAAGAAGATTTTGTGCACCTGTTATTACTTTACCCACTAGTGTAGAATGATTTTTAATCTATAGTGACAAATAAAAGAATGATTGGGATGAATTATCAAGAAAAATGATATGGTGATAGCTTATGTATCACACCAATTGATGGTTCATGAGTAAAATTACCCAACTCATGATTTGTAGTTAGTTTTAGTAATTTTTTAATTAAATATTTAGACAAATTATATTTATAGATAAATGCCTGATTATATACCGATCATAATATTTTGAATTATATTTTCACACATAAAGTGTTGAATATGTGTTAGAGAAGATGGTTGGAGCTGATTAAAG
The DNA here is from genome assembly GCA_963277665.1 of Viscum album. Classification (NCBI taxonomy): domain Eukaryota; kingdom Viridiplantae; phylum Streptophyta; class Magnoliopsida; order Santalales; family Viscaceae; genus Viscum; species Viscum album. The sequence continues at coordinate 661,984,542 of OY728143.1, read as the reverse complement.
ATTTTGACTACTTACAACATTACCACCTTGGCAAAGCAAATATGGTGGAAGATTCCCTAATCCGAAAGGATCATTATAGATTATCTATGATTAGGATGAAAAAAGATCCAATATTTAAATATTTAAAAAGTATGGATCTTGAAATATTGAAGGGGGGAATCATATATTTTTTAAATGAGTGTTCAATCATCTATCCAGGTGAAGATTAAAGAGGCGTAGAAGGAAGATATGGAACTACAAAATAGGGTGAGAAATGTTCCTAAGTTTAACCTTGATTATGATGGAATGATATAGTTTGAGAACCATGTATGTGTTACTTACATTCTATATTTAAAGAATGATTTGTTGGATGAATCTCAAAGTTCACTATTCTCTATTTATCTTTGAAGTACAGAGATTTATAGAGATCTGAAAGAGAATTTTTAGTTGGATAGCATAAAAAGAGATATTATTGAGTATATTTCCTGGTGCTTGGTGTGTTGTCAAGTTAATTATAAGAAAAAATGCCTAAGGGTATGTTATAAAGATTACCCATAACATAATAGAAATAGTAAAACATCAACGTTGGTTTTTTTGGACTCTCTAAAGTATCGAAGGGTCATAATTCTATATGGGTTGTAGTCGATCACCTTACAAAACAAGAACACTCCATTTCCATTAGAGAATATATTTTTCTAGATCAAATTTCAAAAATTTATATTAAGTGGTAATGTTGCATAGAGTACCACACTCTATTGTATCTAATCGAGATCTGAGGTTTACCTTGAATTTATGGTGAAGTATTTAGTAGGATATGGATAAAAAGTTACGTTTTAGTATGATGTTTTACCCTAAAATAGATATTCAGTCTAATAGAATGTTTAGTTTTACCCTAAAATAGATATTCAGTCTAATAGAATGTTTAAAACCCTAAAATATTTTTTGGGATCTTGTTCTATGGATTTCAACGGTGTTTGGGATCAACACATTCCTCTAGTTTAATTTTCTTACAACAATAGCCTTTAATCGAGTAATAAAATGGATCCTTATGAAGTACTCTATGAAAATAAGTGTAGAACTCAAAAATATTAGAATTATAATAAAGAAATAAATCTTTTAGGACCTGAGATAATATATGAAATGATATAAAAAGTCAAATCCATTCAACTGCGCATCTAGACGTCTCATGGTTGATAGAAAAATATAAATACAATCATCAATGTGACTTGGAATTTAAATTTGGTAAGAAGGTTTTTCTGTAAATTTATTCATGGAATAAGGTTATGAGAATCAGAAATAATGTAAATTTTATCCCTATGTATATTTTCCCTTTTTATATTCTTGATCGAGTAGGGATGGTAGCTTATCACTTGGTGCTTCCACTAAACCTCTCTTAAGTTCACGATGAGTTCCATTATCTATCCTAAGAAAGTACATATCTAATCCATCACATGTACTAAACTTAGATGTAATAACATTTATATATTATCTTTATTATAGTGAATGACCATTTTAAATCTTGGATCATAGAAATAAAGTTCTATGGAACAACACTACTCACCTGGAGAAAGTTTTCTAGAGAAATCACAAATTCAAAGAAGCTACATGGGAACCTGAGGAGGTAATGAAACAAATACATCCTCATTTTCTTGTATCATAGTGGTGAATTTTGAGGTTTAAGTTCATTTTTAAGGTGGGGGTATCATGTGACACCCCTAGATTTTATGAAATATATATTTCAAATAAATTTAATTTCTTTGATAGATTGCATTACATGCAACACTAATCTCAAACGAACTGTGATATACTATTAAAATATAATTATTTAAATTTAAATTTATCACATAGTCATTGGATTTTTTGGTATGAATAGTACTAACTAACTTCTTAAAAATGTATGGTTACATAAGTATAAAATTAATTCAATGGTTATTAATTGATTTTTTTATAAAAAAATAGTTTTTGTGCATACAATTTATTTTATCTTTATAAGTTAAATAAATCCCTTTTGATGAATTATTTTAATGAAATTTATATATTATTTGTTTAATAAAATGTTTTAACATACATTTAATATTTTTATAAGCATGGGATAATAATAAACAAAGATTTATGAATAAAATTTATTTTTGTAAAAATAAGTTTTTGTCGCATTTTCCTTGCCTATTTTAAAATTAATTTATACCACTTATATATATTTAATTTTATAAAATGGATTCCATATTTCTAATCAGCTGGTTCAAATTTTTAAAATAGATCCCTTTTTTACCAATTTGCATAGTAACCATAGTAAATTTTATCACCTTATTAAAGGTTAAATCATGTTTATATAGGTTAAAACAAAGTGATAAGGCCATATTTTTTAATTCTAATTATTATTAGATGAATATAATTCAAACCTTATCAAAATATTCCTGAAATTGAGTTGTTTAATGGACACTTTTCCCTAAAAATGACTTATATATTATTTAATTCAAATAAAATTACAAAATGTCACTCTCTTAGTTTTAAATATGAATTATATGTTCACATAGGTGAAAAAACTAGTTACAAATGAATATTAATAGTAATTTTTTGAATAATAAAATTTTATTTCTTACGGTAATTTCTTTGTAATTTTAAAGTATTATATAATTATCTTAAAGGCTTACACAATATAAAAAAAAGATTTATTCAATTAATGGAAAATAATATAAATGATATTAAAATATCAAAATGTGATATATTTTTTAGGGGGCCAATGATTCTTCATCAGACCCTAGTTTAAATCCAAGTGGGAGAGAATTTTCACTGACAGGTGGTGAAGTAGGCATAATATAGGCAGGTGGTGACGCAAGTAAGATGTTGCACTAGGCCTTCAGGCCAGAATTTGGGTCTTTGGTCCATGTAATGGGATTCATTCACATTGGGCCTTCAGTCCATGTACTAAATAGATAAGTCTTGATGGGTGGGTTATCCCTTGGGGGGCTATATTGTACCTTTCAGGCTTGTGTGTGGTGTGTGTGTGTGTGTGTTTAATGTAATTGTACCCCCAAGGACCTAATATATATTATTATAGTGTTACATGCATTTTATATTTTCATATGACATATTAGTGTTTTTTTAATATTATATTCGAATTATAACTTTGTATTTATGAATTTTAAACCAAATTTAATGAATAGTGTCAAAAATAAAAATAATGATATTTTATCAAAATAATATTTTATTAAATAATTTAAAATACATAAAAAAATATTAAAATAAGTTAATTTGGATATTATATGGTATAAAATTACATTAATTATCCATTTATGGTCTAATTTCCACTTTATAATAAAAAATTACAACCCTTTAATATTGAAAACCGTGTAACTATAGTTAAAATTAAAATTTCTTAACCAAGGGTCACTCAAAAAGATAAGGTTTAAAATGAAAACAAAACTAGTATAAATTATATTTTTTATGGGGTTATAACCCTATCATATCTTATCTTTTAATCCTTGTAAATTTTGAGCCATTTTTATTGATAATGAATTTATTATAATTTAATTATTTTATAAATTCCAAAAGTGAGCCTCGCCTCAATTATAAATGGGAACCTCCTCCCTCACTTATTTATACCACCTTTATCCTTCTATATCGACCAAAAAATATAAAAAATACCTTCTTAAGTTACCTAAACACATTCTATATATGATGGTATTCTAAAAAGACCAACTCTAGGATCCTTTGGAGGAGATCTAAAGAAGTGATTTCAAAGAAGTGGTAATCACCTTAACCGATCATCTTTAACTCCTATAAATATTTGTTATTTATAATAAAATAATAACTTCACAATACTAAATATTATTTATTTTATTATTATAATGAAACCACCATTATTCAAAAAATTTCCTATCAAATGGGAAGTGAAAGTATCGATCGTGCGTACCTACGGCTTACCGTCTCGACATAATGATGCTATTATTTTTTCATCACCATATTCAATGGAATAGTATTATGATGGTTTTAATGTTTAGATATAATATTTATGTCATAATTATATTTATATAATTATAATATCACATATACCTTCTTACCTTCCAATATTTTGGAAAATGATAACATTACTTGTGTCTATGTGTGGACTACCACCTCTACGAAGTGATGTGGTCCATTTTTCATTTCCATTTTACTTGGATGATAATAAGGATATATTTAATGAATTTATATAGTATATATAACATTATAATTATTAAATAAAGTTGAATTATTATTTACCTTTCCTTTGTTCCATCTATCGAAAAGTGAAAACAGTATTCATGCGTACATACGACATACCATCTCCATGAACGGTATAATTCATTTTTTAATCTCTAACATTTATGGATAAATATAAATATGTATATAATGAATATATATGATATTTTTATCATTATTAAAATCATTAAGATTATGTAACTATGATCAAAGTACATGGACCAGAACAACCGAACTAAAATACTTATGATAAACAAAACAGTTAACACCCAAAAATGATTATTTTATAGAATTATTAATAAAAATTGATTTTAAAATGTTATAAAGGGATCTTATATAATATTATAAGAATAATTATAATTCTGGTATGGAATTATAATAAATTTAAATTTATTATATAGGAGGTTAGATAGATTTTGTAAAAATGAAAACACAAGGTAAGGGTTTTAGGTTACAATCTCATTTTTTATTGGGATTGTTTATGATTAAGTTTTGATGATTAAATCTTATGATCAAACTCTCAAGATACTCATGATTTTTTTATCCTCTATTTATTTCTTGATAATACATGTTTTCCTTTCATTTTCCATACATTAAGTACTCAAGAGACTAAAAGTATGTTTTTAAGGAAAATAGACTTCATTTTTTCTCTTCGACTGAAAAACCTTTTTCTTCCATATCCATGTTTTATAAAAAAATTAAATAAGGTTTTTAATATTAAATGTTATTTTTTAAATTAATTTTAATTAATGATTTAATTTTAAAAAAAATAGTTCAAAATTAATCTTCTTATCATTTTTTGAATGGTGTAATTTTTTATTTTTATAAAAAAGTGTAAAAAGAATGTTTTCTTTTAACTTATATGACATGAAAAGAATTTCACACAATCATGACCGCTTACTACTAAGTATATTACTTTAAATTTTTCCATGGTTATTTTAAAAGACAATTGTTTCCATAATATTTTCCAATTTTTTATATTTTAATGGAGTTATTTCAAAATGGAAAGGATATTTTCCTCAAGAATATTTGATGATATTTTAATGGTATCTATATTCATCAAAGCAAACAGCCCTTGATTTAAATTATGATACACTATGAATATAATCCAAGGATTCTATCCTTATTCATTCTCTAGATGGTATATTTTTATGATGAAAATATCAGTATGAAATCCATTCCTTTTACATGGGTTATTCCATGATGAATTAATGAAATTTTATGAAACCTATATTTTCCATAGGTTATGAAATGATGAAATGTTTATGAAACCCATTTTTCGTTATTAGAAATAGTATGATGAATGTTTTGTGACCTTTTGGAACACATATGTATTATTTTCATTATAGGATGGGTGGTACATATATCTCTCTCTAATTATTTATTTAATGATTGATATCTCATGAGATAAAAAGGAATGAAATGGTAGTTAAGTCATTTTAGTAAGGAACTATGTCCATTATGATAGTATTGGGAGTGAACCTTAACTACTATGATAGTTTTTGGAGTTAAACCATTCCACTATGATAGTCTTAGTAGTGATACTTTACTACTAAATAAATGATTCAATATGCTTATGTGTATGCCAAAATTCCATGTCTTATGATAATGTTATACTCTCACGGCTCATGTTCTTTGATTCCTTTATGATTCATGCCTTATAAAATTATAAAATATATTCTGTAACTCAAAAGTATGATCTATGATATGAAGTGTGTGATTATAAAATGTTATACCCATGTTCAAATATACTTATGTTTATGTTATGATTATGTGATCATTGATATCTCTATTATTTACCCTTGTTGAGCATCTGACCTCACCCTTTCTTATGTTTCCATTCCTTGGGTTTTGAAGAAAAATACAAAGTATGATATGTATAAGAAGGGTTCTAGTTATGAATATCTTGGTGGGAGACGATGTAGATATTTTAGGATTCAATTGTTTATGTGTCCATTTTTTCAAAGTCACTAGTCATATACTATTCTGGAATGGATCATTATGTTATGTAATGAATAATATCTATGTATGAAAACAATGGGTTGTTTTAAATGGTATCAATTGATATATCAAGTGGTGTGTATCACATCCTATGTGATTTAAAGCTTTATGTACTAATATGTTTGTGTGAAATAATGATTGAAATCATAGGATATGTTAAGAATATAAATAATATCAAGATGATATAGTTAAATTAGTATCAATGAGTGACATGAATAGCTTTGTAGAGGTTAAATTAGACTCTTATTTCCTACAAGAAGCCTAGGCTCAGTAGAATTAAAGGATTTATTGACATAAAAAATTCTAATTAGATGTCTCACACGCTATTTTCTATAAGTTAATATATACTAAATAAATATTGTCTTAGAATCTTGAGAAAAGGAATTTATGGAATTAGAATTTCTAAACAGAGATTACTAAGAAAATTTCTAAGTGACTCAATGAGTGGATAGATCCATAGGAATCCATATTATATTTATATAGGGTTAGATAAAAAATCGGTGCAATGATATTATTTATAAAGGGGGTCTAAGAAAATGTGAATACATTTTTGTATTCTCTTAATAAACAAGGGAGTGGGCATGGGGATAAAGTGGAGATTTATTCCTATAGAACTCGAACATTTAGAGGGCATGAAGTTTAATTAATTTCTCCTTTTATATTTCATTTACAAAGAGTAGGGAAGAAGAGGTTATATTTTTAAAAAAAAATCCAAAGGGGGGTTATTTAAACCATAAGGTTTTGTTGGATTTTTTGATAATATATATTAAGGTGGTTGTTGAAATTTTGTAAACTGACATTGGATGTCAGGCTTGATAAGATAGATGTTTCATAAAATTTGATATGTTAAATGAAATTATAAAGGATATATAATATGTTAAATCATTATAATTTAAGAATAGAGGTTTTTTATGAATTCATCAAGTAGTTTAGTTGCATTATGGAAATTTTATATTGAATATTCCTTGAATATGTGTCTAATTATCTAGGATAATGTGTATTTGGCATTAGTAAAATAAGTATATATCTGTGTGTGTGTGTTTGTGTGTATGTGATTATAAGGATTTGCATTGTTGGATATAGAGTAGTTTCAAGGATATTTTAAATTTGATAAATTTTGGTAATTGGATGATAACCATGTTCTAAGGATGTACTAAATTGGTGGTTGATATTATTTATGAGGGTTGGAGCTTATTTGAGTAATTTTTTGAGGCTACATAGAGGTAAACATATTTTACTATGTAACAGTAAATCAAGGTGCATGAAAGGGTAAAATAAAGATATGAACAAAGGACCTCTAGAGATTCATTGAGTGACATAATTTTAAATAAATAAATATTTAAGGGTCATTGGAACTCTCATAAAGTTAACTTCTCTCTACCTAAAGTTAACCACACAAGTTCATAGAGGTATACAAAGTATACATAAGGGTAATTGGATATTTAAGTGAAGTTAAGTGGAGATCATAATGTATACACCCAAAATATTATAATAAGACATTAATGAGAATTTAATTAACATCATAAAAGGATAAGGTGGTCTATGAAGCATTAATATATTGTCTTTTTCGAGATGGAATATGTTGGGAATGATGAAGATCTGAGCATGTTTGATGAATTTAATAAAAATTGGATGATATAATAAACCACACTATGGTGGATGTCATGGTACAATTATAATATATTTACATAAAATGGGAATCCCAATATGAGCATAGATATTGTTGTATTCGACTCATGCAAGGGGAATTAGAGTTGGACACTATAGAACCTCACTGTATCATAGTTCCCACATTAAGGTCATTTTTTTGAGAATTTCAAGCATAGTATTTTCTGGAGATGTAAAAATGGGTAGTAGGTTCTCTCCATGTTTTGGAGCTTGGTGTTTAGACTTGAAAATTTATCTATACAAAATAGGAATCCCGCTATAGGAATATTGGTAGTCATGGTGGAATAATGGAAATAGTAGGCATAGTTTTGTAACATGTCAAGTTTTTTAAGGGAAAACAGTCAAGGGAATAATAGCATTCCATGGTGGTAGAGATATTTTGATAGTTTTTTTGGAAGTGTGTGTGGTCATATTATGTTGTGATAATTTATATGTTTAAATGGAGGGATTTATACTATGATATTCTAGGAGGGTTGGAGAAGTATTTTAAATAAGAGGTATTCATGGATCCTTTAAAATGGTTGAATACAGTAAAATATCATGAGCCTGGTAAACTATGATGTAATGAATATAAAAGGAAACATCTGTGAATTTGAATTATATAATTATAGATCTATATTATTAGGGATTATTTGAATTTAAATTATATTATTTCATGACCACTTACTGAAGATCATGAAGAACAATAGAGATTTTTTGTAATATCAATCATTGATTATTATCCATGGTAATAAGGAGTGTGAGTATATAAACAACTATAATCAGTAGTGGAGATAGGATATAAAGAAATAATTTTTTGTATTTGGTTTTTTTATAGAAAAATAATAATGAATAAGATGGCCATGTGCATTCAACTGCTACATCTAGTTTTAGTTGAAAGGTAGCCTCAAGATAGAAGAAGGCATGTCACTACCATATATGGTTTTAAGAATAATGTAATAGGATTATTATAGTTTGGAATAAACCTCACCTAAAATAGAAATAAACTACTTTGATTTGTATAAATCACTCATTCAAACCTCATATAAAGGTTTTGATCATATCTAGATTTAAAGAAGAGGATCCAAACAAAGATGGCCTTATTAAAGCATCAAATTAAGAGATATGATATAGTTGGAATATAACATTGAATATATAAAAAACCCACATTTTACTAAATCATTAAATAATACCCTCATGTCTATAAACTAATGAAGATTCTAGCATCATTTATAAACTGTATTGGCCTTGTTTTAAGGTATTGTTCACTTAGGCAATAAAGTTTATTATACTAGAGATCGGAAGGGATCCCTTCTCAAGTCCTAATATCAACCCTAGTAAAGATTAAAACACCCCAATAACATCAATAAAATGTTGATTTTTTCTCCTTAGGTTAGCCTTTAATGGTAATCCAAGTAAAATCTTAGTGCTTAGTGTACCTTAATTTATGCATCATTCTTTTCATTTGGGAAAAGAGATAGTGATATTGAGATATTTAATGTGTTCCAATTAACCTAGGAGTAATATCCTAAATAATAATATTAAAAAGTAAGAATAAAAGTATAAATTTGGTTGACCATTCGATTCACCCTCCACCCCCCCCCCTCAAGGTGTATCGGGTTCTAACACTGTCACACTGGATGCAATATTTAACTTCCTATGAAACACTAGTCACCTTATCTCCTGGGATAAAAAGTGTTTGTTCTTGTAAAATACATACAACTTAAGTTTAGATTTTTCTATAAAATACATCTTCCTCTGTAACGACCCGAAATTTTTTTTAAATAAATTTTGTTTCTTAATTTTATGTGTTATTGTTATACTCAACAAAAATGTTTCATTTGGTAACATGAGTATAATTAAAATGAGACTGTTGGGTTTTGACTGTTATTTGACCATTGGTCAATATGACCACTGGAAACTAAACATTTTGACTATTGTCTCTAAATACAAGCAATCTTGGTTAATTAATATAGAAAGAAGATTTGATGGCCTCACCCAGTAGTCTTGGACCGATCGAAGCCCATCTAACAGAACTTGGGAAGGAGGTAGCACCACTGGGCTTTGCTCTGGACCAAACCCAAGCTGAACTTCATCGTATAAAGCTAGAACGGGATCGCCTTCGCGAGAAGTTCAAACTGATAGAAATTACTACTCGTGCGATGTTGGCCGATCCTCCCTCGGATTCTCTCACCTTAGCACACCTTACACTTAGGTCCTATGCTGGTGTGATAAGGGGCTATGTAAGGAGACCGTAACTGTCTTGTGTAATCCTTTGTTTTAAATAAAATTTCGATTTCTTTTATGAATTTTCAAATGACCGGATAAATATAGTGTGCAAATTTTTGATGAATTTTAGAAAAAGGATATTTTAAATATGTTTATGTAAACCCTAAATAATTAAAAATGTGTAATGATTTTCAAAAAATGGTCTTCTGCAATTATGTTCAGTACTAAATTTAGAGTCTAATAAGATCAACTTGATTTTTGATGAATAGTAACTTATGAATAGTGATTTTATGATTAGGATTAATAATGTGTCCAAATGGATTAGTAATCTCACTTAAAGAAAGTATTAAAATAAGCTAGGCACTTTGATTAAGTAATGTGATTCAATAAAATGGTTAAATAACGGTTTCATAAATTATTATTCAAGTATTAGTTTTTTAGGATGAATAGTGTTTTTTAATTAAAAATTTAATTAAAAATAATTAGAAAATTATTTTTATAAAAATGACTTTATTTTTGAACTCAGAGCATCGATATTATGTTAAGGTAATTTTTGGGGATTTTTCTGAAAAAAATGAATTTTCGATGAATAGTGTTTTTATTTAAAAATTAAATTGAAAATATTTAGAAAATTATTTTTATAAAATGGAGTTCATTTTTGAAATCGTAGCATTGATATTTAGTTAAGGTGAAAGTTTGGGATTTTTCTGAGAAAGATGAATTTTTCAGTGAATAGTAAAAATGCAGTTTTAGGGTTTCGGTATGTTTAATGACATCATAATTGTGTCATGATGATGTCATGAGATATTTTAAGGGTTGGCCGGCCAAGGGTGATGAATTATTGTTTTGGGGGCCCCATTTGGCCTAACTCCATGATAAATGCCAAGGGAGAGCACATGGGTTTGAGAAAAGCACATGTGAGGTGTCCCTTGGCCATTAATGCCTTGTCCCCTCACTTTCCCTATAAATACCAAGCCCTCCTCTCATCCATTAGACTCCCCACTCATTCCCAACGAATTTCTGGTCTCATTACCTCCCAAGGAGTCCTCCCAAGGTGCCCCCAAGCCCTCAAGGTCCCAACCTTTGAGGTTTAAGAGTTACATTTTAAGGTAAGGGATCCGACCTCTCTCTTTATTTTCAAGTAATCTCTTTTATGTCTTTTCTTTTATACTCCATGTTCTTATGTTGGAGGATGTTCTTTTATATTAATCCTACTGCCTATTTCATGTTCATATGATGAGAGACCCCCCTTGCTCTCATCAATTCGTTTTAAGAATGTTTAAGTGGCGCTGTTAGGCTGCCGAATTTTTAAGGGATTCTTTCACCTTCCTCGTTTTCAAGTTCTATTTTCATTCAAGTCTTTCATGTTCCTTTTTGTTATATTGGGGTATGATCTCTATATATATCATACTGGACTCTTATGTTCATATGATGAGATACCCCATTTTATCTCTTCAATTCAGTATTTTTATGTTTTAAGTGGCGCCGTTAGGCTGCCGAATTTTTAAGTGGTTCTTCACCCTTCTCGTTTTGAAGTTCTACTTTCATGTCAATTATTTCAAGTTCCTTTTTGTTATATTGGGGTATGATCTCTATATATATCATACTGGACTCTTATGTTCATATGATGAGAGACCCCATTTGATCTCTTCAATTCAGTATTTTGATGTTTTAAGTGGCGCCGTTAGGCTGCCGAATTTTTAAGTGGTTCTTCACCCTTCTCGTTTTGAAGTTCTACTTTCATGTCAATTCTTTCAAGTTCCTTTTTGTTATGTTGGGTAATTATCTCTATATCTATCATACTGAACTCTTATGTTCACATGATGAGAGATCCTATTTGATCTTTTCAAATCATTTTTTGTTGAGGTTTAAGTAACGTCGTTAGGCTGCCGAACTTTCATAAGAGAAGTCTATTTTTTTTCTTCCTTCCATGTTTTTCATTTCAAATGGCATGTCCTTGAAATCTCATTACCATGATCATGTATCCTTCTTATTCTGTCCATGTACTATTTTATGGGTCATTTATGAATGTTTGACCCATTTTACCTCTCTTTTAATGTATTCTAAAACCTCGGAACATTGCCGTTATGCTGCAGAATTTCTGTCTCAAAATGTCTATCTCTTTTTCTAAAGTCCTTTTATTTTATTAAGTGAATACTAAAAGCTCTTTCTTCTAAAGGGGTATTCATATATATACCAAAATGTTCTATTTTAAATTCTGGGATTTACATACATGAGACCCACCTTCCTTTTCTGTGGGTTTTAAAGTGATATAATGATCATGTCTTTAAAGCAGTTTTTAAAAAGTTATGATTATGAAATGAAACCCATTTCCTTTATGCTATATGGGTTATTTATGAAATGTTTGATGATGATATATGTGGCTCACATGATAATAAAGGAAAATTTAAGGGTGCGCCCTGATAGCGCTCCAATGCATTGGGTAATGATGTAACCACTAGAGATTACAATTTTCACGATACCTTGGTGAATAACCTTGGTAATTTTCAAATGACACCTTGGGGATGGACCTTGGTGATATGTTCATGATTGTCTATGTTAAATGATGTATCCACATCTTCAAGTTATGGAAAATGTTATTTTTATTATGAAATGCCTCATGATTTTCTTTCTCATGCCTTAAAGTTTTTTTCATGACTTTATTGATGTATCTCAAGTTCATATGTAAAATGTTTCACTTGTTTCCCTTGCTGGGCCTTCTGCTCACCCTTCCTTTTGATGTATGTCCCCAGGTTATGAGATGCAGTAATGAGCCTAGGGTGAACATGAGGAGAAGCCTTTCAAGTGTTTAAGAAGAATGTTTTTTTTGTTTCATGTTTTACGTTCCTTATTTCCAAGACACTAAACCTTAAAGATCCTCAGTTCCGTGTAATGGAATGAAAAGTTATGTTATAAAGAGACGGGATGTTATAGTTGGTATCAAAGGATGGTTTAGTTATTTGTGGAAATTAGGATATGAAAACTCTAGGAGGAACCCTGTAGAAAAGTTTAATATAGGAAATCTTCCTGGTATTTTGGTGAGTATTGAGTAAGGGGTTGCCAAGCAAATACATCCCTGTCTGGATACGAGCAGGTAGAGGTGGCTCTGGAACAGATTTACATAGGGGTAAAACCCGAAAACACCGCTTTGAGCTAGACTCGAATGGGAACTGGTACACGACAACGGGCCTTGCTGCACTCTTGGTTACGACACTCCCGGGGGATATGCTTTGGTAAATTCATAAGCTTGGTATGAACCATTGTTAAAGGAACAAAGATAAAATAAAATAAAGGTTCACATAAGAATATATGATCATTCATAACCTAGATGGGAACCTAGGAGATCACAAGTTAGGGTATACCTTTCATATACAAGTTATCCTTATATGCTTTCAGTTCCTTTTCATGATTATTAGCTAAGTACTTAAGCCCCTAATTATGCTTTCTCTTCTTAGTTAATGGTGGGAAATGGAAGAACATGTTCCGACAACCAATGTGATAGGAAATGCGACGATTTTCGTATTAATATGACAGGGATGATTAGGGGATTAAAATATGATTATTATTTTGGAAGACGTTCATTATTTTGGGAACCATTTTTGATCGAGGTAAATAGATTACTACGGTATTTTCATTGAGGAGTAAGGTTGACTTATATTTTGAAGAATTGATGAATTTAAGGTGAACTTATAGTAATTTAGGTTACTTATGGGAATGACTAACCTATCTTGGGTAAAATATGTTTAGGTTAGCTACTTTTTTTATAAGATGTTAGGAGTGGTTGATGTTGTCTGGAGATGAACAATGAAGTTGTTTTGGAAGACTATGTTATCAAATCCTTCTTGTATTTGGGTTTCAATCTTAGTTTGGTTTGTTTTGAGGAATTTTAAGGACCGTTATTTATGGAATGTTCTATGATGAACTTTGGGTAGTACCATAGAACTTTGATGATTTAAAATTAGTTTCCATTCCTATGGGATTATTTCTTTTTGAAGAGTTGTTTTACCTTAACCTTTCTGTTTTTGGGATAATGTTTAAAGATAGAAGAAATAGATAGTTAATCTTTTGTAGATTATGTGATTCTATAGAAGATGATTCTTGTGCTTTTATGAGACCAAGTGTTTTTGAATTCTCATCATTTGGAGAAAATATTAGTGTTGGTAGGGACTTGTTAAAGGATGAAACTCTACTTGAAGGTAGGTATATTTTCTTATGTTTTTGTTCTATGTAGTAAATGAAATCCTCAAAATTATGAAAAGAAACGTAAAACAAAAATGTTGTTGGTTTACGTTTCCTACTAGGTAATCAAAGACCGTTTACACGCATCATAAGTTTGGGATTTTCTCATGGTTAACTTTCTCCTAATCATGTTCTCTATCACTCTCCCTTAGAACTTGACCCTTTGTTTTTTCCTCCATGTCCATGTTTTCCTACATGGAACCCTAGTGTGGGTTAACTCGGGTGACCTTTGTACTTCCCTTTCTTTATTTTAAAGTAATAGTTTTACTGACTCCTTTTCCGATGTGGGACTTTCAATGAAATTTCAAAACCCAATTTTAAAATTGCGAGGACGCAATTTCTTAAGGGGGGAAGATTGTAACGACCCGAAATTTTTTTTAAATAAATTTTGTTTCTTAATTTTATGTGTTATTGTTATACTCAACAAAAATGTTTCATTTGGTAACATGAGTATAATTAAAATGAGACTGTTGGGTTTTGACTGTTATTTGACCGTTGGTCAATATGACCACTGGAAACTAAACATTTTGACTATTGTCTCTAAATATAAGCAATCTTGGTTAATTAATATAGAAAGAAGATTTGATGGCCTCACCCAGTAGTCTTGGACCGATCGAAGCCCATCTAACAGAACTTGGGAAGGAGGTAGCACCACTGGGCTTTGCTCTGGACCAAACCCAAGCTGAACTTCATCGTATAAAGCTAGAATGGGATCTCCTTCGCGAGAAGTTCAAACTGATAGAAATTACTACTCGTGCGATGTTGGCCGAGCCTCCCTCGGATTCTCTCACCTTAGCACACCTTACACTTAGGTCCTATGCTGGTGTGATAAGGGGCTATGTAAGGAGACCGTAACTGTCTTGTGTAATCCTTTGTTTTAAATAAAATTTCGATTTCTTTTATGAATTTTCAAATGACCGGATAAATATAGTGTGCAAATTTTTGATGAATTTTAGAAAAAGGATATTTTAAATATGTTTATGTAAACCCTAAATAATTAAAAATGTGTAATGATTTTCAAAAAATGGTCTTCTGCAATTATGTTCAGTACTAAATTTAGAGTCTAATAAGATCAACTTGATTTTTGATGAATAGTAACTTATGAATAGTGATTTTATGATTAGGATTAATAATGTGTCCAAATGGATTAGTAATCTCACTTAAATAAAGTATTAAAATAAGCTAGGAACTTTGCTTAAGTAATGTGATTCAATAAAATGGTTAAATAACGGTTTCATAAATTATTATTCAAGTATTAGTTTTTTAGGATGAATAGTGTTTTTTAATTAAAAATTTAATTAAAAATAATTAGAAAATTATTTTTATAAAAATGACTTTATTTTTGAACTCAGAGCATCGATATTATGTTAAGGTAATTTTTGGGGATTTTTCTGAAAAAAATGAATTTTCGATGAATAGTGTTTTTATTTAAAAATTAAATTAAAAATATTTAGAAAATTATTTTTATAAAATGGAGTTCATTTTTTAAATCGTAGCATTGATATTTAGTTAAGGTGAAAGTTTGGGATTTTTCTGAGAAAGATGAATTTTTCAGTGAATAGTAAAAATGCAGTTTTAGGGTTTCGGTATGTTTAATGACATCATAATTGTGTCATGATGATTTCATGAGATATTTTGAGGGTTGTCCGGCCAAGGGTGATGAATTATTGTTTTGGGGGCCCCATGTGGCCTAACTCCATGATAAATGCCAAGGGAGAGCACATGGGTTTGAGAAAAGCACATGTGAGGTGTCCCTTGGCCATTAATGCCTTGTCCCCTCACTTTCCCTATAAATACCAAGCCCTCCTCTCATCCATTAGACTCCCCACTCATTCCCAACGAATTTCTTGTCTCATTAACTCCCAAGGAGTCCTCCCAAGGTGCCCCCAAGCCCTCAAGATCCCAACCTTTGAGGTTTAAGAGTTACATTTTAAGGTAAGGGATCCGACCTCTCTCTTTCTTTTCAAGTAATCTCTTTTATGTCTTTTCTTTTATACTCCATGTTCTTATGTTGTAGGATGTTCTTTTATATTCATCCTACTGCCTATTTCATGTTCATATGATGAGAGACCCCCCTTTCTCTCATCAATTCGTTTTAAGAATGTTTAAGTGGCGTCGTTAGGCTGCCGAATTTTTAAGGGATTCTTTCACCTTCCTCGTTTTCAAGTTCTATTTTCATTCAAGTCTTTCATGTTCCTTTTTGTTATATTGGGGTATGATCTCTATATATATCATACTGGACTCTTATGTTCATATGATGAGATACCCCATTTGATCTCTTCAATTCAGTATTTTGATGTTTTAAGTGGCGCCGTTAGGCTGCCGAATTTTTAAGTGGTTCTTCACCCTTCTCGTTTTGAAGTTCTACTTTCATGTCAATTATTTCAAGTTCCTTTTTGTTATATTGGGGTATGATCTCTATATATATCATACTGGACTCTTATGTTCATATGATGAGAGACCCCATTTGATCTCTTCAATTCAGTATTTTGATGTTTTAAGTGGCGCCGTTAGGCTGCCGAATTTTTAAGTGGTTCTTCACCCTTCTCGTTTTGAAGTTCTACTTTCATGTCAATTCTTTCAAGTTCATTTTTGTTATGTTGGGGAATTATCTCTATATCTATCATACTGAACTCTTATGTTCACATGATGAGAGATCCTATTTTATCTTTTCAAATCATTTTTTTTTTGAGGTTTAAGTAACGCCGTTAGGTTGCCGAACTTTCATAAGAGAAGTCTATTTTTTTTCTTCCTTCCATGTTTTTCATTTCAAATGGAATGTCCTTGAAATCTCATTACCATGATCATGTATCCTTCTTATTCTGTCCATGTACTATTTTATGGGTCATTTATGAATGTTTGACCCATTTTACCTCTCTTTTAATGTCTTCTAAAACCTCGGAACATTGCCGTTATGCTGCAGAATTTCTGTCTCAAAATGTCTATCTCTTTTTCTAAAGTCCTTTTATTTTATTAAGTGAATACTCAAAGCTCTTTCTTCTAAAGGGGTATTCATATATATACCAAAATTTTCTATTTTAAATTCTGGGATTTACATACATGAGACCCACCTTCCTTTTCTGTGGGTTTTAAAGTGATATAATGATCATGTCTTTAAAGCAGTTTTTAAAAAGTTATGATTATGAAATGAAACCCATTTCCTTTATGATATATGGGTTATTTATGAAATGTTTGATGATGATATATGTGGCTCACATGATAATAAAGGCAAATTTAAGGGTGCGCCCTGATAGCGCTCCAATGCATTGGGTAATGATGTAACCACTAGAGATTACAATTTTCACGATACCTTGGTGAATAACCTTGGTAATTTTCAAATGACACCTTGGGGATGGACCTTGGTGATATGTTCATGATTGTCTATGTTAAATGATGTAGCCACATCTTCAAGTTATGGAAAATGTTATTTTTATTATGAAATGCCTCATGATTTTCTTTCTCATGCCTTAAAGTTTTTTTCATGACTTTATTGATGTATCTCAAGTTCATATGTAAAATGTTTCACTTGTTTCCCTTGCTGGGCCTTCTGCTCACCCTTACTTTTGATGTATGTCCCCAGGTTATGAGATGCAGTAATGAGCCTAGAGTGAACATGAGGAGAATCCTTTCAAGTGTTTAAGAAGAATGTTTTTTTTTTGTTTCATGTTTTACGTTCCTTATTTCCAAGACACTAAACCTTAAAGATCCTCAGTTCCGTGTAATGGAATGAAAAGTTATGTTATAAAGAGACGGGATGTTATATCCTCCCAAATATTTACCACATTTACTGATCTTATCACAAATCTCTCTAGAATTATTATTAATTGCATTGACTGAAGAAGAATCTTCACAAGAGGTCTATTTCTAGCCACCACATTCCAGAAAAAGGATTTTAATTAACTCTATATTTATTTTGCATGTGTCAGCTTATGAAATAACCATCATCCATCTTCCCCTAATTTCCTTCACTGTCAATGAACCTCTATTGAATTTCAACCCCATTGTTAGATCAGCAACAATGATATGAGGAATCCAATAATTTATCGCTCAATGATTCAATAAGAGGGTTTTGTTAAATATTCATCTAATTCAACAGCTAGAGATAAATTCATTAATAACATAGGGGGAAACTATAAATCCATAAAATTAAATAATCAACAATTTATATGTATGGTTTGGTCATCATTCATGGTACTAAATTTTAAAAATCAATGGAAAAATAGTATAAATATAAAAAAATTAAAAAATTTACAATATCAATAATGATTAAGTTGATAGGGACATGTTAAGTCTGAACATAGGTTTGATTAAAAAGTAATTTAATACATGAATGGAAACAAATATGGGATAAATTCATAAAAAACTAATCCTTAACAAAATTCAGGATCAATTCCACCACAATAACTCTCTCACATGCATTGTCATTGATGAATACCAATGTATGAGTCATTGATCCTAGATTCCACATTCATCCATGAAAACTCTCAAAATGGAAATCTCCACTGATCCTCTTATTGTTTTGAAGATATACCTATATATTCATCTAAATAGAAATTATATTGAGGTATATCTAGGGTTAAAACATTTAATTACACAATTAATTTTTTAATTAATTCATTTTGTAATCAACATATGAATGTGCACCATTACAGGACCTGATATGAAAAAAACTAATATCATGTATAGGGTAAAACCAAACTTTTCAAACAAATTAATATCTTAGTTTCCCCATCCAAGAATCCAATTAGAAGATAAGTGTTATTTTTAATAATTCTCATTCACAAGTAACAAATATATTTATATTATATTATATACTCAATATCAATTTTCTAAAGACACATGATGTCCATACCAACAAAAAAAATAATATCAAATAATCTCTATTAATTTTCAAAGGTTCTAAGAATAAAACCAAATTCATTATAGTTTCGGTGAGTTTAATGAGTTTCAATCTTGCTGAAATTTTGATATTATATTATGAAATTTCATGGTTATGGTAATAATGAATGTTGTTTGAGGATGATAAGTGAGAGTGAGTTCTAATGTGAAAAATGACTAGGGTGTAGGCTTGGGAATGTTGGGTGAAATTATTTATTTGTCACTAATATGTTTAAGATAAAATACTATGAATTTGATATTTGAAGATATGAACAAGATGTTGTATGAGATTGTTAAAGGGGGGTTTAATTATGATGTTAAAGAAAGAAATGAAAGGTAATAAAGGAAGAAATTGGTGTAATTAAATAAAAAATGGTTTGATTCAGGGTATAATTAAACTATTTTTTAGTATTGATGGAATTATTATATTATCCTTATGTTATTATGAACATTTTATTAATGTGATGTGATTTTTCGTGAAATTAAAGTGATCAATGTGTGGTAATATGATGTGTTCATATGGATTTTGAAAAATAATTTTAAAAAAATATATCCTTATCAAGTAAATATTTATGTTAGGATATGGGGTAACAATGGGTTAGGTTATTATGTGCTAGACTTAGGTATGTTTTGAATTTTGAAACATATTGATTTTATCATGTGTTTGGATAGGTCGTGAGTTCGACAACAAGGGGATTGTGTGAAGTTCTTGTATGAGTTACTATTTGATCCATGAGTTTGGTTATGGTATGTTCTAAATTATATCCTAGGTTCATATAATCAATGGAAAAAATAGTTAATTTTTAAACCAAAGTATTTTGATTTTGTTTTATATTGCTTATTGTAATGTATTTAATTACTTTAAATTCAAGTATTAATTTTCACTTTGTAGAAGTGAGTATTTTGGAAACTAGGAGGCGTTTTGGATCTTGGTGTTATCCTACTGGGAAGCATTTCCCAATCCATATAAGTTCAAATATCAAGTTCATGAAAATATATATGCTTTAATGTAGTAATGAGTGAATCTCCCGAGTTTCTTTGAGAATGAATGAAAGATCATTAGGATGATTCTATAGGAGAATAGAGATATTAGTGGAGAGTGGTTTTCTCCATTACTGGATTTGGAGTTATTTTGTTATGTAACTTTGAAACACATGTGTTGGGATCATGTTTTTGATCTATCTGATTATATAACATGTGAAGAATTATTAAGAATTTATTTATAGATTAATTAACATTTTATGGTATCAGTTTTCATTTTGTAATTATAATATAATTATGTATATTTTAATGTGATAATCCTTCAAAGGGAAGATCACTCCCCAATATATACTCATATACCCTCAGCACTAGTTTTTAACCTCTAGTGATTGAGAAGTGAACTTGAGGCCATGTGTAATTTTTCCTTAGTGGCATAGTCATGTCGGGGTGGGATGTTACTCCTTGTTAAAGTATTGTTATAAAATAATAAGTATAAGGAAAACTACGGTAAATTAAAAATGTATTTAAAAAAATTACTCTCATATATTTTTTATAGATTTTGAATTAAAATTTCAAGGATTTAATTTCAAAAGGAGTAAAGAATATAACATCTGATGTTTTTAACAGTATTTATTACCTAAAACTTATATGCTTATAATTAAATAATATCATTAAATATTATAGTAAATTATCTTATAAACAATGTAAAAAAGTGACATAATTTTATTTCATATAATAACATAACAAATTAATGATGAAAACATTACTTTAGATCAATACTATAACAACCCTTGTCTTTAATACACTTTATTTCAAGATTTATTACAAAAAAATGCACACTTGGTACAAAACAGGAGATTGGGAGTCTTAGTATCATTTGTATATTGGGTATATACCACATAAACTTGAAACATGGATAAAATAAAATTATTGAAAACTTTCTTAACATGCTTAAAATATTCAATTTCTCATTTAAAACTACATGGGATAACTTGGGGACATACATAAGAAATGGGTGAGTAATAAGCCTAGTAAAAGAATAAATAAATAATAACATAATTTAAGTATTACATGCTATGAAATAATAATTTAAATGGGACATAAATGGAGTTATAATCATAAAAATTAACATAAAATCATGATATATGATGATAACATAAGGGAAACATGATAATGCGGCAACAACATTAAACATGACATCATAAACACGGGTCAAGGCTAACTGCAAAGACATCATAACATGGTTTAAAAAGTCCCATAGTGGATTAGGTTTCATCCCTAATCCAAAACATGATTCTTTGTGAGACAAAAACATTACCCAGTGCATTATATTACAATATAATTTTGGGTCCACCATTCATTTTCATATCACGCCCATGCATAAGTGTGACACATAGATTATTCAACATAAGATCATATTTTATCACATTTAATTACAAAATTAAGGATTATATAATAAATACATGTAATTAACTGATAAAATAATTGTATTTATTTATATTTTAATACCCTTTAGTGGATATGGAAATGGTATTCACAATAGAAAGTTTGGGCATGGAAAATCGTAGAATAATTTCAGTCACATAACGGGTGTGCATAATGAGTCATGAGAGGTCTTAATGAGAGTAAAACAAGTCTCTAATGACTTGGAAATCATAATTTAAGTAATTTATAAATTTAATAACATAATAAAACTTAAAAAAATTGTAATGAAATATTATAATAAAAAATTATTCTTAAATAATAGCTTTTCATGGAAAAATCACAGGATAATTTTGGCAGCATAACGGGGGTACATAATGAATCATTGGAGGGATTAATAAGAGTGAAAGGGGTATTTAATAACTTATAAATAATAATGGGAGTAATATGGATTTTTAAAATCATATCTCATCAATAGTAATTGGAATAAAAAAGGAATTACATATATAAGGTTCTTGAATAAGGAGGAGAAGGTGAGGATCCCTTACCTTGAGATGGTGATTCCAAAAGCTTGGTAGGAGATTCTTGAGGGATTGGGAGAAAATTGAGTGGTATGTAATGAGTAAAATTAATATTATAGTCATGATATAATGGTTCTATATTGAATAGTAATGAGAGATTTTATGGGTTTATATAGAGAAATAGAGGAGAGTTCTTTATTATTTATCAAACTTACATTTTGGACTCTTTACAATAAAGTAATCAAAACCACAAACTTTTATATGGTTTTGACCATTATTTCTACCAAATGGGAATATTTTTAATTATTTTATAATTAAATTAAGATAAAACATTTAAATATTACCCTTGTTGATGTGGAAGTGAGTCATGTTTACAAATAATTTATTTTAAAACATTAAAATATAATATAGGTTTTGTAGGATTCATAAAGGATTTATAAAATTAATAAAATAATGTAAAACCCATTATTTTAAAGGGTAAAGATATATTTGGTCATGTATACCTTTTATGGCATGTATTACATCACTTTTTGGGAATTATTATTTCAAAATTCACACTATATATTTATACCGTATTTAATTTTTACCTGAAAATTTGACAGTCTCATAAAATTATAAAAATTAACCATTGAATAATATTAAAATGATTATTCAAAGAATAATATTTATCTCATAAAAATAATTATTGAAACATTAGAAATTATAATTTTATATTAAAACCCATTTTATTGAAAAATACTGGGTTTTTTATAATAACAGTTTTCTACCCCTTATAAAAATTACATTTTCACATCATAAAATTATATTTTAATTTATATTTAATATATAATATTTAGTAATAATATTTTATTAAAATATAATTTGATTCATTAATTCATAAAATGGATATCTTAATTGAAATTTCATATTACCCAAAAATACAATTCGGGTTTTGTCATATTAAAATCCTTTTTTATCAAAATCATTACTTAATCATTTATAAATTATAAAAAATAAAGAATAAATATAATAATTATTTTATTGAAAAAATATATAAATATTCATAAAATTACGGTTGAGATACATATCCTTTATTAAACCAGCAAACTCTCTAATGGTAAGGTGTTCTGTGGTGATATTTTATTGGGGTGGTTCGACAAACATAGTTTTGGTCATGATATCGATGAGCTTAAAATTATACCATAAATGGTTTCACTCATGATTTAGTTGTTTAACCATGTATTGGTCTCGGTAAAGGAAAAATTATAGTTATTTTATCACCCTTTGAAGCTCTAATAAATTCCCTTTATAGGATACGATCCTATTGGTTGTGACCATCATTTCTCTTATATGTGTCAATAGGACCATATCATAACCCTTAATAAATACTATTCAATGTATATAGTATCAATTTTCCTCATTCTTAATGGTCTTTTAAATTCAACAAGATATAAACAAATAAGTTCATGTGCTTTTTATAAATACATTATATAAGATGGAATTTAGTTGAATCACAAAGGTAATTTCATTTATAATAGTTCAAGTTATTACATTATTCCCCGTTCAGAAATTTTACCCTAGAAATTTTCATTTCATATACTAAAATAGATGAGGGTACTTCTATTTTATCATATATTCTTACTCCCATGTCACTTCCTCAAACTAGTGTTTCTACCATAATACTATAACCAGGTAAGTTGTCTTATTTTTTAGAAATTTGTCTCTATGATTTAAGATATTCACCAGATGCTCCTCATATGAATGATCATTCTCCAATGGTACCACAAATAGATTTAGTGCATGGGAGGGTTATAGTATGTACTTACTCAAGAGAGATACATTGAACATGTAATGTACTGAGATAGGTAAGGTGGGAGTGTTAGTTAATATTACATAGCTCTGATGCGATAAAGGACCTCAAAGGGGTTCATTTATCTTGGACTAAGATTTCCATTATTCGAAAACCTCTTGACTTTATTCCATGGTGAAATACAAAGGAACACTTTTTTCAAACCTCAAACTCTAGATCCCATTGGCAATTGTATGCATAAATTTTCTTCTGACTTTGGGCGTATTTCATATAATGTTGATAGTTGGAAACTTTTATGCCATCTCTTGGGCAAGATTAGGTATCATAAGATTCCTCTTTATAACTTTATCCTAGTATGTTGGAGTCTGAATCATCTTCCCATATAGATCATAATAGAGATCCATTTGAATGCAAGAATGGAAACTATTGTTATATGATAACTCTATTAGGGGTAGGTGTGGATCCTAATATCCTTGTAAATCCATTGAAGATGATCTAAACTTATCCTATAGATTTTGATAGGTCCTTTTAGACTGACCATCTGTCTAAGGTTAAATAGCAGTATCGAATCTCAATTCTATATTCAAGGCTTGTTGATGTATTCTCTGAAAGCTTCAAGTAAACCTCATATATCAATCAGATAAAATAAAGAGTGGAACTCTATATAGTCTTACCACTTCTATTATTTATATAATGGTGAGTTGGTCAACAGAAGAACCTTCTTTGATAAAAATGAAATGTGATGACTTGGTTAGGTGGTTGACTACCACCCAGATGGAATTATTTCCATTAGGTGTCTTGGGGAGTCCTATAATGAAATCTATGGTTATGTTTTCCCATTTCCATACTGGTATGGAATATGGTCATGTAAAACCCTTGGAATTTTCACATTATTCTTTAACTTAATGGCATACTAAGCATCTATATACAAACTCCTCATTCATTATCTTCATGTTACCCCACCATAAATTTTGATTCAAATTTTTATACAACTTATAGCTTCCTAAATGAATAGAGATGGATGATATATGCACATAATCTAGAATATACCTTTTCAATTATGGTTTTTATGGGACACATATTTGGGTTTCCAAACTTATAACTCCATCTTTAGTAAATTTCAAATCCATAATATTCACTACTTTATTCTATAGCAACTCATCATCTTTTGGAGCCTCTTTGATCCCCTCAATAATAGATGTATGATATGTTATTTTATCAAGGTAGGATGAAGATCCTTTTATAATTCCCATATCCATCCTTTGTATGTCCAAGAATATTAGATACCTTTCAATCCTCATTATGTATATAATTAAGAGATCCTTTCTACTTATAGAATCTACCGCTTTTTTTACTTTCCAAGATGGTAATGGATTGAACAATCATAATCCTTGATCATATAAAACCGCCTCCATCGGCACATATTAATATATTTTTGTAAGAATATATACTTGAGGCTTTTATAGTCTTTATATATATCACACTTCTCTCCTTAGAGATAGTATCAACAAATATTCAATTAAAATATCGCTATATTCAATTCTAGACCATGAACTGGGCAGTTCTACTCATGGATCTTTAGTTGGTGGGAGGAATAGGCTATCACTTTGACATTTTTCATGAGTACACAATCCAAATCCTTTTTTGAGGTGTAACTGTATATTATAAATTCTTCCCCATTAGTGGGTAATGTGAGCACAGTTTTAGTGATTATATTCTTCTTCATCTATTGAAAACTCTCCTGATATTTATCATTATAAGAAAAAAAACCTTACACCTTTATAAGTTATCTTTTTTAGTGGGCCTTAAAATCATGATAATTTCCTCACAAATCCACAATATTACCTAGAAAATACAAGTAAACTATATATATTCATCAAAGATGTTGGTTTGTTCCATCCTTCAATCACCTTTATTTTTAAAGTTTCAATAGATATCCATTTACTAGATATAACATTCCTCATGAATGTTACTTGGTCCAGGCAAAAGTTTGATTGAGAACACAACCTATTAGCTATGAGAAAGACCAAATAATTATAAGGGAAACACATCAGTAAATTCCCTTACCATGTGAAAGCCATGAAGGATGATCTTTTCCTTAGAATCAATCATTTGATCTAGATATTATTTCTCATAGGATAATAATATCCATGCTTGAGATTATAATACCAAATATAAGAATCATCCTTTTCCTTGCACTCATATAGAATCAGAGGGAAATTCATGATAAAAAAGGTAATTTTCTTCTCTTGGATTTTTTTTATTCATAAAATTAAAACCATTTCATAACTAGAATAACATAAAATTCCACTATAGGTATATTAATAATATTTTCAAGAAAAACAATCCCAAAAACTTCAAATTGTGATACAATAATCATATAATTTTTTCTGGATGATAGGAAATAATTTGGGGTAGTGACTCGATGTTCTTAGAAAACTTATAAGATATTCTAAAATGGTATAAATTGGAATACAACATGAAACACAAAAATATGATGTAGAGATTACATGTACTTCATTAATCATGATCCATCTCAGCATAGGACTCTCCTTTTACCTTTTTCTTAGAGATTTTTGGTGCTCATTATGCTTGTTATCCCTTGGAATAGAGCATTGTTTTTTATAATTATAAACTTATAAACATTTACAATATAGAACTGTATGTGGTACCTTATATTTATATTTATTCACATTCATTAGACTATTGATTTTTCTATAGAAATTAGATACTTTATGACATATTTTTACACACTTAAAACATTTATCGATTCCTTTGTGATATTTCCCTTATTTCCTATTTCCACATTTTTTTCATAAATTAAATTGGGTCTTATTTACTTTATCACATTTATTTTATTATCTTACTTGAGACATAGTCCTCCTATTATTTTAAATATTTTGACATTAAACTATGTAATAGTTTTTAATAATGATTTTTTATAACTATTTTGGGAAAAAATATAAGATTTCTTACTTGATCTCTTATCATGTTAGCCATATTATTTGGGTTGTAATCACATTTCCCATCACATTGGTTATTGAATTGATTTATCCTATTTCCATCCATTGACTAAAATAAAGGGAAAATTAGGAATGATAATTTTTAAATTATTAAACACATAAAATGGGGACCATGATTATTAAAGGGATAACTCATAAATTATATATATACCTTAACCTATGAATTAATAGGCTTCAATATAGGTTATCCATGATCTATTTACTAATATAAAATCTTATGGGAGTTTTGTTTTCTTAATAATGTTTTGTAATGAGCTTGTGAATTTACCAAAGAATATCCCCAAGGAGTGTCAAACATTTTGTGCAACGATTTTTGTTATTGTATACTATGAGATGATCGAGTCTATCTCAATACACCTTTTGGGGTTATTACCCCTAGGTACCTCTATTCCAGAGCCACATCCACTTATAGTATCCATACATTGGTACTGGTAAAATTCATCCAATAATGTACTAAGTGCTGGGGATATTGATTCAAAAGTATATCTCTTTTTTAAGGTCTTGATTTCACTAGTCTTAGATCTTAAATAGAGTTATGGATCAGAAGTTTTGGTCGTTTGAAGTCAGGCTACCAAAAATGGTTCAAAGAGGTCCATTCACAAAGGTTTATTCATGGAGGGCCTATTTTTAGAGTTCCTTTCATGGAGTTATATTTATGGATGTATGGTTTATAGAGCCCCGTTTAGTGGATCTCCCCTTCACGTGGGCATGAAGGGTTGAAGGTAGCTCCACGAAAGTGATATTCGGAGTTGGGAAGACCCATCAACTCAAAGATAAATTAAATCTTTATGAAGGCCTCCAATCATCATAAAACCCTTTCCCTATAAATATCCCCTTTGATCTGATATTTGAGGGACAGTTGGAGACCTTTAGACATCTGAAATTTCTCTTGGTTCTTGAACCACTCTAGCTTCACGAGTTAGAGAGAAAATAGATTTTCCAAGGTATCCAATCTTCACGAAACTATCTCCCTGTGTTCTTGAGGGCCTCTACCTATGGTGTAGTTTCCTTTCACAATATCAAATTATATTTCTAGAAGAAGAAGGCCCTCTGAGGAATTTGAGGCTTCATTAAGAATTCAGCCTTTAATTGCACTCCCCTCCTTTGTGAGACCCTAAGATCTGCAAATCCCCAACCTCCACGAGACTCTAAGCTCTCTGAATCCCTATCCTTTATGAGACCCCAGTCTCCATGAATCCTTAGCCTTCACAATACCCTGAGCTCTGTGAATCCCTATCCTTCATGATGCCCAAAACTCTATGAATCCTTAAACTTCACGAGACATTGATCTCCTTGAAGATACATCCATTGAGAGGACCCTATCCTTTAGGAAGATCTCACCATTACACTCGTTAGTCTATACCATGGGGGTTATTCCCATACACCCCAAATCAGTATCAGAATCAAGTTGTCTTCTTGATCCTTTATTCTAGTCCCTTATCTATCATCATAGGCCCCCGTGAAAAATGGAGAGTTATGTCATGAAATTTCCATGTCCGGTTGATGGTATTTTGGGTTTTTCCTTATATGGCCCCAATAGCCACCCTATAAAATACCATGAGTTGAGATACTCCTATACACCCCCTAAAATACCTTGATTCAATCAACTCCTCTTAGTCCATTTCCCATGTCATGAGTTGATATTATCCTTTTACACTCCCTGAGTACCTTGAGTTGATACGCTCCTCAGGAAACTCCAAAAAAACTATTCATCTAACTCTCATGCCTGGTCGAACCGGAGAGGGATGTTCATGTATAAGTCCCACACCATACATTGTTAGGAATATTCCTCCCAATAATCATCACTACATGACTTTAAACTGTAGTATACCCTATCTTTCATGAATATGATTCCTTATGCATCAATAATAAGATGCATCATGCCACGATCACGAGAAGACATCTAGTAGTCCACACTAAGTGATGCTAAACTGTAGTATACCCTATAAAATAAACATAGGATGCCTCCTAGGACAAACATGAGATGCCTTGTGTGTCAAGAATAAGATAACCAATATTCCTCACTAAATGACTATAAATTGTAACTTACCCTATGTAATGTAAATAGGATTCCTCCTATGAAAATCGTGATATTCCTTATAAACTAATCTTAATATGACTCACGTAATAATCCTGGGATGGTCATTAAATAGACACCATGGGAATCCTGCTCAAGTGTAATCCTTGAATCATATCCCTCAACCCTTCAACAAGTTAGGATTACCTAGTGACTTGACATGAGGAAGTAACGATGGTAAACTCAATGTATAATCCCCACACACCTCATCTATTCACATGATGTTAAACTAAAATCTTACCCCATGCAATGGACATGAGATTCCCTCATGACATGACATGAGGATGTAATGATGGGTAGTTTATATGCATAAACCCTACACACCACATATTTACACATGATGTTAAACTATAATCTTACCCCATGAAATGGACATCTGATGCCCTCTTGGAATGACATGAGGAAGACTACCTAGGCATCTCTCATGAATAAGCCCCATTTCTATCATTGATTCTCTATAGTGGCACTCAGGCAGCTCCCACATGTAATCCCCAACCACACCATCACTTCTCTTAGTAGACCCTAGGAATCTCAATGTTTAACTCCCACACCACTCTAACCAAGAAAAATCCTCTTGAAAAGGGAAGCTTCTATGCATAATCAGTACATAATCTCTCGTTTATGCTCCTTTCACGGAATGAGTGTCCTTACTATATGATGTTAAACTGCATGGATCAGTCCTATCACATGACCTTAAATTGTTCCATTGAACTATGTGGATTTTGAACCCTATATTATAAACAGGGTATGTAGGATACCTCTTTGAGTCCCAATCCTAAACAATGGTAAACTTAGGTTCTCCCTCCTAGGTACACAATTCCCAGATCTACCTTCATGGGGAATTCTGATCAACACATCAAAGGTCCAAATCTATGGGGAATTATGATCCATTAGTAAACCTTTGAGGTGTGACATCTTCTATCTTAGTGACACACCTCCTAGATCAACCTCCATAGGGTGTTATGATCCACAACTTAAGATTCTTCTCAAGGGGTGTTCTGATCTAGCTTCCGGATCCATCTCAAGGGGCATTCTAATCCATCCAATCCAGATCCTCCTCTATGGGGAATTATAATCCATCAGTAAACCTTCCAAGTGTGACATATTCACTCCTAGGGACACACCTCCCAGATCCACATCCATGGATAATTATGACCCAAAAATTCAGGGACACCTCCATGGGATGTTTTGATCCTTTGATAAACCTTATAGGTGTGACATCTTCTCTCCTAGGGTCACACCTACAATATCTACATCCATGGGGTGTTCTGATACACAACCCCTGGTCAACCTCAATGGGGTTCTTATCAACCTTTTGGATCCACCTCAAGGGGCAATATATAATACATCCATTCAAGGTCCGCTTCTATAAGATGTTATGATCCATCGATAAACCATCTGGGTGTGATATATTTTCTCTTAGGGACACACCTCCCAAATCCACCTCCACTGGGTGTTCTAATCCATAACTCCAGGTCTGCCTCCATGAGGTGTTATGATCAATTGGTAAACCATCGAGGTGTGATATCTTCTATCCTAGGGACACACCTCCCAGATCTTCCTCTACGTGGTGTTCTAGTCCACAACTTCGTGTCTACCTCTATAGGGTGTTCTAATCCATTGGTATACTATCCAGGTGTGACATCTTCTCTCCTAGGGACACACCTCCAAGATCCACCTCCACAAGGTATTCTGATCAATCCATTGTATCCCCAAAAGACATTAACTCTATGCCCTTATCCACAAGACATTAAACTTGTTCCCTGATATGTCTAAATTACCATGTTATCAACATGGTATGCCTTGGGTTCTAGGCCTGAAGATTCCTCATATGATATTCCCTACTAAGAGGAAGAATACATGTGCTCATCCTCCCAACTTCCATTGATTCCAAGACATAACCGACTTTGCCATATACTCTGATGAAAGGTTGTTACCCAGTTGAGATAGAAGCAGCGTAATTAATATGCATCCACCTTGATATGTCACTAAGAATGAGTTTCATAAACATGACTCAAATATATGAGGTGGAATAGTACTATGTGATGAGCTCCGAGGAGGAATCCATGGAAGGAGGAACTGACATCTCATCATCCTATCTAAATCAAGGATCCAACATCACTATACATAGAGGTGGAGGCATCATGCCTTTGGAAATCAGGAATGTGGGGAAAGAAATGTCTGTTAATATGATAGTGCGCACCTCTTTTGTGAAAGCATCAGAAACACCAGACAGGAATTTATTTTCTTGGAAACTACTTACCCTATACTTTACCAAAACTTCATGTTTTTTTATTATGTTTAATATTATACCTAATTCTTTCTCAAGTGTTTTACAGTCCTATCCCAAAAAATACTATACTCTCCTACGATACCAACCATGACAACCATTGTCTTTAATACACTTAATCTAATGATTAATTACATAAAATCACACATAGTACAACCTAACAGATCAAGAATCCTAGTTTCATTGTGATATTAGATAAATAGCACATCGACTTGATACATGAATATAATAAAATTATTGAAAACTTTTTTAACATGATTCTAATATTATATTGATCATTTAAAATTACACGGGATAACCTTGGGACATACATAAAAAATGGGTAATTTATAATTCCTAATAAGGGAATAAAAATAAAATAACATGATAAAAGAATTAAATTTTTTCAACATGAATTTAAATGGTACATAAAAGGTGGTATAATCATAAACATGAACATAAAATCATGATATGTGATGATAATATAAATGCAACATGGGAATGTGGAAACAACATTAAACATAACATCATAAACATAGGTCAATCCTAACTATCGATACATCATAACATGGTGTAAAAAGTCCTATAATTAATTAGGTTTACTCCCTAATCCCATAAATGACATCTCATGAGACAAAAACATTTTCCACTCTATTGGAGTGTTATATAATTTTTCGAACACCTATCACTTTTATATCATGTGCATGAATAAGTGTGCCACATTGATCATTCAGTATATGATCATATTTCATCAAATTAAATTCTAAGATTAAGGAGTGAGGAATATATAAATAGAATACCCAAATAAAATATGTATAGGTAATTCTAGGTGAATACCATTGAGTGGATATAGTGATGGTATTCACAATACAAAGTTTTGGCATGGAAAAAAAGAAGGAAAATTTCAACAACATAATGGGGGTACATAATGAATCATGGGAGGGATTAATGGTAGTTAAAGGTGTATATCATCATTTGTAAATAATAAGTTATGTAATAGGGATATGTAATAACATAATACAAGATGAAAAATTTTGAATTACAATGCGTAATACAAAAATAGTGCTGGAATAAAAGTTTGTCCTAGAAAAATCACAGAAAAATTTTGACAGCATAACGAGGCAACACAATGAATCAAGGGAGGGATTAATAAGAATGAAAGTGGCATATCATCACTTTAAAATAATAAAGTTAGTAATTATGAAGTGTGAAATAATATCCAATAAATAGTAATTGGAATACGAAAGGCATTATATAAAGAAGTTTCTTGAATAAAGAGGAGAAAGATAGGATCGATTACCTTGATAGGGTGTTTCCAAAAGCTTAGGATGATCTTCTTAAGAGATTGATAGAACCCTGAGAGGTATCTAGAGAGGAAAGAAAAGAATATAATCATGCACTAATGGGTTTTAGTAAAGAGTAATGGGAGATTGGGTAGGTTTAAATAGTAAAATATAGGGATGTTCTTTATTATTTCTCAAACTTAGGTTCTAAACTCTATAAAATAAAGTTATCACAACCACAAAACATTCCCATGATTTTTTTCCATGTATTATACAAAAGGATATTTGTTTCAGTTATTTTTTAATTCCATGAACTGGTAACATTTAAATATTACTATCAGTGATTTGGAAGTTAGTCATTTTTACAAAGAATTGATTTTAAAACCATAAAATGAAATGTAGGTTTTTGAGGATTCATAAAGGGTTTATGAAATAAATAAAATAACCTAAAATGTGTTATTTTTTAGGGGAAACATATATTGGGTCATGTATACGATTTGTGTCACATATTACATGTAATATCCTAACCTTTTTTGGAGTTATATTGAACTTTGTTTCAGGAATTATTTTATTTTTTATGAGCATTCCCTGTTATGGGTTTTACCTTGGGGTGTGTTTGGGTGAAAATTAGAAATTTTGGAAGGAAATGGGAAAGTGTATAGTGAGTGCATGGTTTTCTCAAATTGTGTGCCATAGTCTAGCTAATCGGGAAAACCCAGATAGAGGGGATTTGCATAGCTGGCACATGGTTTGTCAAACCATGTCCCCTCTTAAGAGAAACAATGCTACTTCTAGAAGTGGTGCATGGTTAAGGAACGAGGTTAGAGGAAAATGTATACCACTACCCAACAAACTATGCACGTGGTTTTAATTAATCCAGAAATTAGATTTTAATTTTCCAAACCCCCTATTTTAACGCCCTTATTTAACCCTAACTCTCCTCAATTGATTTCTCTCAAATCCATATCCTCCCAGAGGAATTCTTAGGCCTCCCGACCACTATTATTAGAGATTTAGAGCCTGGTTGGTAGATCTTCACCTACTTGGGTATGTGGTTTCTTCCCTGACTGATTTTCTATATCTCTCTCGTTCTTCACCCATTCTATTAGTGGTTTTTTATCCTCTTTTTTGTTGGATCTAAATATAGATTTAGTGAATCTGTATATAGGGTTGTTGGATCTAGATCTAGAATTAAGAGATCTTATTTCACTTAATAATGGATTTTGGTTTTGGATCTAGACTATGTTCACCATTGAGTTCTTGATTGATACACTTCAAATTGGGGATTATCCATTGGTGATCATGCATCGCCATTCTTGAGGTAGGTGGTTTAAAATTCAAATCCCAAAGTTTAAATTGAAAATATGTATATGTAATTGTAGAATTATTATTAGATGTTTAGAAATTTCGTTCTTGAACAAATTAATTAATTTGGAGAATTTATTAATTGAATGAAATGTTTAAATTGGCGATATTAGGATTATAGATTTTTAATAATTAATTGTTGAATTAATTAAAAATTATTGGGATTGAATTAGATAACTAATTATTGTATTAATTTTGAGATATTAAAATCATGATTTTGGGATAATTAATTGTTCTGTTAATTATTATAATATTGAATTGTTATTTGGAAAAAATAATTAAGAAATTAATTGGGGATATTGAATTGATTGAGATAGAACAATTAATTGAGGAATTAATTAGGAGTTATTTAATTGTTAAGTTGGGATTAATTAATTGATGAATCAATTGAGTAATATGATTATTTAATTGATGAATTAAATAATGGGATTGATGGGATTAATTAATTGAAGAATTAATTAATGAGAGTATAGTGATTATTTAATTATTGAATTAAATAATGGGTTTGATGAGATTAATTAATTAAAGAATTAATTAACGGGAGTATTTTGATTATTTAATTTTTGAATTAAATAATGGGTTTGATTGGATTAATTAATTGAGGAATTAATTAATTGGGTATTTTGATTATTTAATTGTTGAATTAAATAAAGGGATTGATGGGATTAATTAATTGAATAATTAATTAAAGAGTGTATTATGGTTATTTAAATATTTAATTAAATAAAGGGATTGATGGGATTAATTAATTGAATAATTAATTAATGGTATTATTGTGATTATTTAATTATTGAATTAAATAAATGGATTGATGGAACTAATTAATTGATGAATTAATTAATGGAGTCATGTGATTATTTAAAAGCTGAATTAAATAACATATTTGATGTGATTAATTAATTTATGAATTATTTAATGGGAATAATGTGATTATTTAATTGTTGAAAAAAGTATTAGGTTTGATGGGATTAATTAATTAATGAATAAATTAATGAAAGTAATGTGATTATTTAATTTTTGAATTAAATAATGGTATTGGTGGTATTAATTAATTAAATTAATTAATGGGGTTAAAATGGATAATTAATTGATGAATTAATTGAAGGGATTGAATTTGATTAATTAATTATGAATTAGTTAATTGAAATAGACATGGAAAATTAATTGGCGAATTAATTAAAGGGGTTTAATGCAATTAATTAAGTGTATAATTAATTATATTAAATGATTTGGATTAATTAATTAGTGAATTAACTAATTGATGTGATGTTATGATTTTTGAGTTGGATTAATTAATTGGTGAGTTAATTAATGGTGATTTTTGTGTTAATCCAATTGAAAGAGTTTGATTAATTAATTGGTGAATTAATTAGTGGTGAATTTTTGTGATGGTGAAATTGAATGAATTGGACTCATTAAATAATGAATTAATTAATATAGATTGTTGGAATATTGAATTAATAGAATTAGATAATTAATTATTGAAATAATTATGGGAAAACTATATTTGTGAATTGGATAATTAATTGTTGAAATAATTATGATATATTGAGATAGATGATTTGAGAAAATTAATTGTATAATTAATTATGAGATGTTGAGGTTGTTGATTTGAATAATTAATTGTCGAATTAATTATAAGATATTGAGTTTGTGGATATTGATTTATTAATTAATGGGATTGACATACCTAATTAATTAGGCAATTAATTAATGGGAATTATATTATAAAATAATTTTTGAATTAGTAATTAAATTGGTATGATTAGTTAACTATTTAATTCTCTAATTGAATTAAAGTGATTGATTATTTTTTTGGATTAATTAATGAAATTGATTTGATTGATTAATTGTCAAATTAATTAATGTTATTGATGTGACTAGTTAATTGTTGAATTAACTAGAGGAATTGACATGATTAATTAAATATTGAATTAATTAATGTTATTGATGTGATTACTTAATTATTTAATTAACTAAAGTAATTTTTGTGATTAATTAATTTTTTAATTAATTAATTTTATTGATGTGATTAGTTAATTGTTTAATTGACTAAAAGAATTGTTGGGATTAATTAATTTTATTTATGTGATTATTTAGTTATTGAACTAAATAAAAGGACTGTTGTGATTAATTAATTATTGAAATAATTAATGTTATTGATGTGTTTAGTTAATTATTGAATTAACTAAAGGAATTGTGTGATTAATTAATTGTTGAATTAATTAATGTTATTGATGTGATTAGTTAATTGTTGAGTTAACTAATGGAATTGTTGTGTTTAAATAATTGTTAAATTAGTGATGGAATTGGTTTGAATAATTAATTTTTGAATTAATTATGTGTTGATGAATGGTAACATGGTTATTTGATTGTGAAGTTATGAATGGTAAATTGTTCATTTAGTTATAAAATAAATAATGGGAACATGGTCATTCTAATGTATGAAGTATGAATGGGAACATGGTCATTCATTTGTGTGCAAATAATGGGAACATAGTCATCCTATTTTGTGAAGTATGAATGGTAAAATGGGCATTCAAGTATGAATTAAAGAATGGTAAAAATGGAATTTGAGATATGATATCACCTGAGAAAACATAGGCCTCCGATATAAGCTGAAGCAGGTATTGAGATATGATATCTCCTGGGAATACTCCAAGCTCTGGCATCAGTTGAAGAAGGTATCATGGAATGGGTTTCTATATGAACTTGTGGGTTTATGTCGTAAAATAAAGATTAATTCATAATGTGATAATTGTTTACTCATGCATTGTAATTATTTATTTATAAAACTTCAAACATTATAATTTGAATTAATATTGTTTTAGACTTCATTGGTGGTGGCCTACTGAGTTGTACTCACACCCTACTCGAGCTTCTTGATCGGTACCAGAATGTATTATATGATTGCAAGACAGATTAAGGTAAAAAGTCCTTTGTTAGAGGGATAATTAAGATGGAGCATGAGGAGGGAACTAGACTTAGTTTCAGGACCCACATAGAGGATTTTACAGTGTCTTTATTTATTTTGGTTTCTTCATATTAACACCTGGCATGTACTTTAGCATGGAAAAGCTATTGACACTATGTACTGGAGCTTTATCTTCAAAGTCCTTCAAGGCTTTAGTTTTAGTACATCTATTATCACTACAATCCGAACTCTTTTCAACTCGGCATCTATCTCTATTCTGATTAATGTCTCCTCAAGGGTTATTTTAAATGCACCAAATGTGTCAGGAAAGGTGATCCCCTTTATTCCATCCTCTTCTCTATAGCAAACGACTGCCCTAGTTGTCTGATCAGCCATATGGTAGTCCAGAATAAGCTAAATCCCATCCATATTTATTGGAATGTAAATGCTCCTACTCACCTTTTTTACACTAATAACATTATTCTTTTCCTTCAAGGTGATAAAAGGAATATTCTTAACCTCAAATCTGCTCTCTCACACTATAAAGAGGTTTCTGGTCAAACCAAAAGTTGGAACAAATCATGCATATTCTTTGGAAAGAACTTTCCCCCTAGTGGGAAAGGTAACATTATAAGGGACTTAGGTTTGAAAGAAGGCACTCTACCATTTATGTATCTTGGGGTTCTTATTTTTTGGGGCAGACCCAAATCTTATCACTTCGCGCTAATTGTTGATCATTTTTTAAACCAGTTATCCTCTTGGAAGGGTAAATCTCTCTCCATGGAAAGTAGTACATGCATTTTTAAAACCACTATTGTCTCCAATATGGTTTACTCCATGTTAGTCTGTAAATGGAATGTTGGTCTTATTAAAAAAATGAAAACCACTGTCAAGAATTTCATCTGGTCTGGTAGTACTCTAGAGAAGAAACTTGTGACTATTCCCTATTCAACCTATTGCAAGACCATTGAGAATGGTGGAATTGGGATCAAAAACATTAAACTATTTAATTAAACCCTCCAAGCGAGACTCACTTGGAACATCTTTAATAATACTTCAGAAGCTATTAGCTTTCTTAAAAAGAGATTCCTTGACAAACTTAAGATAGGAAATTCTAATTTCATTAGTTCTTCCATATGTCCTTCCATCAAACACTCCTTCATCGGGATTATGAAGAATTCTAGATGGATGGTCTCTATAGAATCCTCCTTGAAATTCTGGTTGGATAACTGGACTAGCACACCTTTAATCTCTATAATATCTACCGATTAAACTCCTGAAATTACCAACATCTCTATCAGATAAATTTTAAACTCTCAACATGATCACCTACCTGGTATAATCCTAAATGTCATTAAAGACTACTCTTTCACTTACACAAATGATTTTTTAATTTGGGAACCTGATCACAATGGTATTCTTAACTCAAAAAAATCTACAAGCATCATTTTTGTAGCTCTGAGAGTGATTACAGTTGGATTAAACATTATAACAAACCTTGAATTAAACCCTCAAGATTCAATCTCATCTAGAATCTTGGAAAAAACAGAGTCCCTAATAAAATTTTCCTCCAATCCTTTGGTATCAAACTTTTCTCTAAGTGTAAAGTCTATAATCAAATCAAAGAAGATACAATCCACCTCTTCCTATATTGTGCCAATGCTTCTCCTCTTTGGAAATATATTCTTGACATTTTTTATTGCAGATGTTTGATTCTTGACTCTGTCAAAACTCAACTAAAAAATGCACACAATTAGATGGCTCTCAGCAAATCAAGAACATTTTCTTTGCTACAGTTTCTGAGCTTTACCATGTGATCTGGTATGATTAGAATATTATTACTCATAAAAATTACTCACTCAATAAAAATTCAGGTCGGATTCAGATCCTTATTTTCACAAATGAATCAGCTTGGTTACAAAAGGGGCATTGCCATAACACCTTTCATGACTTTGGAATCCTGAAATGTATTCGGATTAATTCCAATTTTTGTCAACTGCATCACACTCTAGAGGTGTTCAGGAGAGCCCCTCTCCCTGGATGGATCAAAATCAATATTGATGGTGCCTCTAAGGGAAACCTAGGACCTGTTGGGTGTGGTGTTGTCTTTAGGAATCACCTTGGTCAGATCCTTGGATGTTTCATGGGTAAATGTGGCATTTCTTACTCCCTTGAACCTGAGATGCTGATCTTGATAAATTTTATTTCCATTTCCAAGCTCTTTGGATGAAATATCATCTGGAATGAAAGTGACTCAACGACCATCGTATAGGTACTTTGGAAGGGCATAATTCATCTTTCTTGGACGATCACCACCCATTGGAGGGAATGAAACCGCTCACTTATCAATATTAACTATATCATCACAAGTGTTTATCGAGAAGAAAACACAATTGCATATGTCCTGGACAACATGGGCATAAATCAAGAAATTACCTAGCTTGAAGACCTCCATGTTGCTCTTATTTCCTTTCATGAAAAAGATTGTAACATGATCCCATATTTTCGACTTCTGAAAACTTTCTTTTAAAAATAAATATGCTTTGGTCGTTCGGGCAAAGGCATCACCTTCTTCCAAAAAATGTACTTTAGAATAGAATGTCTACTATTTAGTTTTGATATTTTATTTCTAGTTTTGGGTCGTCTAGTGATATTGATATTATTATGGTTATGTTGTATCATTTCTATTATTACTTTATTATATCCATTATTGTATTACTCTGAAAAGAAAAAAATAGTATAGTCTTCTTATGATCGACATTAGACCATCATTGTTAGTCGGAAGCCTCTAGCATATGGGGAGGTGCACCTGAGGTCATGTGGTGAATCAGATTTAGGAACTGGCATGTGTAACTCACGTTGGGATATTATAAGTGGTATCAAATGTAGGTTTTCTATTATTTTATTTTCTTTTGTCTTACTATTTGGGAAATTTAAGAAAAATACTAGGAAGAGTCGGGTCTTGGTTATGAGATCATTCATGGGAATACTGAACACATGTATGGGGGAGAAACTAAGTAACTAGTGTGGGATTGTTGTTATTGATGGTTTGTATTATAGCTGAATATTATTTCACCTTTGTTGATGC
The DNA here is from genome assembly GCA_963277665.1 of Viscum album. Classification (NCBI taxonomy): domain Eukaryota; kingdom Viridiplantae; phylum Streptophyta; class Magnoliopsida; order Santalales; family Viscaceae; genus Viscum; species Viscum album. Next base: position 661,944,616 of record OY728143.1, on the reverse strand, counting down.
ACTTTTTGTGTGTTGTGATTATTAAGGTTGAATTTTTTTAGGTTTGACTCATGGCCTGGTATGGCATGATATTTGAGTTTGTGTTAATCTTTATAGGCACTCAAGGTTATTGTGTCAAGTATCATTTTAGGAATGCATGGGAAAATAGATTATGGGTAAGTCGTTGAACTTGAACTATTTTTCCTTTCAAGTGAAATTGAATTGAAAATAGTGTCTAACATGAAATTGAGAAATATTGTAAAATGATTCAAGATGAGAATAAATGAATTTATAATGAGAAAATTGAATAACGATAATGAGTTCACCCTTTATTTACCATGACCAAGATGTAAGATGGTTAAGGGTAGCGATAGTACATCGGTTTTGTCGATGTAGAAAGAAAAAATAGAGAAAGAATTGTTTTGGTTTTATATAAATACATCTTGTTAACTGTGTTAATCTTGTGAAATGAGAATCCTTTATGATGTTTAATTGTCCCTTGATTTGGGTGGTTTGGGTAGTGATAATTCCCTAGTTTGATAACTCTATTGTAGGTTGTGTGGGGGAATTTCTGGTTTTGCAGCAGTGTGGTGAGATGTTGGCGGGCAGGGAAGCCTAAGACTTTTGACATATTAAGGTGTTTCTATAGTGGGAGGTAACGTTGGTGGTGGAATATTCTTGGTGGCGATCATCGATAGATTCTTAATGTACATTTAATTAGTCATGATCATGTATAATACATTGAAATCATCTCAGGTACACTGATAAATCTCTGGATTTATTCCTAGAAATAAAAATCTGTTTTTGTAGGATATGGGGCCTCTTCGAGGTTATGTTGATGAATCAGTATATATGGAGCTAGATGGTGGAAGTTATGCAATAGTGAGTTTATAGATGAGGTTATTAGGATGGACTAGAGGTCGATGAATATTGTGGTTGCTGGGTTTCTTGAAAAAGTGGTGATAGCAAAGCTCCTAAGGTGGGGTGTGATGTGTTAGTAGTATGTGCATAGAGTAAGAACTTGGGTTGGAAGTTGTGATATCGAAAGGCCAATGAAGAACCTATAAGGTACATGTTTAAATTCCTTAGGGAAGGGCTAGTGGGCCTTATAGGTGGGGGTGTGTGTTCTTTATAGGTTATTTTTTATGGAAAGGTTTAGTGCCAATATTGGATAGTGTTCTTATGATTTTTGGGTATGATGAGTTGGTAAATATGTTGGGTATGTTGTGTATAATGTTGAGCTTTAAATAGATGCCTCCTTTGATGAGCATCTGATGCTTGTGTTGGATCATAGTGATAGTGTGTTGCAGGAAAGTACCATTCTAATAGTTCATGTATTGTGGAAACATGGGCCTGTGCATGATGAAACTTGGGAGAGAGAAGAAAACATGAGGGCTTAGTGGCTCGATCTTTTTAACTCAAAATCATAGGGATTCTTAGGAGTACAACTTGAGGATGATCTATTGAAAGGTGGGGAGATAATAAGATCCATACTATTTCTAGAGTTGTCTTGCACTTGTTTTCATGTATTATTTTTCTTTATTTGAGCATGCCTTATTTAGGTTTTACCTTGGAGTACACTTTTGTGAAAATTGGAAATTTTGGAAGGATATGGGAAAGTGCACATTTGGTGCATGGTTTTCCCAAACCTTGGGCCCTATACAAGATAGTCGTGAAAAACCAAACATAGGGCATTCACATGAATGATGCATGGTTTTTTAAACACTACTCCCTCTTAGGAGAAACCATGAACCCCCTAGAAGAGGTGCACGGATAAGGCACACGAATAGAGGAAACAGTGCACTTATGCCCATCAAACATTGTTTGTAGTTTTAATTAATCTGGAAATTATATTTTAATTTCTTGAATCAGATATTTTAACCCCTATTTGACCTAAGATCACCTCAAATTAATTTCTCTCAAATCTAGAGCCTCTTAGAGGGATTACTACTCCCTACGACACCTGTTCTTAGTGATTTGAGGCCTCGTTGGAAAATATACACCTCCTCGGGTATGTGGTTTCTTCCCCGATTGATTTCCCATATCTCTCTCATTCTTCACCCATTTTTTTAGTGGGTTCGTATACTATATTTTTTGGATCTAGATCTAGATTTGGTCAGTCTAGATCTCTGATTTTTTTATCTAGATATATAATTAAGAGATATTATTTTGTTTAATCGTGGATTTAGGTTTCAAAACTAAACTATTATCAGCATCGTGTTCTTGATTGATCCACTTCAAATTAAAGATTATCCATTGGTGAGTGTTCATAATCATTCTTGAGGTAGGTGGTTTATAATTCAAATCCAAAATTCTAAATTGAAAATATGTGTATTTAATTGTAGAATTTTTATTATATTTTCAGTAATCATGTTCTTGATCGAATTAATTAATTTGGTGAATTAATTAATTGAAAAAAATGTTCAAATTGGGGATATTAGGATTATATATTCTTAATAATTAATTTTTGAATTAATAATGAGATATTGATATTGAATTAGATAATTAAATATTTAATTAATTATGAGACATTGAAATTATTATTTTTGGATAATTAATTGTTGAGTTAATTATCGGGATATTGAATTCTAAGTTGGAACAATTAATTAAGGAAATATTTAAAGATATTTAATTGATTGATATAGAACAATTAATTGAAAATTAATTGGGGTTATTTAATTCGTAAGTTGGGATTAATTAATTGATGAATTAATTAATGGAGTAATGTGATTATTTAATTTATGAATTAAATAATGGGTTTGATGAGATTAATTAATTGAAACATTAATTAATAGGAGAATTGTGATTATTTAATTATTGAATTAAATAATGGGTTTGATAGTATTAATTAACTGAATAATTAATTAATGGGAGTATCATTCATCCAATGGCTCAAAGGCCTTCAATTTTTTTATTATAAGCAAGCCCCCTTTTAAGGGAAGAAGGGGTAGAACCCAAACAGACATCATAGACAAAAAACAAATCACTACCCGAAGGTCAAGAGAGAAAAAACAAATAGACAACATAGAGTACCCCTCCCCAGTATAAAATCATGGTAAAGCTCTCCATCATTACATGGTTGAATGTCAAGCAAGTGTCATATGTCAAAGCATAGGCCCGATCTAATGGCTGACGTCATATCCTCTCAAATATCCAAATTCGTAAAGCACTACAATGATGAATAGTGAGCTCTGGAACCTCCTCAAAGTCCTGATCCATGATGTCAAGTCCAGGTGCATCTCTATTCCAACATATTTACCACATCACACCATCATAAGACTCATCCATACGTCAAACCATTCAAACCAGCACCAAGAATTCCCAAATGCCAAAATCCAGAATCATCGCTCCCACAAGCGCGCAGCTCCAAATCCAACTTAGACAACTAGAACAACTGGCAGATCACAAAAAAACATAGACATTCAAACCAAATTAGAACAACACCAAACCTTAAATCATGCAAAAACTTCACAAAAAAATTCTGGAGACCATGACCTCCCCCCTCCGGGCCTCTCTAGATCTGACACCGACCATCAACGGAAGCACACCAGAGGTAACGCCTAGCCTCTCCAAACCGATCCGAATTCAGATCCATCGACCGCATGAACTGATACATGCCGATCTAAGATGCAAGCTATGTCACCGACACTCCAAACTAAGATTAAGCTAGTGTTCTGCCGAGACAAGTCTTCAATTAATGGGAGTATCATGATTATTTAATTATTGAATTAAATAAATGGATTTATGGGATTAATTAATTGAAGAATTAATTAATGAGATTATTATGATTATTTAATTATTAAATTAAATAAAGTTATTAATGGGATTAATTAATTAAATAAATAATTAATGGGAGTATTGTGGTTATTTAATTATTTAATTAAATAAATGGATTGATGGGATTAATTAATTAATTAATTAATGGATTAATGTGATTATTTAATTGTTAAATTATACAATTAGTTTGATGGGATTAATTAATTGAAGAATTATTTAAAGGGAGTAATGTAATTGTTTAATTATTGAATTATATAATGGGTTTGATGGGATTAATTGATTGATGAATTAATTAATGGGAGTAATGTGATTATTTAATTTTTGAATTAAATAATGGGATTGATGGGATTAATTAATTTAATTAATTAATGGGATTGACATGGATGGTTAATTGGAAAATTAATTGAAGATATTGAATGTGATTAATTAATTGTGAATTAATTAATGGAATTTGACATGGAAAATTAATTGGTGAATTAATTGAAGGGGGTGAATGTGATTAATTAATTATAGAATTAATTAATGGAAATGATTTTTGATTAATTAATTGGTGAATTAAATAATGGATGTTATGTTATAATTTTTGAGTATGATTAATTAAGTGAAGAATTAATTAATGCAGATTTTTTTGTTAATATAATTGAAAGAGTTAGATTAATTAATTGGTGAATTAATTAATGGGGAATTTTTGTGATGATGCAATTGAATGAATCTGATTAATTAATTAGTGAATTAACTAATGTGAATTTTTTGTGTATTAAATTGATAGAATTTGATGATTAATTGTTGAATTAATTATGGGACAATGAGAATTATGAATTGGATAATGAATTATTGAATTAATTGTGAGATTTTTAGATAGATTATTTAAGATAACTAATTGTAAAATTAATTATGAGATGTTGAGATTGTTAATTTGAATAATTAACTTTTGAATTAATTGTAGGATATTGAGTTTTTGGATATTTATTTATTAATTTATGGATTAATTAATGGGATTGACATACTTAATTAATTAGGGACTTAATTAATGGGACTGATGTGAAAAAATAATTATTGAATTAGTAATGAAATTGATATGATTAGTTAATTGTTAAATTAACTAATAGAATTGAAGTGATTGATTAATTTTTGAATTAATTAATATAATTTATGTGATTAATTAATTATTGAATTAATTAATGTTATTTATGTTACTAGTTAATTGTTTAATTAACTAGAGGAGTTGAAGTGATTAATTAATTATTTAATTAATTAATGTTATTCATGTGATTAGTTAATTATTGAATTAACTAAAGTAATTGTTGTGATTAATTAATTATTCAATTAATTAATGTTATTGATGTGATTAGTTAATTTTTGAATTAACTAAAATAATTTTTGTGATTAATTAATTGTTCAATTAATTAATGTTATTGATGTGATTATTTAATTGTTGAATTAACTAATGGAATTTTTTTGATTAATTAATTATCAAATTAATTAATATTATTGATGTGTTTTTTTAACTTTTGAATTAACTAAAGGAATTTTGTGGTTAATTAATTATATAATTAATTAATTTAATTGATGTGATTAGTTAATTGTTAAGTTAACTAATGGAATTAGTTGTTTAACTAATTTTTGAATTAGTAATGGCATTGGTGTGGATAATTAATTGCTGAAATAATTATGTGTTTATGAAATTTAGAATGGTCATTTGATTGTAAATCTATAAATGGAAACATGGTCATTTAGTTATGAAATAAAGAATGGGAATATTGTCATTCTAATATGTAAAGTATGAATGGGAACACGGTCATTCAATTGTGTGTAAAGAATGGGAACATGGTCATTCCATTGTGTGAAGTATAAATGGTAACATGGGCATTCAAGTAATTTTAAAGAATTATAGAAATGAAATTTGATATATGACATCACCTAGGAATATTTTGGGCTCTGGAATGAGCTAAAGTGGGTATTGAGATATGACATCACCTTGGAATACTTTGGGCTCCGGCATGAGTTGAATAAGGTATTATGGTATGGGTTTCTACGGGAACTCGGGGGGGTTATGTGGATAAATAAATATTAATTAATAATGTGATAATTTTTTACGTATACATTGTAATTATTTCTTTATACAACTATATACACTATTATTTGATGGGATATTATTTTAGACACCGTTGGTGGTAACCTACTGAGTTGTACTCACACCCTACTCGAGCTGCTTGATCGGTACCCAAAAATATTTTATGATTGTAGGATATATTAAGAGACAAGGTCCTTTATTAGAGGGATGATTGGGATAGATCATGAGTATGGAACCATACTTGGTGCCAGGACTCATTTAGAGGAGTTTTCAGTTTCCTTATTTATTTTGGGTTTTTCATATTGACACTTGGAACGTACTTTAGCGTGGCATATCTAATATTCAGTATTGATATTGTGTTTCCATTTTTGGGTCATCTTGTGATGTTGATATTATTCTCGTTATTTTATATCATTTCTATCATTTCTTTATTATTTACGTTGGTGTTTTACTCGGAAAAGTAAAAAAAAGAGGGTATAGTCTCTCCATTATGGACATTAGACCCTTGTTGTTAATCGGTGGCCTATGGTGTACGGAGAGGCGTTCCTGAGGTCATGTTACAAACTGGATCAGGGCACTGGTGTTTGGTACCTAGGCCAAGATATTTTATTACATCACTTTTGGTTCATTATGATATCATAATACACAAAATATATGTATATCGTATCTATTTTTTACTTAAAAACTCGAATATCTCAAAAATATTTGAAAAATTCACCATTAAATAATTTATACATACTAATTAAAAAAATAATATTTTTTTATCAAAATAATTTTCTAACTATGATAAATTACTCTTTAATATTAAAATACCTTTTGTTGAAAAATACTGCCTTTTTTTACCATAATAGTTTTTTGACCCTTATAAAAATTACATTTTCACTTCATAAAATTATATTATCATTTATATTTAATATATACTATTTAGTAATAATATTTTGTTAAAATATAATTTAATTCATTAATTCATCAAAATAAATATCTTAATTGAAATTTAAAATTTCCCAAAAATACAATTCGATCTTTGTTGTATTAAAAATCTATTTTTTATCAAACTCATTACTTAATCATTTATAAAGTAAAAATTTAAGGAATAAATATAATCATTATTTTATTAAAAATAAAATATACATATTCATATTTTTAGATTCAAGATACATATCTCTTTATTACACTAGATAATTCTCTAATGGTAAGGTGTGTGATGATGAGATTTTCTTAGGGTTGTTCGATGAACATGGTTTATGATCTCGATGATCTTGAACTTCTCCCATAAATGATTTAACTTTTTCTTTTTTTTAATATTGGATTGGGATTGGTCAAGGGAAAATCCCAGAGATTCTATCTCCCTTGTAGAATTTGATAAATTCACTTCATAGGGTATGATCCTACTGGTTGAGGCTATCATTTCTTTTGTCTATATCAATAGGACCTTATCATAACCCTTAATATATATTAATCATATGATCACTATTCAACAACTATATTAACAATGCTCGTGATTCTTAATGGTATTTTAAATCCAATATAATATAACCAAATAACTACATGTGTTTTCTATAATCGAATTAAATAATGGGTCATTTAATTCAATCACAAATAGAATTTCATTTATAAAAGTTCGAGTCATTATAAACACAAGCGTAATAAGATAGTAAAAGAAAGTAAATAAAATAACTAAAATCTAGTATTTTGATGGGTTATCCTATCCAAGAAATACCATAGTCACAAACAAAACTCTTAAAATAAAACCAAACTTTGGTAATAATTTATTCATTTTTAGAACCTTGAGATAAAATTAAATAAAGAAAGAAAAAGGAATTATTTGGTATATATAGTAATTAGAATTCTTGTATGACTATTGTAAACAGTTAAAGTGGTCATTAGAAATGTTACAATTGAATAGTAATTTGACCTTTGGAATATTAAAATTTATATTAGGTTAACTGATGGACTAACATTACAATAAATATTTACCATGAATAAAAAAATTAAATATAAGTTTTAAAATAATGTAAAATAATTACTCAATCTATGTAACATGATGTAGGTATAAGTGTATATTTTTATATTATTTTTAACTTATTTAGTGAAAAAGGCTTATTTTTTAAATTGAAATTTAAATATTGAAAATTGTCTTCATAGATTCTCCTATAAATGTTTTATAGGACTTTTCTAAAATATTCACCTCCTTTGAAGGATTAAGTTTTATTTCAATGGATGCATCTCAAGTAACAAGGTAATGGCTCCAAAATCCGAAGTATTTTTTTAATTTTCCTATTACCCCATATAAAACTATGTCAACATGATAATAACATGAAATTATAAATATTATTACACTTTAATTAAATAATTAAATCAAATATTGATTAGTTTTCCTTCGTTTATAATCTCTCTTAAAAACATATTTCACCCATTGTAGGTTTATACCAATTAGAAAGTTGATGATTTTTTACTTTCACATCCTCCTTTCGTGGATATATTTAAACATAGATTTTATGTATAAATATAAAATTAATGATAAATTTATTTTATGTTTAATATTCAAGAGTGATAAAATAATCATGATATTGATGATATTAACAATAAACCATCATGGTTAGATCAATTATTTAAAAATTGTCTCACGAATAGATGTTTATTAATTTGAAACTATTTTATAGTATCTGTTAAACATTGGAACTTTTATTATACTTTAATGACAATAATATAAAACTTGATACTTCTAAAAATTATATAACCATAGTAAAAACATAATTGATTATAACCATTATACCGAAGCAATTTTGGAATTATGGGTCACAAAACCTCAAACCATTAGCATAAACTAAATAAATTTAATAAATAAATGATAATAATTGAAATAAAAAATAATAAGGTTATATAATATGTGACTAATTTGACTGGTTTAGTAATTTAGGAGGTTAAATTAGCTTCTAAATAAAGTTTTACCTAAGATAAGAGACTCTCAATCTTACCTTCTTTCTTTTTAGATTATAAACTCTTCTTCTCTTTATCTTTTTTATCCTAGAATATGCTTCATATAAGTTTTGTATATGAAACTTTATAATCAATTTTATTTTATTTTCACTTATTTCTCAAGGTAAATTCATTTCCGTTCATGTTTTATTCGGATTCTTTTATATCAAACCATATAGAATACACAAATTACACATTTCCAAATCATATTATTTCATGTAACACTTGCCTCTTGACTACTTTTCATTATTCTTAAAATAAATAATTATTTAAATATATAATATATTGGTTCTCCTATAATTATAGTTTATATTCATGTCTCTATTTCCTTTTTTTAACCCGTATCCCCTTCCTATGATTTTGGTGAAGGCTTATCTGTAAAACTTATCCTCGGTGATTCTTATAGTGTTTCCTTAAAATTATTTCTTCTCTTCAAGGAATATACAGGTTTATTATTTACTAATAATGTCTTTTTAACATCCAATAAATTATTCCCTTATTATTTTGTGTTCCTACATGATTATTCACTAGTATACACTTTGTGACATTATTTTTGTAACCTATTTTCTTCTCATATTTTTATTTCGTATTTTTTCTTGATGTACGATTTATTTTTCTAAGTTTTATATATATGCATAACATATTATGATGTGATGGGTTGTCATAAAATTATATGGCCCCTAATCTTTTAGTTAATTCATACATCTCAGGAGATACTATGAATAGTACATGGGAAGTTAGCCAGAGATATTATGTTATGATTTATTGGAATTTTTCCTTGACATATATTTATGAGGATATTTTTTTCCTTATTCCACATTCTTCTAATTATCATGATTACCATATTCCTATAATATAATTTATCTTATTACTTGTAAATATTTATTATGATCCTCGTTTATAATCTCATGTTATGCCTATTAAAAATTATTATATATCATCCCTGTGTTTATTTTGATTATCCCTTTTCTAGGATTTTATATCACTTGTTCTTTTATGTATGTCCCAAAGGTATCTCATATAATGATAGGATATATAATATTATATCTAATATGATAAAAATATATTATATAGTTTTTTTAAAATGTTATATGATATAGCTGGTCTCCTAAAGACATTAAACCTTTCAATTCTGGGTGTTTTTTTTTATATGGTTTTCTTAAAATGATTTAATATTATGTGCATTAGTCATCAATAGTTATAGTTAATATCATGGAAAAATAAAAAATAAAGAGAGAAGATCTCTAAAAATGAGCATCTCGATATTATAATGAAGGAAATAGTTTGATTGAAAATCAAGTCAACAACAAGGGAGATATGTAAAAGGATCTGATACAGTGGGATGAACTTGAAAAGTGTTTTGATGAATTATATTCAATTTAATGTCACATATTTTCATTACATTCCATTATAATGAAAAATAAATAAATATTTGTGATATATTCAACCTTTATCAAAGAAAAATATTCATCAATTACGGTTTCTAAAATGATTTATATATATCATTTTATTTTTTAGCTTCATTTATGTATAGTTAAGAATTTTTAAGGCTTCCAAAACTAAACCATGCTGAAAAAGTTAATTATTTGATATTTTATAAATAATTTTAATTGATTAACTTATTTAAATTAAATTTTACAAGTTTAAGTTAGTATGTTTTCGTAAGTTTTTTAGGTTCAAAAAATATTGGACACCCATAATTCCTTAGCATACACACAAAAAAAATTGCTAAATCCTGGAATAGATTATGTTAACATAGAATAGTTAAATAAATTTAAAAATTAATTATATAATTTATAATTAAATGATTAACTAAACCAAAATAATTTATAAAATATCAACATAAATGTCAATAAATTATTAGATTAGAAAATTAAATAAATAGGTTTTAGATTTCTTAGATAGTTAAATATATATTGATCTAACTTTTACTATAATATTAAGTTGTATTTATTCCCCAAAAAATGATATCAATAAATTTAGTTGGTGGTTTTAAAGGATTTTCATACTTTAACTTTAACTCTCCCTATAAATAAATGGATAATACCAACCCCACAAGTATATATGTTTCTATAAATTTTTCAAGAGATAAAATGTGTCTTTCCCCACCAATTTTCTTGTACACATTCTACAAAAATAAAAGGAAATAGTTTAACCACTTATGAATTAAAATTCATCTAATTTATACCTTAACTTAAGAGGATTTGTTAATATAATGTGGATAGATTAATATCCAACCAGTGTGCTTCGAAAATATTACATGTGATTTGGATGGTTTATCAATACCTTAAAGTCATTCTCAAAAAAAATTATCTTGAAGTTCATATTGACATGGTTATTTTTTTCAAAACCATAACAAGTATATATTTTAAATATTTGGGTGGTTGGGTAAATTGTTTGGTGGGTGTATCAATCGACCAAAGACTTTTCGGTTAGAATATAAGAGGTTATCCAAGAGGTTGGGGGATTAAATATCATTAGTTACAAATATTTTATATTATAATTGGTACCCTATAACCAAGTACTTTGAACTTTAAATTACTAATAAATTAAAAATATTTAATATTAATATATATATTATCATAATATGAGTGTTATTTTTTATAACATTATTATGATATTGCCATTAGATTATTTGTCTCATTTAAATCTCATAGCAATTATTTTCTTTGATGAGAACCTTGAAGTTCTATGATAATATTCTTAAATATATGTTATATGATAGGATGAAATCCAACTAGTGGACACAGATGATGTAGTCTATTAGGTGTAGGGGACTAATATGACATTGATACTTTTTTTAATATATTTTTCACTTGGTAATCTCCAAGAGAGGAAGTTATGAGAATAAACTCACCTATAATAATTCCACATTTTATATGTGTCATTGGAAATTCCCATCTATAGATGTATGTATTGTTCCTTAGACTTTAGATTATTATTAATTTATATAAAGATTCACATAATTTGATTTACTGATGAAAATTATAATAATATATGATAAGTTGAGGTAGGATATGTTGGTTGCATCATGAATTATATAACATTAATGAATAATTCATGAAAGGATCTATCCCTTTCGAGTTAATGGAAGAAAATATCTCAGACACTTCTATTGGAATGGAACTATCTTATTAAGTCCATGGTCATGGAGGTTTTATCGACAAGTTCATTTCAGTAAATTCTAATAAAGATATATCAGGCATATATGTTGATGAAACAAGTATGAAATCTTCTTAATGATATATTTAAACAAAAGTATTATATTACATAGTGATCATTCAAAGGAGTTTGTTTTCATTATAACATTAATGAATTTCTCTATGAGTTCATTGGCATGTTGTTAAATTTTTATCTTAGGATTTAGGCCAGTTAACCTAACGGTTCTAAGAAAGAGGCCAAGAGGGTCACACACTAAGTATATCCAAAACCTAAGCTGAATTATATTTGAATTTAATATTGGAATAAATATTATTCTCTAGTTTTGAGGAATAATAATTCTTTAGGTTGTGTTGATCGCATAAATATTAAACCAACAATATATAGATATTTATTTATTTAAATGAATAGTTATTATTCATGGGTTAATATATATTAAGGAAGATTGATAGATAGAGTTAAGGGTTTGGAAGAAATGATATTTTAATTATATGTGATTTTAGTACACATCAAGTAAATATTAATTTAATAGGATTAGTCCCACAATTACTTGTTTTAATGATCTCAAATCCTATTTATTATTATTATAATGTTTTCTCTGTTAGCAAACTATTTTTTGGTTAAAATATTATAAGTATTAGATTGAACATAGATTATACTAAATAAATAGGATGTACACTTAATCAGCCACATGAATAGTATACTGACCACAAGTACATTAGATCGACCACATAAATATTTTTCAATTGACTTTAGCTATCGATTGACTGTGACTAAAAATTTTATGAAGTCTTGGATCAACTGCACAATTTAATGCAATCGACCACATGTTGAAGCAACCATATAAATAGAGTCTGTACCATCCGCAAGAATTTATCAACCACAAGTATTGATCTAAAAAAATTATTTATCGATTGTAAGTATTGATCAACCACAAGTGTTAATCTTCTCTAAGAATAAAGGACCAACTGTGACAGGTGACTGACCATAAGACCATAAAAACATACCACATTCTATATTCACCTATCAATTTATCATAAGGATTAACCTATCATTCCTAGGTTCCCAATATTTATATTATAAATCATTTAAAAATGGTGTGAGAGAAGTTAAGTATTTTTATTACATATCTATTGTTGATTATTATTTTGCAGTGGTAACTTAGAGAAGAGTCTTTTATAAAGAACATAAAGTCTCAAAGGGATAAAAAGTCTTGCTGACTGTTTTACATTTTTCACCTCTTTTATACTCTATCCTTCTGTAAAACATTGATAGAAATGAAAAAAAAGTTTGACTGGCCACTCCATCTATTCTCAAAATGGTTGGAAGATCATGTGAGGTGACTGTAATCTTGTTAATCAACTGAATATGATCCAAGAATAGATAGATCACACTTCTCATCTCACTTTTCTCTAAATATTTTTCTATTTACATTCAATTTTTCTCTTTTATTTTCTATATATTTATTTACCATATACTCCTGAACTGAAAATAATAGTACTATAATACTCTTACCTTATTTTCCTTCATAATTATCTCCCAATCATAACTAGAAAATAGGCATTATTATAATCTTGGATTACCTAGGTCTATTTGTCTATATGTATACCTGATCTAGGTAGTGGATCGGTATACCTTATCTAGATTTTGGATGATTTTATTTAAAATAAACATACATGGGAGTGTTTCACTATCTAGTTGAGAGGATTGAGTTCTAACTTTGAACTGAAATTCTTGTTTTTAAATTCCACTATGTGATTTTATTATTTCCTTCCATAGTTATGCTTTTCACTTAGTGTTTTATGAATTTAATTAATAAAAAAACACTGATAGTTATCATTTATCAGTGACATATATATATATATAGTTTTGTGTGAGTATAATAATTTCTAAAGTTAAATTAATTTCATTTTTTTAGCTAGGTATTGATCCCTAATTTTTAGAAATGATTTTAAAGCATAAAATTATATATATCAACTATATTTTATAAATGGGTCATTTTAAAATAGGGGAGATTTTAAATTATTATAAAAATAGAAATACTTTTATTGGAATCTCAATTCAAACCTCTTAAGAATTCCATTGGGACCATCATTTGGTATCAGATCAATTTCATATTCTATAAAGATCTCTATTTTTACTTGTTTATAGTTTTTATTTCTTTTGAATTTGATCAATTAATGAGGGAAAGATATCATTTTATATTTATTTAATATTTTTTATTTATGGATTCTTTTAGACTTAAGGTATATAATACTAATTTACCAGCTTATGTAAATGTAAAAAATTATTCTCAAAGAAAGATTAAAATGAAAATTCACCTTAACAGTTTGGTTTTTGACATTTGGAGAACTATATAAGAGTAATATGAAAATTCAAAGTGTCTAGGAAGAACTATAATGATGCTACTAAGGTTATGTATGATTTTAACTATAAATCCATGAATGCCTTATATTTTTCCTTAGGAGAATATGAATTCAATTATGTGTTTGCATGTGATACTAACTTTATAATCTGGGATACCCTAGTTGTATCTCACAAGGGCACCTCAAATGTTAAATAAATGTTTTTAAATTATTATAATGAAATATATGATACTTTTAAAATGAAACATGATGGATCTATTTATGGAATATACTTTAGGTTCAATGAGATTATAAATAAAATGATTTCACTTGGATAGAACATGGGTGAGTGAAATTAGGTGTTAAAATTCTGAGAAGAATATCTGACAAGTGCAGTGTAAAACCCCATACCTTTTTGTAGTTAATAAATTCCAAGGGAATTTGAATTTTTAGTTTCATGGGTGGTTAATTTTGAGAACTGGGTTTCAGATTGATAATATAAGATCTTGAGAATACCAATATGTTGTTTTTCGATATGGTTTCAAGTCTGTGAGGTGCCTCAAGTACTCAAGAAATTGTCAAGAGAATAAAGATTAATTTCAAGAGTTTTTAGAAGATTATACCTAGGTTTCATGGTTTGGTGTGAAAAATTTAGAAGAAACCATGTATCACCCTAATCGTTAGAAGGATTTCAGTTAAATTTTTATAGTAAAAGGTATTTCGATGTAGTTGGTTCATAGTTAAGGCTTAACCGTGTGGGTTTCACAGGAAATAGTGTGGGCATTGCTTGGACCTATGGAAAAACATATGGTCTACATGTGGTTTTACAAAAACCATGTGAAATATTATAGACCTATACATTGTAAATTTGAATGGTTAGCACATGTTTTGATAAACCATACAACCAAACTATGCGAAGGGGGTGTGATTGTATAGTTCCCACCACTTGGTTGGTGCATGATTTTGAAAAATATGTGGATAATTAAAAAATTTATAATCATCGTTCTTCCATAATTAGTTTAAAATAAAATCCCCCATTTTTCTTATCATCTTTCTCATGTGTGACCTAGGCATTATTCCTATCTCCTTCTTCTTGATTCACTTTGATTTGGTCCATGTTCCAAGCGGTTGTTTGGTTACTTAAGTAATGTTTTATCTTCTAGTTTCCTTCATTCTTAGTCTCTCACTTCCTCCTCTAATTGTTTGTTACCTAGTTAGGTATTTGGGTGGAAATTCCAAAAAAACATGGTGTAATTTTCTAGATATGATGTGTATTTTACTCAGATTAGTTAGAGGGTGTCTAATAATGATGTTTTTCCATTATTTCTCGCTATTTTTATATAGGTATTATTATTTATAAATTTTTCATTGTTTTTTTAATTAAACTAAACCTTCAGGTAACTGGTTTTCTATTATTTCGGATCTTTCTCATGATGGTGTCGATAGTGCATAGCAGATCTTCTATGAGTGTTTAGTTGTGATTAAGGTGTGATGGGAGAACCTATATATTTTTAGATGTTATTACTAATTAAATAAAATTCTAAATTAATTATGAATTAATCAAAGTGTTTTAAATAATTAATTATAATGGTTTATAATTAATTATTTCATCTTTTAGCTTGATAGAGGACCTAACAAGGATGGGTAGTAGACATAGATGGTGGGTAGTGAATTAAAAAGGGACAAAGCTTAAAATTGAGGTAGGAGATCCCTTAGTATACCCGTATGTAATTTTATTTTATTTATTTATGTTGGAATGTTATGTTTGGTCAATCCACTGAGTTTGTTTGATCTGTATAAATTAAAACATTGTTTAATTAAGATGAAATTCCCATGAAAAAATTTAATAAAGTTATAAGTCCTTGAAGGACCTTGGGCACTGGCTTGATTTCCTCAGTCATCAATAGTAAAGACCTTAAAAATAATTTTTTTCCTTGATATGTTCAAACCCAGAGGTTTTTTATCAATTTAAATGAAAAAAAAATGTAGTGGCCCAAAGCTTATGTTCCTATTTGACCCCCGAGTGGAGGGAAGTGTTGACTTGGTATGGGTGGCCTTTGTTTCCCATGAAAGGACCATCAGATGCCATAGAGCCTAAGGTTATGAAGTAATAATATGGGGTGATTGTTCTTCCCCCACTAATATGTGATTACCTTGGTTGGTATTCCCTAAGTAGTCCTTGTATGGGTTGGGTGCATGAAGACTAACCTAGTGTTGGTGTGGGATGTGAGATGGGATTTGTGTCATCTCTTGATACTGATGCTACTATAGATTTTTAAGATGTAACATACCATATTTATATAAAGGTATAAACCATTTAAAAGTTTGGTTTAATTCCTAAAGAAGGACCTCAATTTGAAGTATAAGAAGTTAAAGGAGGTTCAGGGGGTGTTTAAAGCTAATTTAAAGCCTAGATCCCTGAAAATGGGGAAAATGGGTTGGGCCGTATAGTTTTTCAAACCATACAACCTAGGGCACACGAATGTACATCTAGTTATAGGTCTTGGATATTGGGAAAACAAATGGTCTACATAGAGTTGTTCAAACCATATTCCTAACCATGAGAGGTCCCTAGTGAAGTAGAACCTGATGTGTGGTTATCACATGTTTTGGCCAACCATGTAGCCAAATTATGCTACCCATACTGTGTGGGTAATTTTAATGAAATTTTTTTAACCAATTTTTATTATTCCCTCCTCTATCAACTCAGTTTTCTCTTCCCTTAGGGAATTCATGATGTTTCTCTCCCCCTCAATGGGATTATGATCTTGATCCGCTCAAATATCATCCATTTTCTTTACCTTTAGAAGATATAGACTCCTCTCGGTACGCTCTCTCATCCACACTCACATATTTCTTGGTTATTCCTCTCCTCATTACACTATCTTCAGGCAACGGATATTTTCCCTTTTTTGGGGGTTTTCTAAATCTCTTGATTTATACCATTTTATGTTGAATCAAACCTTTTTACTGAACATGTGGAGTACCACGACCATGAGTTAGGGCATCTATTTTTTTTCATCATTTTCTTAGATTTTTTTCATCACATTGTTGTGCCACATGTTTTATCCTTCCGTTGAATCCTTGTTATAGCATATTAAATTGATTATAATTATTTGTCATGTTTTTTGTGACCTTATCTAGTGGAAAAACCAATCCTAGGGTGTCCACATTGCATTTTTTCATCTTATTGGGTGCATCGAACCTATATGAATTATTTTTTCCTTTGTTTTAAATGTTTAAGTTCCCTTGGTTGTGTGTGGAACCTTGGTTAAATGTTTTAAATTGATAAAATGAATTAATAAGGGTATTGAACCACAAATTGGTTCCCTGGATAATGTATACGCTTAATTCTAATTGTTTGGACCATGTATAATTCCATAATCCTTAACATGCATAGAGTTTCTTTGTGAAAATCACTTGCCTTATATTCAAATACTTATTCTTATGTTGTTAATTCCATGTGACTTACGGTAATTTCTCATAAAATTGATTAAAATTCTTGCTTTTAATTCCATATTCCATTGCTTTCCCTTATGTTAGTACTTTTTCCTTGTGTTATATGCCACATCCTATACTTATTGCATAGTTCCTTGGGTAAATGGATTGAATTTGAATGGTAAGTTTGGTCAATCTTGATAGGTTGAGATATTGAAATTTCATGGATGACGTGAAAAGGGAGGCATGTTGATTCCATATGCCTTTCTCATATTTCATTTCTTATGAAAATTTCTTTATGCTTATTCCCTTGTTTAGTGGCTTGAACTATACAAAATGGCTCTGAAAGCTTGTTAGCTTGTGTGATTGATTTGCATGTGATGACATGCAATTATTTAAATCATATTCTTTGTATCTTATTCGTCATACTATGCTTCCTCTTGTTTGATGCTTATTTCCTTTCTATATGAAATGTTCCATTATTAGTTGGATTGAATAGTACAACTTGGTTAAATGGAAATCATGTGTCATTCAGATGAAAATTTTTGGCATGTAGTTATATATTTACATAGCCTTGGGATATAAATAGATGATTTCCTTTAAATATGCCTTGGATACATAGTTCACCTGATGTGGGTTGGGAGAGAACATGGGTTATGTATTAAGTCATCAGGGATGGACTCACCATACTCAGTGGGTTATGACCCGACACACCGGGGGTGATGCTTTGTCTTTCCACGCAAGGGCTTCCTAAGTGGTTTCTTATAATACTGATTGATATTGATTCCCTAGGGGAGAAACTATGGATGGAACTTTTGGAAATATGGATATGCCTTGCCTTGGGTGACACTTGGTCCCCTGTGTGAGATACTTGGGATAGACTCAGAAGTTACCATGCCTCGTATTGATACAAAGGACTCCATATGGATCACCTTAGATGGACTCGGTGGTAATGAATTATCTGATGTTCGTTTTGTGATACTTGGGATTTTTTTATATTGACTTGGATGGTCATGGGACTCTATCTATATATTCTTGAAATATTTATTGATTGGATTGCTTATTCTTATTAGATGCATCCTTTAACATTAATATGATCCTATTGTGTTATCTCTTGGTGTTTCTTTTGAATACTTATACATGCTTCTGCAATGACATGGATATGAGACCCCAAGCCAAAGCACAATCTTGGTTGTACAATTTGGTGAGCTTACTTGTTTACATTGGTGCATGTTATATGTATTGTGACCTACACAGGTAACTTATTCAGACTAATGGAATAAAACTAAGTAGGTGGTATGGGATGGGTGTCTACTTTGGAACCTAGTCCAAGTTTTACATGTCAAAATTATGTATTTATTTCAAATTATTATATATGTCATATTGTTATCTATTTTCAATATGAAATGGAAATTTCTAGACACCGTGGGTGCCAGCTTACAGAGATTTATATTTCACACCCTTCTCGGGTTTTCTTTGGTACCAGAGTAGACTTTATGAACATAGGTATAGATAAAGGGAAGCATATTTCTTATAATGTTTGATTTCATGGCGGTCTAGGATGGAGCTTTGGGGGTAGAGGACTTAGCCTATGCTCAAGATGCTATTATAGTAGTTTTTTTATCTTTTGTAGTTTTTTATAGCATGTAGTATATTCTTGTACCCCGGTTTCCCCTACATTCACATTTTTTATATACTCATAACATGCCATTATCATTTTTTGTATCTATTATCAATTATCTTCTTCCACCAGTCATTAGCTTTTGTTAC
Organism: Viscum album; assembly: GCA_963277665.1. Taxonomy (NCBI): domain Eukaryota; kingdom Viridiplantae; phylum Streptophyta; class Magnoliopsida; order Santalales; family Viscaceae; genus Viscum; species Viscum album. The sequence goes on along the minus strand of OY728143.1, from coordinate 661,925,095 downwards.
ATGGTTTATTTCTACAGTAGTCTATTCTCTTTATCATTTCTTCTATTTCTTATTATTATTTTACTACTATGCATACTCAACCTATGAGCTAATAGTCTCCCTACAGACACACTCTAGGCCCTTACTGCTAGTCAAAAGGCTCTATCGTTTAGGGAGATGTGTTTGAGGTCATGTGTTCCACCATCTCAGGGCCCGATTCAGTGCCCCTTAGAACAAGATGATACAAAGTGACATTAGAGGTATTTTCCTTTTGTATTACTATTTAGGATTATAGATGATATTAGGATATATGGATTTGGACTTGAACTTGTTCTTGGACATAGATAACCCATGTATAGGGGAAAGCCAAATTTCCTAGGCTGGGAATTGCAATATTTGATTATATTATTGATGGTTGATATGATTTCACCATTGGATGATTCACCTACTTTGTTCTAATAATGATATTGATATTATTGAGATGATGGTTTCTATTACTTCAGGCCTAATGAAATGAGGGTGTTAAATTGCATGCATCATACTAGGCACTATTAAAAATAAAATGACATGAATTATTCAATGCCTTGTCTACTTTTCATCATGAATTACCTACTTTCATGTGATTGTGTATAGTGTTATGTAATGCCTATTTATTTATAAAGATATAAGTGTGAAAAATTTTCCTTGCAGGGTCATGGTATAAATTATATTAACTGGACATCCAATTTCAATCTATAAGGCGTATGGTCCCTTATAAATTGGGATGATGATCCGCCTAATTCAATCTTTATAAAGTGGGTTAAATTCTCAAATTAATTATAAAAAAATTATACCTGTTAAAATGAAATTGACACCTTAAAGGGGAAATAAGAGACCTTGACCTTACCTTGGCTAGGGGTTGTAGGAAGTTTTTATATTTATCTTATAAGGTCTTATCTCTTTATCTAGACCTAACTTAAGGAGCAGGAAATCTTTTTTATTGTGATAAATGAGGCTTTGTACCTACCCTTATTTATCTCTTTTCTTATCTACTATGCAATGTTTCAGGGAGTCCTTGCACCTTCCCTTCTTTATCTGATTCCCATAACTGTTATAATGTAACGAGCCAAACTTTTATCAGTGGAATATCTCCCTTATTATAATAATTTCATGTAGTATAAATCACATAAAACCACTTAGAGACCATAATAAAATCATTATAAATGAATAATTAATGAAAAAATAACTATTTATATAATTTAAGGAACTAATACCGATGAAATATTAACTTGACCTTAGGAATAGTAATATGACCCTTATGAATAGTGAACCACCAAAATCAATAGTAAACTCACCCATGAAAGTATAATAAAATTTAGGAATATTATAAATGAAAGTATGGTATAATTATATCATAGTATAAGTAAATAAATGTTTTAAAAATTATTAACTAAGTGTTGGCATTTTTATAAGTCATAAATATTTAATTAAAATTTTATTATTAATTTAATAATTTAAAATAAAATTTATTTTTATAAAATGTATTCATAAATTAATATTTTTATGTCTTATGATTTTAAGATAATTTTATGATACCTTAATTAATTTTTCAAAGTGTTATAAAATCAGTTATAATTTCAAAATATGTATTTTTCAAGTAAATGATGATTTTAATTGAAAATTAAATTACTCATATTTAGAAAAATATTTTCATAGAATGGAGTTCATTTTTGAATTATAAACATTTAAAATAGTTAGGGATAATTTTTGATATTTTTCTGAAATACATGAATTTTTGGTGGATACTAAAATACGGTAATTTACAGTATATATACATTATAAGTTAAATAAAATATAAATTGAGTCATTGCTGATGTAAGAATCATAATCTCTAACTTCCATTAATTATTTTAATATATTTATAGATAATTCTCAAACTATTCATAATCTTGAGAAAAAATAATAAAATAATTAATATAATATTAGGAAAACACCCCTCTCCTCCACTATAAATACCTCCCCTCACCCCCTCTTCTACTCACACCTCTAAAGCTTTGAGCCTTTCCCAAGTTCTACCTAATACACTTCCCTAGACCCTTCCCCACGTCTAGGAGATCTTGGTATCCTCAAAATACCAATACCTGACTGACTGAAAATTAATTTCTTATTAACATAAACCCCCTTTAAGGGATGAGGGGGGACCCAACATGACATTAGTTACTTAAAAGAACAGTCATGCCCCTACATTCCAAAATCCCATGGCCCAAAATCCAAGTTCAAGACTAAAAATAGAATCCCCTCCCTGCATTAATCATGTTAAGACTAGCTTCCACATTCACATCGATGCTCGGCTAACTATCCCATGCAGGAATACATGGGCCTGGTACTTATGGTAATTGTCATACCCTCTCAAACTTCTAAGTCCTGATAGAAATAGACAATTAAAACTACCTACTCTAAACCTCTTCTGGATCATCCCCTATTTCTAAACTAGTTTCATTTCCCCTTTAACTATAGATAGTAGTGCCTCAATGTAGAAACCCCACAAAATTCATTCCACAAAATCAAAAATTTCATCACCAACACACTACAAAATATTCAAAAAACTAGATCCAACTTCACCATGGAACCTTCATGCCAATTCCATGTCCTCCACTATTGTCATCATCTTGGTCACTGGAACCATATCCAGAAGAGAACCCCACCACAAACCACGCAACATCCTCTGACACCGCAGTCGCAGAAGCAACTTAAAGATGGAGAATTTCTAAGGAGTGTGAAGCCAAGACATCATCACCCAGGGCGGGATGGGCCAAAACCGCACTGAGGGATCATCACTGATGAGGGGGTCCAATTCATTCTAAACCAGAAATGTTGCTATGGCATGGAACTGGTCAGATCTAAACCGTAGAAGAACCCTCACCAAAGTACGAATCAAGAAAACCACCAGTAGAGGAGACCAGGAGGAGAAGAAAAGGCACACTAACAAAGTCAACACCAAAAAAACACCATCATATTTTCAAACATAAAATACATCAAATCACCATAAATTACTTGACCATGACATCCATCAAACTCCAAACCTATGATAGAGATAGAACCATGAATAGAGGGAAGGGGGAGGTGATGTCGGAGACCCTCCTACTCAACGTTGAATATGGCTCATGAGCCTCCCTCCTCTATATCGATGCTGATGGAAACCATAGATATGATAGGGGAGGGAGATCCTCCACTAATTAGAGTCCATAAAACAAGACCAATACCTTTTACTTAAGTAGGTTCTCAAGAAGGATAAATCCCTTTTACTTTTAATTTCTTTTCAATTTCATTTATTCTTCTCTTATCCTCACCTTCTCTTATCCAAATGGAATGATAACTCTAGTATGTTTTATATACTAGAATTTAAACATGTTAATTTAATATCCATCATCAAACTTCTTTCTCTCTTTCTTTTATTCTAAAAATAAAGTCATCACTTGTAATGTTTCAATTTACCGACATCACTGGTGATGCACTTTCATTTTACCTTAACACCTCAAAGGATGTTAATAAAACCATAATAATGTTTGAAGAAAATTAAAATATATTTTACTACCCTGTTTATGCTCTGGAACTAACATTTATACATAATACTAAATGATAAAATAAAATGAGCTTTTTGTGATTGAAAAACCACCAAAATTAACCAAAAATGGTCATCATTAACTTTTATTTAATGATTCATCCTCATAACCAATTTATTTATAAGATAATTTAAACTTATTGAAGATCTTAATGACATATATTAAAAATTGTTTATATTTATTCACATTTTACATGAACTTCTATTCATGTCTACAAGTGAACCGATCATGAAAACTAAGAAAATAAACACTCCAAAATGATTAAATTAAACTCTATAACTCATAGAAAATCCCATAAATGATCTTAATAAAACTATAATTAATTAAATTAATGTATAAAAGTTTTTATATTTTTAATTAATGAATCTAATATGATTATATATGATATTAACATGAAGGAATCTTTTGGACACAAGGTAAGGGGAATTCTCAAACCTAACTCTCTTTCTTTGTGTTTTCCCTCTTTCAACCCATTTGCAGTATGGATATTGCTCTATTATTCCTTATATATCATTTCTTTATAATTATATTATATTTTCTAGAATACCAATTTTACCAATATGGTTTTAAAAAAATGTAATTATTTTTTCAAAAGAACTCTTATTTAAAAAAATGCATCTTTCACTTCTCATGTGAATGTCCTTCTACAATAAAGATTGATACCAAGAATTTTATACCCTTTTTATCTTGGGAACTCCAAGGGTTATGAATATATGATTTATGAAATTAAACCCATTCCTTTTGATGGGTTATTTTATATACAAGGTTGATATACGTTCTATGTGGGATGCATGATAATGTAAATTTTATGACATGATGATGGGTGCACCCAGAATTATATAGAGAAATGTAAATGTTATGATGTGAAGGGTGCGCTCATAATTATATATAACTCCAATGCATTGGTAAATGTGATGTATATCATGAGAAAAAGTGAAATATGAGTGAACATGGTGCTAGTTTTGTTCACAACTATGTGTGGTAGTTGACCACTAAGACATGATGTTTTATTTTTATGCATTTCCACATTCTATGCCTTTATTTATTGATTCCCCTCATTATTATTATGATGATCCCATGATCATGTTATGATGACAATGATTATTCTCACCTCATGTTATATTGATTTATGTCCTTCTTTATCCTCTTACTGGGCTTTTACCTCACCCCTTTTAATGTATATCCTCAGGGGATTACTTATACTAAGAAGAATGTGAAGGACACTAAGAAGCTATAGAATAAGTAATTAAATAAATTTTTATGTTTTACTTTTTAAATGTTATGTATGGACGTAATTTTCTCAAGACACTAGTCCTTTGGATCCTAGTCATGTGATGTTTTTATATTGTTTATCATTAAAATGATGTAATCGAAATGTAATAAAATTAGGGTGTTTATAGTTGGTATCATAGTATGGTTTAGTTAATTTTGGAATTAGGATTATAAAACCTTAGTAAAAACCATTAGTATGAGACCATGTATATGTAAGCACCCAATAAGATTTTTTCTAGAAATTTCTAAACAAATGGATCTCACAAGATGTGCCTTTAAACTTAATTATATAGAGTAATAAATTATTTATTCACGACTTGTTGACTTATGTCTTCTTCTAACATATTCTATTTTAGAAAATAGTGGGAACGAGGAGAAATCTGGCCAACAACCAGTGTAAGGTACAATAAAATGATTGCCTAAACAACATCCCCAAAGATTTGGGAGGTAGAGTTCAAAATTTCATGAAAATGATTACCCAGATATGTCAGGTAATGAATAATAACCTGAATAATTTAGAATTTATGCCTTCACTTAATAAGGAGTAAGATCATTTTTGTAATTAAATATTTTGAGATGTATAAGGTGACTTTGGTCATTTACCATTTAGATGGAGAGGTCAATCAATGGTGGGAGTTGATTAAGAACACCAAGCCGAAGGATGAAATTGAAGAGATGGAGTGGGAAGACATTAAGATAATGTTTATTAACAAATATTTCCCATGAACTCTTCATACAAATATGAAGAGGGGATTAATAGAGCTAGAGAAAAAAAGGAAGGATAATCTCGCATGGCCTACGAATCAAATTTCACAAGGCTTTCAAGGTAGGCATTAGGTTTTATTATCAACAATGATAGAAAAATTGATAGATTCTTTATTGGATTAAAACAACAACTTTGAAAGGCTCTAGAAATTCGAGACTTTGGTAGTTATGAAGAAGTTGTTTGATGTGCTCTCAAAGTGGAGATGGAGTTTGGAGATTGGTCCCATGGATATGGTGATAATAAAAGAAATATGGAGTTTCAAACCAGGGGATCTAAGGAGAAAGGTGTAAAGAAAACTCAACCACCCACATGTCAAAAAAATTGGAAAAAGCATCATAGGAACTACCTCAAAGAGATGGGGAAATGATTAAAGTGTGGGAGATAAGGCCATCATGAAAATTAATGTCTAAAATACATGCAGAATCAACACAATATGGTATAGGAAAGGAGATCACCACCCATAGTTCAATGCTATAACTGTAGGAAGTAAGGGCATTATACAATCCAGTGCAATAAACGTCGAGTCCTCGAGGGTAATCAGCGTCATCAGCCACCAAGTAAAAAGAATAAAGGCAAGGATTATGCCTTAACTAATGATTAAGTAGATAAATAAAATAAATTCATACAATCTACACTTCCTATTCACTCAAGAATGTAAAAAAATCTTATTTAATTATCATTCTACAAATTCCTTTATATATTACAATATTTCTAGAACTATTGAATCGAATCCATAAAACCTTGAAGTAGAGATATCTATAAAACAACCAAGTAGTGAAATCATTTCAACCTAATTGTTAGACACCTCTCCTATTTGAATATGTGGGAAGACTCTTCCAATGAATCACATGATACTTCCCTTGGTGGAATTTGATGCTATAATGGAAATAGATTGGCTCTCATTATATAGATCACATAAAAACTCTCAAGAAAATAAAATATATTTTCATATTTTGAACCATCCCATGATCCTCTACAAATGTAAAGAAGATCATGAATCTCCTTTAGAAAATTCTTCAATGGTGTGGTCGTTGATTCCTTGTAAAGAAGCATACCTCACTCAAATTATTGAGTCAAATGAAGGTATCAAACTAGGGGAAATTCCCATTGTGAGGGAATATAGTAATGTATTTTCTAAAGAGTTTCCTAGAATTCCCTAAGATCTTGAGGTAGAGATCTCAATAGAACAAACACTTAGAGAGACTCCTATATCAAAGTGTCCCTATAGGATGGATCCTTTCAAACTGGGGAAGTTAAAGAAGTAGCTGCAAGAGCATTTAGACAAAGGGTTCATATGCCCTTGTGAATCACCTTGGGGTGTGTTAGTGCTATTTATCAAGAAGAAGGATGGATAAATGTGTTTTTGTATCAATTATCAAGAACTAAACAAGATCACCAAAAAGAACTATTATTCTCTTCCAAGGATTGATGACGTGCTCGATCAACTATGAGGAGCTCTGTACTTATCAAAGGTGGATCTTCATTCTGGATATCATCAGCTAAAGGTGAATAAGGAAGATATTTAGAAGACTACCTTCCATACAAGGTATGGACACTATTAGTTTCTAGTGATTCTCTTCGGAATTACTACCTCCCCTAAAATATTCATGGATTTGATGAATAATGTCTTTTGACATTACCTCGACAAATTTGTGGCAGTGTTTATTGATGATATTCTCATCTACTCCAAGAGTAAGGAAGAATATGAAGAATATATAAGGATTGTGTTGGAGACATTAAGGAAGGAAAATTTGTATGCTAAGTTTAGAAAGTGTGACTTTTTGATGTAGCAAGTCACATTCTTGGGACACGTGATCACAAGTGAGGGAATTTATGCAAATCCTTGAAAAACAAAGGCAGTTGAGGAATGGCTTAGACCCTCTAGTGTCATGAAAATCTATAGTTTTCTGGGAATAGATGGGTACTAATTATGTTTTTTGAGAAATGTATCGTGATTTTCAAACCATATAACTAAGTTAACAAGGAAAGGGGTAAAGTAGGTATCAATGGAAGAATGTGAGGAAGGCTTCAAGGAGATAAAGAAGAGGTCTATCACTACACCTATACTCACATTACCAAAAAGTGGAAAAATGTTTTTAATATAAAGTGATGCTTCAAAGAAAGTCTTGGGTTTTGTTCTCATGTAAAATGATAATGTTATAGACTCACCTCACAAAAGTTGAATATCCATGAGCATAACTACCCGACACTTGATCTGGAGCTAGAAGTTGTGATTTTTTACTTGAAAATATGGCAGCACTACCTCTATAGTGAGAAGTGTGACATATATACCGATCATAAGATCCTAAAGTATATATTCACATAAAATGAGCTCAACATGCATCAAAGGATATGGTTATAGCTAATCAAAGACTATGATTTCTCTATTCACTAAAATCCTGGAAAGGCGAACAAGGTAGCTGATGCTCTTAGCAGAAAAAACCTACTACTCTATCCATTTTGTGGATTGAGAAAGACCCTATATTATTGGACATTACAAGGATGGATTTGTGAATTATAATAGTAGGGAATAAATCCTACCTTTCCCAAATGATTTCCCACCATCTATCCAATTGAGGATTAAGGAGGCACAAAGGGATGATCTGGAGTTACAAAATAAGATGAATATAGTAAAGTAATAGAAGCTTCAAGAGTTTAATATCGATGATGGTGATGTGATTAGATTTTTAATGAGGCTTTTTGTTACTTCATCACCTGGTATAAACAAGGAGCTATTGGATAATTCACATATCTCAACTTTATTTATCCATCCCATAGGTACCAAGATGTACAGTGATCTTCAAGAACACTTCTAGTGGGATAACATGAAGAAGGAGATTGTGTAGTATAGCTCAAGGTGCTTGATATGTCAGCAAGTTAAAGCAGAGAGAAAAGTAAAAAGAGATTATGAAACCATTACCTATACCAATGTAGAAATTGGAGAATGTTGCCATTGACTTTGTCATGGGTCTCCCAAATACATACAAAGTAAATAATGCTATATGGGTTGTGGTGGAACGACTCACCAAGACTTCCCACTTTATTTCTATTTGGGAATATATCTCGCTTGAACAACTTGAAAATATATATTTGAAGGAATTAGTGATACTATATTGAGCTTCAATGTCGATTGTTTATGATCGTGATATCAGATTCACATCTAAATTCTAGAGGAGTTTTCAGCATTCTTTGAGTACTGAATTAAATTTCAGTTTGACCTATCACCCCCAAACTGGTGGCCAATATGAAAGGACTATTAAGATTCTTGAAGATATGCTAAGATACTACTCATTATAATTCAAAAGTGGATGGGATTGGCATCACCCATTGGTTTAGTTCTCAAAAAACAATAGCTTCCACCCAATTATTCAGATGGTTCTGTATGAAGAAATTTATGGAAAGTGGTGTAGAACTCTAACCAATTGGGATGAATTTAGTAAATGAAAGATAATTCGACCTAATACTGTGAAATATATGATAGAGAATGTTCAAGCTATCCAAAAACATATCAAAGCTTCTAAGAATCAGAAAAAGAGTTATGATAACAACCATCAAAGGGACAAGGAGTTTGACATTAGAAATAAAGTCTTCCTTCAACTATCACTATAGAAGAGAGTCATGCGATTTATAAAGAAAGGGAAGCAAAGTATAATGTAAATTGGTCCCTTTGATATCATTTATCGTATAGGAGTTGTGGCCTACCGGCTTTCACTTACACTGAATATGGCACAAGTTCATGATGTATTCCACATATCACTCCTGAGGAAGTACATACCAGATCCCTCACATGTACTGAACTCAGAGGTGGTATAGATGGAAGATGATCTCTCTTTTAAGGAGTAGCTAGTAAAGATTCTAAACCAGATAGATAAGGTTCTACACAATAAGACAACCCACCTTGTCAAAGGGTTTTGGAGAAACCATAAGTATGAAGAAGCAACTTGGGAACCAGAGGAGGTGATGGAGGAGAAGCCCCCTCACCTGTTTATGTAAACCAAAATTTGAAGGGTGAAAATTCAAAAGGGGGGAAGAATGTACTGATACAAACATTTATCAATGGAATTTATCCCTTCTTATAGTAATTTCATATAGTAAAAATCACATAAAATCACTTAGAGACCGTAATAAAATCTTTATAAATTAAGAATTAATGAAATAAGAAGTATTTATAGAAGTTAAGGAACCAACACTGATGAAATAGTAACTGGACCTTAGAAATAGTAATATGACCCTTATGAATAGTAAACTGGACAAATGAATAGTAACATCACCCATAAAAGTATAAATAAAACACAGGCATCTTATAAATTAAAGTATGGTATAATTATGTCATATTCTAAGTAAATAAATGTTTTAAAAATTATTATTTAAGTGTTGTCATTTTTTTAAGTCATAAATATTTAATTAAAATTTTATGATTAATTTAATAATTTTAAAAAAAATCATAAAATGTATTCATAAATTGATATTTTGATAACTTATGATTTTAATATAATTTTATGAGACCATAAGTAATTTTTCAAAGAGTTATAAAATCAGTTACAGTTTTAAAATATGTATTTTCCAATTAAATGATGATTTTAATTAAAAATTAAATTACTCATATTTAGAAAATTATTTTCAAAAAATATAGTTAATTTTTTAATTCTACACTTCAAAAATGGCTAAGGTAAATTTTAAGTATTTTTTTAAAATACATGAATTTGTTTGTGAATATTAAAATATATATAATTTACTGTATATATACATTATAAGTTAAATATACAATTCATTGAGTCATTGCTAATGCAAGCACTATAATCTTGAACTTACCTTCATTATTTTAATATATTTATAGATAATTCTCAAAATATTCATATCCTTGATTCAAATTGATAAAGTAATAAATATAATAATGAGAAAACACCCCTCTCCTCCACTATAAATACCACCCCTCACCCCCTCTTTTCCTCACACCTCTCAAGCTTTGAAAATTTCACAAATTCTGCTCAATAATCTTCCCTATACCCTTCCCCATGTCCAGGATATCTTAGTATCATCAAAATACAAAAAACAACTCCCTAAGGAGGTTCTCGATGAGGATAAATCCAAGTTGTAAAATCCTTTTCCTTTTACTTTTAATTTCTTTTCAATTTAATTTCTTCTTCACTTATCCTCACCTTATCTTATCTAAATGGCATGATAACTCCGTTATGTTTTATATAATTGTATTATATCAAGTTAATGGAAGATCCATCATCAAACTCTTTTTTATCTCTCTTTTATTCTAAAAATGAAATCGTCGCCAGTGATGTGTCAATTTACTGACTTTGTGGGTGATGCACTTTAATTGACCATTAACACCTTAATGTATATTAATAAAACCATTATAATGGTTGAAAAATATTTTAAAATATATGTTACAACCCTCTATATATTCTATAAATAAAATTTATACATAATAATAAATCCTAAAACAAAATGAGTTTGTTGTGATTGAAAAACTTCCAAAATTAACCTAAAACAATCATCATTAACTTTTATCTAATGATTCATACTCATAAAATTATTATTCATAAGATCATTTAAACTTTTGGAAGATTATTAATACCATATAATGACAATTTTTGGATATTTACCCACATTTTACATGAACTTCCACTCATGTATACAAGTGAACCGATCACGAAAACTAAGAAAACGAACACTAATGAACGATGAAATTAAACTCTATAACTCATAGAAAAGCCCATAAATGAAATTAATATAACTATAGTGATTAAAATTAATTTATAAAAGATTATTTATTTGTAATTAATTAATATAATGTGATCGTATAAGATATTAACATGAAGGAATCTTTCAGACACAGGGTAAGCGGAATTATCAAACCCAACTCTCTTTCTTTGGGTTTTCCCTCTTTCACCCCATTTTCAGAATGGATATTCCTCTATTGTTCCTAATATATCATTTATTCATCATTATCTTATCTTTTCTAGGATATACATGTTACCAATCTAGTTTTATGAAAAATTCAAATATTTTTTCAAAAGAACTCTTCTTTCAAAAAAATACATATTTTACTTCTCATGTGAATGTCCATCAATCAAGATTGATACCAAGCATCTTATTCCCTTTTTATCTTGAGAAATCCAAAGTTTTATGAATGTATGATTTATGAAATGAAACCCATTTATTTAAATGGGTTATTTTATGTCCAATTTTGATATATGTTCTATGTGGCATGCATGATAATGTAAATGTGATGTTGTGATGGGTGTGCCCGGAATTATATAGAGAAATGTAAATGTTATGATGTGATGGGTGCTTCCAGAATTATATAACACTCCAATGAATTGGGTAATGTGATGTATCTCCGAATGAAAAAATAAATATGCATTAAAATGATGTTGTCTTTTTTTACAACTATGTTTGGTAGTTGACCACTAAGGCACGATGTTTCATTTTTATGAATTGCCACATTCCATGAATTTATTTAATGCTTCTCCTCATGATTATGATGACGATATCATGATTATGTTATGATGATGATTATTATTCTCACCTCATTTTATATTGATTTATGTCTTTCTCTATCCTCTTATTAGGATTTTATCTCACCCCTTTTTTATGTATATCCTCAGGTGATTACTTGTACTAAGGATAATGTGAAGGCCACAAAGAAGATAAAGAAGAAGGAATTAAATAAATTATCATGTTTTATTTTTTAAAAGATATGTATGGTCCTAATTTTCCCAAGACACTAAACCTTTGGATCATGGTTTTGTAATTCTTTTATGTGGTTTATCACTAAAATGATTTAATAGTAATATAATAAAAATCAGGTTCCATATATATAAATCTATTCTGGGTCATGCATTTGGAAATTGTAGAGTTATTTCACCATTAAATCCTCATGTTTTATGCAAAGTGAGTGGAGATGAGTACACTACAGAGGTGGTGGGACATCTAACACCCATGATCCCTCCCATAGTTCCACCTGAGGCACCTCCTACTAATATTTTAATGGGTGTTGATTCTCAGTTTAGGGATTGTTTTCTCAGGTTCATGCAGTCAATTCATGGTGCTCTCAGTCCTGCCTCGACTATGGTAGATCTTACTCAGGACTTTCAATAATAGCATCCTCCCACCTTCTCAGGTGATGTTGGTCCCCATGACATTGATTCATGGATAGAATCTATGATATCTATCTTTGAGAATCATGAAATTCCTCTAGGTTAGAGGGTCAAGATTTCTACCTACATGATGCATGACTCTGCCAAGCGTTGGTGTGATGTCGTATCTCAATCATAGAGTTTCTGAGACATGATTTGGGAAGACTTCTAGATGTATTTCTTTGATCATTTATTTCCGCAAACTTTTAGAGTGGATCAATCCATGGAGATCTTTCATCTTCTGTAGGGGTCTATGATAGTGCTTGAGTATTCTAATCATTTCATCAAGCTTCAGTGCTTTTCTCCATATTTGATTGGTGATGAATTGACTACTACAAGGAGATTTAAGGATGGTATTGGTTATTCAATCCACTCATAGGTGAACTTATTTTGGTTGATGATCATTACATAGGTAGTTAACTAGTCCCTAATTACATAATAAAATCGCATGGAGGATGGTCTTGTGATCTAGGTTGGTTTGGTTCCGAGATAGGGAGATGGTTCTTCAAGTAGTAGGAAGCTCCAACTTGAGGGTGTATGTGGAGGTGGTTCTAGCCAGGTGATAGGTACTGACAGTTCTATAGTATGACACCAATGTGGAAGGATATGCAATAAAAATGCATAGAGCATGAGTAACCTGATGGAATGTCGAGCTTACATCAAGATGGGTCATATTCGGTGATTCTACCATTCTTTTACTCTAGCACCCATTATCAGGGTATCTATACCAACACCTCTATCAGGTATAGGATCTATGATTCCATGTCATTATAGAATTTTGTCTTCCACTAGATGATTAGGTCGAGGTGGAAATGCTCATGACTGAGGCAGTCAGGCTTCAGATCACCAGCGTCAGCAAAGTGGATCTGCTTAGGCTAGTCAAGCTGCATCTCAAGGTTGGGGTTCAATACATTTGTATGAAGTATACCCAACACTAAAGGAGCAGATTCTAGGGCCATCTATAATTATAGGTACTATTCTGGCAATCTCTACTTTAGTTTCTTCATTTTTCGATATAGGTGTATCGCACTCTTTCATATCTGTTTCATGTGTGTAAAGCCTTATTCTCATAATTGATCACTTCTTTAGAATTATTTCTCTCAGCACTCTACTAGGGGTTAGAATATAAGTAATTCATCAGTTTCAAGAGTTCCCCATTGAGATAGGTGGGTACCATTTCTTCTGGAATTTCTTCATCCTTGAGATGACTAGACTCAACATCATTCTCAGTATAGACTGGTGATTGCACCACAATTTACTATTTTATTTAAACCTTGTACCACTGTTTTAAACTGATTTTGTACCATAAATTCAAAATTTAATAACAAATTGAACTTAATTTTTTATTTCATTTTTTAGTGTTCATCACTGTTAAAAGGGGTAATTTCTTCTACTAATGTTGTGTAATTTTAGTGTTAAATATTTCACTTATGTTTTATCTTAAAACCCTTCTCCTATGAATGCATTTTTTTGGTATTAATAAGTGAAACACTATTCATTTAAACACAAATTGGTTTGAGATTTCAAGTGGGAGTCTTGTTTTGTTCCAATTGGAAAACACAAGCATCTCCTTTCTCTCACACATACAAAATATTTTAGTATGATTTGGCAGCCCTTTTTCTATGCTTGAGATACAAACCTTGACAACATAATTGTTTTGTGAAGGGTTGGTTCTTTATGCATCACTTTAAGAGGAAATAGGGGAATCAAGATCTTGAAAACCCTCAACAAAAGGATTCCATTAAACCATATGAAATTTTCATAATGATGAACTAACCAAGATGTGTACTGAACTTTAAATGACCTCCTTCTATTATAATTCTTAAAACACCACCTTTATATATAAACTATTAAACTCTTTAATTAATTCATTTTAGTTTTAAAACTATTTTCAAACCCACCCACTCTTTTAGTAATATTTATTAAAAATTCACACGTTAAACATCCAATGCTCCTTGAGAGATGACCAAGGGTCTTCCCTGTACTATAAATCAACCTTAAAAAGATAATCAATTTTATGTGTCAACTGAATCATGATTTATCATTCCTTAGTGGATTGTTATCACTACCAAGTGTATTTTAAATCAACTGATGGAAATGATTATATACATGAAGTCAAATGGTATATCCAAGAAGATCAAACTAGACCCAAGTAGACTAGGCCTGACAGAGTGACAACTCAGCTAGCGAGTCTCTTTATGAGTAATTAGGGACTGTAGCTCGTGGAATTCCCTTCAATTTTGGATCATTTTAGGGACATCTTCCCAGATGATTTCTCTAGATTAACTATTGAGATAGAAGTTTAGTTCACCATAGATCTAGTTTCAAGTGTGGAACCAGTGTCCATTCCTCTGTATTATAGGGCACTGACAGAGCTCTAGTAACTTAAGAACTAGCGTGAAGTTCTTGAGGCTAAGAGTTTTATTAGACCTAGTACATCACCATGGGTTTCACCTGTTCTTTTCTCAAAGAAGGTTTATGGTACTATGCAATTGAGTATGGATTATATGTGGTTGAATCATCTTACTCTGAAGAACCATTATCCATTACATTGTATAGATAAATTCTTCGACTAGCTCTGAGGAGAAACTATTTTCTTTAAGATCGATATGAGGTTAGGATACCAACAGTTTCATATGAGACCATCATATATACCATGTACAGCATTCCGAAGAAGATATGGCCTATATGAGTATTTGGCTATGTTGTTCGATTTTCTAAACATGCAAGAACTCTTCATGGATTTGATGAATCGAGTTTTCCACTTGTATCTGGATTCCTTCATGGTAGTCTTCATAGATGACATCTTGGTGTACTCGGGTACCATACATGACCATGCAGCCAATCTTGATATCATTTTGAGTACATTGAGATATAACCAACTATATGTGAAACTCAAAAAATGCCAATTTTGGACTAGTGTGGTTCCCTTCTTGGGTCATATCATATCATAGGTAGGTGTATCTTTTGACCCAAAGAAGGTGAGAAATGTAGTTTCCTAGGATTAGCCCAGGAATATGGTTGATATACATAGATTTTTATTCCTAGATATTATAGGAGTTTTATTATGGACTTCTCCCACTTAACATCACCTCTTACGGCACAGACTAAGAAGGTGGGCAGTTCCTATGGTTTGAAACCTATGAGAAAACTTTTCAAAATTTTAAAGGAAGACTCACTTTACCTTTGATTCTGACTCTTCATAATCTAGAAAAAAGTTATACAGTCTATATTGATGCTTCAGGTATTGGACTAGGTGTATTTCTAATGCAAGTTGATCGAGTCGAAACTTATGGATCCCACCAACTGAGGCCTCATGAGTAGAACTATCCGACACACGAACTCTAAATAACAGCTTTGGTTCATGATCTTCATTATTAGGGGAATTATTTATTGGTTGATATATTCTTTTTCTACATAGATCATAAAATATTGAAATATATCTCCACTCAACAGGACTTGAATCTGAGGCAGTGAAGGTGGTTGGAATACCTACATTCATTTGACTTTGAGCTTGCTTGTACACCTCGTAAGGGTAATTTCATGGTTTATTACTTGAGCCATAAGACACAGACACAAGTCATTCAAGTGTTCAGAAGTGAGTGGAAGATGATGGATTTGTTTTTTGAGTTACATATAGAGGTTTACGAATAGAGAGGTTAGCTAGTCTTAGTAACTCTAGCAGTGAAGCCCTCTCTTATAGAATGGTTTTGTATGCATTAGTTATCTGATTCTGGGGGCCTCATTCTAAGGGAGAGCGTTGTGGGAGAGAACCTGTCTCCTAGTTGGGTTGTTGATAGTAGTGATAACCTTCTCTATCATGGATGTGCTTGGGTTTCTTTTGATATACGGGAAGATCTTATGATGGAATCACATCCCTTTATTTGGGAATTTCATCCTGGGATTACCAAGATGTACAGTAACATGAATCGTCAATACAGGTGGCTAGGTATGAAGAGTTGGATAGTGGGCTTCATCACTCAGTTCTCCACATATCAGTAGGTGAAGGAAGATCACCAATGACCTGCTATAATTATACAACCTCTTTCCATTCTTGAGTGGAAATAAAATGACGTCATCGTAGATTTTTGTGATAGGCTTCAATATTTTCTTGAGAGAGAGATGTCGTATGGGTGATTGTCGATAGGTTGACCAACTTCCCAAACTTCCAACTGATCTGAGATTCCTTCTCTTTTTATGAGTTAGTAAGTATCTATATTCAGAAGATAGTGTGACTTCATGGCATATCCTGTTCTATCATTTCAGAATGAGATGTTCAGTTCAGATCATGGTTCTGGAAAGGGTTACAGAAGTCACTAGGTTCACAGGTAATCTTGAGTAATTCATATCGCCCTCAGATCGATGTGTTGTCTGAGTGGATGATTTGAGTGTTAGAGGATATTCTATGGGCCTATATTATTTATTTTAAAGTTTCATGGGAAAAACATATTCCTTTAGTTGATTTATCTTATAATAACAGCTTTTAGGCAACAATTCAGATGGCTCTGTATGAGGACCACTATGCTAGATCTTGTTGTTCACCTTTGTGCTAGCTAAAGGCATGAGAGGAAGTTCTATTGGGTACTCTTATTTTTTAGAAGACTTCAAATAAATTCCATATGATTCAGAATCATATGGATATAGCTCAGTCGAGGCAGAATTATTATACCAATTGTTATCATAGACCTTTGGAGTTTGAGGTGTGACATCAGGTCTTTCTTCTTATACTACATTTTTTAGGACATAAACGAATCAAAATATAAGGAAAATTGTCACCGAGATATGTTGAAACTTTTGAGGTAGTGGATAGAGTTGGGTCATTATTCTATCAGCTGCTTTCGCCTCAAAGGTACCATTCCATTCATGATGTCTTCCACATACCTCAGCTTAGACAATATCATCCATACCCATCTCAATCAATTGATCCTGATGATATAAATCTTGAGGCAGATGCATCCTTCAAGGATAATTAAATATGTATCATTTATTGAAGAATGAAGTTCCTCTAAGGTAGGTCAGTTCCTCTAGTTTGGTTTTTATGGTATCACAGACGTGTTCAGGACAAGACCTGGGAGAGAGAGGCCAAGGTAAATGCATAGTGGTTGAAACTCATTTCAGATGACGTCGTACCACCCTTGGAAGGGAAACTCAGGGAAAAGTTGTTTTAATAAGTGGAGGTTGTAACATCCCATATTTATCCAAAGGTACATACCATTAAAAAAATTTGTTTAATTTCTTAATAAGGCCCTCAATTTGAAGCCTAAGAGGCTAAAGGAGGTCCAGGGGAATTCAAGGCTTGTTCGAATCCTGAAGCTCTAAAAATGGGGGAAAAGGCTAGTCTGCATGGTTTTCCAAACCATGAGACCCAGGGCACATGACTGTGCAGCTAGTTGTAGGTCTATGGTAGTGGGAAAACACATGGTTTGTGTACAATTAGTCAAATTATGCCACTAACTGTGTGAGGTGCCCTAGTAAAGTAGAACCTATCACACAGTTGGCACACGGTTTGGACAACCGTACAGCCAAACCATGTGGCCCTTCCTATGTGGATAATTTTGATGAAATGTTTTTAACCCATATTTTTTTCACCTCCTCTCTCCACATGGGTTTCTCCTCCCTCCATGCATGCAAGGTTTTCCTCTCCATATCAATGGAGTTTTTATCTTTCACCCATCAAATCTCATCTATTTCCTTTACCGTTAGAAGCTACGGACTCCTCTCAATATGCTATCTCATCCACACTCACCTATTTCTTGATTCCTCCAATTCTCATTACGCTATATTCATGTGATGAATCTTTCCCCTATTTTGGGGGTTTTGTAAAATATCTTGATTTTTCCCATTCTAGGTTGAATCAATCATTTATATTAGATGTTTGGAGTTCCATAACCATGAGGTAGGGCTTCTATTATTTTTCCCATCATTTTGTTTCATTTTTGGTGTTTCTTCATTGTACCTCTAGTCAGATCCTTCCGTGAAAGCCTTATTATATAGTATTAAATTGATTCTAATGATTTAAAATGTTTGTTGTGACCTTTTCTAGTAGAGAAACCCAATCATATGGTGTATTCCTTGCCTTTGACCATCCCATTGGGTGTTCCCAACCTATATGGATTAATTTTCCCTTTATTTTAAATGTGGAAGTTACCTTATTTGTGGGTGGAACCTTTTCTAAATTCTTTAAATTGATAAAATGGATTAATAAGGGTGTTGAACCATGAATTTTATCCCTTGATAATATCTAGGATTAATTCTAATCGTTTGGACCATGTATAATTCCATAAGCCTTGACATTCTTAGAGTTTCTTTGTGAAAATCACTTGCCTTGTATTAAAATACTAATTATTGTGTTGGTAATTCCTTTGGTCTTGTGGTAATTTCCCATACAATAGATTTAAATGATTACTGTTCATTCCATATTCCATTGCTTTCCCTTATGATATGACTTTTTCCTTGTGCTCTATGCCGCATCCTATTCTTATTGTGCTATGCCATGGGTAAATGGATTGAATTAGAATTGTAAGTTTGTTCCAGATTGATAGCTTGATATATTGAAATTTCATGGATAAAATTGAAAAGGAGGCAAGTTGATTCCATATTCCTTGCTTGTATTTCATTGCTTATGAAAATTTATTTATTCTTATTCCTTTGTTTAGTGGCTTCAACTATATGAAATTTCATGGTTATCGTGTTAGCTTATGCAATTGATTTTCATGTTATGACATGCAATTTTTTAAAGCTTATGCTTTGTAGCTTGTTCCTCATACCATTTTTTCTCTTATTTAATGCTTATTTCCTAGATATATGAAATGTTCCATTATTAGTTGAATTAAATTGCATATATTGGTTAAATAGAAAGAATGTGTCATTGAGATAAAAATTATTGGTATGTAGTTATATATTTACATCGACTTGGGATATGCATTAATTTTTTCCTTGTGATATGCCTTGGATACTTGGTTCACTTGATGCGGGCTGAGAGAGAACATGTCTTCCATATTAAGGACTCTTGGATGGACTCACTATTCTCGGTGGGTTACGACCTGATGCTCTGGGGGTGATTCTTTAGATTTCTAGGCAAGGGGTGTATGGGAAGTTTCATATACTCATGAGTGATACTAGTTCCTTAGGGGAGAAACTGTGGAAAACCCTTTTGGAAATATGGTTATGCTATGCCTTGGGTGATACTTGGTCCCCTATGTGAGATGCTTGGAATGGAATGAGAAGTTACCATGCCTCACGGTGATACAAAGGAATCCATATGGATCACCCTGGATAGACTCGGTGGTATTAAATTATCGGATGTTCTCGTTGTGATACTTGGTATTATTTTAGATTGCGTTTGATGGGAATGGGACTTCACATCTATATTTTTTACGGATTGATTGATTGGAATTCTTATTCTTATTAGATGCATACATTACTATTAATATGAGCCTATTGTTTTATCTCTTGGTGTTTCTTTTTCATACTTATACATGATTATTCAATGACATGGATATCAGATCCCATTCCAGAGCACAAGCTTGAGGGTATTCTTTTTTTAGTTTCCTTGTTTATATTGGCACGTGTTATATGTATTGTGACATGCACAGGTACCTTATTCAAACTCCCATCATAAAACAAAGTAGGTGGTATGAGATGGGTGTCCTATTTGGAACCCAGGCTAGGGTTTACATGTCATAATTATGTATTTCTTTGTAATTATTATATCTGGAACATTGTTATCAATTTGAGGAATGAAATCAAAAAGTCTAGACATTGTGGATGCCAACCTACTAAGATTTATATCTCACACTCTGCTCAGGCACCGTTTGGTACCTAAGTATACTTTATTCTCAAAGGTACAAATAAAGGTAATTGTACTCCTTATAATGTTTGATTGATTTGCTATCATGGATGGACCTTTTGGGGCAGAGAACCGAGCATATTCTCGAGATGATGTTGTAATAGTTTTTGGATCTTTTATAGTTTATGAAATCATGTAGTATATGCTTGTACCCTTATTTCCCATGCACTCTCATTTTTTATTTACTTATGATATACCATCATAATTTTTTGTATCTAATATTTATTATCTGCTTCCACCTATTATTATCTTCTATTTTATGGTTTATTTCTGCTTCAGTCTATTATATTTATCATTTCTTCTATTTCATATTATGTGTTTACCGATGTGCATACTCAATCTATGAGGGAATAGTATCCCCATGGACACACCCTAGGCTCTCACTGCTAGTCGAAAGCCTCTAGCATTTGTGGAGATACGCTTGAGGTCATGTGGCCTACTGTCTTAGGGCCCAGTTCAGTGTCACTCGGGGCGGGATGATACACTAAGAGTCCATTGGGGCCTCGATGAGACTTTTTCATGTTGAGAGATGTTATTCTCTCTAAATGGTCAGTGTTGAATTGATAATCTTGATTGAAATAGAAGACCCAAGATAGGGTTTCTAGTGTGAGATATGATTTAAGGGTCCTTGGGAGGTGACCCAATAGATGTAGACCCTAGAGGGGGGTAGTACAGGGGAGTTAGGCTTCTAGCATTAGGATTGGCCATTTTTTTGGTAAAATGATAAAGAAGGGAATTAAATAATAAATTTAAATGGTAAAAATTTGTGAAGAGGTTTTGATTTAAAATGAAATGGTTAATGATCATAAAGTGGTCTTTATATAAATGGAATAATAAATTATCATAGAGTGGTTATGATACATATGATATGGTACATGCTCATAGAGTGGTCTTAATACTTTAGGATTCCTTGGACATGCTCCATAGATCTAAAAGTAGAGGATATAACACCCTATACATATTTGTAAATTATGTACTTCCCTGATTGGGAGTTGTCCATTGAGCATGTATATTGAGGGAGTTAGACCATAGGTCTTTATCTCATGTTTACCAGGGTGAGCCAAACTTTAGGTTTTTATCTCATGTATAATAGGGTGATCTAGATTTTGGGTTCTTATATCATGTATATCCATTTGAGTCAGACCCTAGGTAATTATATTGGTTGGCATGATTATTTGATATGCTCAGAGACACTCTAGCACTATCCAGAGTAGGTATTACTAGCAATGGGTGTCACTGTGGAACCTAAGGGCCAAAAGTGATTTATTTATTTATCTTCAGTAGTTTATGTATATATTTGATAATTCCACATACACTTACACTACATTTACTAGTTACATATAGGTATTCATTGGTGGTCTCCTACTGGGTTATGTAGTTACAACCTTATCAATCAGCCATGGTACTTGGGTACTCGAGAAGCTCTTCACTATTTGTAGGTTCAGGTTTGGTAGAGGCTCGAGATTAGATTATTTATCTGGATATCATATATAGGTTCAAGAGAATGCTCTGATTTATATATTAGTGATACATTAGTGCCTCATATTTTTTTCCTATATTTATTTTGTTTTAGTGATCAGCCTATTAGGTGATCAGTTTTTGTATGACTATTTGTTTCTGCATTATATTTGAGATAACATTGTTGTTTATATTCTTCCACATACTTTTATTTTTATTATTGTAATGGATGGTGTTTTTTATTTTATTCTTAATTATTCACTCTGAAATGGGGGTATATTCTCCCCATGATGCTACCTTATACCCTTACTACTAGTCAACGGCCTCTAGTGTATGGGGAGGTATGCCTGGGGTCTAGTCACCGTCAATCCAATTACTGTTTAGAGTGATTCAGGTTGGAACATGACATAGAGAAGCATGGCAGTTTCCATTGGATAATATTGTGACATTAATAAAATTAAAGTCAAATAGATTTTTGAAAAAAAAGATGTATGAGGATAAACTTAAAGGCGACAATGATGATGTTGAACCAAATATAAAATTCATTATATTCAAATCATATGAGTCTAAATTGAAGGAAGTCATCAAGAATGAAAATACAAGTGGAATTGGATCTGATTTGGATGATGATTAGGAGATGGATCACTTATCATGAATATTTAAAAAGATTTACAAGAAGAAATTTTTTCATGAAATAAAATTACAAGGTAAGATATGGAAAAAAGAAATTGGAAAAGGTATGACACATCTGGATAAGTTATATGTAATGAATGTAAAAGGAAGGACCACATAAAAGCTAATTTCACTAAGATGAAATAAAAGAAGAAATATTATGATAAAGAAAATAAAGTAAAGAATAAAATGAAGGCTACATGGAGTTTTTTTAAAGATATATCTCATTATTCAGATGATAATGATGCAAGTAATCAAACTAATTTATGTTTCAGGGAAACTTTATTTGAGGTACAAGATACTGCAACTAATTCTACTCTTTTTGGTAATTATTTTCATGGTGATTTTGAAATGAATAATGATAAATTAGAATAAAGTTTCTCTATGCTTGATAAAACAATGAATAAGATTAAATATACATATAAAAAATTGAAAAATCTTTATACCTTATGTTTTATGGATAAAACTAATCTTTTTATTGAAAAATAAAATAATTCCAAGTTTTTAAAAAAAATAATGATTTGAAATAGGAAAATCTTAGAAAGGATCTAGAGAAGCTTATTAAAGGAAAAGATACCCTAAACATGATTCTAGGTAATCAAACAACACTTAAATTTTAAAATATTATAGGATATCAATCTAGATAGAAAAGAAATATTTAAAAGAATTATTTTGTTCCTAGTTCTAAATCTGATAGTAAGACGTTAATTATCAATGATAAAGGAACTTATAAAAATCAAGAAACATACTTTGTTCCTATAAAGATATTTTTCTAATATAAATTTATTTATTTTTTTACTAAACTTGTGGAAAAAATGGATACCTAAATCTTTATTTGATAAATTTTCTAAATCCAAGAAAGTATGGGAACCAAAATCATTTCTTGGATAAATCTATATAAGTAAAATGATTTAATAGTTATAGTAAGAGTATATGGTACCTATAGAGTGTATGTTCAAGATATATGGCTATATATTTCTCAATATTTAAGAATCTAGTAAAATTTGATGGTGGATATGTCATATTTAGTGATAATGCTAAAGGAAAAATAGTTGGTCTTGGAAAAGTTGGTAATTATGAAACTATGTTTATCTCTAAATTTTTCTATGTTAATGGGTTAAAGTATAAATTTCTTAGTATTTATCGATTATTTTATGATGTTTATCATGTTATGTTTGAAAATAATTCTTGAATAAATTATTATTCTAAACATAATTTATTTTTTATATCTATAAGAAATAATAGTCTGTATTTTATAGACTTAGATATTTTTTTCTCAAAATGTTTATTGCATAAGTGATTTTCATTATGAATATTGGTTGTGCCATGGGTAATAGGTTACTATAATGTTCACTCAATTAAAAATCTTGTTATAAAATGCTTAATCAAGGATCTACACAAACTAGAATTCCCAAAATACAAAGTGTGCAATCCCTACCAAAAGGGAAAGTAGTACAAAATTTCTTTCTATTTAACTATCTCCTTGATCCAATTTATTTATTAGTATTTTAAATAATTACAATAATTATAAGTTCTCATACACTATAAGATTTCTTTGTTATGAGTTTTTATTTATTTGGATAAATCCTCAATTTACCACATGAAGAAAATCAATTGATTTTATATGTGTTGAACTAACCTTGAGTAATGTGACCTAAAGTGAAGTGACCATGTGAAGTGACCTTATGAAGTAAACTTGTGAAGTGACCTTGTGAAGTTACCATGTGAAGTTACCTTTTCAATTCACCTTGTAAAGTAACCTTATGAATTGACCTTGTAAATTGAACTTGTAAATTAATCCTATGAAGTAACTTTGAGTGAAAATTTGACAAAGTACAGAAGTTATCGCATGAAGAAAAATAAAGAGACCATATGGAGAAAAATAAAGTGACCACATAAAGAAAAATAAAGTGATCACATAAAGGAAAATTAAGTGAATGAAAATTGTTTAACCAATTCTATAAAGTTAAAATTTAGAAAATTGTTTAACATGCCGTATAACCTATGTTCACTTAATCAATTTTTCATATTTTTTATCAAAACAAGATTTTTTTTATTTGTACTTCTATATTTTGAATTATTATATGTTTGTTTCACAAGTTAATCTTGATTTAATTTTTCCACAAATTCTTATTAATAATTTCAATACTAAATAATTTTATTTATAAGAAATATATGTCGGATTAAATTCTCACCATGTGTGTTGAATTATCATGCTGGTTTATTGGGAAATGTGAGTTTTAAATTTAATTTGGATGGAATTTGAATATTTTATATCACATACTTTATGGGAGTTTTACAAGTGAATTTAATGTTTATTATTATTATTTTTTGGTACTTTAATAACTATCCTAACATGTTATCACTATACATTATGATTTTAAAATTGTAGATTATCTATGTGACCCATGTGGGTATGTTTTTAATGTGCATTCAATAAATATATCAAATATTGATTTGGGGAGGATGAAATTCAATAGGATTCATGTTTTGAATTTATTATTCATATAATAAATCTATATAAGGAGTTTTATAGATCTAGATAATGATATATGAGTTTTAGGATATTCTTGATCTACACAAATTCTATATACGTTACCAATCAAATACAACTCTCAATTGAAGTATAATCATTTTATCCTTTGTTGCTAGAGTGAACATTCCTACCTTAAACTCATATCCTAAATTTTATATCTAGTTATGTGGGTTTAATTATTTATATTATTTTTTTATGTGTAATTTTACCATGTTATACTACCCATTAAAAGGTAAGATAGTGGGTTGTGGCTCCCAAAAAAATAAAGAATCGGTTTTTTCCATTACCAAAAAAAGGTTTTGGATTCAGTTGTACCTTAGACTAGTTAAAAGGTAGGTTTGGTTTCTACTACCTCTTCAAAGGGTATATTCTGGGTTGAGTGTCACAACCCAACCCAACGGGGCATGAGCTGTAACTCCCCAAGCCCACCTCTAATAGGCCAGGGCTGGCGACTAGCGCCGAGTAGGCTATCACACACAAATGGGAGGCATTAGCCTGAGTTACCTGTACACACGCACTCACATACACCTCCATGCAATAGTGCAGATATATATGTATATAAAACTGAAAAGGAAATGCATGCATACATCTATCCAAAACCAGAGTGAAACAAAAGTACAAAAGGGAAAAAAAGGGCCCACCAAAGGAAAATTACAAAAGCATCCAACCTGCACAGAAGGAGGGAAAACTCTGCCAAAAACACCCATTACTAAGCTCCTCAGCACAGCTCCAGTAAACACCCCGGTCAGTCTCGCTCACTAAGCTTCGCCTGCTCTGGGTCCTCCTGGAACTTCGTAGAAAGTCTTGTGGTCTTCATAAGACAAAAACATGTGCGGGAAAAACCCGTGCAGAGGTGAGTATAAAAATACTCAGTAGGCACCCCAAAAACCCCAAAATAAAAGGGAGAAACTGAAATGCAATAGTTAGCTCATCCCAGCCATAGGGAACCCAAACGAGAGTGAAACTCCATCTCAAGACAATCCTCGGCTAAACACGACTAATTAGCTCAACTCAAGTGTATGTCCAAACATACATCAGGAACATTCGCTTGGGTATATGCTCATATATATACCATGAGAAACCGGATATACTCATTCATGCACCAAGCCTCATGAGGTTCTATCCCATATCCTGCAACTGGTACATAACTAGGAGAACACACTCCATGAGCTCTATCATCCCAGATGACACTCGTCCGAGAGATACAGTCCATCAGATCTCACACCAATATCCCAGACACCCATCCGAGAGATCACGCTCATCGGATATCATCACTGATAACATCACGTTGAAACAGCAGAAACACTAAACTTCTCAGATGGGGGATCACTCCTAGGGTCCTCTAGGGGATACAAGAACCCACTTTGGTATCTCTAAGATCTCACAGATAGGATATCACTCCCAGGAACCATTGGGGGACACCACAACCCGACCTGGTGCTCCACAGATCTCATCACTCAGATAGAGGATCATCTCCCATGTGAAGATGGTCACGATGATACCAAAAACTCCATCTGGTATAACTCGCAATGTAAGGGATCGAACCGACGATGCACTAACCCTACCGAAAACCACGTGTTGAGTAGGGTATCGTATAACTAATGATTCTACAACCCTACTATACCACGCGATGAGTAGGGGATCGTATACCCGACGATACCACAACCCTACTATAAACCACATACTGAGTTGGGAATTGTATACCTGGCGATACTGCAACCCTACTATAAACCACATGTTGATTAGGGGATTGTATACCTGATGATTCCACAACCCTACTAAACTATGCGTTGAGTAGGGGATCATATAACCCACGATACCACAACCCTACTAAATGATCCGTCGTGTAGGGGATCATATTCCCAATGATGGGTCAAACCCTACAGAGTTGACTTGCTAGATAGGGGATCACTTCCCATGTATAAGTGGTCACAGCGATACCAAGAACCCGATCTAGGGAAGCGAACCTAGAGGATCCCACTCTGGACCCCCCAGAGGGATGCCACAACTCTATCAGTAAAACATCCTATCGAGTGGATCACAAACTTATAATAGGGTTGTAATGCCACATAAACCCTCATAGGAACATACCAAGGGAGTACACTCAACCACTGCTAGTCCAAACACCCGTAACCCGAGCAACCCGCAACATTGCCACACTACGCACCTCCTAGGCCTGCATTGAGGCCACCACCGCAATCTACACGGAAAAACACACAGGATAGGATATTTACTCACCTGAAATAGAAAACCACTAAAAAAGGTACTATTCACCGTAGCTAGCATGGGTGGGGCCCATTCCTTGATCTTGAAACTCATCAATCGGATTGCACCATTGCGATACCCTTGGAAAAAAGAATGAGATCGACTACTCATTCGTCCAAAACGGACACCCGGTGAAAAAGTCGCATTTCTCCGTAAACGCCCAAAAGCAGGCTCATGGGGCCCACATCTTGATCTCCATCCCTACACCCGGAAGCTATCCTGAATGTTCTACCTTACTATTAGGATCACTACGTCACTGACGGCACGTCAATCGGATGCTCCATGTAAAAGTTACGGCGGGTTGAAGTTGAAAAGAATAAAATATTATTATTATTTTAACATTTAATAGCCCTAGGCTGAAATCCTGACTCATAAAATCCCCAAAGTAGGTTTAAAAGGTCTAACTCTATGTAATAAACGCGTTGCTTCAAACGTCTCACAAATCGGAGTTACGGTTTGCGAGTTAGGGGGTTTAAAGAACCCCCGGAACCATTCTGGTCGAACCATCGCCAGCCTCGCCGGAAACCACCGCGTTGCCACCGAAATCCGCTATGGTGCCACCTCCCTCACCGGAACCCTCCGCGCCGCCACCTCCCATTCCGGAATCTTCCATGGCCACCGCTGGAGATGGGAATTTCCGCCGGAAAACATCCGGGAGCCACCGGGTGCACCCCGGTGCTCCAAATTCAGATCTTTAACATGTTTTAGAAAGATCGGGACCCAAACTACACAAACCTTATAAAGATTTGAAGAAAAACAACACATAAAAGGGATCCAGGATTTTAAAACTCAAATCAGCTATCTTTTGGCGGATCGCTGAAGCTTTGCGCGCACCGCTGCTGCCACTACTCAATCTAGGAGCGACTGCCATCAAAATCAGAGCTCAACAAAACCTTTATTTCTTGATTTGGACAGTTCATTGAGAAGAGGATGAGGAGAGGGCTTCCACAGTTCCTCATTGATGCGCCCAATGTGAGAGGTGTGGGGGTGGATTGATTAGGTTTAATTAATTAATTAATTAATTAAACCACCATTTGACGTCCCTGACCAAAACGCCCAGCGCAGAGAAGATTAGGTCGCCCCTAGGGTAAACATGGAGTTCTGAACGCAACGGAGAACTCGTAATTTTGATCTGAGGCTTAGTTTAGGAGTTATTCAAGCCGATGCTCATAAATAAAATTTTACATTTATTTATGAAAATGCCCCTGGTGGCTTTTTCCATAGTAGACCCGCGCCCGCAAAGTTTACACCCCGCTTAGGGAAAAAGGCACGTTCCGGACGCAATTGTGCCCTCGGATTTCTGATCTGAGCTACTGTTTAGGGGAAAACACAACCCCACCACGTGCATAGTATAAAAATAATTAATATTTTTATAAAATTAATTCCAAGCGCACCGGGCCTCGGAATCCAACGCCGTCGTCGCACCTAGCTATGGAAATATTCGTAGGAATGTTCCAAAGTCAGATAGGGCCAAAACTAGAGTCGCTACATTGAGACACTAGGTTTAAAAAAGAAAGGTTGATCAGGTTAAGACACCAGGTGTATAAAATGTTTTTGTGTTGGATTGTGCCTCTCGGGGTTAAAAAGGAAGTTGTAAAATGGTTATTATCACCCTTCAAAAGTTACAGAGTCCATTGTAGTGGGTTTCATCTCTCTTACTTTTTGAGAGAGTTGAAGATTATAGTAGTATCATTTAGATCCAAACTACTGTAAAAATATATGTGTTCATTTCTATTTTTTCCACTACATTAACTCAACTTTGATAAGTAGTTAAAACTATTTTAAAAAGTTTAATTCACCGCCCTCCCCCCTCTTAACCATTCGGTCATTCTCATTAGGACCCAAAAATTGGTATCAAATAATATTTACTATCTTTAGTATATTTTTAAACTATTTCAGGTAATAAAATCCTAAATTAAATATTCAAGGGTAAAATATCTATTTTGAGATAGTAGTAATGAATGTGAATGATAGTTGGACACCTTAATGACCTCTACTCTTTTATGTAACTCATTATGGATACTAGGAGTCTTGCTATGAGGTCCTAGACTTGAACATTACATAATATTGAATTATGTTAACAATTTAAATTGAGGATATTTTCAAGTTTATAGCTATAGATAATTAGGTCATAACTTATCCATAACAATTTGAATATTACACGTAGACACTTCTACGCTAACCAATTTTTTCACAATAATAAAACTCCTTAAATAAAACAAGAATTATTTTCTTGACATAAATCTTCTTGAATTATTCCTTTCTATTACCCTTCATTATACCCTCTGAAAAACATTTCAAAAATTTGGGATGAGCATAAAAAATCTCAGTAAGGGTTATAAAATAAGGAAAGAAAAAATTAGTCCATCAATTCATAAAAATCAATGAAATAATAATTTTCAATCATATAACATAATCACTTTAACATACCTCATTAAATCATAAGATTTATGAATAACACGCAAAAATAATAAATCATAAAACTAACTTGTGGCATCCATATCATAATTACATTTTAGATTTCACAGCTACATAGGGAGTTTCATTTAGAATACCCATCACAGTATATTCCATAAATCTCTTAGGAGAAAACTTAATGTTTACCTCTTTCATGTTACTCAATGCATTGGAGAGCTATCTCAGGCTCACCCACCCTAAGTTTATCACGGAACCACCTGTATTTGGTTTATCATGTAACCACCTATCAAATGTTCAAGTAAAATTACATAATCATAACATATAAAAAATATAAATTATCAATATTTCACTCATCAATCTGAAGAAATATATTGAAATATTCAATCCATTTCCAAAACCATTTAAAACATTTAATACATAGATTTTTGAATCAAAGTTTCCCGTTCCAATTTGAAACTTTTAAATGAATTAACATTTTAAAATGTTAATGTCCATATAAATAAATCTTAAAAACCAATTTGAAAAAATGGAAATTATTGAGAAATATTTAGAAGAATAAATCTTTAAAACATTTAAAACAATATTTTAGTTAAAGAGTCCCTTTCCACTTGAGAAAATACATGAATAGAAATAATTAAAAAATAGAATTAAACAAAACCTATAATATCATGAGAATAAGGATATTCATGATATAATATGTCAAAGGGTAGTATATATACCTTATAGGATAATAAAGGTGCACAATATCAAGATATTCCTCAATTAAAGGAGATTGAAACTTAATCCCTTATGAAAATTTGGAAGCCTAACGGTGTCACTTTAAAATTCATGAAATGAGTTGATTGGAGAGAAAAGGGTCTCTCATCACTTGGAAATAAAATGTATAGAAATAAGGATATAGAATAAAATATCCCAACATAAGAAAATGGAAATAAAAAGACATAAAAAATAAGTCTTTGACTAAAAGAGGGTGAAAGGTTCCCTTACCTTAAGTATGACTCATCACGTATGTTCCTTGTTATTCCTAGATAATAAATTTAAGTTAATTTATAATATCTAAAGAACCTTTGTAAAGTTTATTATTCCTTTTATATCACTTATTACCTTGCTATAACAATCATATAATTACTCAAGTTCATATTGTTCATTTTATCGATGTTCGGTACTTGAGTCAAAAATGAACTTGTTATAATTAAAAATTGTCCATGTTGTCAAAATTACATTATCTCCTGAATTTTATTAATGATTTAAATATTATATATAAATAAATTTCTATCATAATTTCCACCAAGAGAGGCAGTAGAAGATAATTGAACAGTCATCATTTTGTGAGGTAGTAGTTTGTCGTCTAGAGAAACAGTATGTTCTAAATCCATTAGATAGAGGTGTGTTGGATTTTAGGTCGAATAATTATCATAACAACATCCTAGTATACTGAAGATACTACTTTTTTTATAAAATAATGGAATAAATAGAGTTTAGGTTGTTTTATAAAGAAAATAAATAGAAGAATCTTGAGAGAAGACATTACATCAAATTGGGTAACTTCTTTTGATTTAAGCTAAAAGACCTTATTTAATTACCTTATTCCCAAGAAAAGGATTTTATAAGGAAGAGAGGTATGTTGGGATATTATTTGGGTAGAGGTTTGATGATAAAAGGGGTCTTGAGAGGTGTGAGTAAGGGTTAGAGGTGGTGGCCTTTTATAAGAGGGAGGAAGGGTACTTTAGAAAAGTTTGAATGATTATTATATTATAAACTGAATTTTGACTTTAAAAAAGTCCAAAACTCATTTAATTATAATATAATATGATTATTTTTCTAAATAATTTCAACCAATAGTTTTTAGACAAGTTTTGGTTTCAAATTTAACCTTATCATTTACTTTTAACCCTTAGTTAACTTATTTGACTCTTACCATGTCCTCTTGTATATTCATACTATATGGTCAATATAGTTACTATAAAATGCCAATAGAACCTAAAGTGGTTCATTAATTACATGTTCAACCTTATATAATTAATCTGGACGAATCTTAGATTTTTATTACTATTATATCATTTAATAAAATAGTATTTGTTTTAAAAACTCATTTATGTCAATTTATATACTATTCATATAATAAATTTTAAAAAATCCATAATAACTTGATTCTTTATAAAAAACTTCATTAATTCATATATAACAAGTCAAAATCATACCTAAAATTCGTGTATGGCATAAAAAGTCTCAAAATAAATTAATTTTAATATTTATAATCTCATTTATTTAAAACATCTGTTAATAAGGTAATCACTACATCATCATTGTGTCATAAATAACTTTATTTATTTGATGCCTAAAAATTATAAATAAAATTAAATTATTTAGTAAATATTTTTATATTTATAATTACTATTTATAGTAGAATAAATCACTTATATAACCCCATATAAAAAATTTTTTATTAAAAGATATATGTTTATGTTATATTTTACTTAACTTTAAATTAAAAGTAATTAAATGTCATTTTCACACAAAATTGGATCCATGGGGTCCTAAAATAAACCCAATTATTCCCATGGTAAGACATATCTCATTAAATGGGGTTAGAACATGTGTTAGGATAATTTAATATTATTATAATATTATTTTTTACCCATATTTACAGGATTTACCCTTTAACCATGGTAAATAAAATATTTACTGAAGTTTCTATTCATAATGTATAAAAATAAAAGGTACTTATTTACATAAATTGTACTTAATAGTTCCCAATTTAGAAAAAAAAATTCCAAATTCAAAACACAGAAGTTGTAGGAATTAATTTAAAATTAATTCTCATTGTCAAAACCAAAAAACGTGTTTTTAAGAAGTAAAAACTATCAAAATATTGACATGTGTTTATGTCCAATTTAAAAGTGAAATTACTTCCAATGAACAACATTGGATTAAATGATAAAAATATAATATAATTTCACTTTAAAACCAATTAAAATTACAATCTAACTATATAAATAAATTAGATGAAAAGATAGTTTTGAATTAAAATGTAGTGTTTTTTCACTATTCATTAAAAAATGAACTTTATCAGAAAAATACCAAAATTTAATAAAAAGTAAATTTTGAAGTCCCACTTATAAATAATTAGTTTATTTTTTCAAATAGAACATATAAAATTGACAAAATCTAGATTTAAAAAGGGTTCTCCATCAAAAGCTGGTAAATCGACCTTTTAAAAAATATTTGTGTATTTCATGCTAAAAATCAGATTCATTCTTATTTTAAGCCTCTAAATTTTATTGGATAAATGTAAAGACATTTAAGAAACATTTATAATCATATTTTAGTTAGATCTATTCATTCCATCTAAAACAATGACTATGCATTAACTACTATTTAAAATAATATTATTATTATATTATTTTTTGGTATAACTCAACATTGTGTGCAACGTAAGATTTTGGAGAAACCAATTGTTGTGTGTTGAGTATGATAATAGAAATATAATACCATTTAAAATAAAATTAATATTCAATTCAAAAATATTAATAAATATGAAATTTTCATATTCTTTATTTACCTGGGATGTTACACTTGCATGAAGGATTTTCTTAAACACCTGAGTATTGATAGTTGGAAAATCATGGTGAAACCATAAATGCTTTATAAATTTGATCCTAAAACATTAATTATTAATGATAAGGTAAATTGTGTTCTAAATTATAATATGATGAATATTCTGTATTGTGAAATTAATTGTAATTTTTATAGTCATATTTATATGAACAAAACAACACATGAAATTTGTAAAATACAATAAGTTGCTCATATGGGTTATAATAAGATTATAAGAACTAAACTGGGCATATTAAGAGCTAAGTGTGATGAAGAATAACAAATATTTAATCTAATTTTTCATATATTTACATGTATTGTAAATGGCATGATTGCTTTGGGAGAAAACATAGATGATTCTATTCTAGTTGAAAGAATTTTAAGAAATTTACCAAATAAATTGAATACTAAAATGGTAGCAGTTTATTAAAGCAAAAACAATAAAATAATATAATTTATATGGTCTTACTATATCTTTATTACAATATAAATTTGAATTAAAAAATATTTCTCAAAAGAAGAATTCAAAAAGGAAAGGTATTGATTTCAAATAAAAATTCATGTTGTCCCTCACTATTCTGAATCTAAATTATAATGTAATGAAAGAGACCATGTTGTATAGGTTTCCCAAGGAATAATAAAGAAAGGATATTCAAGAAGGAATAAAAATAATTAACATTTAAATAAACGAATAAAAAGGGTAATTATGATGATGAAATTATTTCTTATAAGTGTAGAGAAAGAGGGAACATCTAGTCCAACTACCCAATACTCGAGAATAAAATAATAAAGAGATAATAATACAAAAATTAAAGAAAATAAATGGTGGATGGTTGGACTTACACATCTGACTATAATTCTAGTAATGAATCTGGTACTGAGAATGGGATAGAAAACCATTGTTTGATGGATTATACAAAGTAGCTAAGTAAATGTGAATGATCTTCCTCTTCTAGATCTAATTTTTCTAAAGATGAGTTTTATGAATATATTTATAGATTCAATTATAAATTTAAAAAATTACTAGATTATTCAAAAATATAAAGATAAAATATAAATGTGTTCTTACTGAAAATAAAAAATTGAAAAATATTCCATTGAGATCAAATGATAAATTATATAAAGATCTGGAAAGTGTTTGACTTGAAAATATCATAGATAATTTTTTTAGAACAAGTGTAAATAATCTCAAATAACTAAGTTTGATTATATTTTAGAATAAAATGATAATATTATAAAAGAGGTTTAATGGTTAAAAATAGATATGTCAAAAAAAATCAAGGAAGGAAAAGTTATAAAAATGATAAAAATGAGAAAATTGTATAAATTAAATATCGATCTTGGTTGTGAAAATAAATTATTCAAAATTTATAATAACATCTTTATTAAAGGTTCAAGTGGAAATGTTTCAAGTTTTATAGGCTTTAGATGTTATATAAATTTCCATTATGAAAATGAATGTTCCTTTAGATTTTCATAATATATTGGTCACACCATGGATTTAATCTCAAAATAATTGTCTTCTAGATTTCCTATAAACTCTCTATTGAAATTATTTTGGGTTCTAAATAATTATTTTTATAACCTAATTGGTCCCATATTTGTACGGTTACCAAAGACTTCTTAAATTTATTTTTGTATGAAACTTTACTTGGAAGCATCAAAAATAATGTGTGGTATATTGTCACGAACCAGCCCGAGTCGACCCTGAACCGGTCACCCAGGCCAGCCCGCGAAAAGTCCCGAGAGGCGTTCCCGATCCTCCCGGGATGGTGAAAAGCACCAAGGGCATCAATAGAGTACACAAGGGAATGATTTCACCCATATATAAACAATCAAACAAACAGCGGAAAGAAACAGACAGCCCAAAATGAATTTATGTAAAAATTGAACTAAATATTATTTGTACAAGAAAATAAAATTAGAACAAAACCAACAACTCAACTGAACAATCCCGATGAAAAAATAACTCCATTTGACACTTCTGGTCACTCTCCAACACAATTATAAAAAGTCGCCCAAGGTGATCGAACTAAAGATGAAACCTTCACAAGGGCTAAAAAAAGAAGAAGACTATAGGCGTGAGTATTAAAACTCAGTAGGTTAGCCCGGTATTCTATTCCAAATGCACATTACTTTAAAATAAAAGAAACATAAATTTATAGTTTTAAATTCAAGATTTGAAAGTATGGTTTTCAAATGAGGTTCCATGCTATAATAATTATCAGACAAAAACATGCATTTTTAATAAACAAAAATGCAAGTAACAATTATTTTTAAAGAGGTGAAACTTCAAAATGAAAATAGTTTTCAAGAGGGTTGCTTTAAAGAATTTTAACATTCAAATAAATAACACATACTACTGAATTTACCAACCAAACACACCGTATGCCGACGGTGAGTACAAAATAGCCAATGATCACTATTCACAGGAATACCCCTAGGCACTAGTTAGTTGTGAGCCTCAGGTACCTCGTATCTCGGTGAAAGTAACCATAATAAATATCTGGTCTCGTGCACAAGCCACTAGTAGGGAACATACCCATAACCTAGTGGTCCCCAATCATCATCATCATCATAGTTTAGTTAGTGTTGTCATCGTCAAACTTGCTACGTGAAACAGGGGCCAACCCCCACAGAATCACTAGCATACTAGTACACGTCCGCCCACCTAGATACCCGGGATTCCCTTTAGTGCTCAATCAATTTAAACATATTATCAAATACACATTTCACATCCACATTCCATTCCAAAACCATAAAAACACAAACAGCCCATAATCATTCTTCACATTTCTTACACTAATCAACAAACCGCTAAATATTTTGGTAAAACAATTTCATGAAGTGTATTCAGGCTTTGCACATAAAACTCTTTCAAAAACACTCTTTAAATTATAAACACACATCATAACCAAACAAAATAATATTTTTCATCCTAATAAACATTTAATAAAATCATTTAATGGACCATAAAACAATCCCAATTGCACAAATTGTTATATACAAGTAAAACACTCCTTCATTTCTAGGAAATGCCAAACGGGCCTTTAATTATTTTCTCAAAACTATCCTTTGACGAAGGTATGAATTTTAATTCTATTAAGGATCTGTATAAACACAATTTACAGCAGAAAACCACATTCATAAATCTCTTATAATACTCAGGTTACGTATTCAAATCACAACCATTTTCATAAAGATGTGAAACAATCCATTTATGGGCAACTCGGGCCAAAATATGTTGTAAATCAAAACCCACTTGATTGTAAAAACAAATACAAATAGGAAATAAATATAAGTACCCAAAAATACCATTTATCATTATTCCAATTCCTTTATAAATCCAATCAAATAACTTTTAAATCACACATCACACATAAAAGCCAACCGGGCAATTTACCGAACACATGACATGCCCTTTTTAAACAAAACAATTTATTTTAAGTACATGAAAAGGAATAAAACACCAATTGAAAGCCATATTTTCATTAAAGATACTTTAACATGTTAAAAATACCATAGACCAGATTATAAACCTCACAAAATATTTGCAAAAGATAACAGAACATTTAAACAAACACTTATTGAGAACTTTCATGACAAAACAACACTACCGTTCACAAACCAATCATTAAACAACCACTTTGAACACAAATAAAATTATACAAAGGATGAAAAACAATAATAAACATATATATCTGGTGTTAGATATAATAAAATGATGAAACTTAAATAATAAAGTCATGTGCAAGGGGTATCCTACCTCAAATCTTTGGCGTAATTGAAACGCACACCCGAAATCACCCGCCGCGGGTTTATAAACCCTAAAACTATAAATACCAGACCTAAACAATCATAAAACCCATAAAAAAACATTTTATAACAAAACCCTAGGTCGATCAAGACTAGTTTACAATATAAATCAAAGAAATAATGAAAGGAGGGGGAAGAGGAAGGAGAAAGGAGAAGAAATCTCCCCTTTCACCCTAGAAAACTCTTCGTCTTCCATTAGATATGAAACCCTAGAGGGAAGGTAATGGATTGAAAATTCATTGAGATACTCCTAAGATATGGAAGAACCAGGGAAAGAAAATTGGTGGCCAAAAGAGTACTAATTGATTGATTTATGAGTGATAAAAGTTACCTTGGAAATTCTGGGCGATTTGAGGTTTCCTGAGAAGTTCTCCCTAATTCGAGACCCAAATGAGCTCCAAAGAGGTCAAATATATTATGAGGGTTCGGATAGGGTTATTGGCTTTGAGTTGGAGGTGTAATTACCAAAAAATAGTAAAAAATGAAAATTATATAAACGAAAAAAATTATTTTTTTTAAACAGGAAATGGGCCCATGGGCTGGCCCAATACCTAAATGAATAACCCAAATTCACCCGGCCTATGAATTTATAATGGGTCCAAAAGGATAAATATGTTTTAATATATCAGTATAGGACAAGTGGGAAGTTGAATGGGTGAAAAAGGATGAAAAAAAAAAGAGTTATAAAAGAAAAAAATTCGGTTTTTAAAACTGAGAATGGGCTCACGGTTGGCCCAAATCATGAAGTAACCACCCTTTCTTCAAAAACTCCTAAACAATCAATGGGGATCACAAATTATGGTGGTTAGACATATATGAAACTTAAAAACTCAATATTCATCTCATTAAATAACCATGAAAAGGATCTGGATTTCTAATGGGCTGGATCAATACAAAGACAGAAAAAAAAACCGTGTGTGACAATTCTTCCCACCATTAAAGCTTTCCGCCCCCGGAAAGCCATAACACTTTCCGACTGAAAAAAAACAACACCTAAGGATTCCAGAATGTACTCCCCACCATTAAGAATCAACTATCCCTAGAAATGTTCTTAGGATGAAAATCTAGGAGACCCATGGTAGGTCTCCCCACCATTAGAATCCAACTAGCAATGAATAGACAAGAATTGAACATGAGCTTGAGTTGGGACTTACTCACACAAGCCCAAAAAAAACCCTCCTACAAAAACCTACTATACCAAGTTAATAGATTTACAACATGAACATATAAACCACCCACTCCCTAATGGAGGGGAAAATAACTTGGTTGACACATTCAGCACAATTCTGGACCCCCGTCACTTGGGGATGGGAGGGAAGGGGACCCAATAATTTGGCCACTGAAACAACAAAAGAAACAAAGAAACTACCCAAAACTCTCCCACTATGAATAGGTAACACCAAGACTGCATATGATTTTTACAGGCAGTCCACACAGGGACATTGATTGAAAACCCACATCCATGAAGGAATAACCATAGACACTGTGTGAGGGGTTAAGTCCACCACGCTTGTTGCGACAAAGGGAAATTCATAGAAATGAAGAACCAAAACATTGACATAGAAAATAACTTAACAAAACAGAGTAGTAAGGATCTTAATCGAGCACTCCTCACCTCTGTCGATTTTCTGACTGCGTGAAAAGATTCACTCCGAGGCCTATGGCTGGAGCCCTGATTCTTGAAGCATTTGTTGCACCGCAGTCAGGTGATAAGGATCACACCACTCAAAAAACCCACACTTGATCACCAAACAAAAACCTTAATCTAAATAGGAACTCATAGATACATATCAAAATTCTATCTCACTCCAAACGAGGGGCAGAATGGACAAGGAATACGATGAAACACATCAACATCACCAAACACAACTGCTCTGTCCAAAAGAATTATCATGACCTAGAAACACTTTTAATAGATCCCAAACAGCTCTCTATTCCCATAAACAAGTTGAGGCATCATCAAAAGAGGTGGATTTAAAATTTGAAAGGAATCCTTAGGTTGATCAGTAGGAAATATTTCCAACGCAGAACTATCCATGGCCACATCACAACATCAAACACATTTTTAGAAACACAATAAAAATTACTCCAAAACCGAGCCACCAACAAGATCTCATCACTAGATAGAACAAGAGTATGAATTCTAGATCACATGGAAGCTAACCAAATAAACAACTCTTCTAAGACATAGAAAAATCAAGCCACATAACCATTGGTTTTTAAAAAAGGCCATAATTTTCAGCTCAAAGCAATTTTGAAAAAAACAAACTAACTTGGTAGGTTTCCACATTCACCAATGGTGTTTCATCAAGTCTCACCCACATGCACATTTCCATGCCACCCCTGACACCCAACCACCATACCATATAGGCCATACTTCCAAATATAAATAAAACCATGCATGTGAGCACCCATGAAAACACCAAAGGCTAAAATTAAACATCATAATTCAAAAAAAAACAATTTACCTTAAAAAGGAACACCAACCACCAAGTCAAAAAAACATTTTCATGTTTCACAAAAAAAACCACAATTAATTAAGAACCATTTTCTTGAAAACCTACCCCTTTTCATTTTTAAAAACTTTTTAAATAACCAAGCCACTCCAAACAACCCCTTCACATTATTTTTATAAAAAAAATCAACAATGTATATTTTCATAATCCGAGGTCCATTGAGACCAATAACGTTTCTAGTAAAACACCAACCGATCAAAACTAATTTCCAAAACTAATTTATCCAATTCAAAAAAAAATTAACATCCTAAAATACCCCATTTAAAAAAAAGATCTAGAATCACTTTAAAATGATTCACAATTTCAAAACATTTTATTTCAACAAACCACAAGTTTAGATTATGGATAATCCAATCCCTTTAAATCATTTCTGCTTCCCTCCATTTTTTTTCACAAAAACACAACCTTCCAAAACCATTATTATATTTAATTATTGAAAACCCCATTTTTTCACTTTTAAAAATCTAATCCTTACATTAAAACCCATTTCCACAATTCTCACACAAGGATTTTAAAAACAAAAATTCGGAATTCAAGGAAGGTTCAAGAGACCCAAGAAAAAGGGAACTGGTGTCGGTGGGTGACTTGACCATATGGTTGGCGGCTATATGCCAAACACAAAACCAACACATAGAGACTTATTAGGACCATTCCCCAGCTCCACATGGCTTGCCAGGCCCTGTGAGCTCACGAAGGCCATTGGTCAGACTCCCCTTGTCATATCCCAACACCAACAAATCAACCAGAACAAAGGACACTAATAAAACTGGACTTCCCATAGAAACCTGAGGATTAGAACAAGAAAGAGTTCGCGACGCTCTTCTTGAACTTACCCCTAAAGTACCAACAATCCTAATCCATATGCCTTGACATCCCCAAAATAAAAAGGGTGCTCTAAAAAGAAAGGTCTGTTAAGAGCTGACCTCCTCTAATACCATTTTGTCACGAACCAGCCCAAGTCGACCCTGAACCGGTCACCCAGGCCAGCCCGCGACAAGTCCCGAGAGGCGTTCCTGATCCTCCCGGGATGGTGACAAGCACCAAGGGCATCAATAGAGTACACAAGGGAATGATTTCGCCCATATATAAACAATCAAACAAACAGCAGAAAGAAACGGACAGCCCAAAATGAATTTATTAAAAATTGAACTAAATATTATTTGTACAAGAAACTAAAATTAGAAAAAAAAACCAACAACTCAACTGAACAATCCCGATGAAAAAATAACTCCATGTGACACTTCTGGTCACTCTCCAAAACAATGATAAAAAGTCGCCCAAGGTGATCGAACTAAAGATGAAACCTGCATAAGGGCTAAAAAAAGAAGAAGACTATAGGCGTGAGTATTAAAACTCAGTAGGTTAGCCCGGTATTCTATTCCCAATGCACATTACTTTAAAATAAAAGAAACATCAATTTATAGTTTTAAATTAAAG
This sequence comes from Viscum album, assembly GCA_963277665.1. Classification (NCBI taxonomy): domain Eukaryota; kingdom Viridiplantae; phylum Streptophyta; class Magnoliopsida; order Santalales; family Viscaceae; genus Viscum; species Viscum album. The sequence goes on along the minus strand of OY728143.1, from coordinate 661,883,758 downwards.
ATTTGAAAGTATGGTTTTCAAAATGAGGTTCCATGCTATAATAATTATCAGACAAAAACATGCATGTTTAATAAACAAAAATGCAAGTAACAATTATTTTTAAAGAGGTGAAACTTCAAAATGAAAATAGTTTTCAAGAGGGCTGCTTTAAAGAATTTTAACATTCAAATAAATAACACATACTACTGAATTTACCAACCAAACACACCGTATGCCGACGGTGAGTACAAAATAGCCAATGAGCACTAGTCACAGGAATACCCCTAGGCACTAGTTAGTTGTGAGCCCCAGGTACCTCGTATCTCGGTGAAAGTAACCATAATAAATATCTGTTCTCGTGCACGAGCCACTAGTAGGGAACATACTCATAACCTAGTGGTCCCCAATCATCATCATCATCATAGTTTAGTTAGTTTTGTCATCGTCAAACTTGCTACGTGAAACAGGGGCCAACCCCCACAGAATCACTAGCATACTAGTACACGTCCGCCCACCTAGATAACCGGGATTCCCTTTAGTGCTCAATCAAGTTACACATATTATCAAATACACATTTCACATCCACATTCCATTCCAAAACCATAAAAACACAAAAATCCCATAACCATTCTTCACATTTCTTACACTAATCAACAAACCGCTAAATATTTTGGTAAAACAATTTCATGAAGTGTATTGAGGCTTTGCACATAAAACTCTTTCAAAAACACTCTTTAAATTATAAACACACATCATAACCAAACCAAATCATATTTTTCATCCCAATAAACATTTAATAAAATCATTTAATGGACCATAAAACAATCCCAATTGCACAAATTGTTATATACAAGTAAAACACTCCTTCATTTCTAGGAAATGCCAAACGGGCCTTTAATTATTTTCTCAAAACTATCCTTTGACGAAGGTATGAATTTTAATTATATTAAGGATCTGTATAAATACAATTTACAGCATAAAACCACATTAATAAATCTCTTATAATACTCAGGTTACGTATTCAAAACACAACCATTTTCATAAAGATGTGAAACAGTCCATTTATGGGCAACTCGGGCCAAAATATGTTGTAAATCAAAACCCACTTGATTGTAAAAACAAATACAAATAGGAAATCCATATAAGTACCCAAAAATATCATTTATAATTATTCCAATTCCTTTATAAATCCAAACAAATAACTTTTAAATCACACATCACACATAAAAGCCAACCGGGCAATTTACCGAACACATGACATGCCCTTTTTAAACAAAACAATTTATTTTAAGTACATGAAAAGGAATAAAACACCAATTTAAAGCCATATTTTCATTCAAGATACTGTAACATGTTAAAAATACCATAGAACAGATTATAAACCTCACAAAATATTTGCAAAAGATAACGTAACATTTAAACAAACACTTGTTGAGAACTTTCATGACAAAACAACACTACCGTTCACAAACCAATGATTAAAAAACCACTTTGAACACCAATAAAATTATCCAAAGGATGAAAAACAATAATAAACATATATATATGGTGTTAGATATAATAAAATGATGAAACTTAAATAATAAAGTCATGTGCAAGGGGTATCCTACCTCAAATCTTTGGCGTAATTTAAACGCACACCCGAAATCACCCGCCGCGGGTTTATAAACCCTAAAACTATAAATACCATACCTAAACAAACATAAAACCCATCAAAAAACATTGTATAACAAAACCTTAGGTCGATCAAGACTAGTTTACAATATAAATCAAAGAAATAATGAAAGGAGGGGGAAGAGGAAGGAGAAAGGAGATGGAATCTCGCCTTTCACCCTAGAAAACTCTTTGTCTTCCATTAGATATGCAACCCTAGAGGGAAGGGAATGGCTTGAAAATTCATGGAGAGACTCCTAAGATCTGTATGAACCAGGTAAAGAAAATTGGTGGCCAAAAGAGTACTAATTGATTGATTTATGAATGATAAAAGTTACCTTGGAAATTCTGGGCGATTTGAGGTTTTCTGAGAATTTCGCCCCAATTCAAGACCCACATGAGCTCCAAAGAGGTAAAATATATTATGAGGGTTAGGATAGGGTTATTGGCTTCGAGGGGGAGGTGTAATCACCGAAAAATAGTAAAAAATGAAAATTATATAAACGAAACAAATTATTTTTTTTAAACAGGAAATGGGCCCATGGGCTGGCCCAATACCTAAATGAATAACCCAAATTCACCCGGCCTATGAATTTATAATGGGTAAAAAAGGATAAATATGTTTTAATATATCAGTATAGGACAAGTGGGAAGTTGAATGGGTGAAAAAGGATGAAAAAAAGAGTTATAAAAGAAACAAATTCGGTTTTTAAAACTGAGAATGGGCTCACGGTTGGCCCAAATCATGAAGTAACCACCCTTTCTTCAAAAACTCCTAAACAATAAATGGGGATCACAAATTATGGTGGTTAGACATATATGAAACTTAAAAACTCAATATTCATCTCATTAAATAACCATGAAAAGGATCTAGATTTCTAATGGGTCGGATCAATACAAAGACAGAAAAAAAACTGTGTGTGACATATATGGATGGTGTATGTTTACAACATATGACCGATGATATTTATAAATTTATATATTTTAATAAATTTAATGGTGGTGGTGTTACTTTCATAGAAAATTAAAAGGAAAAATTAAAAGGTTTTTGCAAAGTTGTAATTTTAAATTTAGTTTTTATTCAAATGGTTTTATTTGATTAAGGTTTCAAATATAATTTAATAAGTATCTCATATATTTTTTATGATAATATAAATGTAAAATTTGGAAAAAAAATGTATTATCTTCAACAAAAAATGTATTTTCTTCAATAAAAAATGTATTCTCTTCAAATTTTACATTTGGATTTATTTGGGCTGATCAAAACTGCTAGTCTTAGAGGAAATAGGTATGTGTTTATTATTGTTGATGATTTTAGTAGATTTACCTTGAGTAATTTTATTGCACATAAATTAAATACTTTGACTAAATTTATTTCATATTAAAAATTAATCCAAAATAAAAATGGATATCTAATTTTATCAATTAAACGTGATAGAAGAGGTGGTTTTTTAATCCATAATTTGATAAATTCTATAATGATAATGGGTATAGTCATCATTTTTCAAACCCTATAAATTCACAACAAAATAGTGTGGTGGAAAGGAAAAATAGTATTTTATAAGAAATGGCCAGGAAAATGTTGAATAATTACTCTTTCCCAAAATATTTCTGTGTATAAGATATTAAATCATCCTTTTATGTATCTAATAAAATTATATTTAGGCCATTTTTAAAGAAGATAATTTCTGAAATCTATAAAGGAATGAATTATAGAATTAGATGTTTCATAGTATTTGGATGTAATGTTCACATTCTTAATAGCAAAGATTTAGTAGAAAATTTTGATTCAAAATTAGATAAAGTTTTATTTCTAGGATATTCTAATTCTAGTAAGGTATATAGTGTTTATAACAAAATAACTTTAGTAGTTGAAGAATATACCCATTATAAATTCAATGAAAATCATTTAAAGGAAATAAAATATGATTTAGAAGAGGTTGAGTAAGAGTTTATATATTTAAACTTTAGTGAACTTGAAATTTAGAGTTGGTTGAATATATTGAGGGGGAAATTAATTCTCATAAACAAACATTAAAATTATATAAATATCATCTAGTTGAAAAGGTAATTGGTGATATAACTACTGGTGTTAAAACTATAAATTCTTTAAGCAATGTTTATTCTTATCAATTTTTTATTTCTGATTTTTCCCTCAAAATATTGATAAAGATTTGTCAAATTCAAACTATATTATATAAATTCATAAATAATTAAATAAAATTTATTGGAATAATTTTTATACATTAATTTTTTCCCCTAAGGATACAAATATTATTGGAAACAAATGGATCTTTAGAAATAGGTAAGATGAGTACGGTCAAATAATTAGAAACAAAGTTAGATTAGTGGACTAAGGTTATGATCAAGAAAAAGGAATTGGTTTTGAAGAATATTTTCCCCCACTTACTTGACTAGAATCTATATGAATTATTTTGGAATATATATTTCATGTGGAATTAAAATTTTCCAAATGGATGTCAAAAGTGTATTTTTAAATGGATTTCTTCAAACTTTTTATGTAAAGCGGCCTCTTAGTTTCTATAATTAATCTAAATCTAACCGTGTTTTGACACTAACAAAATCTTTTTATTGTCTAGAAATAGTCTCCTCAAGATTGTTATAAGAAGTTGTATTTATTTATTTTAAATAATGGATTTCAAAATGAGGATTTTGATCAAACCTTATTCATCAAAATATATTTAAAAGATATTTTGATAGTCTAAATATATGTCGATTATATTATATTTAATTCTTCGAGTGATATAATTTTTAATGAATTTTCAAATTTAATTTCAATATAATTTTACATGATCATTATGGGTGATATTAAGTTCTTTTTGGGTTTACAAATAGTTCAAAGAAAAGATGGTATCATTCTTAATCAGTAAAAATATTATAAATAACTTGTTAATAGGTTCGGTCTTGGAAGTTATCAAAACTCAAATATTCCAATGAGTATTTCTTGTAATCTAGACTATGATGAAGCTATAAAATATGTTGATAATAAGATGTTTATAGATATGATTACTAGCTTACTTTGTTTGATAAAATCTAGACCAAATTTGAAGTTTTCATTATAAATATGTTCTAGATTCCAATCTAATCATAAATAAATTGATTTAAAAGTGTTTAAAAGAGTAATTAAATATTTTAAAAGTTCTGTGAGTTTTGGAATATTTTATTTTGCACATAACTCTTTTGAACTAAATATTTTTACATATTCTAATTTTAGTGGAAGTAAAATTAATGGTAAAATCACATTAGGTATTTTTCATTTTCTTGGTAAATATATAGTGTCCTGGAATTCGAAAAGTTGAATTCAGTAGATTTATCAATTATTGAAAGTGGGTATGTTTTTTTTGCATCTTTTAGCTCACAATATTTATTGTTTAAACAAACTCTTTTATATTTTTTTAATTATGAAAATATTTTAATTTAGTATGAAAATATTTCTACAATATCTATCTCTAAAAATCCTTTACATCACCCCAGGACAAAACACATAGATGTAAGACATCACTTCATTAGAGACCATGTTCAAAAGAAGAATATTAGTATGGAGTATTTTTCTTCAAAAAAATAGTTAGTTTATATATTTATAAAAACCCTTAGACCTAGCTAAATATTCTAGAATCAAATTTGAACTTGGAATGATAGAAATTTAATAATAAATCGTACATTTAGGGGGAGTTTTACTTTGATTATGTGTTAAATTTTAAAATTTTCTTCTTATCAAAAACATGAATATTTCATTTTTATTATTATCTTGGATCACTGGCATGTGATTAAGTAGTTAGTTAGTATTTAATTTATTTAAAAACATTAAATTATTCATTTAAAATCATGAAATGATTTCATTTCTCCTTAAGGATTCTAACATATATTTCCAAAGGAATTTATACTAGTATAAAAAAGTATCTCTTTATCTATACACATACTATTTGAAAATCTATAAATTTAAAGGAATCCTATATATGTTTTTGAAGTAACTTTTAGGGTTAGTTACTTTCCCTGTAATCATTCAGGGGGATCTTTCCATGTTCAGTCTTTAAAATTAAAAAGGTTAGTTTATTTACTAGTAATAAATATTTATCTTAGGGGGTAGTTAACCTTAAATTGTTACTACATTTAAAGATACATATGTGAAATATTTCTAATCAGTTATAAAAAGGGGGGAAAACTTTGCAATTTACATTTATTTTGAAATCATTAAGATGGAGGAGAATGTTGAACTGGGTCCTTGATCCAATATTTTTTTTTTTTTGATAACTACAATAATTCTAAATTCTCATACACTATAACATTTTTTGGTTTTGATTTTTTATATATTTGGATAAATCCTAAACTAAACATATGAAGAAAATCAATTGATCATGTGTGTATTGAATTTACCTTGAGTAAAGTGACCTTTATTGAAGTGACCTTATGAAGTAACCTTGTTAAGTTACCATGTGAAGTTACCTTTTGAGGTGACCTTGTGAAGTGACCTTGTAAAGTGACCTTTAGAAGTGACCTTTTGAAGTGACCTTTTGAAATGAACTTGAAAATTAATCTTGTGAAGTGACATTTTGAAGAGACCTTGAGTAAAAACTTTATGAATTTTAGAATTGACCGCATGAAGAAAAATAAAGTGACCACGTGGAGTAAAATATAAGTGACCACATGAATTAAAATATAAGTGACCATAAAAAGAAAAATAATGTGACCTCATAAATAAAATTAAAGTAACCACATAAAGAAAAATTAAGTGACCGAAAAGTGTTTTAGCAACCTTATAAATCTAAAATTGGAAAAGTGTTGAGCCTTCCTTATGACCTATAGTCACTTAATTACTTTGTCATATTTTAGTTCAAAACATGATCTGTTTTGTTTATACTGTTATATTTTAAATTACTATATGTTTATTTCACATTTATCTCGATTAAATTTTTCCTTAAATAATTATTAATTATTTAAATACTAAAGAACTTTATTTTCAATAATTCTACATAGGATTAAATGCACATCACATGGGATGAATTCTCATGTAGGTTTCTTGAGAAAATGAGAGTTTTAAATTTAATTTGGTTGGAATTTAAATAGTTTATCTTGTATACTTTTGGGGGTTTCCCAATGGAATTTAATTTTTATTATTTTCTTTTGGTACTATATTAATTATTCTAACATGTAATCACTACACAGCATGTTTTAAAATATTACATATTATCAAAGTGACCCATAAGGGTATGCTTTTCAAGCGCATTCAATGAAGAAATCATATGTTGCTTTAGGAAGGATGAAGTTTGATGGGATTCATGATTTGAATCTATTTTACAGAAAATAACACTATATAATTAGTTAAATAGATCCAAATAAAGATATATTAGGTTGAGGATATTTTTTAACTATACAAATGATACATACCTTGGTGATCAATTACTGCTCCCAACTGAAGTACAATTGTTTGATCCTTTATTACTGAAGAGTACATTGCTACCTTGACACTAAGATCCTAAATTTTCAATATGGTTTTGTGATTTTAATTATTTATATTCTTCTATATGTGTGTAATTATACTGGGTTATACTATATATTAAAAGGTAGGATAGTGGATTGTAATTTCTAAACAAAATTCAATAATTTGGTTATGTTATAACTGGAAAAAAGGGGTATGGATATAGTTGTTTCTAATAATAGTTAAAAGGTGAGTTTGGTTTCTACCACCACTTAAAAAGGTATCTTCTGGGTTGTACCACCTGGTTCACAAAAGGCAAGGTGATCAGTTTTAGCCACCAGGTGTGAAAAAGGATTTCATATTGGTTTGTTCCTCCTGGGGTTAAAAATATAGTTGTAAAAGTGTTGTGATATCCCTTCAAAATTTAGAGATTCTATTATAGTAGGTTCTATATCTATTAGTTTCTTAGATGGGTGAAGATTATATTAGGATCATTTATATATGAAATACTATAAAAATATTTGCGTTCATTTCTCTTTTTTCACTACAATAACTCAACTTTGATAAATATTTAAAATTATTTTAAAAAAATCAATTAACCCCCCCCCCATCTTGATATGTGACGCCCCGAACATATTTATTTTTGTAATAATAATATTTTTTTAGTTATTATTATTAATAGTATTATTATTGTTTGTTTTTTTTGTTTAATATTGGTGTTATCTAAAACAAATGCTTGCAGAATTAGATAAAAACACTTTTTATTCAATGAAAACATTGAAACATTACATATCATTAAGGTCGAAAGGCCATAAATACCCTAGAATACCTACTAGAAGTCCTATGAAGATCACTAGAAGACCAAAAAACACAACAACTAGACCAAGTAAGTATTGAACATCCTTTGAGTTTGTCATAATGAAAAAAATTATGGAAAGTACTATAGAAAAATTACTAAGTGTCAAAGGGATATAGAGCACCATCCTCTTAGAACAAGAAATGACCATGATCCTTGGAATACCTTGAACGGTTATTTATATGTCTAAGTTGTCATTGGGGTCTTAAGGTTACCGTTGGTTTTGGTAACGCTCATAAAATTGTATAATAGTTAAGTATTTTTACTATTTTAATTATTATTAGTATTTAAGTATTTTAATAATTTCAAATGTTTTAAAATGCTTTAAAGTTATATCTTTAGTTAAATGGTTTTAAATGAAGTTGTAATTTATGTTTAGATTTTAAAATTTAATGTTTTAAAACTCAAAATGAATAAAAATATATGAAAATAATGACATTTAGAAAGAGAAATAATGTTTTTATATATAATGAAATTAATATGTGTGTGTTCTGTTTTTCTTAAATTTTTGTGTTTAATAAATTTTTCATAAAAATTTCTGTGAGTACCCCACCAAACCAAGGGCATCCTTGAAGGTAAATCCCTCAAGGTATGAGTGGGAATCTCATATAGGCAACCGAGGTCAATCCAAGAGAGAACCCTTGGAGCAATGCATGCATGGGGAATGTTGAGTCACGCATGGGCCAAGCCATGTATAGTGTGGGTTAATCACACATGGGACTTTGTATAAGGCCCGCTAGAGCACTCGTGTAGAGGTTGGGCCAAGACCTGTGTGGAGCCATGTGTGTAGGATCCTATCTATGTGTGCTAGCATTATTGGAAAATGGCCGGTACACTGAGCTTTATAAGTCGGTCCCAAAACCGTGTAGGTTTCAATGTGGGATGACTTTTTTTCTGGGAAATGCAATCAAAGACGTTCGATCTCATTGTGCGAGATCCCCATCATCCGAACTAGTCTTGCCTTCTAACCCCTATCGACGCAGTTTCATTGCCGCGGTTTTCTGAGCTAATAGATCGAGAGGTGATGTATCTTGACCATTCAACCCTTTTAAAACTCACGGATCCCCCGAGGCTATCCAATCAAAGCCATAATATAATCTCATCCATTCATCTATTTTTATAACCGTGGAACTCACTATAGCCATCCAATTGGACTCGGTCGATCGTAGTCATCCATATTTTTTCTCTTCTTCTTCCCCTCTTCTTCTTCTTCTTCTTTACGCCACACCAGTCGATGTTTCTCTTCTCCAATGCTCCTCTTGAATCTGTAACCCTATATCCCAATCCAAGGCCCCACTTTTCTTTTCTTTTTCCCACAGATCTGACAAGGTCAGTTTTATTCTAATCCAAACTAAAATAATCTCTTGCATGTTTCATTTAAATATATTTATATTGCATCAATCAACCTGGTTGATTATCATCCTTTACTAATTATCAGCTATATCATATTTTGGTTTAGACAATTCTGGATTTCTTCATGTTTCTTTGTTTATATTTTATGTCTTAACCATAGTGTATAATAATTTATATATAAACAGCCTATATAAACCTCCATTCCACACTTAACCCAATGGGTTTCCTTCTCCTCAACCTTCCATCAACCTCTTCTTGGCTCAACCTCACCTTTTAAGTCAGGTAAGGGTTAATTTATCCACATTTTTTATATACAAAAACCCTTATATATACTTATTTGTATACATAGTTTTATATAATTTCGAATCCTGATTTATTTTGGGTTTTTCAGGTGATGATTATTAGTAATTAACTGATGTTTTGATGCATATAATACTTGTAAAGGGTTTACTAAGAGTGGTTTTTAAGTTTTTTAAACTCCTACATATATATATGTATATATGTGTGTATATTTATATAGTTTTAATCCTAATTTGATTAAGTTTCATTTCTTATTAAGTTAAGTAATTATTTTTAAAGATGATCATGTCCTTATAATTATTATTTTAATTCTATATGAAAAACCCACATGTATATATATATAAGTACCAAAAATACATATATACATGTCTTGATTCATTTTAAGATTTTTTTGATGGTATTAACCTTGTTATGATGTTAGGATTTAAAAGTTATATTTTGATTTGTTCAAAAAAATATACAATACTCAAATGATCATATCTATAGTTAACCATTTTCAAAAAAAATAGAAGAAAAGGATTCATACTATAATTATTTTCTAGGTCCTCATTATGCCAGGGATTAATTAATCAAGCCAAGATACTTTGAAAAGAAATACAATTGTTTATATTTCTACATGTTTTACATTTGAAATCAACCCTTGAATTGGATGTTTCCAATACATGTCTTAATTGATTGTATGATTGTAAATATAATTTTATTGGAAAATAATAACAAAACCTTGTTTTTTTATTGTGTGCATAAAAATTTTAAAATTGGTTATCACCTTGTTATTACAATTAACATTACATGCATGCATATCAATTAATAATTTTAGGATTAAGGGGTAGAATTATCTCTTGTTCAATATATGAATTTACATGCATATACACATAAATATATGTATAATTAACATAAAGTATTATCAGAACTTATAAAAGGACAGTATATAATGTTAGATCATAATTGTAGAATCTCTCATGTTAGTGAAGTGATTTTAAATATTTTCTTATGTTTTAATATCTCACATGAAATGAATGTATTACATTTATAAATATTATATTTTAATTCATGATGAATCTACCACAATGAATACTATTAGTTATTAAAGTTTATGATTTAATTTGTTTGACACTTCCATTCATCAATGTATGGTTTAAACATTAATGATAACTATCTTAAATTAAAAAACATTTATTTTAGTATATTAAATGTTTACTTTCATGGAACAAGGGTTTCAAATTTAAGAGTTATTATTTTATGTGAAAAACCCAAAAAATCTATTATTTTATGTGAACTAGTTAACATCACATATACAAAAGTATGTCTATTTTTACATTCATGTCAATGATAAATTTGATATATCCATATCCTAAAGTATAACTGACAAACCATGCAGTTTTTAGATTAATGTTTAGAGTTAATGCATGATTCACTTTATTTATGAATATAGACAATAATTTCAAAAAATAAATTTATCCCTTATGATAACTTATAGATTAAGAAATTAATTATAAAAATTGGTATGGAACACTTTGAATAAGAGACATAAATTAATTATTCAAAGTGTTATGGTACACTTTGAATAAAAGACACAATTTAATTATTCAAAGTGGTATGGGACACTTTGAATAAAATATATAATTTAATAAATCAAAGTGGTATGGGACTATTGACACTACTTAAAAAGATTCAAATATTACAAGGGAAACATCAAAAAATACTCCCAAGATATACGTAATGTAGTAAACATCCAGTAGCTTCGCAGCTAAGCGTCACGAACAAGCTACGCAACCAAGCTTCGTGAAGGAGCTACGCGGCTGAGCTTCGTGAACAAGCTACATGGTTGAGCTACGTGTGAAATAATATGTTGTGCCCCTACGTGGAGCACCTGCGCGGTGGATCTATATAGCAGACCTGTGCGGGCAAAGTTTCTTCATCCAGGCCCCATCTGTGCCTATAAATAGGACCCTTGGGGTCCCCATTTTCGAACTGAAAAAAAAAGTGAAAGACTCTCTGAAGCTCCCACTGCGTAGCTCTTTCGCCTAAACTCTAAAATTGTCTTAGGTAGTTATCTAAACTAAAAAATAAGGGATAATTAAAAGGGATAGGCATGTTTTGAAGTTCTTCACATTCTTCAGTCCTAATCTATACCTACGCGGTATAATTGTGTGCCACACCTGTGCGGTTCACCTGTGCGCTGTACTTGTGAGTCGTACATGCATAACAGAGCAACGCGGGGCACCTACGCAGAATACCTGCGCGAGGTACCTACGCGAAAAAATTAAGTACCCTTCTTAAAATCCATCCATGGAAGGTCATCTTCTTATTTGGTTCCTTTATCTGAAAGGGACTAAGTTGATTCCTCCCCCAAAACCTCATGACTTCTCAGACCTTTCGGTAATACACATCAGTGTGTCTCCAATTTGGGTTTGTATTTCCGCAGTTAGAGGATTCCAACATTTGTTTCAAAATGGGGTTAAGATTCAGGGGATGTTTGTGGATTTGTATATCTGTAGTCACAAGGACTTTTCTCCCAGAAACAGTGTTGGGAAGTTCCTGGTTTGGAAGATGGTGGGATTCCGGCCTCTCCCTTTTCAAAGAGATGACCCAGGACCTCAGTTATCTGGTAGGGAAGGTACACTTCGCACTTGCCATTCCCCGCAAGTATAGAAGAAGTCTCCCTCCCCTACCAAAACCAATTTCAGGGCAGCCATCCTGGAATATGCCCATCACCTTTACCCCTTCTTCCTTACATTGGACCCTTGTCCAATGTAAATAGAACAGAGGAAGGCTTGTCTCCTCACCCTCTTCCACGGTCGATGTTCCCTCTTCCAGCAGCGGAGGAGGAAAAGTATGAATTGTCATTGTTGAATCTTTCATAGCCTCTTATTTCTCACACCGAGCATGACTCACGTGGGCTTAGAGATATGTGATGGTTACAACATGTACACAAACACACCCAATGATCTACAAGAACTCTGATTCATGTTCAATCCAGGATACGTAGGAAGCCCTTTCAGGGCCCCATCTCATCCAATCCTAATTCCCCCAATTTTGGGCATCCTCCTTAGGAAATAAGCCCCAAATTCAGTCATCAAATTATTAAGGCGTCCTTTTTCAGGAAGTAAGCCCAAACCCATCTCTCTCAGAGGACTATACTCTTCAATGAGATTTATCGAACTATGTAGGCTTTTATTCCCATCCATATGGGATACGTAGGAGGCCTCCTTAAGGTTCAAACCCAACACCTCAAAATCAACCCTGTTCTTTTTGGTCCATATTCTAAACAGGGTCTGATCCTACTTGGAAAATCATATCCTTACCAATATCCTTGGGATTCTTTAGCATAAGTCCCACACTAAGTTTCAACTAAGCACCTTCCGCTTAGAGGTCCTTATCACATAACCTTAAAAGGTACTATGTGTCCTGTTAAGCAGCACCGAACTATGAGGGTTCTTATTCCTTTCACAAGGATACGTAGGTAGCTCATTTTATGAGCACGATCCCAAGATTAAAACAAACCTTTGTCTCCCTAGATGACAATAAATTCCAGAGTGCCCCACTAAGTGGCTTAAAAACCAGAATCATCATAACAATGATTAAAAGAATCTCTAATCAGCATATTAGAGGATACCATTAATGGAAAACCTTGAATACATACAGATGTTTCCATTAATGAATAACCTTGAATGCATAATGATGATTCCAAATTTTACACATGTTAATAAGTGATTACAAATTCCAAGGGATACTTATGATATACTTGGTAAATTAATAAGGATTCATGAAAATATTTTAATATTACAAAGAGAGTCCTGGAGTAGAAAATAATTCCCCCCAAAAGGGTGTGATGAGTACGACCTCCCATCCTCTCGACCAATGCACATTCTTAAGTATTGTAAAGTTCAAAACATAACGAACACCTGCCTTTGGAATGTAGGTCCTCTTTGGATAAAGAACTATTGGAGGTTTCCATTTTAATGAATAAATCCAATGGAAACTGCCTAGAAACAGTGATTCTTAAATCTAGAATGCATGTTTCAAGGAACTATAAAACAAAAATGGTGAACCCGACGTGAATCCTTAATCAAGTTAATAATATTACCCACATGTTAGGCCCCTATAAATTGATAAAGGAAGGCTAGAAAAAGGAATTAATCACGCATGTATCCATGTGAAAAGATATCACCTTAATAGAACTTGTTTTTGTTCTCAGTTTTCTACAGAATTCCCTTTAATCCAAAGAATGGATTTCTCCAAGACAACATCTTTGAACTTCCCGACTGCTTCTTAGGTTGGATCTACATCCAAGGGAAGGAAATTATCACCAACCCATCATCTTCAACGCTGGGTCTCTAATGTACTGATAAAGGAATATCACCAACATGGTATAATTATGACTTTGGAGGCTGCTCGACAAGCCCTCTAGGTCAACAATAATCCTCATTCATGTGGCCAAAAATGACCAATGATCAAGAAGAAAACGGTGCCAACCACCGACTCTAACCATTTTGGGTCTTTATCCCTGGAATGCAACAATCAATCTCTCCCATACTATAGGGAGGTGGATCAATAGGTCAGTAAAGGCCTCAATTCAAGAATATAGGAGTCATTCCTAAGGACTCCCACCAACAATCGCTGTCAGAATCATGCGGTAATGTATCCCCAACATGATGGGGGTGTTGCCTCTGGACGTTTGGCCCAGGTCTCTCAGACCCGGGCACTCAAGATGAACAGACAGGGACATCATCTGGTTAACAGTAAGTAGGTTCTCACCTCTACCTCCACCGGAGAAGTCCATTAATCAAACTTGATGGCAAACAACGAGCGGGCACATACACTCGTTCGTCCTAATTTTGTTGCTCAGCAGTCTCGTCTGACAGAAACCCACTAATCCCACCAGATAAACCTGGTGAAGTACCATTAATAGGCACATACACCTGTTTACAAGTTATCATCCAGTCAGTAGGCTCTTCTGACTAAATTTAAAGAGACCTATCAATCTAATATGGTGGAAACTGGTAAGCAGGAACATACACTTGTTTACAATCACTAATTCTGTCAGTAATCTTGTCTGACAATATTGAAGGAAACCCATTAGCCATACTTGATGGATAATATTCAGTAGGCACATACACCTACCAATGTTCATCAAGTCTTCCAATAGTCTCGTTTGGTAGCACCTAGAGAAGTCAGTCAGAAAGCTCCAACAACAAATTTGGAGCAGACTCAACTCTCTGCCCCTATGAATAAGTACTGTCAATATCCATTGACAGGAAAAGGAGGATAGGAGTAGGCACATACACCTACTCTAGATATGTAATGGATGTATATTCCTATTCCGGCTGCTAAAGTCACTAAACACATATTGTCAATGGTGAAAGGGAAGACTCATATCCATGCCCATATTCTGGAAGCATGTTAGGATATTTTATCAACTACTTTAGAAGTATCAGTTGAACCGACATATAAATCTATCCCCACACATGGGATGACACATCGGCATGCCACCCCAGAGAAGATACACACCTCTGTTCCAATCTAGAAGTTTCATGTGGCATATTCCCCCATATCATATGGACAACAAGATCGTAAACATACACCCTTTCCAATTGGAGGTAACCAGTCTGTTCTGGTAACTAATCCAAGATAGGCACATATACCTGCCCATGATAATCACTTTTCTCAGCAAGTGTCCCCAACTAAGTATAAGAGAACATCCAAGAATAAATCTCACCAAATACCATTGTAAAATCAAGAGTCAAGCTGTAATTTAGCTTCTATTAATGTTGGAGTTCTTGAAGACCTCAGACATTTATCTGTTGTTGCTCAAGATCATACCATCTCATTACCATATTTTGGGAATGGTAGTTGTAATTCTGAAGTTTCTCACTGGACACTTCATCATGAAGGCTTGCTTCATGAAAATTTGGTCAATCTAGAGTTTCTATCTTTGGATGAGAGTCACAACAATCCTCCATGTGGCCAGAAGACCAAGGGGAAAGAATATTTATCCCTTACTATAATCCATTAGGGTGATCCTCTCCATGATGGCATTTCCTGCGAAATTACTCTCCACATTAGTTTTTTTCGTTGTCAAAACAATTCTATAATTGACAATGTAGCAACAAGAAAGCCCTCCTATCTCATGGAACTTGCAAACACAGGGCCAGTCATGTCTGATGACTTGTCATTGACAGGTGAAATACTTTCTCAGTTAGAAAACATCTTAAGGGAATTGTCATTATCCTAACCTCCCTTGGGTCATTTATCCTCAAATGCAGAGCATCCACTTTGGTCAGGCCAAGTGGAGAAACCTCTAGTAGAAAATGATAAAGATGTATTGAACATGAGGAAAAAATTAGCTAAAGGAGAAATACTATCCATGTTCTAGCCTTCAGCAAATTCTCAGTTTGATATTCCATAATTAATGACAGAAGATTGCATTCATGACATTTGTCTCAACTTATGGAAGAATCTTCGTCATTTGAAAACTAAATTATTACCATATGATGAATATCAAAATCATATAAAGGTAATAGAAGGATTACAGCACCAAATTGACTTGGAATCTCTTTCAATTTCCCAACATCCAAGGGTTGAAAAACAATAGAGGACACTTCAGTGCTCATGTCTCAATACTCTGAAGAGGCTACACCAATTAATTTCTGATCCCCATATAATATTCGCATCAGAGGATGGGGTGTATATGGAGCATTGCATTTCACTGCACTTCAAAATCAGCAAAGTCCTCCCAAAGAGGTTTCATGCAATGTTATTTCCCATGGCCAGACACAGTCAAAAGGTTTTGTGTGTAATCAAATGTACGCTCAAGAATAGGCCTCAACCAATTCTCATCAGAATCAGGCCCAAAGAAAAGAAATTTTTTAACTAATTCTGCATAAAGACTCTAAGAATCTTGAGCAGGCATCCCATTTAGAGGTTGTCAGGCATCAGAGGATTCAAATGTCCGAAATAACACAGCGATCTTATGAAACATGTGATTTAAGTAATTGTCGGATGATGCATCTAGATAATGTCCGAACCAGAATCTGCAAAATCAGAAGATTTGTTGCACGAATTTCAGCTGTAGCAGTTCAAGAATCACCCCAGCTTACCAGGATGGGGGCTCATTTAAAGAAACCTTCAAACTCATTAAACAATGTTCAAAGATTTGAAGAAGAAAAAGAACCGAATAAACCCCAGTCTGTAAGGCTGGGGGCTATTTCGCATCTTCAATCCCCTCCTCAATGGAAGTCATTTTTCTCCTAGTTAGGGAAGAAGCCACAAGGAAAGTGTACAGATGAACTATCCAATGATTCCCTTCAAGTTATTGTCCATCAAACAGTTCTAGGGAATTATTTATATAGAAGAACATAGTTTCGTGAAAGGTAGACGATCTACCAGAAACACTGACAGAATGCCATTAATACGTTATGCATCAGTGAATGTTATTAATACCACTGCATAAGATCCTCCAAAAAATAATTATAGTTTAGGGGAATCATAAGATGAGGTTCTTGTCCACAATGCGGTACACACTGAGGCAAATGAAGATGGTGTGCGTACCCGAAATCAAAGGCCTACCCAGAATCTAGGTATGCCTTCAAATAACCAACTTACTCCTCTCTAAAAGCCGTCCAACAAGGGGAAAGGAAAAAATTTAGATTGCATCTCACTTTTATGCTGGAGAAGGTCAATCTATTTCACTTGAAGAGAGACTTTCACAACAAGAAGAGGAAATGAAGGAGTTGAAAAGACTCAACATGGAGTTACTTCAAAACAACATTTCTGCTAAACAGTATCCCCAGGAAAATCCTCAACTTACAAATCCTGTAGGAGATCCTCATCAAAGAGGATTTATAGTAACTACATATGCAGATAATGAATTCCCTTCATTGGGTACACAATCAAGACAGGATCATGTACATCCTGATAGACATATTTCTGTGGGTTATCCAAGACAGATATCAGCACCACCATCAGTGGTCCTACCGGTTATTGCACCAGCTCAAGTTCTAATTGCAATACCTGTATAGAATACAGCTCATCTAGATATTCCCCAAATTCTTATGAACACAATTGAGGCATTAACGACTTGATTGGAAGATATGGAGGAACGATGTGCATCATTTCAACTGGAAAAGAGAGCTTACCCTGAATGGGTGGATGCAATTCCTCCCCCATCAAATTTTTCAAATACCACATTCTTAATTTTAATGGTTTGGGAGATCCATAACAACACTTAACACATTTTGTTTCTCGTTGTGATCCTATGAGGGGAACTCCTCAACAACAAGAAGTAGTTAAGCTCAGGTGTTTTGTGCAGTCATTACAAGGACCTGCTTTTGTCTGGTATACATGTTTTCAATCTCAATCAATTACTGGGTGGGAAGATCTCCATCAGAAATTCTTTCTTCAATTTAGCTCAACACTACCAAAGACGACAGTTTTTTATCTTACCAATTGTAAACAAAGGGAAAATAAGAGATTTTCGGACTTCATTGTTCGCTGGAAGGGATTAACATATTCTTTAAGTTTAGCACTCCCTAAAGAAGTGTTGCTGCCAATCTGTGTGGAAAATTTGCATGGTGAATTATGCACACCATTGATCCCTCTGAAATACACAAGAGGGTTTCGAGACCTTACTTCAATCACTCAGCAGATAGAAGACTCTCTTATAGAGACTAGGGATAAAACTCGTGTAATTCCATCAGTTCCAAGAAGGGGAATAGGAAAGGCAGAAGCTGCTACAATTACACTCAAATAGACACCTGTACCTGCTTCTACCTCAATACCTTCATCATACTGAAGGGCTCTACTTCCTGAGCATTAGCAACAACGTCCACCTCGTCAAGATGATCAAAGAGATCAAAGGTGTAAATAGTTTTAGGAATTAAAGAGTAAAATCTATTCTTTTATGAATGATCAAGTTCCTGGATACTTCATCTCAGCCTTAGAAAACAATTTGGTTCAGTTGTCAAGGCCAAATAATACAAATAAAGACAAAGATGAAGATCGTCCGAATTATTGTCCCTTTCATCAGATGTTGGGACACCCCATTCAGGAGTTATTTGTTTTCAAAGACCTTTTGCAAAATATGGTAGACTCTAAATAAGTGAAATTGAAAAGTTCATCAGCTCAAGTATCATGTGTCACTGCCACCAATTCAGAGGAAGAGGGGGAATGGAAAGAAGTTAAAAGTAAAAATGTGCAAAAATATGATGATTGGATGATCATGAAAATGATAAACCGAACTCATGCTATTTTACAAACACTGTTGAAACAACCAATTGTGTCTTCTACTGCTCCTGCCATAGCAAAACCATCTTCATCAAAGGTTTGTTCCTCAAAGAAACAAAGTGGTCATAAGGATTAACTGTAGTCAGAAGAAGACAAGCTCGCATCATGGCCAAAGTTTTCCTTAACCATGGAAGATTTCATGCCATCTGTCTCAAAATCATGGGCACTGCCCTGCCAAATGGTACAACCAGAAGTAATCTATTAAGCAAAATCCTCATCAGACAAAGAATTGATCTTTGGTTCTATTAATGTTATCCATTTAACAGATCTGTATGCCAATGGTGATTCTAATTATGTTGAGCTGGAATTCCTTATGCCTAATTAGGGGATTAGAGGAAGAGGCCAAGGTTGAGGATACAGGGGAAGGTGTGGGAATTCTAGAAACAATCATTTTAACTCTACCCCTGCTCAAACCATATATGCGGTAGAAACTCATGGAAGATCTCTTTTGAGAGCTCAACAAGAACAAGGGGTTTCTTCCATGAAAAACAAATCTAGTTATGAAACAATTATTCTGGAGGATCGAATAGAAGCTACACCATCTTCTTCGCAGCAAATGAATAGACTTAGTCAGTCTAATTTTCCAAAGTCAGCGGTATTTCCCACTTCTGTTTCAACACAGAATACATCTAAAACAGAAACATCAACTTCCAAAGAACGTACAAAACCACATCTCCATGCTGGGAAATGCATACCTTTGGATCAAAAGTATGATGTATTGAAACAATTGGCCCAATTAATGGACAAGTTTTCAATTTTGGATGCTTTGAATCTGTCAAAAGATCTTCAAGAAGCACTCATTGAGGCCTTGTTAAGTCCTCAAGAATTTGAAAATTAAGTTTCTACTGCTGAGTTTTACCTTATAGAGAATGATTTTGTAGAATTTCATGTAGCCATATCTTTTATAGATGAAAATAAAGACCATATAGTACATGGACACATCAGACATTTGTATCTGTCTGGAAAGTTCAATGATATGGATATCCAATGAGTCTTCATTAATAATGGCTCCAGAGTCAACCTCATTCCTATTTGTACACTTCATCGATTGGGCCTGACTAAATCTGACTTATCTATTTTGAGTTTAATGTTGCAAGGATATGGTGAGAATGAACAAGAACCTCTGGTCGAAATTACACTTAGAACTCATTTTAGAGATCTTGTATCTAATTCATATTTCATGGTTGTTCGTCAGGACACAGCCTTCAATATTCTGCTTGGAAGGCCTTTGTTGCATCAACATGTAGCCATACCTTCATCATACCACCAATTTCTGAATACTGTTTCAATGGTCAAATAAAAACTTTGTATGGTGACAAGGCTCCATTCAAAACATGTTAATCTCAATATATTGAGGCAGAGTTTTATCACACAAAAGGAAAAATTCCATGACGAAGTAAATAATCATAGTTAATGCTCCAAATGGACTGGAAAAGATTCCAGAAAATCCATTCGTGCATTTGAGTATAGATTATGTTCTACCCATTAATCAAGTTGAAATTTTAAATCCAAATCCATGCACTCATCCAATAATTCCCATAATGTCAATTACGGAAATTGAGCCTGATAGCATGGGAGAAATTATCGATGCACCAAGTAATGATGAAAGCCTGAATGGAGATGTTTTTATTTCATCTGCAAAACTACAACAAGACTCTACATTGTTAATCAGAATATATGAAATTGTTACAATATTAGATGGAAACAAAGATATTTATTCTCAATCCATCAATCCCTCTTCACCATAGGAAGACCCTTCATCATCAGTAGGGTCAGATGTGGTGGCTTCTTATTTGAGATATTCAAATACTGATTCCTCCCCTGAATTTTAGAGTGTTTCCTTGTCATCTACCATGAAAATGGAAATAGAAGAAGTGGAACATAATGAAAAAGAAGAGGAAGATCTTGGGGATGATCCTCCAGCATTTGAAGAAGGTGTTTCTACCATCATGGATGAACTTAGAAAAATAAATTTGGGTATAGGAGAAGATCCATGACCCACCTTAATTAATGCGTCCATGACCTATAAGGAACAAGAGGTGTATACTTCCTTTCTAAAGAAAAATTGAGATATATTTGCTTGTAATTATATGGAAATGCCAGGTCTTAATTCTGATGTAGCCACCCATCATTTGGGTTTCCCATAAGAACATTGTGGGTTCAAGCAAGCAGCAAGGAGAACACACCCAACTCACGCCTCTAAAATTTAAGCTGAAGTTGATAAGCTTATAAAATCTAAATTTTTCAGAGAAGTTCAGTATCCTAAATGGGTGGCCAATATTATCCTAGTGAAAAAGAAGAACAGGAAAATTAGAGTCTGCATTGATTTCAGAGATCTTAACAGGCATTGTCCTAGAGATGATTTTCCAGTCCCGATTAAAAAACTTCTAATTGATGCAAAGGCTGGATATAAATCACTTTCCTTCATGGATGGATATTCTGGGTATAATCAAATTCGAATGGCCCTAGGGGATGAAGAATCTATAGCCTTTAGAGCTCCTCAAGGTGTGTTTTTCTATCGGGTAATTCTCTTTGGCTTAAATAATGCAGGCACGACATACCAACGTGCCATGCACCATATCTTCAAACCCTTAGGGAAATTTTTTGAATGTTATGTGGATGATTTGGTAGTCAAATACAAACAATGTTCCAATCACTTTTCTGATTTGGAAACCATATTGCGTAAACTTCAACAACATAATTTGAAGATGAACCCCTTAAAATGTGCTTTCAGGATAACCTCAGGAAAATTCCTTAGCTTCGTTGTACACCATCGTGGTATCGAAGTTGATCCTGAGAAAACAAAATCAATCATTGGTATGTCACCTCCTCAAAATTTGAAATAATTGAGAGTACTTGAAGGACACTTGGCCTATATTCGGTGCTTTATTGCCAATTTGGCAGGAAAATGTTTACCTTTCACCAGATTAATGAAGAAGGGAGTTAATTATCAATGGACTAAGGATTGCCAAGAAGTATTTGATATACTCAAGAAATATCTCTTGATTCCACCAGTATTGATGACACCTATTGAAGGATGACCACTCATTCTTTATCTGACAGATTTAGAGCGATCACTAGGTGCCTTCCTTGCTAAAAATAATGATGCTGGAAATGAAAACAGACTTTATTATCTTAGTCGCACTATTCTTGATGCGGAAACTCCGTATTCAAGTACTGAGAAGTGCTTCCTGGCATTAATATTTTCTGTTTAAAAATTGAGAAATTACCTGCAACATCATGAGGTCCAATTGGTATCTCGTAATAACCCACTCAAATTTATCCTCAGTCTTCCAATTCTTATAGGACGTCTAGCATGGTGAGAGGTTATTTTTCAATAGTTTGATATCCAGTTTGTGCCTCAAAAGGCAATAAACGGCCAACATCTGGCTGATTTACTTGCTAAACATCTATCTGCGGAAGATACATCGTTTAATATTGAACTTCCTGATGAAGAGGTCTTCTCTATTCAAGATAATTCCCAAACATGGGAAATGTATTTTGATGGTGCTTCTAGAAGTCCAACAGGGAAGAGACTGGAAAATCCTAAATTCAACAAGTTTGGATTTGGGATAGTCCTTATTTCCCCAAAAAAGGCAGTATTTCCTTATTCTTTTCTATTATAGGAAGGTGGTACCAACAATGAGGAAGAGTATCAAGCCCTCATTGCAGGTTTCGAATTGGATCTTCAGGTGTGCATGGATCATTTAAAGATAAAAGGTGATTCAGAATTGGTAATCAAACAAATCAATGGAGAATACTCTATCAGAAAAGAGGAGTTAATCCCTTTGTGTGATTACATCATAGAATTAATGGCTGAATTTCCCTCAGAGCCAACATTGTCCTATGTCCTGCGATCACAAAATGCTCAAGCAGATGCACTAGCTAATGCAACTACAGCCTTGGCAGATCCAAATCGAGATGAAACAATTATCAGTATAACCCATCACCACGTGGTTTCACCTTTTTTTCAAACCATAAGAGAGAAAATTAATGAAATGTTCCCTATTTCTAACCATATGGTCATACTACGGGTTGGAGAACATCCTTAATAGAATATCTTTAAAATGGGGTGCTTCCACCAAATAGGGTTGAGAAGGAGTAGATCCAGCGACGAGCGGCTAATTTTACTCTTTATGATGGTCCAAACCACCAAAATATCCTTTACAAGCGAAGATTTAATGGAATTATCTTCAGATGTATTGACGGAGAAGATACTACGGTTGTCATGAAATAAGTCCATTTAGGAACTTGTGGTGCCCACCAATCTGGGCACAGACTCTCCAATCAGATCTGAAGGCATGGATACTTTTGGCCTTTAATGACACGGGATTGTACAGACTTCACAAAAAAATTTCATCCCTATCAATTTCATGCTAACTTCATTCATCAACCTCTAGAGTTGTTACATACAGCTAAATACTCTTGTCCATTTTCCACATGAGGAATGGATGTAGTAGGGCCTTATCCTCCATCTATGGCTAAACAGTTCAAGTATATTCTCACTGCTACTAATTTCTTCTCCAAATGGGCTGAGGAAATACTTATAAGTCAGAGCCAAAAGCATCATTAGTTTTTTCAAAACTAATATCATAACCATATTTGGCATCCCTCATACTATTTTGACGAACAATGGAACCAATTTTTGTTCTGTTGAAGTAAAAAAGTTATATCATGAATATAATATTAAATCCAACCATTCATCTCGCTATCATGCGACAGCCAGTGGACAAATAGAGGCTTTCTATAAAACCCTATCAAATATACTCTATAAGATGGTGGATAAACATAATAAATCATGGCCTAATAAACTTTTGAATTATTTATCGGCTTATCATAAAACTATATGTACTGCCACCCAAGAAACTCCTTATTCATTGGTATATGGGATTGAAGCGGTTTTTCCAATTGAAATACATTTTCCTTCACTTAGAGTTGCAATATGTGATCAGTTATCTATAGATGAAAGATCTCAAAAATAGTTTAATGAGTTGGAATGATCAGATGAGAAAATATTGCATACTTTTCATCATCTAGAAGTCTATCAGAACCGAATAGCGTGAGCTTTTAATAAGAAAGTTCATCTTCGTTCATTCCTTCAAGGGGAATTGGTATTAGTCCTTAGGACTCCAATGATACCAGGAAAGAAACCTCCAAAACTTGAACCAAAATGGGAAGTACCTTATTCCCTACATATGGTATATTTAGATGGAGCCTATGATTTAATTTCAGTGGATGGAGAGCTCATTACATCTCCAACTAATGCGAGATTCTTGAAGAAATACTTTGTGTAATTATGCACATTAGTCCTCACTGCAAGACTTTAAACTGCACAGTACCGTGTCCTTGCTGCAAGACTTAAAACTACATAGGCCCCATGTCCTAGTTGCAAGACATTAAACTACATAACAACCATAAGCATCATGCTGCATGACGTTGAAGTGCATAGCATTTTCTTCCTTGTCGCATGACGTTAAACTGCATGACATCATTTATACAACTAACATTTTATCTATAAGATGTTAGAATTTTCCATAAGAAAACGTCATTGACATCATCATTACTCCTTAGTAGTACATGAGTCCCTCTCTTTC
Organism: Viscum album; assembly: GCA_963277665.1. Classification (NCBI taxonomy): domain Eukaryota; kingdom Viridiplantae; phylum Streptophyta; class Magnoliopsida; order Santalales; family Viscaceae; genus Viscum; species Viscum album. The sequence goes on along the minus strand of OY728143.1, from coordinate 661,859,301 downwards.
CTATGTTGGAGTCAGATCTACATAGAGACCAAGTCTCAAGAACTACGTATGGATTGATTCTCATTTTCAATGAGATATGTAGAGACGCATGAATCTCCAATTTTGGGCCCAGCCACAACCGCAAAATTTTCTTTTCTCTTACTGTATATGAATCAGATCTATACAGAGTATTTCTTTAAGATATATGATTTGGTCCTTATACCATTTAATGTCTTAATATTTATCATTCTTTTAGAACATATCAAAAGCCCCGTTCCTCATATCAAACATAGCATGAGGAATAATAATTTCAAGAACTACATATAGCTTGATTCTCATTTTCAATGAGATACATAGAGATTCCTAGATCTCCAATATTGGGCCCAACCACAATAAAAAAACCCTCCTTTATTTCTTGTATGTAAAAAAATCAATCAAAATCAAATAATCATATGGAATGTTTTAAAGAAAAATTATGTATGACCAGATTCTTTCCCCAGCAAGACATATAGTGATACTTGGGTTTTATCACTTAATCTAGTTTTCATATCAGTTCATTGTCATCCTTACCTCATGACATCACAATGAATGAAAATCTAATACCCCTATTCTTCATTTTCATCACCTTTGCATTATAAAAAACCCCTTACTGCTCCTTGTTTCTCACACCGAGCATAGATCAGGTGGGATTAGGAGTAGAGTAAATGGTTTCTTTATATAAGGTGTTTTAATTTCTTATGGAGTTGTCCATGTTCTCACTGCATGACTTAAAACTGAACAGTGCCATATTCAATCAAAGGAAAAAAAGAAAGCCTCCATTTTACATATGAGTCAGATCTATGTAAAGGACATCAAATTTATGGAAAATATTGATTCAAATATTTATCATATATATTGGGCATAACCCCCTTCCATATCTCACACTCTTAATCTTGAATTTTTCTTTCAGATTTTCATAATCTTTCTTACGATTTCTGGTAACAAGGATTTCAATATCTGAGAGCTCTTTTCTCTGACTATGCATCACTTGCCTATAGGAATCCTTGCATAAGTTTCTTACATAACAGGCTTGTCAGCCAAAAGTTTCCACTATTTGGCTATGCAGCATATGCCCCAGTTGAACCTGCATAATACAGCCCCCATAACGGGTTTTTCAAGTAATGGTAACTTCGTTCTTAGTTATATTATCTTTGTCCCCTTTAATCTTTGATGACAATATACAAGAATCTGTATTTTAAAATAGTCATTCAAGTATACTTGTTCCATTATCTTTCTCACAATCTGAAAGTCTTTCATACCATGATTTGCACATTTCCCTCATCATGTGCTCGATACATTGAAATCACTTGGCTACATGCTATATATTGTTTCCATTTATGGTCCTAGTTGTATGACCTAAAACTAGAGACACCATATCTTTTACATTTGGGTTAGACCTTTGTAAAATCCATATTCCTCTGATTCTTTGGATATCTTGATTGAAAATACCCTTTCCATATTCAGATACCTTTATCCGTAAACCAAACTCTATGCTTTGGAAAATCTGAATCTCCATAAACTTTCTTCGACTTTTAGAAATAGAACATCAAGTTTCTGAGAGCCCTTTTGCCTGACTATGTAGCACGTGCCCTTAAGCAGCCTTGCATAAGTTTCCTACATAACAGGCATGTCAATCAAAAGATTCCACTATTTGGTTATGTAGCATATTCCCTAGTTGGATCTACATAATACAACCCTCATAACGGGTTTTTCAAATAATGGTAACTTTGTTCTAAGAAAAGACTTCTTCTAATGCTTCTAGCCCTTTTTCCATACCATTCCCCATTTTCAGAAATTTTCAAATCACAGTTTACAATTTTCCCTCTCATACCTGAATATGATAATATATTTCCAAAAAAATTATCAAGAAATTGGGAGAGTTTCTTACTTTTGGTCAGAGCTAAAGACCTTAAATTGAAGTTGCACCCATGTCCTAATTGCATGACTTAAAATTTCATAGTACCCATGTCCTCACTACATGACTTAAAACTGCACAGTACCAATGTCCTCACTGCATGACTTTAAACTTCCAGTAACAAAAGACACAGTACTCATTAAATTTAGAACTTGTAAGGGGAACTCTAAACAAAAGATGAGTCCCATATCACTAAACATACATTTTTTTGTATGATTTAGGTAATATTGAGCAATAAAAAAAGAGATTCAAAAGACACAAAATTTTTGGGGTTATCTATATAACCCTAGAAAGGGTCAAATTATGCTCATTAGGTCCCTCATCTTAATAAGAAAATTTTGAGCACTTCATTCTTATGATTATAAATAATTATTGTTTAATATAAAGGAATCATTATTATCATTTACCTTTCATATTACTATCATAAAAAAATAGGAATGAATATTGATATGATTGAAAATAAAATTTCTTTCATTTATATGAAAATAGAGGTCCATACACAAAATGGAGCATCTCTATCATGTGTTAGAATAAACTTTCAACATGAATTTTCATTTGTTGAACCACTTCATAAGCTCTATCAGCTGCTTGTTGAAGTTGAGATAGTTGAGCAACTCCAGCCTCCTCTACCTGATGAAGTAATTCTTTAGTCATTGAAATGGCATTTATCCCCTCTAATTGGGTTTCTCTTAATGTCTGATTCAGTTTCTCAAGTTTGTTATGAACAGCATCCAGTTGCAGTTGAAGAGATAATAACTCCTTCGTGGCTTCTTTGATCTATTGGCTAATCTCAAGTGATTTCTTGTTGTGATTTGCCTCCATCTCAACCACTACAGCTTGAAATCCCTTAATATTGATGAGTCATTTAGCCTCTTCAAAATCTTATCTCAACTTATGCTCCTGCTCTAATCAGTAAATAGTCTATTTCATGGCATCGTAGACCAGCCGATAATTGAACCCACCAAATCCCAACACACATAATAATGTTGGAAGTTTTGAAAAATGTGACAATAATTCATCTAAATTCTTTTCAGCAATTATGATCCAGATCTGCCACCATGCCTTTTTACGTGCTATGCTAAGAGCATATTGCATATCTAAATCTAAATCTGAGTCACTACCATGAGGTAAAATATACTCTGGAAACAGGTCACTTAAAGAGTTTTTTGTTCTTCTTCTCTTGGGGCAGTAGAAGCTTTACCATTTGATCTAAGAGCCGATAACCCTAAATAATAAATCAAGGTCATTATTAGTTTCAAATTGAGGAAACAAATATGATTCATACGGATGACTATATTTACCCAACAATAAGTCAGCTACTTGATTGGATTCATCCCCTGTATTCTCTGCTCCGGTGTTTTGAGCAGGTTTTTCATGAGATGGGGGATTTCCATGAATTTGTTCAGATATGACATTTGAAGGCACTGGAACATCTCCTGATGAAGGATCTTCTATAAGTATTTTTTCATTCCCAGCAAAAGGATAAAGTGGAACACCCTGTTCCTGAAGAGCTTTTGCGACATTTTCTACAGATAAAGCTGCATAAGGTGAATTTTGATGTAAAAAATCAAGTTGAAGAACAAATTATGTATGGAAAATGAAAGAATAGGAACTTACTTCCTCGCAATTCCTCATGGAAATATCCAAATTCCTTGATGGAACCTGGAATATCAATATTCGGATTAAGGGTGTCCATCATTTCAATATATACGGCCTAAAATGTTATAGCATCTTCGCCATTTAAGGTATCCAAAAAATTTTGGTTGATTCCCAAATTGGCTCTACTGACATTTTGTTCCGCTGAATCTTTAATTGGTATTCCAGCATCAGATCTTTCCGGGTTTGGGTAAATCTCAGCATTGGTTTCAGATTTCCCTGGATCTTCAGTCCTTTCTTTTGAAGTAATAGGAATATCAGTATTGATTATTTTCAGGATCCTTTGACAAAAGTAATTGGGGAATTTATTTAATCTTACCATGGACTTCCTCTCTCTCAATAGAGCCAGGAGCAGGTATAGTTGAATCCTTTGATGGTACAGATACGTCAGCATGAACCTGGGTTTCCCCTAGGACTTATTTTTCTGGTTTTGAAGCATCATCTCTTAATCCCTTAAGATGGGAAAGATACATAGATCCTAAAAGAGGATAAAACATGGTTACCAGAACGTCTTGAACAATTTTTATGCCCTGAAGATTGTATAAATACTTACTATTTTGGAAAACGCTTCGAAGAAATCTCATTGCTCTTTTTCATTTCTGTTCAAAATCTTGAGGATAGATTGAAACACTTCTCTTTGCAGGGAAACTTGAGGTAATGGTTGAGGATTATCTGTCACCATTACCCCAGTCATGATTCCTTCTTCTAGACAAAGTTCTGGCGATTTGGGATGATTATTCATTGCACCAATGGGAGAACCTATAGGACTATACTGTGGAGATTCAAGAATCGGTCCAGATCTTCCTTCTCTACATTCAAGCTACAAAAATTCATTTTCATCAAGATTAATGATTTCAAATGATAAAGAAGAGTTGAGATGAAATAAAAAGGGAAACACATTCTCAGTATTAACATAAATATCCCACTCCTCCTCAAAGTCGATAATTACCCCTTTGCGGACTCCTAAGTCCAGCGTATGAGATACTCGTTTAGAGGCTGGAATTTGATCATCAGTTGCATATATAAAAGTCTCTAAATCCGCAACATACTTCTGTACTTCATCCAATTTATTGTCCGGATTGAAATCAGAAGGTGCCTTGATATCACCAATATCTGGTATTCGAATGCCATTCTGAATAAATGCCCAGGCATCCCTAAGATCACGGGTTATGCTCTCCCAATGATTAATGGTTGAAGGTTGAACATAATTTGATTTTATCCTAGTTGACTGTGGAAGAGATTCGACACCTTCTAATTGAAGAGATTCTTCATACCTTTCTTCCTCAGAAAGTTCAACATATGGAATAGGAATCTCTGTTTGATGGCGGTGACTGTATCATCTTGGCGTTGAAGTTATTGCTTCTCTATCCTTGGTTTTCCTGGTATAATTCCTACGAAGATTCTTTGAGGGCTCTGAAACCTCTGAAATTTATGTATCATATTTGGCCTTGGACTTCTTGCCACAATTTTCACATGCAATAGTCCTTGTAGCCGCAACTTGATATATTCCTTTTGTCAGAGCCCCTTGAGGATATAAACAAACCCAAGATTTGGCATACCCAGCTTCCAATTTGATTGATGCATCTTGTGGAGGTAATGTAATTGACAATTTGGATACCTCTAAAGCTGTGAGAATCAATAATTATCGTGCTACCATTGGGTGCTTCTGATGTATGACGTATGTGGGTGAAAAGGTACTTGATTGTTGAAGACACCTAAACTGACGAGCAAACCTATAGGGCACATAAGGTTCACAGACAATTTCACCATCAATCCTGGTTGATAGTACACCATCCCAGAATTCCATCATATAATATCTCAGCTCGTAATTATTTTCTTTACCATCATCAATAAATGTTCCAGTTGGTGGATTACTAAAAGGAAAGAAGGTGAATTCTCCTAAGATATTCAATACCTTCAATACTTCATCTGGTCTCAAGTTCAGAGGCTTAATACTAGAAAATTTTGGTAAAACGGGGTGAATTGACCATTTGGAACTCTCACGAGTATGAATAAAAATGCACTTCAATCCAGCCCCACAATACTTAAAATGGACCAGCAATTATAAATAGAGCCTTCCCGTTGTATAAATGCAGCAGGAGATGGTAAATTCTTTCCAAAACAGGGGTTTCTAACCTAATATACTTCCCCTCTACCAATTTAGCTGCAATAATGAAAGTCCCTAATATTACACCTCCTCTGGATTCACAGACTGGAAGCAAATAAACACTTAGACACATAGCAAGGAAGGAAGCTAAGCATACTTTTGCATCTATATCAGGTTTGACTTTATAACCCCAGTACTTATAATTGCCTCTTTCCAGTGTAGGCCAATATGTGCCTGAACGGCCTGGATTATTAGCAGAAGGACAAACATTAGTACATCCACAGGTCGGACCTTTCTCTATTGTTGGTTCTAAGAAGGCTTTCATCCACACTCTAGCATGGATATCTTTCTTACCCTTGGGTAAATTCTTTGCTATCTTAAGTAATTCATGGGCCAGCGGTGGTGTTCTAGTAACATCACCCCAAGTTGAAGTAGGTGGGATGAATTCATCATACATTTCTCCAAGAATAGGAATTATAGCTATTTGGTAAATTTCCCAGAGACTAATACTAACTTAACGATGTGTTAAATGGAAATAATTTGTTTGTGGACTCTATCGGCTTAGTAATTCAAGAATAAATTCATTTTTTAAACATAAGTTTTCTCCATCCAGATAGCTTCGTAAATATGAATGTCTTATTACTCTTTTCTGAATTCCACATAAGTCCAGCATACCCAAAATGCCCACATCCACTCGGGTTTTACACCACCTCCAGAAAAAAGGTCCCAATCTCCTTTCCAACCATTAGATTGATCTATTTGAGAATCCCTAAAATTGGAATCATAACAATGTGGTCTTGGCTCTACAACATGATCCTTCATGTCTGGAGTGAAACCACTGTGATGAAGGATGCAACTAATAGGGATTGTGCCTTCTTGTATTGGAACCCCCCTTGCACTGATATTCATGCTGTTATAGTTAGAATACTAAAGAAACCAATTCTTTGGAAAGTAATTCTTAATAGATATAAAATGAGTGTCTTGAAAAATCCCATGCTCATACAGTGGTAAGTAAGGACTTTTTGGATAGTCATGCTGGCACGGAATTAGACCCTTCCATAGTCCAGGAAGAGTACTCTCAAAAATGTCATAATAATCTGGCCCGATGATCCCCATCATTTCATTCTGACGAATCTTAGATTCTTTAGTATGGGTCATCAAACGAGTCATTCTTTCCTACAAAAATAATTATCAAACTTTCAAATCAAATTTTAAAGAAGAAAGAGAAAAAATTTGGCAAAGGACACTGTTCGCGTAGGTCCTTCAACAAGGTCCTTAGACGAGGTCCTTCGAAAAGGTCCTTCAACAAAGTCCTTTGATGAGGTCAATCATGTAGTTACTTCAACAAAAGATCCTAGCGCAAATTTATCAATAAAGAACTTTTGGCGTAGCTCAAATCGCGTAAACAATTTTACCTTGAATAAATTTCAAGAGAATTACACAAGAGCACAACACAATAAAACTGGGAGAATGAGCTACACAACGAGAGCTCTAAATTTTGGAGAAATCACAAGTGAAGGAAAAATGTGAAAGGTTGAGACCTATTTATAGGCAACAGAATACCTATGTTTCAAGACTACGCGTCGTATCTGAACGACATACCTGCATGACATATCTGCATGAAGTACCTCTGTGACAAAATTGTTCTATTCATTAAATCCATCCTGATCTTTTTCCCAGACTTTCACCTCAGGACTTGACCCTCTTGTATATTTCGGATCCAATCCTGAGGGGGGGATTTTGTTGACACTACTTAAAAATATTCAAAGATTACAAGGGAAACATCAACAAATACTCCCAATATCTACGCAATGTAGTAAACATCCAGCAGCTTCGCAGCTGAGCATCACGAACAATCTAAGCGACTGAGCTTCGCGAAGGAGCTAAACGACCGAGCTTCATGAACATTCTACACAGTTGAGCTACGCGTGAAATAATTTTTTGTTCCCCTATGTGGAGCACCTGCGTGGTGGATCTACATGGAAGACCTGTGCGGGAAAAGTTTCTTCGGCCAGGCCCCATCCGTGCCTATAAATAGGACCCTTGGGCTCCCCATTTTCGAACTGAAAAAAAGTGAAAGACTCTCTGAAGCTCCCATTGCGTAGCTCTTTCACCTAAACTCTCAAATTGTCTCAGGTAGTTATATAAACTACAAAAGAAGGGATAATTAAAAGGTAAATTCATGTTTTGAAGTTCTTCACATTCTTCAGTCCTAATCTACACCTATGTGGTATAACTGCACACCACACCTGTGTGGTTCACCAACGTGTCGTACGTGCATGTCGTACCTGCGCGACAGAGCAACACGGGGCACCTACACGACATACCTACGCAAGGTAACTGCGCGACCAACTTAAGTACCCTTCTTAAAATACATCCATGGAAGGGTATCTCCTTCTTTGGTTCTCTTATCTGAAAGGGACTAAGTTGAAGCCTCCCCCAAATCCTCCTGACTTCTCAGACCTTTGGGTAAGTCACATCAGTGTGTCTCCAATTTGGGTTTGTATTTCCGCAGTCAGAGGTTTCCCACATTTGTTTCACGATGGGGTTAATATTCATGGGGTGTTTGTGGATTTTTATATCCACAGTCACATGGACTTTTCTCCTAGAAATAGTGTTGGGAAGTTCCCGATTTGGAAGATGGTGGGCTTTTGGCCTCGCCCTTTTCAAAGAGGTGACCCGGGACCTCAGTTCTCCAGTAAGGAAGGTACACTTCGCACTTTCCATTCCGCACAAGTATAGGAGAAGTATCCCTCCCTTACAAAATTCAATTTCAGGGTAGCCATCCTAGTATAATCCCCTCACCTTCACCCCATCTTCCTTACAGTGGACCCTTTTCCAATGTAAATAGAATAGAGGAAGGATCGTCACCTCTCCCTCTTCCATGGTTGAAGAGCCCTCTTCCATTAGCGGAGGAGTAAAAGTATGAAGTGTCATTGTTAAATCTTTCACATCCTCTTGTTTCTCACACTGAGCATGAATCATGTGGGATTAGAGATATGTAATGGTTAAAACATGTACACAAACACACCCAATGAATTATGAGAACTCTGATTCCTATTCAATCTAGGATATGTAGGAATCCCTTTCAGGGCCCGAGCTCATCCAATCCTAATTCCCCCAATTTTGGGTATCCTCCTTAGGAAATAATCCTCAAATTCAATCCTCAAATCATCAAGGCATCCTTTTTGAGAAAGTAATCCCAAAATCATCTCTCTCATAGGACTATATTCTCCCATGGGATTTATCAAATACGTGGGCTTTGATTCTCATCCATATGGGATACGTAGGAGGCCACCTTGCGGTTCAAACTCAACACCTCAAAATCAAACCTGTTATCTTTAGGCCATATTCCTAACAGGGTCTGATCCTACTTGGAAACTCATATCCTTACCAAGATCCTTGGGCTGCTTCAGCATAAGTCCCACACTAAGTTTTAACTAATCACCTTCTTTTTAGAGGTCCTTATCACATAACCTTAAAAGGTATGATGTTTCCTATTAAGCGGCACTGAACTACAAGGGTTCCGATTCCTTTCACAAGGATACATAGTTAGCTCATTTTATGAGCATGATCTCAAGATAAAAACAAACCTTCAACTCCCTAGATGACAATAAATTCTAGAGTGCCTCACTGAGTGGCTTAAAAACCAGTATCATCATAACAATGATTAAAAGAATCTCTAATCAGGATATTAGAGGATACCATTAATGGAAAACCTCAAATACATACATATGTTTCCATTAATGAAGAACCTTGAATGCATAATGATTATTCAAAATTTTACACATGTTAATAAGTGATTACAAATTCCAAGGGATACTTATGATATACTTGGTAAATTAATAAGGATTCATGAAAATATTTTAATCTTACAAAGAGAGTCCCAGAGTAGACAATAATTCCCCCCAAAAGGGTGTGATGAGTCTAACCTCTTATCCTCTCGACCAATGCGCGTTCTTAAGTATAATAAAGTTAAAAACTTAATGAATTCCTGCCTTTGGAAAGTAGGTCCTATTTGGATAAAGAACTATGGGTGGTTTCCGGTTCCATGAATAAATCCAATGGAAACCGCCTGGAAACAGTGATTCTTAAATCTAGAACGCACGTTTCAAGGAACTACAAAATAGGGAAACTTTGATTTAAAGACATATTTAGATATATGAGGAATGCATAGGAATTTTTATGTGAAGGGTGAGACCCACTATAGCCTCTCGATGCATCAGTAGGTCTCATGAGACAAACTAGGACATGGTACAAGGCCTTGACAGAATGGTTATGTATGGTCTTGGCACGATTCCTTGATATAATTTTATGATTGTCCTGAATTATTCATTCCCTCATTATGTGATTAGTATTCAACCAACAATGTGATTATTAGACTAGAATAATATCCTTGGTTAAGAATATTTTATGTATTATTACGGTAATAAATGTACATGGTATAAATATGTAAGTACTTAGAAAATCATTATAAATAAAGTCTAGCATCTATTTTCAGAACTTTAATACAGAAGTTATAAATTCTTCAGTCATTCATGAATATAATTTTATGTGATAAGTAATTTATTATATTATTTCTTGTGAAATTATAAGAAATTATTATTTCATGTGTTAATTTTTACCTTCACCCTGTCATGTCACCCTTATTTTAGTTTGATCAACCCCTGACTTATATACAGCATTCCGTGAATTTTTGTACAAGTATGCATACTCTGAAATGTGTTTTATCTATATAATTTAGATAAATATATAAATTATTGTGTATGAAATTTCCCTAAAAAATATTTCTAGTAACCTTTTAAAAATTATGATGACATACTATAGGAAATTTTGTTCTCTTCTAAGAAAATGTTTTATGTATGTTTAATTATTTTAAAAGAATGTTTATAAAAAGGATTTCATAAATTATTTTTAAAACCCATTACGAGTGTTTTAAATTCTCACCCTACATTTCTAATTTATTTTTACAGGACTAGTTGATTTTTTAGCTTTGAGTTATTCTATGTGGTGCAAGCACTTACGATTCTATCTCATTTAGTTTTGAAGAAAATAATTAGTTGTATCTCGTTTTATAGAACCTAGACCAGGAAGATCCTCTATGATGAGATATAATGTGTAATTTTATCAGTATATTTTAAATAAAAAAAATTACACACAATGTTTTAGGAACCGACTCCAGGCTTCTAGGGTCGGGGCATTACATGACCATTCAGTCCTTATCATTAGGATCTAACACTTTGAAACCAAAGAATAAGGTGTCTACCTCTCAACCCCTAGAGATGGTCCACATGAACTTGTTTGGACCTTCTATAGTTTCTAGTCTAGGTGAAAATCATTATATTTATGTCATTATTGATAACTTTTCAAGATTTAATTGGATATTTTTCTTAGCTTAAAAAATTTAAGCTTGTTCCTATTTTTTAAATTATATAAAATCTACAAAGAATCATAGTGGACTTACCATTAAGACTTTGATAAGTGATCATGGACATGAATTTTAGAATCAATATTTTGATACTCTGTGTTAAAAAAATGTCTATATATATGACTTATATGCCCCACAAACACCTCAACAAAATAGGGTTATTAAAAGGAGAAAAAGAACCCTCCAAGAAATTTTCAGGACCATTCTTAGTGAGTATGACTTACCAGTTTATTTTTTAGCAGAAGTAATCAATACTAATTTTTATATAATTAATATAGTTCTAATAAGACCTTTTTAAAGAAAACTTTTTATGAATTTTATAATAATATAAAACCATTAATTAATTACATTAGATTTTTTGGTTATAAATTATTTATTATTAATACAAAAGAAAATCTATAAAAAATCACTAAATAATATTGAATGAATTTTTCAAGTTTATTCAACCTCTAATAAATCTTATAAAGTATTTAATAAAATAACAAATATTTTGGAAGAATTTTTTCATGTCACAATTGAAGATATGGATCCACATGATCCTAAAGTTTTTTTAAAAGTCCTTGAGGATGATATGTCTAATATAAATACTAATAATTTATCTAATAAAACTGACCATGCTGCTTATTTTCATGATAAATCTCCTAGAAGAAATTAATTAGACCATCATAACCTTAAATATGACTTGGAATAACCAATCACTTCAATTACTAGAAATATTAGGACCCATAAGCAATATCATTTGGATATTTTTATAGGTGATATTAATAATGGTATTAAAACCAAAGATTATCTTAGAAATTCAGTTAAACCCCAATATTGATTATCACATCCAGAACCTAATAATATCATTAAAGTAATTAGAGATGAACATTGGGTAATGGATATTCAAGAATAATAGAATCATTTTAAATGAAAAAAAGTATGGTAATTTGTTGATATACCCAAATAATACCTTACTATTGGAATAAAGTGGGTATTCAAAAATAATTGATGAGTTAGGAACTATAATAAAAAAATATAGATTTATTTCAAAAGGTTATAATCAAGAATATGGAATTTATTATGAAGATACCTTTTCACCTATAGATAGGATTGAATCCATTGGAATATTGTTACCATATATATCTTATCTAAATATAAAAATGTATCAAATGGATGTTAAGAGTGAATTCCTTAATAATTATATTGTTGATTATGTTTTTGTTGAATATCCCTCTAGTTTTTAAATATTCAGTTTCCAAATCATGTTTTTAAACTTTACAAATCTCTTTATGCATTAAAATAGGTTCATGGATCTTGTTATTATAAGCTCATCCCGTTCTTAATTTCAAATGGTTTTTGAAAATGTATAGTTGATCTTACCATATTTATAAAAATAATTTCAAAGGATGTTTTGGTTTTTCATATATATGTTGATGATATTATATTTGGTTGATATAAAAACTCTTTGTGTATTGAACGTTCTGGACTAATTAAAAATGAATTTGAAATAATTTTAATGAGTGAGTTAAAGTAATTTATTGGTCTTCAGATTTTTTAAAATAGTGAAGGAATTATTTTAAATCAAAGTTAATAAACATGATATATTCTAAAATGTTTTTGTATAAATATAACTAAATGTTGTGATACTCCTATGAATACTACCTGTAAATGAGACTTGGATGGAACTAGGAAATTAGTTGACAAAACTATTTATAGAGGTATAATTAGGATTTTACTATACTTATCTACTAGTCAACCAGATATAATGTTTAGTGTGTGCTTATGTACATTTTTTCAAGAAAATTTTGGGGAATATCATTTTAAATGTTATCAAAAGTATTTTTAAATACCTCAATAATACAGCTAATTTTGGTTTTCTTTTCTCTAGAGAACATGAATTTTAATTGGTTAGTTATTCTGATGTAGATTTTGGTGGTTGTAAAATAAATAGAAAAATCACTTTTAGAACATGACACTTTTTAGGAAAGTATCAATTATTATAGTGTAGTAATAAATAGAATTAATTTTTTATTGTCTACTATTGACGCTGAATACATAGTTTTATCCAGTTTTTGTGCAAGGATTATGTTTATAAAATATAATTTACTAGAATATGGATATTAATTTATAAATTTACCTATAAATTGTGAAAATAAAATTTCTATTAACATTTATAAAAATCTTATTTTAAAATCAAGGCAAAATCATATTGATATAATACATTGCTTTTTGAGAGATCATTTTCAAAAGGGTAATGTCACTCTTGAATTCATTGGCATTGAGAAAAAAACTGATGAAATATTTAAAAAGAATTTTAATATAGGTAGAATGAGATATATTAGACATGAATTAGGAATAATAAACTATTCTTGTTTGATACTTCTTATTTAAGATTAAAATTATAATAATTTATTCATAAAGGTCACAAGTGAGTGTAAGGCTCAAGCTATCGAGAGGATTGCTCTTGTGGTACGTCAAGTTACCATGAATTTCCAATTTTTTGTGATTTATTCATATTAAAGGTCAACCTATAGTGACTCTTTAAAATAATCATGAGACAAGATATATATTTATTCAAGCTACAATTACAATGATGGATTTCTAAAATGTACACAATTTTCTTTAATAAATTTTTTTTCTCCCTATTTATTTTTTCCCATATTCTATTCCCTAAATGATTTATATTACCCCATATGACCCTTTAACTTCTTCTTTACTACTTTTGATACCAAACCCTTGATATTATAAGCCTAAATATATAAAATCTCTACTAAATCTAGTTTGAATGAAAATAGACTTTGATTTTTCTTATCCTTATATATAGCCCCCCGTGAAGAAATCCATAGCTATCTAAAGAATATATATTGATCCTCACAACTCCTACCAATTGAATTAAATGGTAATACCTAATAAATAAGTTGATGCAAAAATTTTAAGTCCAGCCAAATATTTGGTCTCGAAAGTGATTCAATAGCAAGGTTGGAGTGAGAGGTTTAGTGAGAATAAATGGTCATTTTATCTGAGGTTTGTCAAATATTTTTATTTTAATGTTGTTTTTGAAGTTATAGAGAAGAATTATTTTATTTATATCATATTTTATGGATAATATTTGGTATTTTCTTCTTGTAAATGGTCAAAGTTTCTAGTCATTCCTTATGAAGCTTAATTATGAGATTTTGAAATATATTATCCTATTATACAATCATGTTTTGTGATTGTGAAATCTATTAAAGTTCTAACTAGAAATAGAAATAGAAGTAAAATTAATGACATAGAGTTGGATGGAGAGTATTGATTATTAATAAAATTAATTCAACATCTCATCTACCCAAGTAAAGATGACTTTAGTATTTTGAGGAACCAAAATATAGTTTTTTGTATCTATTAAATAAAAGATTAATATAATTCTGGATAATTTTCTAATTATTCATATGGAATAAGTATGTAATCCCTCTTCTAGGTTTAATATTCTTCCATACCCAAAGTTTATTTATACCTTGCTTGAATATAAGGGACTTGTTCCTCCAAGGGTGAAAGTCAATTTCTTTAAATTTAATGTGCCTTAATTAGACAATCAATAAGAAAATGAAAGTAAATTGAAAACAATAGAGAAATATATGGGTAAAATACAGTGAAAATTTATATGAAAAACACAATGTTTTCAAAAATACAATAATACCAAAGGAAAAGTCAGACTTTGGTCTTAAACCTGATGAGATGGTGGAGTATTATTCTAAAGAAGAAATGGTTGTTTTTAGTGAAGAAGATTCTTGATAATCTAAGTAAGAAAATATTTCCACTAAGACAATGAAAGTTCCTTCACTTAAAGGTGTTTCTTTTATACCATTTCAAACCCTTACATCTTTTCTTTCTAATAAACAAGAGTTTGATTTTGATATTTTATATATAAAATATTTTGTGACTGATCTCAATAGAAAAATAGTCTCTGGGTTTGATAAAGATGAATATGATAAGGATTAATATGGTTAAGATCTCACTCCCTCGGTATATGGAAGTGGGAAAGAGACTTATCTAGTGTATAAGGAATGGTGAATCTTTATTTAGGGAACCACATTCTAAGGGGAATAATACCTTGAATATTATTTGTTCAATATTAGCTACCATAATTCTAATGATGGTGGTGATCATGATAATCAAGATAGCCCATTAGGGTTTGGTGGACTAACCATATTAGTTTCACCTAAGATTATTGAATGGCCTTTAGTAGATCAAATTGATCAAGAGAAAAGTATTGAGATTCCTTCTCCCATATCTGGAATACCTAAAGAGGAATAGGTATTGAATAAAATTTTGGAACAAGTTTTAGAATATATGCTTGGTCATACTCTTGTTAAGGATGTTGAATTTCAAGAACATGTTATAGTTTCAGAATCAGAACCATTTGAAAAGTCTATTCCTAAATAGGTTTCTCCTTTACCTCTTTCATCATCATCATCTAATGTTATAAAAGTTGAATTTAATGATTTTAAAGTAGATTTGTTGAATATGATGAAGCATTTTTTTCAAATTTGTAGATAGTTTTAATATAGTTGGAATGGAATGATTATATGTGGTTGTATCCTCTATTTTAAATCACATTCAACCAAAGATATTTTGTAATCTTGATCTGATGGACAAGGATATTCACATACTTCAAGAAGAAATTGTATTTATTTAAGTTGGTCTTCAAGATATGATGAGGAATTAAGTTCAAATGGACTTCAATCTGATTGGATGGGAATTTACCTCCACTGAATCTCATTTTACTACATCCATTGATGAAAATTTGATAAGGGGAATTATGAGAGATGAGTTAAGATTTTTCTTTAATTCCTTTTCAGAAACCAAAGATGATAAGATTTTTTATATGGTAATTTATGATTCTTAACATGCTATCAAAGATATAGAAATGGTTACAAGATCTGTTAAGTATTATCTTGAAAGGATTTTCCCTAATAATAGATTGAAGTAATTATTTCAGTCATTGGATAATGATCTCAAAATGCATCTTGTGACTAGTGTTTTGAGTGGGTTCCCTACACCCAACTCATATATGTACTTTTATTACCATAACATGTATATATTTTGATATATATATTTGTTTTCACTTACTGTGATAGTAACATTACTTCTACATGGGTTATATAGTTGGTAATGTCCTTAGATTACATGTCATATAAAAATGTTATAGTAGTTTATAGCTATAATGATAACCTCAAGATACTATGATAGTAGTATTAAATATATGTCCTATAGTACAGATACTTCATGCTAACTAGATACAAATGATGTTTGACTATCAGGTGTTGGGGGGTCATAGTCATTGAGAATTTATCTCAGGAAGTTATCACTTGGTGATCTAAAGTACATGAGATCATGAGAAATGAACCAACAATACGAATGCCACATGTTTTGAGTGTCATTGGATGTTCCTATCTATAAGCATGTACATTTTTCTCTTGAATTGAGGTCATTATCTATGTGTACCATTTTATTACATGTTTTGATTCAAGATTAAAACCATGTAATTTATGTTTGTGGTAGGGTAGCTTGTTTCGGGTATTTCATTGGTGGTATAGCATTGGTTGAATAATCAAGACAGGATTTTTTGCTTCTCAGTAAAGTAAGACATTTCTTGGGCATAATTAACTAATAAATTAATACCTTTTATAAATACATGGCCATTATAGAAGAAATTATGTTTATCTAGTAGGTTCAACAAATAAATAAAGATGTGAGGATGGTCACACAAGCTATACATCCTTCTTTATGAGATATCATATGACAAAGAGATTATATTACATGGTGTGTATCTGTTGTAAAGGTTTTTGTTGTTATGAATATACCTTATCTCATTATGGGCCTCAATGGGTTGTAATACCCAACTCTTGCTTTGTGAGTAGAATTCACAGTTATCGAGTTAAGGTTTTAGAGGGTCACACATAATGAATATTCTTATGCTTGGCCAATTCTAGTGAATTTGTGTTTAGGACATATTGGGACCCACATCTAGGGCCAAGATATGTCTAAGATTAAACAATCCTAAAAAATAAATGAATTAGTTTTTATTAGAGTTTAGAATAATATAAATTGAATTTATTTACTATGTGTATTCACTAGAATTAAGTGGATATGTGAAATAATATTTTATGAACAAATATTTTATTCAAGATTCATTAAATATTTTTAAGAGTTATGGGTTATGATAATGACATGTATTTTATCACACAATATATTTTAAATGTTTCAAGTTTGTGATAAAATATTATGGATTTAATCACAGGTGTGTTGCATCATACGTGGTGAATATGGTTAAATTTAAATTCTTTTATTTATATAATGATAAAATGAAATTTTCAAAAATAAAACATACATGTATAAGAAAATTTAATCCACTATTTTCCTAGACTATTCTTTCCATGAATTTGGAGTGAATATCTCATTTATCTCATGATTCCTAGATAGAGAAGGGTTTAATTAGATCTCCCCAATCCAATATTCATTCTTGGATCAACTTGATGGATCTCCAATGATGATAGGAACATCAAAAGACACACCGATTATTCATAATAGTACCCTGATATCATTGATCAATGCATCTGTGAGCATTTAGAGTGTGTGTGGATCATCTAGAGGGATCCAATGTCGGTTACTTTAGGTAGGAATCATTAGTGACAAGTGGAACATACCTGCATCTTCAAATCAAATGAGGTAGTGGTTTGATTTAATTTTTGTGATTAAATACATCTATATAGTGTCCTTGGGTTGTTTATTGGATTGTGTATCACTTTAGGTGAGGTTAAGATGTCAAACTATCGATAAAAATTTAAAATATATTGTGTTTATGCTTCCACTATGCAGCTGGTACCAAAAAATAGAGATTTTAAGACTCGTGTTGATAGGTTGAAAGTTGTTTCACCTCTGTTGGCATTTTATTAATGGAAAATAAGTTGTTCTTGGAAATTATAAAGCACAATTTTGATGTTTTTAGGGAGTTTACCAAGATAATGGAATCTTATCTATATGTTGCTAATATAGAAGTACTAATGCATTCATCTATTCTAGCCAGAACACCTATAGATCATGTATCTTATGTTGCTCCACCTTTTATCTCATTTCCTTTTGGATATTTTTCTACTCAATCCCCACTACATCTCAAGACAGTAGCTCAAAGTATTGTTATTGGTGAACCTTATACCTCCTATCCCAAGCCAACACCTAAGCCTTCTCATGGAAAAGAAAAAGAACCTATAGTTCCCAAATACATGAGAAAATATGATTCTAATTCAGATTCAAGTGACTGATAGGTTCTAATGCTCTGAGTTTTTAAAAGAGATAATTATGTTTGGTAGCATATGTGATACACAACACTGAACCCAAACAAACAATGATTATTTAAATATGAATGTTTTCACATTTAATTAAATTCAAAGATATGAGTAGGATTAACTAATTTATGAAATATATATATATATATATATATATATATATTGATAAATTCTTAGTAAATAATCAATCAGTTTTTGGCAATGTATTTTCGTTCTTCAAGATTTGTTTTCTTCAAAAATTATTTTTATTTTAATTTATAAATATTATAATTATTTTATGGAACATTTGAAAATTTTATTTGAAAAATAAAACTAAATTTTTGATATCGTCATTTCAAAATTAACTTAGGGTAAAAATTTGGGATTTTTCAAAAAATATAGATTTTTCAATGAATAATGAAAAATACTGTTTTTATGTAGAATTGTCATTTATTTTGATAAATTATGTAATAGAAAAGTCCAAATATTATTTTAATTTTATTTAAAGGTAATAAATGAAATATTTAGTTATATTTAATTCAATTAATTATATTTAAGTCATTTTATTCTAGATTTTAGTAAAATTTATTTTTATGATTAAAAATGCACTTTTCTAAGAACTGACTTAAAATAAATAATGTTTCTCCATTATAATTAATTAAAATAACACCAAATGAGAAATTATTTAATTGAAACTTTTATATTATATATCTATATTTATTAATTTAAATTCATATAATGAAGAGTACTAGTGGTAGAATTAAAGTAAAATCATCTTTTCCTTGAAAAATGCATTTTTGGAAAACCACTTGCCATCGTGCTTGTGGGTTTTATTTTAAATTAAATTCTTCAATATCTATGAATTGATCTTGATAAAATGGATTAAAAATTTTAAATCATCATAGTTAATATTATATAATAAGTTTAACTTAATTTTTGAATAATATGAATAGTAACTGTAGTAAATATTTATTTCCACGGTAAAAGGAAAATAGGTTAATTAAGGGTAACAATAATATAATAAAGAATAGAATCAAAGAAACCCTAATAGTATTACTATTTATATTTAATTTTCATTTAAATTATGATTATATTTATTCCTTAAATTTTTAATTTATAAATGATTATGTAATCAGTTTGATAAAAAGTATATTTTGATATGATAAAACAAAAATTGAATTTTCTGAGTAATATGAAATTTCAATTAATAAATTAATTTTTATGAATTAGTGGATTTTTGAAATAAATAATATTTTAATAAAATATTATTAATAAATTATGATTGATAAATTTAATTTATAAAATAATTTTTTATGATGTCTAATGTAATTTCTATAATGGTCCGAAAACTGTTATTGTCAAAAACTCATCATTTCTCAATAAATATAAATTCTTATTTTAAAAGAGGAAATTCACATTTTTATAAAATTATTTGTATAAAATAAATATTATTTTTGGAATCATAATTTCTAAATTATATAATGGTGGATTTTGAAAAAATTTCTAATATAGTTGAATTTTTGGGTATAAAATTAAATACGGTATAAATATACATTGTGTATTACGACATCATAATGACCCAAATTGATTTAATAAGCACTATAATGGTATCCACGAAAAAATATATGTTTCCCCTTTAAAATAATGCACTATTAAGTTTATTTGATTCATTTTATAAATTTCATGACCTGTCGTAGAGGGGCTCGTGCAGTGACTACCCCAAGCCCGCCTCCAATAGGCCAGGGGCTGGTGACTTGCATCGAGTAGGAATATCTCACAAATTGGAGTTATTTTCCTAAGTAACTATACACATGTACACATCTCCAAGACCAAAAATACAGAAATGTAAAACACTAAGTAAACAAGCATGCATACCACTAAGATACCAACAATAGAGTACGATAGTAGAAAATTAGAAAGTAAACTAGGCCAAAATACAAGCCCACCCAAAAAGGAGTCTGGAAAAGTGAATGCACGAGTTCCTAAAACACATCCATAGAAAACCCTACCTAAAGGGAAAGGTACTGGATAGTTTTCGGAAGCTATAGGATCACACCTCAACTATCTGTTCTCACTAATCACCATCAGGTCCTAGTCCACCTAAGACTCTGTTAAAGCACGAACCATCTACTCAAGACATGACACATGCGGGAAAATCCTGTGTAGGGGTGAGTAAAACAATACTCAAAAGGACACCCAAAAACCACAAATGAAATACCACTAATAAATACACAAATTATACCATAAATAAATATATGAAGTGTACCACAATGAAATACACAAAGTATACCACAAATAAATACATGAAGTGTACCATAAATAAATACACAAAGTATACCACAAAGAAATATGAAAAGTATAACACAAAGAAATACGTGAAGTTTACCACAAATAAATACATGAATTATAACACTATGAAATACATGAAGTATACCACTAAGAAGAAACATAGTCATATCACACAAGAATAGGTCTATAGTACGCAAAACAGGATTATCTGACATAATCCACAAAACACCCAGTATCGATAAGACAAGTAGTCTCGATGAGACACTCAGTACCGATAAGATACGTAGTCTCAGTAAGACATTTAATATTATTAAGAAACATAGTCTTGGTAAGACACGTAGTCTCGGCACATCATGTAGTCTCAAAAAGTTACATAGTCTGAAAGTCATAGCCAGCTAGAGGATTCTGCTCGGAGGGTGCTCGTTCTAAGAGAACCTACACCCCATGCCATTAGTTCATATGAACATTTCCATAAAAACTCACTTAGATTATATCAAAATGATCGTATCATAGAAAGGGTCCCAAAACTTAAAACGTATCATCAAACAGACACACGGTTTGAAAGTTATGGAAATTTTTGCAAAAAGGTCCAACCTGGGTTGGGTCTGGGTCCGATCCGACCCACCAGACCTGGCCCAAACTACCGGCCAACCCAACCTATTCTGGCCGACTTGGCCCATCCCAGATCCTCTGGTTCGACCCACTGGAATGCAGGTTGGTTGAACCAACGCACGCGGTCTGCCCCGACCGCCTGCCCCTCTGCTCCACCTGAGGTTGCATCGCGTCCCAGGTCATCGGCCCGCTCTCTTTTCCTGCCCCGCAGCCTTGCCACCGCCAAAACTCCACGCGATCACCTCGTCTCATACAATTCCACCTCACTGCATCCCACTCGTTGCCCCATTAGTTCCCTACATTGCACTGCACCCCGTTGGACCGTGATTCCCACGCGCTCCAGTCCAACCGCCACATTCCGCTCCAGCCGCCACCTCTGGCTACTGCCACTCCAACCACCACACACCACTCTAGCCACCGCCGCCTCACCTCGCCAATTCCACACTCCACTCTAGCCACCACTGCCTCACATTGTCGGCACTGCCTCCGTGCCTCACCAGACCATCACCGGTGGTCCCTTCTGCAGACCATCGGAGCTCCTTCGATGCCCATAATTTGACGTGATCATAGATCCAGGTTCCTCATGACCCAATCTACCCTACTACATCCTATGATGTCAATTTTCATTGAATATGGGTGGCCTATTGTGGTCAGAACTACTCGGTAATGTCGATCTAGGAACCGTAGGGTTCCAAAAGTGAAGAATATGAATAACGGAGGGAGATATGCACATAGTAAGGGTTTAACATCGTTGTCCAAGCATTCTTGTCCAATGATCAAGATCCAGGGGATTTGGGTTTGAAAAAAGATTAAATAGAATACCACTAGACCACAATATATGATAGATCTACAGGCTAATATGTTCATGGATTAGTCCACGTTCTTCATAGAAATCAAGAATGGGGAAATCACAAAGAAATAACCACCCTACCTGGAGTTTGGATCCTTTGTTGATTAAGAATGGAGGTTGTGTCTCCATCAATCCTTGAACCACTAGCATTCAATGGAGTGAGATACCTATCTACCTTTCAGAGGAATTACAAGGTTATGATGATAAGCCTGAATTCTCAGACAAGGTTTATTAATAATGAAATTGTTTTTGTGTATTCATGTAACATTAAATAAAATAAATCTTCATTTATTTTATTTCTTTAAATGTCCAAAAATAATAATTTTCACAGTCAACCCACATCGGTTGATGTTAGACCCCTCCTAAGGTAAATTCGCTACTCTGAATGCAACGGTGCCCTTGGATTTTTGATCCAGGCACCCATTTAAAATTTATTCCACTTTTTTTAGGAAAACTGTGTGTGAATACTGTTTAATATTTTAATATTTTTCAAGAAATTGTTCCGAGTAATCTAGGCCTTGGAATCACACGTCATCTCTCCTCTTAGTCTCGTAATAATTCCATATAATATTTAAAAATAAAACATGTAAATTTTGAGATGTTACATTCTCCCCACCTTAGAGATTTACGTCTCCCACTACTGGAAATTATGGCATTTGCGACGGGTCATTTGCGTCGGGATCCCGTCGCAAATAGGCTTTTGCGACGGGGGCCCGTCGCAAAAAGACTGTCGCGGAAAACGGCGTCGCAACAACAATTATTTGCGACGGGCCCGTCGCTAGAGGTATTATTTGCGACGGCGATCCTTCCCGTCGCAAATATTAGTCCGTATATTTGTGAAAACTTTTTAAAATAGTAATTGCGACGGGCCCGTCGTAATTACTATTTTTTAAAAAAAATAAAAAATATTAATAAATTATTTTAATGAATATAATAATAATACTATTTGCGACGGGCATAGTATCTCGTCGCAAATACTTTAAAAAAATAAAAAAAATAAATTATTAATAAATTATTTTAATTAATATAATAATAATAATCCAATTATAATTCAAAAATAAAAAAATATTAATTAATTATTTTAATTAATATAATAATAGAATTATAATTCACAAATAAAAATAATAAATTATTAATAAATTTTTTTAATTAATATAATAATAATAGAATTATAATTCAAAAATAAAAAATAATAGAATATTAATAAATGGTTTTAATTAATATAATAATATTAGAATTATAATTCATAAATAAAAAAAATATTAATAAATTATTTTAATTAATATAAAAATAATAGAATTATTTTACATTCAAATATTAAAATAATTCTAATATTACAAAAAAATAATAATAAAATTATAATATTATAAAATTTTAATATATATATATAATTTAATATTATAAAATATAAATAATATTATTATTCATATTAATATTGTTATTTCAAAATATAATATTATTAATATTTTATAATGAAACAGAAACTACGAATATAAAAAAAATCATATTTTGATTTAACAAACTTTATAACATAAAAACAAACTCTAATCTGAAGGAGGGGGGAGGGGGGAGGGGAGGGGGAGGGGGGGAGGGGGGGATCTGCAGATGCTGGTGGAGGAAACTTCATCCCTAAAGCATGAGTGAGTCGGCGCATGTACTACATCTGCTCCTGCTGCTGCTGCTGCCACCGACTCGTCTGCTCCTCGTACAGTTGTTGTTGGCGTCGACGCTCCTCCTCATGCTGCTGCTGCTGCTGACGCATCTGCTCCTACTCCTGTCGGAGACTCTCTATCAGTGCAGTTTTATATTACAACTAATCCTCATACTGTGTAGCAGAAGAAGATGCACGAGCTCCTCTCGAGCTGGACGCCGACATCGCAGCACTGCCATAATAATCTCCGGGAGTCAGTCGAGAGCTGATACCAACTACACAGCCCTTCTCGAAGGCATACTGGGTGGCATGCATCCATGCCGCCTCATCAAACTGACGTCCAGTGGTCTGATCTGATGACTCGGCCTGACTCTCAGGCCGGGTCTGTGACGCTGCGGCCTCATATGACTACTGTAGTTGCAATTTAAAATTAAAATTGTGAATATATTATATGCAGTTAATTTTTAAACTTAAAAATAAATAATACTGACCACGATGTGATGCTAACGATCACCTTTGAGCTCCCCAGTAGCAGGATCACTATACATCTGCCGATATACGTCGTACTCCGTAATATCGGGGTGATCGGCAGCCTATAAGAATAAAAAATAAACTTTTAATATTTATAGTTATATAAAATATTTATAAATAATGTGCATACCAGATGTTGTCTATGAGTACTGAAAGTACGACTCCCAGCTCGATGAGTCACCTCCTGTCTCCCCCGATTCTGTCTCCCCACTGATGATCTCCTCTGAAAGGTCTCACTCAACCAGTGCGCACATAATCCATCCCATACATGGGATGAAATGTACTCTGGTCGGTGTATTTTACATGACTCGTCAAAATTTGACACTCCTGCTTTCTTCATGGCAGCTTTTCTTAAATTGTGCAAAAAATGACGAAAGCGATCACGCATGGCCACCTCCCATGCCTCGTGGATGGCGTCACGCATGGTATCCTCGATCGGATACCATAAACCCTACAAATAAATCAAAATATCAAGTTAGAAATGAAATAATTTTCAAAATAAAAATTATTTATTTACGTACATACCAACCAATGGCTGAACATGGCCTGCTGCACATCAATGGGAATCTGCTCCCATGTGGTCCAAGGCTGAGAGAAATAGTTGCACAAAATAGCGCTGCCCTATCCAACTGCTATATGCGGAAAACTGTAAAAATAATAAACATTTATTATGTGAATAGATTAATGAAATCTTAGTCAAATCCACAGGTTATCACACCTCTGTGTGTGTGGATCAAACCCAAGATGTGGACTTCGCTCGGGGACGGGGTCAGGAATCATCAATCGTGCAAGACTACGCCCCCTCCGCGTACTCCCTGGAGCACCTGCAGGCTGAGGGTCATCTGCCAGCAACTCATCTGCATCGAAAGGCAGGTCAGCATCCGCCAACTCACGAAATGTCTCATCGTCCATATGAAACAGAAAATGTTAATGTTGTTAGAAAATAATTGATAATTACTATTATATATACATATATATTATTTATGATTGTATATAACTACCATGGAATTCTATCAGTGTTCATCTTCATCATCATCTTCATATATGTCAATGTCATCTTCATATTCCTCCTCAACATCATCGATATCCATTCGAGTTCCAGTTGCTTCATCTCTTACCATTTCAAATTCATATGTGACATCATTAACATCATCATCATCACCAACTATTAAATGTGGGGTGTCGTCATCGATACTCATGTATCTTTGTAAAAAAGATTGATTTTGAGTACTCTCTTGAAAAACATCAATTCTTTGCACATTAGTGAAAGCACGTTCACTTTGACTAAACTGATTGTCTCGAATTTTGATTTTTATTATACTCCACCAATCAGTCAAGTCTCTTGATGTAGCACAGTACTTTGCGTAATAAAATTTATGTGCCTGTTGAGACAATAATAATGGTTCATTTACTATGAGAACACTTTTACATTTAATATCGATGATTCCATGAGTCGGATGAACACGCAGGCCTCTCTCTGTATCCAACCACTGAAATTTGAACATGGCTATGTAATGTTGTCCCAGATAACAGAGTTCAATGATTTCATCAAGTATGCCATAAAAGTCAACTTCATTTTCTCGATGATGAGATCCTCTCAAGCTAACTCCACTGTTCATTGTTTTTTTTTATTCCCCATATGCATGTGTGTGAAATCAAAATCCATTCACCACATATGCATTATAAGTTTTAACAAGTTTAGAAGGTGGGTTACTCAATATACACAGCCGTTTGTCAATTTTATCAGCATGTCGAGACACCAGAAAATTTGTGAAATAATTATCAATATAGTAAACTATACATTGAATGAGTTGCTAAAAGATAAATAATTTATGTTACCAGTTTTTGAAACCACTGAGATAAATTTTTCTGTCGGCGTTCTTCAAGAGCAGCTGTTGTAATTTGTGGAATTTGTTTCTTGATATGATTATCATACAACCTATAAAAAACAAAGTTATTTAATGTAACATAAATGATATAATAAGTGATATAAACACTTACAGTACAACTGATGTCATCTCTTCACAGTTGAGCAGAACATACGTATGAGCTCTGTGATGTTCATCATCCGAAAGCCAGCGTTCATAAACTCCACCAAAACTAAGCTCTGGCTGGTTGAAAATAGATAATTGATTGTCGATTTCATCAATATTCCTCTCGTTCCATCCCATTCGGTTGTGTTTTGAAGGATACTCAGATTCAAAATAATGGGAGCAGAAAAAATATATTTCCTCTTGCAAATAAGCTTCTGCAATAGATCCTTCAACAGATGCTTTGTTACGTACTTTTCTTTTCAATTTTTGCATGCATCTTTCAAATGGGTACATCCATAGAAACTGTACTGGACCTCCACATTTGGCTTCATATGGCAAATGTAAAATCAAATGTTCCATTGAGTCGAAGAAAGACGGCGAAAATATTTTTTCCAGTTTACATATAATTACAACAACATATTCTTCAAGTTTGCATAGAGCATCATAATCTGCTGTAGCTGCACAAATTTCCCAAAAAAAATGAGACATGTCTGTTATGGAATCCTAAATCACAGAATTCAACAGACCTCTTAATCCAATGGGTAGAAGTCTTTCCATTATAACATGACAATCATGACTTTTTAATCCAGTAATATGACCATTCTTTACACATCTACCCAAATTGGAAGCACAGCCATCTGGAAGTCTCAAATCTGCAATCCACTAACAAAATAATAAACGTTTTTCTTTAGACAGTGTATAAGCTACTTTTGGTTTCAGTAACCTTTCTGTTCTGACATTCTCAAATAGTTCCAGTTCTGGACGCCTGCAAATTTGGGTAAGATCTAAACGTTCATTTACATTGTCTTTGCTCTTTCCTGGCGTATCCAAAACTGTATGAAACAAATTATCAAAACAGTTCTTCTCAATATGCATGACATCCAACATATGGTGGACCAACAAATCAGACCAATATGGAAAATCCCAAAATATGCTACGTTTAATCCAATTGTTTTCTTTCCCAAAACCAGAAATTTTCTGTTGGTTTATTGTGGGACCAAAAGTGATGGGAGGTAATGAAAATACAACTGATTTTAACTCCGAACCTGATAGCATTTTTGGAGGTCCATCCCTTTCAATTGTTCCTTCTCTGAAATGAGATCTGTTTCTGCGAAAAGGATGATCAGCTGGAAGAAATCTGTGATGACAGTCAAAATAACAAGGTTTCTTTCTATGAATGAGCATAAATTCTTTGTTCTCTCCCATACAGTAAGGACATGATTTCTGACCATGTGTACTCCAGCCAGATAACATCCCATAAGCCGGGAAGTCACTAATTGTCCACATCAATGCTGCTCTCAGTATGAAATTATGTTTCGTAGCAACATCATATGTACTGACACCAGTACTCCACAATAAACTTAATTCATCAATCAATGGTTTCAAATAAACATCAATATTCTTCTTCGGATGTCCTGGAATTAGTAAAGTCAAAAAGATATATGGCTCCTTCATCAACATCCATGGAGGTAAATTGTACGGAGTTAAAAAAACAGGCCAAATGAATATTGACTACCATAAGATCCGAACGGACAGAAACTATCAGTGGAAAGGCCCATTCGAACATTTCTAGCTTCTACAGCAAAGGATGGATGCACTCTATCAAAATGTTTCCATGAATCGCCATCAACTGGATGATTCAAGCTTTTATCGGTTGAAATATTCACTTTATGCCATGACATCATTGTCGTTGTATTCTTAGACATGAATAAACGCTGAAGTCTAGATGTAAGTGGAAAATATCTCAACTGTTTTACAGGAATCAAACCATACTTCCCATGTTTCCCTTCTTTATATCTCAGTTTCCCGCATGTGGGACAACTATCCAACGACTCATTTTCCCCAGAATATAAAATGTAGTCATTTGAACATGCATGAATCTTCTGACAAGTCCCAAATTTCGAACCAGCCTCTTACTCTCATAGTAATTTGCAGGCAAAACATTTCCTTCGGGTAACAGTGTTTTAAGCAAAGCAAATATATGGTCAAAACAGGTGTTTAACATTCCTTTATCTGATTTGATAGCCATAAATTTTGCAACTGCTTCTAATTTTCTCATCTTGCAGCCAGGATATAATGCATCCTCAGCAGACCTCAACAACTCATAAAATTCAGACGGTGCCAACTCAGGATATGAAGCTACATCAGCCGGAGTTTCTGTATGTTGAACAGATGAACTTGCAACATCATGTACTAAATCTTGAAACCGGAATGGATCCGGAATCAAGTTGGTATCACCTACTCTGGAACTGCGTTCACCGTGTTGATACCAAAAAAACATAATCTGGTTGAAAACCAAAACGCAAGAGATGTCCCCCCACTTTGTCAAACGTGTCAAACGTTCTCAATGCACATTTTCTACAAGGGCATTTTATTTTTCCTTCTGAAACAAATTCTGGATTTGATGCCACAAATGATAAAAAAAGTCTCCACACCCTCTATATATACTGGATTTAAACCAGAACCGTTTGGATTTCTACGTTGATTTATCCATATGCAGTCATCTAATAATGACTGTTGACGACCTCGTTGTTCCATATTTTCCTATAAAAAATAAAATCATTACTGGTTTTGAATAATTTGTTAGAAAAAACACTCAAGCAAGGATAATTATAGTCTACATCAGACACAACTGACGCAAACTTTTTATTGAGATAGACCTAAAAACTGACCCTTTAAGAATTGAATATGTTGAGAATAAAGCAAAACCTGTTACAAATATTGATAATTTTAATATTATATAAATTATTTATTATTTTAATAATACTAATATTATTTTTTCATAAATATTAATTATATAATAATAACATTATTACATTATTAGTATATTTTATTATTAATATTAAAATAATATAATTTTCTATATTATATACAATTATCCTTTCATTTGTGTGTTTAACATTCTGTCTCCACATGTAATATTTTCATTCACTTTAACCTCTCCATTGGTGAGTAGGTTGATAATTTTGAAAAAGAATGCAAATATTGCATGTGGAGACAGAAAACACACAGATGAAAGGAGAATTGTATATAATATAGAAAATTATATTATTTTAATATTAATAATAAAATATACAAATAATTTAATAATGTTATTATTCCTAATTATTGATAATTATTCCTAATTATTTGTAATTATTCCTAATTATTGGTAATTAATCCTAATTATTGGTAATTATTCCTAATTATTGGTAAATATTACTAATTATTACTAATTATTGGTAATTATTGGTAATTATTGGTAATTATTGATAATTATTGGTAATTATTGATAATTATTGGTAATTATTACTAATTATCGGTAATTATTGGAAATATTACTAATTATTGGTAATTATTGGAAATTATTACTAATTATTGGTAATTATTACTAATTATTACTAATTATTACTAATTATTACTAATTATTAATAATTATTGGTAATTATTGGTAATTATTGGTAATTATTAGTAATTATTACTAGTTATTGGTAATTATTGTTAATTATTACTAATTTTTGGTAATTATTACTAATTATTACAAATTATTACAAATTATTACTAATTATTACTAATTATTAATAATTATAACTAATTATTACTAATTATTACTAATTATTACTAATTATTGGTAAGTATGGGTAATTATTGGTAATTATTGGTAATTATTACTAATTATTACTAATTATTAATAATTATTGGTAATTACTGGTAATTATTAGTAATTATTAGTAATTATTGATAATTATTACTAAATATTGGTAATTATTGCTAATTACTGGTAATTATTGGTAATTATTGGTAATTATTACCAATTATTAGTAATTATTGGTAATTATTGGTAATTATTACTAATTAATGGTAATTATTGGTAATTACTGGTAATTATTAGTAATTATTAGTAATTATTGATAATTATTACTAAATATTGGTAATTATTACTAATTATTGTTAATTATTGGTAATTATTGGTAATTATTGGTAATTATTACTAATTAATGGTAATTATTGGTAATTATTTCTAACTAATGGTAATT
This sequence comes from Viscum album, assembly GCA_963277665.1. Classification (NCBI taxonomy): domain Eukaryota; kingdom Viridiplantae; phylum Streptophyta; class Magnoliopsida; order Santalales; family Viscaceae; genus Viscum; species Viscum album. The sequence continues at coordinate 661,828,906 of OY728143.1, read as the reverse complement.
ATTGGTAATTATTACTAATGAATGGTAATTATTGATAATTATTACTAATTATTACTAATTATTGGTAATTATTACTAATTGTTAGTAATTATTGGTAATTATTACTAATTATTGATAATTATTACTAATTATTACTAATTATTGGTAATTATTGGTAATTATTGGTAATTATTACTAATTATTACTAATTATTGGTAATTATTACTAATTATTACTAATTATTGGTAATTATTAGTAATTATTACTAATTATTGGTAATTGTTGGTAATTATTTCTAATTATTACTAATTATTGGTAATTATTACTAATTATTACTAATTATTGGTAATTAGTGATAATTATTACCAATTATTACTAATTATTGGTAATTGTTGGTAATTATTACTAATTATGGATAATTATTTGTAATTATTGGTAATTATTACTAATTATTGGTAATTATTGGTAATTATTACTAATTATTGGTAATTATTACTAATTATTACTAATTATTGGTAATTATTATTAATTATTACTAGTTATTGGTAATTATTGGTAATTATTTCTAATTATTACGAATTATTGGTAATTATTACTAATTATTACCAATTATTACTAATTATTGGTAATTATTGGTAATTATGGGTAATTACTACTAATTATGGATAATTATTGGTAATTAGTAAATTATTACAAATTATTGGTAATTATTTGTAATTATTGGTAATTATTATTAATTATGGATAATTATTGGTAATTATTACTAATTATTGGTAATTATTGGTAATTATTACGAATTATTGGTAATTATTACTAATTATTGCTAATTATTGGTAATTATTACTAATTATTACTAATTATTGGTAATTATTGGTAATTATTACTAATTATTCCTAATTATTGTTAATTATTACTATTTATTACTATTTATTACTAATTATTGGAAATTATTACTAATTATTGTTAATTATTACTAATTATTACTAATTATTGGTAATTATTGGTAATTATTACTAATTATTCCTAATTATTGGTATTTATTACGAATTATTAGTATTTATTCTTAATTATTGGTAATTATTACTGATTATTCCTAATTACCATTAACTATGAATAATGAATACTAATAATTTAAATTTATTAAGTAACAAAACAATCTAAACATAATTAAATTACAACTAATTAAGAATAATTAAAACTAATAAAAAAAATAAAAAAAATATTAAATTAAAATGAACATAAATACCTTTAAAATTGATTTGAGGTTGATCTCTGATCGTTGTTGCAGACTTCAATATCAACTCCGGAAATAAAAATTAAACTTAAGAAACTTTGAACTCTAAAAATAGATTTTTGAGAGAAGTAGAAGATAGAGTTTGAGAATGAATGGAAAAAACAGATGGGGGTATTTATAGGTTAGCTTATTTGCGACGGGACCATTTGCGACGGGTGTCCCATCGCAAATAGTATTATTTGTGACGGTACCCGTCGCAAATACCTTAGCCTGCATTTATCACGGTCAACGGTTAAATAGTTATTTGCGACGGGACTCGTCGCAAATAATAACCTATCAACAATCTATTTGCGACAGGGGTATATTCCCGTCGCAAATGTTTTTTACCACCGCCAGTTATTTGCGACGGGCGGTAACCCCCGTCGCAAATAACTTTCCCGCAAATAACCTTTTGCGACGGAGAGCTTTCCCCATCGCAAATATCTTTTACCGCCGCAGGTTATTTGCGACGGGTGGTAACCCCCCGTCGCAAATAACTTTCCCGCGATTTGGTGCGCATTTCGCGCCAGACCTTTTGCGACGGGGGAATTTGCCCGTCGCAAATAAATTTCTAACGGGACTATTTGCGATGGGATTTATCCCCGTCGCAAATAACCCGTCGCAAATACCCATTTTTCCCGTAGTGTCCAAAATCCAAATACAAAGGCTAAACAAACAAATGAGGGTACTGAACACAAATCGGATCCTCCCACTCCCATGTGCTCTTGTGGAGATTCACATACTGACACTGAATGTGTAGCATAGGTATTGATTTCTCATGAAGTATCATCTCCTATAAATCCTCAATATCTACCGGATACCCCGAAAAGTCGCCCCATCATCAATGTCCATCTCTCCCCAGTCAACGATGTGTGATAGATCATGCACATATCCCCTCATTTTTGACACGTGGAATATGTCATACACCCTCTCTAACTATGGTGGTAGAGCCAAGTGGTGGGCCACCTTTCCAATTCTACGCAGTATTAGGAAAGGGTTGATGAACCTCGGAAATAGCTTGTCACCTTATCCAAATATCTATTTCCCGCATCAAGGAGAGACCCAAAGGAACACATGGTCTCCCTCCTCGAACTCCAAAGGCCTCTGTCTCCGGTCATCATAATACTTTTGACCGCTCTATATAGTCTTTATCTGCTCCTGTATGACCTATACCTTCTCTGTAGTCACCTACACTAACTTCCTCTATCTTTTCTGGATCCACTACAACTCCAGCCTCTGAAATGTCGTGTCCTATAAAATAGAACTCTTGAATCGAGAACTAGCACTTTAAGAGATTCCCATAAATCTAGTTCTCTCATAGTATGTCCAGGACCATCCTCAAGTGTATCGTGTGCTCCTCCTCAGATTCTGATTACACTATAATGTCATCAATGAAAACCACCATGCAGCAGTCTAAGTAAGGCCTGAAGATCCTGTTCATGAGTTCCATGAATATTTTTTGGTAATTCATCATTCCAAATGGTATCACTAAGTATTCATAGTGGTTATAACGACGTATAAATGTCATCTTCGGTATATCCTCATCCCACACTCAAAGATGGTGATAGACAGATATGAGGTTTATCTTTGAGAACTATTGTGCCCCTTTCAACTGATCGAAGAGGTCATCGATCCTTGGTAGTGGATACCTACTCTTCACGATCACCTGGTTGAGGCGTTGGAAGTTCAAAAATAATCTAAAGCTTCTATCTTCCTTCTTGGAAAACAAAACTGGGGTTTCCCAGGGTGAAGCAACGGGTCTCACAAAGCCCTTCCTATGCAGGTCCTCTAATTGTACCCTCATCTCATGAAGCTCTGTGGAGCCATATGATATGTAGGTGTAGATAGTGGTGCTATATTGGGGTATATATCAATGCATAATTCTACCTCCCTATGAGGAGGTAATCCTGGAACATCCTCTAGAATGTTTTCCCCATATTCCTCCCCCACTATAGGAAACTAGGGACATATATTATCCATTGCATAGAGGGTATGGCTAGAAAACTGATGTGTGATCGGCTACACCCTCCTATGTGTGAGTCCATCCTATGATTCTTGGGTTTCCTTTTCACCAACAAAGGAAAATATAGTCCCATCACTTTGGACACACCGCACTTTGTGCTTAAAATAGTCAGTATGAGTATGGACTATAGATAACGAGTCCACACCGAGAATGGTGTCATTAGGCCTCGAAGCCGCTACCAAGATATCCCAACTAAAACTATCACCACTAAGAGTAAGGTCACACTATCAATACCAGTTTATGTTCATTGAATCCCATCCCATAGGAGCCTCTAAGATTAAGGTTTGAGTCAACGGTTCCACCGGAATCGTCGAGTCTTGAACATGGGTCATGGAAAGAAAATAATTACTAGAACCTATTTCAATCAAACTGAAGGTAAGGTGTATAAGACACATATCATGCCTATAATAAACCATAGATCCTTAGGGTCATAAGCCTCCATCCCCTAGAGCTTGCCTCATCCCTATCTACCAGCTCCCTGAGCTTGTCATGGACCACCTAGGGTGGTAGTGGTAATATGTCAAACCTTCATCCACCTCCTGCCACCCTGCCAGCTCTTATGACACATCCTCTTCCTTATGGACCACCCTACTCCTACCTCCTACTCTATCCCAGTGGTCCCTCAACCATATCTTGATCAGTAATACGATAGTTCAGGCAATCTTGAGCCAGATGTCCCCGACCGCCGCATAAGTAACACAACCTTTCCTTCAGCTAACTCGCTCTGCCCTAGGAGCCCCACATCATTGATCCAATGTCTTGGGGTAGTCCCTTGGATTTTCTGACCCACTTGGGTCCCTGCAACTAATGCCGTCTACCTACTTTTGAAGACTCAGCTACCTGGTGCCTGGTGGTAGCTCTCACTACCGGTGTCTTCTCCGCTAGAAAGGTATCCACTAGAAGAGCTCACTCAAGTACCCCAGCATATATAGTAATTATAAGGGATATCATAGATGCCCTGATATTCTAGCATAATCCTTACTCTAAGGTCCAAGCTATGAAGAATAGGAATCTTACCATATTCGTATAGTAGTGAGAAAGATCAGTAAATCTCACCGAGTACTCTTCCACTGTCTGACTGCCCTGCTGCAGATGTAGAATCTCCTATATAAATACTAGCTGTAAAGTAGCTGGAAAGAACTCCTCTCTGAAGATATTCTCAAAGTCTTCCCAATAGAAATTATCCTCATCATGTTTCTGGGTCACTAAAATCCCCCATCACCCCACTGATCCCTGAAAAAGACTCACGAATAAGACTATCATCTGGTCGGAAGGCATCCTCACAAGGAGGAAGAAACATGTAACTACCTCCAGCAAATCCTCAGCTACCTAGGGGTCTGTCTCACCCTGAAACCTTATAGGTCTCTTCCTATGGAACTCATGCAATGTGCTAAACTTTCATGCATCCTCAACCAATAGCATTGGTAGTAACTGTTGCTCGGCGGGTGGTGATATCGCTGGTAAACCACATGGAGGTGCTATCTCCAGTACGGGCCCATATACTAATGCATCGTCTCTAGGTGGATCATTCTCATGATCACACAATATAATCATGGATGGTTGGTTGTGTGTTGGCATCCTAAAATAGAACAAGATATACCACAGTCAATAGAGTATACCTAGTGAGCTGACTTAAGAAGGACATGAGAATACACCCAAATCATATATGATGCATGTACCATTAATTCCCTGAAACTAGTGTTTTCATGTACTGAGTCGAAAAGAATAATTTAGAGTCCAAGTGTTTGGATACTTTGGACACCACACCAACATTGGATTCCCTTTCCAGAAATACAAACTTGAAATACTTAACATTGTTTCCCCAAACCAACCTCAAAGACTCTCAGTCTTTAAGTAGAACCAACCTGCTTTGATACCACTCTATCGTGACCCATCCTAGAGGAGCCTGTATCGTGACTACCCTAAGCCTACCTCCAATAGGTCAGGGGCTGGTGGATATCACCAATTAGTCACATCCAACAAATGGGAGCAATTTTCCTAAGTACCTACACACACGCACACATCTCCAAGACCAAAATGATAAAATGTAAAACACTAAGTAAACAAGAATGGATACCACTAAGATACCAACAATAGATTATGATAGTAGAAAATTGGGAAGTAAATAGGTCTAGAATACACACCCACCTAAAAAGGAGTATGGAAAAGTGAATGCACAAGTTCCTGAAACTTGTTAGCAAAAAAACCTACCTGAAGGGAAAGGTACTGGACAACTATCTGAAGGCGTAGGAGCATGCCTCGACTGTCTGCCTCACTAAACACCACCTAGTCTTCATCTACCAATAACTCCATCAAAGCTTTGATCTTATACACAATATACGACACATGTAGGAAAATCCCGTGTAGGGGTGAGTAAAATAATACTTAGTAGGACACCCCAAAATCACAAAGGAAATACCACTAAAAAATACAAGAAGTATACCACGAAGAAATACATGAAGTGTACCAAAAATAAATACACAATTTATACCAAAAAGAAATACATGAAGTATTCCACAAATAAATACATGAAGTATACCACTAAAAAATACATGAATTATACCACTAAGAATATACATAGGCATCTCACATAGGTATAGGTCTATAGTATGCAAAACAAGATTATCTTACGTAATCCAAAAAACACCCATTATCGATAAGACACATAGTCCCGATGAGACACTCAGTCGCGATAAGACATGTAGTCTTAGTAATACATGTATTTTTAGTAAGACATGTAGTCTTAGTAATACATGTAGTCTCGGTAAGTCATGTAGTCTCAAAAATCCATGTAGTCTCAAAGTCACAGCCAGCCACAGGATTCTGCTCGTAGTGCGCTCATTCTAGGAGAAACTACTCCTCAATCCATTATGTCATATGCACACTTCCAAAAAAACTCACTTAGATTATCTATAAAGTACCTTCTCATTGCAATAGTCTTAATGCCGTAAACATCTCATCAAACAGACACACGGTTCAAAAGTTATAGTTGTTTTTCTAAAAGTATGATTTGGGTCTTATCCGTCCCGCCGGACCCGGTCCAACCCACCAACCAATCCGACCCGAACCGGCCCAGCCTGCTGGGCCTGCTGGTCTATTTGGTCCAGCCTGTTGAGTAGCTAAAGCAACCTGGATCCTATGGTCCGACCCGCTGGCTCGCAGATCGGCTGAACCACCGCATGTGGTTTGTCCCAACCGCATGACCCTCTACTCCACACAGTGTTGCACCACGTCTCACACGGTCGGCCTGCCATCTTTGTCTGCCCCATGGTCTCGCCACCCCCGTGAGCTCCATGCGGCCACCTCGTGGTCCCTCTGGCCCTCCACATTGCATCGTACCCCGCTGGCCAATGGATCACATGTGCCCTGATCCAATCTGACCATTTCATGATGCTCCATCCACCACCGCACGCTGCTCTAGTCATCGTCGTCATGCCTCACCATCATCGTATGCCATTCCAGCCACCACTTCCCCACCTCATCAATGTTTCCGCCATGCCTCATCAAACTGTCACGTCGGACCTGCACTGATGGTCCCTTCCTTAGACCATCGAGGATCCCCTAATGCCTGAAATTTTTTGTGATCATAGATTCGGGTTCCTCATGACCCGATCTACCCTATTGCAGCCTCTATTGTCGGTTCGCCTCAATTATGGGGTCCGATTGTTCTCATAACCACCCGGAAACATCAATCTAGGAATTGTATGGTTCCAACAGTGAAGAATGTGAATAATAGAGGAAGATATGCACATAGAAAGTGTTTAACATCGTTAGCCAAGCATTCTTGGCCAAAGATCAAGATCCGGAGGACTTGGATTAGAAAACAGATTAAATCAAATCCTGTTAACCCACAAAAAATCCCTCCCACAACATATGATTGATCCGCAGGATAATCTATTCATGGATTAATTTGAGTTCATTATAAAAATCAATAATGGGGAGATTACAAAGAAACAACCGCCCTACCTAGAGTTCGTATCCTTTGTTGATAAAGAATGGAGGCCACGATGTCGTCGATCCTCAATCCACCAGCATTTTTTTTAGAGATCTCCTTATCCACCTTTCAGAGGAATTCAAGTGTAATGAATATAACCCTCAATTCTCTAATAAGGCTTCTTAAAAATAAAATCATTATTGTGTCATCAAATAATGTTAAATAAAATAAAACTTCATTTATTTTATTTCTTTAAACGTCTAAAAAAATTACTGTTCACATTTGACCATACCTAGTCGATGTTAGGCCCTGTCTAAGGTAAATTATTTGCTCTAAATGCAACGGTTCCCTCAGATTTATGATCTAGGCACCCATTTAGAAGTTGTTTCACTTTTTTAGGAATATTGTGCTTGTTTTCTATTTAATATTATAATATTTTTCAAACAATTGTTCTGGGAACTCCGGGCCATGGAATCACACGTCGTCTCAGTGCCTAGTCTCATAATAATTCTTTATAATATATAAAAATAATACATGGAAATTATGAGATAAAACAATAAAGCCTTTATGAATCCTTAAAAACCTATATTATATTTTAAGGTTTTAAAATCATTTCTTTAAGGACATTACACACTTCCACATCAACAAAGGTATTATTTTAATAATTTTATACAATGGACTTATAAAATAAAATAAAACCTCTCTTTGGAAGAAACCATGGACAAAAACCATAGAAAAGTTTGTGGTTTTTATTATTTTTTTATATAGAGTCCAAAACCTAAGTTAGAGAAATAAAAAATAATTCCTCACTCATTTCCTATATAAACCCACTCAAGATCCCATTTCTCTTTACTCAAAAACCACAGAGCGCATCCTTACTCTTCCCTACCCTCTTTATAGTCCTCACATGGTTCCCCCAAACTCCCAATAATCTCCTACAAATATTTTGGTAATCACTTTCTTAAGGTAATATATTTTTATCTCCTTTTTATTCAAGAATATCATTAATGTTATGCCTCTTAAATTATATTTGTTCATGTTTGGGGAATGTTGTTCTACATACCTCTTACTTGAATTTTTATGTTCATTAGATGAGAAACCCATTTCACTCTCATTAATCCATCCCATGAACCTTTATATACACCAGTAACCATGCCAAGATTTAATGAGGGATTTCTCTCTTATTTTTTATTCAAGAACCTATTGTATGTTATGCCTATTAGTTTCCATTTATGGTTGTTTGGGTATGTTTTAATATAACCTTATTACTTTTATTGTGATTAAAATGTGATTAGATAAACCTTTCACTATCATTAAGATCTCCATGAACCTTTATGTACACCCATTACCATGTTGAAATTTAGTAAGGGATCTCCCACTCTCCTCTTTTTATCAAGCACCTATTTTATGTTATGACTTCTAATTTACACTTGTTAATGTTGGGATATATTCTTACATATCCCCATTAATTTCCATTTTATGTCTAAATAATGATAGACCCATTTCACTCTCATTAATCCCTCCCATGAACCTTTATGTACACCCTTTACCATGCTGAAATTTAGTAAGGGGTCCTCTCTTTCTCCTCTTTATTCAAGTATCTTTATTATCGTATGTCTTTTATCTCCATTTCCTAATGTTAGGATATGTTCTTACATATCCCACATAGTGTCCATTTTATGTCTAAATTATGAGATACCCCTTTCACTCTCATCAATCCCTCCCATGAATATTCATACACCCCTCGTTATGATGCTGAAATTTCACCAGGATTTTTCATGCCAACTAATTGTTTAGTGAATACGTGTACCCATTTACTATCAAGGGTGTTCACATTTATGAACTTAAAATTCATTTATTTGGGGCTTACATGTATTTATTCCACACTCCTTTATCATTTAATAAAATTTAATGATAAAATATTCCATGTTTTATGATTTATGTGGCCCACTTATGCATGAGAATGAAATTAAAGTGATGGGTGTTCCCAAAATTATATTGCACTCCAATGCATTAGGTAATGTTTTAGTCTCATGAGACATCATGAAAGGGATTAGGGGGAGAAACTAATCCATCATAGGAATTTTTCCATCATGATTTCTTGGAAGTTATTCTTGACCTGTGTTTATGATGTATTGTTTTAAGTTGTCAAATTTCCCATGTTGCCTTTATGATTAACATGTCATATCATGACTCATTATTCATGTTTATGATTATAACTCCTTTTATACCTCATTTACATGACTATTTTCTAACATGTATTATTTTATTAATGTTATACCATGTTCATTACCTTACTGGGATTTATAGATCAACTCTTTCTTATGTATGTCCCCAAGTTATCTCATATAGTTTTAAGTAAAAAGGAATAATATGAGTATGTTAAGGAAGTTTTCAATAAGGATGATTTATTTTCTATTTTAAGTTGTTGTGTAATGTACCTAATTCCAAAACACACTAGAATTATCTATCTTTTGGGTTGTATTATTTGTAATATTATGTAAAAAATCATGAACTAATGTGTAATAAAGATCAGGTTTGTCATAGTTTGTATCAAAGGAAAAGTTTAGTTATTTTTTGGGATTAGGATTAGAAAACTCTAGAGAAAGCCTTATGTATAAACCTAAGCATAATAAAACATACCTAAATTTTGGTAAATTATAGATTAAGTGGTTTATAAATAAAATACATCTCTATCTGGATACTACAATTGGATGTAACTCTGGCAGAGATGTACATAGGGGTAAAACCTAAAAACACTTTATTGAGCTAGACTCGACTGGGAACTGGTGCACGACAATGGGCCTTGCTGCACACCTGGTTTGACACTCCTAGGGTATATGATTTAGTAAATTAAAAATATCATTAAGAACCATTATTAAGTGAAAAAAATCACATAATAATATATGTTAGGAAATAAATCATGGATAACATATATTGAAGCATAGAAATTCATAAGTTAAGAAATAAATGTCATCTATAAGTTATCCCTTTAATTTCATTTGATTCTCATTTATGTGTTTAATAGTTTTAAATTACTCATCCCTAATTTTTCCTTTATTATAGTCTATAGTTTGAAATAATAGTAATAGCTTGTTATTCATTGGTGGATTATCTAATCCGTTAGAATCTTATTCTAGTGCTTTAGGCATAAAAAATCATATTGAGTAATCATTATTTGGAGAAAAGATGAAATTATATTAGAAATTGATTAAAGGATGAAATTATACTTTTCAAGAAATAATATGTTTGTATGTCCCTATTTTAGATGATAAATTAATTCCTTAACTCTAGGGAAATAATCTTAAATCAAAAATGTTTTTATATTATGATCATTTTCAATGAATTGGTGGTCATTTTATCCATCAGAGATTTATGGTTTTGAGGTCATTTGCTTTCTCCTAACCATGTTCTCTATCAAACTCAATTATTTATTTGGTGTTATTTTTCTATACCATTTCCATGTTTTCACTCCCCACTAATGTTCTCTTAGTTGAAAACCTAGTTATGTGATGAACTTCATACTCCCCTTTCTCTCTTTTCAAGAGGGTGTTTTATTAACGATTTTTACGATGTGGGTTTTCAATAAATATATTTTTAGGAGTAAATACATTTATTATGGAGTTCATGTTTAAATTTTGAGGACTTAATTTATTAAAGGGGGGAAAATGTAACGCCCTAGTTTTAAAAGAGAAAACTATATTCGATAGCGTAGGTGATACACAACACCAAACCCAAATAAATAATGATTATTTAAATATGAATGTTTTAACCTTTAATTAAATTTGAAGGTATGAATAGTATTAACTAATTTATGATATATATATATATCCTATATATATTTATAAATTATTAGTAAATAATATGTAAGAATCTAGATCTTATTTTTAGGTATGGATCATGTTTTTAGGTTGTTTTGATGAAAAGGTAAGAAAAGAGGATTTTCTAAGTACACGCTATGTACTTCTGAGTACACATCATGTACCTAGCTTACCGCGTACATCTGCGTTTTGACCGTGTAATGGCTGAGTACATGGCTATTTGGTGACCTATTAGACCTGCCTAAGTCAGGGGTCAGTTGAGGCTACTACACGGTGTGTAGTATTAATGAACACTCCGTGTAATTTTATTTTTATTTTATATATCATATGGGGGTCACATCTCATATTCGAAAATACCTTCTTCTAGTTGTGGTTCGTTCAGGAGTGAGACGGAGCGACTGAAAAACTCTGAGCCCCTGATTCCCCATCTGAACTTCGATTGAGACATCGTCAGGTGTGTTGGAATCCCATTGGTGAGTTCTCAAAATACCTAGAGCCTCTTTTCCTGATTCATCATCTCATATGAGTTATTCAATATTGAGAAATTTCACATTTTTGTAGATCTATGCCAATCTAGGTCGATTCAAGGACCAACATTCAAGTATATCGATCGTACGACATTGAGGTAGGTGTTTTTTTCCTTTTGTTTTTTGTATTTGGATTATATATCCTAAAACTTCCACATGCCCACATTTTGGGTATGGCTTGATTTGGACTTTAACCATGTTATTATTTGTTATGGTTTTATTGATTAATAAAGGGTTGTTGCTTATGCGTAAGGTTAGATACCTTGCCTGAGGGACACCCTATGGGTGCATTTCCCTTTGTTGTTTATGATTGTTTGGTCTAGGTTTCCTATGAGGTGTACCATGTTTTCCATGCCTTGTTTGATTAGGATGGAGTTTTTGTTATTATATTAAAAGCTTGTGATATGCATTGTGAATGTTTATCCAAGTAGTATTTATAGAATACATGAGATGCTTGATATGATATGCATGTTATTTTCCAATGGAACAAGAGAAACTTGGACCATGAAGACTGAGGGGACTTCTAGATTAATTGATTTTTTATGATATGTGTGCTATTTATTTTTCCAATGGACCATGAGAACCTATGACCAAGAAGACTTAGGGGACTTTTAGATTATTTACACAGGGTCGTGAGAGCCTTGGTGTAGAACTTTGACTAAAGGGGTTAGACCAAGAGATCTTTCCAAGAGGGTCTTTATTTATTGAATTGATTATATGTGGGAAAAAAGGGGTTAGACTATGAGATCTTTCCCAAAGGGTCATTTATGTATAGTTGAATAGTTGTGATGCGTCTGCCAATCCAAAGCAAAAGCTTGGATTTGGTCTTACCTGATTAGTTAGATGGTCTTATGAGATGTCTATTTTGGTTACATTACATGGGGGATAAAGATCTTAGTCTAGATCCCAAGGTTACATGATTCAATGAATGAATAATAAATGTTAAATGAATGTAATTGAAAACTGTAGGATTGTTTACTTTTGAGTACTTCCTGGTTTATTGCTTAATTTTTGTTTATTACCTGTTATATATATTTACTGATAGTTAGGAATAGATATTTTGGTGTTTTCCTATTGGAATTCATCTCAAACCCTATTTGGGTCATGTTTTTGGACCCAAGAAGAATATATGATTGCAAGTATAGATAAGGGCAAGTTCCCTTCTTCATTAGGTACTTGAATGTTGTTGGAGTTGGAGAGCATGGGACCAAGCTCATGCTTGTGATGCTATTGAAGTTTACATGATTTTTCTTTTTATTATATTATATTGTATTTCCAGTTTGGGATTTGTTTTGGATATTTCCCTAAACACATGTTACATGCATCATATATATAAACTATGGATTTTTTTTGGATTTACTTTTGGTCTTCTGATGTTTACTTCTATTGTATGGTATTACTGCTTCCACTATTGTTTACTATTTGTTTTCTTTTGTGTATACTTTTCCAATGATGGAATAGTTTCCCTATTATCACACCTTTTCTCTCACTACTAGTCGATAGCCTCTAGTGTTTGGGGAAATGCACTTGAGGTTATGTGGCCAACCGGGTTCGGGGCACCTTTGGGTGGCACCTGGATCCGGGACATTACAAAGTGCTATAATATGGGTTTTTCCTGCTTTTCCTTACTATTTAGAGCCAATATACTAGGATAGGAAGAAATATGTAGTTGGTAATAAGTTGTGCTTGGGAGTAGGTAACCCGTGTATAGAGAAAATCTAATTTACCTCGAATATTTCAATTTTTTAGGTTTTTCAATTGTTAAAGTTGATTTGATTTCGCTTTTGGGTGATGCACTTGTGTTGTGATGTTATCATTGATACTATTGAGGATATATTTTGGTGAAAACTAATGAGATGAGGGTATTCCATCTCATGCATCATATAGGCACTTAATAGAGATCACAAGTCATGCATTCTCGTCATGCCATATAGGGTGCATTACTGATTGCATGTTGTTGTGATAGATGTTGTACTAGATATGCATGTTGTTGTGATAAATGTCATGATAGAATACCTGCTATTTTGATAGGGTCTTGTTATATGTAAAGTTTTATTTGGATAGATTCCAATCTTTGGTTCTTGAGTTGTTATGGGCCCTGTTGGATCAAAATTTGGTGGATCATGTTTGAAATTTAATTGAATTTTGTTAAGATGTGATATGAATAAGGATGAAAAAATTTGATTAAAAGGGAGTATGGAATCTCAAATATTAAAACTTGGCATTCCTTGGCTAAATTTTAAGATTTTGGGGTTCTATAGAAGTTTTAGAGGCTTACTGTCTGAAAAACCCAGAAAACACGGCGTGTGATGCTATGAACACACGCCATGTGTCCTTCTGTTCCAGAAGAAATGAATTTTATTAAGTACAAGTTGTACACCATATGTTCATGTTGTGTAGTTTTTTACCATGTGACTGATTGTGTGAGCAGAGACACGGGGTTGGTAAAATTTGGGTAGAACACACCGTGTACAGGGAGTACATGTTGTGTTATAATCAATCATGTATCCGGTCATGTGACTACAGCACAGGTGAATGGAAGTTTTTTTGTACACATCATGTCCAAAATGTGCACTCCTTGTAGTATTACACTAGTATAAACTGTGTAGTTCTGGCCGTGTAAAAGTAATTGGGCTGGAGGGAATATTCAAGTACACACTGTGTCTAAATAGTAACATGTCATGTGTATGGGTGTTACATGACCTGGATAGAAGAGGTAAACTCCCATGTTAAGGATTAAAGGAACACACCATGTACTATGTATGCACTCTGTATAACCCTCTTTGGTAAAATTTTAATGTTTTCTCTCTCCTATTCCATTTTTTCACTTCTAAGTTGCAATCTTTGATAATATTGATCTAAGGTGTATACTTGACCTCACAGAGTCATGCCACCAAGACATCCTCTAGTTTTATTCCAGGTACATGGAAATGATTAGACACTGGAGAAGGTATATCAGGGACTACTTGCAAACCCTCCCATTGTACCAATCTTGGCACCAACTGTTATACCAGACGCAGGTGTGGATGCATGGTTCCATGAAGGCTTTATGAGGATAATGCAGACCTTTCAGAAAGCACCACATTCTGCCCCGACTATGGTAGAGTTGACATGGGTGTTCTAGAAGCATCCTATCACTTTTTTAGGGGATGGAGGACCATAAGCTATAGGTTCATGGTTGGAGGCCATGCTTTCTATCTTCGAGCATATGGAGATGCCTTCTGAGAGGAGGGTGGATCTCTCCACTTACATGCTACGTGATTCCACGAAGAGATGGTTGGATGTTATCTCACAGGTATGATGACATCGGGATATGGTTTGGGAAGAGTTTAAGAGGACCTTATATGATTACTTCTACCCCGAGATGTTGAGGGATGACCGAGCCTCGGAGTTCATGAATTTGGAGTATGGTTCTCTTTTAGTGATGGATTACTCTTCTAGCATTACAGAGCTTCATATCTTCACACTAGTTCTGGTTGGTGATGAGTTATCACTGGCTAGGAAATTTAAGGATGGTCTCAAGTATGACATCTGATTGTAGGTGAATGTTTTCAGGTTAACTTCGGTGACTTCTATAGTAAACCAGGTGTTGATTACAAAGTGAAATCTTAAGAGATTTGGGAGTTACAGGCCATTTTAGTTTATCATTTATGGCTCATACTCATTCAACTGATAGAAGGAAGCATCATAGGGAGCCTTTGTGTAGTGATTCTCGTAGCATGGATGTATCTTCATGTATCCAAGTTAGGTGCTACCAGTGCAGGAAGAGTGAGCACATGAGACCGAAGTTCCTGAGAGACCTAGTTGAGTGCTGATATTGTGGAAAGATGGGTCACCTTAAGTATTTTTGAAGTATGTTCTCACTAGAAAATAGTGAGAGGGGATTTGTTATGATTCTACATAAAGGAGTAGGGCCACAAGTTTCTCATCAATCAGAGAACTAGAGTTCATTAGGCCATTCAGGCTGAGGAGGTGGTAATGGCCATGGTAGCTAGATAATAGGTTTTCAGCGATAGTAGGGTAGATCAGCTTAGGTTAGAAAGGTAGGGTTATAGGGCCATGATATAGGTCGGACTTTTTCGATGGAACAGACCCAATAGGAGCAGAATCCCGAACCCTCTATGGTTAGAGGTACGATTCTAATTACCTCAGTTTTAGCGTCTTCTCTTTTTGATATAGGGTCTTCCCATAATATTATATCATGTGACATCGTGGATATCCTTGGCCTCTATATATTTACTTCTGATGATGTTATGATGATAGAAACTTCGTGGGGGATTAGTACGGCTAGTGTACGTCAGTTCAAGGAGTGACCTCTTGAGGTTGGTGGGTGTCACTTCTTGTGGGACCTCTATGTCTTAGTGATGATAGGCTTCGATGTCATTTTCAGAATGGATTGGTTGGTATCTTTTCAGGACTTTGTGGACTTTTATCACTGTAGAGAGAGTTTTATGTCACCAAAGGGTGGATCTTTTCTACACAAGGGTGAATGGAATGCCTAGGCGAGAAAATATGGACCTGAGTATCATGGTTTGGGAGGAATTATAGCCCAGATTGGTAATTTATATCTAGATGACTAGGGGAATTCATAGATGGAATTTCCTCTAGTGGTAGATCATTTTAGAGATATCTTTCCAGACAACTTTTTAGGTTTACCTCCAGAGTGATAGGTGGATTTATCTATTGATCTTGTTCCAGAAGCGGCACTAGTGTCCATTACTCCATATAAGATGGCTACACCAGAGTTATAGGAACTCAAGAGGTAGTTAGAGAAGTTGAAGGAAAAGGGTTTCATCTGGCCCAGTACTTATCCATGGGGTTCGCCTATCCTTTTTGGGAAGAAGGCGGATGGTACCCTCATGCTATGTGTGGATTATCAGAAGTTGAACTGATTGATGGTCAAAAACCGATATCCCTTACCAAGTATTGATGATCTATTTGATCAGCTTTGAGGAGTCTGGGTGTTCTCAAAGATTGACTTGTGATCCTATTATCATCAGTTGCCTATTACACCATCAAATATACCTCAGACAGCCTTTTGAAGTAGATATAGTCTATACGAGTATTTGGTTATGCCACTCGGTCTCACGAATGCGCCATCAGTTTTCATGGCACTGATGAACCAAGTGTTTCATCCTTACTTGGATTCTTTTGTGGTAGTCTCTGTGGACAATATCTTGGTGTAATCTCACACTCAACATGACCATGTCGTCCATCTTGAGATCATATTGAGTATACTGAAAGAGAATCAGTTATATGCTAAACTCATAAAGTGCCACTTTTGGATGGATAAGATTCACCTATTGGGTCATTTTATCTTAGAGACGGGATTATCAGTAAACTCAGAGAAGGTGAGAGCTGTAGTTTTCTAGGAGCAGCCGAAGAATGTCTTTGAGGTATGAAGTTTTCCGGGGCTGGTTTGTTACTACATATGATTTATTCAGGACTTATCATGCTTATTAGTGCCACTAACAGGCATAACTAAGAAAGGTGAGAAGTACTTGTGGATAGATTCTTGTGATTCAGCCTTTTAGGAGCTGAAAGGGAGATTGACTTTAGCACCGATATTGATTTTTCTAGAATCGGGTAAGACTTAAACTTTGTATTGCAATGCATTAGGTATCAGGCTGGGAGCAGTGCTTATGTAGAGGGAAGGATCCATTTCATAAGGGTCTTAGCAGTTGAGGTCACATGAGAGGAATTACACAACACGCGATCTCAAGTTAGTTTTAGTTGTCCATGATTTACGTTGCTGGATACATTACTTACTAGGAGAGAATTTTTTTGGTGTACACAGAGCACAAAAGCCTCAAATATATCATTACTCAATGTGATATGAATTTTAGATAGATAATATGGGTTGAGTACCTTCAGTCTTTTGACTTTGATCTTGCATACGTGCCTGGGAAAAGAAACGTAGTGGCTAATGCGTTGAGTAGGAGGACTCGGATATAGGCAGTTCACTAGGCTAGCAATGAGTGGTGGCTTATGGCTCTATTCACTAATATGCATTTGGAGGCGCATGAAAGATAGGGGAATCCATTTATCTCTTCTATAGATATTACCTCTACTCTTCTATATCAAGTTTCAATGAGGAAGCTATCATATTATAAAGGCCTAATCCTACGGGAGAGTGTGTTAGGTGAGGACCCTAATCTTGGGTGGACAGTAGGTGAGGATGAGGTTTTGCGTTTTCATGGATGTGTATGGGTGTCAGCAGACATGCGCGAGGAGCTGCTATGAGATTTTTATACTTCTGTATGGGAAGTTTATCCTGGTTTCACCAAGATATATCAAGATCTAAATCACCAGTATTAGTGGCCGGGAATGAAGAGGGATGTAGCTTTTTTTATGAGATGTTCCACCTGTTAGCAGGTGAAGGTGGAGCATCGGTGACTGGAAGGGCTAATAAAGTAGTTATCCATTCTCGAGTGGAAGTGGAATTATGTCGCGATGGATTTTGTGACAGGTTTAATGAGGTCTCCGTGAGGGAATGATGTGTTTTGGGTTGTTATCAACAGGATCACGAAGGTTGCACATTTTTTTCCAATTAAAAAAAGCTTCAGTGTTGATGAACTTGGAAGGTTGTACATCCGAGTGATAGTACATTTTCACGGGGTCCCGCACTCTATCATTTCAGGCAGGGAAACCCGGTTTACTTCTCATGTCTGGCATGGACTATAGAGGGCCTTGGGTACAGAGTTAATTCTGAGTATAGCTTACCATCCCTAGACAGATGGCCAGTCTGAGCGCACTATTCAGGTTTTGGAGGATATGCTTCGAGCATGCATCCTGGATTTTGGGGGATCTTGGGAGAGACACATACCCCTGGTGGATTTTTCCTATAATAATAGTTTTTATAAAATGATTTAGATGGCGCATTATGAGGATTTTTATGGTAGGTCATGCCAATCACCCCTATGTTGGCTGGAGGTTGGAGAGGCAGCTATGTTGGGACCTCGCCTTGTTCAGGAGACCACTGAGCAAGTGGAATTTATTCGAAAGAGGATGGATATGGAATAGTATCACCGGAAATCTTATGTGGATTGATGGAGACGACCTTTGGAGTTTGAGGTCGGAGATCAGGTTTTCTTGTGTGTCACACCAATGTTGGGAGACAGGAGTATTATGAGACAAGGGAATCTTTCACCGAGATACGTTAGGCCATTTGAGGTTTTAGAGAAAGTCGGTTCGGTTGCCTATCAGTTTTATTTACCGCAAAGGTATTGGGATATGAATTATGTTTTTCATGTTTCTCAACTACAACATTACTTTTCATACTTGTCTCATGTTTTTCAACCCAGGGAGGTTGATTTGGAGGTGAATGCATCCTTCGAGGAGCACCCTATTTGGATTGTGGATCGCAGCACAAAGGTTATCTATGGTCAGTCTATTCCTCTGGTACAAGTGCTATGGAAGCAATGGTGAGTGCATGATGAGACATGGGAGATGTAGGCCGATGTGCGATCACAATAGCTAGAGTTATTCGCAGATTCTTCTTCATCTCCCTTGGAAGGGTAATTCGGGGAAGAATTTCTTTAAGGGGGGAAATTTGAAAGAACCCAGATCTTCTTTTCAGGTATGCATCTTGTTTTTTGGGTTGTTTTGTGGAAAAAAGAAGAAAATAGGATTTTCTAAGTGCACATCATGTACTTATGAGTACACGCTGTGTACCTAGCTTACCGTGTACAGTCACATTTTGACCATGTAACAGCCGAGTACATGGTCGTGTGGTGACCTGTCAGACCCGTATAAGTCGGGTGTGGGTTGAGGCTACTACACAGTGTGTAGTGCTAATAAACATGACATGTACTTTTCTTTTTGTTTCATATATCGGAAGGGGGTCATGTCTCATATCTGGAAATACCTTCTTCTAGTCATGGTTCATACAGGAACATGATGGAGTGACCGACGAACTCCGATCCCCCAATTCTCCATCTGAACTTCGATTGAGACACTGTTGGGTGCGTTGGAATCCCACCGGTGAGTTATCAAAATCCCTAGATCCTCTCTTACTGATTTATTCTCTCTTTTGAGTTATTCAAGGTTGGTTGCTTTTTACCTTTTTGTAGATCTACACTGATCTAGGACAATTCAAGGGTCGGCATCCAAGTATATCGATCATACGACATCGAGGTAGTTGGTTTTTGCCTTTAGTTGTTTTTATTTGGATTATATATGCTAAAAGTTCCACATACCCATGTTTTGGGTATGGCTTGATTTGGATTTTAGCCCTCTTATTACCTGTTGTGGTTTGATTGATTAATAAAGGGTTTTTTCTTATGTGTAAGGTTAGATACCTTGTCTAAGGGACACCCCATGGGTGTGTTTCCATTTTTTTATTGCTTATGACCATTTGGTCAAGATTTCCTATGAGGAATACCTTGTTTTCCATGCCTTGTTTGATTGGGATGGAGTTTGTTTGATTATATGAAATGTTGGTGATATGCATTGTGAATGTTTATCCATGTACTAGTTATAGATTACATGAGCTACTTGATATGATGTGTGCATTATTTTTCCAATGCACCGTGAGAGACTTGGACTAGGAAGACTGAGGGGACTTCCAAATTAATTTATTTGTTATGATATGCATGCTATTTATTTTTTCAATGGACCATGAGAGTCTTCGACTAGGAAGACTAAGGGGACTTCCATATTATTTACACAGGATCGTGAGAGCCTTGGTTTCAAACTTTGAACAAAGGGGTTAGACCGTGAGAGATTTCCCAGAGGGTTGTTATTTATTGAATTGATGTTATGTGGGACCAAAGGGGTTAGACTGTGAGATCTTTTCCAGAGGGTCATTTATGAATAGTTTAATGACTGTGATGTGTCTGCCAATCCAAAGAACGAGCTTGGATTCAGTCTTACCTGATTAGTTAGATGGTCTTATGAGATGTATGTTTTGGTTACATTACATAGGGGATACAGAGCTTAGGCTAGATCCCATGGTTACATGATTCAACAGATGAATAATCAATGTTAAATGAATGTAATTGAAAACTGTAGGATTGTTTACTTTTGAGTACTTCTTATTTTATTGATTTATTTTTACATATTACCTACTATATATATTCATCGATAGTTAGACACATATCTTTTGGTGGTTTTCTACTGGGATTCATCTCACACCCTATTTGGGTCATGTTTTTTGACCCAAGAAGATTATATGATTATATCTTTAGATAAGGGAAAGTTTCCTTATTCATCAGGTACTTGATTTCCTTTGGAGCTGGAGAGAATGGGACAAAGATCAGGATTAAGATGCAATTGGAGTTTAATTGTTTTTCCTTTAAATTGGATCGTATTGTATTTACAGTTTGGGACCTATTTTGGTTGCTTTCCTAGACACATGTGACATGCATCATATATATAAATTGTGGATTCTATTTGATTTACTTTAAACTTTATTCTATTTACTTCTGTTGTATGGTATTACTGATTACACTATTGTTTACTATTTGTTTCCCACTATGTATACTCTGCCAATGAGGGTATAGTTTCCCCATTATCAAACTTTGGCACTCGCTGCAAGTCGGTAGCCTACGGAATTTGGGGAAATGCACTTGAGGTTATGTGGCCAACTGGGTTTTTGGAAACTTTGGGCGGTACCTAGATCTGGGACGTTACATAATCAATCAATTTTTGGTAATGTCTTTTTATTCTTCAAAATTTGTTTTCTTCAAAAATGATTTTTATTTATTTTTATAAATATTATAATTATTTTCTGTAACATTTAGAAAATTTATTTGATAAAGAAAAATATATTTTTGATATCATAATTTCAAAATTAACTTAGGGTGAAAATTTTGTATTTTTTGAAAAATATAAATTTTTCAGTGAATAGTGAGAAATAACGTTTTTATATAAAATTGTCATTTATTTTAATAAATTATGTAATATAAATGTCCCAATATTATTTTAATTTTATTTAAAGGTAATAAAATAATTATTTTTTTATATTTAATTCAATTAATTACATTTAAATCATCTTTATATCAGATTTTAGAATAAGTTTATTTTTAGGATTAAAAAAGCATTTTTCTGAAAACTGTTTTAAAATACATAATGTTTCTCTATTATAATTAATTAAAATAACCCATAATGAGAAATGATTTAAATTAAATTTTTATATTATATATCTATATTTATTAATTTAAACTCATATTATGAAGAATACAAGTTATAGAATTAAAGTAAAATCATCTTTTCCTTGAAAATGCATTTTTTGGAAAACCATTTCCCATTGTGCTTCTCGGTTTTATTTTAAATTAAATTATTCTACCTATATGAATTGATTTTGATAAAATTTATTCCATATTTTAAATATTAATAATTAATATTAGTTAACAATTCTAACTTAATATTTGAACAACATTAATAGAAACTATAGTAAATATTTATTTTCAATGTAAAAGGAAAACTGGTTAATTACGAGTAAAAATAATTTAACAAAGACTAGAATAAAAGTAACCCTAAAAGTATGAATATTTATATTTAATTTTCATTTAAATTATTATTATATTTATTTCTTATTTTTTTACTTTATAAATGATTAAGTAATTAGTTTGATAAAAAGTATATTTTGATACGATAAAACACAAATTTTATTTTCTGAGTAATATTCAATTTCAATTAAGACATTCCTTTTGATGAACTAGTGGATTTTTTAAATAAATTATATTTTAATAAATTATTATTAATAAATTATTATTGATAAATTTAATTGATAAAATATTTTTTTATGATGTCAAATGTAATTTCTTTAATGGTTCAAAAACTATTATTGTCAAAAACCCAATATTTCTAAATAAATGTTAATTCTTATTTTAAAAGTAAAAATTCACATAATTATAAAATTATTTTTATAAAATAAATATTATTTTTGGAATCATAATGTAAAAATTATCCAATGGTGAATTTTAAATAATTTTCTAAGATAGTTGAATTTTTGGGTAAAAATTAAATACAATATAAATATATGTTATGTATTATGACATCATAATGACCCAAAATGATGTAATAAACAATATAAATTGTATAAAATACCAAATATATGTTTCCCATTTAAAATAATATAGTATTATGTTTATTTTATTAATTTAAAAAAGCCTCTATGAATCCTCCAAAACTTATATTACATTTTAAGGTTTTAAAACCATTTCTTTAAATACATGACTCACTATCAAGTCATAAAGGGTATTATTTTAATAATTTTGGACCTTATACTTATAAAATAATTAAAAAACCTCTATTTGTAATAAACCATGTCAAAAACCATGGTAAATTTTGTGGTTTTTATTATTTTATTATATAGAGTCCAAAGTTTAAGTTTGAGAAACAATAAATAATTTCCCCACTCATTTCCTATATAAACCCACTAAATCTCCCACTTATCTCTCACTAAAAAACTATGGATCAATTCCTTACTCTAACCTCCCCTATCTATTTTTCTCTTAAGTTTCCCCTAATCTCTCAATAATCTCCTCCAAAGCATTTGGTAATCACACTCTCAAGGTAAGGTATTTCTCTCTCCTTTTTATTCAAGCATGTCTTTCATGTTATGACTCTAAAATTTTGTTTTTTCATGTTTGGGGAATGTTGTTATAAATACCTATTAATTGAATTTTTATTTTCATTAGATTATATGCCTATTTCACTCTCATTAATCCCTCCCATGAAACTTTGTGTATGCTAGTTACCATGTCGAAATTTAGTAAGGGATTTCTCTCTTATTTTTTATTCAAGAACATCTTTTATGTTATGCCTCTTAGTTTCCATTTTTGGTTGTTTGGGTATGTTTTCCTACAACATTATTATTTTCCTTATGATTAACATGTGATTAGATACACCTTTCACTCTCATTAATACCTCCCATGAACCTTTATGTAGACTTGTTACCATTCTGGAATTTAGTAAGGGATCTCCCACTCTCCTCTTTTTATCAAGAACCAATTTTATGTTATGTATCCTAATTTAAACTTTTTAATGTTGTTATATGTTCTTACATATCCCCCTTAATATATATTTTATTTCTAAATAATTATATAAACCTTTCACTCTCATTAATCCCTCCCATGAACCTTTATATACACTCGTTACCATGCTGAAATTTAGTAAGGGATCCACTCCTTCTCATCTTTATTCAAGTATCTTCACTATCATATTTATTTTATCTCCATTCTAAAATTTTGGGATATGTTCTTCCATATGCCACTTAATATACATTTAAAAGTCTAAATAATGATATTCCCCTTTCACTCTCATCAATCCCTCCCATGAACATTCATATAACCCCTGTTATGCTACTTAAATTTTACCATGATTTTCTATGCCAAACAATTATGTAGTGAATACCCATACTCATTTCCTGTCAAATGTGTTCACATTTATTCACTTGTAATTCATTGATTTGTTACTTTCATGTATTTATTCTACACTCATTGATCATGTAATAAATTTTTATGATAAATGATTCCATGTTTTATGATCTATGTGGCACACTTATGCATGAGAATAAAATTAAAGTGATGGTTGGGTCAGAAATTATATATCACTTCAATGCATTGGGTAATGTTTTAGTCTCGTTAGATGTCATTCAAGGGATTAGGTAGTGAACCTAATCCATCATGGGACTTTTTCCATCATGATTTCTTGGTAGTTAGCCTTGACCTTTTTTTAGGATGTAGTGTTTTAAGTTGTTGCCACATTTCCCAGGTTGCCTTTATGATTATCATGTTATATCATACCTCATTATTCATGTTTATGATTATAACTCCTTGTGTGCCTCATTGATATGCCTATTTTATAAAATTTATTATTTTCATTATGTTATCCTTGACCTATTTTTATGATGTAGTGTTTTATGATGTAGTGTTTTATGTCCCCAAGTTATCCCACGCAGTTTTAAATACGAAGTAATAATATGAGCATGTTAAGAAAGTTTTCAATAAAGATGATGTATTTCCTATTTTAAGTTGTTGTGTAATGTACCTAATTCTCAAAGAAACTATAATTCTTGATATTATGGGTTGTATTATATGTAATATTATGTAATAAATCATGAATTAATGTGTAATAAAGAGAAGGGTTTTCATAAAGTTCATTTTTATATCTTTGGATTATATTAAACTTTTTTAATTAATTTCATCAATTTTTATTTTCCATGGATTATCTACTGATTATTTATTAATTTTATACCTTTCATACCTTTTTATATAAGTTCCAACAATTTTTTTCAATATATTATATATTATCTCTAATCATTTTAGTGTCATTTTAATATACCAAAATGGGGAGAATGATCCAATAATTACCAAATTTGTTGGTAATAAACTAAAAGTAATTCAAGTGTTATGTAATTTCAATACTAATTTTAAAAGAAAATTCTAACATTATTTATTATCAATAAAAAGTGAAAAACTGTAAGCTTAGTCCAATAATTACTTAGTTTAATGATCTCAACTCATGCATATTGTTATTCTAATTATTTTTATGTTTTCTTATAGAAAAATTATTTTTAGTTAAAATATGCTAAGTGTTGGATCAACTATGAATTGTACTGAATTGAATGTATATGCACTCAATTGACCGCATGAAAAATATACCAGCCATATGTGAATTGGATTGACCACATTAAGAGTTTTTAATTGATCATGGATGAAAATTGACCTTGACTGAATATTTTTTGAAGTCTTGGATTGACCACATGATTGATTTCAATCGACTGCATGTTGAAGTTACTACATGAAGAAATTATGCAATGGCCACAAGCATTGATCGACCAAAAGCATTGATCGGTCATAATAATTAATCGACCATGGGTATTGATCAACTCAAAGTTTTGATATTCTATAATAACAAAGTACATACCATGATAAGTGACTGCTTGTAGGACTAGAAAAACCCACTGCAAGTTAAATTTTCCTATTGATTGACTGCACGGATTGACCTTTCATGCTTAAGTTCCCAATGGATATATTTTATATATTTTAATGAAAATGTCAAATAAATTTATTATTTTCAATATGAGGATATTATTGAAGATTATTTTACAATGGATACTTAGATAAGAGTCTTTTATAAATAAAATGAGGTCTTAAAAAGATAAATTTACTTGTTGATCATCTTACATTTCTCACCTTCAAGATACTCTATTTTTCTATATGACATTGATAAAACTTAAATAAAAACTAAATAACCACTCTATCTTCTCTCAATATTATTGGAATACTATATGAAAAGAAAGAAACCTTTTTGATCAACCAAATATGAACATAGAAGAGTTTCATCACACTTCTCATTACACTTTTCTCACTCTCTCCCTCTCTTTGATTCTATTTACATTTGATTTATAAGAGCATTTTATATATATTTATTTAGAACATACTTATTAATTTTAAATAAGAGTGTTATGATACTCTTACTTTTCTTTCCAACACATTTGTCTCCCATGAATAACTATGGAAGATGTTTTCTTATAAGCCTGGATTATTAACGTGCAATTGTCTATCTATATACGTGATATAGGTTGTGGATAAATTCACTTGATTTGGGTTGTGGATAAATTTATTTATAATAAAATTTCTTGGCAGTGGTTTACTATCAAGTGGATAGTACTAGGTTCTAGCTTGGAAATGAACCTCTTGTTTTTAAATTCCACTGCATGATTTTATTATTTTCTTTCAATGCACTATTTTTACTTAGTGTTTTACAAACTGTGTTCTCAAAAGAAAAATTTGATAGTTATAATTTATCATTAATATATATTTATATTGTTTTATGTGAGTATAATAATTTAAAAAGTTAAAGTAATTTCATTTATTTTAACTAGGTATTGATTGTTTCCATTGAGAAATTTTTTAAAGAATTAAATTATATATTCCTATAAAATTTGTTAATTATGTCTGTTTAAAATTAAGGGGGTTTAAATTATAATAAAAATAGAAATTTTTTATTAGAATTTAAATTCACCCCCTCTTGATAATTCCAATGGGACCATAAAATATTATTATTATTATTATTATTATTATTATTATTTAACATGGGGTTTATTTAGAATTAAGATATTGGTTAAGGACCTTTATGGAATAATAAATCCTCTGACCTAATTATATAACCTAATTTATGTCATTTCTAGGGTAATCAATTTTTTGTGCACAATATCTCTCTCTAGAGAATTATTTTAATCTAGAGAGAACTTTAGATATAATTCTCTCAATAATAGAGAGTATCGATCATATTCCTCCCTCTTAAGTACCTGAGAGATCTAGATAGATTACTTCTAGTCTGGGATGAATTCTAATTGTGGTCAACAAGAATAACACAAGAAAAATATCCTTTGGTGATAGCACAAAAAGATCTATTTGTGATGTTTTGAAGTTTGTGGAGCATGTGTGGACACTATCAGAGGTATTCTACACATGAATAATTCATTGTAATGATGGTACGACTATAGTAGTTAATTTATTTGACAATGATAAAAGAATTCCAAGATAATAATTAATTATTATGTATAAATTAATTATAAATTATATGTTAAATATCCTTTCTTGATGATTCTAGGGTTTTTATTTGTCCAATTCTAAGAAGAAATATGAAGAAACTAATAAAACATATTGTTGGGCACAGGCCCAACTTCTTCTACTACACTCCATAACCTTAAAGTGGTATCAGAGTAGTCATATATTAATTTGAAATTATTTATTGATCATTTATCAATTTACACAATTGATGTTAGTTTTTCATTTCTAGTATTGTTTATTCTTAATACAAAAATTTAGATAACTTTTTCATTAAACTTCATTTAACCAAGAATGAGTTAATAAAATATGAAGAATGTTTGAAGATACTAATGGAGGGTTATAGAGATTGTTGTAGAATAATACAAATACATGGCATGTATTTGAAAAATACATGCCATATACTCATGTTCACTACACTAGGGTGAGTTTCAAATATCATGGCACATCATGTGGGAGAATAGTACATGGTGTCATTACAAATTGTATATTGATCAGCTAGATAGAATGGGTCTTGATAGGTTTCATGGCATGTTCTTGGTGTATATATTATCTAACCCCACATAGTTTGACCCTATGGGAATCGTTGAAGTCATGTGGTCAAAGTATGGGGCATTTATTAATTACACACTAGGTATTGGATGATAGCTAATAAATATTGTCCAAATGTGATTACATTGAATGTAGTTGGAATACACATTGTGTAACACATATATATATATGCATAGAAAGCACACTGAGTCCCTATGTGTTCAAGATGAATGGATATATAATAGAGTACAAAGTGTATGGATGGATGTACACATAATGTGTAACACCCCGACCCCAGTTACCCAGATCCGGTGCATGATTTTAATACATTAGCATGATTATAAGGAATCAAGTTTCGAAGGACCAATCAGTTTAGAATTCTTGGAAAAAAGATTACATACATGAATGATACATTACACTTTCTAACATAAAACACATCATAAATAATCCTTTGAGAATTCCATTATTACCCTAGCTTGACCCTGTATATCAATCATAATACACTTCTTGGCATCTTGGGAAAATAAAACATAAGAAAGGGGTGATATTAGATGCTCATTAAGGGTAAATAATTCAACAAAATCTATAAACTTTTAATTCAAGATGTATAATAAAAACAGTAGACTTCTAAAACATAAAATTGAACATAATATGGAAAAAATAAATCAAACATTACCATATAAACATGAACATGGATATTCTACTAGTTGAGTAATCACATGTAATAACTAATTTCATAATGAGGTAATGCATAATGTCGGACTTAATAACTACTATGTTAAGGCCTTGTGCCAAGACAATTCAAAAATATTCTGTCAAGGCCTTTTTACAATACACTAGTTTGTCTCATGAGACCTACCGATGCATTGAGGGGTTATAGCAGGCCTCGCCCGTGACTTACTAAGTCCAGTACATTCCTCATGTGAAAAGTTTGAAACATAACATAAACATTTGTATTAAAACTAGCACATAAAATGTTAATACTTTAACCATAAACCATGAATGGTATAAAAATAGCACATCCATAGTCAAACATATCATAACTCATTTAATACAATATGGAAGTTTGTATTATAATAAATTAGCCTCAATCAATAATAATATCCAATAAAGGATATTGACATAGTTGAAAATAATCAGTAAAACTCCTTGAGAGAAATATCCCATTTTCATAAAATCATTTAAAAGTTTCACAATTTATAAAGGAAGTTATTTAAAATAGGTTTTTGAATAAAATTTTCCCATACCACTTTGAAACTTTTGAAAGGAATTAACATTTTAAAATAATCAAGTCTATATAAATAAATCCATACAATCATTTTTAAAACATAGAGATTAAAAAGATTTAGAAAAATAAATCTTTGAAACTTTTAAAATAATGATCTAGTTAGAAGGTACCTTGCGTAAAAACATAAAATATTCCTTTTGAAACATTTTTATGAAACATGGACATGGATTATAAATATGTCCCAATAAATACTTACACATAAATAATCGCATATAATAATGAGATTGAGGAATTATCTCTTACCTTAGGTATGATACTCTTTGTACGTGTCTAAAACTCCAGTATAATGTGTTTAAACATATTATTATCTTATATCATAATTATAATAATATTTATTATATCATATATGATTCTTTTATGACTTTATATTACCCGTTTATTAACAATTTCAAGTTAATGCAACATTTTGGGTAATAATCGCTTTGTTTATCATACGTGTTTTGACTTATTATACTTGATCATATTACTTAGATCATAATTTACTTAATTACATAATGTGTAATATTATTTATATATCATATATAAATATATATATATATATGAAATGGAATACACCATTCATGGATACGGTATGTCGTACGTACGCATGAACGTTGTTTCTATTTTTGTATGGTATAGAAGTAAGTGAATGACATGTATGTATATATATATATATCATCCCAGTAGAATTATTATATCATATATTTCATAATTATTAATAATATTTATTCTTATAATCATTCTTGGATGTTGAACATGGAAGATGAGTCTCATCGCATTGTGGAGACGGTAAGTTGTACGTACGCACGAGCGACGGTATCATTTCATTAATTATTAAATGGTAAGGAATTGGATGGAATATGAATTATAAAGAAACAATATAATTCTATATTTTTTTATTTAATTCCATTATATTCATCTTTATACCCATAGAAATAAAGTGTACATGAAAAACAATTTACACCACGGCGTGAAGATGGTAAGTTGTATGTACGCACGCATGGTGGTATTGTTTTTCATAGGATGGGTAAAAAGTGAAATATTGTTGTCCCATAATCTTAAAAATAGATCAAAATATATTATATTCTGGAGTTATTATTTTATTATGGTAAAAACTTAGTAAGAGGAAGTAGAATAAAAAAATGAACTTTGAAATAAGGGATAAGACGACTACCTCTTCTTCAGGTGTCTCCTTTTGATTTGTACAAAAGGACTTCTTAAGTTGGATTTGTGCCAAAAGTTTTGCCTCTAGGATGAAGGTAGGGAAGTTTATTGGAGATTTGGGTAGGTTTGTCCAAGAAAAAGGGCTTTGGAGGTGTGAATTAAAGAGAAATTAAGGTTCCCTTTTATAAGAGAGGTGAGGGGCACTTTAAGAAAAGCCTAAAATATTAATTTATTATAAAATGATATTCGGTTTATAATAGATCTAAATTGATTTATTTTAAGGTTAAGATGATTATGGGTATAAATATTATCAAACAATAGTTTTTATACATGTTTAGGTCATAAAATTATCCTTATATTTTAGTATTAACCCTTAGTTAAATAGTTTAACTATTACCATGTCTTCTTGTATTTTTATATTATAGGATTAATTTAGTTACTATAAAATGCCAAGAGAACCTCAAATGTACAATTCATGAAATTTGTAACATTATCTAATCCATTTTTCCTAATCTTAGTTTTTTAGTAATTTAATATCATTTAATAAACTATTTTATGTTTTAAGTTATGAATTATGTCTATTTTGGACACAATTCATACTTGACTTTTTTACAAATTCATAACAACCTGATTCCTTCGAAACAAAGGCATTAACTAAAATATAATATGTAAATATCATCCAAGAAATTCTTGGATGACATCAAAATAACTAAATTACATTTATTTTAACATTTATAATATCATTTATTTGAATCCTTTATTAATGAAGCAATCACTTCATCATCATTGTGCCATAATTAAATTTATTTATTTTATGTCTAAAAATTATAAATAAAATATCATGATTTAGTAAATCTTTTTTTATTTTCAATTATTATTTATATTCTAATATATCATTTATATAACCCCATATAAAAAATGTTTAGTGAAAGATACATGTTTTTGTTATATTTTTCTATACTTTAAATTAATTCTTATAAAATGTCATTTTCACACCCAAGTGGCTCCATGGGGTCCCAAAATCGACCCAAGAAAGCCCATGGTCAGAAATATCTCATCCAATAGGATTAGGACATGTGTTAGGGTAGTTTAATATTATTATAATATTATTTTTTTACCCTTATTTACCATATTTACCCTTTAACCATGGTAAATAAAATAATTACCGAAGTTACTATTCATAATGTCAAAAAAATAAAAGGTAAATATTTAAAAAATTTGGACCTTATGATTCCAAATATGGAATCTATTTTTCCAAATTCAAAACACAGAGTTGGAAGAAATTAATTTAAAATTAATTCTCATTGTCAAAACCAAAAAGCGGCTTTTTATGAAGTAAAAACTATCAAAAGATTAACATGTGTTTATGTCCAATTTAAATGTAAATATACTTATAATGACCTAAATTACATTAAATGATAAAAATATAATCCAATAATACTTTAAAACCACTCATATTTGTAATTTAACACTATAAATTATTTTGATTAAAAAAGTAGTTTTCAATTAAAATTCAGTATTTTTCACTATTCATCAAAATATGAAAGTTATCAGAAAAGTACCGAATATTTATCCAAACTAAATTTGTATGTCCTTATTATAAATATTAATTTAATTTTATAAAATGAAATATATAAAAGTGTCAAATATTTGATTTAAAAGGTTTCTCCATTAAAAGGTGAAAAAGTGTATTTTTTAAAAAATAATTCTTTTATCAAAAAAATTAAATTTGTCCTTATATTATGTCTATTAAACACAAAAGATGAATGTTAAAATTATATGGGATATATAAAATTTAAAATGTGGTTAATACTATTCATAGTCGTTTTTTAAATGGCTAGTTTGAAAGGTCGTAGTGTGCTTGAACTCGGTGTTGCATACATCACACAATATTGAATTATTAAGAAGAAGCATATCATGGAAGATTGGGGTGTTACACTATCACCTCCTTTAATAAATTTAATCCTCTCAATTTAAACTCATGATTGAAAACTAGGGGTTTGACATTTCAAAATATCTTAGTTGAAATCCCACGTCGTAAAATGGATTAATGTGACTTCAATTTTAAAATAAAGAAAGGTACGTATGAAGGTTATTAGAAATAACACATACTGGGGTTCCATGTAGGAAAACATGGATATGGAAGAGAAAACTAACCATAATTTTATGATGTAGAGTGATAGAGAATATTATTAGGAGAAAATTAACAACAAGAAAGGTATAAATCTGCGATGATCTAAGGGACCATTTGATTCATCGCAAAAGAAAGTACTAGGAAAAAAATTTGGTTTTATGATCCTTTACTTAGTGTTTTAGAATTAATTTAATTCATGTACTAAGAACACAAGTAAGAATTCTTAATTTACATGTAGAGTTTCATCCTTTAACTAATTCCTGCCACAAACTCATCTTTCTCTTCAAAAGATAAAACTCAAAAATATTCTATTTATATCAATTGTATAAGGTTCCAAATATAAACATATACTATTTAAATGAAGAAAACAATTTTATAATTACCAGGGACTTCCTATAGGCTAGTGGTAGGCGATAAAGCCTTGTCGTACTTCGGTTGTGGTTTTGATTCCCGCAGCTTTGTCCGACACAACAGGTTATCACCCGACCTATAGGTTGTCCTTTTTCTAAAACTATAGTATTATAACATTTCAAAAATAATATTAAGAAATGTTTTAACCATAAAAAATACTATTCAATGTTTAACTTAATCCATTCCAACCTTTAGAGTTATCCAAAATACTTCTATCTAATATATGTCTAAATGGTCTCTAGATTTCCAAAATCAATTGTAACCTCAGATTCCCCAAACATCGTAATGTTGCTCGTATTGTCACATGATGAATAGATGATTACCTTCATCATATTAAAACCTTAATGAAAACAAAAAAGTACTAAACTATAATCCTTATATATATCACATTCTTCTTATAAACAGAATATAATTCTTGAATCCAAAAACACAAATTTATTAAATATTCGACTTCGACTGTAGTAATAGCATAAGCTTGACCTTGATCCATTTGATTTTTCTGAGCTATATTTCCTTGTCACTTTGGACAATTGTTTGCATAATGTCCCATATATTTACAATTATAACATTGCACGGCTTATTTCTTTCCCTCACAATCACAATCTTAGTGACCTTTTTCTCAACATTTGTAAAAAAACTCTCATTCCTTTTAGGCAAGTACCAGGGTGTTTCTCCCCAAAATTATCACATAATGGAAAATCCTTCTTTCCCTTTTCCATTTATCTATCAATTTCTACACCATTCTCTTCTTCTCTTGCTTTACTTTAATGTCATAAGACTTAGAAAATTTATTTTCTGTCTTGATAGCACATGAGAATATATCTTTTTATGATGAGAAAGATTGTGAGACCAATACCCATCGGAGGAAAGGCTTTAACCCATAAAAGAGTCAATCAATATTACTTCTTGGGTTATGTATGTAGTCTGTAGAATGCCTTCATAACCTTGTGAGATAAGCCTCATACTTTTCAACATTCTTGTCCTCCTTTTGCCTCAGGCTCAGAAATTTTCTTTCCATATCATCTCGTTGTTCACGAGGAAAGTATTTATCTATAAAAAGTTCTTTAAAATCCATTTATTCCATATTTCCCACTTATTAATCCTCCCTTGTGTTTTGAATTAATGACCCACATTGATCAACATCTCTTGAGAGATGATAAAATTCCATGAAAACCTTTTCCCTTTCGTTACTTCTCAAAGCAAGAAATATTTTCTCTAAGGAACTTATCCGCTGCTTATCTAAAAAGGATTTGTATTCCCATTGAATGTTGGAGGTTTTTTTCTCATGGAGCGATTAAACTTTTATCCTCTTTATTGTGGATCAAGATGCTCCATAAGGGTAAGTTTATTATTTATAACCAGAGTTAGTTGTCCCAGTATGGTTATAAGTTGTTCAGTATCAGTTGTGTCACCAGCTTCACTATCATTATCTTGCATAGGAGGGAAATACCTATATGGATTATGTGCGTTGATATTATTTCCATTTATTCCAATAGGAACCATTTCTAAACAATGGCATACACTAGATTAGGTTATGAATCATAATGCATAATTCCAAACTAGTAAAATAATTAACATAAATTGAAAATTTTATGCATATCTAATCCATAATCATAAATATGATTCCTTTAAGGACATATTAACTCATAGATCCTTCATAATAGTTTGTAAAGAAAATATTAATTATCCTAAGCATATCCCCCAAAAGTGACAAACTAGGTGTTTAGTAAGGCCCATTGTCATGTACCAGGTTACCTCGAGTCAAGTTCAGAACACCTTGTTAGAGTTTTCACCCCTAGGTACATATGTTCCAGAACCACATCCACTTATAGTATCTAGAAAGGGATGTATTTTCTAGTAATATCCACATAATATTTATTTCAAAATTCAAGGATTCTCTTCAATACTTATCCTCAAATTCTATCTTAGGGTTATGATCTCTAATATTAGTTTTCAAAATCTATTTCCAAGGTTGTTTCTAAACTTCTTCTGATATAAACTATAATGCCCTAACCCTAGTTACTTAGAGCTAGTGAATTATTTTAATACATTGTAATGATTACAAGGAATCAATTCCTGAAGGACCAATCTGTTTAGTAGTGTTGGAAAATAGATTACATAAATGAATGATAAATTACACTTTCCAATATAAAACACAACATAAATAATCCTTTGAGAACACCATTATTACCCCAGCTTAACCATAAATATCAATCATAATACACTTCTTGGCATCCTCGGAAAATAAAAAATAAGAAAGGGTTAGCTCACATACTCAGTATGGGTAAATAATTCAGAGGAATCTATAAAATTTTAATGAAATATGTATGACAAAAACATTATCCTTTTAAAACATAAACTGGAACATAATATGGAGAAAATCAAACATTAACATATAAACATGAACATATATATTCTACTAGTTGAATAATCACTTGTAATAACTAATTTCATAACAAGAGAATGAATAATGCCGGACATAATAACTACTATGTTGAGGACTTATGCCAAGACCATTCCCAAATATTCTGTTAAGGCCTTGTGCCAAAACACTAGTTTTTCTCATGAGACCTACTGATGCATCGAGGGTCTATAGCGAGCCCTGCCCATCACTTACTAAGTCCAATGTATTCCTTATATGAAATTTTTGAAACATAACATAAACATTTGTATTAAAACTAGCACACAAAATGTTAATAATTTAACCATAAACCATGAATGGTATAAAAATAGCACATCCATAGTCAAACATATCATAACTCATTCGATACAATATGTAATATTTTATTATAATAAATCAAACTCAATCAATAATAATATCCAATTAAGTAAGTTGACATAGTTGAAAATAATCAGTAAAATTCTTTGAGATAAATATCCCTTTTTCATGAAATCATTTAAAAGTCACACAATTTATAAAGGAAGTCACTTAAAAGAGGTTTTTGAATCAAATTTTCCCATACCACTTTAAAACTTTTGCAAGTAATTGACATTTTAAAACAATCATGTCCATATAAATAAATCCATAAAATCATTTTGAAAACATGGACATTAAAAAGATTTAGAAAAAATAGATCTTTAAAACATTTAAAATGATGGTCTAGTTAAAAATTTTCTTCCATAAAAACATAAAATATTCCTTCTGTAAAAAATTTTATGAAACATGGACATGGATGATAAATATTTCCCAGAAAATACTTACACATAAATAATCTCATATAATAATGAGATTGAGAAATTAACCCTTACCTTAGGTCTGATACTCTTCATACGTGTCTGAAACTCCTGTATAATGTGTTTAAACATGTTATTAACTTATATAAAAATCATAATAATATTTATGATATCATATATGATTCTTTTATGACTTTATATTACCGGTTTATTAACAATTACAAGTTAATGAAACATTTCAGGTAATAATCACTTTGTTTATCATACATGTTTTGACTTGTTATCCTAGATCATATTACTTAGATAATGATTTAATTACTTATAGAATGTATAATATGATTTATATATCATATATAAATATAAATAGATATAAGAAATGGAATATACCATCCATGGAGATTGTAGGTCGTACGTACGCATGAACGTTGTTTCCGTTTTCGTATCATATAGAAGTAAGTGAATGACATGTATGCATATATATATCATCTCAGTAGAATTATTAT
Source organism: Viscum album (assembly GCA_963277665.1). NCBI lineage: Eukaryota > Viridiplantae > Streptophyta > Magnoliopsida > Santalales > Viscaceae > Viscum > Viscum album. Next base: position 661,792,641 of record OY728143.1, on the reverse strand, counting down.
ATCATATATTTCATAATTATTAATAATATTTATTCTTATAATCATTCTTGGATGGTGAACATGGAAGATGAGTCTCATCGCGTCGTGGAGACGGTAAGTCGTACATACGCATGAGCGATAATATCATTTCCTTAATGGTTAAATGGTAGGGAATTGGATGGAATACGAATTTTAAAGAAACAATATAATTTTATATTTATTATTTAAGTCCATTATATTCATCTTTATACCCATATAAATAAAGTGTACATGAAAAACAATTTACACCACGGCGTGGAGACGTTAAGTCGTACGTACGCACGCATGGTGGTATTGTTTTTTATAGGATGGGTAAAAAGAGAAATATGGGCATCCCATAATCTTAAAAACATATTAGAATATAGTATATGCTGAAGTTATTATTTTATTACAGTAAAATCTTAGTAAGAGGAAGTAGAATAATAAATGAACTTTGAAAGAAGGGATAAGACGATTACCTCTTCTTCGGGTGTCTCCTTTTGATTTGCACAAAAGGACTCCTTAAGTTGGATTTATGCCCAATGTTTTGCCTCTAGGATTAATGGAGGAAATTTGGTAGGAGATTTGGGTATTTTTTGGACGATACAAATGGATTTTTAGGTGTTAATTAAAGAGAAAGGGAGGTGCCCTTTTATAAGAGAGATGATGGGCACTTTAGGAAAATATTGAAATATTAATTTATTATAAAATGATATTTAGTTTATAATAGATACAAATTTATTTATTTAGATTCTAAGATGAGTATGGGTTGAAATAATCTCAACCAATATATTTTAGACATGTTTAGGTCATAAAATTATCCTTATATTTTGGGATTAACCCTTAGTTAAACAGTTTAACTCTTACCGTATCTTTTTGTATTTTTATACTATAGGATTAATTTAGTTACTATAAAATACCAAGAGAACCTCAAATGTATCATTAATGAAATTTGTAACATTATATAATCCATTTTTCCTAATATTAGATTTTTAGGAATTTAATATCATTTAATAAACTATTTTATGTTTTAAGTTATGAATTATGTCACTTTTGGACACTATTCATACTTGACTTTTTTACAAATTAATAACAACCTGATTCCTTCAAAAAAAATGAATTAACTCAAATATAATATGTAAATATAATCCAAAAAATTCTTTTATTACGTAAAAATAACTAAATTACATTTATTTTAACATTTACAATATCATTTATTTGAATCCTTTATTAATAAAGTAATCACTGCATCATCACTGTGTCATAATTAAATTTTTTTATTTTATGTATAAAAATTATAAATAAAATATCATGATGTAGGAAATATTTTTATCTTTCTAATGATTATTTATATTTTAATAGATCATTTATACAACCCCATATAAAAATTATTTTAGTGAAAGATGCATGTTTATGTTATATTTTTCTATACTTTAAATTAATTCTTATAAAATATCATTACCACACCCAAGTGGCTCCATGGGATCTCAAAATAGACCCAAGGAATCCCATGTTCAGAAATATCTCATAAAATAGTATTAGGACATGTGTTAGGGTAGTTTAATATTATTATAATATTATTATTTTTTACCCTTATTTACCAGATTTACCCTTTAACCACGGTAAATAAAATAATTACTGAAATTACTATTCATAATGCAAAAAAATAAATGGTACCTATTTAAAAAATTTGGAATTATGATTCAAAATATGGAATCCATTTTTCCTAATTCAAAACACAAAGTTGGTATAAATTAATTTAAAATTAATTCCTGTTGTCAAAACCAAAAAGCTAGTTTTTAAGAAATAAAAACTATCAAAAGATTGACATGTGTTTATGTCAAATTTAAATTAAAAAATACTTATAATTACCTAAATTATATTAAATGATAAAAATATAATATAATTATACTTTAAAACCACTCATATGTATAATTTAACACCATAAATTATGTTGATTAAAATTTAGTATTTTTCACTAGTTATCAAAATATGAAAGTTATCAGAAAAGTACCAAAATTTTATCCAAACTAAATTTTTATGTCCCGCTTATAAAAAATAATTTAATTTAATCAAAATTAATATATAAAAGTTTCAAATATTGGATTTAAAAAGGGTTCTTCATTAAAAGGTGAAAAAACTATATTTTTTTAAAATACTTCTTTTATCTGAAAAATTGAATTTGTACTTATATTATGTATAAGAAACAAAAAAATATGATTGTTAAAATTATATGAGATATATAAAATTAAAAATTTGGTTAATACTATTCATAACTGCTTTTTAAACGGCTAGTTTGATAATTCATGGTGCACTTGAACTCGGTGTTGCGTACATCGCACGCTATTGAATTATTAAGAAGAAGTGTATTATGGAAGCTTGGGGTGTTACATAATGTAACCCATACTCATTCACATGGTGTGCATGTTGATCCAGGATATAACTTTGTGAATTAATTACACATCATGAATATTAATTATAACACTAAAACCAAACTACATGATATATATAGCTAGTGTACACACCATGTGATAGGGTTTTTAGAATTAAACACTTTAATTAATTATTTTCCACATTATTTTGAACTACACAATGTGTATGGTTATTTTACATACCAAGTACTAGATGTGAATTTCTAGGGGTACACATTGTGTATATTAAAGGTGTTCCATGTAGTCATAAATGTTACACAGACTATGTGGCTTGACTCACTGGACTACACACTATGTAATATTATGACACACCATGTACTCTACATGTGGTTTGAGTATATCATACATGAAAAAGACTATATATAGTGCAGTCACATTCCATGTGACTAGAATTACATTTCATGTGGAGTAGAAGGGTAGATTCCAAGTTGCCTCTAGTATATGACATGTTAAATTTAGGATGAAATTTAAAACTGGTCATATGGGTAAATGTCATGTACCCTATCAATACATGTTGTGTATCAAATTATTTTAAATTAAATTAAATAATTTATTCATTTAAAATTTCAATTTATGGGGATATCTAGGAGTGTTTGGATGGACATATAAATAAAAATGAATTAATTAATTAATAAGATAAGTAATTTATTTATTTGAATGATTTATCTTAATAAATTATAGATAAAAATGAATGATTTCCTATTTATTAAATGTGTAGTCACTTCATATGTGGATGATCATGAGCTTAATCAACCAATTTATGTGTTGGATTTTATTTAATTTTATTTTATTGAATGATTTCTAATATATGATAAAAAAATTAATAAATTAAATATAATAGTTTATGTGTCATCCCTCTCATCTTTATTATATAAGACCTATGTATCCATAGATCATTTTATGTTAACCCATACCCATGGTTCCCCTTACCTTTGTGTGAGTAAATATATGTAAAAGATGGATCTCCAAGGAGAGGAGGCGGTTCACATTTTGATTCAAGGTGAAACCTACCAAGGACTGACTGACTGAAACTTACTTTTTATTAATTAGGGGAAGGGGCAAGAGCCCTACAACAAGGATTCAAGGAGGTCAAAAAATTTAGAGTCCAAGGGCGTCACCTTGTATAAAATATTTACATTCGGTAGGAAGGGAACCCATAGAATCATAAATAACAAGGGTATCCACCTGTCTTCCCCTATGGGCTAGAGCATCTGCCGCAAAATTTGTCTCCCTCCAACTGTGATGCATAATATGCCCCTTATTAGTCTCCAAAGTGCATCTGCTGATCATATAGACTAACTCCCAAGGCACCGTGTGACATCCCTAAACAGCTTCCACCAAAACCTCCAAGTCTGATTCGACTTCATCTACCAAGAGCCCGCGTCTCCTGCATATCATGAGGCCTGATAGGAGCACCCTCGCCTTTGCACCCAAGGAGCTTCCTAGGCTATAAAAGGAATTGAACCCCAATAGAACTGAACCATAGGAATTTTTAATCACCCCTCTACCCCTCATAGTCCCATTCGTGAATGAGTCGTCCACGGTCAGTTTTAGGCCACCGATAGGCGACACCCATCTGACCCAATGGCCTTTTGCCTTGTTATTTGTTCATGGCCTGTGAAGAATATTGAAAATCATAACAGACTCCAGGACCCCCTTCAATAGTGAAACCTGTTCTGGAACCAGAGACCTGACTCTCATCAGAAGGAAAACCAGGTAGTGATTAGAGCCGAGGCGGGTTTGGTTGTGGGCCTCCCAGATGGTCCAATAGATGGCAATGAGGGTGACAGACTTAACTTTCCATTTTATAACCTTAGAGTCCAGACCACCCAACCAGTAAGCAATGAATTCGTTCAAGGAAAATTTATCTATGTCCCAGTATGGGTTGTAACTCAATCCAATTTTGGTTTAAGGTGTTATTCCCCTTGGGTAGAGGGTTAGTTTATCATCCACTCAATAAACTAGCAAATAGTAAAGAACTTATTCATTCCATGTATTTATTTTATTATATCTAGTTCATGGTTATTTATTTATTTTTGATGCATGTTTATTTGATATTAAACATGATCATATAAATTAAATAAATTAAAAAACATACATGATGGAATAAAATAAATATATTGTGAATGAATTATTTTATCGAGGCATGGAAAATTAATTATGTAAAATCCATATAATAATAACAAGCATGTAAATGGATAAAATAAATAATATCTATGGATGAAGATAAAAATTACTTAATGGAAATATTATTTCAGTAAATCCTACAATTACTTTAGTTATTAATGAATACACAATTTGAAGTGATTGTCTACCCAAGTCAAGGTTCTTTCAATTATAGAGGAGTTATAACTAAATATTTGGGTTAACTTAACCAATTTAGCATCAAGGGTTGATTTCCAAAGTATAAATTTGTGTATCTTGGAGGAAAATGTTTAGGAAATCTAAATCCATGATTTTAGGATTTGGGATTCCACTTAACATATCAAGGAGATGTAAATTAATGCAGTTAGGAAGACTGCCTACCTAAATTCCTTTGAATAATTTTTCATCACCTAGTCTATATTATGAGAAGGTAAATATAGATCTTTTACACTAGAATATCTACATAATGGGATATTCTGAGTCCAATGGTAATGTCTATTGTGACTTTATAAAATAGAAGGAAACTAATAAGATAATAAAATTATTACATCTCATAATTTTCAGTAATAAAGATAAATTATTAAAACCTACATTTATTTTATTTTAGAAAATGGATACTAACATGACCTCAACATTATCATTGTGATCCATACTAGAGGAAGAAAATATACTAACTGATAAAAACTTATAAGAGTGGTACAGGTGCTTACGCATCATACTACATGAAGAGTGGGAGTCGTATATTCTAGAGTCCCATATTTCTGATGAGATTTATAAGGAGGAGAGTGAGGAAGAGATCACTATATTATTATGACACTAGGATAATGTGATAAATTTCCAATGGTTGATATTATCATCCATTTCCAGTGAGCTCTAAAAGTGTCAGGGTAGGAAACCCTAATCTATGATTCTGATAAGAATACTGGAAATTGAAAACATAGTATATTGAAACTTCAAACACCTAAGGTTATGCATAGTAGAAATGAAACCTATGGAAGTTAGAATTTCTCATAGACTAAGTGTACTAGAATTGGGAAGTCACTTCACCCTAGTCACCTCACAAACTCAAACTTTATCACACTTAAGAGAAAAACTCACAAAAATTCAAGTGAAATAAAAATAGAATTAAATCAATAAAACCATAATAGATTAATGTGATTTAGACATGTTGTTCTATGTGCAAGGGAGGAATTAGTATGGCTTTCTATATTACCATAAGTAAAATATTACACTTCAACTAACAAGTTCAGTGAGTAATATTCATTACAAAAATTAATCACTTTTTTAACTTTATATTCACTATGCACTTTAACTATGTATTGTGCATTTAACTGGTACAAAAAATTGATCAGTCCCCACTTCCTTTAGAGGAAACTCTAGTGGATAATCCAGGTCACACTACCTTCCCACATTCATGGAGATCCTTTATATGAAATTTCACTAGTGATATCCAATAACTTTTTTGAACTAAACTACTTAATTCAGTAAACAATTCCAAAGACTTCATTAGATAAACATCCTTCTAGATATTTCTCAAAACATTACAAACCACCATTGATGTCATCAGATGATATGAAATTCCTATGACCTTATTGATGCCTGAATAGATGAGATGTTTTTGCCTATATATTGATACCCACAACCATCTGTAGACCAACTTTTGGTAAATGAATTTCCAGTGAGTGAACTTCTAATAGTCTGAAACTATAATTCATATACAAATAATCTCTTAGTTAATGACTTGTTTTAAGGAAAATATCCAGTAAGATTCCTTACTTTTTCTTTATATAGTACACAATATACCTCCATTGTCCTACAATTCACCCATTACCTACTAAGGCATGATGTAGCCTCAAAAATTATTGAACTAATATTTTAGTGAGCATATCCATTTAATTTTGGATATCAACTATCTTCTTGAGATCTAACACTATCTCCTCTATAAAATTCCTGATGAAGTGGTACATTATATTTACATACTTTTTATTTGCATGAAAAACTAGATTTCTATCCATTTGAAATTCACTTTTATTATGAAAAAATAGGACTCCTCTTTCCTTAGTTCTTTTAAGATCCTTCATCAATTTCTTCAACCAAACCAACTAATTCTAAGATTCCTTTGTCATTGTATATTCTACTTTAGTTACAATTAATGTAACAATTTTATACAACCATGACATCCAACTTCTTATTGCTCCCCCATATTTAAACATGAAACCATTTGTGCTCTATGATGTATCTAAATCTCTAGAAAAGTTTGAATCAAAAAATCATTTTAATGGATTTTATTCCCGAGATCACAAATTTGTATCTTCAGTTCCTTTCAAATATCAAAGAATCCACTTTACATATTCTTAGTGTCTGGTTCCAATATTATATATGAATCAACTCAAAACCCTCACTAAAAATTCTATGTCTAGAATAATACATGTCATTGAATACAGTTAACTTTCAACATCTAATTTATAATAAATTTTATCCATGTACTGGCATTGTTCTTCCACTACAAGTGTGTTTGCCTTTGATAGCTTAAAGTGTCTGGTGAGAGGAGTTGAGAATAGTGTAGATCCAATAATTCCAAGTCTTGTGATGATATTTTGGATGTATTCATTATGTGATAGCACAAGAGTTCTAGTTTTCCAATCTCTCTCAATCCTAATACCCAATATCTTCATTAATTTCCCGATATATTTCATTTCAAAACTTCTGGAAAAATTATTATTTAATTTTTAAATATTTTTATCATGTGGTCCAACCAACAACATGACATTGACATAAAATATAAAAATGATGAAAGTCTCATCATCTCATTTATTATAATAATAGTAATAATCTATATTTCACCTCTTAAATCCTTCTTCTATCATAAATGAGTCAAACTTTTGATTTCATTTTCATGGTGATTTCTTCAAGAAATAAAGACTTTTCTTAACTTATAAAATAAGTTACAACTTATATAATTTTTAAAACCTATAAATTTATTACTATAAGTCATTATGAAGAAAGGTTGTCTTAACATCCATCTATTTGAAAATTTTATTTTTTGATGCTACCATACTCAACACTACTCACATAGCTGAATGTTTAACTACTAGTGAGAATATTTCTGAGAAATCAATACCTTCATTCTATTAAAATAATTTTTCCACCAATCATTCCTTGTAACACCTCTTATCATCATATTCCTATTTAAATAATAAAATTGACTTATTATCCAATTCCTTTTTATAGTTCAGTAACTTAGATAACTCCCAAGATACATTAGTTTTCAATTAATCTATCTCTTTATCCATTATTAACTACCACTATTTATCATCATTTAGTGTTTCTACTTCTTTTGGACATTTTAGTTCTCCTACAACTATTAAGATTAAAAAAATAATATCAGCTCCAAACCTCTACACCAGTATTATAATTCAATTTGATCTCCTCAATTTAATTTACTACTCTAAATTACTCAGATTTTCCCTTTCTTATGGAGATTTATATTACAATACTCCCAATAAAGATTTATCCACACTTGAAATTTCTATAATTTCTTCTAATGGTCTTATTTTTGTACTTCTGGTTCTTTCAACATTCTCATCTAGGTTCTCTAGATGTTATGATATTTCAGTGTCTTTAATATGATCAAATTGGACTTTAATAGTTGATTTAACTCCCTAAAATTATTTCTATATAAGTTTTTTACCTTTCTATATAATTTTATCATTAAAGAGAACATCTCTACTCTTAATGATTTATCAGCTTTCATCATCCCATAATCGATAACCAAAATTCTTATCACCATGTCTAATGAAAAAATGAATTTTAGATTTTTCTTCAATTTTATCTTGATCCTCAGTATCAAAATGAACATAAAACAAGCTCTTGAAGACTTTAATATGGTGAACTTCCTATCATTTATCAAACCATATCCCTCTATAAGTTCTTTCCCTACAGCTGATATTGGAATCTGGTTGATGAGATATGTCATTGTATTGAGTGCCTCTGCCCAAATACCTTTAGTCATTTCAAAGTATGACCATATACTCCTAACTTTATTAGTCAAAGTTACATTAATCCTCTTAGAAACATCATTATGTTGTGGATTTCCATGAATTTTCATCTCATGCCTTATCCCTTTCTTCTTTTAGAAATTTTAGAAATTTTATACAGTGTATTCACCACTGTTATCTATATGAAGATACTTCAAATTCTTATTGTACTACCTTTCTATTAAAGATTTTCATTGAATAAAAACATGAAATAAATCAAATTTATGATTTACAAAGTAAATTTATACTTGTTAAGTAGAATTATCAATAAAGGTTAAAAATTAGAGAGAACCATAATAAGAATAAATAGGTTGGGTCCCTAAACAGCTGGGTGAACCAATTCTAACTTCTATATTATGGTATTTTTTCTATCTAAATTTAAATACATCCTTTTTTGTTTCCCCATCATATAGCTTTCACATATTTTGATTTCCATATAATCAAGTATCATTATGTATTTTTCCATTACAACCTATATATTTTTCCTATTGAGGTGACCAAGACTACAGTGTAAAACTTTCATATCTTTTGAAGTTATACTTCCAAAAACTACAATTCCAACTAAATTTTCAATCAAGTAAACAGTTCCATATTTAAATCCTCATGTAGCCATCATGGATTCCTAGGTAACTTTCCATTCCCTATTATTAAAGGTATTGTCATAACCTTCTTCATAAATCTTTCCAATGGAAATAAGATTTTTTATAGACCTATAGTCTTTCTTACTTCCATGAGCTTCAATATTCATATATCATTCATTCAAATGTTGGTATCTCCTTTTTCCAATAACTTCCATGGATTCACCATCTGCCATATGAACTTTCCCAAACTTCCTAGATATATAATTAACCATGTATATTTGATCTCCAATTGAATAATAGGATGATCTAAAGTCAATCACCAAATCTTCTACCAAAGTATTGACTCTCATTAAGAAATTTTTGGATTTTCCATTGAGATGATAGAATTTGAACTATTGGATGTTGATTCCTTTTTATGCTTCCCTTATGAATTATGTAATTATTCTTAATATACCCTTTATTCCCACAACTCCATCATGTAAGACATGGGCTAGCTGACTTGATTCAAAAAAAATTATAGGACCTTCCCTCCAAATATTTTTCTAGGATTTATTTCAATTAGTCCTCATCCATCGGTAATGTGAAAATTATATAATGGTACTTGGAATTCCCTCCGCATGTGTTTCTCATTAAGATTTAGGTTCTAGATATCTTTAAAGACCAAGTATGTTTTCCTCTAGAGTTTCTAACTACAGTTATCATATCATCTTGGATCTTTGTAAATGAATATAATATTAGTAGTTCCCATGCATCATCTATTAATGTTACCTTCACAGATTCAAGATACCCATAGATCATTTTTGAATTCATTCACATTATCAGACATTTTTAATCCTTCAACCAACCCTAAGATAGACAATAATCGTAATATGAAACAAAAATTAAGTGTCATTAAATTTTAAAACTTTTCTTCCAATACTTTCATAACTACCATTATAGTTCTCTCTTCTCAGATTTTTAAGGCAACATTCCTTATCAAAGACATTCTCAGCAAGGCTAGTGCCTTTCTATCCAACTATTACCATTCTAATTTATTTATCTTCTATAGATTTTAACCTATCATCATAAGATCCAAGTCCTTCTAAATCAGATAGTCCTACAATTGTATTCTATAGAATCCAAAAAAACCATCGAATTTATCAATCTCTATCTTACCATCATCTGACATCAAACCTTATAATAATAGTAAAATCCTAATGAAAATTAAACATATATCAAGGAAAGATAAAAAAACCTGATCTACTCCCAATGTGGTGAGTATGAAACTAAAAACTTAGATACCACTTGTTGGGTAATTAAACCTCAATTCGTACTTATGATAAGAATATCAAATGAAGAAACCATGATCCACCAGAACTTCAAGCACTGGAAGCTCTACATAGAAGCAATGAAACCTCCAGAAGTTGTCCTTACTCATAGACTAGGTGTACTGGAAATAGGATGTCACTTCAAACTACTCACTACACAAATACATCCTTTCTAACACTTGATAAAAAAACTAATAAAAATTCAAGATATACAAAAATATAAATAATTAATTAAAATAAATAAGTGGCCATTGTGTTTTGGGTATGTTTTACTATGTACTTGGGATGAATCATTGTGGATTTATATATTACTATAAGTACAATATTACACTTCAAATAACAAGTTAAGTTAGTAAGATTCATTATAAATAATTAAACACTTTTTAAAATTTATATTCACTTTGAAATTTAATCATGCACTATGCATTCAACCGGTACAAAAAACTGATTAGTCCCCACTTCCTTTTATATGAAATTATTCCTAGTCTTTTAGGTCACACTACCTTACCACATTCACGGAGATCCTCTACATGTAATGTGACTGGTGATCTCTAGTAACTTCATTTACCTCAACTGCTTTCCTTGGTAAACACTTATAGATACTTTATTTGAGAAACAACCCTCTAGAGAGTTCACCAAACATTATTGGTCACCCTTGATGTCATCATAAGATATGAACTTCTAACGAACTTATTAATTCTTGAAGAGATTATTTTCCGCTTCCTACATAATGAGACCTACCACCATCTACTGACCAACTTCTGGTAAACATATTTTTGGTGATTAAACTTCTGGTGGTATGAAACCAAGATTCACATCCCAATAAAAGCTTCAAAAAAACATAGATGCATACAAAATTTTTTCTCACCTTTGTGATATTTATCAGGATAATTATAAACATAAGTAATATGACGTCTCTAAGGAACTCTTTACATGCAATATTGAATAAGGTATACCAGATGATCCTCATGTAGCCAATATGATTGGTTATATTATTTTCATGTAAATTCTATAGTTTAAGCTACCCAATTAATTACACAAAAATCTTGTAATTGATTCACTCACTTACATATACTCTCATTTTTTAGGAATTTTAATATGAACAGCATTGAAAAGTCACTCATGAAACTTCTTACTCTAATTTTCGAGATAGAAAAGGACTTAGGGAATGAAAAACATGTAGTCCTTAAAGTGGATAAGATAAAGGGGGTGGAAAAGGTCCCCAAAACTAACTACATGTCTAAGGCACTTATGAAATGCCTGACTAAGAGAAGGAGGATTTGATGGTAGGCTAAGGAATAATATTTATAATGTTTTTTATATGGAAAAAATCCATAAGAAGAATAACTTCACCTTAGTAAAGAAGCATGGGGAATCTTTAGGTGTGTTTGTTATCAAGTGTAACCTTACCATTTCTACCAATTGGGTATTAGATGCAGCTTATGGTTCACAAATTTGTATCCAAATATAGAAACCAAGTAGATATATAAAGGTTAAAATAGGTGAGGTTAGTCTTCAAGATACCAATGGAGCAAGACTGGCTACACAAGATATTGGAGATTACTACCTCACTTTGACAACATGATTGATTTTAGTTTTAAAGAACTTTTATTTCATTATTAGTGTTACCAAAAACATTATATATATGTCTAGTTTATAAATGGGTTTCTTTATATTTAAGTTTGGGAATAAAATTTTCTACTTTTATAAATATAGCATTTTTTATGGTATAGAACATCTTAATAATGGTTTTTATGTACTAGAATATTGAAAATAAAGTGTTGTAAATTGATAATGAATCAATTTCACATGACTAATTTCACACCTAGTTATGGCATCACCAAATTGGTTATATAAACAAGAATAACATGAAAAAATTATATTAATATGTTTATTTAGATTATTTTGAACTAAAACCACTTGGTATGTGTCAAACTTGTTTCCAAGGAAAGATAGAAAAACCTCTATTTGATGTAAAGGGTGAAATGTTCATGGATATTATTGAATCTATTTATAAAAATATGTATGGAAATTTTCTATTTGTAGATAGAGGTGGATACTCACACTTCATTACTTTTATCGATGACTTCAGTAAATATGGATATGTATACTTAATGAGGTATAAGTATGAATCCTTTGATAAATTCAAGAAGTTAAATAATAAAGTATATAATCAAATTGATAAGAAGATAGAGAAATTTTAATTGGATCATATTGGATAAAATTTTAACTAATATTTCATTAATTATCTATGGTATTTTTGGATTCTATCTCAACTCACTCCTACTTATACACCACAGTGGAATGGTGTTGGTGAAAGGAAAAATTTCACCTTGTTGGATAGGGTATGGTAAATGATTTGGTATGTAGATCTTTCATTATCCTTTTGAGTATATGAATTATATATTATGGTGTACACACTAAATTATGATTCAAATAAGGTGGAAAATAGGATTTCATTCGAGTTTTGGAGTGGAAAGAAACTTTTTTTTTCATATACTCATGTTTGGGGTTGTGGATAATTTTTTAAAGCTATTTCAGGAAACAAATAGCACCTTGAGGAATGGAGTGTATTTTTATATGATATCTCAAGAAAAAAATGGGATAATATATATTCAACCCCTCAAAAAAGAATATAATAGTGTTAAAACGATACATATTCCTTGAGAGGGAGCACATATCCAAAAGAGATGGTAGGAGAAAGATTGACTTTGATGAAGTTGATCCTCAAGATACATAGAAGTTCATATAAGAATGAATTCCATAAGACCCCATGGAAGTGGTTATTTCATATACAAAAGTACTATATAAGATTAATAGAGAGGTTAGAGAACCAGAGTGATATGGTTTTCTAGTCACTGGGGATGTTGACTCATTATTAGTTGATAATGATGAACATTTATCCTTTAAGTGGGAAATAAGCATATCAGAACTTACAATATGGAAATATCCATGAACTATAAGATGGATTACATGTACCAAATCCATGTTTGGGTTTTGGTATATCCTTTATTATATGTAAAGCTTATTGGGTGTAAATGGGTATTCAAGGATAAATTAGACGTGGAAGGTAAAGTTAACACCTGTAAAGAGTGAATGGTTACTAAAGGGTTTAAGAAATGTTAAGGAATAAACTATGGTGAAACCCTTTCACCAATTTATATGTTAAAATATATCAAAATTAAGCTTTTTCATGGTAGCTTACCTTATGATATTTTTCCAATGGATTCCAAAATAAATTTCCTTAATGAGAAACTTATGGAAGATGTCTATATAACACAATTATAAGGGTTTTTAACTTTACAAGATGTCAATAAGGTATGTAAGTTGAAAATATCCATTTATGTATTGAATCATGAATCCAAATCATGGAACATTCACTTTGTTAAATCTATAAGGAAATTTGGTTTCATAAAGAATGAATGTGAGCCTGAGTCTATAAAAGGTTTAGTGTGACTAAAATCATTTTCATAGTAGTATATGTCGATGACATATTACTAATGGGAAACAAGATACTAGTCTTACATTTAATTAATACATGGTTAAACAAGTGCTTCTCCATGAAAGACTTTATTGAAGTAGCCTACATTCTAGGGATCCATATCATTTGTTATATATCCAATAGGTTTCATAGACTATGTTAGGGTATATATATTAACAAGGAACTAAAGAGATTAAATATAGAACAATCCAAGAGGGTATTGGTTCCAATCTCACATGGTATATATATCTCCAAGAAAATGTGACCTCAAACGTAAGAGGAGATATAGAGAATGAATAGGATTCCTTATGATTCTATGATAGGATCAGTTATGTATTCCATGTTATGTATCAAGCTTGATGTTTCCTATGCCTTGAGCATGGTGGGAAGATATCAAGCCAATCCAAGAGACCTCTATTGGATAGAATTCAATAATTTTTTAAAGTATCTATGGTGTGCTAAGGATATATTCTTAGTTTATGGAGGAGATGAGGAGTAGGTTATCATGGGATATATAGATTCTAGTTTATAGACATATCAGGATGATTTGAAATCATATTCAAGATATGTACCCACCCTTAATAGATGAGTTTTGAGTTGTAGATTTCAAACCAGCAGGTGGTCACAGATTCTACAGCAAAGTCTGAGTATATTGAAGCTTTTGATGCATCTAAAGAAACAATGTGTATACACAACATCATCCATAAGATTCATGCGGTTTATAGTAGTAAATATGTTACCATTTTGTATTGTGATAATACTATAATAGTGGACCTCATCAAGGAGCCAAGTTCGTATCAATAGATGAAGCTTATACTTCATAAGAATCACCTCTTGAGGTATTTTTCTTAGATATGTGAGGTCACAATAATCCAATTTTATACTAAGGATAATGTTATGGGAGAATTTTATAAATCCTTGTCTCAGTAAAAGCATAAATATTATGTGAGAGATGGAAAATTGATAGTCATTAGCAATTGGATCTAGTCCAAGTGGGAGTTTTTTGGAGTTGGTTCCCTAGAACCAACTACTATGTGCTTTTAATTAACTATATTTTCAAAGTATTGAATATTTATAAATAAATTATCACATGATAATTGGTATTATATATAACATTAATATAATAATGTCTTTATAGTATCTATCACATAAAAAGGCCATAGAAGTTTCCTACTATGATAATAGCCTTAATGTACTTTGACAATATCCATAAATATATGCTCTATAGTCGGATGAAATCTATCTAACGGATACTAATAATGTAGGTTGTCAGGTGTAAGGGACACAGAAGACATTGAGACTTCTTCTCATTAAATTCACACTTGGTAATCTCTAAGAGATGAGATTATGAAAACAGACTCGCCTGTAGGAATTTCACATGTTATATGTTTTATTGGATATTCCTATCTACAGATGTGTTCATTACTCTTTAGACTTGAGATTATTATTACTATACATTAGGAGTAATGTAATGATATGACATTAATGAATAATTTAAGAAAGTATTCATCCCTTACAAGTTAATTGAGGTAAATATATTAAGTCTTTTGATTGGAATGGAACTATTTTATTAATTCCATAGTCATTTCGGTTTCACTATAATAAAATTGATCATTAGTGATGGGTCATTTGCGAGAGTAAAGAAGGTCATCACAAATAGTTTCTAAAAATAGATTTTTTCTATAGAAATTATAGTTGGTCGTAAATAATGTTTTTCATGATGGTTATTAGTGATGGAAAGGATGGCCATCACAAATATTTTTTATGTGATTGCACGTAGTGTCAGGAGAGGTTATTTGTGATGGAATTAAGGCCTCCATCGTAAATAATGTCTCTAAGTAAAAAAAATTGTGGTGAAACTCTTATTTGTGTTGAGAATAGTGATACGTAAAGATAATTTTTGCAATGGAATGGAGATTTTCATCATAAGAAATGTCTTCATGTAATAGTATTTTCATCAAAAATCGTCAATCCATCGCAAAAAGTGTCTTCTTGTTGCACTATTCATGACAGAATCACTAATTCATCATAATTAATCCCTCATGTAGAGCATTATTTGCGATGGAATATGTAGTTCATCATAAATAATATGTTAGACGATTAATTATAGCGAACTAATTCCATCACAATTACTTTTTCAGATAATCAGAAAGTGTTTATATAGGTTAATTTTTTTCAATAGATGTCTTATTCATTGCAAATACATGTCATAGATAAAATATATGTTGCAAATATCCATCTCAAACTAAAATTTTTGTGATTAAATAGTTTGTCGCAGAAAGTTAGTTGCAAAAAAATTAGTTGATAAACACAATGCACCCCTTCCCCTCTTCATTTTGTGCAGCCAATTTCATTTATCTCTCATTTTTTGTGAGAATCTTCTTGGTTTTCATTTAAATTTTTTTTATTTATAATCCAGACTTCAGTTTCAAAATTTATGGATTATAAATATACCGTTTAATATTTAGACATTGGTTTAAAAGTTTCTTCATTCCGAATCTACAATTTGAAATCAAAAAAATGTATACCTTTAAAAAAATTAAATAGTTAATAATTCTTTTGCTTTTACTTGTTTTTTTAATTATATAATTTGTTAGTTTATTTAATTTATTTGGGATTAATTATATATGAATGTCACCTTATTAATTGTTTTTTAATTTTTTAGTTTGTTACTAATAATATTATTATAAATTATAAGGAAAAAAGTAGGATTTTAATAAATAATAGTTTATAATAAATTACTAAAATTGATAACAAAAGTAAACTAAAGTGATTAAAAATACAAAATAATGAATATAGTAATTCTTAGAAGATAATAAATAAATTAATATAGAGTAATATAAAACAATGAATAATGAATAAACTATAAATTACTATAAATTAATATAAATTATTATAAATTGGTAATATAATTTATTACTATAAAAAATTATAAATTAGTATAAATTAGTATAAAATAATGAATATATTATTATAAATTTTTATAAATTAGTATAAATTATTATAAATTAGTCTAAGTTAGTATAAAATAGTATAAATTAGAATGAATTGTTATAAATTTATATAAATTATTATTAATTATTATAAATTTGTAAAGAATAGATTTATTACAATTAATAAAATAAATACTAATATTTTTAATAAAAGGTAAAAAATAAATTAGTATAAAAATAGTTATAAATTAGTATAACTTTATATAAATTATTATAAATAAATAAAAATTATTATAAATTACTATAAATTAGTATGAAATACTGAATATATTAGTATAAATTATTGTAAATTATTATTAATTATTATAAATTGGTAAAAAAATTATTACAATTAATAAAAGAAATACTAATATTTTAATAAAATTTAAAAATTAATCTATATAAATTATTATATAAATTAATATCAATTAGTATAAATGAATAAAAATTATTATAAATTAATATAAATTTGTATAAAATATTTAATTTGTTATTATAAATAATTATAAATTAGTATAAATTATTATAAATGAGTATAAATTATTATAAATCGGTATAGATTATTAAAAATCAGTTTAAATTATTATAAATTGGTATAAAATATTATAGATCGGTATAAATTATTATAAATCGGACTATATTAGTATAAATTAGCCTAAATTACTACAAATATACACTCATTCAGGTACACAAGTAGGTCAAGCCTCATCTCTAATTTTTTTGATGGCCTAAAAGGACTAAGGAGGATTTTAAACTACCTATTAAATGTTACATAGCTAGTAGATAGTTGTATTTTGTGACTATTCATCATCTTTTGTGCTCAGTGCATGCCACCTCCACATGCTACATATGTGCCCCCCTCGCGTATAACGCTAGCCTCCCACGCTCATGTGAGTTAAAAAACTTACCCCCTCCCCCCCAAACTAATATTTTTTAATTTATAAATGTATAAAAATATTTAATGAAAAATATTTAATAAAATATATTATAAAAAATAATCAACTAGTCATTCAGTGAAAATAATTTGCATAATAATTTTTAAACATCTTATATAATAAACTGATTAATTTTGTTTTTTAGAATACTATGGACCTAGGAAATAGACACTAGATTTTATTATGATATCATGATTGGATAAATCAATATAAAAATCCAAAGGGTTCTGGTATAAATCATGTCTACGTTGAGAGTGTCCAAAGATTTATATCATTTTCATCATCAGATTCAAAAAAAATAGAATGTATAGTTAAGTTGTTGGACTCCTCTTGTTTTAATGCTCATAAATCATGTAAATCATATAAATCATGTAAATCATGTAAATCATGTAAATCATGTAAATCATGTAAATCATGTAAATCATGTAAATCATGTAAATCATGCAAATCATGTAAATCATGTAAATCATGTAAATCATGTAAATCATGTAGATCATGTAGATCATATAAATCATTTAAATCATGTGAATCATGTTTAAATATTATAAATCATGATTACTCGTATTCTATTATGTTTTATTATAATTATGTTTAACCTTAATCCATTATGTGAGTATTGCTTCTTAAGACAGATGGAAGATATTTGGCTAAGTATGAGACACCATTTATGTGATCAAACTGTCTCACTGGTTAGTCTGAAAAATCGACAAAGTATCAGACATCGTTTCCCAAACACCGTAATCGTGCTACCAGTTCCAAAATTCGCAAAGGAATAGATATTGTAACCATGCTACCGGTTCTAGAATTTTCAAAGGACCAAACACCATAACCATGATACCGGTTCTAGAAATTAAAAAGTACCGGACACTATAACCATGCTACCGGTTCCAGAAATTGCAAAGGATTAGACAATTTAATTGTGCTACCGGTTTGAGAAATTGCAAAGGACTAGACATTGTAATCGTGATACCAGTTCTAGAACTCGTGAAGGATGTCACTGCTGACTGTGGCACCACTTCTGACTCACTATGACTATAGAACTACTTCTAACTCACCGTGATTGTGGTACCACTTCTGTCTCACCACCAACTATGACTTCATTCCTTACTTAACAATTTTTTTCTCTTTTTCAATTAAATTTAAAATTTGGTTCTAACGGTCGTATTTGAGTCATTTAATGACACTGACATAATTAATGATTTTTTGTAGACCTGACACCTAATAGTACGAGGTACGAGGTGAAGAGTTTGTGCTCTTTGTAGGCCATAACATAAGAACCCAAGATAAAATACAAGGTGGCAAACAAGCTCGATGTAGTGACTGAAAGAGATGTTAGAGTGAACATACATGCATGCTAGAACAAATAGAATAACACACGAAGAACTCTCATTTTCTACTAGATGTATTTTTTTGGATCAAAACTTCAAACTTTCTTACAGCAACAACAAAAGGA
The DNA here is from genome assembly GCA_963277665.1 of Viscum album. Classification (NCBI taxonomy): domain Eukaryota; kingdom Viridiplantae; phylum Streptophyta; class Magnoliopsida; order Santalales; family Viscaceae; genus Viscum; species Viscum album. The sequence continues at coordinate 661,773,301 of OY728143.1, read as the reverse complement.
AGATAAGAAAAACAACTCGCTAAACTAAAAATCAGAACATGAAGCTCCATGACACTCTGTTTTCATAAGAGGACTGGAACATCACATTTGTTATATCCAAAGAGTCCAAGGCTGCATTTCACACCACATGGAGCCTTATAAACTCTATCTTATTATCTTATGCTCTGTTGTGTACAATTTTATTACATTTTAAGAAGTGTGTGCATCTGTTTATTAAGCACACACTCTCTCCTACACTGAACTGGAGGATATAATATATCCTCACAGAAATATATTTTTACACCTTATTTCACCCGCATATAACTGTGGAAGAGATCCTACATGACCTGGATGTTATATTTCCCACGTAAAACAATGGTTTAGGTCTTGTGACCTGGACAGTCATGTGTACTATTGTATAAACCTCAATCTAGGGTGTAGATCAAATCTTTATATATACATTGTCTAGTGGAAGGTTATCACCAAGTGGAGTGGATTAAGTCTTAACTTGAGACTGAACAACTTGTTTTATCCACTATGTTTTTCAAATTTAGTTTTTCTCTGTCTTCATTCATATTTTAGAAAACTAAGTTTCATTTTTGATAGTTAATCTTGGATATATAATTGCTTTGATTCAGTAAATTAGTTTCAAAGGTTATATCAATATCTCATATTTTTTTAACTGATAAATAATAAATCTTCTGAGAAATTAATTGAACAGACATACTATTATAAATTTACTACTTTGATTAATTAGGTTGTGTTGTTTTTAAATTGGATAATTTCCAAATAAAGTTTTTAACATAAATTTCTATAGGAACTCAATTCACCCCCCTCTTGAGTGCCCTACTCTGAACAACATTTGGTACAATGGTTGTTTTTAAACTACTATTTTCAAATGTTTCAAAGCTTTTTCAAATATTTTCAACTGTGATTTTGTTGTGTTTTAAATATCTCTAAATTTTTGTTAGTTTTAAATTTCTAGATATTTAAAATCTAGCCTTTATCTTTGTTGTAGATAATAGATAGGATGGTGTTTCTACCAACAAACCTCCCTAATTTAATGGAACAAATTATACTCAATGGAAAATTAAAATTAAAATTCACTTAGAAAATATAGGCTTTTATATTTAGACAGTAATGGAAGATAAATATGAAATACCAAAAACTCCAAGAAGTATGTGGGGTGAAGCTACAAAAGTTGCTTACAATAATAATTGTAAATCCATGAATGCCTTATTTTGTGCTTTAGGGGATGAAGAATTTAATATAATTTTTTCATGTAAATATACTTATGAAATTTGGGATAACTTAGTTTTTCACATGAAGGAAATACTAATGTTAAATAAATGATACTTAATAACTATACTATTAAATATGATAACTTAAAGATGAAGCCTGATGAGCCTATTTCTGATATGTATCTCAGGTTTAATGAAATATTCAATACAATGAGCTCTCTTAGAAATCCAGTGGATTCCGAAAAACAAATCATGCTGCTACTCAGATTTCTACCAGAAAGATGGAGAGGAACCTTAGTATCAATTAGAGAATCTTCTGACATTAGTAAGTTTTCAATCAAGGAGCTGATAGTTAAATTGATGATGTATGAAGAAGAGTTAAAGGTAAACAAAGAGGAAGAGGATTAACTAAAGATAAAGATGGTGGATTTAAAAACCACTACTTCCAAAAATAAAGAAAATGAAAGGATGAATACTCATTCTGATAGTACAAGTAATGATGATTTGATATCAGATAGTGATGAGGAAATGGCTCAATTATCTAGAAGGTTTAAGAAGTTTTATAGAAGGAATAAATTCTTCAGGAATCCCAACTACAAAGAAAAATATGACAATAAAGTTAATTGGAAAAAAGATTGGAAGAAAGGTGACAACTCTAATGAGATAGTATGCTATGAATATAAGAGAAAGGGACGTGTAAAAGCTGATTGTCCCAAGCTAAATTATAAAAATAAGTATGAGGACAAAGATAGAAAGTAAAAAAAGTAAATGAAAGCAATATGGAGTGCTTTTGAGGATAGATCAAGTGACTCAGAATCTTCACATGATGAAAATACTAACAAATCCAATATGTGTTTCATGACAAACACATCTAAGGTAACCCTTGAGTCTCCTATACAAAATTCTTATTACTCTGGAGATGAAAGTGATTCTGAAAATATGACTAGTGAGGAAATATTTTAATATTGCCAAATGCTTGAAGATACATGTAATGAATTAAAATATAAATATAAATCTCTAAAGAAATAACATGCTATTACTTCTACTGTTAAACCTGATCTTATTATAGAAAAGGAAAAGAATACTCAATTACTTAAAGAGAACAATGAACTTAAATTATCTAATGAATAATTGAAAAAGGACATAGAAAAAGTTACCAATGGAAAGGATACTCTAACACAAATTCTTGGTTAACAAGTAGCTCTTATGTATGCTACTAGTATAGGATACCAACATAGATATAATATCATAGCTAAAACTCATTTTATAACAAAATTTGGAAAATCTATCTTCATACCTAGAACTGAAAAATCTACTAGTTCTAACTTTGGTAATTCATTTACTGCTTCTAGTTTTTCAGGACCAAACAAAGTTTAATTTTCCAATACATTAAAAACTGTATATAGGAAACCCATGAAGCAAGTATGGGTTCCCAAAGATCTTATTACTAATGTTACTAGACCCAAAAAAATATGGGTACCAAAATCTTTTCTAGTCAAATCTTTTTTTGTATGAAAGCTGATTAAAGAGCTCTTGTAGAAGTCTATGGTACTTGGAAAGTGGATGTTCAAGACACATGATAGGAGATTATTCATTCTTTAAAAATATGATAAATATTGATGGTGTAAATGTCACCTTTGGTGACAATGCTAAAGGAAAAATAATTGGTCTCATCCATATTGGTAACTCTAACTCAGTTTTAATTTTCAAAGTAATTTTTTTATGGATTAAAATACAATCTACTTAGTATCTATCAGCTGTTAGATGATGGTTTCATGTTAAATTTGAAAATGATTCATACAATGTTTTCAATTCTAAAAATGAATTAGTATTTTTTTATTTTAGAAATGAAAATGTTTATTCTGTTAACTTATATTTTTTAGTTTCTCAAAATGTATCTTGTTTGAGTGCCTTTCACAAAGAGTCTTGGATTTGGCATAGAAGACTAGGAAACTATAATATATACTCCATTAGAAATATTACTAGAAAAGACTTAGTCAAGGATCTACCCAAACTTGAGTTCTAAAATGACAAAGTCTATAATCCTTGTCAAAAGGGTAAACAACACAAAATATCTTTCAAACCAAAGAAGGAAATTTTAACTTCTCAAACTCTTGAGTTGGTTCACATAGAATTGTTTGGACCATATATATATTCAAGACTTAATGGGAATCACTATGCCTATGTTCTTGTAGATGACTATTCTAGATATACTTGGAACTTTTTCTTAGCTCACAAAAGTGAAGCTTGTTCTCATTTCACCAAGTATGCTAGAACAGTAGAAAAACTAAGTGGTCTTAAAATTAAATCCTTAAGAAGTGAACATGGCCGTGAGTTTGAAAACCAAGATTTTGAATATTTTTTCTCAAAAAAATGTTTATATTCATAACTTTTCTACTCCTAGGACACCTCAACAAAATGGAGTTGTAAAAAGAAGAAATAGAACCTTACAAGAAATAGCTAAAATCATGATTAATGAATATGACCTACCTATCTACTTTTGTGATAAAGGTGTGAATATAGATTTTTATATTAACAATAGAATCTTAATCAGACCTATTCTTAAGAAAACTTCCTATGAGCTATGTAACAATAGGAAACCCAAATTTAGTTACTTCAAAGTTTTTGGTTGCGAAGTTTATATTCTCAATACTATGGACAATCTTGACAAATTTTCATCCAAAAGTGATGAAGGAATATTTATAGGTTACTAAATCTATAGTAAATCCTATGGAGTCTTTATCAAAAGAACCAAATGTGTGGAAGAATTTGTACATGTCAAATTTTATGAAACAGATCCACATGAACCAAATACCTCCCTAGAAAACCTTGAGGATGATGTGTCAAATCTGTACATAAATGAAAAAACTTTTGACCCTACTGTCAAGAAACCTGTTAAATCATTCAATTCTAGAAATTATCCAGAATCTAGTCATGATGAAATCAAACCTATTAAAGAAGCTGAAATCACTATCCCTTCTTTTTCTAGATTTGTTAGAACCCTTAAGAACCATCTTTTAGATGTTGTTGTTATAGATTTAGATAAAGGAACTTAGACTAGAGCTTCTGTAAGAAATAAGGTTTAACATCAAGCCTTTTGTCACATCTTGACCCTAAGAACGTCAATGATGTTATCAATGATGAATTTTGAGTAATGTTTATGCAAGAAAAATTAAATCAGATTGAAAGAAATGAAGTCTATAAACTTATAGATATACCCAAATACACCTTGACCATATGCACTAAATGGGTGTTTAAGAATAAGGTAGATGAATCTGGCACCATAGTGAGAAACAATGCTAGATTAGTTGCATAAGGTTATAGTCAAGAAAAAGGGATTTACTGTGAGGAAACTTTTTCACCAATTTCTTGACTTGAATCCATTAGAATCTTTCTTTCATATGCAACACATATAAATTTCAAGTTGTATCAAATGGATGTTTAGAGTGAATTCCTAAATGGGTATATATTTGAGGATTTTTTTTGTTGAACAACCCTCTGGTTTTACAAACCCTCATCTTCCAAATCATGTTTTTAAATTAATAATAGCTTTATATGGTTTAAAACAAGCTCCAAGAGCTTGGTATGATAGACTAATTAGTTTTCTTATTTCTAGAGTCTTTACAAAATGTATAGATAATCCTAATTTATTTATAAAAAAATTATAAAGATGTTTTAGTTGTTCAAATCTATGTTGATTATATTATTTTTGGATCTTATAAAAATTCTTTATGTGTTGATTTTTCAAAAATGATGCAAAGTTAATTTGAAATGAGTTTAATGGGGGAACTCAAATTCTTTCTTGGATTTCAAATCTTTCAAAATAAAGAAGGTATTATTTTAAATCAAAGTAAATATACTAAAGATCTTCTAAAACGTTTTGGTTTGGACAGTACTAAAATTAGTGATACTCCTATGAGTACCACCTGTAAATTTGATTTTGATGAAAATGGTAAAAAAATTTATCAAACCACTTACAAAGGAATGATTGGGAGTTTACTCTACTTAACTGCTAGCAGGCCTAATATTATGTTTAGTGTGTGTATGTGTGCTCATTTTCAAAAAAATCCTAAATAGTCACATCTTATTCCTGTTAAAATGATTTTCAAATACCTCAAAGATACTACCAACTTAGGATTGTTATATCCTAAAGGACAATCATTTGATCTAGTTAGCTATTCAGATGCTGATTTTGGCAGTTGTAAGTTAGATAGAAAAAGCACCTTTGGAACATGTCGCTTTTTGGAAAAGTCACTACTATCGTGGTGTAGTAAAAAGAAAAAAAAATGCATTATCTACTGCTGAAGTTGAATACATAGCTACTGGTAGTTGTTGTGCTCATAGTTTTTGGATGAAACACACTTTTCTAGATTATGGATATCAATTTAGACATGTCCCTATAAATTTTTATAACACGAGTGCTATTAACATCTCTAAGAATATTTTTTCTCATTCAATAACAAAAACTATTTACATAATACATCACTTTTTGAGAGATAATTATCAAAAGGGTGATATTAATTTATAATCCATTGGCACTAAACATCATCTTACTAACATTTTTACTAAGCCTTTAAATTCTGAAAGGATGGGTTACATCATACATGAATTAGGAATGATCATCCTTTAGTGACTAGTTTACTTTCCAAAAGTTACTAATTCAAAATTTTTGTTTCATAGTTATTATCTCACAGTTATTGTCTCTCATCTTTCTATCTCATGTTTGTTGTCTTGTTAGTTACGGTCGCACCGTTTAGAGTCACACCGCAATCTTGACACTCTGACTGCTTGTTCTGGTCTCACTATTATGACTCAGACTTCTATTTTTTAGAAATATTTTTCCCATATCATTTTATTAATTATTTTATTTCTTTTATACCGTGTTTTTGTATTTTGAGGTGTTTGAACTCCCTAAATGATAAAAACATGTCTCTTCACTTCTCTCTTCACTCGTACTCTCTACTCCAGAAGCCAATCTATTTTCTCTCGAACTCCTTGTCTTTCTTAAGCTTGCATTGAATTTCCAGGATGAAGTGTATGTATTCATTGTATCCTGAAAATCACTGGTATTCAAAGAAACATAAAAGTACCATGATTACCATGCCATAGAAACCACTAAACCTAGGTCTTTTGGATCGTATAGTCATTCTAGAGAAAGAAATATGTGTGAAGTGGCTTATGTCAAGTAATTCACTTATTCTGAAAGTCTTGGAAAAACAGGTATGGTTAGAGTGGTTTACAAAAGAGAAAATACATATCTATTCAAATATGGTTTTTGAATTTTATCAGTATGTTCAGTTCACTTTCAACTCTAAAGATGATTTTGTGGTTAGAAGTTGGGTGAATGGACAAAGATGTGCCTTTTCTTTGAGGTTGTGGGATTCCTTCATAGGAATGCTACATGAAAGAATTTTTTAGGACTATCAAAGATGTCCTCCACCTCCAAGTGACATATTTAGTTTATAAGGGGCCTTGGGTGAGTTGACTAGAAACAAAAATAAATGAAGGCCTATCGTTGATGAATTGGATGGAGAGACTAGGTTGTTGTTTAAATTTATTCAACATCTAATATGTCTAAGGAAATGGTACTTTTCCACTCTCAAATATCAAAATGTATTTTTGATACATCTCTTGAAAAATGGTCACAAGATTAATCTATGCAAGTACATTATCCTTCACATATGTGACATGATCAAAAAAAATCAAAGTCAACTTATCTTTTCTACTCAAGGTTTATCTCTACAATGCTACTAGACAAAGGTGTGATTAGTAATAATGAAGAAGTGGTTAAAGATTATGATTTTTTTATATCTAAGGATACATGTAGATGAATGAAGATCGGTTGGAATCCATGGAAGAGGTTATGGGTTGAAGACAATGAGAAGTTTTATGAGCATTTTAATCCTATTGATCACCCTTCAAGACCTAAGGATGTATTTGATACTATTTTATAATCTGATGAGATTGTAGAATACTCATATTAAGGAATAGATATTGATAGAACTGAAATAGAAAAAGATTTTGATGAGGGTCAATCAATTATGGAAGAATCTCATGAACCTTTTCCAATAGTTCCCTCTAGAGAATCTCCTATCTCTAAAGGTGATGAAGATGCGGGTAGAAAGGGCGAAGCTATTGATAAAAGTAAAGTTGTTAAATAAGAAGAAGAAAATGATATTTTGGAAGAGCATGTTGCTACTGAGGAACAGATAGAGGAATAATATGTAGAAACAGAAGTCATTTTTCCTGCTGAAGTAATAATGGAGCAAGCCTTTAAATTAGCTAGAGAGGAGGTTGAATCTGATAGAGCAGAGGGTGTGGAAACTGGTCAAGAGATTGGTTATCTTATTCCTCTAAGAGATACATCTGTTAAGGGAGAGAAAATCCCATCTTGGAAAGTATTAAGTGCCAAACCCTGTGGATTCAAGTTTTGTGGATACCTGGTATAGGTTTCCAAGGTATTTTGATGTTGATGAGTCTCAAGGAACCTCAATTCAGGGATTGGATCTTTCAACTGTGTTTTATCTCAAACCAATTAATGCTAGGGAAGTAATATCTTCTAAGGAGGTATAACCTATTGTTGTTCTTGATTCTAAACCTAATCATTAAACTCCTAGTTATGTAAGTCGTGATGATTTGAAAGAGTTTGGAGACAATATGTTGTCTGGTTTTGAGAAGCTCATGAAGTATCAACCTGCTCCTTTAACCAATCTCAGTGAAAGCGATGTTGCATTTCTTCTAGAGAAAATCATATGTCAGATCCAACCCAAGATGCTTCATGGGATTTAGAAAGTTCGGATTTAAAAAAGGTAGTTGAGTGATGAGATGAAATATTTAAAATCTATGGTTGAGAAAATGAAGAAAGAGTTGAAAGTTTCTCAATCCCTTGTTGCTCATCTCAGTGAGGATGTTGCTGATAAAATCTCAAATAATGTTATGTCTATGATTCAACCCAACTTGATTGTTGTGGATGTGAAGGTGGTTAAGGATAACACTAAAGTATGAAATGAAATGCATGAGATTGTGACTACAATCAATGGTATGACATATGAATTTAAATAATCCTTCCAAGCTCTTCCCTCAACTGCTCTAGCTCAGTCTACTTCTACTCAGCCATCTCATCCTTTGGATAGTGAAATGATCATATCAGTATTTATAGAAGAACTTCAGTCTATGTTGAGTGGTACTGATTAGGAGAGTCTCTCTGTAATCATTAAGAATAGTGACCATGTTCTTGACCTGGTAATAATTCACTCAAAAAAATCACTAATGCTCAAGAATAAATCTATAAGAAAGTGGATTACTACTTCAATAGGATATATTCCAAGCATGAGTTGACCAAACATTTCAAGTATCTTGTGGGCAATTTAAAGTTGCATCCTATAACTCAAACATTCAAAAATCAAGTACATAAGCTAAAGGACTTCACACCTACTCTAGAGAAATTCATGGAAAATAAAGATGACTTTGAAAAGGCCATAGAGTATGTGGTGAAATCATTAAGGATTTCATAAACTTTTTGAAATTGTATTTGCATGTTTAGAGCACAGCCATCGTGACTCCTACAGCAGCTCCTTTGAGGACTGGTCTACCTCCTTCCACCTATCCTTCTTCCTCCACTTCATTTTCCCCTACTATAATGTTTTTTTCTCAGGATATAATACATATTAGACCTATTATTGTTGAGTAAAATTTTCCTCGGTATTCCACCAGACCAACCCTTTACCCTTCTATCATTAAAGGAGTGCCATTACCTTCCCTTACTAATGCTTCTACCACCTCCACTTCTTCACCTCTTGATTCTACTCCTGATGCCTCTGAAAAAGGAAATGGAAATCCTAATGACTCTGAAGAGAAGTGATGGATGATAGTTGATAGGTATATGTTGTGTTTTCTTTCATGATTTTACTATACTCTGTCATTTTATTCAATTAAATGTGTTATGATAACTCTTATTCCCTTATTTATTTCCTTTTGTGTTTGTTTTTTATTTCTCTTATTCTCTTTTTGATAATCCCAAAAGGGGGAGAAATAAGAACTGGCTTTTAGTCATTTATGGGAAAAGAACCTTTATGGGAGAAGAACTCTTATTCCCTTGTTTCTATCATTTATGCTATTTTCTTATTTCTTTCTAAAATGTATGGCTAGTAAATGCCATGATTTTTTATCATCAAAAAGGGTGAGATTGTTAGACTCTTGTTGTTTTAATGCTCACAAATCATATAAATCGTGTAAATCATGTAAATCATTTAAATCATGCAAATCATGTAAATCATGTAAATTATGTTTAAATATTATAAATCATGATTGCTCTTGTTTTATTATGTTTTATTATGATTATGTTTAACCTTAATCCATTTTGTGACTATTACTTCTTAAGACAGATGGTAGATATTTGAATAAGTATGAGACATTGTTTCTGTGATCAAACTGCCTCACCTGTTAGTCTGAAAAATCAACAAAGTATCAGACACCATTTCCCAGACACTGTAACTATGCTATCGGTTCTAGAATTCGCAAAGGACCAGACACTGTAACCATGCTAGAGGTTCTAGAATTCTCAAAGGACCAGACACTGTAACTATGCTACCAGTTCCAGAAATTACAAAGGACCAAACACCATAATTTTGCTACTAGTTCCAAAAATTATAAAGGACTAGAAACCATAACCGTGCTACCGAATCCAGAAATTGCAAAGGACCGGACACCGTAACCATGCTACTAGTTTCGGAACTCGTGAAGGACGTCACTACTGACTATGGCACCGCTTCTGACTCACCATGACTGTGGCACTGCTTCTGAATCACTGTGACTATGGAATCACTTCTGTTTCACCACCAACTGTGACACCATTCCTTACTTAACAATTTCTCTCTCTTTTTCAATTAAATTTAAAAGTTGATTCTAATGGTCATATTTGAGTCATTTAATGACATTGAAAAAATTAATGATTTTTTGTAGACATGAAACCTGATAGTACTAGGTATGAGGTGAAAAGATTGTGGTCCTTGTCATCTATAACACAAGAATCCAAGATAAAATACAAGGTGGTGCATGAGCTGGATGTAGTGACTAAAAGAAACGTTAGAGTGAGCATACATGCATGCTAGAAAAAATATAATAACACATGAAGAACTCTCATTTTATGCTAGTTGTATTATTGTGGATCAAAAATTCAAAAATCCTTACAGAAACAACAAAAAGATGATAAAAAGTGCAAGTCGCTGAACTAAAAATCAGAACATGAAGCTCCACGACACTCTATTTTCAGAAGAGGACTAGAACATCGCATCTGCTATATCCAAATAGTCCAAAGCTGCATTTCACAACACATAGAGCCTTCTAAACTCTATCCCATTATATAATGCTCTATTGTGTACAAATTTATTACATTTAGAGCAATGTGTGCATATTTCTATTAAACACGCACTATCTTATGCACTGAACTGGAGGATACAAGATATCCTCACACAAATATATTTTTATACCTTATTTCACCCACGTATAACTGTGGAAGAGGTCCTGTGTGACCTGACTATTATATTTCCCATGTAGAACTGTGGTTGAGGTCTTGTGACCTGGACAGTCTTTTGTACTGTTGTGTAAACCCTAATCCTGTTTGTGGATCAAATATTTATATATAATTTTCTTGGTGGTAGGTTATCACCAAGTGGAGTGGATTAAGTCTCAGCTCGAGACTGAACCACTTGTTTTATTCACTGTGTTTTTCAAATTTATTTTTTCTCTGACTTCATTCGTACTTCAGAAAACTATGTTTCACTTTGATAGTTAGTCGTAGAAAGTATTTATAACTTCTTTTATTAATTAAATTAGTTTCCAATTTTATATAAATATCTCATATTGTTATAACTGAGAAATAATCAATCTTCTAAGAAATTAATTGAACAGTCGGACTATTATAAATTTACTACTTTGATTAACTGGGTTGTGTTGTTTTTAAATTGTGGAATTTCTAAATAAAGTTTTTAATAGAAATTTTTATTGGAACTCAATTCACCCTCCTCTTGAGTGTCCTACTCCGACCAACATAAGTGTCCATGTATGAAATGCATTATCAAAAGATTTAAAACATTTGATAATTTCAGGGTTCATCTATTTCATTTTGGTTTTTGGAAATATTATATCTTTTTAGTATCAACATGGTGAACACAATTTTGAAGAAGATACAAAATATTTGGTTCTAGATACATCATGATTTCAAAATTTAGTATATGTGGTTGATGGACCATATTTTTAGGAAACAAAAACTCAAAATGATAATTCAAATCTTGAATTAGAACTATCCCAATTTTATGATTTGTTGGAATCTATTAATGGGGCCTTATATCTCAGATATGAGATAAGAAAATTTGAAGTTGTTACAAAATTTATTGCTATTAAATCAAATTTTAGAATTTCAAATATTCATTTCAATAAAATATTTTCTTTGGTTAAATCATTATTACCTAATAGAAATTTGTTGCTAATAAATTTCTATGCGAGCAAGAAGTTGGTCCGTAATTTGGGTATTTGTTATCATAAGATTCATGTATGTTCAAATGATTATATCTCATATTATGGTGAATATGAGTTATTTAATTTTACAATATTTATACAATTGAGGTACAAAGAGATAAAATAAGGAAATTCTAGATTTATTTCTATTAAGTCGTTTAGGTATCTTCTAATTACACCTAGATTTCATTGTTTATTTATGTCTCACAACACATCCGCATTGATGACATGGAATAGATCCAATATTTATTTCAATAAAAACATAAAACATCCTTATGATGATTAATTAAAACACTTTGATCAGGTTAATTCTTATTTTGCTTCAGAACCTCATAACATGTGGTTAGGTCTTTTTAAAGATGGTTTTTATCCATTTAGTTCTTATGACAATCAAATTATTGTTGTATTATTTTCATAAATTTTTTCAGATTGCCACCTTGGGTGTTGATGAATAAAACATATATTTATTTAGTGCTGCTAATTCCAGAACTTCTAAAGAAGAATATTGATGTTTATTTGAAGCCTCTGATTGGTGAGTTAGTTTTTTTTTACGGAGTGATGGTATAACTACATATGATGTTGTTGAAAAAAATAATTTTACAATGAAAAATGAATTAATGTGGAAAATCAGTGACTTTCTATCATATGTTATGTTATCTGAATAAAATACACATGGTCCAAAATCATGTATTTACTGCATGAGTGGAATCAAAGTGGTTATGCTTGTTAATGGAAGAAAACCTTGTTTTTTCAACTATCATTGAAGATTTTTACATGTAGATCATCCTTTTCAAAGTGATGAAAATAATTTTACAAAAGTTATAATTAAAAGCGATAGAACTACAACAATTCTCTTAGGTATTTAAGTAAAATCTATCATCTCTTCATTACCTTCCATTACCTTTAGACCAACTATTAACTAATAAAATATAGGTGGCTTTGGGAGAGATCACAATTGGATAAAGCGAAGTATTTTTTATAACTATCCATATTGGTCAATTTGTTGGTCCCTAATATTTCAGATGTCATTCATATTGAGAAGAACTATTTTAATAAAATATTTTATACCATTTTGGAAATACTAAGTACTAAAGATACTGCAAATCATTGTTAGGTCTTGCCTAAATTTGAAGGCCTCTCAAACTTGAGTTGTTTGAAAATGATATGTCATAGAATTTAATGAATCCCAAAGTATATTATGCACTTTATAAAGAAATTTTTTTATTATGATGTCAATAGATTATAAATTTGAGTTCACCTGATGGTCATGCCTCTAATTTATCTCATTGTGTTAGAATTAATCATATTACCAGATTAAAAAGTCATATTTTTTATTTAATAATGGAAATATTACTATTGATTATCCTTATAGGTTTATTTAATTATCTGATTTTGGTTGTGTTAATGGAAATATAATGATAATTTTTTGTGGTAATAGTAGACTATAATGCATTGAATACACTGCAAAAAAAATATTCTAATTTTATGTAAATTGGAAGAAAAAAAACTCATTTCCCTTCTTTAATTCAATAGAATATTTAATATTACATTTTATGTATAAACAAAATGTGGAGGGATGATGCAATTTTTATGGATATACCCATCTGAGTGATGCATGCAGAAATTAAATAGAAATGTATGTAAAAAAGCATTAGTTGAAGGGTCAATTGTAAAAGAATATTTTTATGAGGAAATTTCAAGTTTCTGTTCTTATTATTTTCAATATGAATATCCTCTAAAAAATAATCGAATGAGTCATAATGAAGGAAATGTTGATGATGTCATAGACCATCAATTATTAGTATTTCATCAGTCTAAGCTTGGTTTTAGTGGTGATCATTACCGATAGATTTTATATGATGAACAACACATATCTCGTACATATGTTTTACTCAATTATGAAGAAATGAAATGATTTTTGTAGTAAGTACTGATTTTACCTATTTTTTAAATATTTTATAAAATTAAATTTATATTAATTCTTTTATAGATTATATGATGATCAAATCCAAAAACAATTCACGCAAATTACATTGACTGGTCTTGAAGAACATTGAAAATGTAATTTTTCCTACCAGTTTCAAACAATGTTAAGTTAAATTATTTATGGTCAATAATATGGAATCAATTTTTTATTTAATATATTATTTTTTATTTTTTATTTTTTCTAAGTATCATATCATGAAAATAAAATTGATATTCAATTATGTGCCCTATGTAACCTTCCATCCAAATTGTTTAATTCTTATAATGTGTATGTGGTTAATGAATTTCAATTTCAACACACACATATGATAATTCAAAAAATCAATGAATGGTGGTGTTTTTTTAAAATGATCTCATCACAAGGAAATTGAAGTTTAATTTTATGGAATTTTAGATGAAATAATTGATTTATGTTATCTATGATATAATTATGTATCAATGTTTAAATATCTTTAGTTTGATACTGATCTAGGGTTGCATATTCATCTATAGCATGAAATAATTAACATTAAATATAAAAATATTCTTACAAAAAATGAATTGTTTATATTATCACATCAATTTTATTTATAAATAAATATTTTATTCACAATCTAGTGAATAAATATTTATTAAAATATTCAATAAATAAAATAAATATTTTATTCACGAGTCGGTGAATAAATATTTATTTAATTTATTTGATCAACATAACTTGAATAAAATTATTCCTTGAACTTGAGAATGGTATTTATTCCATTAATTAAACTCAAATAGAATTTAATCGAGATCAACAGAAATACTTAGTGTGTGACCCTCTAGGATTCTTTCTCATTGGCATTAGGTGGGCTTGCCTAAAGTCGAAAATTATTGTCTAGTAATGGGTTAAGACACCCAAGAGAAATAACTTAATATCGCAACGTCAATAACCACATATGAATTTTCACTATGTAATATAATCCCTTTGTCTCAATATCTCATCAAACAGGTTGCACATTGTTAGAACCAATAGGGGCTTATATACCCTGAGAGGGGGGGTGAATCAGGGTATGGATATATTTTTTTCAAAATTCTTTATTCCCCACTGGATCTTGACCTCTTTATTACAAGGGTCACTTTGTTTGCACTTGTGTGTTTATTATGACCACTTCTTTTCTTCTTTATTTGATGATGATGCTTTAAATGCAATGCAGGGAAGTAAGCAGGAAGACACAGAGATTTTTACTTGGTTCACCCTCACTGGGCTACGCCCAAGGAGCATACAACGGCGATGTACCGCTGTACCAAATCCACTAAAGCACACTGCTATTTACAAGGTTCGGGTTAGATCACTTTTATGCCCAGGCTCACTGCCTTTATAAGGTTTAGGGTTAGCTCACTACTTTCCCAAGGGTCACTCCCTATTTCTCTCTCTCTGGCTCACTACCGGTGAAGAGGATCACCTTATTCCTCTTCCTTTGTTCACTGCTCTAGAAAGGATCCAATCACAGTGTATAGAACTGTAGGTATCTTCATTATTACTAATTAATACGTCCTTTTTTGTATGTAGATGCTCTGTTAAAGTCCAACTTTCACCCGTAGATGAATCTCACTTTGCACCGAAGGTATCGGGCAATCTTCCAGCTTTCACGCAGCCCTGAATTACTGTCGTGCTTCAACCATACTTGGAGCCCTTCTCCAAGTCGGCGCGCAAGATACAACTGGCACGCAAGTCTACCTCAAGCACTTGTGCAACACAAGATTCTTCAACTCCAAACTTGCACGACTCACACCCTTTTATGCCCAAACCGATATTGGCACGCAACCATCAGCTATCGCGCTTCTTCAAAACCTGGTGCGCAAGTGTCACCAAACCACTTGCGCGACACCCCCTTCTTCAACTCAAAACTTGGGCGACTCCCTTCCTTCCTCTCCCAAACCACTCTGGACGCGCATCAAATAACTGGCGTGTAACCTCTACTTGTGCGACCACACCACCACTTGCACGACCACCACACCTGCACGACGGAAGCTCTGGTTTTCTCTATGTGTTGAAATCATACCAAATGAGGAGGGTTCTACCTCTATTTATAGGAATTTGGACACCCTTTGCGACGGCGTGCAAGTCTCCTCTCGGCGTGCAAGTCTCGGCGCGCAAGTCTTTGTCGCGCAAGTGAATTGTGCGGCCAACCCTAAAACTTGGGCGCCCCTTTTCCCTTTTCCATATTTTGATTTTCTGATCTTGAAAAACATATGGCGCGCAAGTTTCCTCTCCTTCAAGGAAATGACGCGCAATTCCCTTTTCCAAAATCACTTTTCTCCATTTGTCGATTTTCAGGCCCAAAAGTTTGGCAAACACTGGAAAATGGCACCACCTTGTGTCTGCTCTTTTTGTACTACCTCCAGATCATCCATTCCTTTGTCGATGTTCTCGAATCAAACATGGATCGTTAACCACAGCCCTTGAACTCGACATGCCACCATGAAATCCCTTTTGTCAACAAATTTGTACGTCATGGTTTGCTTTTTCAACAATCACAACACAGGTGTCCACTTTTTCAACAAACACAATCACCTCAAAAATGCTTCAATGATACCTTGAGGTATTTTTTCCCAACAATCTCCCCCTTTGGGTTTGTTGACAACTCTTCCATAAAAAGATACATCGTTAATTCTTCAGCCACCATTCGCCTATTGCGATTCCTATAGTGATCAAGGATTTACTCAACACATACTCTAAGCCCACATGAGCAATGCTCAGCGTGAGAAACAAGAGTAAATAAAAATTTCATCAATGAATCACTTCAACTCTAACACCCACTATTGACACCAAACTGATACCAATTTTTGGAAATATTCTTATTGCATTCCAACACCACTATTCGTCTTGTATCACGATCCTCAGCTGTCGTGATATCTCTTCTTTGATAGATCACTTCTAGCATCGTTAGATTTAATATTCTCCCCCTGTCTCATTGCCCTACCCCTATCTCACTACTCCACCTGTCTGTTTCTCCCCATATCAATAATGATTTATCAAATTGCCACATTGGCTCCCCCTTGAACAATCACTATTTTCTCCCCCTTTGTCAACGAACCCAAAGGTCACTCCTTTGCAATCTGTAACAGAGTAGAGAACACATATCAGCACATTAGGGAAAAACACATCATACCTCGGGGAGAGGGGGGGTTCCACATCCACACTTTTTTATGTGCGGGGAGTCGACTGAACTCCCAGAGCCAGTCGATTCCTTTCAAACACTTCCTTGGGTAAGGCCTTTGTCAGAATATCTATAACCTGTAGCTCTGTAGGCACATACTCCAACTTTACAAGCCCTTGCTCCACCTTCTCCTTGATGAAATGATATTTTATCTCAATGTGCTTTGTCCTTGAGTGATGAACTGTATTTTTGCTAAGATTGATAGCACTTGAGTTATCACACTGGATTTTGATCAGAGACTTCACTTCAACTCCCATATCTTCAAGCTGCTACTTCATCCACAATAATTGTGTGAATGCTTCAGTGGCCGCAATATACTTAGCTTCCACGGTGCTCAATGAAATGAAATCTTGCTTCTTTATTAGCCAAGAAATAAACAATCAACCAAGATAGAATGCACCACCTGACGTTGATTTTCTATCATCCGCTGAACCGGCCCAGTCTGCATCAGTATATCCCAATAACTCTATCTAAGATTTCTCATTATATTTCAAGCCAAAATACATTGTGCCCTTGATATACTGAAGTATTTTTTTCACTACAAGCATGTGGATTTCCTTGGGATTACTCTGATATCTCACTGCTTGGCATGTGGCAAAAATAATATCAGGTCGCGTCGCTGTCAGGTATAGCAAACTCCCAATACTCTGCTTGTATTTTGTGATATTAACTGTCTTGTCATCACCATCTTTGGATAGTTTCATCCGAGAAGCAATCAGAGACTTCATCTCCTTGGAATTTTCCATTACAAATCTTTTCAAAACCTCATTGGCATATTTGGATTGAGAAATTAATGTTTCATTCCTTCCTTTTATCACCTGTAGACCAAGGAAAAATGTTATCTCACCAATCATAGACTTTTCGAACTCATGTTCCATGAATTTGGAAAACTTTCTGCATTGTTCTTCATCTGATCCGCCAAATATTATGTCATCGACATAAACCAACACCATAATCCTTTGATTACTGTTCTTGTTGAAATAGATATTGTAATCAACTCCACCATTTTGGAATACAAGCTTCTTCAAGTACTGATCAAGCCTTGAGTACCTTGATCTTGGTGCTCATTTCAGCCCATACAATGCCTTATTCAGTTTTCAAACCTTGTTCTCATCCTCATGAATGAGAAAACCATCTGGATGCTCAATATATACTTCCTCCTCTTCCAGAAACCCATTCAGAAATGCAGATTTGACATCCATCTAAAACACTTTGAACAGTCTTTGCACTGCTATGGCTAAAAATAATCTGATTGTATCTAGCCTCGCAACCAGTGCAAATGTCTCAACAACATCTATTCCCTCTATCTGGGAGTATCCTTTGAACACTAGTCGTGCTTTGTTACAAATCACTGTTCCATCTTCATTCATATTGTTGTGATGGACCCATTTAGTCCCGATGACGTTCTTATCTGCTGGCCTCAAAACAATCTCCCACATCTGATTCTTTTATGAATCAGCATCAGTCACTTCTGCTCCCCCTGTGTTGCTTTCTTACTCAACACTTTCATCAGAAAATTTCTCACTGTTACATTGTTCAGTGGCTTCACTTCTTTCAGCTACTTTTTTGAGCTTCTTGTTGAGACAGGTTTGATACTCTCTTGCAGCTTCTTGGTATCCTGAAAACAGTTAGTTGATACCAAATTATTAGAACAAAATAGATAAGCATGAGATGCATGATTATTATTGCTTCTCTGGAAATATGTCTTCTCTCGGTAGACAACACCTGAGCTGGGTCATCCAATTATTTCTTTGATGGATCTTGCATATGATTATGATATTGAATTCTCTCTCTATGTTATGCAACACATCCCGGGATTAGGCCCACCTTTTAGACCCATAAACATTATTCTTCTCCTGCATCATCTATTCTCATATTCCAGTGGGAATTAATCCATTAACAAAATCTCTAAGACTATTGAGTTGTCACTCAGTGTAGGAAACAAGAGACAAAGTTAATAACACAATCACTTCCTATTGTGCTTTGTTTCTCCCTTTCTTCTTCAACTTTAGTACCTGATTTGAGTCAATCGAAACTCTGGAGCAAATCACTTCTCTATGTTGCATCTTTAGATGCCACTCCCACTTGGATCGTATCTCCCTAAAACCTAAAACACTTTAATCATCAGTTAACAACATTTATATACATAGGGAGAGGGGTGGCCTTTCTGGAAACCTCATGATGATGATTTTGGTAGATCCTGATGGGTCAACCCTTTGATTCTTTCTTACAGAGCATCACACTCCTTCCTGGATTCTTTTAGCTACCTAGCCAACTTCAACTACTCTGGACATATGACTAAGCATTCATTACCCACATACTGAGTCTTTCTCTTATATGTAGATTTTGTAGGCCTGGCCTTTTTCACAATTTGGGGCTTATTCCCACTAGTACACACTTACTTCTTTGATGTTCCACCAAAATTTCATTTCCCTTGATTCCTTCTTTGGGTAGGAATCTCTTTACTTGTCATATTTCCTTTCTTCTTCCACCATTTAATGGGTCTTTCTCTTTCCTCCACTTCTCGCTGAGGCACACGACATGCAAATTTTTCAATACTTTCGTTGTTCATCTTTATTTTATCAGATACTTGATTCACAACGCTATTTTTCGCTGGTGGTGATTCCTCCGTTGAATGTGCATTCTTCTTACTCGTAGCCGGTGTCGATCTCCCCTTAATCTTCCAAGTTTGTTCACATTATCTCCACAATGGTTGTTGGGAGTGTGACAGAGAAGGTGATTGATACACATTTCATTTATCTCCTTGTGATTCCCCTGAGGTAGTAAACCTGTTTTTCAATCTACCACATTCTCTTCCAGTGTAGGATTTCTCATTATACACCAATGGAGTCATGAATCTCCTCTCGAGTTCCATTTCCTTTCCTGCTTTCTTCTTGCTGCAACCTCTTGACAAATGCCCATAATAAAAACATATAAAACATTTTCCATCAAAGGCATACTTCATTTCAACATTTCTCTGTCGAGATGTTGATGCATCTTCTGTTCCTCTTCTGACATTGAGCTCTTGAGCTTCCTAAACCATACTCATTATGCGTCCCTTTATTCCACAGTAATAGCATATGATAAATGTTTTCCTCTGAAAGACTCTTCTCTCTGATTTCTCATGACGCTGCATCTTATTCTCAGATTTTGTACATTTTCTATTTTCACAATATGAAATATATTCCTGAGCCTCTGAACAAAAACTTGATGTGTGTCCATGAATCCTACAGAAATAGCACATCTTGTCACTACTTCTTATAAATGTCCTCCTAGGTCTCTTTCCAGCACCTACAGTATTTTCTCCACTTCTGGAATTGTTCACATCTCTCTTTCTATCATGCATGGGATGGGATTCATCAAATCCAATACTGGTTTTTCCCAAAATATATAGTCTCTGAGCTGTGAAAATATTCTGTTGTTTCTCTTCAGAAATATCATATTTGTTCTTCATTTTCTCAACACTTGTCGAAGGATAATTAAATAGTAAGTGCAATGCATCCTTCATTTTAGACTTTCCTTTGGTATTGGATTTCTCCACTTCCTTCTTTACTAATTCTAGATCTTCTTCCAACTTTTTGAATCTTCATATCCCTTGATTCAAGTTGGACATCAAGTTCTCTCTTGAGAAGCTTCCCTATACTCATCTCATCTTCCAATTCAAGTGTCAGCTTATCCACCATGTCACTCTGCTCCTTTACATTCAATTTTTCTTAAGAAACAGAATCAGAACAACATGCATTATCTTTTTGTAGCCTTTGATTATTCTGAACTTGTTCACATAACTGTGTAGCTAGACCATCATTTCTAGCTTTTATATTCTGAACATCATATGAATTTTTATTCCCTTCATATTCATCAGCCTTTTGTTTTCCTTTCATTCTAGCCATCTTTTGTAGTTCTTCAACTTGGAATCATTATTCTCCCTTAGATTAGTAGCCACATAAATAAGCCTTTGATTTAAGCATCTTAGCTTGTTGACCTCAATTTCCAATACTTGGATCTGGATGTCTTTAGATTTAACTTCTTCATCTAATTTCTGATCCAATTTCTTTTTCATGTTGACAAAATCTACTGGTGGCCTCCTTCTTGAAACTTCTTCATCATCAGTTGTTTTGGTATCACTTTTAAGTTCAAGTACTTCACTCATTCCTACATCATGATTGATTTAATCAATATTTTCCCTATCAGATTCATCTGGGCCTTCCTTCAGCAAGCTATTTGATTCTTTAAGTTGAATCACACTTTTTCCATAAACACTTCCACACTAAGGGATATCACCTAACTTCTGATTCTTCTTTGATATTTTTCCATTTTCCATGGCACACCGAGATAAGAGCAGACTGATTATTTAACCACACAGATCGACTACACCAAGTCAGATCAAACAAATCTGATAAAAGCAACCTTCCCTCTGATACCAATTATTAGGACCAATAGGGGCCTATATACCCTAAGAGGGGGGGTAAATCAAGGTATGGATATTTTTTTCAAAATTCTTCATTCCCCACTGGATATTTACCTCTTTATTACAAGGGTCAATTTGTTTTCACTTGTGTGTTTATTATGACCACTTCTTTTCTTCTTTATCTGATGATGATGTTTTAAATGAAATGCAGGGAAGTAAGCAGGCAGACACAGAGATTTTTACTTGGTTCACCCTCACTGGGCTACGTCCAAGGAGCATACACCGGCGATGTGTCATTGTACCAAATCCAATAAATCACACTGCTGCTTACAAGGTTCGGGCTAGATCACTTCTATGCCCAGGCTCACTGCCTTTACAAGGTTTAGGGTCAACTCACAGCTTTCCCAAGGGTCACTCTCTGTTTCTCTCTCTCTGGCTCACTACTGGTGAAGAGGATCACCTTCTTCCTCTTCCTTTGCTCACTGCTCTAGAAAAGATCCACTCATAGTTTATAGACCTATAGTTCTCTTTATTATCACTAAGGAATACATCCTTTGTTGACGTTTAACTTTCACCCGTAGATGAATCTCACTTTGCACCGAAGGTATCGGGCAATCTTCTAGCTTTCACGCAGCCCTGAATCATTGTCGTGCTTCAACCATACTTGGCGCCCTTCTCCAAGACGACACGCAAGTCTCAGCATGCAAGTTATAACTGGCGCGCAAGTCTAACTCAACCACTTGCGCAACACAAGCTTCTACAACTCCAAACTTGCACGACTCGCACCATTTTACGCCCAAACCGATATTTGAGCGCAACCATCAACTATCACGCTTCTTCAAAACCTGGCGCGCAAGTATCACCAAACCACTTGCGCGACACCCCCTTCTTCAACTCAAAACTTAGGCGACTCCCTTCCTTCCTCACCCAAACCACTCTGGATGCGCAACAAACAACTGGTGCACAACCTCTACTTGCGCGACCACACCACCACTTGCTCGACCACCACACATGTGCGACGGGAGCTCTGATTTTCTCTAAGTATTGAACTCGTACCAAATGAGGAGGGGTCGACCTTTATTTATAGTCATTTGGACACCCTGTGTGACGGTGCACAAGTATCCTCTCAGCGTGCAAGTCTCGGCGCGCAAGTCTCTGTCGCGCAAGTCACTTGCGCGACCAACCCTAAAACTTGGGCGCCCCTTTTACCTTTTCCATATTTTGATGTTCTGATCTTGAAAAACATATGGCACACAATTTTCCTCTCCTTCAAGGCAACGGTGCGCAAGTCCCTTTGCCGAAATCACTTTTCTCCATTTGTCGATTTTTAGGCCCATGAGTTTGGAAATCATTGGAAAACGGTGCCACCTTGTGTCTGCTCTTTTTGTACCGCCTCCATATCATCCATTCCTTTGTCGACGTTCTTGAATCAAACATGGATCATTAACCACGGACCTTGAAATCGACATGCCACCATGAAATCCCCTTTTTCAACAAATTTGTACGTCATGGTTTGCTTTGTCAACAATCACAGCACAGATGTCCACTTTGTCAACAAACACAATCACCTCAAAAATGATTCAATGATACCTTGAGGGATTTTTGCCCAACAATCTCCCCCTTTGGGTTTGTTGACAACTCTTCCATAAAAAGATACATTGTTAATTCGTCAGCCACCATTCGCCTATTGCGATTCCAATAGCGATCAAGGATTTACTCAACACATACTCTAAAACCACATGAGTAATGCTCAGCGTGAGAAACAAGAGTAAATGAAAAGTTCATCAATGAATCACTTCAACTCTGACACCCATTTTTGACACCAAACTGATACCAATTTTTGGAAATATTCTTACCGCATTCCAACACCACTATTCTGCTTGTATCACGAACCTCAGCTGTCGTGATATCTATTCTTTGATCGATCACTTCTAGCATCGTTAGATTTAATATTCTTCCCCTCTCTCATTGCTCTCCCCCTATCTCGCTGCTCCACCTGTCAACTTCTCCCCATATCAATCATGATTTATCAAATCACCACATTGTCTCCCCCTTGAACAATCACTATTTTCTCCCCCTTTGTCAACGAACCCAAAAATCGCTCTTTTGCAATCTGTAACAGAGTAGAGAACACATATCAGCACATTAGGGAAAAACACATCATACCTCAGGGAGAGGGGGGTTCCACATCCACACTCTTTTATGTGTGGGGAGTCGACTGAACTCCCAGAGCCAGTCGATGCCTTTCAAACGCTTCCTTGGGTAAGGCCTTTTTCAGCATATCTGCAACCTATAGCTCTGTAGGCACATACCCCAACTTCACAAGCCCTTTCCCCACCTTCTCCTTCATGAAATGATATTTGATCTCAATGTGCTTTTTCCTTGAGTGATGAACTGTATTTTTTCTAAGATTGATAGCACTTGAGTTATCACACTAGATTCCGATCGGAGACTTCACTTCAACTCCCATATCTTCAAGTTGTTGTTTCATCCACAATAACTTTGTGCATGCTTGAGTGGCCACAATATACTCAGCTTCTGCGGTGCTCAATGAAATGAAATCTTTCTTCTTACTTAGCCAAGAAATAAACAATCCACCAAGATAGAATTCACTACCTGACGTTGATTTTCTATCATCCGCTGAACCGGCCCAGTCTGCATCAGTATATCCCAATAACTCTATCTGAGATTTGTCATTATATGTCAAACCGAAATCCACTGTGCCCTTGATATACCGAAGTATTTTTTTTCACTACAAGTATGTGGATTTCCTTGGGATTACTGTGATATCTCGCTGATTGGCATGTGGAAAAAATAATATCAGTTCTCGTCGCTGTCAGGTATAGTAAACTCCCAATACTCAACCTGTATTCTGTGATATTAACTCTCTTGTCATCCTCATCTTTGGATAGTTTCATCCATGTAGCAACCAGAGTCTTCATCTCCTTGGAATTTTTCATTCCAAATCTTTTCAAAACCTCCTTGGTATATTTGGATTGAGAAATGAATGTTTCATTCCTTCCTTGTGTCACATGTAGACCAAGGAAAAATGTTAGCTCACCAATCATATACTTTTCGAACTCATGTTCCATGAATTCGGAAAACTTTCTACACTGTTCTTCATCTGATCTACCAAATATTATGTCATCGACATAAACCAGCAACATAATACTTTGATTACTGTTGTTTTTGAAATAGATATTGTAATCAACTCCACCATGTTGGATTACAAGCTTCTTCAAGTACTGATCAAGCCTTGAGAACCATGCTCTTGGTGCTTGTTTTAGCCCATACAATGCCTTCTTCAGTCTGCAAACCTTGTTCTCATCCTCGTGAATGAGAAAACCATCTGGATGCTCAATATATACTTCCTCCTATTCCAGAAACCCATTCAGAAATGCAGATTTGACATTCATCTGAAACACTTTGAACATTCTTTGCACTACTATGGCTAAAAATAATCTGATTATCTCTAGCCTCGCAACCGGTGCAAATGTCTCAACGACATCTATTCCTCGATCTGGGAGTATCCTTTGAACACTAGTCGTTCTTTGTTCCGAATCACTGTGCCATCTTCATTCATCTTGTTGCGATAGACCCATTTAGTCCCGATGACATTCTTATCTGCTGGCCTCGAAACAATCTCCCATGTCTGATTCTTTTCTGAATCAGAATCAGTCACTTCAGCTCCCCCTGTGTTTCTTTCTTCCTCAACACTTTCATCAGGAAATTTCTCATTGTTTCATTGTTCAGTGGATTCACTTCTTTCAGGTACTTTTCTGAGCTTCTTGTTGAGACAGGGTTGATACTCTCTTGCAGCTTCTTGGTATCCTGAAAATAGTTAGTTGATACCAAATTGTTAGAACAAAATAGATAACCATGAGATGCATGATTATTGTTGCTTCTTGGGCAATATGTCTTCTCTCAGTAGACAACACCTGATCTAGGTTATCTAATTACTTCTTTGATGGATCTTGCATCTGATTATGATATTGAATTCTCTCTCTATGTTATGCAACACTTCTCGGGATTAGGCCCACCTTTTAGACCCATAAACATTATTCTTCTCCTGCATCATCTATTCTCATATTCCACTGGGAATTGAGACATTAACAAAATATCTAAACCCACTGAGTTGGCACTCAGTGTAGGAAACAAGAGACAAAGTTAATAACACAATCACTTCCTATTGTGCTTTGTTGTTCCCTTTCTTCTTCAACTTTGTGGTACCTGATTTGAGTCAATCGAAACTTTGGAGCATATCACTTCTCCATGTTGCATTTTTAGATGCCACTCCAAATTGGATTGTATCTCCCTAAAAACTAAAACACTTGAATCATCAGTTAACAACATTTATATACATAGGGAGAGGGGTGGCCCTTCTGGAAACCTCATGATGATGATTGTGGTTGATCCTGATGGGTCAACCCTTTGATTTTTTTCTTGCAGAGCATCACACTCCTTCCTGGATTCTTCTAGCTGCCTAGACAACTTCAACTGCTCTGGTCATATGACTAAGCATTCATTACCCACATGTTGAGTCTTTCTCTGATATGTAGATTCTGTAGGCCTGGCCTTTTTCACAATTTGGGGCTTAAGCCCACTGGTACGCACTTCCTTCTTTGATGTTCCACTAAAATTTCATTTCCCTTGATTCCTTCTTGGGGTAGGAGTCTCTTTACTTGTCATATTTCCTTTCTTCTTCCACCATTGCAGGGGTCTTTCTCTTTCCTTCACTTCTCACTGAGGCACACGACATGCAAATTTTTCAATACTTTCGTTGTTCATCTTTCTTTTATCACATACTTGAGTCACCACACTATTTTTCACTGGTGGTGATTCCTCCGCTGAATGTGCATTCTTCTTACTCATAGATGGTGTCGATCTACCCTTAATCTTCCAAGTTTGTTCACATTCTCTCCACAAGGGTTGTTGAGAGTGTGACAGAGAAGGTGATTGATACACCTTTCGTTTAT
Organism: Viscum album; assembly: GCA_963277665.1. NCBI lineage: Eukaryota > Viridiplantae > Streptophyta > Magnoliopsida > Santalales > Viscaceae > Viscum > Viscum album. The sequence continues at coordinate 661,747,017 of OY728143.1, read as the reverse complement.
CTCCTTGTGATTCCCCTGAGGTAGTGAACCTGTTTTTCAATCTACCACATTCTCTTCCAGTGTAGGATTTCTCATTATACACCACTGGAGTCATGAATCTCCTCTCGAGTTCCTTTTCCTTTCCTGCTTTCTTCTTACTGCAACGTCTTGCCAAATGCCCATAATCAGAACATATAAAATATTTTCCATCAAAGGCATACTTCATTTCAACATTTTTCTGTCGAGATGTTGATGCAGCTTCTGTTCCTCTTCTCACATTGATCTCTTGATCTTCCTAACACATACTCATTGTGTGTCCCTTTATTCCACAGTAATAGCATCTTATGAATGATTTCCTCTGAGAGACTCTTCTCTCTGATTTCTCATGACGCTTCATCTTATTCTCAAATTTTGTACATTTTCTATTTTCACAATACGAAATGTATTCCTGAGCCTCTGAACAAAAACTTGATCTGTGTCCATGAATCTCACAGAAATAGCACATCTTGTCACTACTTCTTATAAATGTCCTCTTAGGTCTCTCTCCAGCACCTACAATATTTTCTCCACTTCTGGAATTGTTCACGGCTCTCTTTCTATCATGCACGGGAGGGGATTCATCAAATCCAATACCGGTTTTTTCCAAACTATATAGTCTTTGAGCTACAAAAATATTCTGTTGTTTCTCTTCAGAAAGAGCATATATGTTCTTCATTTTCTCATCACTTGTTGAAGGATAATCAAATAGTAAGTGCAATGCATCCTTTATTTTAGACTTTCCTTTGGTATTGAATTTCTCCACTTCCTTCTTTACTGATTCTAGATCTTCTTCCAACTTTTGAATCTTCATATCCCTTGATTCGAGTTGGACATCAAGTTCTCTCTTGAGAAGCTTCCCTCTACTCATCTCATCTTCCAATTCACGTGTCAGCTTATCCACCATGTCACTATACTCCTTTACTTTCAATTTTTCTTGAGCAACAGAATCGGAACAACATGCATTATCTTATTGTAGCCTTTGATTCTTCTGAACTTGTTCACATAACTGTGTAGCTAGACCATCATTTCTGGCTTTTAGATTCTAAACTTCATATGACTTTTGATTCCCTTTATATTCATCAGCCTTTTGTTTTCCTTTCATTCTAGCCATATTTTGTAGTTCTTCACCTTGGGAATCATTCTTCTCCCTTAGGTCAGTAGCCACATCAATAAGCCTTTGATTTAAGCCTCTTAGCTTGTTGACCTCAATTTCCAATACTTGGATCCGGATATCTTTAGATTTAACTTCTTCATCCAATTTTTTATCCAATTTCTTTGTCATGTTGAAAACATCTACTGGTGACCTCCTTCTTGAAACTTCTTCATCATCAGCTATTTTGGTATCACTTTTAAGTTTAAGTACTTCACTCATTCCTACATCATGATTGAGTGAATCAATATTTTCCCTATCAGATTCATCCAGGCCTTCCTTCAGTAAGCTATTTGATTCTTTAAGTTGAATCACACTTTTTCCATAAACACTTCCACACTGAGGGATATCTCCTGACTTATGATTCTTCTTTGATGTTTTTCCCTTTTCCATGGCACATCGAGATAAGAGCAGGCTAATTCTTTAACCACACAGATCGACTACACCAAGTCGGAGCAAACAAATCTGATAAAAGCAACTTTCCCTCTGATACCAATTGTTAGGACCAAATACCCTGAGAGGGGGGGTGAATCAGGGTATGGATATTTTTTTTCAAAATTATTCATGCCCCACTGGATCTTGACATCTTTATTACAAGGGTCACTTTTTTTGCACTTGTGTGTTTATTATGACCACTTCTTTTTTTCTTTATCTGATGATGATGCTTTAAATGCAATGCAGGGAAGTAAGCAGGCAGACAGAGAGATTTTTACTTGGTTCACCCTCACTGGGCTACGTCCAAGGAGCATACAGCGGCGATGTGTCGTTGTACCAAATCCACTAAAGCACGTTGTTGTTTACAAGGTTCATTCTAGATCACTTCTCTGCTCAGGCTCACTGCCTTTACAAGGTTTAGGGTCATCTCACTGCTTTCCCAAGGGTCACTCCCTGTTTCTTTCTCTCTGTCTCACTGCCAGTGGAGAGGATCACATTCTTCATCTTCCTTTGTTCACTGCTCTGGAAAGGATCGACTCACAGTTTATAGACCTTTAGGTCTCTTCATTATCACTAATGAATACATCTTTTGTTGTATGTAGATGCTCTATTGAAGTCCAACTTTCACCCATAGATGAATCTCACTTTGTACCGAAGGTATCGGGCAATCTTCCAGCTTTCATGCAGCCCTGAATCACTGTCGTGCTTCAACCATACATGGCGCCCTTCTCCAAGCCAGTGCACAAGTCTCGGTTCACAAGTTACAACTGGCGCGCAAGTCTACCTCAACCACTTGCGCGACACAAGTTTCTTCAACTCCAAACTTGCGTGACTCACACCCTTTTACGCCCAAACTGATATTGGCGCGTAACCAACTACTATCGCGCTTCTTCAAAACCTGGTGTGAAAGTGTCACCAAACCACTTGCACGACACCCCCTTCTTTAACTCAAAACTTGGGAAACTCCCTTCCTTCCTCGCCCAAACCACTCTGGACGCGCAACAAACAACTGGCGCGCAACCTCTACTTGCACGACCACACCACCACTTGCGCGACCACCACACCTGCGCGACAGGAGATCTGATTTTCTCTAAGTGTTGAACTCGTACCAAATGAGGAGGGGTCGACCTCTATTTATAGCCATTTGGACACCCTGCACGATGGCGCGCAAGTCTCCTCTCGACGCGCAAGTCTCGGCGTGCAAGTCTCTGCTGCGCAAGTCACTTGCGCGACCAACCCTAAAACTTGGGTGCTCCTTTTCCCTTTGCCATATTTTGATGTTATGATCTTGAAAAACATATGGCGCACAAGTTTCCTCTTCTTCAAGGCAACGGCGCGCAAGTCCCTTTGCCAAAATCACTTTTCTCCATTTGTCGATTTTCAGGCCCAAATATTTGGCAAACACTGGAAAACGGCGCCACTTTGTGTCTGCTCTTTTTGTACCGCCTCCAAATCATCCATTCCTTTTTTGACGTTCTTGAATCAAACATGGATCATAAACCACAGCCCTTGAACTCGACATGCCACCATGAAATCCCCTTTGTCAACAAATTTGTACGTCATGGTTTTCTTTCTCAACAATCACAACATAGATGTCCACTTTGTCAACAAACACAATCACCTTAAAAATGCTTCAATGATACCTTGAGGGATTTTTGCCCAACACACATTCGTGTCACCAACCTATATGATTTATGTCTTTTTTTGACTATTTGAAATAAAAATGTCGTTACACCATGACCATGGAATTTAATGTGACGGTTCTATTCTAATCAAATGGATGAGATATCAGCCTTCATAAAGATGGAAGAGGCAAGTCCTTTCTCAACTTATTCATTAATGACATGTCACTCATGACGCACCCAATGTATTCAACTTCATCATGAACTGTTATCATCATGGTTTACAAAATACATATAAGTACACGAGTTGAAACATGCATTAATAATAATCTTAAAGTCTCATTACCATCACACACACTCGTAGATAGAAATATCTGATGACACTAAAACATACGGAATTCCTACTGATGAGTTTGTTCGCATAATCTCTCGTCTTGGAGATTACCAAGTGTGAACTTCATGAGAAGAAGTTTCATCTACTTACGAGTACTCGCACCTGACAGTCTGTGTATTATGTGTCCTGTCATAGCATGTTATCCAACCACAGAACATTATTTGAGAATATCGTCATATCACATCAAGTTTCTCATCATAGTGGAGAACTAATATGACATTATCAATGTGACTTATACTCTAGGATATTACTACATTAAAGTCATGTAGAACAACAAACAATATGTAATAAGCATCTTTATTAATATTCAATACATTAAATATTCATGTAATCGGAGTACAAACAGTTGGTCCTAGGACACCAACTCCAACAGATACAAGATATTGTACCCAAATAAGAAAAACGTGATTAAAATAATGGATATTTCTTTCCATGAGAACTAAACTATTGGTGTGGGGTCTAGAAATTTATCAATAAATTGCATATCATCTGGAAAAAATATATACTTTTATGCAATTAAGGATGAGATGGAGTTCCACAAGATGAACCAGATATATGATTTGGTAGAGAGTTGGAAAAGGGAATAAGTCACAAATGAACAAGTGGGTGGTGGAAAAAAAGTTTTATTTATATAACACGGGTTTGCTTTTATGATATTTTTCACTAATGGAAAAGATTATATCATTTGACGTTATATTCATATTTGCATCTGGCATAGACTTTATGCTTGAGTAAGTGGATGTGAAGGTATCATTTTTTCACAACGATCTTACTGAAGAGATTTGTATGAAACCTCTAGAAGAATTAAAGGTTTTCAAAGAATAAAGCATCATGTCAAGATTAAAGAAGAACATGTGCATTTAAAGAAGATGTCTAGATGATGGTATAATAGGTTTGAATCATTCATAATGATTTAAGTTTGTATGTATATACACGTTGATCAATGTTCCAAAACCTCCAAGATGGTAACTTTGTTGTTTTTGACTTTATGTTGATAACGTGTTGATCTTCTTAAAAGATGTAATGAAGATCGAGCTATTAAAGAACGTGTTGTCCAATTCATTTAATACTCAGGACTATGGAGCATCTTAGTAAATTTTTAAAAATAAAATCATTTATAACATGGAGAAGAAGAGGTGTTGTCTTTCTTGAGATAATTGTGTTGGACGTGTATTATATAAATTCAACATGGGAAATGTCAAATTATCATCCATTTCTCTTTCAAATCATTTGAAGTTGAGTATGAGTTTGAGTTTTTCATTCAAGGAAGAGACCAAGGAGATGATGATGATTCCACATTCTTTCGTAATTGGAAGTTTGATGTACGTTATAACACGTACGCTACATGATATTTCTCGTATAATGAAAACAATGAGTTGATTTCTCCATGATCTTAAGAAGCAACATTATGATGTTTTCAACTAAATTATGATGTATTTTAAAGGCACCACAAAATTATTATTGTGGTAAGAAAGAGTTGGTACAATCTTGCAAGGTTATGCATACGCGTATATGGTTGGAAATCCTAACAATAACGAGTTTACATAAATGTCCATTTACACTTTTTATAGGAGGTGTATCATGTTCTTCAATGTTACAAAAATGTGTCGATCCATCCAGAATAGAAGCGTAATGCATCGTTGTGTGGGAGGTTAACAATTAAATATTCTGGCCAAACCCATTTCTACAAGTGAGGAGTATCGAACTCATTGTAACCATCATAATATTCCTAACTTGAACAAGAATTGTGTGTATCATCCCCATATAGAGCATATCAACATTGGATGTATTGAATGCACGATATGATTTTTCGGGAACTATTGAATTGGAATCTAGCACACTGGTAACAAGATCACTGATGTTGAATACGACCCTTTATTCATTAATATACATCTTCTTTGAATATTGGTAGATATTGCATGATTGATTAGATTATGGGTAGATGGTTTAGAATGAATGACATTTTTCGCTTTTGACTTAAATTTTGATATACATGTTTCATTTTGACATAATTAATCAATATAATCTTGAGTTTTCTATCTGAGTTTGAATAAGGTGAAAGTTTTATCAAATCTCGGTTTATTGCAACAATTTGGAGGAATGGGATACAACTCAACAAAAATCTTACCTACATGCCGTTTGGGAGTTAAAAAACCGAGATCTCCTAAACACCGCCATAACAGGGCCAGAATCACTGAACTTAGGCCCATGCGACATCATATCTTGTTTTATTATCTATGCAATAAAACAAGAAAGTTTGAAGAATAAGGATAGGATAGACAATGGCATACACTACACATAAAACATAATAAATTAGTGGATAGGTTGGGGTGGGACTCAAACCTTTGTCAATTTGCTCTCCAACGTCCTACCCGCAACTGGCAAATCCGGATAGTTTATTAACAATATTATCCTATTCCAATAGTTTATTCTTAGGCCAACTGTTTCTATATAAAAGAGATTGCAAGTAGTGTAGAAAATTATATTTTGTTTGAATTGGAGCGCGTTTAAAACGACGTAGTTTATTGTTGGAAAGCGACTTGAGAAAAGTTTGCATATTTTTTATTTTAGTTGTATGATTATATTCTTTTAATTATTATTTAATTTATAGGGTTCGGGGGTCGCTAAATTCTTAGCGGGGCCCGTGGAGAGCGACCGATGGGACGTGATTCCCATTTCGCCTGGTTGGGTCTGTCCCATCCACATGTCTTCCCATAAAAAAAAGGAACGGGAAAGCTGAAGATTTTTGTTAGCAAAAATAAATAAATAACATCATCTTCAGTTTATTAATTTTATTTTTTTAAAATATTTTTTAGGATGACAGATCCGATTAAATAGGGTCAGATGGTTAAATGAGTATTTATATATAGGATTAGGGTATCAAATTGAAAATAGTACTATTAGGGCACCATAAGCCTGAATTCTATTACTCAAATTATTATTAATTAATCAATAATAAATTTTTAAATGATATTAAAATTATAAAAAAATATTTATTTTGAGTTCAGTTCATATTATATTTATAATTTTTAAATTTGAATTCGTTAAGTACATGTTATTAAGAAAAATACAATTATAAAATATGTTTATTCTAGATTTATAAAGAAAATTTAAATATTTGAATTCGTGATTGAGTAATTAAAATGGTTAGGATGGTTAAACGTGTATTTAAAAATATAATAAGGTAGGGTTAGAACAATGAATTTAAAAAATAAACGTGTTAGAGTTAGGATTTTGTAAAAATAAACGGGTTAGGGTTTAAGTACTCTAAATTTCACGTTTACCCGGCTCATAGTCATCCCCAGTTTTTATAGTATTAATATACTGAATTTAAAACCAAATTAATATTTGAGTAGTTTTAGGATTGTAGTCTGAGGGTACCCTAATTCGATTAAATTAACTATTACTGATTTATTAACTAAATATTTTAATATAAAAAAATATATTTATTTATTTATTTTGATTTCAGTGGAAATTAGTTTTATAAATGAATTCTCAATTTGAATGCAATTAAATTTATTATTATTAATTTACTAACTAAATAATTAAAAAATATAATAAATATGATTGATAATTCATTTAATTTGATATACATTGGTTATAGATTTATAAAAAGAATGTGGGTAGTTAAACCAACATCTTAAAATATGATAGGATGTAGTTGGGATAATGAGATTAAAAGACAAATTGCAAGGATATTGGAGTACATCGTTATTGTTGTCCTGAAAAATAAAACCCTCGTAAAAATTTGTTGCACAGTAGGATTAGTAGGGTGTTATACTAATACTCATCAGATACGATTAAATAAGGTCAAGGCATTGATTAATTGAGTTTCTATATGACCTGGGTAGTGAATTTACACTATTACATAATTCGTTATATTAAAAGACGTTCTTTATTGGCACTAAAAAATGATGATAAAGGGGTATTTTTATCAACACCGGTTAAAAGCACCGATGAAGGAGGTTGTTATTTGTGATAAAAACAGTGATAAAAACTATCTTTTATCATAGGTTATAAAGGTATTCTTTATCAACGTTTTTTTTTGTTAACTTTTATCTATGATTTTTTAGCACCGATAAAATGAACCCTTTTCATTATTTTTTTAGTACCGATAGACCCTCTTTATCACCGTTTTCATTAGTGTTGATAAAACGTGACATTCATAAAAAAAACATAAATTATTAAAAATCACATTTTAAAATATAAAAATATTTATATTGATATATATATATATATATATATATATATAATATTTTCTTAAATTTGATTTATATAATACTAAATATGTATTTACACTTAATATATGATATATTTAGTGAAAAATGATTTAAAAATAATTAATAATCAATATTAATTAATAATTTGCAAATTAGTATTGATTAATATATATTTAATAACAAATCAGTGATAAATTAATAAATCAATTAATATATAAAGATAAGTTGAAAACTTGAATTGAATTTCAAACATCCATAACTTTTGATTTGAGAGCACGTTTGGGCTTCACGAGATATCAAATCGAAGTTTGTGAAAAGTTTTACGTCGTGTTGACCCGATGAGACACCAATCACCGTTTTTTCGAGGTCAAAATGCACAAAAGACCTCCAAAATGAGTTTTTAGTTGAGATGTCCAGATTTTTTAATGTTCAATGGGATTTCAACTCCATTTAAAAGAGTATTCATGTCTTTTTTCTATGTAGACTGAATTTATTCACCGGGTTTCCACTCATATGAATATTATGGCGTTGAAATTTTACTTTTTTTAATACTGCAATGTTATTTTTAATTAAATATTTTATAAATTAAGTGTAGTGGTGGGGCGAGTTAGTGTTGATAAAAGTGGTCTCTTGAGCGGGAAAAATAATTTTGTAAAAATTAATTTTATCAATGTTTTTTTAAACGCTGATAAAAGGTGTTTTTATCATCGTTTTTTAGCACTGATAAATAGTGTTTTTATCAATGCTTTTAACATTGATAAAAATGACCAACTTTTAATGAGCGCTTAGAACATCAACACTTTTTTAGCGTTGATAAAGACAAATTCTAGTGATTATAAAAATGGATCTATAGTAGCAATTAAATTCTGATTAATAAACAAGTTAGGTTAGGGTAGTATTGTTAAGTATTCCAAAACCCGAACCCCATTTAAATTAATAATTATTAATTTGTAAATTATATATTTTTAGATAATATCAATATGATAAAAAAATATTTATCTATTTTGATTTTGTCTAATATTACATTTATAAATGAAATTAAAATCAAAATCAGATTAAACTAGTTATTATTAGTCAATTTAATATATATTTTAAAGCATTGCAAAATTATAATATTTATTTATTTATTTTGATATCCATTTATTTTAAATTTTTAACATTATAAATAGATTTTTAAAAGTATTAGGATAGTTAAATGAATATTTCAAAAGGCAACAAGATAGAGTTTGAGTAATGCATTAAAAAAATAGGCTATCGGGCCGGTTGTCATCCGTGACCATTAATAATAAATTTCAAAAAAATAACTTGGCTAAAATTAAATTATCATTTAAATTATTATTTTTCATCACAATCAATTTCATTTCATTTTATTATTTTAACAGTCTCCTCTCTGTACACTACCATAAATCACAAATCACCCGGCGTTCGATTTTATCACCTCTAAACATAAAGCGGTGATTACATGACAACCTTTATCATCGCTAGCTAAAAGCATTAATGAAATTAACTTTTATCAGCGTTAAAAAAAATGTCAATAAACGCGTACTCTTAATCATTACATTTTTTAGTATTGATAAAGGTGCATCTTTATCGGTACTGATAAAAACGTTTAATAAAAAATATTATTAATATATATAAAATTATCATATTTATATTAAAAAATTAATGTTTATTTATTTACATTAATTACAAAATGCATGTATATAATTAATATAAATATGATGCATTAATATATATATTTTAATAATTCAAACAATTATAGAATTATATAAATAATGTATTATTAATATGTGATATTTAAACTTATATATTTATATCAATGTATGTGCATATATGTGTATGCATTATGTTGTGCGTGTGTTTTGTGTATGTGTATATATAGATGTTGTACGCGTGCAAATGTATGTATGTGTATGTAAATATGTGCACATGTACGTGTGATGCGTACGCGCGCACACATATATAACATGTGTATATGTGTCTGTATCACATGTACTTATTTCACATTTGATGTATTTTTTTGATATAATATTTTTGGAATTTATTCATTTTTATATTTATTAAGTATTATCTTTAATATGTTTTTAATTTATATGATTAGTATTTATTCAATTTCATTTATTAAGTCGTAATATTTTTTAAAATGTTTGAAATTTATATAATTAAGTTATTTAAATGCATTTTTTAATGTTTCCTTCATTTATGTATGTGTTTACAATTCATGTAGTTAATCTTACATGAATTCATTTTTTAAAATAGTTTCGCTTATTAAATTGTATTTATTCATTTTTAATATTGCTTTCATTTAATATTATTTATTCATTTTTAATATTTATTGATTTTTATAATTGTTGGAATTTAATCATTTTGCAATATATATATATATATTGAAAACAAAGACAAAGCCCCTTTTATTAAAAAAGAAAAAAGAAATAAAATGAAGGAGGAGGACATAATACAACAACCCCCCCCCAGGAAAAAAGAGCCAAAGACTCCAACAAAAAACATCAATGAAGATACTAAAAATCCAGAAAATCAACCGTGTGAGTGAGATTAGGATCGCTTCTACCCCTTCCACGAGGAGCTCTCCCACATGGATGACGACCACGCTTCCATGATTTCGATCTCGCTCTTTGCCATGGATCATGAACAACATCTGAACTACCAATCATACAAGATTCCTCCCTCTGTCTAGTCTCAAAATTTTCTATACTCACATCAACATCTTTGATAACAACCCCTGCATCAGAAGGAATATAAGAGGAAACTCCCCTTACCACATCACCGAAATGAAAACCATTTGTATAGCCTCCACTATCAGCCTCTTCATGAGAACTGGTATTGAAATCGACATCAATTCCAAAAGTTCTTGTAACACCCAACGAAGTGTCTAACAGCTTTGATTCAATACTGTTGCTCACATGTTTAGCAGTAGCACACGTTGACCTTGCTACATCAACAAGACCAGCAGAATCCTTTACAAGAAGACCAATCCCAATCATTGTATCACCAACAGGAGGATAAATCTTAAGAACAGTCTTACAACCAGAATCTTTGTTAGAAGCAACCAAATTAATTGAAATCAAAGAGGTATCCTTTACACCGGAGGTAGCCAAATAGTTACTTTCACAATCTAAATTTTGTTCAAAACATTCATTAGCCACATCGTGTGACTTTGCCTTAGAATGCCAATTGTAAATAGCATGTTGTATATTTACAGCATCCGAAACATAGAGTTTAGAAGAATCTTTGTGCACTAGAAAAGAAACCTGTACAGAAGAGTCAATTTGTCTAATCCCCTCTTTCATTTTGCTCACTGCCTCAACAGGCACACCACAGTCATTATCAACTCTCGTATTAGCAGCAGCAGAAGAATTATAATTCTTCTCACACCTCCTCATGCCATCTTCAAAATCCCCTGTGCTCACTGCCTCAATATGCACCTCACTAGCAGTAACATCCCTTGTTTCAAAGGAAGCAACAATAGAATGGGTAATCGAACTTTTAGTGACTACCACTTCCTGAGAAATGGTCCCAAGACCAGTAACACTTGGAGTGGCCATAACATTGCCATCAAGTAAAGATGCAGTATGAGCACATCTAACAACCACCATTTGAGTCTCTTCCTTAGGCTGATTGGCAGTAGAGACCACAAAGAATCCTGTTACACAACCGCCACATTCTGGCATTCCAACAGAGCATAATTATGCTCCTGTAAAGTCACATTAGGAGCAGATTCATTATGAAACATCATTCTATTTGCATCTCTAGCTGCCTTGAACAAAATAGATCCAGGAATCCTGCCTCCAGTAGGTGCATTGACATCCTTATTCATAAGCATCTTGAATTTACACATCTCAACAACATCTCTTACAATTAACACACCTTAGTCCTTTATGACATTTATCAGAAGAATGCCCAATATTACAACATTTATGACAGAAACCAGAAAGATTTTCTATGTCAATATGCAATTCAAAACGAAAAGAATCATCCACCAAAACAACTTTGTCAATAACAGTCGAATTCATGTCAAATTCAACAAGAACACGAGCATAACGACCAAACCTTACCTTTTCTGTTTCTTTTTCAAATTTGATTGGGACTCCTACAGCTGAGGCTATGTCCCATAGGATCGAAGGATGCCATAAATACCAAGGCCATAGACCCGAATCCATACCTGAGTTGAAGAATTACCGGCAGTTGCAGGATTGAAATTTGGGTCCCAGTCTTGGATACACAGAACTCCGGGTTTAAGAGGGACAAAACCCATACCCAAAGCACGCACCTTCAACTCCGAAGAAGGGAATATTATATGAAAAAAACCCTTACCGAGAGACGAAATCTTCCAACCACCAAAACCCAAAAAATGAAGAAGATGGCATCACAAGTCTTTAAGATACCACAGATTTATCCCCTACTGAGAAACCAACCGAGCTATGAAAGAATGCTTGCATTCAACAATCCTTTACGAGATAAGGGAATGGTTCGCTTCGACAAAAGCAAGCGAGCCGTTTTTCGTAATTCTCCCAGATGTTGAAGATCCAAATCGCACATCATCAAAGAATCTGGAAAGAGCACCATGACCATGATTCGATTCTTTGCGATCCAAAGTTGGTTCACCCTCTACCGCATGATTTCCATCACGAGGGATATCAATCTGAACGCCAGAGCCGTTTTTCAATATGTTTGTAATTTATATGAATAATATATATTTGTTTTTGCCTATTGAGTTTTAACATTTAAAATATGTTTGAAATTTATATTATTAATCTATTTAATTTTTTTAATAATTTTTGTAATTTAAATATTTAATTAAAAAATTATAAATATATATAATGTTTAAAAAAAGTATTTATAAAATTATAAATAAATAAACATATTTTTAAATAATAATAAAATAATAATAAATATATTTAAATAATAAATATATTTATTAGATTTAAAATTATATGTATTTATATATTAATATCTATATATCTATATATAATTATATAAATACATATAATAATATAAATATATATAATTATATAAATACATATAATAATATAAATATATATAATAATATAAATATATATAAATATATAAATATATATAAATATATAATTATATATAAATATATATAAATATATAAATATATATAATTATATAAATATATATAATTATATAAATATATATAATTATATAAATATATATATTTATATAAATATATCTATAATTATATACAAATATTGATAATATTTTTTTATAATTATAATTATAAATAAAGAAAATTATATTTAAATAATTATAAAATGATAATAAATATATTTATTTTATTTGTAATTATATATATATATGTTTATATATTAATAAATAAATATATTTATATAATATTTAAATATACATAATTAAATAAATATATTTATATAATATTTAAATATACATAATTATATAAATATATTTATAATTATATACAAATATTTATAAATATATTTAATTATAATTATAATTATATATATATATATAAATAATTATAATAAATATATTTATTATATTTATGATTATATATAATTATATATTAATAAATAAATAAATATAATTATATAATTATATATAATTATATAAATAATTATTTGTTTATAAATATATTTAATTATATATATTTATATTTATTTATAATTATATTTATAAATACACATTTACAATTCTTTAAATATTTTTTAATAATTATATACATTTATATTTATTTATAATTATATACATTTAATTTTTTTAATTTTATTAATTCTATTATTAAAATAAGGTATTTATCACCGCTTTGTTAGTACTAATAAATATTAATTTTTATGGGCGCCTTTTTAGCATTGATAAAGATGTATCTTTATCAGTGCTATATACAAATCAGTTTTATTAGCGCTTATTATTTTAGCATTGCTAAAACCGCTCTTTATCATCGCTTTTTTGAAAGTGCTGTTAAAACCCTTCCTGATCTTTTTAATATAACCCTAACTGAGTTCTCCTCACTCGCACCGTTCAAGCTCTCATGAAACCAAATCTATGTCCTCGCTCTCCCTCAATCATTTCGGACGAATCAACACTTCTAAAACCAAGGTATAAGCCAAGGTATGTGATCATTTGTGATTCATCGATCCCCCTCAAACATCTTTGTTTGTTTTTAATTTTTCTAAATGCCTGCTGCGTCTACTGTAGCGTCCCAACCCGAGAGCCACTAACACGGTGCCCCAAGTCGATTGGCCACTAGGCCTCAAGCGCACATCCCCGTAGGCCATAGGCTGCCGACTAACAATGAGAGTCTAATAAAGATACAATGGGGAGACATACCCTCTAGATCAGAAATAAAAAAAGTGGAAGCAATAATAAGTAAAGGAAACAAAATATAATAATATCTAGAAATCAACAATGAATGAATAAAAGATCATGCATGTACATGCTACAATGTACAGATAGACATACAATAGGTGATACATACATAGAACAGGTAAAGAAACAAATAAAAGAGTCAACATTTATCTCCTATAGTGTCACGAGCACTAGCTCGGTCCTCTGCTCCCGTACTCCATCCTAGCCCTGAAGGATAACAGCAAGCAAACACAATCCATGAACCTGATCCTACAATCATGAGATATGTTCGGGTACCCCAATATAATGGCGGCCTGAATAGGGTGTGAGATATACTCAGTCAGCCACCACCAACGATGTCTAATACGTAATCCAGTCTGTGTATATACAATAAAGTAGTGTGAAGGTATATCAAAGAAGGGTAGTAAAGAAAAAAAGTAAACAAGTTGGGCTCATGTTCCTCAAGGACACTTGACCAGCCATACCTATTTCATCCCAATCCAGAGTATCTTTGAACCCACGAACACACACACACACACACATTCATATGCATAAAAGGCAACAAATATGCAATGGTATACATGCACTGGCAAAGACCCAAGGCATTTACATAGTAGTATAAGTGATACTATCAATAATAATAAAGATGTATGAGGACCCATGGCTATAAGCCCAGGTGTCCATAAAGGAGTATACTAAACATCACAAAAAGGGGCACTATTAGCCATTTGTAGTAGTAACTGTGCATGATATAAATCATTTTTCCTACGAGCCTATGTAACGACCCGAAATTTTGAATAAATCTTGTTTCCTAATTTGATGTGTTATTTTATTTTATTTTTATACTCAACAAAAATGTTTCATTTGATAACATGATTATAATTAAAATGAGACCATTGGGTTTAGACGGTTATATGACCATTGGTCAATATGACCACTGGAAACTAAATGTTTTGATTATTGTCTCTAAATACAAGTAATCTTGGTTAATTATTATAGAAAGAAGATTCGATGGCCTCACCTAGTAGTCTTGGACCGATCGAAGCCCATCTAACAGAACTTGGGAAGGAGGTAGCACCACTGGGCTTTGCTCTGGACAAAACCCAAGCCGAACTTCATCGTGTGAAGCTAGAACGGAATCGCCTTTGCGAGAAGTTCAAACTGATAGAAATTACTACTCGTGCGATGTTAGCCGAGCCTCCCTCAGATTCTCTCACCTTATCACACCTTACACTTAGGTCCTATGCTGGTGTGATAAGGGGCTATGTAAGGAGAACGTAACTGCCTTGTGTAATCCTTTGTTTTAAATAAAAAATTGGGATTTTTTCTTATGATTAAGTTTATGAATTTTTAAATGACCGGATAAATATAGTATGCATATTTTTGATGAATTTTAGAAAAAGAATATTTTAAAAATGTTTATGTAAACCTTAAATAATTAAAAATGTGTAATGATTTTCAAAAAATGGTCTTCTACAATTATGTTCAGTACGAAATTTAGAGTCTAATAAGATCAACTTGATTTTTTATGAATAGTAAATTATGAATAGTGATTTTATGATTAGGATTAGTAATGTGTCCAAATGGATTAGTAATCTCACTTAAAGAAAGTATTAATATAATCTAGGCACCTTGATTAAGTAACGTGATTCAATAAAATGGTTAAATGACCGTTTCATAAATTATTATTCAAGTATTAGTTTTTTCAAGTGAATAGTGTTTTTTAATTAAAAATTAAATTAAAAATATTTAAAAAAATTATTTTTATAAAATGGATTTCATTTTTGAACTCAGAGCACCGATATTATGTTATGGTAATTTTTGGGGTTTTTTCTGAAAAAATGAATTTTCGGTGAATAGTGTATTTATTTAAAAAATAAATTAAAAATATTTAGAAAATTATTTTTATAAAATGGAGTTCATTTTTGAAATCAGAGCATTGATATTTGGTTAAGGTGAAATTTTGGGATTATTCTGAGAAAGTTAAATTTTCGATGAATAGTGAAAATACAGTTTTTAAGTTACGAGTGTTTAATGACATCATTAAATGATGTATTAAGTATGTAATCAATATGGTAGACTTATGAAGAGTAAGATAAGGTATGAGGTGTCCCAAGTGGACAATACCATGGGCAAGCCCATGGTTTTGCCAAAACCACTAATGAGGTGTCCCTTGACCATTAATGCCTTGTCCCCTCACTTTTTCTATAAATACCAAGCCATCCTCTCATCCATTCGACTCCCCACTCTCCCCCAACGAAGTTCTGGTCTCATTACCTCCCAAGGAGTCCTCCCAAGGTGCCCCCAAGCCCTCAAGGTCCCAACCTTTGAGTTTTAAGAGTTACGTTTTAAGGTAAGGGATCCGATCTCTCTCTTTCTTTTCAAGAAATATATTTTATGTAATTTCTTTTATGCTCCATGTTCTTATGTTAAAGGGTGTTATTTTATACTCCTCTTACTGCCCTTTTCATGTTCACATAATGAGAGATCCCCTCTTACTCTCATTATTTCGTTTTATGAAGTTTTAAGTGGCGCCGTTAGGCTGCCGAATTTTTAAGTGGTTCTTCACCCTTCTCGTTTTGAAGTTCTACCTTCATGTCAATTCTTTCAAGTTCCTTTTTGTTATATTGGGGTATGATCTCTATATCTATCATACTGATCTTTTATGACCATATGATGAGAGACCCCATTTGATCTCTTCAATTCAGTATTTTGAAGTTTAAGTGGCGTCGTTAGGCTGCTGAATTTTTAAGTGGTCCTTGCACCTTTCTCCCTTTTCAAAGTTCTAATTCCATGTCAAGTCTTGCAAGTTTCTTTTTATTATGTTGGGGTATGGTATCTATATCTATCATACTGATATTTTATGTTCATATGATGAGAGACCCTATTTGATCTCATCAATTCATTTTTGGTTGAAGTTTATGTAACGTTGTTAGGCTGCCGAATTTTCATAAGAGAAATCTTATTTTTGTCTTCCTTTCATGTTCTTCATTTCATATGGTATATTTTCAAATTTCATTACCATGTTCTTAAATCCCTTATATTCTGTCCCTCTACTGTTTTATGGGCCATTTATGAATGTTTGACCCATGTCCCCTCTCTTTTCAATGTTTTCTAAAACCCTGTAACATAGCCGTTATGCTGCAGAATTTTCGTCTCAAAATGTCTCTCTCTTTTTCTAAAGTTCTTTATTTTTAAGGGAATACTCAAAGCTCCCTCTTCTATATGGGTATTCACATATATACCAAAATATTCTATTTTAAATTCTGGGATCTACATACATGAAACCCGCTTTCCCTTTCCGTGGGTTTAAAGTGACATTAAGATCATGTCTTTAAAGCAGTTTTTAAAACGTTATGATTATGAAATGAAACCCATTTCTTTTATGATATATGGGTTTTATATGAAATTATTTATGATGATATATGTGGCTCACATTATAGTAAAGGAAAATTTAAGGGTGCTCCTTGATAGCGCTCCAATGCATTGGGTAATGATGTAACCACTAGTGATTACAATTTTCACAATATCTTGGTGAATAACCTTAGTAATTTTCAAATGACACCTTGGGGATGGATCTTGGTGATATTTTCATGATTGTCTATATTAAATGTTGCAGACACATCTTCATGTTATGAAAATGTTATTTTTATTATGATATGCCTCATGATTTCATTCTCATGCCTTAAAGTTCTTTTCATGACCTTATTGAAGTATCTCAAGTTCACATGTAAAATGTTTCTCTTGTTTCCCTTACTGGGCTTTTTGCTCACCCTTTATTTTGATGTATGTCCCCAGGTTATGTGATGCAGTAATGAACCTAGGATGAACATGAGGAGAATCCTTTCAAGTGTTTTAGAAGAATGTTTTATGTTTTCATGTTTAAAGTTCCTGGTTTCCAAGACACTAAACTTTAAAGATCCTCGGTTTTGTAAAATGTAATGAAAGTTTATGTGATAAAAAGGCGTGATGCTATAGTTGGTATCAAAGGATGGTTTAGTTATTTGTGGAAATTAGGATATGAAAACTTTAGGAAGAAGCCTATAGAAAAGTTAAAATATAGGAAATCTTCCTGGTATTTTGGTGAGTATTGAGTAAGGGGTTGCCAAGCAAATACATCCCTGTCTGGATACGAGCAGGTAGAGGTGGCTCTGGCACAAATGTACATAGGGGTAAAACCCGAAAACACCGCTTTGAGCTAGAATCAAACGGGAACTGGTACACGACAACGGGCCTTGCTTCACTCTTGGTTACGACACTCCCGGGGGATATGCTTTGGTAAATTCATAAGCTTAGTATGAACCATTGTTAAAGGAACAAAGATAAAATAAAATAAAGATTCACATAAGAATATATGATCATGGATAACCTAGATGGGAACCTAGGGGATCACAAGTTAGGGTATACTTTTCTTCTACAAGTTATCCTAATATGCTTTCGGTTCCTTTTCATGATTATTGGCTAAGTATTTAAGCCCCTAATTATAGTTTCTTTTCTTAGTTAATGGAGGGAAATGGAAGAACATGTCCCAACAACCAATGTGATAGGAAATGCGACGATTGTCGTATTAATATGATAGGGATGATTAGGGGATTAAAATATGATTATTATTTTGGAAGACGTTCACTATTTTGGGGACCCTATATGATCGAGGTAAATAGATTACTACGGTATTTTCATTGAGGAGTAAGGTTGACTTATATTTTGAAGAATCGATGAATTTAAGGTTGAATTATAGTAATTTAGGTTACTTATGGAAATGATTAACCTATCTTGGGTAAAATATGTTTAGGTTAGCTACTTTTATTATAAGATGTTAGGAGTGGTTGATGTTGTTTGGAGATGAACAATGAAGTTTATTTTGGAAGACTATGTTATCAAATCCTTCTTGTATTTGGGTTTCAATATTAGTTTGGTTTATTTTGAGGAACCTTAATGACCGTTATTTATGGAATGGTCAATGATGAACTATGGGTAGTACCATGGAACTTTGAAGATTTAAAAGTAGTTTCCATTCCTATGGGATTCTTTCTTTTTGAAGAGTTGTTTTACCTTACCCTTTCTGTTTTTGGGATAATGTTTAAAGATAGAAGAAATAGATAGTTAATCTTTTGTGGATTATGTGATTCTCTAGAAGATGATTATTATGTTTTGATGTGACCAAGTAGTTTTGAATGATCATAGTTTGGAGAAAAGATTAGTTTTTGGTAGAAACTTATTAAAGGATGAAACTCTACATGAAGATAGGTATATTTTATTATGTTTTTGTTTTATGTTGTAAATGAATTCCTCAAAATTATGAAAAGGAACGTAAAACAAAAACATTGTTGGTTTACGTTTCCTACTAGGTAATCAAAGACCGTTTACACACATCATAAGTTTGGGATTTTCTTATTGTTAACTTTCTCCTAATAATGTTCTCTATCACTCTCCCGCAGAACTTGACCCTTAGTTTTTTCTTCCATGTCCATGTTTTCCTACATGGAATCCTAGTGTGGGTTAACTCGGGTGACCTTTGTACTTCCCTTTCTTTCTTTTAAAGTAATAATTTTACTGACACCTTTTACGATGTGGGACTTTCAATGAAATTTCAAAACCCAATTTTAAAAATTGCGAGGATGCAATTTCTTAAGGGGGGAAGAATGTAACGACCCGAAATTTTGAATAAATCTTGTTTCCTAATTTGATGTGTTATTTTATTTTATTTTTATACTCAACAAATTTTTTTCATTTGATAACATGATTATAATTAAAATGAGACCGTTGGGTTTAGACGGTTATATGACCATTGGTCAATATGACCACTGGAAACTAAACATTTTGATTATTGTCTCTAAATACAAGTAATCTTGGTTAATTATTATGGAAAGAAGATTCGATGACCTCACCTAGTAGTCTTGGACCGATCAAAGCCCATCTAACAGAACTTGGGAAGGAGGTAGCACCACTGGGCTTTGCTCTGGACCAAACCCAAGCCGAACTTCATCGTGTGAAGCTAGAATGGAATTGCCTTTTCGAGAAGTTCAAACTGATAGAAATTACTACTCGTGCGATGTTAGCCGAGCCTCCCTCAGATTCTCTCACCTTAGCACACCTTACACTTAGGTCCTATGCTGGTGTGATGAGGGGCTATGTAAGGAGACCGTAACTGCCTTGTGTAATCCTTTGTTTTAAATAAAAAATTGGGATTTCTTCTTATGATTAAGTTTATGAATTTTTAAATGACCAGATAAATATAGTATGCATATTTTTGATGAATTTTAGAAAAAGGATATTTTAAAAATGTTTATGTAAACCTTAAATAATTAAAAATGTGTAATGATTTTCAAAAAATGGTCTTCTACAATTATGTTCAGTACGAAATTTAGAGTCTAATAAGATCAAATTGATTTTTGATGAATAATAAATTATGAATAGTGATTTTATGATTAGGATTAGTAATGTGTCCAAAATGGATTAGTAATATCACTTAAAGAAAGTATTAATATAATCTAGGCACCTTGATTAAGTAATGTGATTCAATAAAATGGTTAAATGACCGTTTCATAAATTATTATTCAAGTATTAGTTTTTTCGAGTGAATAGTGTTTTTTAATTAAAAATTAAATTAAAAATATTTAAAAAAATTATTTTTATAAAATGGATTTCATTTTTGAACTCAGAGCACCGATATTATGTTATGGTAATTTTTGGGGTTTTTTCTGAAAAAATGAATTTTCGGTGAATAGTGTATTTATTTAAAAAATAAATTAAAAATATTTAGAAAATTATTTTTATAAAATGGAGTTCATTTTTGAAATCAGAGCATTGATATTTGGTTAAGGTGAAATTTTGGGATTATTCTGAGAAAGTTAAATTTTTGATGAATAGTGAAAATACAGTTTTTAAGTTACGGGTGTTTAATGACATCATTAAATGATGTATTAAGTATGTAATCAATATGGTCGACTTATGAAGAGTAAGATAAGGTATGAGGTGTCCCAATTGGCCAATACCATGGGCAAATACCATGGGCAAGCCCATGGTTTTTCCAAAACCACTAATGAGGTGTCCCTTGACCATTAATGCCTTGTCCCCTCACTTTCCCTATAAATACCAAGCCATCCTCTCATCCATTCGACTCCCCACTCTCCCCCAACAAAGTTCTGGTCTCATTACCTCCCAATGAGTCCTCCCAAGGTGCCCCCAAGCCCTCAAGGTCCCAACCTTTGAGTTTTAAGAGTTACGTTTTAAGGTAAGGGATCCGATCTCTCTCTTTCTTTTCAAGAAATATCTTTTATGTAATTTCTTTTATGCTCCATGTTCTTATGTTAAAGTGTGTTATTTTATACTCCTATTACTTCCCTTTTCATGTTCACATAATGAGAGATCCCCTCTTACTCTCATTATTTCGTTTTATGAAGTTTTAAGTGGCGCCGTTAGGCTGCCGAATTTTTAAGTGGTTCTTCACCCTTCTCGTTTTGAAGTTCTACCTTCATGTCAATTATTTAAAGTTCCTTTTTGTTATGTTGGGGTATGATCTCTATATCTATCATACTTATCTTTTATGACCATATGATGAGAGACCCCATTTGATCTCTTCAATTCAGTATTTTGAAGTTTAAGTGGCGTCGTTAGGCTGCTGAATTTTTAAGTGGTCCTTGCACCTTTCTCCCTTTTCAAAGTTCTAATTCCATTTCAAGTCTTGCAAGTTTCTTTTTATTATGTTGGGGTATGGTATCTATATCTACCATACTGATCTTTTATGTTCATATGATGAGAGACCCTATTTGATCTCATCAATTCATTTTTGGTTGAAGTTTATGTAACGTTGTTAGGCTGCCGAATTTTCATAAGAGAAATCTTATTTTTGTCTTCCTTTCATGTTCTTCATTTCATATGGTATATTTTCTAATTTCATTACCATGTTCTTAAATACCTTATATTCTGCCCCTCTACTGTTTTATGGGTCATTTATGAATGTTTTACCCATGTCCCTTCTCTTTTCAATGTTTTCTAAAACCCTATAACATAGCCGTTATGCTGCAGAATTTTCGTCTCAAAATCTCTCTCTCTTTTTCTAAAGTTCTTTATTTTTAAGGGAATACTCAAAGATCCATCTTCTATATGGGTATTCACATATATATCAAAATTTTCTATTTTAAATTCTGGGATCTACATACATGAAACCCGCTTTCCCTTTCCGTGGGTTTAAAGTGACATTAAGATCATGTCTTTAAAGCAGTTTTAAAACGCTATGATTATGAAATAAAACCCATTTCTTTTATGATATATGGGTTGTCTATGAAATAATTTATGATGATATATGTGGCTCACATGATAATAAAAGAAAATTTAAGGGTGCGCCCTGATAGCGCTCCAATGCATTGGGTAATGATGTAACCACTAGTGATTACAATTTTCACGATATCTTGGTGAATAACCTTGGTAATTTTCAAATGACACCTTGGGGATGGACCTTGGTGATATGTTCATGATTATCTATATTAAATGTTGCAGCCACATCTTCATGTTATGAAAATGTTATTTTTATTATGATATGCCTCATGATTTCATTCTCATGCCTTACAGTTCTTTTCATGACCTTATTGAAGTATCTCAAGTTCACATGTAAAATGTTTCTCTTGTTTCCCTTACTGGGATTTTTGCTCACCCTTTCTTTTGATGTATGTCCCCAGGTTATGTGATGCAGTAATGAACCTAGGATGAACATGAGGAGAAGCCTTTCAAGTGTTTTAGAAGAATGTTTTATGTTTTCATGTTTAAAGTTCCTGGTTTCCAAGACACTAAACCTTAAAGATTCTCGGTTTTGTAAAATGTAATGAAAGTTTATGTGATAAAAAGGCGGGATGCTATAGCCTATCTAAGGCATCCCATAATAAGGAAACCAAGTATTTCTCAAGGCGTAACATGTATTAAGCATCCAATGAGTCCGTCCTTGTAATTCCTACATGGGAACCCAAGTATCTCTCATGGTATGTATAAAGGTATTACCCTCTGAGCCCATCCATGGTATAACACATAGGGGACCGAGTATCACTTGTGGCATGGTATAACAACATTTCCCACAGGGCCCATCCATGATAATCCACTATGGAACCAATTATTTCTTATAGGTACTATAATCTCAACTATCCTATGAGCCCGTCCAAAAAATTATGACTTGGGAATCCAAGTATCGTTCAAGGCATACAACACATTAGGAAACTTATGAGTCCAACTAGGGTATTCCATATCAGGAACCCAGTATCACTCAAGGTGCGTCAATCAAGGTATAACCCTATGATCCCGTCTCGGGTAACCTACTAGGGAACTAAGTATCACTTGGGGAATGGTATAACAACATTGCCCTCTGAGCCCGTCCAAGGTAATCCACTAGGGAACCCAGTATCACTCAAGGAGTACTATAGTATCAAACAACTCATGAGCATTTCCAAGGAATTCCTACTTGGGAATCCAAGTATCTCTCAAAGCATACATAATTCATTTAATCATTTAAGGATGAGTAATAGAGATGTCCATGTCCATAAGTACGCCTCAAGATAATTCACCAATACATGTTTCATTTATAAATTCCAAACAATTCAATTAATAAGATAGGTTAAGTCGCAACATCAAGAAATAAGTATATTACCAAGGACCAAGTGGTTTAACTAAACTATTTCATTTAATTGATGCATTTATAAATGTTCCAAGGCATTTAAGAACACGCCCAAGGGGTGTCTAAATCATTATCCAAGAACGGTACAAGAATTATGTATTCAAACTCATCATAGGAGGTGGTCAGGGTTGAGGTTTTCGTCCTCCAACTATGGAAAGGGGTCTAAGGAATATCAAGGTTGTGCACTAAGCATTTAATTTAAGGGATTTTACAATTTGGGAGCAATGCACGGAAATCCTAATGTGTGGCACAAAAACATTATTATATAGACAACACAAATTTGAGGGAAAAGCATATAGACCACCTACCTCATGCTTTGGATGGTCCACCTGTCTAATATTGGGATTTGATTCAATCCAGAATGAAAGAAAACAAAATAATAATCAAACACCCTGAAAATAGGGAAAAATAGATCGCACTGATTTAGAATTACATATGGAAAGATAAAAAAATAAGAGAAGTATGAGGAGTCTTAGAATTATAGAGGGATATCCAAGGTAATTGACATCGGCCAATTCTGAGTCTGGATGGAGGAGATCCCTCCATGCCTTGAGGAGAGGCCAAAGGAGAACTCCCACACGAGGGGAGCTACGATGCATGGTCGGGAAGGAAAAAAAGGGGGAGGAATTAAGAGGAAGGAGGAAAAAATGATCTTTTACATATTTTTAAACATCCACATGGGTTGGCCGTACAGTTTTAAAAACTGTGCACCAACCGGGTGACCTCCTCTACCTAGGAGCCCACCCTATATGGTTAGGTGGCACAATTTTATCTAACCTTGTGCTAACTGTGTGATGCTACTAGTTAAGTGGCACTAAGGGTGTGGGATAAGTGCAAAATTTTGGAAAACCGTGCGCAGCCCGCACGGGTCACCCCATGCACACCCACGCCAAGCCTCACGGTTAGGTGGCACAATTTTATCTAACAATGCGCCAATTGTGCACCTTATGCTACCTCTCAAAAAACTTGAGCTTTAGGAGCCTGCCACCTTCAAAACTCAACCAAACTCTCAGGAAAACTCCCAATACTTAAACCTAATCTAAAAAAATAACTTTTAATAGCTCCAAAGATCAAATTTATATTTCTAATGTAAACATAAAATCCACCTCGTCTACCATATGAAATATTAAAAAACTCTTAGAATTTTCAACCCAGTCTAAAACACAGGGCGCTATAGTATCTCCACCTTGATATTATCATCTCTGAGAATCCTTGTGAAACAACAAAAACAACACTTGAACTATTTGGGTTATGAATTTTTTCTCAAATGGATGCGTTGCGTTTCCAAACACCCAACAAACCTCCAAGAACCATTTCAAACATATGATGCATAAACCAAGATAATGCTTGTAACCAAGGAAAAAACATTCAGACAGAGATTAATTGATCCCATATAACCCAAGACACGATCCCATCATCATCACTTTTATCAATTAGCCTAAGGAACTCCCCAACACAGGTCTCAACCTTTGAATGAACAAACCTGAGTCACAACACCTGGACCATCATAATTTCCTATTAAATCATGTCTGTAGCATTCCAATGATGCCCTAATCATGTTTCTAAAATAATACACCTAATTATGGGAGAAGAAACTTCTCCTGGACCTCATTACAATATCAATGGTGAAATATATTTGACTTAGAAGAATCTGGAAGCCCTGTCTTCATTGAAAAGCTTAGATGACACTTTTTATGGCACCCGCCTAAACCCATGTCATGCACAAAATGGTTCCACAATGACTACATATATCCTTTTGAGAGAGCTCTAGTCGAACAACATCTAGATGACTATTCTAAAAAATAATCGTCTTAGATGGACAACATATTTTAAAAGATAGATCCCAATGCCTTTAAGTGGATGCATCTCAAGATCACATCAAGCACATTCACTGAAGCTCATAACCAACTTCCGATGATATTTCCTAATTGAACCATTCCTGATTTTTTTTATCAAATGAAATATGAGTTCCAATATGATCATACAATGAATGATCCTGCATTGTCACGACCCTTATCTCAATAGGGTCATCTGCCGACTACCTATGGTGGCATCCACACCATAAGGCTTCCTTTAAACTGCTCCTTGAGTTCACTTCCAAAGAGTCCATCCATAAAAAAAGGTTATTTGATTTGTTTAAGCTCAACTTAAACTGATGCTATCTCAATATACTCAGGATGACGTCAAGATAGAGGTTACGCTCGTCACTACATCATGAGTACACAAACATGTCATCAAAATATGTGTATTTCTTCTTTCGAGTGACACTCACATTTAAAACAGGATATAACAGCCTTAACTAACACCTGACACCATGTATTCTGATCATGAGTGTCCAGGTCCACCATGGATCAATAGCCTTATGGTGCCCAAATTAATT
This sequence comes from Viscum album, assembly GCA_963277665.1. Classification (NCBI taxonomy): domain Eukaryota; kingdom Viridiplantae; phylum Streptophyta; class Magnoliopsida; order Santalales; family Viscaceae; genus Viscum; species Viscum album. The sequence continues at coordinate 661,720,795 of OY728143.1, read as the reverse complement.
CTAGGATAGCCCATACCATGGGCACTCACTTGAATTTAATCAATCTCTGGGTCACCCTTCCCAAAAGCATCAAGTGTAAACCATTTATAATGACTTAACCCTAGATGCCTAAAGCTGGTACATTATTTTATTACATTAGCATGATTACAAGGAATCAAATCCTAAAGGATCGATCCATTTAGTAGTTTTGGAAAACTAGATTACATACATGATACCCATATTACATTGGTAAAATATAAAATAAAACATGATACATAATAAAATAAAATGAACAACATCCTTTAAAGCTTATTCAAGTATTTCTTCTTCATAACATTGGGGAAAGGAAACAAAATAAGGGTGAGATCAAATGCTCTGTAAGGGTAAATAAAATGGAAGAAATAAAGAATTAATGAGAATAAATCAACATGGAAAGGTAAATAACTGTGAAAATATTCCATTCAAATAACTGGATAAGGAATAATCAATATGGAAAGGTAAGTAACCGAAACACATTCCATTTAATCAATAAAATGAGAATAAACTACATCCATAGAAAATGTCAAAGAAATAATCTCATGGATAAATAATAACTAAGTCTGAATGAGGTAAACACTTAATTATTAGACACCATGTTTCCTAGGTACATGGTAACTTTACCATCAAGACCTTTCAAAAGATGGTTTATAACATATCGGGTAAAAACCCATCTAATTTGGATAACTGATTCATCTTAGGAGACTTTCAATGAATTGAGGGGATATCTATAACTGGGACCCGACCATTATGTACCTATACAAATAATTCCTAATATATTTAATAATTGATTTAATTCAAGAACAATTTCCCTTATCAAATATCCGTATTGAATAAAAGATATAGATTTACCAATAATTCCCCAGTTAATCGAATAAATGTCAAAGTGAACACTGTATGTAAAAATGGTATATGGTTTAGGAAATAATAATATAAATTTCATGATAATATTTACATTTAAGAAAAAATTATCATAAGAAAGTTATTATTTCAAGATAAAGTTAACAATCACAAAAGAAAGTGATATTGTAAAGATACCTTCTACCACTTGGTTATTTTCAAGTCAAAACCCCTTGGATGAGGTCATTCAAAGTAAAAATTTAAATACCACGAAGATAAAATTATTCATGATATAATATATCAAAAGTTTTAGTATATATAGCACAAAAAATAATTAAGTGGTGAATATGACATTTATCTCATAGATCTAAAAAGTGAGATGAAAATCCCTTACCTTATCCTTCCTTTTTGTTGTGTGGTATTTAACCTCCTATATAGTGATTTAAAACATGTTAATAAATTATACTATAACAATAATAATATTTATGATATCATAGATGATCTTATTATAATATCTTATCACCCTTTTGTTAGTAATCTTTCATTATTTTCACTATTTTGGGTTTTAATTGCCTAGTTTCTCAAGTATGTTTTTGACTTGTTATTTTTTGTTCATATTACTTAGATTATGATTTCTTCATAAAAATAATGTAAAAAATGATGTAAATATCATATATATTTAGTATATATATATATATATAATAATCTATAAAATTTGGAGATAGAAAATGAAATGCACCATCCATGGAGATAGCAGACCGTACGTACACATGAACGCTACTTTCATTTATTTACCACATTAAAAGAATGAAAAGTAAATGATATATATGTATATTATAATTATAGTATAATATTTATGTCATATATTTAAAATAGGTTTATTTAAACCATACTTTATACATTCCATGTAAAATGAGAACGAATCACATCACTTTGAGGAGGCGGTAGTCCACACTTCCACAAACGATGTTATCGTATTCCCAAAAAATGGAATGCATGAAGGTATGTGTTATATAAAAATTAAATAAGTATAAATAAATTATATATATCATATATAACATATATAAAGAGTTTTCCCATCATAATTCCCACCCATGAGAGGTGGTAGAGGAAAAATAAACAACATCATTTCATGATGCAGTAGTTGGCCGTACACAAGAACAGTAAGTTCGTTACCCATTAGATGGAATTGTATGTAAGTGTAGGTAAAAAAATTGAAATAAAAACATCTCAGTATATTTAGTATACTGAGGTTATTATATAATTATTTAATAATAATAATTGAGGGGGTTTAGAATGAAAATAAAACAAAGGAGTTTGAGGAAGGATGTTACCTCTTCTTTGGGTAACTCATCTCGGTTTTCACCAAAGGGATTCCTTGATTGGATTTATACCCAAGGTGAGGATTTTGGGATTAGGGAAGGGATTTTTTTATCTTATTTTATCAGAGGCTAGTCAATCCAAATGGCTTGATATGTGTAAATAATTGGGAGGGTTGAGTACGTTTTTATAGTGGAGGAGGAGTGACATTCTTGTAAATTTTTGAAAAGGGAATTCCACCCACATTTTTCCCAATTAAAGTGGATAAAATAATGGAAAAAATTATATAAAATGGAGGATAGGATATAAATATGAGCATAAAATGGATTTTGGACAAGTTTATAGGTCTCTTTATCTCTTAAGTTTAAGGTTTATTACCTTGTTAAGCTATTTTTTTCTCTTAATCACTATAAATAACTTTAAGCACTTTCACTAATATTTTTTGTAAAAAACTAAGTTGAACATATAATAAATTATAAATTATACTTATTAAAAATATGGAATCTAATTTTCCCAATTCCAATCATATCATTGGTATAAATTAATTTAAAATTAAACCCACAGACGGGACGCCAATGCGAGTTTTTAAAGTAAAAACGTTCAAAAGTTTGCTAACTTTTTATATCTAAATTCAATGTAAAATTGTTTTAAATAACCTAAATTGGTTTAAATGATATAAAATTTATCTAATTATACTTTAAAACCAAATAAAAACATAATTTAACTATATAAATAAATTGGACAAAAAAGTAGTTTTGAACGTATTGTTCACTATTCATAAAAATATGAAACTTTATAGAAAAATAACAAAAATTCACCCTAAAATAATTTTGATCTTTATATTTAAAAAATGAAGTTTATTTTTACATATAAAATTTCCAAAACTTATATTTAAAACAGGTTCTTTATTAAAAGGCGGTAAAACTACCTTTATAAAAATATGAGTTTTTATGTGTAAAAATTGGGTTTGTTCTTATCTTATGTCTATAAAATATATTGAATGAATTTTAAAATTATTTGATTGAATATATAATATATATATTACATTAATATAATCCAATAATAGTAATTAATTTAATTTATTAAGATAAAACACCTTGGTGGGCATCAAATAGTTTTTCATAAAAACACATCCTTTATATTCAATTGGGTTTTATATTCATTTTTGAAACCAAAGAGTTATATAAAAATATTTAAATAATGTTTTAAAAATTTATTTAATCCTTTTCATACAAGTAATTATAATGTCTAGTTGATAACTATCATATTAAATAATAATATTAACAATATATTGTAGTTTGATAAAACTCGGTTTTGTGTATAACACAAGCTATCAAAGAAAGTATTTGTTGTGTGTAATGAAAGCTAACCCAGTATCGTATGAATTGAAAGATATAAAATATATTGAATTTATTTTAAAATATTAAATACACCATAAAGTTTCTAGAGGTTATATTTCTTTCTACATTTGGTGTTTCATGTCACACACACTATTAAATATAATGTTTTTACTTTAGAATTCCGGGGTATTACATTCTCCCCACCTTAATTAAATTATATCCTCACAATTTAAAATTTATCTCAGTAATCAAGGGATTTATATTTTGAAAATACTATTGTATAAAAACCCAAATTTTAAATAGTTTTAATAACACATATTATTAATAATAGGGAAAAATAAATGCGAAGGTCACCACAAATTAATGCTTTTAAATAGGATAACATTAGTAAAAATATGGACATGAAAGAAAAATATAACCTTCAAGTTATGATGGAGATTGATATAGAAAATGTTTATGAGAACGTTGTTTACCACAAAACCATAAACTAGATGTGTGAATAAAGGTCATTGATATCATAAAAAATGATGATAATAAGACAACATTTTTATTTCAAGACCATTTTCTCCCTAGAGTTGAGGAATTATTTCACTCTATAAGAATGTAAAGAAATACAATTACTTGATATTTTTCTATTTCATAAGCACAATATTATACTTTAGTTATGCCTTGAACCATTTCTACTTTATTTCCTAGAACATGTTTCATTATATGGTGAAGTAATACATTAACCTCTAAAACCTCATGCAAAGATCAACTTAAACCATTTCATAAACAATTAAATTTTCCAAAATATCACGATCCAACACTTTGGAAATAAGGTTGCTGAGTTTCCAAAATGAACTTATCATTAATATTACCACAACATAAAGTATCTCTTATTGATCACATTCCAAAACATGTGAATACCTTCATCATGTATTCTCTTAAAACATGGTAATAAATTGAATTACCATAAAATGTTATTAGAAACATGAATTCCTCCTTATTCATTAAGTAAAAAACATATTTTTGGATATATTTATTAAATCCAAAAGTGTTTTAAACTCCATAAATGATAGAATAATCCACTGTTTCAATAAATCATTAATCAGTTCCAAGTTAATAAGCACTTATCCAATTTACTTTACCCATATCACTCATATCTTTATCTAAGAATCATTATATCAACATCAAGAAAAAATTAAGGATTATATTTCTATCAACCATGTATTTTTCAAAAAAATTAACTTGTTACCAAATCAATTTTCTTGGAACCATTCAACATATGATCTCAAATCTTTAATGAGAAGGTACAATAGTACAATCCTTACATATTTCATAAATCATATGATGAGAACATCATTAATAAAATAATTTCAAAACATATTTCTTAGATCTAAATACAAAATCACATTAATCATTCCACTTTGTTTGCATCAATAAAATATTCTTGACCTTGATCCCTTAGCTTATTATGATGTATATTCCCTTGATGCATGGGGAATTAATTTGTATAGTACCCCATCTCCTTGAAATTTTAACAATGAATAATAGAGTTTTCCTTCTTTCATTTTCATTCTTTTTACTAGTGACCCTTTTCTCCGCACTTATAACAAACTCCCAATCCTTTCAAGAATTTCCTGGGGTGTTTTTTCCATAGTTATCACATGTGGGAAAAATCATTCTTTCTCCTTTTCACTTTATCTATACATTTATCTTCCTTTCTCTTATTCTATTTCTTCCCTTTGAATACATAAGATTTAGAGAATTATTTCTATAACGACTCAGTACATCCCACAATCATGATATTGTCCCCTTTGGGCCTAGCCCACACAATTTTTCTTTCTTTGAGCTTTGGACCTCATACATCCCCTAGGAAAAGGCCTCATGATGGGAGAGGTATCTAAACCACCTTATAAAGGGGTGATTAGTGCTCCTCCTCCTTCGATGTGGTATTTCCATAATCCCCCCCTAGAAGGGACCAACATCCCCACTGGCACATCGAATGGAGGGGGATCATGAAGCACCCCTTTATAAGGTGGTGTTGATACCTCTCACATAATGAGACCTTTTCCTTAGGGATGACTAAGAGTTGGATCCTAGAGAAATAAAAACCATGTGGGATATGCTCAAAGTGGACAATATCATGACTGTGGGCTATACTGGGCCATTAAAAATGGCATCAAAGACTTGTTATAGAACAACTAGGTGGGATCCTATTGAGTTTATTAGTTCACACCATGCACACCTATTCGGTGGTGCATAGACCTTTGTATGTATTCCATTTCAGGGAAAGGTAAGAAACCACAATTAGGCAGTGAGGTTTTATGTCAGCTAGGTTGGGTAGCTGGTGGTGATATGTTGGGAGTTTTTCCACGCCATCATTTGGAGTAGATATTTGGTTCTAGTCCTTTGCAGTTGGACTTCCCTCTTGAAGTTTTGGATACTTTTTTAGTTGTTTTGTTTCTTTTATCTTTTTATAGTTATGAAATATATTCATCAGTCTTCTGCTGTTTCTTTTTTTGATTTGTGTATATATATTCCTTGTGTTTTGTTCAAGTTGGGAGAAATCATTCCCTCTTATTTTTTTGATGCCCAGGTGCTTATCGTAATCCCATGGGGATCGAGAACGCCCTTTGGGTGTGTGACGGAACAAGTCGAGTTCCAGGTTTAAGGGTAACCCAGGCCAGTTACAAATATAAAAATTCACCATTATAGGTATCCTCCCAATTCCTTCTCGGTCCTCTACAGACAATGGGAAAAAGGATAACCATGATGAGATCAAGGAGGTACCTAATAGATCGATAATGAGATGTTATAAACTCCCCACTATAAAGACTTTTTGTCCCCAAGAAGTCACATGGAAGTTGTAATCCCTGAAAAAAGATTAGGCCACTGCTCCCTCATCAATGGCTTGTATTCCCAAGTCTCATGAGAATCCGATCCATGTTTCCATAGAACTCCAACCAACAAAATCAACTTCCCACGCAAGGCTTTCACTTAAGAGTCAATGATCTCAACTGGTTTCTCTAGAAGAAAAACATCTGGCTCTAACTCAATTTCTTCCCCACTCAGAACATGAGTAGGATCAGGGTGGTACTTCCTATGCTGAGATATGTGGAAAAAATAACGAACACCCATCAACTAAACCAAAAATTCTAACTGATAAGCAACCTGTCTGAGCCGCTTAGTAACCTCAAATGATATAACATATCTCAGAGCCAACTTAACCTATTTTCCAAGTCAACGGTGACCCAACCAAGGAGAAAATTTCAAGAAAACACAGACACCAATGGAAAACTCCAGAGGAAGACATTTGGTTTTCGTTATCAGTGGATCCCCGTTGTGGGCATGTGCAACCCAAGTTTTGAGGTGGGTGGTTCCATATCTAGCATATGATGATGAACCATGTAGTTACTGCTTTATAAAATGATTTGTATAAGGAATTGGCATGATTGATTTGTGTGTGTTGAAAAGATTTTTTAAATAAAAATGGGTTTTCCCTGATTTCTAGTAAATTGAAAGAAAAAGGGTATTTTCAAAGCATTGAAAATGGTTTTGTGAATTTTTTTTGAAATGATTTTCAAAACATTGAAATGATTGTGAAAATGAGAACATGGGTTACCTTGGGTACTAAGTGGAAGGTTTAGCTTGAGGCCATCATCCATTAAGGGGGTTCAATTTATATGGTGTTCCTATTATCATAGAGTATAGATTATTGGATCTAGGTATGGATGTGATGTTGGGTTTTCACTTTCTAAGGAGTCTCCCTAGCCCTAGAGTGTAGATAATTAGATTCACGTACCATGGTGCACTATTCATAGATTAATGGGTATGAGTAGTCTCCTGCCTAACCTATTTGTATTCCTTGGTATTATGATTCCTGTGCTGCTACTTCCATTTTTGTACTGCTTGGATTTGTACTGTTTTAGCCTAGATATGCATGTTCATTCTTATGAAAGATGATATGAAAAAATATTCTTTGAAATTGATATACATGCTTTTGTTTTAGAATTGTGATAAAAAGGGAAATGTTTACCACGTTTTCAATAAAACTGCTTTACTTATTATCATGCCATGTTTTATTTAAATTTAGAATATAAGAATTTTTATATAGATACTTGTTATGAAACACTTGGGTGGGATCCTATTGATCTTGTTATCTCACACCCCGTGCACCTATTTGGTGGTGTGTAGACCTTTGTATGTCTTCCATTTCAGGAAAAGGCAAGGAGCTATAGTGAGGTGATGAGGTTTCATGTCATCTAGGTTGGGTAGCTAGTGGTGAGATGGTGGGAGTTCATCCACACCATCATTTGGAGTAGCTATTTGGTTCTAGTACTTTGCAGTCAGACTTGTATCTTGTATTTTTGGTTACTTTTGTAGTTGTTTTGTTTCTGCTATCTTTTTATAGTTATGGCATATATTCACCAGTATTCCACTATTTATTTTTTTCTTCATGTATATATATGCCTTGTGTTTTTTTTTCAGGTTGGGTGAAATCATTCCTTCTTGTTTGTTGTTCGATGCTTAGGTGCTTGTCGCCAGCCCATGGGGACCAGGAATGCCATCCAGGTGTGTGATGGAATGGGTCGAGTGCTAGGTTTGAGGGTAACCTGGGTCTATTTGTTACAGTTTCTCTATCTTGATAGCACATAAAACTATTTAATCATATCAAGAAAAGGTTTGGGACACCTTTTCCCTTCAGAGACTTTTCTTAATCCCCTAAAAGAAGTGATCAATCATGCACTTTGTGTTGTGTATGGAATCCATAACATACCTTGCTAACCTTGTAAAGGTAGATTCATACTCCACAACACTTTCTTTATCCTTTTACTTTAAACTAAGATATATATATTTCTCTCGGTTTGTTTATCATGAGGGATATATTTTTCAAAGAATGTATCCTTAAAATTTCTCTATTCCATGAGTTCTATTTCTTCTTCTTCCCTAGTATTTTGGATCAAAAACCACCATTGATCATCATCTCTATTGATACAATACACTACAAGTGTAACCTTTTCCGTTTCACCACATCATAATACCATGAATATATTCTACATAGAATTAATCCATTTCTAATCCTCTATTGGATCAGTAGTCCCACTATATGATGGGGGGCCTCTTTTGCATAAAGTGATCCAACATCGTATAATCTCACTGTGGAATAGGTTGTTCCATCTGGGAAAGGCTATATGTTATAACCTGATTAACATGCCCTAATATATCCATAAAATGATCAGTTCCAATACCATATATATAGGATTTATTAGTAGGGAAACCTCTACATTGTCCATGAGTATTGATACCATTCTTGTTGGAGTTGGTGCCCTAGAAACCAACTTCTTTGTACTTTATGATAAAACAGTACTCATTGGATGAATATTAATAAACTACTTATCACATAATGATTTTTCTTCTACGTGACATAGTATGTGATAATATCCTAAGAATAACTGTCACATTAAAAGGTCATAGCAGATCCCTGCTATGATGAGAACCCAAAAGTTCCATGAAACTATTCTTGAATATATGTTCTATGGCTGGATTATATCATTTTAAGGGACACAAATTATATAGTCTATTAGGGGTGGGGACTCATGAAACTTTGAGGAACCTTCTCATGGTGTGCACCCTTAGTAATATTCGGGAGAATATTATGAGAACAAGACCCTCCAGTAGGAAATCCACATTCATAAGTGTCATTGGATGTTCCTATCTTCATATGTGTGTATTGGTCCTTAAATTTTATGATTATTATTAATGAGTATTATGACTCATGCACTTAGATGTATTGATGAAAATCATGAAGACAGATGTTCACGGCGAGGTAGGATATGTTGGGTGTGTCATGAGAAATACTGCATTAATGAATAATACAAGAAAGGATTTGTCACTTCTATGGAAGTAGATATCTCAGGCCCTTTGATGGAAATGATATAGCCTAACTAAATCCATAGACATGGTGTTCTCTAGGAAAGTTCAATTTTGGGAAGTCAAAGAATGAGAAATCGAGCACACACTATTGGAAAGAAGGTCTATCCCTATGCATCTATACCCACAGTTTCTCTAAATCGTGGGTATAAGTGATATATTCTCGTCTATTCCCATGGTTTTGTTATAACCATAAGAATACAATGCCTTGATTACAAAATTTTATCGGGCTTCCCCGCATGAATTCTGATTTCCATTAGGCTCCTCCCGCATGAACCCTTTCCTCCCCTCCCCGACCTTTGCCTCCTGGCCCTCCCTGACCCTCCCCGACCTCAACCTCTTGGCCTCTGCCTCCCTACCCCCATCCCCTCTTGACTCCCTCTCCTCCGACAATGTCCCCCCTCCCCTCTCGGCTCCCTCTCCTCCGATGACATCCCCCGACCCCCTAATCCTCTCCAGTTGTGCACGACACCCCCCACGACTGAACACCCCAAGTGACGTCCCACTCTCTCATCTCCCTCTCCTTCCACCATCTCTATTGAATTTCTTGAGTGTTATTGGTCGGTACTTCGAGTTATGAATTCATCTTATTTAATTCTTTAATTTATTAGAGTTCTCCTCTCTCCTATTTATCGGTTTCATTTGGACAAACCCTAGGGTTTTTAAGGTTCTAAGATTCTAACTTTGATCCTTGTTTCTAGGGAATATCATGGTTATCTTGAGTCCGCCGCGTGTTTTGGCATACGAAAAAGCGGTTGGGATCATCTCGGTTCATCTGACGCCATTTGAGGTTAGTTTATTCTTCTCACTTTTTTTGGCACAATTTAATATGGGGATTTTGGTGATTTATGTGCCTATGATTATGAATATAGAACTCATGTTTTTAGAGTCTCTTTCATTGGTGAAGGGATCAATCAATTGAATAGAATCGACAAATCTTCACTTTGAATCCTCATTATATAAAGTTCCTTTTGGTGTGGTGGTGCCTATTCTGCAAGCGATTGAGGTAATAAGTCCAAGATAGATTAGACAGGCTTGAGTTCCCAATTATTATCTTCTTTTTATGCCTTCTTTTACTGATGTCAGTTGCATAGAATATTATAGGATTGAGATGATGATGTTTTCTCCATTGACTTCAATGCGGGAATTAGGGTCACAACTATATAATTTAGTTGTGCCTTGTGTAAATCATGAATTTGAATGGAATATTTCATAGTAATATATTAATTAAATTAACAAGGGTATCTATCGAGAATCTCCTTCCACTAACCTTTATCCTCTGATGGAGTAGTAGTGACACAACTCACCAATGTTGGGGGTTTACCCAAATTCACATTTCCATATTCAATCATCTACAAGAGTATATCCTTAAAGAAGAAGTAGTCATATATGTCATTCCCTAACATTCATTGGTAGGAGTAATAATATAGGAGATCATTAAAACTGGTAAAATTAGGTCTATTAATCTCTATAAATTTAACCAATTCCTTCACTAGAGAAACTATGAAGAAACCTAATACTTGTTATGTTTTAGAAGGAAGAGCCCTTATTCATTCTGTTTTCAAAATTTGGACAACATTTCTCTTTCTTTCACTCCTATAGTGGGTTTTATTGTTGCTCCTATGGTTTAGAAGGAGGCACCACATGACAGTAAGAAGTCTTAAAAATTGGATCTAACATCAACCCTAGATTAATCATGACAATTATAGTCTCTACTCTACCAGGTTTCTTGTCCTTTATTATAAGAGTTAGTTGAGATTTGTGTTTAGAGAACAAAATAATATCTTCTAGGAATTGAGATATGACTTGAAACTCCAAGAAATCACTAGTGTATATTAAAGGAAAAAGTGGTGTTTGGAAATCATGATAGATATTTTATATACAAATATCCAATATATTATCTTAGGTAAGATTCATATTTAGTGAATAGGATAATCTTTTCCACTTAGATATAAACTCCAAAAAACCTCTTGTTTTTGAACTATTTGAAATTTGAGTGGTTAAGGAAAATTTTCTTCCTTAGTATGGAGCTAAATTGTTAAAGGAAGTATCATCTATGATCTTCCAAAATAGTGAAAGATCTAGCTGGTTGGAACCTATAAAAAATAAATATAAGTCTTTCCATGTTTTTCTTGAAGCTTCTAATCTTCATTACTGCATGTTTATCTAGTATTCCCATATTAGGAGAGCATGAAACCATGAATTCCATGATATACTGCTATGGATCAACCATGAAATTGAATATTAGGAATTTGGGATTACAAATGTTAGGTGGACAAGTTAAATCCATCCAATCAGGGTATACTTTTCTTTTTAGATATATTGATGTGCATCACCCCTCTGTGGATCCAATCCATGTAACAAGTGACTTAATGAATTCAAGGATTTTAGCAGAGCTATCTCCTAGGTAAATTCCCAATTAGAGGTAGTGGGTAGAAATAGATAGGGATGAATTTACTTTAACTATTGTTGATATGCATCTTGAGTCATCCAAGGGTAACTTTCTACAAATATTGTTAATTTTTTCCTTAGGAGATGAAATTTTTCATAATTTGTGACTGTCAGGGTTAAGTAGACTTGTTTTTTGGGTCCCAAGTTGGCCAAATAACTAGATTCCAACCTCATTGATAGATATGTTCCAAAATTAAATGGGGGATTTAATAAATGAGATGTATTGAACTCTGTGTGTGAGTTTCATTTAGTGGGAATATTTTCCCTAAACAATTCTACATTGATTCAACCCAATTTATCAAACTAAACATCATATCGATAAATTTTCAACTTATTTTAAATGGTCATAAATTATTTGGGTTTCATGTGGTCTATAGATATATCCAAACCTTTCCCTTTATATTTAACTGAATTCCATCTAGTGGGTGGTAGAATATTTAGAGGAACTCACAGATCTTAAGATAATTTTTTGTCAGGTTCACATTCCTTCATGACATATTTCAGTTTGAGCCTTGTTTTGGATGGATTCCACCACATCATGTCTGTCTGAATTAGTGCCATGACCCTTATTATATGTGGGGATAATATTGATAATATTTAGTAATGAAAATAACGTAGTGGAAATCAAATCCCCACTAGGGTTTTAGGGGAATTTATTATCCTTTGAATATCATTCAATAAAAAAAATCATAATCCTCATTATTTTATATCATAGTGGTCTATTTAAACTTATAGCCTCTATGAGGATCTGCCTTTTCCTATCAATATATTTTAGTAAAAGGTTCATGGATGGTGATATCAAGGAATTCTCTAGTAGCTTTCATTTATAGCGGTCCCAATGATGGATTAAAATCATGAAGTAAAGAAACATTGAATATGATTCTTGTAAATGGAATACTAACATAGAGATGCCAAAATTTCAAAGAGAAGGGGGGTAATAATTCCTTAGAATTGTGGTATAGGGAGGATCCTATAATGCTGCTAATTTTTCTATAGTCATTATATTTTCATATTTTCAGAAATCTATTTGAGTGTGAGCTGGATGCATCAGCTTTTCAGGGTGATATATTCTAACCATTGGGGGTTGTTCTAGGACTACAAGTTTTGTTTTCCTTAGGTAATAATTACTTATCATTGTGGGATAGGGTGGATCCTAAAATACTTTTATGTTTTCTATAGTCATCATATTTTCATATTTTTATATTTTCAGGACTCTATTTGAGTGTGAGCTGGATGGGAGACTATGCAATATATACGGGAGACGATGAAATATATATGAATTTCCAAAAACCACCGCTATGTGTGAGGTGTTAAATAAATAAGATACAACAACATGAATGATTTTTATAAGGTTTATCCTCTATGTGGAAATCGAATCGTTGTTGTGTCTACATTTAGTATCAGACAAATATTGTATTAATTGTGTAGAAAAGTATTTACAATTGGGTTATTAGGTATCATATTACACTCAACACCTATACTGGTCGTGAGAAGGTATCATCGTTGTGCCAATGATTTTTCATGAGAGTATATATCTCCTTGAATCGCTTTAGTATTTTAATTGGTATATAAATATGTTTAATAGATCTCTCCAGTATTCTACTATCATCCTAAAACTCATGAAAATATCAATCTTCGGCTCCCAGATGTCACTATACCAATTATAAGAACTTCTTTCTCAATAGTAGGTCTTCCACTATCACTGAATGGAAAAATTCAACTACATGCACACTATTCATGTCCTCATAGCCCCCTTCCTGTAGCCCCCACCCCCATCCCCCTACATACAGCAGACCCCCTCCCCTCCCCCCACCCCTCGGCACTGCCAGCCCCCTCCCCTACCCCACCCCATGCACTTCCTACAGCTGCCCCACCTCCCCTACCCCTGCCTGCCCCCTGCCTACCTACAACCCCCCCTCCCCCCAGCCCCTGCCCTACCTGCAGCTGCCCCCCTCCTTCCCTACCCAGAGCTTCCCCCCAGCCCCCTGCCTATAGCAGCCCCCCAACCCCCACCCCTCCCCTTCTCCCCAGCCCCATGCAATGCCTACATGTAAAGTCCCGACCCGGGTGCCACACAATAGTGCCTCGAGCCGGCCCGCCACATGACCTCAAGCGCACCTCCCTATACGCTAGAGGCTGCCAACTAGTAGCGAGGGTCTGTTAAGTCAGTCGTGGGGAGACTATACCCTCTTTTATCAGAGTAGACACTAGCAGAAATAATAAACAATAGGGGAAACACATATAAAGACAAAAAAACCAATATCTGAAGATTATGAAGCAGGAAAATACAATATCAAACTGAAATAGAAAACATGTCATGTTGAAGTACGTGTTAGGTGCCTAAAATGAAAACCAAAAAGTAAAGACACTGATGACACCCAAGCGGCCCCCAAACCATGTCTAGTCCCCTCACTATGCTACATACCAATTCAACCATCTTACTCAAGGACTTTTCCCTTAACCTGTCCTGAAAAACAAAAAAAAGTCTACTTGGGTACCGATCAGGCAGCCCGAGTAGGGTGTGAGTACAACTCAATAGGCCACCACCAACGACGTCTAAAACAAATCCAATCAATAATAGTGTATGTAGTTCTATAAAAACAAGTAATAAAGTAAATAATTTACATTTATTCAATTATCCCTTATTTAACTGCATAAACCACCAAGTTCCCATGGACACCCGTATCTCAATACCTGCTTCGGCCGTGCCAGTGTCTATACCATTTTAAAGTATCAATTCAAATTTCATTTAAACCAATTTGTTTTCATTGTCCATTTAAATTCAATTAATATCACCTCTAATTGGAACCATAGTCCAATGTCAATTAATGGGTGTAGAACACCATGTCTAGCACCCTCGTAAGTATTCAGAGCATCACTCCCTATATCACAACCCATGGGTATTTGGAGCATCAGTCCATGTGCCATAAAATAATATTTTTATGAATAATGGGTGTAGAACGCCATGTCTATCACCCCATGAGTATTTGGAGCATCAATCCCTATCTCACAACCCATTTCTCAATAAAGAACACATATCACATACATCACATTAATCAAGATTAATCAACATTAATCTTTTATCACAATTTTACATGTCACATGTATCACAACATCACATTAATTAATTAAACAAATAATTAATCACAACATCACATTAATTAATTCAATAATTAATTAATCACATAGCCCCATTAATTAATTCAACAATTAATTAACCATATCACCAAATTAATTAATTCAACAATTAATTAATCACATAGTCCCATTAATTAATTCAAAAATTAATTAATCACACATTCCATTAATTAATTTAATAATTAATTAATCACATTTTCCCATTAACTAATTTAACAATTCATTAGTAATTTTATCACATTAATTAATTTATTAATTAATTAATCAATATCCACATCTTGAAATCTCGTAATAAATTCTACAATTAATTATCTCATTCACAATATCAATAGCTTATAATTAATTATACAATTAATTATCTTGAATCATATATTTCAATATCACATAATTAATTCAACAATTAATTACTCAACTTACAAATCTCTTTGCCTCACAATTAATTCAACCATTAATTATTCAATCATATCAATTCAATATCTCAACCATCTACATTAATTAACTTATCAATTAATTAATCTAATTCATTAAATTGTATCTCATAGCAATACCCATTAATTAATTCACCAATTAATTAATCTAACACATTCAATTTTTTAACACAATAATCTCCATTAGTTAATTCTTCAATTAATTAATCTGACTCATCCAACTCTAATAATGCAATAATCCCCATTAATTAATTTTCCAATTAATTAACCTAACTCATTAAATTGTACCAACCTAAGAATTCTCATTAATTAATTCTCCAATTAATTAACTCAAAAATCATAATATGACATCCATTAATTAATTTACCAGTTAATTAATTCAAATTATTACCATTAACTAATTACTCAACTAATTAATCTAACTCAATCCTTCAATTAATTCACAAATTAATTGTCCATGTCATTTAGTTAATTCACAATTAATTAATTCACATTCAACCCCCTCTTTAATTAATCTACCAATTAATTTTTTCCATCAATTCCATTATTTAGTTCAACAATTAAATAATTACGTTACATTAATTAATTAATTAATTATTTAAACCAACCAAATTAATTAATCATTTCATGACCATTAATTAATTCCAAAATTAATTAAACAATTCTACCATAAAAATATCCTCATAATTAATCTATCAATTAATCATTTAATCTAAACAAATTAATTAATCACATCATGAATGTTAATTAATTCCAAAATTAATTAACCAAATACACCATAAAAAAATCCTCATAATTAATCTATCAATTAATTATTTAAACCAACCAATTCTATTCCAAATTTCACAATTCCTCCAAATTAATTAATTTACCCAACTAATTAATTGATTATAGAAAAAAATAAATTGTTAATTATATCATAAAATTTATACAATTTCATATGCATAAATGAATCAAGACCATGAGATTGAAATTTAGACCACCTACCTCAAATATGATGAACACACGATATGAATCTAACATCGCTGACAGTGCGTTATTCCAACGACTATCGAATGAGAAATTAAATAAATAAGCATTTTCAGTTTAATAAAAATCTACTCAAAATACTTCATTTTCTATGAAATCAATATTGATACGCACCATCCTCCTATCAATACGAATCCAATGCAACTGAAGACACATCAATCTGATCAATATAGAAAAATATATTAGTTATTGAAGTTTGGTTCGAGCAGAAATGGGGAACGAACGAACTCTCTAAAAAACACATGTCATTTGCTGATAAATATTTTATGATAATATCATATTTATTTATTATGTAATAATTTCATATTATTTCTTTATAAATATACTTGATATTATTACAAGAAGACAACAAAATGATAATTGTTGAAATATTATTTTATCAAATCATACATTGCTAATTTATTTTAAAAAAAAATCCATGAAATCAGTATTTGAAAAACAAAAATTATTATTTATAAAACAATCCTCCTTTTCCCTTTTTTTCCATCCATTTTTGTTTAAAAAAATTATTATAAAAGGATAGAAATATAGAGGGAATAAAAAAAATAAAAAAAATAATAAAATCAAAATAAGACACACCTGGTTGGCGCACCAGGTTTTGGTACACAACAAAGTGGTGCTTTAAGAGGGTAGCGCACCGGGTTTCCACGAAGGAAGAGGGGGAATCCCGACCTACCCAAGTAAGGTTGCGCGATGAGAGTTTCAGGTTTAACTGGATTCTAAAAGACTAATCCCGCAAGAACAAATGAAGTTCATGCCTATTTATAGACCCCATGCGCATTCCTCTGCTCAAGAACCGAAAGCCTCATTAATCCACTCCTTAAACTGAAACAATTAATTAGGAGTGTTTAATTTCATCCCATTAATTCATTTCCATTTTTAAAACATCAAAAAATGGTTGAAATTTCATGGTTTAGAATTCAACCGACATTAAAAATGGTGGAAACCAGTTAAATGTAGAAGATGAATAGTTTCTGTCGATTTTTAATTAAATAGATAATTTAATTATTTAATATGAAAATCAAATAATCTCAAACGTCCGTTAAGTACAAAAATTATGCCCCAAATAGGGTAAACACCTCATTCCAAACCCAACGGTGGTATCGAATTTCTCAACCGATGAACTGTTTGAGAGACATTGATGATTTAATACTTAAAAAATGGAATAAATAATTAATAAAAATAAAAACAATATTTTTGCGAGCGAGGCGTCAAAACGCTCATCACTTACCAATGTTATACCTTGGCTAGGGTAAACCCCCTATTTCGAACACATAGGTGGTCTCTGATTTCTTGTACGGCATACGATTTGTGAGTTATTAATGATTTATTCTTTAAAAAATAGAATAAACAATTAATTAAAAATAAATGGTTATTTCTTGCGAGCGAGGTATCCAAACGCTCGATGAGAACAAATGTTATACCTTATATAGGGTAAACCCCTCATTTATGACCCATTGATGGTCTCAGATTTCTCATAGGATGCACCGTTTGAGAGATATTTAATTATTTTTAAGAAAATAATATATTAAATCTTATTTAATAACTTTAAATCACGAGCGAGACATCTAAACATCTGACGCCTACATATGTCATACCCTGCCTAGGGTAAACACCACGTTTTGGATCTAACAGCGATCTTAGATTTTTTATATGATGAACCGTTTTAGAATTATTTAATTATTTTGAATTAATTGTCCTCGCTTACAATAATATCATTTATATTTTTATTTCGCCTTCGCCAAGGCTTTACGGGTCTCAGAATCTCACACTATCAAATGTCTGACTCTGAAAATGTTCCAATAAAAAAATTACAATGTCTTAATTGAGCATTATTTCCCATGAAATCCTTTAAACATTTATTAAGTTGTTTCAAAAATAAAATATATTTTTTCCACATAAAGTATTTATAATCTATAAAAAGCAATAACTCAAAGGAAAATATATTTGGTAAAAGGATGGAATATTACACTACATCTGCCCCCCCACCCTACCCCTACCTGCCCCCAGCCCCCTGTCCACCTACAGCCCCCACTACCTGCCCCCATCCCCCTGCCTGCCTGCATCCCTCCATGCCCTACATGCAGCTACCCCCCCTCCCCTACATGTAGTTGCCCCCTCCCCCTAGCCCATCCCCCTACCTTCAATGCAACAACCCCCCTCCCACCCAGCCCCATGCCTGCAAAGTATCTTGATATATTGTACACACATGAGGATGTATGTATACTATTGAATTTTATAACACTGCATTTTGTTCTTTGAATGTAATAAAAAACACTACTAATTTAGGATCATGTTGTTAAGGTCCTTTATAATATGCCATTCCTACATAAACATTCAAAGAAGTCTCCCATATATTCCTCCCTACTTTATTATCCATACGTTATTTCATTGCAGATAATTATTCATAGTGGAAATGGGATCTAAACCAATGGTTCTATACCCACGGTTTATCGTTGGTATAATCTTTAATCCTCTTTTTCTAATTGTATCATCATTTATCTTTGTAGAAAACCTGATGTTATCACTCTTCTCAATAGGCTTACTGTGTGGGACTTCTTTTATTGAATGTGAAACAAAGTGAAATGAAACCTTATATGCTAGATTATTCTTAATATATTCCTTTTTTCATGGTAGTAATGTCATACAGTCCTTTTCAACATGACAAGTTACCTTCTATCTCCCACCCTCTGGCTCCGCCTCCGCCTCCACCCCCGCCTCCACCTCCGCCTCTGCGGCTGCCTCCGTGACCTCCCAACCTCTATCTACCGACCTCAAAAGGTATTCCTATTCTCCTCAACACTTTCTTTTTAGGCATTCCTATTCTCCTAAACTCTTCTTTTAATCCATGTTAATGAATTAAATATTTTTAGGTGAATCCTACCTTGCATGGTAGAATTCATCTTGCATCAAGGGGCTATCTATTCTCTTGTATAAAGGAGGATGATGTGGGTATGCTGCAAACCATTTTCTCTATTTTCATGGAAGGTGACTAAGGTATGTTGTGTCCTAGGGTTTTCTATATTTTAGGGTGAAATTTTGGGATACTCTATTGTAGTTATTTGGTACTTTATGTTTGTGTAATTTTGGGTTAATTTTTTGGAAATTGATTTCATTGGTTTCTCTTAGGTATTAGTTATTCTTTGATTTTAGATATTATATAATTGAGTTTATTTAGTGATAGAATTTAGTTTGTTACTTTTTAGGTGATTCTTGAAGGTTGTTTGGAGTAAAAGCTCGCATATGGTCTTGGTATGTGATCTTGAAATTTTTGATGAAAAATGCATAGGACACATTACGACTCACTGAGATTATGTAGGTGATTGTTTCATATTGTTAATGTATCTTTATAATGGTATTCCTATGATATTATATATATATATATATATATGTCAATGGGTGATGTTGATTGTTAAAAAACATCAATAGTGATTGATATTCATTTGTAGTAATTAATAATATATTAGATGTTATCTAAAATATATTATTGTGTATGACATAATTACCATGAAAAAAACCAAACCAAACCAAACCAAACTTGTACCTCTACAAATAGAACTGACATGCATAAACCCATGCTAACCCAACATGTGAAGTTCCCAGTCAGGATCCAAGTATAACTGAGAGGGGGAGGGGGTGAATCAGTGATATATTTTTCTTTTTATGTTTCCTTTTAATTTAAACAACCTTCAACTCCTGTTAAAGAGTTTCTTCTCTACTGAACACACACAACCACAGGAACACAATATTTACAAGGTTCACTACTCAACAAGAGTAGCTACGTCCTTGGTATGGTACGTAAATAATCCAGTACCACACAATCCACTAGAAAACAATCCTTTGATGTGGAATACAATGAGTAGGATATACCTTTACACTCGTGTAGCACTTGGAAAAAATCCACAAGTGCGTGTGCACCCTCTTAGTGAAAATAGGGAATTACAATATTTCAGTGCTTCTTTACAATTGAACAGTTGTATTCGCTGAAGTACAGATCTTTACTTTCCTACCTAGAGGCTGGTAAGAACTCCCATACGCACAACTGAATATGTGCGCAGACCCCAAAATTTTCACGCTGCCTTTAGGATACCTTGTATGCAATTCCAATGTATTGCGCGTAAAAATTTCTTTTTTCGCGTGAAATTTTTTTTCGCACAACTTCCCTTTTTCGCGCAACTTTTTCTCTTTTCTGCGCAGCTGTCCTCTTTTCGCGCAAACTCCTTTCTTTTCGCGCAACTCACTTAGCGTAAAATTTTACGTGAACCAGAGCTTGAGATTTCTTCTAAGTGTCGAGCAACAACAAATGAGAGGGGTTCACCTCATATTTATAGGCATTTTGACCCCGTGTTAAAAACACCAATCCGCGCGTAAAACCTCCTTCATGCGTGTAAAAAATCTTTCACGCAACTTCATATTTTGTGCACCTCATGACTTTGCCAATTTTCGAGATTTTGATCTTGAAACAACTTTTTCTTGAAAAACTTCTTTCCTCTACTTCACACACCACACCAATATTTTGTGCAACCATTATTTTTTCCGCGCATCCTACTGATATTTTGCACATCCCGGTACTATTTCACGCACCACTTTATTTTTTCATGCAACCTGCCTAAATTTCCGCGCACTCCATGCATTTTCCATTATTCGATGTTCTGACCTTAAATCACGCCCTGCACTTTAATCTTTCTCACAACATCCATTTCCAAAAACACATCTTAATCTATCAATTTTCAGGCCCTAAAATTTGGCAAACACTGGAAAACGACGCAACCTTAAACTGTGCTTTTGTGCCGCCCCCAGATTTTCCATTTCTTTGTCATTTCTCTCTTCACTGCTTCCCATAACCATTCTTCAGCTTTCATCACGAACTCTAATATCATGATATATATCCTTTGATAGATCAGCTTTAGCATCCTCAGAGTTACAATGGGAAGTATTGAAACATCACATCTTCCAGCAACATTATTCCTTCCAATCAAAACTGTATATTATTGGCATCATCATTTCTCCCCATTTCCTTTATAAAGGTTGCATCACAAGTTCTTCTAACTTATGATATTTGTGAAATACAAATCAGAAAAGAATCGTCTGATTTCTGGTCCTTTTACAAATTGAATTGATTTATCTTCTTTGACAACAAAATACCACACTCTGCAAAGGATAACTCTTAAAACTTCCTTCTCCATTCAACTTGGTCCCAACAATACCCCCCTTTGGATTTTGTTGTCAACCAAGATTCATAAATCACTGAACTTTGTAACCTTATGCAATGGATTACTTATCAAAAATTCTAAGCCTACGTGAGCTAACTCATTGTAGGAAACAATAATTATTGACAACCAAAACCATGCTGTCCAAAAGCAGTGATTATGAAATATCATGATCATATCTCCTCAGCCTTATTTAGAACATCTTTCAAGATTCTACTTCAGTATTCTTCACTTATTCAGCTTTCTTGGAATACAAAAACATTTTTTCCTACAACCACTCCAACAAATAGTTAGAATAGTTGACACACATACATGCTGGATTCACAGCTTACCCACAACCCCACCTTTATGCATGCTTCCAAGGATAGATTTATGAAACAATTATCCCCCTTGACAACAATATCCAAAGGTAAGACGAGAGAGGGGACAAAACAAACGTACCTCAACCTTGATGAGAAGGAGGTTGGACACCCATGTTCAACCTCAATTTCTCAAATGGTTCCTTCGGTAAAGGTTTTTTGAATATATCAACAACTTGTTCAGATGTAGGAACATAATCTTGCCTCGATTCATTATTCTATACCTTCTCTTTGATGAAGTGGTACTTTCTATCAATGTGTTTTGAATGATAATGTTGTACTATATTTTTGGTAGGATTGATTGCACTCTGATTATCACAACCCAAGAGCAATGGTAGTTTTACTTCAACAAGTAGATCTTCCAGTTGAGTCTTCATCCACATTAGTTGAGTTGCAGCTTGAGTAGCAACAACATACTCAACTTCAGTTGTGCTAAGAGTTACTAAGTTCTGTTTCTTGGTAAGCCAACTAACACAACTTTTCCCCAGAAATAAAACTCTACCAGATATGGATCTTCGATCATCAACATTTCCTTCCCAATCAGCACCAGAATACCCAAATAGATAAATATTTCTTGAGCCATCATACCTAATTCCAAAATTTGTCGTGCCTTTGATATATCTGAGAATTCATTTTACAGCAATCAGATGTGATTCTTTAGGAGCACTCTGAAATATTGCACATAATGTGACAGCATAGATGATATCGGGACTTGAGGCAGTCAAATACAACAGAATTTTAATCAGCTTTCAAAACTCTTTCTGATCAACTTCCATGCCTTCTCCATCTTTAGACAACTTGGTTCCCACTAAAATTGGTGTGGACACTGGTTTCGAATTTTCCATGCCAAACTTCTTTAGAAGTTCCTTAGCATAATTTTCTTGAGATAGAAAAACATGATTCTTCTTCTATGAAATTTTTAGCCTAAGAAAGTACTTCAATTCTCCCAGCATGGACATCTCAAATAACTACTTCATCTCCTTAGAAAATCTTTCACATGATCTTTCATCATTCCCATCAAAGATAATGTCATCGACATAAACAATAACAATCAGTGAAAACTCCCGACACTCCTTGATGTAAAGATTGATGTCAACTCTACATTTCTTAAAATTCATCTTCCTCAAGAAAGTATCTAATTTAGAATACCATGCTCTCAGAGCTTATTTTAGCCCATACAAAGCCTTCTTCAATCTAAACACATAAGTTTCATCCTTTCCAATAATAAATCCACTGGTTTGATCAATGTAAACTTCCTCATCAAGGTCACCATTCAAGAATGCAGATTTTACATCCATTTGAAAGATTTTTTAACCGCGTTGTGCAGAAATAGCAAGAAATATTCTGATCGTTTCTAATATTTCCACCGGAGCAAAGGTTTCATCAAAATCAATGCCTTCAATTTGTGCATACCCTTTTCAAACCAATATTTCTTTGCTTATTATTACTTTACCTTCTTCATTCATCTTGTTCCAGAAAACCCACTTTGTACCAATAATGTTCTTGTTATCCGGCTTGGGTACAAGTTCCCAAGTATCATTCTTCTCTATCTGATCAAGCTCTTCATTGATAGCATGAACCCATTCTGGATGCTCAAATGCTTCATTCACATCATTTGGTTCAACTTTCGAATAAAGAGTAGTATGTGTTATAGCATTCATTGTTCTTCTTGTTTGAACCCTTTGATGTTGATATCTAATAATGTTCTGAGCCTCCATTTGTTTCCTTAGCCTAGGATGAGTTATTCTAAATTCATCCTCATCACTCAATATTTCTGAGTCGGATTCCTCTTCTTGAGTAGGATTAACACAGTCTGTAGCAATATCAGAATCATTGACAAAATCTTCTCTATCTTGCCCAACTTCCACATCAACATATGACTGCTTTTCTTTCTCAACATTTTCAACAAATTTTACATTTGATGAATCAAAAATTCTTCATATTTATCTATTGAGACATCTATATCCTCTTCCTTTTAGATCATATCCAAGAGAAATTCCATCATCTCCTCTTTTCTCAAACTTTCCAAGGTTTCCACCTTTCTTCTTTATAATGCACGGACTCCCAAAAACTCTTAAGTGTTTCAAACTTAGAGTTTTCCCATAGAAAATTTCGTATGGATTCATATATGAGTTTGGAAAATAGAAACATCAGTTCTGAATATACATAGCAGTGATCATGGCCTTCCTCCAATAAGAATGAGAAAGACTATATTCAAGTAACATAGTTCTCCCCATTTCCACCAGACTTCGATT
The DNA here is from genome assembly GCA_963277665.1 of Viscum album. Taxonomy (NCBI): domain Eukaryota; kingdom Viridiplantae; phylum Streptophyta; class Magnoliopsida; order Santalales; family Viscaceae; genus Viscum; species Viscum album. The sequence continues at coordinate 661,696,494 of OY728143.1, read as the reverse complement.
CTTTCTTTCAGCATCCCCATTTTGTTGAGGTGTATATGGTGAACTGAACTCATACTGAATTCCATGTTTCTCGAGGTAACATTCAAACTCTTCATTCTTATACTCTCCACCATTATCAGTTCTCAACTTCTTCATTGAATACTCACATTACTTCTCTTCTTTCCTCCTAAAACTCTTAAAAATTTTCAAAGAATCTGACTTATGTCTCATGTACATAACACAAGTAATGCGAGTAAAGTCATCAATGAAAGTAATGAAGTACTTATCTCCATTTGTAGATTGCTTTCTCATTGGTCCACAGATATCAGAGTGTATGAGCTCCAAGGGTCTCTTTGAGAAAATTTCAACTCTCTTATGAATAGAGTTTGTAATCTTCACTTTCTCACAAATGGTGCAACACCAATCTCTTCTTCTTGATAAATCAGGAATATCTCGGACACTATATCTCTTTGATAACTTGAACATGTTTCTCTGACATATGTGTCCCAAAATTTTATACCATAAATGATTTTCATCCACCACACCCATGTAACAAGAGTTCTGCACTTCGCCAACTTGGAACAAATTTCCTCTTGTACGTTGGCCTCTTGTGATAATATTTCCACCATTTTCACTTTTCACAACAAATCCATCTTTTCTGAAGATAAACTTGTTGACCTCATCACAGAGTTGTGACAAACTAAGTATGTTATGTTTCAGCCCATCAATATATAGTATTTTTTTGGATTTCATCTTTTCTTTTCCAATGATGTCTGATCCAACACCATTGATCCTTAGAGATTCATCATTTCCAAATGTCACTGTTCCTTCTTTGAAGTCTTTCACATTTTTTATCAGCTTTAAGTCTCCTGTCATATGAGAGGAACACCCACTATCAAGAATCCATGGACATTCTCCTTTTGTAGCTTTCAAATTAGTTTCGACAATGAGAGCTTTTTGTTCTTCCTTTTCTTCCACTTTCTATTGTGCTTCCTTCAATTTCCTAGCCAAGTCAATGTGTTCTGGCCAGACAACCATGCACTCTTTATTTTCAGACTTATTAGAATTGTCCATTTTATCTTTTAAAAACTCCGTCTTCTGATGATTATTAAGAAACTTTTGTTTCTCTGGTAACACACTTAGGCAGCCCTTGGCAAGATGTCCAGGTCGATCACATCTTTCACAAATAGTTTTCAATGGTTGGAACCGATTCTCAACTTCCACACCTACTTTCTCAGATATATTCTGAATTTTTTTAGAGATTTTCTATTTTGAATGGATTGACTCCCCCTCATTCCCTGTCTTTAAAAACTTGTGGAATAGTTGTAATGTTGTTGGTTGAACCAGCACATATTTTCCATGTGTCCGAATCCACCACAATACCAGAAGTAACCATAGAAAGAATATTTTCCTCTGAAACTTCTATACTAACCGGAGTTGTGAACACGCTTCTCAACGACCTTCTTAATAGAACTTTGATGAACAAGAACCTTTATGTTTTCATTTGTATCTCTCTTCTTCGGCTCAGATTTATCAGTACCAGAGGTATTAGAAGACTTTCTTGAATCAATATTTTTATGCACTTCTGATTTTTCAGCATTGCTGACTTTGGCCACATACATGGTCTTTCCATCCTTGTTCTTATCAGAACTAGTTCCATATTTTCTTTCAACCTTTGAAGATAACTTTTTTATATCCTCATTGGGTTCATTCTTTCTGCAAAATTCACCAACTTCTAAGACAGATTGTTTGAAACTGACATTTATTTCTTTAGCTTGATAAAGTTTTTGTTGGACAAGTTCCTGCTCTTCTTCTTTTTCCTTCAGCTTTACTTCAAGATGATCATTGCGATTCTTTGCATTCTAGAATTCTTCAGATTAATCAATCTCCTTTTTCATATTGATTTTCTCATCATGATAAATTTCTTCATTGTTTAATGTAGAGTTTTCTTTTATCCACTTCTGGTTTTCCTTCTCAAGCCTTTTGATCTTTCTCAAACATTCCTTCAGCTCTTCTTTTAGATACAGTTCAAGTTGAGTTTCTTCTTCTTCAGTACTACTGCTCTCATAATCATCATTATTCACTGTTTCAAAAAAGGAACTCTCTCTAGCTTTCTCAGTAATAGATTTTTCAGATCCAATCTCATTATTATCATATTCTTCATCTTTTGAAAAAAATCTTCTTCCTTTTGATTTGAAGAACTTTTTATTTCAACCTTTGCTGGAATATTTATCTTTTATACCTTGTTTCTTCCATGACCTTCTTGGTCTTCTATCTTCTTCATCACTGACGTCATGTTTCCCTTTTTGAGGGCAATTAGCCGCAAAGTGGCCAACATCTCCACATTCCAAAAATTTCAAAGGGAGTTTCCCTTTGTATTTCCCTGTGCTTCTTTTAACATTTTTAAAAAACAAGGATAAAATTTCATCAAAATTTTGACATACCTCATTTTCAGAGTCGGATTCACCAGCTTCTTCTTAAATATGAATTTTCTTTGAATTTTCTTTCTTTTCTGCCTTGAAAGACATTTCTCTATCAGATTTTGCTTTGCTATTCATGGTCTTCTCCCTTCTCATCTCATAAGTGATGAGAGTGCTATGAAAATCATCAAGAGATAATGTTTCTGGGTCTCTGTCTTCCAGTGATGAAACTTTAGCATCAAATTTGTCAGGAAGAATTCTCAAGATCTTTTCAACAACTGTAGAATCCTCCAAATTTTCACAAAGACATCTGATTGTACTAAAAATGTCATTAACCATTGTAAAGAAGTCCCCAATAGATTTAGATTCTCCCATTTTTAAGTCTTCATACTTCAGCCTCCAGATTTGTAGTTTTTCCTTATTCACTTTCGTGTTTCCTTCATATATGTTCATCAACTTTTCCCAGATACCTTTAGCTGTAGAGACACCTTTCACTCTTAAAAACTCACTCTCAGAAAGTGATGAGAGTAATGCATTTCTATCTCTTCCATCATTCTCAAGATTCTTTTTATCTACTGGTGTAAGAGGAACCTTTTCACCAATAGAAGGAAATCCATCTATTGTAGATTCAAGAACTTCATATCCAAGAGACATAAGATAAGACATCATTCTTTCCTTCCAGATGTGATAGTTCTTTCCATCAAAAATTAGAATCCCCTTACAGTTCACGCAATTTAGATTCTCCATCACAACTTCTATTCAAACACTTTAGCAAAGAATAAATGAAGGTAAACTGTCTCTGATACCAATTGAAGTTCCCAATCAGGATCCAAGTATCACTGAGAGGGGGAGGGGCTGAATCAGTGATATCTTTTTATTTTTTTGTTTCCTTTTAATTTAAACAACCTTCGCCTCCTGTTAAAGAGTTTCCTCTATTTTAAACACACACAACCACAAGAACACAAGATTTACAAGGTTCACTACTCAACAAGAGTAGCTACATCCTTGGTATGGTACGAAAATAATCCAGTACCACACAATCCACTAGAAAACAATCCTTTGATGTGGAATACAACGAGTAGGATATACCCCTACACTCGTGTAGAACTTGGAAAACAATCCGTAAGTGCATGTGCACCCTCTTATCACAAATAGGGAATTACAATATTTTAGTGCTTCTTTACAATTGAACAGTTGTATTCTCTGAAGTATAGATCTTCACTTTCCTACAAAAAAGCTGGTAAGAACTCCCATATGCATAACTGAATATGTGCACAGACCCCAAATTTTTCACGCAGCCTTTAGGATACCTTGCACGCAATTCAATTGCCTTGCGTGTAAAAATTTCTTTTTTGGTGCGAAAAACCTTTTCACGCAACTTCCATTTTTTGCACAACTTTTTCTCTTTTCTGCGCAGCTGTCCTCTTTTCATTCAAACTCCTTTCTTTTCACGCAACTCACTTAGCGTAAAATTTTACACGCACTAGAGCTCGATATTTCTTCTAAGTGTCGAGCAACAACAAATGAGAGGGGTTCAACTCATATTTATAGGCATTTTTGACCCCGCACATAAAACACTAATCCGCATGTAAAACCTCCTTCATGCGTGTAAAAACTCTTTCACGCAACTTCATATTTCGCGCAATGCTCCAATATTTCGTACACCTCATGCATTTGCCAATTTTCGAGCTTCTGATCTTGAAACACCTTTTGCGTGAAAAACTTCTTTCCTCTATTTTACACACCACACCAATATTTCGCGCAACCATTATTTTTTCCACGTATCCCGCTGATATTTCATGCATCTCGGTACTATTTCGCGCACCACTTTATTTTTTTGCGCAACCTGCCTAAATTTCTGTGCACTTTATGACTTTTCCATTATTCGATGTTTTGACCTTAAATCATGCCTTGCACGCAAAATTCTAAATCATATTAAATCTTTCGCGTAACATCCATTGCCAAAAATACATCTTCATCTTCTGATTTTCAGGCCCTAAAATTTGGAAAACACTGGAAAAAGGCGCCACCTTAAACTATGATTTTGTGCCACCCCCAGATTGTCTATTGCTTTATCATTTATCTCTTCACTTATTCCCATAACCATTATTCATCTTTTATCACAAACTCCACTATCATGATATATATCCTTTGATAGATTAGCTTTAGCATCGCTAGAGTTACAATGGGAAGTACTGAAACATCCCATCTTCCAACAACATCATTCCTTCCAACCAAAACTGTATATGATTGTCATCATAATTTCTCCCCCTTTCCTTTATAAATCTTGCATCACAAGTTCTCCTAACTTATGATATTTTTTAAAAACAAATCAGAAAAGTATCGTCTGATTTCTGGTCCTTTTAAGAAGTGAATTGATTTATCTTCTTTGACAACAAAATACAACACTCTGCAAAGGATAACTCTTCAAACTTCCTTCTCCATTCAACTTGGTCCCAAAAATATGAATCGAGTAGAACAAAATTTTATTTAATTGAATCAAAATTGAATCAACATAACTTGATCCATAATGGATAGAATAAAACCAAATAAAAACTATAATGAAAGGTTTTTTGAAAAACATTCACAAACTAACCAAACCTTACTGGAATAAATGTAAATCAGAATAACCAAAATAGATCTGAATGATCAAAATCAAGAAAATAAAATTCAAATAGAAAAAAATTGTATGAAACTAAATTGGACTAAGTCAAAATTATCTTACTTGAAATAATCTGATATTACAAACGATGAATCTAATTGGGCCAAATATAATGAATTCAAACCAATATGACTGCAATTGACATGAACAAAACCAAATTGATATGAACTGAATGTAATCAAATTGAGTCGATTAGAATCCAAATGAATGAAATTGTCCAAGCTAATATAAATAAAAACAAGATAAAATAAATCTAATGAAAATGTCCTAAACAAACTTATATAAACCAAATTCGAACTAAGTTGAAACTCAAGCCAACTAATTATATACCATTAATAGGAAGAGTGTTTCTTAATTAATAGGACTCTACTATTTGAAAATATCATTTTAAAACTTGGATCTATTTCCTGCTTTCTTGCAGGAATATGATTGGTCCCATGAGGAGTTGTAGTTCTTATATGTTGGGTGGTGACTTGTTTAATCATAGGAGACATGTATGTTGTAGTGGAGTTTTTATTTCCTTTATTTCATCGTCCACTTAGGCCTTTTACCACTTTCTATGGATGGAGGGTACTTATATTTTTCTAAGGGGTTTAAAGGGCACTAGAGGTGTCTATGCGGTTTTCTTTGCAGGGGAGGGAGATCAGGGTAGTTGAGGGATTAATAGTGTGTTTCATTTTTGTCTGCTTTTACCGTGTTGCTTCTATTTATTTTCTTTTCCTTCAGCATGGATGTACGACATACAGATGGGTCATGCCTAAATTTTATTTATTTTCTTCTTCTATTTTAATTAATTGTTTGTGGGGGAAATCGTCCCCGAGTGGTGATTCCGTGATGCCCGGACACTTGTTCCCACCCATGGGTGTAACCCATCTACCTTAGTCCATCATAGTATCCCTATATCAGAGTCTATGACTGAACCATGGGAAGGCCTAGGAAACAAGGATAATTAGGGAGGGATTGAGAATGTCTAGGAATGAATTGTGTATTCCCATGAATAAGGATCGAGGACATTGGAATTTATAATGAGTAGATATGGGAGACTATGCAATTTATATTGATTCTTGAAATGCTATGGGTATAAAAGGTGGTGAAATGATAATGCATTGGTATTAATAAATGGAAATTCACATTTATAACCAATTTGATAATGTGATATCAGATCATGAGCTATTGTACATTATTGGATTTGATGATTAGACTCCATCCCAATGCAACTATAGAAATACCTTGGTTCTAAATATCAACATTTAAAATCTCCTTTCGAACTCCTAAGAATCTTGACATTTGAATCTTTATTTAAAAATCTTCATTTAAGAACCTGGTATGATGAGTCTTCATTAATTTTTTTCCTTAAAATCAAATCTTGAACATCACAACACTGTATTCTTCATTTAAGACTCCGAATACTATGGAATCTATATTACCAAAAATATTCATTCAAAATATCACTGGCATGAGACCCAACAACTTGATTCATGTAACCATCTGAACCATGCAAGAGTTTTATTCACATGCTGCATGTTTTTCCTCATGAACACTTCCTGTTTTTCTACTTGTACACACCTACAGCCATAGTTCCCATTCTATAAAAGCTTCATGGAAGCTTCTAACTCCCCGTGAAACAATATTTATGCAGGCCATTGAAATGTTGTGTAACCTCATCCTACTAAACCAGTTAAAAATTTCTCTAGCATTCATGTATTTTAAATCAGTTCCAAATTTCAGATATTAAGATCAATTCCAGCTTTAATATATCAGCCACCTATTTAATTCAACCAGTAAACATGATTCACATCCAATTTCAAACCTGTATCAACTTTCATCCATGATCCAAACACATATCAATATCTCCAAATCATGAATGTCATTTCATTATGAAATTCTTACATGCATACCTTCACCCTCGGTCCTCTTCCAAGACTTATTCTTTACGTTAACACATCAAATGCACTCTCCATATATATATTTTCAACACATATTCATGCAATAGATCTTAATTCCATTATTATTGACAAATACCATGCCTTTTTAATCAAACATACCTCATTCATACCTCAAATATTTTCTAAAAATCCAACCAATCAAGCCTTGGTTGCAACAATCCCCCCCTTTGGACGATCCTGTTCTTGAATTAGTTTCCTCTAATAGAGAGGTTAGTAGACCTATTACTTCTATTCAAGAGAAGGTAAAAATACTATCTTATGGGATGATATAGTAGAGGAGTATCATATAGCCTATAAGGTAATTTCTTTTAAAGATGCTCTATCAAGGGTCATTTCTGATGAACAACTTGGAGTAGCATCTGAGCATAGTGAAGATGAAATGGAATATGATACATAGGATGAGGTGGATTCTAATTATTGGAAAGAGAAATGAATGACTTATTCAAAGAACCATAAAGGTAATTCAAAGATAGTGGCTGCCACTTTAGGGAAATCTAAGAGCAAACCTTGCAACTTGGTTTCTCACTCCTCTGACCCTAATTTGGGGAAATCCCTTTTTGGTATTGCATTGGCTACTAAGGATTCCAATAAGATAGTTGGTGAATATCAACCTCCTATAGCTGTTGTTTGTAGTGTGTAATCTGTACCTATGATGGAAAGTTTTTCTGTAGAGGGAGGTAAATCTAATCTGGCCTCGGTTCACTCTTTATCAAACACTCCTACAAGTACCTCTCATATGGATAGTGTGTTTCAAACTAGAAAAATAGTGATTTGTGACTTATTCAATGTTTATATTTTGGATTTTGTGATTCCTTCTACCTTGAAGAGATCTGATGGACTTGGAGGATCCAATCCACCACTAACTAACACCATTGCTAGCCTGGTTCCTGGATCACCTGCTTTGCAGACTCAGACCTCTACTCTTGTTAAGGGTGGACACAACAAAGATGCCATTTCCTTAACCCCTTCTCTTAATGTAGAATGGATTGGGAATGCTATATCTTTGTCTTACAAGTAGTCTACTAGTAAAAATACTTATTCTAGGGATAGTCATGGGGTTTCATCTTTTGAGACTCCCATGATAGATAAGGTAGAGAGCACACATTGCACAGACCTGGATCATTGTGTTAAGGGGACTCAAAAATTAAAGGTGAGTATTCACAATTCCTTTAAATTTCTGGCATTATGAAGCAATGAAGAGGATGGGAAAGAAAACTACTGGGTTTCAAGAGCTGAAGTAATGACGTAACTAGTTAATGTGTCAATTCTAGATGATAGAGATGGGACATGGATAGTGGATGCCACTTCAGGGAAATACATTTTTCTTATTACAAGTTTAAAAATGATGTCTTAGTATACTTGAAATAATCTTCTATACTATGCACCAGACTGTTATTCTTTGTCATTAAGAATTTATTTAGGACTTATCTGATAAGAGGTTTTTTTTTCATTTGAACACTTTGGACAGCTCTGCTTATGTTGTAACAGGTGAAAACAATGCATTGTGGTTCCATTGTTTTTGCATTCTAGTTTTCATTGTTTAACAGGGGGTGGGGGATGGGTGCAGGGAGGTGGGGCTGGGTGCAAGGGGCACTACTGGAAAACTAACCTTTACCAATGGTTTGGAACCGTTGGTATAGGCCTCCAAACCGTTGGTATAGCCTATACCAACAGTTTGGAGAACCGTAGCCAAGTAAGCCGTTGGGATAGGTATATACCAACGGTTTTTGGAAAACCGTTGGTATAGACCTATACCAACGGTTTTGGAAACCGTTGGTATAGGTAATATGAAATCTATACCAACGGTAATGGAACCGTTGGTATATAAATTCCAAAAATAAAACATCCGCTGGGATTTGATCCCAGGACCCCTCGTTTATAATCGAACGACTTAACCACTAAGCTAACATCACTTTTGTAAACATAATTTCATAAATATATATATGTATTATCATAATTATTTAAAATTTTGATTTATATAATGTTCTCGGTTAGTATACCTGGAAAAAAATCAAAGAACCTATCCCAACGGTTTTCAAAACCGTTGGGATAGGTTAGGAGTGGGTTGAATTGCTTTGGCCGAATGTTGAATTTTTGGTTGGTTTTTCCCAACGGTTTTGGTGAACCGTTGGGAAAGGCCACTCTTTCCCAACGGTTCACCAAAACCGTTGGGAAAGAGTCTCCTCAAAACACACCCTTTCCCAACAGTTTTGGTGAACCATTGGGAAAGGTCACTCTTTCCCAACGGTTTTGGTGAACCGTTGGGAAAGAGTCTCAAAACACACCCTTTCCCGCATAAACCGTTGGGAAAGGTGGGGAAATATATGGATTTCCCAATGGTTTTGGTGAACCGTTGGGAAATGGTAGCTATACCAACGGTTTTTACAAACCGTTGGTATAGAAGTGTTGGGAAAGATCATCTTTCCAGTAGTGGGGAGAGGGGGGGTTGGGTGCAGGGGGGGGGGGGGGCTAGGTGCGGGGGGGGGGGGGGGGGTTGGGGGGGCAGTAGGGGTGAAGGGGATATGGGGTAGTTGGGGTGCAGGTGGAGGGGGGGCTGGGTGTAGGGGGTTCTGGGGGTTGGGAAGTGGGGGTGTAGGTGGGGGGTGGGGTGAAGGTTGTGGGGGAAGTTGGGGTGAAGGGTAAAAGGGGTAGTGGGGGTGAAGGGGGCAGGGGGAGGGGGGTGTCCGGGGGGGGGGGGGTGTCCAAGGGGGGTCGGGGGGGGGGGGGGGGTGTCCAGTGTGGGTTGTCCATGGGGGGTCTAGTGGGTGTGTGTCTAGGGGGGGTGTCCAAGGGGGGGGGGTGTCTAGGGCGGGGGGGGGGGGGGGTCTAGTGGGGGGTGTCCAGGGGGGTCTAGTGGGGGGTGTCCATGGGGGTGGGTGTCCAAGGGGGGGTCCAGTGGGGGGGGGGGAGGTCCAGTGGGGGGGGGGGGTCTAGGGGGCGGTGTACAGGGGGGTGTCCAAGGGGGGGTCCAGTGGGGGGTGTCTGGGGGGGGGGGTGTCCAAGGGGGGGTGTCTAGTGGGGGGTGTCGAGGGGGGTGTCCAAGGGGGGGTGTTCGGGGGGGGGGGGGCTCCAAGGGTGGTGTCTATGGGGGGTCCAGTGGGGGGGGGGGGTCCAGGGGGTGTGCAAGGGGGTTCTGTCTAAGGGGAGAGTGGGGGGTGTGCAAGGGGGGAGGGGGTGTGCTATGGGGGGTCTATCTAGGGGTAGGGGAGGGGATGAAGGGGGTGTCCAGGGGGATAGTGGGGGGTGTGCAAGGTGGAGGGGTGTGCTGGGGGGGTCTATCTAGTAAGGGAGGGGCTGTAGGGGGAGAGTGGGGGTGGGTAAGGGGGAGGGGTTGTGTGTGTGTGGGGGGGTCTGTCCAGGGGGAAGGGAAAGGCTAAAGGGGGTGTCCAGGGGGAGAGTGGGGGTGTGAAGTGGGGGGGGGGGGGGTGGTTTAACAGTGGTTTTCATTCTAGTTTGTAGGATCAAGGTGAAACCAAGGCGAGTAGGTACTGTTTCTGGGAAAACCATCTATACCCACAGTTTGAAAAACTGTGGGTATATATGATGTTGTAGAACTATCTATACCCACAGTTTATTGAACCGTGGGTATGTGTGCTGTGAAGAAACCTTTTTATACCCACGGTTTAATTAATCGTGGGTATATAATTTCAACTATAAAAATGTATACACACGGTTTACCAGAACCATGGGTAAGTTGAAATTCAGTGGTCTATAGCAATGGTTTCTGCAAAACTATGGGTATAGGGAAATCCTGACATCTTGGGAGCCCATGGTTCATCAATACATGGGTATAGTCTATACCCACATTTTGATGGGCTATACCCACGGTTTGAAACCGTGGGTATAGGGAAATTTTCCAGTAGTGACATGGGTTGATGATACTTGCATGCAACCCACTTGATTGGAGATATCAGGAAAAAGAGATTATATTACATGGTAATCATTTGTATGAGGTGACATGTCATTGCGACATAAACTTCTTTCTCTTGGGTTCCTTGACCTATTGCTAGAAAGTAATCTTAGACTTTAGGCGAGCCCACCTAATGCCAATGAGAAAGTGGCATAGAGGGTCACACACTAAGTGTATCCAGTATCTCAGTTAAATAATTTATTTATTTAAAAATTTGAATAAATATTATTTCCAGATGTGGTTTAATAATCATTCAAGTATGACTGATTGCATTTATTTTGTCACTAGTTATTCGAGTGAATATATTACGGATGTAATATTTATTTATCAACGAATAATGAAGTTATATTTATTTAATAAATAAATAGTCATTATTCAAGGCCTGATAAATATTGAGGAGGATTGGCGGACCAAGTTATAGGTCCAGTGATAAATAATATTAAATATTATTTGGTTAAATAATATTTAAATATAATGTGCAAGTTAAGAACATGTCATATAAATAATAGAATTACAATTATTATTTGACATGAGGTTTCATATGGAATAATAAATTAAGTAACAACACTTGTTCTAATTATTTAATATTAACTGATGAATTAAATTCTCCATTATATTATTATTCTCTATATTAGCCAAGGGGTCATTCAACCAGCTAACCCAACTGTTGTGTGCACAACATCCTTGAAGAAAAGCTCTCGAGCCTAGAGAACTCTTCCCTCTCTAAGAACGATATCAAGAATGAGGGAGATCCTCCTCCACCGGATCAAGGAGAATTATTTGGAAGTGATTCTCAAGGTGATCAGAGGAAGACATCACAATCACAAGGATCTTCCATGATAGCACCTGAAGACTCCTTCAACGACGTCCAGAGATACGTGGAGCATGTGTGAATCACCGCTATAGGATTCCTATCTTTGGATTATATATCACAATGAAGCCGCACCTTGGAACTGTGGTCAGACACATCAATGAAGAAAGAATCACAATGGAGGTAGTTCTATAATTTAATTACATTAATTATAAACAAAATATGTCAACCATCTCTTCTCGGTTTTGAGTTCTCTCATTTTTCTTTTATCTTTTATTTAATTACATGGATATTATATTTCATCATTGCATTGATCCCAGATTAATCATCGATTTTTGAAAATTTTAAAAGTTGGGTACATGCCCATCCGGTGCTTCTACTAAACTCAAAACCCATAAGTGGTATCAAAGGGTCATGTTTTCATTTATAATTATTTAAATAATTCATTGATGATTTATGCTTTAATAATTTAGTTTGTAAATTTATGTTTAATCATTATTGTAATCTAAATTTCAAGATCTGTTCCTCCCTTATCATTTCTCACATATATAATAGAAACAAATAATTTTATGATTAAAATTAAATCAAGGATCTCATTAGGAGGTGTCGACAGTTCTGTCCAGATAACATAAGAATACACACCGTATAGTCGGATCTACGCACCATGAATTTGCGTTCAATGCATCAAGAATGATTTGGAAATTACTCAATCCATGTGCATTAATGACATGTAGTGTAATTAATTCTTACACTTCATGTTGACTAGGACAAACTGGCACACGATCAGCTGAACTACACACCGTGTGGCCCACTGGACACGGCATGTAGTCCCTTCAGGTCAGGGTCAAGTCGTGTATGAATGGTGACCATGTAACATGGAGTTTACATAGAGTGTGACCCACTGGACAATCCGTGTACTCTGAATATTTCCGAAGTACACTTTACACATTGTTTCCCCAGGTGTGTACTTCAGATGGATGGTGAGGAGAGTACACACCGTGTAGTTGGATCTACACGCCGTGTACTATTTCCAGATTACATAGATTTAAAAATTTATTATTATATTATGTAACCCCTGAGACATGTACCTTAATGTGGATGTAAAGATAGGACACAACATGTGATAGGTGTTTGATATATATATATATATATTAATGTTTAATTAACATCTGAATAATTTTCAAATATCTGCACATCATGTATGATTTGTATTACAATTATAATTCTGCATGCATGCTACATGTCACAAAGAATAAAGCGTATACAAGTATAAATACATACTCGGTAGTTTTATATGGGTATTCACTTGGTTTCTTCTAAGGTACAAGTTATGTAAAAATTTATAGATGAAAATCTCAAGGAAATTCAGAAAAGGATTAAGATAAAAAAGTATTGATTAATTAAAGATAACGATTAATTGATTCAAGAATAATTTATCTTAATAAGAATAATTAAAGAATTAAATGATAGTTTAATGAATAGTTAATTGCATGTATGTGGATGATCATGAGTTAGACCAGACCTTTCTATGTGATCGATTCCCTTTTAATTTATTTAATTAAAATTGATGGCCTGCGTACCTTCTCCTCATTAATATGTAGGGCCTTCATTCCCATGGTTTCTTTTATGTGAACCCCCTTTTACCCCTCACCTACGTGTGAGTTAGAATCACATGTAATGGATGGATCTCCCAATATAGTATAGGTGGTTCAAGTTAGGAGTCTAGGCAAAACCAATCCAAGGAGATACAAATGTGGATAGGTGGAAAGCTATAAACATGAACCTTAAATAGTTCAAGGTGTTTCTCCCCTAGTTCAGGTTTAGTTTATCAACTTCTAGATAAAATAACAAATAGTAAATCTCATGATAATACCCTTTATTTTATTTATATTAGTTGTATGGTTATTCATTATGGATGTTTGACGCGATCACATAATTAATAAACTAACAAGCATACAATATGAAACTAAAATAAAAATGACTTATGCGTAAATATTATCTATACATGGTTAATCACTCAATTATATCCCACTTAACATTAAAAATCATGTGAAAAGATAATAAGTGGCAATTTACACATAAATAATAAAATCCCTCAATTAAATATTAAGTCGGTATAGCCTTCCATTACTTTGGTTAGAATTGAACCATAGTTCAAAGTGATTGACCAAACCTAGTTGGGGTGATTTCAATTATAAAGGAATTATAATTTGAAGTTTTGGGTTAACTTAAATTAGTTTACATCAAGGGTTGACTGCCCTAGAAGGACTTGGTATAATTGAGAGGAAAAGGTTGAGGAAATCTAAAATTAAGGATTTTAGGATTGGGGAGTCCACTCAACAGATCAAGGAGTTATGAGTTAATGAAGTTGGCATTTGGAATGCCTACCTAAAACCTTTAAAGTTCCTTGAACTGCCCTAGTTGGGGTAATGAGAAGGTAAATATGGATCCTTGTTGCTAGAATTTCCAAGAAACAAGATATTCTGAAGCCAATGGTGAGGGGTATTGGATTTCTACAAAATAGTGGGAGATTGATAGATATTAATTAATTTATTTGTCTATATTTATCAAGATAAAGTACTAAAACTCTATTCATATTAATTTGTAGAAACAACAATAAAAATGAAATAAAACATGTCATTGAGATCCAAAATCGATAAGGAAAACCTTCTCACTGACACTAATTTCCAAGAGTGGAAAAGGCGCTTTCGGGTTTTCCTTCGCTATGAGAGGAAACCTTATGTTCTAGAAGAGACTTTACCAATTGAACCTGGAAATAAGGTGAGCGATGAGGAAATATCTATGTATGAGAAACATCTAAATGATGCTATAGATTTTTAGTGCCTCATTCTATCATCAATGACCAATGAGTTCTTGAAGCAACATGAGAAAATGAATGATTATAGCATGATGTCTCACCTTCGGGGTCTCTATCAAGAGAAGGAAATATAGGAGAGGTATGAGATCTCCAATGTTTTTTTCACTCTAAGATTGGAGAGTCTGTGCCATATGGACCATATGTAGTCAAGATTATTGGCTACATTGAGCATCTGGACATATTAGGGATTAAATTCCTAGATGAGTTGTGTAAAAATATCACACTATCATCGCTACCTAATACCTTCTCTAGTTTTATTGTGAATTATAATATGAAAAATAATGAGAAGAGCCTATTGGAGCTTCTTACCCTGATTCTTCAAGTTGATAAGGACATGGGGTGTGAAAAATATGCAGTCTTTATAGTGAATAGGAAGATGAAGGACAAGGTAAAGGGGTCTAATATTTATAAACAATCTAAAGCCTCTAAGCACCATCCGACCAAGAAAAAGGATATCCAGAGGCAGGGTAAGGAAAAGGAGGCAATATTCTTTGCCTGTGGTATGTCAGGCCACTGTAAGAGGAAAAGTATATAGAGGCAAGGGAAATACAAAGGTGCGTTTGTTATTGAGTGAAATATTTCCATTTATACACATTGGGTATTAGATACAACTTGTGGGGATCAAATCTATATTCAAATATAGGAACCAAGTAGATTTTGAAAAATTTCCAGAGGAGAGGTGGATCTATGAGCTACTATTGGTGTGAGGATTGATGCTCTTTCCATTGGTGACTATCACCATATATTGCTGAAGAGAATGATTTTAGTTTTACATGGATGTTATTTTGTACCCAGTGTTAATAAGAACATAATTTCTATACGAATTTTAGATATAGATGGATTTTTTTCCAAGTTTGAAAATAAAATTTGTTACTTTTATAAGGAAAACATATGTTATGGTGTGGTGAATTTAAATAACTATATGTATGTATTAAATTATGAGAACCAAGTGTTGAAAATTGATAAAAAAACAAGTTCACATGACTCATAAAACACCCAGTCGTGGCATCACCACCTTGGTCATGTAAAAGAGAAGTGCTTGACAAAGATCTGTCAAGATGGTTATTTAGACTCTTCTGAGCTAAAACCCACTTGATAGATGTCATGATTGTTTATAAGGGAAAATGGACAAACCACCATTTGGTGGATAGGGTGAAAATTCCACATAGCTTCTAGGATTGGTACACAATAATGTGTGTAGACCATTTCCAATAAAATATAGAGGTGGATATTCTTAATTCATTACTTTTACTGATGAATTGATTAGATATGGTTATTTCTACTTAATGGGGTATAAGTCTGAGTCCTTTGAGAAATTCAAGGAGTTCAAGAATGAGGTAGATAATCAGATTGGTAAGAAGATAAAGAAGATTCAATCAGATCAAGGTGGAGAATATCTTAACCAAGAGTTCATCGACCTTTTATAGGAGTCTGTGATTCTATCTCAACTCACTCCACCTTATACACCATAGTGGAATGGTGTTAGTGAAAGGAGGAACTGTACCATGTTGGACATATTAAGGTCGATGATGAGTCATGAAGATCTTTCATTACTCTTTTGGGGATATGCATTGAAAACTGTGGCATACAAATTTAACCAAGTACCAACTAAGGTGGAAAATGAGATTCCCTTTGAGCTATGGAGTAGAAAGAAACCCACTTTGTTTCATACACATGTACGGGGATGTGAGGAATTTGTTACGGCTTTCCCATGCAACAAACTAGTACCCCATGGCATGAAGTGTATCTTTATAGGGTATCCTAAGGAAACAAAGGGATAATACCTATACAACCCCTTAGATAAGAAAGTGACTATTTCCATACAGTCTGTCTTTCTTGAGAGGGAGCACATCCTCAAAAAGGATAGTGTGAGAAAGATTGACTTCAATGAAGTTGATTCTCAAGATACACAGGAGCTGGTATAGGAACAAGTTCCATTGGTCCCCATGGAATAGGTAGTTATTGAAACACAAGTACTGCATAGGAGCACAAAATAGGTAAGGGAACCATAGAGATATGGTTTCCTTGTCACTGAGGAAGGTGACTCATTATTGTTGGACAATGATGAACCTATATTCTATAAGGAAGAACTAGAGAGATTAGAAGCTGTAAGATGTCTATAATCTATGAATTCTGAGATGGATTCTATGTATCAGAACAAAGTCTGGGTTCTGTTTGATGTGCTAGTTGATGTAAATCCTATTGGGTGTAAATGGGTATTCAAAAAGAAACTAGACATGGAAGGTAAAGTTAATACCTATAAACAAGGCTAGTATATAAAGGTTTTAAACATCATCAAGGAATTGACTATGATGAAACCTTTTCACCAGTTTCCATGTTTAAATCCATAAGAATCATACCTTCCATTGCAGCTTTCCATGACTATGATATTTGGAAGATTGATGTTAAAACTGTATTACTTAACGGGAACCTTCAGGAAGATATCTATATGACACAACCAGAAGGTTTTATGACACTAGATGATGCTAAAAGGGTATGAAATATGTAGATATTCATATATGAATTAAATAAAGCATCCATATCATGGAACAATCAATTCGATGAAGCCATAAGATTATTTGGTTTCATTAAGAATGAATGTGAACCATGTGTTTACAAGAGTTTTAATAGGAATGCAGTTATTATCTTAGTAGTGTATGTTGATAACATATTTCTTATTGGAAATGACATACTAGTCTTACATTCAGTCAAGGATTGGTAGAAAAAGTGCTTCTCCATGAAGGACTTAGGTGAATCAGCCTACATTATAAGGATCGAGATCATTTGTGATAGGTCCAAGAGGCTTCTTGGACTAAGTCAAAGTACATTCATTGACTAGATACTAAAGAGATTTAGTATGGAACAATCCAAGATAGGATTGGTTCTAGAGTCACATGGTATATATCTTTCCAATAAAATGTATCCCTAGACACAACATGAGAAAGATAAGATGATTAATATTCCATATGCTTTAGTGATAGGATCTATCATGTATGCCATGTTATATACCAGACTTGATGTTGCCTATACACTGGGTATTATAGGAATATATCAAGAAGATCCATGTGAACAATATTGTAATGCTATCAAGAATATCCTTAAGTTTTTGAGAATAACTAAGGATATGTTCCTAGTGTATGGAGGAGATGAGGATATTGTCATTAGAGGTCATGTTGATGCTATTTTTCAGACAGATCAGAATGATCTGAAGTCATAATCAGGATATGTTTTATGTCTCAACAAAGGATATGTGAGCTGGAAGAGTTCAAAGTAGCTAGTTTTCACTGATTGTACAATGGAGTTTGAATATATAGAAGCTTTTGATGCAGCCAAGGAATCTATATGGATTAGGAACTTTCTCCAGGAGCTTGATACAGTTCCTAATAGTAAAGATCCCATTACATTGTATTGTGATAATACTACAATGATGACTCTTGAAAAAGAGACAAGGTCACTTCAATAGAAAAAGTACATACTATGAAAGTATCACCTATTGAGGGATTTATATCAAAGGAGTGAAGTTGTAGTGAGTAGATTGTCCACAAAAGAGAACACGGTGGACCCCTTGACTAAAGACCTATCTCAATAGAAGCATTAATATCATGTGAGATCTATCAGACTGAAGGTTGTTAGTAGTTTGATATAGTGAAAGTGTGAGTATATTAGAGTTGTTTCCCTAGAAACCAACTTCTTTGTACTTTATGACAAAATTATATTCATTGGATTAATATTAATAGACTACTTATCACATCATGATTGTTCTTCTGTGTAACATAGTATGTGATAATGTCCTAAGAATATATGTTTCATTAAAAGGTCATAGTAGATCCCTACTATGATGAGAACTCGGAAGTGACATGACACTATTATTGAATATATGTTCTATGGCTGGATGGTATCATTTGAAGAGACACAAATGATATAGGCTATCTGGGGTGGGGACTCATGAAACTTTGAGATACCTTCTCATGGTGTTATCCCTTGGTAATATCTAGGAGGATATTATGAGAACAAGACCTATCAGTAAGAAATCCACATTCATAAGTGTAAATGGATGTTCTTATCTAGAGACATGTGTATTGGTCCTTAGAATTTAAGATTATTATTAATGGGTATTATGACTTGAAAACTTAGATGTATTAACAAAAACCATGATGAAAGATGTTCACGGTGAGGTAGGATATGTTGGGTGCGTCACAATTAATATTGCATTAATGAATAATGAGAGAATTGATTTGTCACTTGTATGGAAGTAGATATCTTAGGACCTTTTATGGAAATGATATAGACTAACTAAATCCATATCCATGGTGTTCTCTAGGAAAGTTCAATTTTGGGAAGTCAAAGAATGAGAAATCGAGCACATGGGTTGATTTCACTTGCATGCAACCCGCTTTATTGGATATATCAGGACAAAAGGATTATATTACACGGTAAGTGTTCGTATGAGGTGACATGTCATTGAGATATCAACTTATTTCTCTTGGGTGCCTTGACCCATTGCTAGATAGTAATATTAGACTTTAGGCAAGCCCGTCTAATGCCAATGATAAAGAGGTCTAGAGGGCCACACACTAAGTGTAGCTAGTATCTTAGTTAAATAATTTATTTATTTAACAAGTTGAATAAATATTATCCCCAATTGTGGTTTAATAATTATTCAAGTATTCCTGATCACATTTATTTCATCGCTATTTATTTGAGAGAATATATTGTGGATAGAATATTTATTTATCGGAAAATAATGTATTTATATTTATTTAATAAATAAATAGTCATCATCCAAGGCCCGATAAATATTAAGGAGGATTGGTGGACCAAGTTATGGGTCTAGTGAGAAATAAAATTAAATATTATTTGGTTAAATAATATTTAAATACAATGTGCAAGTTAATAACATGTCATGGAAATAATAGAATTTCTATTATTATTTGACATGGGGTTTCACATGGAATAATAAATTAAGTAATGTCACCTATGATAATTATTTATTATTACCTGGTGAATTAAATTTCCTGTTATGTTATAATTCTCTTTATTATCCAAGGGGTTATTTGACCGGCTAACCCGACCATTGTGTGCACAACATCCTTGGAGAAAATCTCTCAATACTAGAGAACTCTTCCCTCTCTAAGAATTCTATCAAGAATGAGAGATATCCTCCTCCACCATATCAAGGAGAACGCTTTGGAAGTGATTCTCAAGGTGATTGAAGGAAGACATCGCAAGTGCAATGATCTTTTGCGATATCACCCAGAGACTCCTTTGGTAATATCCAAAGATACATGGAGCACGTGTAGATCACTGCTAGATGATTCCTATCATTAGATTCTACATCGAAATGAATCCACACCTCATACCCGTGGTTTGATGCATCAACTAAGAAAGAATCACCTTGGAGATAATTCTATAATTTAATTAAATTAATTATAAACAATATATATCTATGATACATTATCGGTTCAAGGTTATATCCTTTATATTTTATCATTGATTCATTTCCATGGATACCAGAATTCATCATCATATTGATCCTAGATACATCATCGATTATGACAATTTTCAAAGTTGGGTACACGCCCATCCTGCACTTCTGCTGCACCCAGAACCTAAAATTCTTCCTTCTAGGAACCATTTACAGACAATATAATTTACTAGATTAGATTATAAAATTATGTAACATAATGTATAATCCTAAAAATTGTGAAATAAATAACATAAATTAAAAAATTTATGCATATTTAATTTCATAATCATAAGCATGGTTTCTTTGGGGATGTATTTACTTTCAAATCCTTCATAATGGTTTGTAAAGAAATGTGAATTATCCTAAGTATAACCCTTAGGAGTGTCAAACTAGGTGCGTAGTAAGGACCATTTTTGTGTACTAGGTTATGCTCTAGTCATGACCAATGCACCTTGATAGAGTTTTTACCCATAGATACATCTGTATTAGAGCCACATCCACTTATAGTATCTAGACATGGATGTATTTCTAGGAATACCCACACAATATCTACCTTACAAAAATTATAGGATGTTATTACATACTTATCCTAAAATTTTATCTTAAGGTTATGTTCCATAATCTACATTTTATAAATCTAGACTCCAAGGTTTCTAATAAACTTCCTTTGATACCAACTGTAGCGCCCCTACCCCAGAAGTCCAGAGCAGTTGCATTATTTTATTACATTGGTATGATTACAAGGAATTAAATATTGAAGGACCGATCAGTTTAGTATTTTTAGAAAACTATATTACATACATTATACCCATACTACATTGGGAAAATAAAAAATAAAAAATGATACATAACAAAATCAAATGAACAAAAAACTTGAAATCTTGTTCAAATATTTCTTCTCTATAACTCGAGGAAAGGAAAAAAAATAAGGGTAAGCTCAAATTCTTAGTAAGGGTAAGTAAATACAAGAAATAATGAATATATGGGAATAAATCAAAATGGAAAGGTAAATAACTGAGAACACATTCCATTCAAATAACTATATAATGCATAATCAATATATAAAGGTAAGTAACTAAAACATATTCCATTTAATCAGTAAATTGAGAATGAAATAAATCCATAGAAAATGTCAAAGAAATAATCTCATGAATAAATAATAACTTTCTTTAATGAGGTAAATACTTAATTATTGGATTCCATTTTTCCTTGGTACATGGTACCTTTACCATCAAGACCTTTCACAATATGATTTATAACATATCAGGTAAAAACCCATCTGATTTGGTCAACTGATTCATCTCATGAGACTACTGATACATCGAGAGGATATCTATAATTGGGACCCAAATATTTCATACCTATCCAAATAATTCCTCATATATAAAATAATAAATTTAATTCATGAACAATGTGTCTTATCAAATATCCATATTGAATAAAAAATACAAATTTATCAATAATTCCCCAGTTAATCGAATAATTGTCAAAGTGGACACCATATGTAAAAATGGTATATGGTTTAGGAAATAATAATATAAATTTCATGATGATATGAAAATTCAAGATAAAATTATCATAATTAAGTGATTGTTTCAATAGAAATTTAACAATCAAAAAAGAAAGTGATATTACAAAATAACTTTTACCACTTGGTAATTTTCAAGTCAAAACTCCTTAGATCAGATCATTCAAAGTAATAATTTAAATACCATTAATATAAATTGATTCATTATATAATATATCAAAATGGGTAGTATATACACCACAAAAAATAATTAATTGGTGAATATGACATTTATCTCACATATGTAAAAAGTGAGATGAAAATCCCTTACCCTATCCTTCCTTTTTGTTGTATGGTATTTAACCTCCTATATAGTGGTTTAAAACAAGTTAATAACTTATAATATAACCATAATAATATTTATGATATCATAAATGGTCTATTTATAATATCTTATTACCCATTTGTTAGTAATCTTTCATTATTTTCACTATTTTGGGTGTTAATTGCCTAGTTTCCCAAGTATGTTTTGAATTGTTATTTTTTGTTATTATTACATAGATAAAGATTTCATCATATTTATAATGTAAAAAATGAGCTAAATATCATATATATTTAGTATATATATATATATATTTATAATAATCCATAAAATTTGGAGATAGGAAATGAAATGCACCGTTCATGGAGATGATAGGTCGTACGTACGCATGAATGCTACTTTTGTTTCTTTTATGAATTAAAATAATGAAAAGAAAATGATATATATGTATATTATAATTACAATATCATATTTATTTCATATATTTTATATAATTTTATTAAAACTATCCTTTATACATTCCATGTATAGGGTGAATGAATCACATCACTTTAAGAATGCAGTAGTCCACACTTCCAGAAACGATGTTATCGTATTCCCAAAAAATAGAATGCTTGAAACTATGTGTAATATAATAATTAAATAAGTATAAATACATTAAATATATCACATATAACATATATAAACATCATTTCCATCATAATTTCCACCCAAGAGAGTTGATAAAGGAAAAATAAACAACATCATCTCGTGAGGTGGTAGTTGGCCATATACAAGAACAGTAAGTTCATTACCCATTAGATGGAAGTGTGTGTAAGTGTAGGTATAAAAATTAGAATAAAAAAATCTCAGTATATTTATGAAATTTATTTTATTATATAATCATGGAATAATAATAATCTAGGGGGTATATAATTAAAATAAAACAATGGAGTTTGAGGAAGGATGTCATCTCTTCTTTGGGTAACTCCTCTTGGTTTGCACCAAAGGGATTCCTTAGTTGGATTTCTAACCAAGTATTAAGGTAATGATTTTGGGATCTTATTTTAATATATTTTGGGTGATCCAAATGGATTTATAGGTGTGAATTATTGGGAGGGGTTAGTTCCTTTTTATAGTAGAGGAGTGACATTCCTGTAAATTTTTGAAAAGGTGATTCTACCCACATTTGTCCCAGTTAAACTAGATCAAATAATGGAAAAATTCTAATAACAGAGAGTATAGGGCATAAATATGAAAATAAAATGGATTTTTTTACAAGTTTATAGGTTATTTTGGCTCTTAAGTTTAAGGTTTATTCCCTTGTCAAGCTAATTTTTCACATAACAGCTGTAATTAATTTTAATCACTTTCCCTAATATTTTTTATAAAAAACTAAGTTTAATATATAATACATTATAAATTATATTTATTTAAAATATTTAATCTATTTTTTCCAATTCTAATCATATTATTGGTATAAATTAATTTAAAATTAATCCCATAGACGGGACGATAATGCGAGTTTTTAAAGTAAAAACGTTCAAAAGTTTGCTAAGTTTTTATATCTAAATTCAATGTGAAATTGTTTCAAATGAACTAAATTGGTATAAATTATATAAAATTTATCTAATTATACTTTAAAACCAAATAAAAAAATAATTTATCTATATAAATAAATTGGATGAAAAATCAGTTCTGAACTAAAATTCAGTATTGTTCACTATTCATCAAAATATGAAACTTCACAGAAAAATAAAAAAAATCCGACTAACCTAATTTTGATGTTTATATTTCAAAAATTAAGTTCATTTTGATATATAAAATTTATTAAAGTTCCAAAACTTATATTTAAAATAGATTCTCCATTAAAAGGTGATAAAACCATCTTTATAAAAATATGGGGTTTTATGTGTTAAAATTGAGTTTGTTCTTATCTTATGTTTATAAAATATATTAAATAAATGTAAAAGATATTTGATTGAATATATAATATATATATTACATTAATATCATCCATTAATAGTAATTAATTTAATTTATTAAGATAAAACACCTTGGTGGGCATAAAATAGTTTTTCATAAAAACACATCCTTTATATTCAATTGGGTAATATATTAATTTCTAACACCAAAAAATTATATAAACATATGTAGATATTATTTTAAAAATTTATTTAATCCCTTTCATACATGTCATTATAATGGCTAGTTGTAACTATCATATTAAATAATAATAATAATATTATATTGTACTTTGGTAAAACTCAGTTTTACGTGTAATGCAAGCTATAGAAGAAAGTCTTTGTTGTGTGTAATGAAAGCTAACCCAGTATCATGTGCATTGCAAGATATGAAATATATTGAATATATTTTAAAATATTAAATACACCATAATGTCTCAAGAGGTTATATTCTTTTCTATGTTTAGTGTCAAGTGTCACACATTCTATTAAATACAATGTTCTTACTTTAGAATTCCAGGGTGTTACACAATTGATCATTGGATCACACTCGGAAATTCACTGACTAGTTAACCAAACAGTACCCCATGCAACTGGAATGTACCAAACTTTCCTTATGTAGTGGGTGTACACTCCTGTACCACCCAGTTCCAAACCCAAATCTCACTCCCATGAGTTTTTCATAATCAAGGACAAGATGATCATTCTACTTGGCACATCAGTATCATTAAGGTAGGATCTATTTGGAACTCATTTTCTAAATGCAATACCCACATTACATTTAGTATCGAACAACCACCTTCCTCATGGTGTTGTTTAAGATTTAAAAAATTTAACAAGATTAATGACTTTTAAACATGTTATGACCAATTTTGAATGGCCCTTTACGACCGCATTCCTTATAATTGGAAGGAAAAACTCTTCACAACTGACATGAAACTCCCCACCTTAGAAGTGTCATAGTCATCGCGTCACTGAGAATGAAAAACATCCAATGGAACATGTTCTATTACATACAAACCTGGTTCCTGAATGCGGACAATTTTTTTAGCAATCATAACATAAGAAGAGAGGAAAACCAACCATTCATAAGTGAACTAGATCAAATTTACCTTCGGACATACACATGATGCTCCTACTGAGTCAAGTCCACATGCGTCATCCACATCCGATGTACATCCAAAATTAAGCTAGATTGGCAGTGTTACAACACCTGATAATTTTTACAACATTACCCCAAATCATTAGGATGACTCAAATTTTAATTTCTAGTGCAAGTTACAATTATCATAATGATCTCACAACACCCAAGTCACTATACTATAGAAAGAACCATAATTTTAGCCTTCAAGAACCCAAAACCCTTAATACAAGCAGTTGGGTAACCACAAATTTTAAGGCATTACATGACCCTATCACTCAAAATATAAATGATTTAACATATAACTTTTAAATTGTTAGGAACTTCACATAATAACGTGTGCCACTGTGATAGAAAAACCGTGCATCTAGCGCTATACATTCGTAGCATGCGATATCACATCACGAGAAGAGGAAGGTCCCATGACCTATGAAGTGGAAGATCATGCTTGAGTAATTTATAACCTTATAAACTATAGAATTACATGATGTTCATGACTTTAACAAGACTTAAACTTCCAATCAATAATCCATTTATTCAAGAGTTTCTCTTTATTATTAGGAGTCTTACTCGGGACAAATGATACCCAAACGACACCTATCATCTAAAAATTTAAAGGAAGCATTTATTAATGCTTTATGGTATAAAGGTGCTACCATAACTAGGATATATCCTTACATACAAAAGGAATAGATCCAAAACAAGTCCAAGCCTAAAAAAGGTCACTAGACCTTACCTTTTAACCTTTAGGTTTAGACAAAAATGGGTTAGAAGGTAATTGTGGACTATGGGTAATGCTCGTGTTCTTTATCAAATCAATTATCAAGATAAACCTTACACGAGGGTTCACAATATAAAATCCAATACAAGGTTTTCATTTTAAGGAATTTAAACTTATCTATTTCAACATTTAAATATTTAACATTCAAGGTATGTCAAGTATCAATTTTTAAAAAAACTGTAATAATCAATTCATTTAGCTAATATCACACAACATTTCAGGTAAATTATCTTATAATTCCTTAATAACCATTTATTTTATTCAATATTTTCCACCACTATATTGGTTAAAGAAAATTTCAATTTATAATATATATAGGAAAACACTTTTTAGTTTTTAATTGGAATTTTAATTAACTGACGCCTTATAAAAATAAATCTCAGAGAAGATGACAAAGATTTTATTAATTAAGGGAAACTATTAAGTAATATCCCACAATAAAGTTATATGTAATACCATATAAGTAGTTTCAGACACTTTAAATGAAAATTCCATTTTCATAAGCATACCCACATAGGGTTAAGTACCAGGAATATAAATATTAAGGTGACCTAAGAGGGTCCCATCATGTCAATCCGGGTCCAATTAGATGGGAAACTATTCCCAATTTTTGGATTCAACACTATAAATTACAATTGGTATCCCATTTATGTGAAACCCATAATAGTTTATATTATTGAAATTTCAAAACACCCTTAATGGGTTTATTTCATAATAAACATTCCATGATCGACCTACTTGGTTCAAGTACAATCAATCACATATAAAATCATGCCCCAACTGACCTACTTGGGTCCAGCTGTACATTTGGGTTTAGTCGAACTTCTCACACCCCCAAGGGATTATCTTACAACAATATACCCCAACTAACCTACTTGGTTCCAATTTTTCATTTGGTAATTTAGTCACATGGGTATTAATCCCCAAATTTTAGAGGTATAACCATTTATAAATTGAAGTTTATATCACATTTAATTGAAATTAATAAGCACTAGTTTAATTTCTACAAAAATTTTACTTCTTCACTATTTAAGGTCCCAACCAAGTTAATTCATTAACCATTAATTTATCATTCAAGATGTAAAATTTCTTATTCCACATAATGGTCTAGTTATATGAATCACAATTCCCAAATTATAGAGGTACATGCCTTTATAATTTATAATTGGAATTCATGTAACTGTAACTAAATTAGCTGTCATAGTCTCAGAATATAATAAACCCATATACGATAGTTTGATTATATAAATTACCATTCCAAATTTATAAGGTCTCATTATTCTTATAAATTTAAAATTTGGCATTCATTTAATTGTAACCATAAATATTTCATCCCATGCAACCAATGGTTCTTGGATCAAACATAAAATTACCAGTTGATTAAATAGAATTCCACCATAAATCTATATAGGAAAACACCATTTAGGTTGATGTAGACATTTTTTGTAGTCAACCATATATCATGAGTACAACAGTCATTCCATCACAAGAAATAAATATAGGTAATCATGAAAAAAATTGAAAGTCACTACATAAGTCAGAAACACTCAAGCATGGAATATATAACTAGGCATGATAATAAATTACCTAATATAGTATACATATAAGGATTAAAAATAATCAAAAAGAAGGATATAAAAATAATTAAGAATTAGGAAAACTATAATATAGTATACATGGTATGAAATATGCATGAAATGTGAATCTCTATGTGCCTAGAAAGATGCATGTAACACACCTCGCCTCTTTCCATACCAATCCCAAAGGTAAAATAATAATCCATAAATCAATAATAAGTGAAAGTATGATAATCACTTAAGGTGAAATAATAATCTACTGTAATAAAAACATAATCAATTATCCCTTTCCTAGCTACTTGATCTTTCCCACGTGCGTGGGTTGGATGGAACCAAACACAAGAAATTTACCAAGTGCTAACACGTTCCTAAACTCCCATCCACCTTTTCCCAAAATAGTAAAACCAAATAGGAAAAAGAAACCTCTGATACCACTTGTATCATCTTGACCTGAGAGAAAATAAAATGGTGCCTGATCCAGTTGTCCCTAGGCCTCAAGCACACCTACCCATACACTAGAGGCTTCTGACTAGCAGTGAAGGTCTAATAGACGTAAAATGGGGAGACTATACCATCTGGATTAGAAATAAAATCAGTGGAACCAATAATTAGTAAAGTCTTCATAATATAATAATGTCCGAAAATCAATAAGGAATGAATAAAGGATCATACATGAACATACTACAATTTACATATAAACATACAACATGTGATACAAATATAGAACAAGTAAATAGAAAACTAAAATAATCGTCATCTATCTCTAATAACATCATGAGCACTAGATCAATCCTCTACTCCTATACTCCATAATATCCCTAAAGGATAAAAACATGCAAACACGATCCATAAACATAATCCTATAATCATGAGATCTATTTGGTACCCTAGTGAAATAATAGTCTGAATATGGTGTGATCTATACTCAATAGGCCACCACCAATGGTGTCTAATGTATAATAAATTATATATATATATATATAATAAATTAATGTGTAGGTATATCAAAGAAGGAAAGTAAATAAAACAAAGTGAACAAGTTGGGCTCAAGTTTCTCAAGGACACCTGGCTGACATTACCTACTTCAGCCAAAGCCGAAGAATCTATAAAAATAATCACATGTATATATATATATGAATAAAAGGAAACAAATATTCTAAAGTATAATTGCACTGAAAAGGACCCAAGGCATCCATATAGTAGTACACATGATACTAGTAGTAATAATAAAGATGTACTAGGACCCATGGCTATAACCCATGCATCCACAAAGGAGTATACTAAACATCACAAAAAGGGGAACCATTATACATATTTAATAATAATTAAACATGATATAAATCATTCTTCCTATGATTCCATCTAAGGAATCCTATAATAAGGAACCCAAGTATTGCTCGATGTGTAACATAGAAAATACATCCTATGAGCCCGTTCTTGGAATTCCTACAAGGGAACCCAAGTATCACTCATGGTATGTATAAAGGTATAATTCTCTAAGCCGATCCATGGTATAAGATACAGGGGACCGATTATCACTCATGGAATGGTATAACAACATTTCCCATAGATCCCATCCATGGAAATTCACTAGGGAACCAATTATCACTCATGGGTATTATAATCTCAACCAGCCTATGAGCATGTCCAAAAAATTACTACTTGGAAATCCAATTATTTCCCAAGGCATAATTTTTTTTGGAAAACCTACGAGTCTATCCAGGGTATTCCATATTCAGAACCCAGTATCACTCAAGGTGCGACAATCAATGTATAACCCTCTAATCTTGTATAGGGTAACCCACTAGGGAACCAAGCATCTCTCATGGAATAGTATAGAAAAATTTCCCTCTGATCCCATTCAAGGTAATCTGCTAGGGAACCCAGTATCACTCAAGGAGTATTATAGTCTCAAATAACCCATGAAACCATCCAAGGAATTCCCACTTGGGAATCCAAGTATCACTCAAAGAATATATAATTCATTTAATTATTTATGGATGAATTATAGATATAGACATGTCCATAAGTATTCCACAAGATAATTCACCAAGACATGTTTCATTTATAAATTCCAAAAAATTAAATTAATAAGATAGGTCGAGTCGCAACATCAAGAAATAAGTAGATTACCAAGGACTAAGTAGTTTACCTAAACCATTTCATTTAATTAAGGCATTTATAAACGTTCCAAGGCATTTAAGAACACACCCAAGGGGTTGTAAATCATTATCCAGGAATGATACAAGGATTATATTTTCAAACTCACATTAGGATGTGGTTAGGGTTGTGTTCGTCGACCTACAACCACAGAAATGGTCCTAAGGAACATCAAGGTTGTTCTCTAAGATTTTAATTTAATGGATTTTATAATTTGGGAGCAACTTTTTGAAAGAATAGTATGCAGAACAATAGAATTATTATATAAAAAAATTCAACTTTGAGTAAAAAACATATAGACCAACCACCTCATGCTCAGGAGGGTTCACTCTTCTAGTATTGGGCTTTGATTTGATCTAAAATGAATGAAAATGGAAGAATTGTTAAATGACCTGAAAATATGGAAAAAGATATTACATGGATCTAGCATTATGTATGAAGAGATAAATGAAGAATATACGCATGAGGAGTCTTATACTTACCAAGGTATATCCACAGAAACTAATGGAGACCTATTCTAAGTTTGGATAGAGGATATTACTCCATGTCTAGAAGAGAGGCCAAAGGAGATCTCCCACGAAAGGGGAGCTACTGCGTGTAGTAGGGAATGAAAAATAAGGAGAATAATTAAGAGGAAGGAGGAAAAAATGTTCTTTTCATATTTTTAAAGATACCCAGAGTTTGGGAACATGGTTTGGAAAAATGTGTAATAACCGTGCATCCTTCTATGCCCAGGAGTCTCACCCTGCATAGTTAGGTCACACAGTTTTATCTTACCATGTGCCAACTATGTGGTTCTATTGGTTAAGTGGCACTAAGGGTGCATATAAAAACTATGATATTTATTTCACATTTAAACATGATTTATTACATAAACTTGCACTTAATACAACCTCAAAGATTGAGAGGTATAGTGTATTTAGGGATTAGAAACATTACAGGACAACTTAAGACATAAATACAACATTTTTATTGAAAACTTCTTTTACACGACCACAACATTTCTTCATACTTAGCATTGCATGAGATAACCTAAGGACATACCTAAGAAAAGAGTGAGCTATAAATCCCTGTAAGGGAGTAAAAAAGGCATAACATGAAGAATAAAATACATTTTAGGTAATAGGCATATTAATGGAGCACAAGAGAAACATGAACATAAAGGCATGATATAACATGATTATCATAACATGGAAATGTGGTAACATCTTAAAACACTACATCATTAACAAAAAAGATCAGGTAAACCCCCATCCGAAAAATATGGAAAAAAGTCCTATAAAGGAATTAGGTAAACCCCTATCCCAACATGAAGTATCATGATACTAAACATTACCCAATGCATTGGATCACTATTAGGGTGCACCCTTTATAAACATTTCAATATCATGCTAATGTGTGCCACATAGATCATATAACATGGATTCATTCAACATAATAATTTATTACACGATAAAGTAATGTGAAATATATATATATTATATTCTATAATATATAAGTATATATGCATAAATGTGAATACCCTTGATAGAGAAATGGGCATGGTATTCACTACATAATGATTTTGGCATGGAAAATCGCAGTGCAATTTCAGTAGCATAATGACATCACATGGGGATTCATAAAATGGGTTGATGAGAGAGAAAGGGGTCTCTAATAATTTAGACATGAAATGGGAAGTAAGGGGATCTTGTAGAATAATATCGAAACATATGAAATGGAATTTTAGATGCATAATATAAGAGAAATGCTTGAATAGAAATGAGGAGAGAGAAATCCCTTATGGAATTTCGGCATGGTAATAGGTGTACATGGGAGGGATTAATGAGATTGAAAGGGGTCTATAATAATTAAAACATAATAAAGGAAGTATGGGGTATGTGATAAAACATACCCCATCATTTTTAATTAAAAAATAAAATGATATAACAATATAAAGAAACTTGGAAAAAATGAGAAAGGAAGGAAAGTGGGGATCCTATACTTGGATGTGTGATCCCAAAGGATTGGGAGAGGCTTCTTGGGAGATTGGGGGTGCCTTGGGAGGACTCTAGGAATTTTATAGAAGAGTGAGGATGATATTAAAGGATTTTTAGTGAATAGTAATTGGTTATTTCATGAGTTTATATAGGAAAAGGGGGAATTCATTATTATTTAGGTTTTGGACACTACACACTAAAATATTCAAAACCACAAACAAAACCATGGTTTTTACCCATGGTTTCTGGCCAAGGGGAGTGAAAGAATTATTTTATAAGGCCAAGATCTGAATAAATTAAAATATTAGCATTTATTATGTGGAACTGAGTCACACCCTCAAGGAAATGAATTTAAAATCATAAAATATATTATACATTTTGGAGGATTCACTAAGGCATTATAAAATAAGTCAAATAAATCTAAAATCACATTATTTTAAATTGAAAACATATATTTGGTCGAATATCCCTTTTATGGTATTTATTATATAACTATTGGGCCATTATGATGTCATAAAACACACTATATATTTATATATTATTTATTTTTTACCCAAAAATTCGATTATCTCAGAAAATTATGAAAAATTCACCATTGGATAATTTTGACATCCTGATTCCAAAAATAGTATTAGTTTTATCTAAATAATTTTATAAATTTGTAAATTTTCAATTTTAAAAATGGGACCTGATATTTATTGAAAATTGACAGGTTTTGACCAAAAATCATTTTTAAACCTTAATAAAAATTATACTTTAATTCATAAAAATTATATACTCATTTATTGTTAATAAAAGTAATTTGATAATAATATTTTATTAAAATATTAATTATTTCAAAAATTCATTAATTCCTTAAAATAAATTCTTTAATTAAAAAAACACTTTCTATTTTATCGTGTAAAAATATAACTCTCATCAAACTGATTTCATAATCATTTATAGATAAGGAATTGATATAATCACAATTTATAAGAATTGTTTTTATAGTATTATTAATAAAAACATTAATGTATATATTTCTCAAAAGTACAATTTTTACCCGAAAAATCAATTTATCAAATTCATTATTTTTTAAGAGAGACTATTCCCATAAAGGAATTGATGGAATAATACTTTTATTTATAAAAATGGATTACACAATAAGTAAATAATACCTAGTTACATAACCCCTTATAAAACCCACATAATACCTAAGGGTAAGGTGTGTGATGGTGACATACTCTTGGGGTGGATGAGATAACATCGATCAGGTGATAATCTCTATGAACTCGAACTTCTCACGTAGGAGATTCCGTTCAAGATTAACATGTTGAAGCTCAGCTTGGGATTGGTCAAGATAGAATCTCAGTGATGTTACCAAATTTTTGAGCTCTGATAAATGAGTTTCATATGGCCTGAGTCTGCTGGATGAGGCCATCATCTCCTTCGTCTATGTCGAAAGGATTTTTTTAAAACCTTATATTTATATTAGTTGTGTGATCACTATTCAACGACTATATTTTCAACAATAATGATACTTAACGGTCATTTAAACCCAATAATAATAATAAAAAAGAGTGCATGTGTTTTCTATATACATAAGACATTAAAAATAAAGAGAATTTTATTCATAAATGATCGGGTCGTTACAATGTAGGCTAGGCGCATGATTTGGGAAAACCATACGTATACTATGTGGGTCATCCCATGAACACCTGTATCAAGCCACATAGCCTTCAGGCCCCTCTCAAGATTTATAAAAACTATGTTCCTCAAGAAATGGGGTCACATAGTTGACCCACATGATTAAACTAACCATGCACCTCATGTTACCTCTCCAAAAACCGGATCTTTCAGAGCTTGATGCATTTGAAATTCAACCGAACTCCCGAGAAACCACCTAAGACTTAAAAATCATCTAAAAAAATCAATTATAAGAGGTCCAAATCTCATATTTATATTATTAAGTTCAACATAAAATTTGTCCTATCCACCAAATTAAAGATTCAAAAAACTCTTAGAATTTTTAACCCTATCAAAAATAGGGGACCTTACACCTACAAACCACAATTTACACCATGAAAATGACCATAGTGTTCCCATAAAGCTTGACCACCATGCCCTATATAGCCTTCCTCTTAAATTTATCTTATATTACTATATTAATGATCCATATCCATGCCACGTTCCATGTATGGGAAGTTTGTAGATTCCACATAGCTTAGTTTTACACTGCCTGTAAACCAACACTCCACCGAGATGCCTTGTACCATTTAATTGACACTGATATACTTCTGTATGTCCATGAAATACCACCAGTGCAATGTTTCACATAAATTCACTCAGTACATGACTCACCCAGACTACCATGATCCCGTCCTTCACCACACACATTTTTACTTATTTACACGCATGAGCTACTCCTACGATCAATTGATTTTATGATTATGAAGTTTATTTAGTGTTTTTTTTTGAAAATTAAATGCTATTTCTTTTATGAAAATTTTTATTTGATTTAAATTCTATAATATTCTCACTAGGATATTTTTTTTGTTTAGGCTATGTTTTTTAACCTAATCTTAGCTTGATTCGTGCACTAGAATGGCACAAAAAACAATATTATTATGCTTGATCTACCTTGCTGATTCTCCACCGAATCTCCCTTACCTTGATACATTCTTGTTTCTCCCTTTCCCTTTACTTCACATTCATTTTATTCATTCATCATTATTTCTCATTCTGATTTCATGGAGCTCCTAGCTATGAAACGCAAAAACCCTTCCTAATTAACATATAAGGTGGTGAGTACAAATGATAAGTTGGTAGAGTTTTTATGGTGCATATATAGAAATAATATCTAATTTCAAAGTATTATTCTTACTCCCATGTATTAAAATCAAATAATTCTGCACAGTTTCCTTCCATTACTAGGCATAAGAACCTCAATCATTTTAATATCTGTTGATTTTTTAATAATTTTTATAGGAATTATGAAATGAGTTTTAATTTGTATGATTTGTTACATTTTTTACATTTATATCACTTGATAAAAATTATTTCATTATAATTTTGATACTTATATACATACTCTTTATTTATATGCTTTATTTTTTGTTTTATGTTTGTTCTTAATAATTTTATCATGTTATAACATTAATAAGTTTTTATATTTTTTTTAATATTGTTTAATATTATTTTAACATTCTTATTATATATATATATATTTATTTATGGATACCAACTTGTTATATACTTTACACATGTGATATGGAATTAACACATGGTTATGCACATGGATTATGGATGTAGAATGAACTATCACGTATGGAAGAACTTGACATTATGATACAACCAGAACAAGGGAAATGTTAATTTCTTACATGCTGTCAAAAATTTATATTAAATCACAAACCATCACATATTACATTACCACCAATGGAGTACAACTATGTAAACACAAGATATTTCATTACTCTAATGCCAATGTAGCTAAAAAAATCAATCCAACACAATGATCATTGTGATGCCTGACTCCTTTAATATTTTTAAACTCCAACCTACTACATTACATGATGAGTATTTAACAATGATTTATATTATTGATATAATTGTTCAATATATAAAAATTAAGGGAAATTGAATTCATTTAAATGTGATTGATGTATGCTCCAAGGATTTTTTTTGTTCATGAAAATGATAGTTGATTTATACAGTGCTTTACCAAGCCGAAGAAGACAAGTTTTTTTCTTTTATTTTTAATGAAGGAATTAAATGAAGACTACATAGATATAAATATAGATACCTTATTTAATATCTTCACATAATGATGTGTGAATATTTTCAACGGGATTTGTGATATCTATATTTATAAATACATACATGTGTAAGGACAAAGGGTGGTCCGGGAACTCAAATTTTATATATTAAACTTCGTTTTTAAATGTTTTTATTAAAAATTGGTTTCTCTTAATTGTATTTTCAAAAGTTGTTAGTCCTTTAAAATTACAGTGCTCTGATTGTCTTGTTTCACTTTCATTCCATGCTTTATAAAAGGTTATTTAATTTTTGAAATGCTTTTTATGATGATAGTGATGGTTTTTTCTTCCACTTGGGTTTAACATTTTTTACTTTGATTGAAGAAATGTAATGTTTCAAAGTGGAATATAGTGTTTAATGAATTTAATTGATTATCATTAGTTGTTTAAAGCCCCATTTGATAAAACGCGAACTGTATGAAATGAGAATGGAAAATGGGAACCCCTTCTTGAGAATTTTGGTTCATTTTATTTAAATTAAAGAGTTTCTTCAAACATTGGGTTCTCAATACCATGTGATTGGGTCCTATCAATGTTTTAATCTTCTAAAAAAATATCAACTTCATATCCTAAACATCCTACCACTAAAAACCACTTGTACCACCACATACCAAGTGAAGAAATGAATAAACACCAAATCCTATCTATTGTTTATTTTGATTGCTCGTTTCTTTTTCTGAATCTTGTTCGTCTATTTAATCATATGATATATCTTTGAATTAATCCTACACGAGATCTATGTGTTTTGTAAAAGATGAAAATTTAATTACATTCTTTGTAAATTTATTGATATCACACATTAATTTACTTAAATTATTTCTACCACTATAAAAAAATATGAATACCCATCATTCGACTCTTATTATCTTAGAACAATAACTTCATGTAGTTTAAATGATTCTTTAAGAATGACCTTTTATGGGTTCCAAGCTCAGAATATATATGTATTTATTTATTTTGTTAAATATTAATATTACTAAATCATATATGATGGATATGAATTGAAAATGGATAGATTCCAATCATATGAAAAAATAATATGAGAATGG
Organism: Viscum album; assembly: GCA_963277665.1. Classification (NCBI taxonomy): domain Eukaryota; kingdom Viridiplantae; phylum Streptophyta; class Magnoliopsida; order Santalales; family Viscaceae; genus Viscum; species Viscum album. Next base: position 661,660,165 of record OY728143.1, on the reverse strand, counting down.
GGTGAAATATTTTATCAAATCTTCATAAGATCATGCATATTACCCTTCTCAAATCCTTTGTCCATGTTTACACTATTATTATTCAAGAATAATTAGTCCATAGGAGTAGGAATAACACTTGATCTATCATGGAATAGATTGAATCTATAAATTTTGGACTAAACATGGGAAAAAACTGAATATAGCTAATGACTGGGATAAGACTGCATTTTATAGATCATCAAATAATATTAAAAGTGTGGAAAATGATGAAGACCATATCATGGATGTGAGTATAGGTGTGAATGATGATTAATATCATATTGAGGAAATTAAAATGATAGTTTAAGATGAAATTCATGATTGTAAAAAATTGTTTGTGAATTTAAAGAGTTGTGTAAAGATGTCATTGTATGCTGGTTGTTCTAAATACACAACATTTTCATCCATACTGGAGCTATATAATTTAAAAGTTGGCAACAGATAGAGTGATGCCAGTTTTAATGAACCAATTACTCTCTTAAATGATATTTTACTAGAAGATAATGAGATTACTTGATGAACATATTACATTAAATTAATGATACATTAAATGGGTATGATCTCTGAAATAATACATGTCTATCTAAATGATTGTATACTATTTTGTAAGGATCAAAAATCAATTAAAATATTTCCACAGTGTGGTGCTTCTCAATACAAGAAAGATGAATTAGGTCTTATGAAAGTTATATGGTACAATAAAATCATTACAAGGTTTAGAATCCTATATATAATTGAGGATAAAACCAAAAAATTTACATGGCACACAAATATAATAAATAAATATGTGAAACTTCATTACTCGGTATACTCTCCTTAGTAGAAGAGAATTGATCACATGTATCCTGAATTTGGAAATGAGCCAAGAAACCTTCATCTTGAGATATCTATAGATGTAGAGAATACTTTATGTTTTCAAAGCACAAATCATAGTACATGTCTGGTGTAGCACTCAAATATTTTATGTTATGTCTATTTTTAAAGTTAATCTTTTTGAAAGCTTACGTTGCACGCAACACCAAACTTAACCGTACAATGAAATATTATTGTAACCTAGCTGTTAAATTATAGGGAATGAATAGTATTGACCATAATATGAAATTTATATATAGTCAAATGTTTTTACATTCATCCAATATATTTGATATACATAAGATAAGAATAAATCCAATTTTACGCATAAAAGAAGTATTTTTCTAAAAAGACAGTTTTGGCACCTTTTGATGACACACTTTTTTAAATCTAGTTTTTGAAATTTTTATTAATTATATTTGAAAAAATAACCTTATTATTTTTAATCATAATATAAAATTTACTTTGCTTTAATTTTTGTTATTTTTTTGATAAGTTTCATGTTTTGATGAATAATGAAAAAATATTGCATTTTAATTGAAAACACCTTTTCATTTAATTATTTTATAGTGTTAAATTATATTTATAATTGGTTTTAAAGTATAATTAGATACATTTTTTATCATTTAATCCAATCCAATTCATTGGATTCAACTTCACATTTAATTTGGAGATAAAAACATTTGAATCTTTTGAACGGTTTCACTTTGAAAACCCATTTTCTCATTCTGTCAACATGATTAATTTTAAAATAATTTTAGCAAATTCTATATTTTTAATTTTTAAAAACTGTTTTCATATTTGGAATCAGAAGTTTCAAATTAATTAAATAGGTCCCTTTTATTTTTGGACAATATGATTTGTAAATTTAGTTTTTTTAATTACCACGGTTAAGGATAAATTTGGTAATTAAGGGTAAAAATAATATTTTAATTATTATAAAATTACCCTAAAACTTGTACTAATTTTATTGAATGATTTATTTTTGACCAAAATCATCATTGAGACGATTTTATAAGCTCTAGAATTTATTTGTATGACTTTAATCCATTTATAGTATTTTATTCACAGAAAAGTCAATTTTTATCATACTTTTGTTTTTAAAAAGTGAAATATTTATATTATATATATTTTTTAATTTTTAGGGAATAAATAATTAAATTAAAGGCTTACACAATGATGATGCAATGATTGTTTAATTAACCGACATATCAAATAAATTTTATTAAAAATATTGAAATAAATATAATTTTATATAATTAATATCATACATGAATTTTATAGATGTATTTAACATGTTATTGATAAGTTAAATGAGTTTTTTTGAATATATCTTGTTGTTATGATATTTTTAAAAAGTCAAATGATGAATAGTGTTAAAATTGGAATTATTGATATTTTAAAATAAATAATATTTTATTAAATGATATAAAATTCATAGAAACCTAAACTTTAGAAAAATTATTTGGATAAGGTTTAAAATGTAATTGATGACACATTTATGGTTCATTTGGCATTTTATAGTAACTATATTAATCCTTAAAGAGTAAAAAGAAAAGTTGTCACTATAAGAGTTAAAGGGTTTAAATAAGGATTAAAACCAAAAGATAAGGATACAATTGTGACCTAAACTTATCTAAAAATTATTTTATGAAGTATATTCGACCCTTATCACCTTAATATTTAATTGTAGTTGTTTAATGGACACTTTTCCATAAAAATAACTTATATATTATTTAAATCATAGATAGTTACAAAATGTCACACTTTTTGTATTTAATATCTATAAAATGTCCACATAGGGAAAAAATATAGATATGGACATTAATTAATGTCTATTTTGATCTTAATGAAATTAGTTTCATTATATATATTTATTCAGAATTTTAGAAATTATATTACTACCTTAAATGCTTCTTCAATTCTAAAACAATATTTATTTAATTAATAAGAAAGTAAAATAATTAATTTTGATATATTTGGGATGTGTTAATGTGTCTAATGAGTTTTATATATCTATAATATATATTATAAATGTGTGAAATAATCATAATTCCCCATTTTCTTGATTTATTTGAAGTCAAATTAAATGAATAGTATCAAATTTGATAATAATTATATTGTCCTGACCCATCCCAGTGGGGCCCACGTCGCGATTTCCCAAGCCCACCTCCAATAGGCCAAGGGATGGTGACTAGCATTGAGTAGGCATATTACTAAAATGGGAGGCATTGCTTAAGTAACTTTACACATGCACACATCTCCAAGCACACAAATGATGAAATGGAAAAAAACCACTAAGGAACAAAAAGAATGCATACAACTAAACCCAACCAAATAGAGTACGATGGAAGGTAAGCTACTGAAAGTAAACTGGGTGAGAATACAAGTCCACCAAAAACAAGAGACTGCAAACTACCAAGTCCAACCTATAAGCACAAAGAGGTACTGGGACTACTTCTTATATCATTAGGAACACCTCAGCCTCTAGGGAACTCAAAAAGCCCAGTCCTACCCTGGACCGCCTTGGACTCCATCAAAAGGACTCTCATCTGCACAAGACATGACATGTGCGGGAAAATCTCGTGCAGGGGTGAGTATGACAATAATCAGTAGAGGACCCCAAAAACCACAAAACAATGCACAAAGGAAAGGTACAGTCAGCTCTACACAATATATGTATACTAAACATATAATAGGAGAACACAATCCAGATATACTCAAAACTCGGACCTGCAGTCTAGAGACAAGTCACACAACCGCATACCACCAATAGGGATTTATTTTGAAGATTCCATGAAGAACTTGTCTGGGAGAACTCACTCCATGAGTTTGATAGTTCTGATGACGTCCATATGAGAAGTACTATCCATCAGGAAAAGTCACAAGAGATAGATATAATCATTCCGGTAGAACAAACTCCTGAGTGGGGAAAGATCATGATACATAGATGAGGATCACTACCAGGGACTTGGTGGATACCACGACTCATCCGAATTCACCTGATAAGTAGAGGATCGGAGCCCTGTGGGGATAATCACATCGATACCTGACTCTACTTAGGGTTAATAATGGATAGAGGATCTTACTCCGGGCCTCTCGGAGGGATACCCAACTCTATCCTGGGAAGTCCTGTTGAATGGATCATACTTCTGTAGAAGGAAACGATATCGGACCTTTAGGGGAATGAGAAAAAGGGGCACTAACCCAAACGAAACATGTACAAGATATGGTGGACAAGAAGATCAAGCCATCTACTGAGAAGTACATGACATGTAGAAGTGTCACATACCATATCTTATGACCCCGGGTACTACCCATGTATAATGGTTTGTGTTGTAAGGCTCGTCATGTAAAACGTAACTACATGGCCTGTAGAAAGGGTCACACACCATTTCAAAGTATCTGGGGTCTGCTCCATGTACATTGCCCATGTTCCCGTATATGACCTCAACCCATGTGTTCCAACATGTGTAATTGGCACATGGGGTGACCAACACTACTGGCCTCATATGGCTGTGTGGTGGAGTACACCGCGTGTACTCCACCCCGTGTCCATGTATCACCTAGGATACATGCTGAGTCCCGTGTAAGGACCCACATGCTGTGTGATTTGGAGAACACACCGTGTCATTGCTTCATGTACCGCGGTACCCTATTTGCCACTTAGTCGGACCTACACGTCGTGTTCTTCAGGATACACACCATGTGTTCTGGAAATTTCTAGAATCAGGAACCTCCACCATCGCGCCTTGGGTGAATCTCTGATCTTCAATCCGACCATCCATTTTTCCCGAAACTTGAAGATTAAGGTCTCCCCAACGTCCCAAAGTTGTCTATGTTGTTTTTGGGCCTCTAATCGGCCCCAAAAACACGCATCGATCCACCCTTGTGAAAAACGCTCGAAGAACGGTCTTTCCAAATATGAGACGATTTTCTGTTCACCGTCGTCGCCTCACCTCCTCTAAGTCATTGCGATGTAGAATCTTTAATTTGGGATCATTGTGATGCAAAAAGGATGTGGAATGATCTTTTGTTTGTTACCCCATGTAGAATGCGAAGAACGCGAGGAAAAGAGGAAGAAGTCAAATAACAAAAGAGGAATGAAACTCCACCATCATTCATCACGACGTCGATCTCCCGTTAATAGGTTTAACAAGGGAATCAAATTGAAAAATTGAAAAATCATTATTAATCAATTCCCGAATCAAAACCCCAAAGAAAAAGAAAAATAATAACCCTCCCACAAGAACGTATGATCCGTGGATCACCCTGTTCGTGGGTTGATCCACGCTCATCATTTAATCAAAGAATGAGTAAGAAATAAATAAAAATAAAAAATCCCTACCTTGATATGGTTGAAGAAAGATTTTCACTCCATGTTCATTGGCGGGGTTCATCGAATCTGAGATGCGTTGATCTATCAGGTCGTCGTCGTCCGCCAATGAGTTCTCCTCCAAAGTTCCAAGAAGCTCTCTCTCTCTCAATTCACAGGGTTATGAGGCTAACCATGCGAACATTCCATAAGAAGGTATTTAAAAAGGGATAAATTAGGTCGCTGTGAAAAAAGGAAACTTTTAAATAAAATAAGTTATTATTTTATTTTATTTCCATTAAAACATCTAAAAACTAACTCTCGCAGATGACCCACACTGGTTGATGTTAAGACCCGCCTAAGGTAAATTCACTGCTCTGAACTCAACGGTGCCCTCATATTTCTAATCTAAGCACCCGTTTAAAAGTTATTCCACTTTTTCAGGAAAACCGCTCACGCATGCTATTTAAAGTTTAATTTAATTCAAATATTTATTCCAGGAATTCCATACCTTGGAATCGCATGTCGTCGAAAGGTCTAGTATTGAAATAATTCCATATAAAATTTAAAAATAATACACATAAAATTAGAGACATTACATTCTCCCCACCTTGAGGATTTGCATCTCCAAAATCCAAAACAAGAGCTACTAAAAAAGATGTGGGTAGTGGGAACATATCTGTGTCTCCCGCTCCCACATGCTCTTTTGAAGATTCCCGTGCTACCACCGAATGCACACCAAGGGAATCGATCACCCATGAAGGATCTTCTCCTGCAGATCCTTGATCTCCCCCAGGTACTTAGCAAAGGTCACTACATCCTTGATGTCCAACTCACCCCAGTCGATGACATGCAATGGGTCATTAAGTACCTCCTTAACTGCGAAACATAGAAGAAATCAAGTACCCGGTACATCTATGTTGGTAGATCTAGTTGGTACGCCACCTCATGAACTTTGTGCAGTATCTGAAAAGGGCCAATGAACCTCGGTTATAGCTTGCCACCCTGACCAAATCTCTACAACCCTCACCGAGGTGAGTCCATAAGGAAGAAATGGTCCCCTTCCTCGAACTCCATAGGTCTCCATCATCTATCAGCATAAGACTTTTTCCGGCTTTGTGTAGTCTTCATCCGCTCCCTAATGGTTTACACCTTCTCGGTGGTAGCTCACACCAACTTTGGACCCATGAGTGCTGACTCTCCGGGGTCGGTCCAGTAAACCGGTGAATGAAAAGGTCTCCCATATAAATCCTCAAACGGTGCCATACCAATGGTGGAGTGGTGACTATTATTGTATACAAACTCCACCAGTGGTAGGTGGTCCTCCCAATTTCGACCAAAGTCCAAGATATAGGACCACAATATATCCTCTAGAACCTGAATGGTCCTCTCCATCTGACCATCTGTTTGTGGATGGAACGCTGTACTCAAGCATAGATGAGTTCCAAAAGCCTCCTTCAATCCCTTCCACAACTGGGATGTGAAGCGAGAATATTGATCCGAGATTTTTGTCAAAGGGACACCATGAATCCAAACTATCTCCTGCACATAGAGGCGTCCCAATCTCTCTACAAAACTTCGATCTTTGATAGCTAGGAAGTGGGTCAAATTGGTGATCCGGTCAAAAATCACCCAGATGGAATCATGCCCCTTGGAAATCCTTGGTAAGCCCATCACGAAGTACATCGATATTCCATCCCACTTCCACTCTGGAACTTCTAAGGGGTGAGCTAATCCCGCTGGAACCTGGTGCCCAGCCTTCACCTGCTAGCATTTAAGACATCGAGAAATGAACTATGATACTTCCTTCTTCATGCCTACCCACCAGAACTATCATTGGAGATCATGGTACATCTTCGCCACTCCAGGATGTACAAATAAGGGGGGTGTATGAAACTCCCTCATTACCTCCTCCCCCAACGCCACTGGTACAATGATACATCCTTTGAAAAGAACCACATGCTACCTACCTTGTGAATATCCATCAGGGGAATGCCCAGAGGATAACTAAGCACATAAAGCCTCATAGTCGAAATCCCCAAGCTATGCCTCCCTAAATCACTGTAAGGGTGGAGTGGTGACAACCATCGACTGAAGGTATGCTTCATTCTCTCTGCCCATGGAGGATAAATTTTACGAGGCCAACTAATCCTTCACCTTACTCAACAACTATGAGATTGATATCATGCTAAGAGAATATGCCACCTTGTTCCCCTTCCTAGGAGTATAGATGATGTCAAAATCATAGTCCTAGAGAAACTCTAGACAACGCCTCTGTCTCAGATTCAGATCCTTCTGTGAGAAGATGTACTTGAGGCTCTTGTGGTTAGAGTAGACGATGAACTACTCACCAATAAGGTAGTGTCACCATATCTTCAATGCAAAGACTATTACTGCCAACTCGAGATCATGGGTGGCATAGTTCTACTCATGTGGCCTAAGATGGTGTGAACCATAAGTGATCACTACCTATCTCTGCATCAGGACACATCCAAACCCCGTCCCCGATGCGTTGCAAAAAACTACATACTCGACACCCTCCTCCAGTAATCTCAAAATTGGGGTTCTCGTCAAACTTTATCTCAAATACTCAAAATCCTGATGGCACTTCTTCATCCACATGAAGGGTTTCCCATTCCTGGTCAAGGCCTTCATCGGTGCTGATATCCGAGAGAAATTAGGAATGAATCTCTGGTAATATCCTTCCAACCCAAGGAAGCTCCGCACCTCTGTCACGCTACGAGGTGGATCCCATGCTAACACCACCTCTACCTTGGCTGGGTCCACAACTACTCCATCTGTTGAAATGTCATGTCCCAAAAAGTGGACCCCCTGAATCTAGAATTGGCACTTCGAGAGCTTCCCATAAAGATGGTGCTCTCGGAGTATGTCTAGAACCACCTGCAGGTGTCTTGCGTGATCCTACTCTGATGCTGAGTACATAAGGATGTCGTCAATGAAGACCACTAAGAACCAGTCTAAGTACACCTGGAAGATCTGGTTTATCAGTCCCATGAACATTTCAGGAGAATTCGTCACGCCGAAGGGCATCACTAAGTACTCGCGGTGACCATAACAGCATCTGAAATCCGTCTTCAGTATATCCACGTCTCGTACTTGTAACTGGTGATAACCTGATCGAAGGTAAACCTTCCAGAAACACTGTGCCCCCCTTAGCTGATCGAAGTGGTATTCGATTATCGGTAGTGGATACTTGTTCTTCACCGTCACCTAGTTCAGGCACTGGTAATCCATGCACAACCTTAAACTCCCATTTTCCTTCTTGGAAAACAAAACTGGAGCCACCCAAGGTGAAACACTGGGTCTCACAAAACCCTTGATATAAAAATCCTCCAACTGCACCCTCAGCACGCAAAGCTCTGCGAGATCCATCTGATATACTAGTGAGGAAATCAGTGTCATCCTGGGGTGTAAGTCGATGCATAAGTCAATTTCCTAGTGGGGAGGTAGTCGTGGAACATCTTCGGGAAAGACGTCTTCGTACTATTCCACTACTGTTGGGAACTGGGAGCCTATAACATCTACTTCTCTATGGGTAAGGCTAGCCAAATCATGAGTGATCGGCTGCACCCTCCTATGCATGATCCCATTATGTGCTGCCTGGGTCTCCTTTTCTCTGATAAATGAAAACCTCATCCCATCATCGCAGACACACCACACTCTTTGCTTAAAGTAGTCAATATGGGCATGGACCGAAGATAACCAATCCATATCGAGAATAAAATCTTAAGGCCTCGACGCTACCACCAAGAGGTTCCATCCAAAACTCTCACCTCCAAGGGTAAGATCACACTGCCTGCAAAGGTGCGTGATCATCGAGTCTCCTCCCTTAGGTGTCTCCAAGAATAAGTATTGAGTCAATGGCTCTTCTGGAATCTCAAGGTTTCTCACAAGACGTGTGGAGAGGAAGGAATGACTGGAACTTGTGTCTATAAGTACAGAATCTAAGGTAGAGAAGACATAGATCGTACCTCGTATCATCCCTGGAGTCCCTAGGTCGTACGCCTCGACTGCATGCAGCTTTCCTCGCCCCTGTCCCCCAGTTCCCTGAGCCTGGTGAGGAACTCCTTGGGGTGGTGGTGGGAGTATATTGAAGAATCTGCCACCACCTACATCCCTCCCTACTCCTCTTCCATGTCCGCTACTTGGCGGGTCTGTCTGATCCACTCTCTGCCTCTGCCTCAGTGGTCCATCCACCACCTCTCTGTCAGCAGCTCGACGGGTCATACAATCTATAGAGAGATGTCCCCCACCATCGCATGAGTAGAATATCCTCTTCCTAGGCTGACCGGATCTAGCCTGAGAGTCCTGGACTGCCAAACCCATGTCCTGGGTCCTCCTGTGACGTCTCCCATGTCCTGATCCCTGTACCTAACATCGGTTCCCTACTACCGAGGTCTCCACACCTCTCTTCCTGCTGTTGAATGTCGTCCGCTGTCTCTGCTCCACCAAGAAGCTCTCGATCACCAAGGCCTGATCAAGCACTCTAGAATAAGTTGTAATGAAAAGAGGCATGAAATTTGCTTGAATGTACTATCGTAGACCTCGCTCAAAGGTCCGAGCTTTGAAGTATCGATCCCTGACTATATCCATCGAGTACCTGGCGAGGTTGGTGAACCTCGATGAATAGTCAACCACCATCAAACTACCCTGATGGAGATGAAGAAGCTCCTGGATACGTACTTATCTCAGCATAACCAGTGAGAAATACTCCCTAAAGAGTCGCTCAAACTCCATCCACGAAAGAGTCTCCTCTTCGTGAGTTTGTGTGGTCAGCCTCCACCATCATCCCACCGACCCCTGAAGAAGGCTCGCTCCTAGGATCACTATCTGGTCTTCCGGTGTCCTCATGAGACAGAAAACTCTAGTCACTACCTCAAACCAGTCCTTAGCCTCTTGAGGGTCATGATCGACTCAAAACCTGATGGGTCTCTATCTCTTGAACTCATGGAGTGCGCTCAGGCTGCTCCCCTCGTCTGCCGGTACTACGGGTACCACGGGCTTCTCCACTGGTGGTGGCATAGCAGGTGCACCACCAGGAGGTTACAACTAGGGAACTGATCCCTGTATCAAAGTCTCATCACTAAGGGGTTCATCTTCGTGATTGTGTTGATGAATCCTAGCGGGTATGCATCGCGGAGGCATCCTTTAGGGAACAAGATGTACCATGGTCAAAGGGTATATCAGGATAGTTGACACAAAGGACATGGAAAACACAACCCATTCCTATATGATGCATGTACCAATATCTTATTTCCCTCAACTAGTGTTTTAATGTACTAAGTCGAAAAGAAGGTTATCAGAGTCCTAGTGTATGGATACATCGGATGCCTGCACCAACACTAGAGTCTATGGCCTTAAAGCCGAGCTCAAAACACTTAACACTGCTTCCCTAAACCAATCTCACAGAGTCTTGGTTCTAAGGTAGAACCGACCATCTCTGATACCACTATGTCATGACCTGTCCTAGTGGGGCCCACATCGCAACTTCCCAAGCCCGCCTCCAATAGGCTAGGGGCTGGTGACTCGCACCGAGTATGCATATTACTAACATGGGAGGAATTTCCTAAGTACCTATAAACACACACACACACACACACATCTCCAAGCCCACAAATACTGAAATGTAGAAAACTACTAAGGAATAAAAAGAATGCATACAACTAAAACCAACCAAACAGAGTACGACAGAAGGTAAGGTACAGAAAGTAAACTAGGCCAGAATACAAGCCCACCAAAAATAAGAGACTACAAGATACCAAGTCCAACCTGTAAGCACAAAGAGGTAGTGGGACTACTTCTCATAGCCATATGAACACCTCAGCCTGTAGGGAACTTAGAAATCCCAGTCCTGCCCTGGTCAACCCTGGACTTCGTCAAAAGGCTGCTCATCTACACAAGACATGACACATATGGGAAAAGACTATGCATGGGCGAGTATAACAATACTCAGTAGAGGACCCCCAAAACCCCAAAGCAATGCCCAAAGGAAAGGTATAGTTATCTCTACACAGTATATGTCTACTGAATATATAATAGGAGAACACAACCCATATATACTCAAAACCTAGACCTGTATTCTATAGACAAGTTACACAACCACATACCGCCACTAGGGATTCAGTTCGAAGATTCCAAAAAGCACTCATCTGAGAGAACTCACTCCACAAGTTTGATAGCTATGATGGCATCCGTCTGATAAGTACTGTCTGTTTGGAAAAGTCACGAGGGATAGATACACTCATTCTAGGAGAACACACTCCTGAGTGGGGAAAGATCATGATACACATATGAGGATCACTACCAGGGCCTTGGGGGATACCAAAACTCATCCAGATTCACCTACTAAGTAGAGGATCAGTGTCCTGTGGGGATAGTCACGTCGACACCTGACTCTACCTAGGGTCAAGAATGGATAGAGTATCTCACTCTGGGGTTCTTGGAGGGATACCTAAATCTATCCTGGGAAGTCCTGCTGAAGGGATCATAATCCTATAGAAGGAAACGATACCGGACCTTCAAGGGAATGATAAAAAGGGGCACTAACCCAAATGAAACATGTCCAAGATACAGTGGACAAGAAGATCAAGCCATGTACCAAGAAGTACATGGCATGTAGAAGTGTCACACGCCGTGTCTTCTGACCCCAGGTACTAACCGTGTACAACGAACTATGTCATAAGGCTCTTAATGTAAAACATAACAATAAGGTGTGTAGAAAGGGTCACACACTGTGTCAAAGTATATGGGGTCTACTCCGTGTACACTGGCCATGTTATCATACATGGCCTCAAACCATGTGTGCCAACCTGTGTAATTAGCACACGGGGTGACCTGAACTACATGCCTCATATGTCCGTGTGGTGGAGTACAGGGGGTGTACTCCACCCCGTGTCTGTGTATCACCTAGGATACATGATGAGTACCGTGTAAGGACCCACACATCGTATTATTTGGAGAACATGCTATGTCAATGCTTCACACACCGCGCAATCCTAACCGCCACTTATCTATACCTACACAATGTGTTCTTCGGGATACACATCGCGCGTTCTGAAAATTTCCAAAATCTCGAACCTTTGCCGTTGCACCTTGGGTGAAGCTCCGATCTTGGATCCAGCCCTATGTTTTACACAAAAATTGAAGATTAAGGTCGCCTCGATATCCTGAAGTCATATCCATTGATTTTGGGCCTTCGATCGACTCCAAAAATGCACATCGATCCACCCACGCGAAGAAAGGTTGAATAATGGTCTCTTTCGATATGAGCCAATTCGTCGTCTGACATCTTCGTCACACCTACACTAGGTCATTGCGATTTTGAATCTTTAATTTGAGATCATTGCGATGCGAAACAGACGTGAAACAATCTGTTGTTCATTGCCCCATGAAAAACATGAAGAACGCGAGGAAAAGAGGAAGAAGTAAAATAACAAAAGAGGAATGAACCTCCACTATCATTCATCACGACGTCGATCCGATCCCATTAATAGGTTTAACAGGGGAATCAAATTGACAAATTTAAAAGTCATCATTAATCAATTCCCAAATCAAAACCCAGAAGAAAAAGGAAAATAATAACCCTCCCTCAAGAACGTATGATCCACGGATCACCCTGTTCGTGGGTTGATCCGTGCTCGTCATTTAGTCGAAGAAAGAGGGTGAAATAAATCAAAATAACAAACCCCTACCTTGATCTGGTTGAAGAACAATCATCGTGTCACATTCGTTGGCAGGGTTCGTCGAATCCGAGATGCATCAATCAATCGCGTCATCGTCATCCGCCAACTGGTTCTCCTCCAAAGCTCCAAGAAGCTCTCTCTCTCTCAATTCGCAGGGTTATGAGGCTAACCTTGTGAACTTTACATAAGTAGGTATTTAAAAAGAGAGTAATTATGTCGCTGCAGAAAAAGGAAACTTTTAAATAAAATAAATTATTATTTTATTTTATTTCCATTAAAACTTCCAAAAAATAACTCTCACAGCTGACCCGCGCTAGTTGATGTTAGGCCTCGGCTAAGGTAAAGTTGCTGATCTGAATGCAACTGTGCCCTCAGATATTTGATCCGAGCACCCATTTAAAAGTTATTCCATTTTTTCAGAAAACCACTCGTGCACGCTGTTTAAAGTTTAATTTAATTCAAACATTTATTCTAGGCACTCTAGGCCTTAGAATTTCACTCCATATAAAGGTATAGTCTTAAAATAATTCCATATAATATTTAAAATAATACACAGAAAATTCAAGACATTACAGATATTTTATTGAATTAATATGTTATTAAATTATTTAAAAATCATAAAAATATTAAATAATCCCAAATAGGATAATATATTTTTGAAAATGTCTTCCAATATTAATTTATAGGATATTTTAAAGTCTTTGGATCTATAATATCCTTATTATATTTTAATATTTTGAGGATTTCCAAAAGTGCCCCTCACCTCAAATATAAAGGGCACCTCTTCCCTCACTCCCTCACACCAATTTGAGCCGTATAGCTCAACCAAACCTTAAAAATTTATCTTTTAAACATCCTTAGTTAAGTTTTATTTGTTTTGGTTCTTCCAAAATACCTACTTTAGATCACTTAAGGAGAGATTCAAGGAAGTCCACTGAAGAGGAGGTAATCAACTTTATCAACTCTTTCTAGTTTATTTCTTCTTCCTATTCATCTTCACGCGTTGTTTCCATGATAAAGTAATAAATACAATACAATATAAATTTTGATATTTTATTATGATTATGGTACAAACATATTCCAAGTTTTATTCATGCTATGAAAAATGAAATCACTGTGCGTGTGTATGTACGACTTACCGTCTCCACACCGTGGTGTATTTGTTTTTCATCACCACTTACTTGGATGGGTATAATGATAGAAATAATATATATATGTATATTATAATTATGACTTGATATTTATTATATATAAATTAATATACTGTCAAATTCTTTACTCTTTCACCATTAAGGGAATGATACCCCCGCTCGTATACGTACGACCTACCATCTCCATGATGCAATGCGATTCATTTTCTATGTTCAACATTTAAGAATGATTATAAATATTAATTTAATTATTAAATATGTATTAATAAAATTAATATCATTATGGATATTATATAACTATATCCTATGCATAAGAACTGAGATTTACATGATAAAAATGCATAAGAAAATGAAGTAGTTAACACCCAAAACAAGGTTAATAATAAAATATTATTAACAAGTGGGTGATAATATGATATAAAAAGATCATATGTAATATAATAAATATGGATATGGTAATGGTATAAATTAATAACCTGATTTAAAACATTATACATAAGGATAAATAACGTTCAACTAAAGGAAAGCGCAAGGTAAGAGATTTTTGTCTCACTTTTATTTCTATGGGACACATGCCTTATACACCAATTGATTATTTTATGTGGTGTATATATAGATCATGAGTTAATTTTATGAGTATTATTATGAATATTATGGTATTTTCATAACTATATAATTTTCTTTCTTTCATGGGGAATACGATTCTACCGATTATAAAGTGGTAAGGGGTTATTTCACAATCTCATCATTTTTTGAGATTGTTTTCGTTTAAGTCTCCACTGAGGAATATTTCTTTTCCACATTAGTGTTTTATAAAAATGTTTTCAAAAATGTTTTTATTATTTTAAAATTATTTTTTAAAGTAATATTAAACCTGTTTTGACTTTCTACAAAATGCATTAAAAGGAACCATCCTTTTATTTTCCAAAATAAGGTAATTTATGACTTTTCTTACAAAAGAAAAAGGAATGTTTGTTTTTTAACTTTTATGGAATGAATGGAATTTCCCACCATCATGAAACCCTAATATTTTTAAGATTAATTTACAAGTTTACATGGTTATTTTCAAATAAAATATTTTCTTTTATAAACGGGCAACATTTTAAATAAATGATTACAAAGTGGTAACGATTTTATCATCTCACTTTTACTTCTATGAGATATAAGCCTTATTAACCACTTATTTCTTGTGTGTGGTGTATGTATAATAAACTTTGAGATTAATCAAATATATTTGATAATAATAATATAGGAACAAACTCAATATTACACATACAAACCTATATTTTTATAAAACCAGTTTTACTGCATTTTAATAGTGATCTTATTTTAAGTATAAATTTTGGAAATTTTATAAATTTTCTATGTAAAAATAGAATTAATTTTTTAAATTGAAACATAAAAGTTAGTTTAGGTTTAAGTTTTGGTATTTTTCTATGAAGTTTCATTTTTTGATGAATAGTGAAAAATACTGAATTTTAATTCAAAACTTCTTTTTCATCTAATTTATTTATAAGGTTAAATTACATTTATAATTGGTTTTAAAGTATAATTATATAAATAATATATAAATTTATCCAATTTAGGTCATTTTAATAAATTTCACTTTAAAATTAGATATAAAAACTTAGTGATCTTTTGAACATTTTTACTTTAAAAACCCATATTTTCATCCAGTATATGGGATTAATTTTAAATTAACTTCTGCCACTTATGCGATTTAAATTTGGAAAAATTTATTCCTTTTTTTGAATCAGAATAATTTATATTTTATAATAAGGTAAACTTATTTTTTTACCAAAAATATTAGTGAATGTAATTAAAATTAATTATAACTGTTAAGAGGAAAATTAGCTTAACAAGGGACTAAACCTTAAACTTAAGGGTCAAAATGACCTATAAACTTGTCTAAAATACATTTTTTGTTCATATTTTTATTCTATACACCATTTTAATAAATTTAGTTCATTATTTGAGCCACTTGACATGGGAAAAATGCGCGTGGAATTCCCTTTTCCAAAATTTACAAGAATTCCACTCCTCCTCCACTATAAAAAGGCACTCACCCCTCCCCCTTATTCACACCTCTAAAGCCATTTAAATCACCAAAAATATACTAAAATTATATTATAACATCCCTAAATCCACCATATAAGCCTCAATTTGGGTATAAATCTGTCCAAGGAATCCCTTTTGTGCAAACCAAAATGAGTTACCCAAAGAAGAGGTAACATCCTTCCTCAAGCTCCTTTGTTTTATTTTCATTATCCACCCCCTAAAATATTCTCATTCTATGATTATATAATAACCTAAATATAATAAATATAATGATATTTTTTTATTCTAAGGGTTCAAAATATATTTACACAAACTTCCATCTAATGGGTGATGAACTTACCGTTCTTGTGTATGGAGAACTACCACCTCACGAAGCGATGTTGTTCATTTTTTTCCTTTACCACCTCTCATGGTTGGGTATTATAATGGAAAATATGTTTTTATATAATATATATTATATATATTATTTATTTATTCTTATTAAATTATTATATAACACATACCTTTATGATTTCTATTTTGTTTAAATACGATAATTTCATTTGGGGAATTGTGGACTACCACCTCCTCAAAGCGATGTGATTCGTTCACACTCTACATGGAATTTATTAAGAATGAGTTTAGTAAACATATATGATATATATTAAATAAAAATTCTACTAGATTTAGTATATATATATATACATATACAAATATTTAATTTACTTTCTTTTCTTCAATACAATAGTAAAATGGAAACAATGTTCACGCGTACGTGCGACCTACCATATCCATGAACGATGTATTCTATTTCATACTTATATTTTTTATGGATTATTATAAATACATATATAATGAATATATATTATATTAATATCATTTTTTACATTATTTAAATAATTAAATCATTATCTAAGTAATAGTATTAAGAATAACAAGTCAAAACATATACAAAAAATAAAGAGGATATTACCTAAAAGGTAACATTAACATGGAGTTATTAATAAACGGGTAATATAAAGTCATAAATAAATAATATATGGTATTAAATATAATAATATTTTTCCATGTTAGATGTATAATAAACTTATATTTATTATAAAATAGGTTTCAATTCGTACAAATAAAGTCAAAACTTAAAGTAAGGTTTTTCTCATCTCACTTTTTATATTCGTGAGACACATGCCATGTTCACCACTCGTTTCTTTTAGGTGGTGTATATAATTTACTTGAATTTATTTTATGATAATTATACTTAAATTTATTTTTATTTACATATCCATTTGATTATATTTATTTCATGGGGTTTATGATTTGAAAGTTACCAAATTGATAAAGTAATTTTGTGTCAATTTTCCTTCTTTGAGATACATGCCATGTTATGCACCTATATTTTTCTATGGGGTGTATATAATTCCATTTGAAAAGTTATATATTGAATAAATTTACTTTAATTATATTTTAATCTTCATTTAATTTTATTATTTCATGGGTATTGTTATTCAAAGTTACCAAAGTGGTAACAATTTATTGCCATAATCTCATTGTTTATCAGAATTGTTTATGATTATGCTTCCATTGATGAAATATTATGATATATATCTTAAAAAAAATAATTAATTTTATTATCATGTGAATATACATTATATCTTCACATATTAGTACCATTTTACACTCCTTCTTACTTAATACAATTAAGTAAACGTTTTTATGAAAATACGACTTTATTCCTCCTTTCGGTCAGAAATACGTGCTCTTTTAAAACCGTGTTTCCAAAAATGCTTTAATATTATCATATTATGTTTAAAGGAAATTTTTACCTATGTTTTACCTTTTAAAAAATAGTTTTAAAAGGAATATTCTTATCTTTTTCCGATCAAGGCACTTCTAAACTTTTAAGGTGTAAAAGTAATGTTCGACAAGTAGAGACTAACCCCCCATCATTTCCTTGAAGCTTCCTTTGTAAGTTTATAAGGTTATTTTTAACAAATTTTTTTCCAAATATTCTAGAAATTTTTTCAATTTAAAGGGGTTATCAAATAAAAATGTTTTTAAAAATATTTTTAAAAATTGTTTTAAATGATTTTCAAAGCTTCCTTTATATGTTTTCAGAAGGTTATTTTTTAAGAAAAGGATTTCAATGATTTCAAGATTTATTTATAATTTTTCAAATTCATTTTCTATAAAATGGTTTTAAAATTATTTAAATCCTTATTTTTATGTTTTAAAATTATTTTCAAAGAAAAAGGTTTTCAAAAGGTTTTCAAACTTTCTTTATGGGTTTTCAAGGTATTTTCAAAGAAAATGGTTTTCAAAATGATTTATGTTTTTAAAGTATTTTTTTAAAGTGGAAAATATATTTTCCTCAAGAAATGTTTTAAATGAAATTATAAATCCTTATTTATAAGAAATAAATTTTTTAAATGGTTTTATAAAAGGATTTTAAAATAAAATCTATTTTCCATATAAAATGTTGCATGTGATCTTTCAAAATCCTTCTCCATTTAAGATGACATACTTTGTTATAGTTTATGAATACCATTCATATTCTTTATTGAATGGTTTATGTTTTTATAGAATGATATTTATGATACCTATTTATCTTTAATGGGTTATATGATTTTGAAACCTACTTCTTTTCATGGGTTTTGTTTTGATGAAATGATTATAAAACCTATCTCCTTTCTATAGGTTAGGATGTGATGAAACATTAATGATACCCATTTAATTTCATGGGTCATTTTATGGTGAATGTTTTTTTTATATTGTGTAACATGCATGTTTATTTCATTATGTGATGGTGATATGTATATCTCCCTCCAATGCATTTTGGAATGATAAATGTTTTATGAGCTCAAGAGGGTACATGGGAGGGCATACCAAGCCTGAAACAAGAGGTCATCTAAAGGCTAAAACAATAGTGTACACATGAGGGAATCATAAGGATAAAACGAGAGGGATTCCTAAGACTAAAACAAGAGGGTACATGAGAGGGAATACCAAGCCTAAAACAAGAGGGCATCTCAAGGCCAAAACAAGAGGGTACAAGGGAGGGAATCCCAAGACTGAAACAAGAAGGCATCTTAAGCCCGAAACAAGAGCATACATGGGATGGAATCAAAATCCCAAAACAAGAGGGTACATGGGAGCACATAAAATTCTCAAAACAAGAGGGAAAATGGGAGGGAATCCCATGCCCAAAACAAGAGGGTGCATGGGAGGGAATCCCAATCCCAAAACAAGAGGGTAGATAAGGTTGAATCTCAAGAACAAAGAAGTTACACATGTGATTATCCCAATCCTAACATGTTATTGAGGTCTTGTTAGTTGGTCTTGAAATAGAATTTTATATGATTATGTATATTCCATAATTCCATGTCTTACTCCTATGGTATGATTTCATTGATTATGAACTTTATTCCCTTATGATTCATATATTACAAACTACGTATATTTGTGCCATGATTAATTTTTTATGATCTTTGATATATATGGTGTGATATTCTAATATTATGACCATATTATCATGCCCTTATACTCATGTTATTCTTACAAATCTCCCTTTTTTTACCCTTACTGAGCATCAGATCTCACCCATTTCTTATGTTTCATTTCCCTAAGTTATGAAGAAAGTTTTTAAGTAGGATTACTAAAAGGTGAAGATCTTTAAGGGAGATTTTTAAGATCTTTCCCCAAGTTACAATATTATTTTTTCAAGTTTCCAAAAACACTAAACTATTATGGTCCTTAGGTATGTATTTTTGTAATTTAGTGAATATTCATCTAAAATGATCTAATATCCATGTATGTTAAGCTTATATTGTTTTATATAACCTTTGATGTTAAAAAATTTCATTAATGTTGAATATATTTAGATTATTTTTGAGGATTCTTATCACATTTTGGGATAATATTAATATAGTTTTAGAAAAAGGATAACTCATAGGCTTGGTGACAACCCTTCATGTCTGGAAAGGCCATGTGGTTTTAACCCACAACTAAAGGGAGACAAGGGCATAGTTCCTACCACTACCCTAATTTAATTCCTAGTTAGCATGATTTATTTAGTTAAAATAACTAATAGATAAAGGTTATTTTGATTTTAGGACATCTGGTTTATCAAATAGATAACCTTGATATTTGAAAACGATTTAGTGATTAAGGGATTAATGTTATTTTTAAAGACGTTATCTATTTTGGGAATCATATAAGATTAAGGTAAATAGAATATTTTGAGGAATAAAGGTTGAATTTTATTTTGGGGTAAAATATGATTTTATTGTGGACTTATGGTGATTCATGTTATTAATGGAAATGGTTAGCATATATTGGATATTATGTGATTTAGGAAATTTAATTTTCGGTATAAGATATTACGAGTGATTGATGTTATTTGGAAGACTATATGATTTAATCCTTATGATTTTTGGGTCTCAATATTATTATATAATATTTTTGAGTAAGGATAGTTATTTTTTGAATGATCTATTTTGAACTTTGAGTATTACATTTTAATTTTTAGAGATTAAAGTTGTTTTTAAACATATAAAGGTTTACTGTTTTTGGGGAATTATCTTATATTATCCTAAATTTTTTGGTTTTGGTTAATATATAAAGACACTAGGAATAGATAATTATACTTTTTTGGATTTTTTGATCCATATAAATTGATTTTAATTTTTCAGGCATAATAAATTCATCTTAAATAAACATCATTTGGAGAAAAATATGATTTTGTGGGGGAAATTGATTAAAGTATGAAAATATACTTTTCAAGTAAGTATGTTTCATTATGTTCTTAGTCTATTAAGTAAATTAATTCCACAACTATATGAAAAATATTTTGGAACAAAAATGTTATTTGTTTAATTTTATTTCAGAGAAATCAATGGTCTTTTAACCAATAAAAAATTTACGGTTTTGTGATAGTTAACAAACTAATGACTATGTTCTCTATCAATATCCACTAGAAATTAATAGTTATATTACTATTATATTTCCATGTTTTTACTTCCCACTAATTTTATCCTATTATAAATCTTAATTTTGTGGTGAACTTTACATTTATCTTTCCCTTTTATTAAGAGGATGTTTTAATAACACTATTTCTGATGTGGGTTTCCCACAAAGGAATTTTCAAGTATCAACCTTTTATTTTTGAAGTGAAATTTTAAATTGTAAGGAAACAATTTATTTAAGGATGGTATAATTTAATACCCCAAGATTTTATGTCATGTCTCTTTTTAAAGTTAATCTTTTTGAAAGTTTACATTGCATGAAACACCCAACATAACTGTACAATGAAATATTATTGTCACCTATCAGTTAAATTGAGGAGAATGAATAATATTAACCATAATCTGAAATTAATATATATTAAAATGTTTTTATATTCATTCAATATATTTTATAGGCATAATATAGGAATAAATCCATTTTTCGCATAAAAGAAGTATTTTTCTAAAATAACTGTTTTACCGCCTTTTAATGGCACACTCATTTTAAATATAATTTTAAAATTTTTATATATTATATTTTAAAAAATAAAATTATTATTTTAAAGTGTAATATTATAATTTAATTTGATTTAGTTTTTTGTATTTTTATGATCAATTTCATGTTTTGATCAATAGTGAAAAAATATTGCATTTTAATTGAAAATAGATTTTCATCTAAATATTTTATAGTGTAAAATTATATTTTTAATTGGTTTTAAAGTATAATTAGATTAATTTTTTATCATTTAATCTAATTTAGGTCATCATAATCAATTTCACATTTAATTTGGAGATAAAACATTTTAATATTTTGAATGTTTTCACTTAAAAAACCCATTTTCTCTTTCCGTCAATGGGATTCATTTTAAATTAATTTTAGAAAATTATTTGTTTTAAATTTTTAAAAATAGATTCCATATTTTTAATAATAATTTCCAAATTAATTAAATAATTACCTTTTATTTTTTGATAATATAAATAGTAACTTTAGTTTTTTTAATTACCTTGGTTAAAGATAAATCAGGTAATTAAAGGTAAAAATAATATTATAATTATTATAAAATTTCACTCAAACTTATAATAATTTTATTATATGAGTTATTGTATACCAATATCATCCTTGAAACAATTTTATAATCTCTTTGAGCCACTTGAATGACATTAAGTCATTTATAATATTTTATTCAAAGAAAAGTCAATTTTTTCATAATTTTATTTTTAAAAGGTAAAATATTTATAATATATTGTTATATAGGGGATATGTTTGACAATAAATATTATTTTGAAATCTAAAATATTTATATTCAACATTATAATTTATTTTTAATTTTTAGGTTATAAATAATTAAATTAAAGGCTTACACAATAATGATACAGTGGTTGTTTAATTAATGGACATATCAAATAAATGTTATTAAGAATATTAAAATAAATATAATTTGATATAATTAATGTCATAAGTTTTTTTATAGATTACATCGACAAGTTATTTATGATTTAAAGAGTTCATTAGAATATATCATGTTGTTATGATATTTTTAAAAAGTCAAGTAATAAATAGTGTCAAAATTGACACTAATGATATTTTAAAATAAATAATATTTTATTAAATGATATAAAATTTATAAAAATATAAAATTTGAATAAATTATTGGTATAATTCTTAAAATTTCATCCATTAATCATTTATGGTTTGTTTGGTATTTTATAGTAACTATATTAACCCTTAAAGTGTAAAAAGAAAAGTTGTCAGTGTAAGAGTTAAAGAGTTTAGATAAGTGTTAAAGCCAAAAGATAAGGGTAATAATGTGACCTAAACTTGTCTAAAAATTATTGGATGAATAATATTATACTATTATCACCTTAATATAAAATTTTATTTTTTAGTGGACACTTTTCCATGAAAATAATTTATATATTATTAAAATCATAGATAATTACAAAATGTCACTCTTTGTATTTAATATCTGTTATTTATCCACATAGGAAGAAAATAAATATATTAATGATATTGAATTTAAAATTTTATATTAATGAAATTATTTTCATTATATATATTTATTCTAAAATTTTAGAAATTAGATAACTACCTTAAATTGTTCTTCAATGCTAAAACAATATTTATTTAATTAACAAAAAAATAAAATAATTAATTTTAAAAGTATTAATTTTGAAATATTTAGGATGAGTTAATGTTTCTAATTAATTATATATATCTATAATATACATTATGTATGTGTGAAATAATTGGATTCTAATTCCCTTTTTTTCTTTATGTATTTGATGTTAAATTGAATGAATTGTATCAGATTTGACGATAATGATATTTTATTGAATTAATATATTATTAAATTATTTAAAAATCACAAAAATATTAAATAATCACAAATAGAATAAGATATGGTCTAAAATTTATTCAAATATTCATTTAGATGCCATTTTAGTGTCTTTGTCCCCAGAATAGCGTTGTTATATTTTAATATTTTCAAGATTTCTGAAAGTGCCCCTCACCTCAATTATAAAAGGGAACCTTCTCCCTCACTTCCTAACACCAACTTGATCCATATATCCCAAAAAAAAACCTAACTATTTATCTTATAAAAATCCTTAGTTAAGTTCTATAGGTTATGGTTTTTCCAAAATACATACCCTAGATCACTTAAGTAGAGATTCAAAGAAGTCTGCTAAAGAAGAGGTAATCATCATCATCATCATTTTAATTTTTATTCAAGAAGAGGCAAAGAAAGAAACAGACCTGACCACTTGACCACACGACCACATGACCATTACCCGCATGTCCACATGCCCCTATACCCCCATGCCCCCATGAAGGGGATTGCACCTAAGGAGTTCTAAAATAGTGAAGGCCGAGGGCATCCCCTCTGATGAGGTTAACCCCCTCAGGTTTTAAAGTATGAAAATTGTGAAAGCAAACCGGATCAGGCCCAATGACCTCAAGTGAAGCAAGGTAATCCGCAACATGATTCCCCTCTCTCAATGAGTGTTTAACATAGGTATCATTGTTGATCATGCTCCTTCATTTCCTAATAATGCAGAATATAGCCCATGGAGTTGGGAAAAGATCATTCAGAGCATCATGGAGGATTTTCGAGTCTGTTTCCACTTTTAAAATCACAATACCCTGTTGTTTTCAAATTCTTAAACCTTTCATCATGGCCCTAGATTCATCTTTAAGAGACGATCCATATCTGAGATGAGCCGAGAATGCCAGAACCACTGAACCTTGAGAATCACGGACCGCACCACCGCTGCGGAGAACCCCTCCACGACAAGACCCATCAGTATTAAGTTTCAGGCCCCTGGAGGGAGGGTTCCAATGGATCCAAAGTCCATGAGAACTGCTGCTGATAGGTTGGGAAACTTGATTCTGCTTGTTCATCCACTGTAGAGAGTGATCCTCTCACCATTTGCTGAAGAGACGGGCCAGGTCGATGAGGAGACTCTTTGTCTTGATAATGATGTACTGGAAAGAAGATCTAACCCCTTTATGACGAAGCTTATTTCTCACCTGCCAGATAGACCAACACCCTGCATGCAAGATCAAGGTTCAAGCCGACTTCTCCATCCCTCTGTCCCCTAAGCCATGATACCACCTATCCAAGAAAGGAGCATCTGCCATGCTCTGAACCATAAAGCCGGTAAACTCCCCGAATAAGCTCCAAACAGCACCTACCCATTCACCTCTAAAGAACAGATGTTCCGTACTCTCCTCATTGCTAGAAACCCAACATGCGCAACAAGACACTGTAGGAATCCCACAACGTCTGATATTATCATCAGTTGGAATGGAATTATTCCTAATTATCCAAAGCATAAAGTTGAATTTCGAAGGGATTGGTTTGCACCATAAAATCTCATTCCAGCAATCACCAGGAGCCAGAGCCTCCCACGAACGTCGATAGTCCCGATAATTAAAAGCCCCTGAAGAGGAGAGGGTGAACACACAAAGATCAGGCTCCGAGGAGATGTCAATGAGGTTAAAGGTGTCCTGTTTCTCCTCGTCCAACACCACCTTGATGAAGTTCGGATGCATGCTAGCTTCCCTGAACATGAGGGTAGTGCCTGGACAACCCGGAAACCCGAGCACCCGCCCTACCCAGTTGTGGTGCCAGAAGGAGAAATCTACTCTCCCAAAAATCCATTGAGAGTGATGGTACAACTCTGCAGTAATGTAGGAAATTTTATTCCATAACGTCGAGCCACGACCCTCCATCGTGGTTTGAGATCCGTACTGAGCATGCATGGTTCTTCCCCACAACGTACCCTGCTCCAAAACATCCCATGAAAGTTTAGCATGCATGCCTTTGATGGTGTCTTCAAGACAGTGCACATTAATACCTACATCCTTCATGGGTTTATCCATATTCCACCATGAATCCCAATATCGTTTTCCCTCTGCGAGAGGATCCCAGAGGAAGCTAGCTAGGATCTTTTCAATGTTAGTAATGACCCCCTTCAGAGGGTTGAAAGCCGATAGAGCGTGGACCGGAGATTCCAACAGAACGCTGTTAATGAGCGCAATACGGCCACCAAAATAAAGATACCTATTTTTCCAGTTAAGGATGCGATCTGCAATTTTACTACTGAGAGAATCAAAATACCGAATAAGGAGTCTACTGGGAGAGATGGGAGCCCCTAGATATTCCATATGGAAGCCTCTGCATCTCATGTAAAGGGTGTGTTTGATCTCCTGACTCCGCCTGGACATGAAATGTTTTGAGATGTAGCATAGATTCTTATCCCTATTGACCACTTGGCCACTCCAGTAGCAGTAATCCTCCAGCACCGAATTCAAGCCTCTAATCAAGGACCTGATAGCGTTTGTGAAAATGATAGTGTCATCAGCGAACATAAGGTGTGAAATAGGTTGAGATATCATATTCCTTCGAAACGCTAGAGTATCTCCACTGCTCATGCTCCTGTGTATGAGGCGGCTGAGGACGTCCTGGGATAAGGAAAAAATGCTTGGAGAGATCGGGTCACCTTGTCTCAGGACACGAGTGGTCTTGAAAAAACCGTAAGATTTTCCCATGAAAAATATCGACATCCATGCTGAGCTAAAACATCTAAAGACCAGGTAGACATTCCAAGGGGAGAAACCCATGCCTTCCATCACCTTATTAATGAAACTCCACTCCATACGGTCGTATGCTTTACTCATTTCCAGCTTGATAATGATATTGGATCCACGAGATTTGTGATGGATATCTTTTACCGTTTCCTAAGCAAGAGCGATGGTGGCTTGAATGTACCGGCCCTTCACAAACCCGTGTTGCTCCAAGGATATCCACTTTGAAAGATGAGCGGACAATCTTGTGTTGATGATGCTTGCGAGGATTTTATATGGGAAATTACATAGGCTCACCGGTCTGTAATGCAACATTGAGGAGGGATTCTTGTTTTTAGTAATGAGCACCATTGTTGTAGCACAAGCCACCCGCGATAGATTACCTCCCCTAAAAAAATCTTGAATAGCCAAGATAATGTTTTCTTTCACCACCTCCCAAGAATCCCGATAGAATGAGCCCGAGAACCCATCTGGGCCCGGGGCACTATCCAGATGAAGATTCATCATGGCATTAAAAACCTCATTTTCATCAGGCATGGAGATCATATTCTCGTTATTTTGATCTGAAAAAATTCTAGGGATCACCTCGAGGATCCCATTATCCCTTCCAGAATAGCCTTTTGGCATCCGGGAATAAGGCTCAGTCAGTAGGTTCTTGAAATAATCGAAATCCCGGGTCCCCATAACATCTCTGTCATCAGAAAATGATCCATCATCCATCAGAAAATTAGGCTTGATAGGCCTATTTCTCTCCTTGATACAGGCGTGGAAAAATGATTTATTCCTGTCACCTTCTCTAAGCCATTTAATTCTCGAAGAATCCCTTGCCATGTGTTCTTGATCCAGAAGCAGCTCCGCCACTGCACCCTTCTTAACAGAGAGCTCCTCGAAAGAGAAATCATCCCATGCATGTTCCAGCTTAAGTTCAAGTAAATCTACCTCCTGCATAGCGTCGATGATGGACCTGTCCTAAGAGGGGATTCCCTTTACCCACACCTGGAGGCTGGACTTGAGGCGTCTTAATTTGTCATGCAAGGTAACCCACGTATAGGATTGAAAAGGAGATCCCCAAATATGCTGAACCAACTCCTGGTACCCTAGGGAGTGTACCCACTTCTGGTAGAAGTGGAAACACTCCTGGTAATCCTGCCCCACTGAAATTGAAACCAGAAGGGGGGAGTGGTCAGAAATGCCGCGAGCCAGGTGAATTACCTTGGTGCTAGAGAACGCAGTGGTGGCGTGGATTCTAGCCAGACATCTATATAACCTACTCCACGAGCGATGGGGCCCCCTTCGGTTGTTGCACCAGGTGAAGTTGTCCCCTAAGAAGCCGAGATCACATAAACCTTTCCCAGCCATGAACTGAGCAAAATACCTACTATCCTTCCATTGAAAAGGCCCTCTTCCTTTCCTTTCCTCCAGGTTGGCCACAACGTTGAAATACCCTCCAACAAACCAGGGGAGGGTTCCAGGGTCGAAAGCCTTTAAATCTCTCCATAATTTTTCTCTTTGATGCGGATCACAGCTTCCATAGATAGCAGAAATGAAGAAAGAAATTTCACCTTTGGTCACTTTAGTGGTGATGAATTGATTACCATATTGGACCAGCTCCACAGAATAGTTGTGATTCTAAAACATCCAAATGTGCTTGTTAGAGGGATCATAATGCAAAAAACCATGCAGTTTGAACCGCCAAGAAAAATCCTTGATTTTGGCTATATTTTGCTTGTGTTCGAGAATGGAAACAACTGCGACCTTGTGCCTTCTGACTTCAGATGCGATAAAATCCGACTTTACCCAGGCCCCAAGTCTACGGGCATTCCAAATGAGGACTGGAATCATTGAAAAGAAAAGGCTCTGGAATTGGCTCTAGAGTTCTTGGCCTTCGTGAAATGGGAGGATGAACGCTTCTTTAGAATTATTGATTTTGAACGAGTACAAAAACCCTCTTGGGTGGACTCCTCAATGGATGAATATGCTGATCTGTGGGAATAGAAAGGGGTTAATTCTCGAACCAGTAGGTCCTGAGGAGGAGTACACTCTAGACTCCTGGGGATTATGGAAAGCGGCTTCTGTTTCTGATGGAACCCTTGTGTAGTTTAAGGAGGTCCTTCCTTCTCTATAAAGAAATCCTCTACAGAGGTGTATCCAGAGACCATAAGAAGAGATCCAGCCTTGATTTCAGATGGGAGATCCAGGTTCAAGGGGCCTAACGTCCTAGAAAGCAAGCCTTGCAAGCCCTTCTCTGACCTCAACCCCTTAAAGAGTAATGAGAAAAGGAGGGGAGGTATCAAAAGACTGTCCCTAGGTGACTGCACTCCTACTGGAATGGAGAGAACGCCGCTTGGTCTGACCCTTGTAACTTTCCTTTCCGCAGTAGAGGATAACTCAGGAACCAAGTCTAGAGAGAGATCAGGGATCGCATCTGGAGAGATGCTGCGATCTGGGGTTCCCCTCTGAGAGTTACTGTGGGGAGACAACCACGAGGAACTTGACGCCCGCTCTCTGGGAGCCATACGATTGAAGGAACGACGCCCAACCCCCTGCTGACATCTCCTACAAACTTGGATAGAATGGCCTTGGAGAAGACAGTGGGAGAAAAACCAAGGAAACACTGGAAAAGAAAGCTCTTGATTCCAACTGAAGCCATCCTGGACCCGAAGCATCAACTTGTCCAGTGGGGTTGAAGAAGTGTCCAATTCCACACAGATCTGGGCCACTGAAACATCCCCGTAGCTGGAGGTCCTTCTATTAGAGCACAAAAAGATTCCAATGGCATCACTGATCGCCTTGAGAAAGCCGTCATTCTGGAACGGAAGCGTCAACCCTAGGAGATGGATCCAAACCACTGCAAGGGGGTTTTCTTTTCCCCTATGAACATCCAGGGACCATCAGGAAAGACTGAAACTCCAACGGCCAAATGCCCGAGGAGCCCTACACCACACCTGCAGGAAATAATCTTCCGAAGCCATTACTAGGTAGAAAGAGGTCCGGTGGACAGTCGAGATCTGAACAAGAGCCTTTAAACCCCATGAGAGGACAAAACGATGGAACACCTCCAGAGGAGGTTTCACTGACCCAAACCGAGCAACCAAGGTCCACTTAAGGCATGCCTCCGCCTCCGCAAAGGATTCCAACAAGAAGTCCATGGAAAGGCACCCACCATAACAGGAGACATTCGAGGCTGAGAAATACACCTCCGGAAAGCAAGGGAGTGGAGAACCGCAGACCGAGCTGCACAGAGCATCTTTGAACAAACCGGGACTAGGGGGCACAAAAGAAGAGCATCCGACAACTTGAGGAAGTAGAAAGGGCTTCTGCCCTACACTCATGAGCTGGGAAGGGAGAACCGATTGAGGATCAATTGCAAGCGAAGCACCAGGGGGAAAGGGGAGCCCCTGAACCAAAGGGTCAATAGCAGCTGAGCCCAAATCCTAGACCGGACCGATGGCGGAAACATCTGGCACACATGAAGAGGAGGCGCCAATCGACCGAAAATTTGAAAAACCAGGAGGCACGTGGGGTGCATTCTCACGGGAGGACATCACGCTTCCAAGACAAAGATGAAGAGGTAATCATCTTTATCAACTCTTTCTAGTTTATTTCTTCTTCCACATTCTCTTAATGTACTATTTCCATGATAAAGTAATAAATCCAGTATCATTTCTATGATTATATGTTATTATTATTATGTGATAACTATATTCTATGTTTTATCATTCCTATGTAAAAATAAATCACTACGCGTGCATACGCACGACTTACCATCTCCACACCGTTGTGTAATCTGTTTTCCATCACCAATTTACTTGGATGGGTATAATGATAGAAATAATAGATATATATGATAATTATTAAATAATATTGATTATATATAAATTATTATACCATCAAATTCTTGACCTTTTCTCCATTAAGGGAATGATAATGTCTCTTGTGCGTACATACGACTTACTCTCTCCACGATGCGATGCGATTAATTTTCCATGATCAACAATAAATAATTATTAAATATTATATTAATAACATTAATATAATTTTTTATATGATATAACTATATCCTATTCATAATAACTAATATTTACATGACAAAACATGCATAAGAAAATGAAGCTGTTAACACCCGAAACAAGAGTAATAATGAAATATTATTAACAAGAGGATAATAAAATGATATAAAAAGATCATATATTATATAATAAATATTTATATGGTTTTGGTATAAATTAATAACATGCTTTAAACCGTTATAAAAGAGTCTAAATAACATTCAACTAATGGAAAACATAAGGTAATATATTTTTGTCCCACTTTTATTTCTATAGGATACATGCCTCATACACTACTTAATTATTTTTTGTGATGTATATACTACCCATGAGTTCCTTTTATGAGTATTATTATAAAAATCATGGTATTTTTATATCCATATAATTTTCTTTCTTTCACAGGGCATACAATTCGACTGATTATAAAGTTTTAAGGGTTTATTTCACAATCTCATCATTATTTAGGATAGTTTTTTATTTGAGTCTCCAATGGGGAATATTTATATTCTATTTTATTGTTTCATAAAAATGTTTTCAAATTTTTTTTTATATTCTAAAATTAATTTTTGAATTCATTTTTACCCCCTTTTAAATTTCTACAAAATGGGTTAAAAGTAATATTCCCGTTGTTTTCCAAAACAAGGTACTTTAAAACTTTTCCTACAAAAGTAAATGGAATGTTTGTTTTTTAACTTATACGACATGAAAATAATTTCATACCATCATGAAACCCAAATTTTTTGAAGCTCCCTTTACAATTTTTCAAGGTTATTTTCAACGAAAATATTTTCTTTTGTAAAGGAGTGACCTTTTAAATAAATGATTACAAATTGGTAAGGATTTTCTCATCCCACTTTTACTTCTAAGAGATAAAATCCTTATTCACCACTTATTTCTTATGTATGGTGTATATATACTTCCGTTTGATATATAATATCATAAATCTCATTTTCTTCATGGTATTAAATTTTTTCAAAGTATTACGGGACACTTTGATTTAAAATATTTATTTTAAAATCGATTATTAAATATATGAAGAATGCTTTGGACTAGTACGACATCGGTTGGGGACTGTTTAAATTAAGCCCCTCGATGCATCGGTAGTATCATGAGATGAATCAACTAGAAAAATTAGATTGGTTTCTACCTAATATTCTAAACTTTCTTATGAAAGGTCCTGATGATAAAGATACCATGTACATATGAAACATGGAATCCAATAATTAAGCATCTACACTATTAATAATTCAGTTATTATTATTATTATTCATGAGATTATTACTTTTGAAATTTCTATGGATGTATTTCATTCTTATATTATTGATTAAATGTCATGTGTTTAAGTTATTTACCATTCCGTATTAATCATTACATATCCTATTATTTGAATGGAATGTGTTTTAGTTATTAACTTTTCCATATAGATTTATTCTAATAGATTCATTATTACTTCCACTATATTTACCCTTACCGATTATTTGATATCACCATTATTGTGTTTCCCTTTTCTAGTTTATGAAGATAAATCATTTGAATGAGTTTTTATGATGATGAGTTTTTACTTTTATTATGCTTTAGTTTCTTTTCCTAATGTATTATGAGTATCATGTATGTAATTTGGCTTTCCAAAACCACTAAACTAATCAGTTATTTGGTATTTGATTCCTTGAAATCATGCTAATGTAATAAAATAATGCACCGGCTCTAGGCTTTTGGGGTTAGGGCATTACAACCAGTTTTTTTGGTAAATTATAACTTTCCACCATGGTTATGGATGAAATGAAAATACAATATATTATCTATGGTTATATTAGGACCAAAAAAACTATGTAATGATATTGATATATATTTGGATCCATTGATCAAATATTTGAAATTATTATGGATTTTAGGTGTTATTGTATGATGCTTATAGAAATTAATATTTTATGTTGAGAGACATGTTGTACAAGACGATAAATGAATTTACTGCTTATGAATTTTTTTCAAGATACATCATTAAAATAACTATAGGGTGTCCCATTTGTGAACAAGGTACACAATCAATTAGGTTGTAACATTCATTTAAGTCTATGTTTCTAGGACATCAAATATTTCTACCCCAGTGACATAAGTATCAATTTTGGACGACATCATTCGATGGGAGTATAGAATAACATACAATACCATCACCACTAATAGGTAGTCAACTATTTGATAAAGTAAAAGTTATGAACACTGTTTTGGGTAATTGTTTTTTAAAAACCTTACAAAAACTGGTTGAAAATAGAGATTAGTTTTTTTGAATTACTATACTAGAAATGTTTATACTTCAAGTATTTTCTTGATGTTATGAATGTTGAAAAAATGTATGTGAAAGTGTCATTGGAACATTATTAACACACTCAGTAAAAATAAGGATGAAATTAAGGCTAGGTTGTATAAGATTTACAGGGGAATATGGGAAGATTTGGTGTTAGTGAAGAGTGAAAAATATAATTCCTCCAACTTTGTACACTGTTTCCAGGAAAGAGAGATATCAGTTTTGTAACTTCTTAAATGATATAAAGGTTCTATAGGGGTATTCATAAAATATCAAGAATATTGTTTCAATGACCAATTTAAATTTAAATCATATAAAATCACATGAATTTGATGTTTTTATGCAAGATATAATACATGTATCTTTATATTTCATTTTTTATAAGAATGTCCATCGTACATTAACCACGCTATGTTTCTTTTTCAATGATTTATGTAGAAAAGTTATTGACCAGAAAAAATTTCCAACTATGGAAAAGGAAATTGCTATCATATTATGTGAATTGGAGATGTTATTCCCACATACATTATTTGATATTATGGTTCACTTGATGGTTCACTTGGTAAGATAAATTAGACTATGCAACCTCATACGGTATAGATGGATGTACCCCATTAAACAGTATATAAAGATTTTGAAATGGTATGTCAAAAATTGAAGTCATATAGAAGGTTATATTGGAGAGTGATATGTTTTTGAGTAAGCCTTTGAATCCTGTACCGACTGCTTGTGTGATGTGAAAAGTATTGGTCTATAAAAATCTTGTCACACCGAGTGACTTGTGGGTGGAATTTCTGGTACTGAAGTTGTCAAAATTACTATTACAAAGTAAGATGAATCCCACCTTTACATTTTCAATAATATTTTATAGGTTGTTCCATTTTTTTAAACTCACAAAGTAATTATTAGGCATTTGAATCTATCAAGAAATGAAATCTGGATATCAAAAACATATAATAAGTAGTTTATAGGATGGTTTTGAGATAATATTTTTAAGGAGACAACTAAAAATACGGATTCAATTTCAGAATGACTTTGATTTATATCCCAAGGAATAAGTGTGAATGTATTATCTTATAATTATAATGTAATTAATGGTTATATATTCTATAAAAATAAACATGATGAATCTAGTAACATCAAAAATAGTGGAGTTACACTTATGGATGAAGCGATGCATTTATCTGGTACCATGGATAGAAATCCAATTTATGTGATTTTTTTATACATTTGCATCATAGAAAAATATAGGAGTTAGATTACACAACATTACAAGTGCTTATTTTTCAATGCAAGTAGGTTGATAACATGATTTCATTTAAAATAGATGAATTAGGATTCGTGAAAGTGGATTTTAGTAAGGAAGGGTATAAAGATGTACTATTTATAATGGAATCATAGGCAGTACAACTATTTTATATTTTGGATCTTGTAAACCAAAAGTGGTCAATTATTTTTTATCGACCAAAACCAATGAAGGGCCAGATGTCAATTTATTGGGAAAAAACCCCTTAAGGAATCATTGAAGCATTTTTGAGGTGATTGTGTTTATTGACAAAGTGGAAAACTATGCTGTGATTGTTGAAAATAAAAACCATGACATACAAATTTGTTGACAAAGAGGATATAATGGTGGAATGTTGAGTTCAAGAGATGTGGTCAACGATCCATGTTTGATTCAAGAACATCGATAAAGGAATGGATGATCTGGAGGTAGCATAAAAAAACAGATACAAGGTGGTGTCGTTTTCCAGTGTTTGCCAAATTTTTGGGCCTAAAAATAGACAAATGAATAAAAGTGTTTTTGGAAAAGGGACTTGCGCCCCGAGGTCTTGGAGGATAGGATACTTGTGCACCATATTTTTTTGAAGACCAGATCATCAAAATGTGGGAAAGGGATAAGGATCGCGCAATTTTTGGTGAGGTCGCGCAGGTGACTTGCGCGTCGTGAAGAGACTTGCGCGCCGATTCCTAGGAGGCTTGGAAAATTGCACACCTATTGTTTTTCAAGATCAAAAGATCAAAATATGTCAAAGGAAAGAGGGTCGCACAGGTATTTGGTTTGGTCGCGCAAGTGTCTAAGGGGACAGAGGACTTGCGCGCCGAGACTTGAGCGCCATGGGGAGACTTGCGCGACATCGCGCAGGGTGTCCAAAATGCCTATAAATACTGGACCACCCCTCCTCATTTTCAAGCAGAGTTCAACACTTAGAGAAATCAGAGCTCCCGTTGCACAGGTGTGGAAGTCGCGCAAGTGGTGGTGTGTCCTGCAAGTGGTACTTGCGCGCCAGAGTAGGAAGTTGCGCGCCAAGTGTGAGTTGCGCGCCTAAGGTGGTTTAGAGGAGGAAGGAAGTGAGTCGTGCAAGTTTAGAGTTGAAGAATCTTGTGTCATACAAGTGTCTGAGGTAGACTTGCGCACCAGTTTTGACTTGTGCGCTGATACTTGCACGCCGGATTTGACTTGTGCACCAAGTAAGGTTGATTTCCCGACTGTACTTTCGAGCCGCGTGGAAGCTGGAAGATTGCCCGATACCTTCGGTGCAAAGAGAGATTCATCTATGGGTGAAAGTTGGACTTCAACAGAGCATCCATATACAATAGATGATGCATTCCTTCATGCAAATGAAGATACCTATAGTTATATAAATTGTGAATGGATCCTTTCCAGAGCAGTGAATGAAGGAAGAGGAAGAAGGTGATCCTCTCCATCGGAAGTGAGCCAGAGAGAGAGAAATAGGGAGTGACCCTTGGGAAAGTAGTGAGATGACCCTAAACATTGTAAGGGAAGTGATCTTGGGCATAAAAGTGATCTATCCCGAAACATTATATCCACATATAGTGAAGAATAGTGGAATTTGGTATGACCGGAAACTTGTCGGCGTATGCTCCTTAGACATAGCCCAGTGAGGGTGAACCAAGTAAAAATCTCTGTGTTTGCCTGCTCACTTCCCTGCATTGCATTTAAAGCATCATCATTA
Organism: Viscum album; assembly: GCA_963277665.1. Lineage (NCBI taxonomy): Eukaryota > Viridiplantae > Streptophyta > Magnoliopsida > Santalales > Viscaceae > Viscum > Viscum album. Next base: position 661,624,671 of record OY728143.1, on the reverse strand, counting down.
GATAAAGAAGGAAATAATTGATCACAATAAACACACAAGTGAAAAGAAAGTGACCCTTGTAATAAAGAGGTCAAGATCCAGTGGGGTAGGAAGAACATTGAAAAGAATATCCATACCCTGATTCACCCCCCCTCTCATGGTATATAGGACCCTATTGGTCCCAACACAATTCAACTGAGGATGACCTTTTCATTGGGATGTTATGATCATTTCACAATAGTCCCAATATAGAATAGGTATTTTATGTCACATGATACCACAATGAAGGGATTTGGATACTTGATAGAGAGTTCAAATCACTACTACCAATAAAAAAATAGAGTTCCATAATTAAATTATTTTTTTGGTAATATATATTTCATTACCTCATATTATTATCTGTTCACTACTACATTTACATAATCTAAATTTTTTATTTCAACCACTTATGTAAATAATTACTTATACACATGCTGGTGCTCCCAATCCTGAGGAATAAAAAGTTTCTCAATATTTTAGTTCTCCAAATATAGGGGAAAAAACATTATACACATACTGATGCTACAAATCCAGAGAAACAACATATTGACGATGTTGAATATGAAGAAATGGTAGAAGGTGAACAACCTATGTCTGAAAAAAATAGGAGCACCATAGAGTGGAAGTTATAGATAAAATTATTAAGACAGAAAGAAAAGGCATCAAATTTTAGGATGGATGGAATGAATATGATGACCTTTTTAACCCCAATAAGGCCATGTTAAGTAGTTACATTGGGATCACCACTCAAATTCACATGCCAATTGACATAGATTCATGAAACAACATTGTTACCTCACTTAAGATACTAATTTGTGAATATATTAAGGTAAAATTATGATATAATTTCTTTATTTTACTAAAAATAATAACGAAACATTGATTTAATCTTCATTATCCCTTATAGTGTGCATTTATAGTAGATGAATCCAAAATGAAATTTTTGTTAATTCCTGTCAGAAAGACTCAAAGATTCTTTCAAAAAATTCTTCTAAAGTATGATATCAAATATGCTGAATGTAAAATAAATCTACACTCACCATAAATGTATGAAAAACTGATAAACCAACAAGAATTATATGCATTTGTGGGACTCCGTGAGGAGATATCTTTTCAGGTACATTGTGACTGGTAATACATTGCTTTAAAATATGTGTATTAATCACTTTGATTAATAAGTGTTAATTTATGAAATAGTAACTGAGTTTTGTTAATAAGAAATGTGCAAAAAAACCAATGTACCCCTACCATAAAGAAAAGATGGGGTATGATTCACTTGAAATAAATGGTACATATTTTAAATATACTGTAATACTTTTATGTGAAATGAAAAAACAACATAATTATGTTCCATTGTTTATACGCACATTGATGAATAGAAATACAAAGTTACTTCCATCCCATGTCATGTGCTATTTAAGGAGTCACATGTAAATAAAGAAGGGATACTAATAGATTAAAACACATAAAAAGTGTGGGAAACATGTGTAAGTAGGACATAATAAAAGTTCATTTTTCTTTAAATTGGTATTATATAATAATGATTACTTATTTTACTATATTTTTTATTTGACTTAGAAATAAGAATCATCATCAGTTGTACTCAGTGAAAAACTACTGTTAGTAGTCTTAAAGAATCCAGAACAATATGTTCATGTTAGAGGTGCATGTTTTGGGGTGTCATCCCAAACATATTTTGATAAAAGAAATGAATAGTGGGTTAAATATAATAAAATGGAAGAGTTGTAGGCATGATTAGATGCACTATAAGAAAAACTTAATTGGTAGTCTGAGTTATCAAAGAAAATAAGTAACACAATAACAACTACTACGTGAATATCCCCCCACCCCCATAAACTTTGAGGAAAGCCATTCCCCTCAAAGATATTTCTTAGAATCCGTAATTAATATTTTCATAATTGTTTCTATGAAATTTGAATCAGACAGACACTAATACCTTTCCTCTATAGATATTATACTGGGTGAAAATGATTGTAATTTATATCTATCAACACTCACCCATTTCCTTATTGTGAGGGGTAATGTGTACAATATCCAAGGATATATTCCACACAAAAAACAAATTCCAATAGGTCATGTGAATTTGGGGATTCACATAGCTCATAGGATGAGTGCCAAGATATCTGTTCTACTTGATGATACAAATATTCATACGGTTGAGAAAGATATTGTAACTTTTGTAGCATGTCCACTAGATATTGTAAAAATACATGTCGACAAGGAGGTATTCATTTATAATTTATTTTTCATGCCAAAAATTTAACAATTAATGAAAAAGGCCTGAACTGATGAATGTTAATAAAAATAGATATATGAAAGGGTGAAATAGATAGTTGAATCAAAATTATCTAAAGGATCAACCAAAAAATTGAAATTATCTTCACAAAGTACATTTAACCCACATATTAAAATTCCTCATTTATTAAAATTAATTGTTCATGTGGATACATTGTTAGAAAGTGGTGATATGATCATAATTGATTTTTAAGAACAGATGTACAGAGAGGCCATTGCAGACTATATTGGTCTTGATAATGTAAATGAAATCCACATGCATGAATAGCTAGGAGTCCCAATTGTAAATGTATACATGAGGTGTGCTTTCATGATTTTTTTCCAATAGTTGATCTACTATGTAAATTATGACTAAAAACTATTCATAATTTTTATAGGTGTATATATCAATATTATTTTAAGGTAAAACCTTGTGAATAAAAATTTGGACTCATTAGTCCTCACATCACTTCTACACAACTATTATAATTTAAACTAATGAAATTTCAAAAATTGTGGAAAAAATATCCACAACGTTTGATAGTAAACTTATAGACAAAAACATCTTCTTAATACCCATGATGCAGGGGTAAAACTATACTATTTAATCATATATTATATATTTTCATTCATTTAATTACTTATTTTTTTAGTCATCATTGGTTACTCATTGCAGTCAATTTGGATACTCCAAATATTTATTTTCTTGATTTAATGCATGGATACCCAAAAAACCGACCACCTGTGATGGAATTTATCAATTTGTAATACATTGTATACAAAATTTTACAAATAAACTTCAAGTTATACATTTTATATTATGTTTTAGTGAAAATTCTATTTAGATAGGGTGATGTTTAAATATCATCAAAATCATGGCATAAGGAAAGACCATGAGCACAAAAATCCTATTAACTTCTAAAAATAGAAAATTATTAGAGTATATATAATAATATTTCACTATCAAAACATATATAAAAACAAATTATTTATTTTTCTCAATGTTTCTGTAGTTAATAGTAAAAACTAATAGAAAAAATTATAGTTATAATGTTTGAAAATTTATGAAAGATATCATATTACATCTATAAATTAGTATCCTTAAAGATGTATTTCTGATGGTAATTACAATTTAATTTAAAATATTTAATATTAATTTGTTTATTTTTATTTTTATAGTACTACCCAGACCATTGATAGTCCTTGTATTCACAAGAGAAAATATATTTATTTAGAAACAAATGGGTGGAACACATGGTGTTAGATTTTATATAGACATCATGAAGAGGTGAATTCCTACTAATTATTTACTCAATTTTCTCAATTTTTTTTATTTATTTAGTAAATTTACTTATCAATTTTATTTTATACTTATTTTGTTAATTTTCATAGAGGTCATGAAGACTGGTGATAAACTCATGATGTACTCATGTACTATGATTATTTACTCAATGAGGATAATGTACTCATGATGATGAAATTTTATTTTTATTCTGCAATGCATTCAATATTATGGGTTATTAAACTACACCTCAATCCAATGATTGGTTTGACCAATATTAATCCAAGTATGTATTTTTATTTAAAATTGAAATTTTAGTTCAAAAAATATGTCACATACTCAAAACTGATAAAATGAATTCATATTGTTTAGATACTTTAGGAAAATGATACATAATTCATTTATGATGTTTATAAATCAATCCACATCAATCCAATACATGGTGTTCCCAACATGACTTAAAAGTGTCTGTTATTAGTTTAAAATTGAAAATTTAGTTCAAAACATGTGTCACTCACTATAAACCAAGAAAAAATTCTTGTATTGTCTTGATATTTTAGGGAAATGGTTCATTAGTAATTTTTGATGCATATGAATCACTCTCACATCAAATTGACACACGGTGTGACAGGTATGACTTAAAGTGAATGTTTTCCATTTAAATTGACATTTTAGTAAAAAATATACATGACATACTCAAAATTGATTAAAATAATTTGGATTGTCTTGATAATTTAGGAAAATGATCCTTAAGTCTTTTTTGACATATATGAATAATCCACACATCAATCCAGTGTGGCCAATATGACTCAAAGTATTCATTATCAATTTAAAATTGAAAATTTAGTTCAAAATGTGTCACTCACTGAAAATCAAGAAAACACATTATAATTTTTTAGATACTTTAGGAAAATGATTCATAAGTCATTTTTTAAATTTATTAATTATTATCATGTCAAACCGACACATGATGTGATTTTTTTGACTGAAAGTGCATGCTTTCAGTCTACATTGACATTTTAGTAAAAATGACACATGACATACTCAAATCTGAGAAAAAACATTTGGATTTATTTGATACTTTAATAAAACAATCCTTAAGTCATTTTTGACTTCTAAGAAATAGCTACACACCAATCTAATGCATGATGTGACTGATATTACTCCAAGTGTGTCCTTTTATTTAAAATTGAAATTTTAGTTCAAAACACATGTCACTTACTCAAAATTGAGAAAACACATTCATATTGTTTTTATATTTTATTAAAACTACACATAAGTCATTTTTTAGGTGTAGGAATCATCCTCACATCAATCTGATACATAGTTTTCCCTGTATGGATTAAAGTGTCCATTATGAGGTTAAAATTGACAATTTAGTTCAAAACATGTGTCTCTCTCTAGAAACTAAGAAAATTCCCTTGGATTGTATTTATGATTTATGAAAATTATTCATAAGTAATTTTTTAAGTGTAGAAATCAATGTCATGTCAAACCGACACACAATGTGACCGATATGACTCAAAGTACGCGTTTTCTGTCTAAATTAACATTAAAGTAAAAATGAAAACCAACATATTAAAAACCAAGAAAACATATTTGTATTATATTTATACTTTAGTAAAATAATACTTATATAATTTGTGACATTTATGAATCAACCACACATCAATCTGATGCACGGTGTAACAGTTATGACTCTAACTGTGTCCTTTTATTTAAAATTGACATTTTAATTCAAAAAACAAGTCACTTACTCAAAACTGAGAAAAAAATTTAGACTATTTTGATACATTAATATATATATCAATAAGTTATTTTTGATGTTTAGAAATTACCCTCACCTCAATTTGATACATGGTGTGTCCAGTATAACTCAAAGTTTCCATTATGAGTTTAAAATAAAAAATTTAGTTGAAAAAGTGTGTCACTCACTAAAAACTGAGAGAATGAGATCATATTGTCTTAATAATTTATGAAAATGATTCATAAGTCATTTTTATAGGTAGGAATTAGTATCACTTAAAATTGACACATAATGTGGATGTTATGGCTCAATGTGTGTGCTTTCAGTCTAAATTGACATTTTAGCAAAAATGAAACATGACATACTCAAAACTGATAAACACATTAATATTATTTTGATACTTTTGGAAAAAAATTCTTAAGTAATTTTTGACATGTAGGAATCAACCAATGGTCAATATTATGTATGGTGTGACCAGAATTACTCCAAGCATTTCATTTTATTTAAAATTGATATTTTAGTTCAAAACATACATCATATACTCAAAAATAAGAAAACACATTTATATTGTTTTGATACTTTAGGAAAATTATCCATTAGAAATTTGTTAAATATAATAATCATCCACACCTTAATATGATTTACAGTGTTCCTGGCATGACTCAAAGTGTCCGTTATCAGTTTAAAATTGACAATTTAGTTTCAAATATGTATCACACACTGAAAATTGAGAAAACCAACTCATATTTTCTTGATAATTTATAGAAATGTTTTATAAGTCATTTTTATGTGTAAAAATTATTTTCATGTAAAACCGATACACAATGTGAATGTTATGATTCAAAGTGCATGTTTTTAGTCTAAATTAAAATTTTAGTAAAAAAGACATGTGACATACTCGAAACCAAGAAAACACATTTATATTGATTTTATACTTTAGGAAAATGATCTTTGAGTCACTTGTGGCATGTAGAAATCAACCACATATCAATCAGATGCATGGTGTGACCAGTATGACTCCAATTGTTTCCTTTTATTTAAAATTGATATTTTAGTTCAAAACACATGTTACATACTCAAAACCAAGAAAAAAATTTAGATTATTTTGACCCTTTATTAAAATTATCTATAAGTAATTTTTGAAGTGTAAGAATCATCCACACCTCAATCAGATACACGATATTCACAATATGACTCAAAGTGTCCATTATTAGTTTAAAATCGATAATTTAATTCAAAACATGTGTCACTCATTGAAAACCAATCAAACAAACTTTTATTGTCTTGATACTTTAGGAAAATGATTCATAAGTCATTTTTTATGTGTTGGAATTAGTCTCACATCAAACTAACATACGATGTAACTATAATGACTCAAAGTGCGTGTTTTTAGTCTAAATTGATATTTTAGTAAAAATTACACACGACATACTAAAAAATAAGGAAAAACATTTTTATTTTTTGATAATTTATGAAAAAAAATCTTTAAGTTATTTTTGATATATAGAAATCAACCTCGCGTCAATTAGGCATACAACATGACTAATATGATTCCAAGTGTTTCCTTTTATTTAAAATTGACATTTTAATTCAAAAAACACGTCACATACTCAAAATTGAGCAAACGCATTCATATTGTTTTGATACTTAAGTAGAATTATCCATAAGTCATTTATGATATATATAAATTATCCACACCTCAATATAATACACAGTATACATGGTATGAATCAAAGTGTCTGTTATCAGTTTAAAATAGAAAATTTAGTTCAAAACTTGTGTCACTCACTGAAAACCAAGAAAATAAACTCATATTGTATTGATACTTTATAAAAATTAATCTTAAGTCACTGTTATGTGTAATAGTTAGTCTCACATCAACCCACCACACGATGTGATCGGTATAACTCAAAATTAATGTTTTAGTTTAAATTGAAATTTTATCAAAAAAGACACATGGCATACTAAAAACTAATAAAACATATTTGGATTGTCTTTATTCTTTAGGAAAACGATTCATAATCCATTTGAGATGTGTAATAATCATCCTCATGTTAATACAACGCACAATATGACCAATATGACTCCAAGTGTGTCCTTTTATTTAAAATTGACATTTTATTAGTGTACTTTTTCAAATTTATGTTTAATTTAATTATTTATAGTATTACTAACATAATAATTGTTTTCTTATATAGGTGGACTCTTTTACTTGAGTTGGGGTGGTTTTTTTGGAAACTGATACCATGATCAGACTTTTTTGAGAGGGGTTTGAGGGCCAACAATAATGAAACCATTGATATTTTTGAATGTTTGTGATAATACTTGTTAATATAATTATAAAAATAAATGCTTGAAATGTGCATAATATAATGTTTTTTTATTGTATTTTTGATGTAATTTTTATTTCAATTAAATAATAAATTTTCCATATATAGGTGTATTTGCTGCTATAGTCTGCTAAAACATTAATATCACATTGCAATATGTCGACCTTTATCAATACTACTTTTAGCACTGATAAAGGACCACCAATATCAGTTCTTATTTTAGAATGGAGAAAGGACCCTCTTTATTAACGATTTTCTATCACTGATAAAATGCACCCACTTTTAATGGAACTTAGATCAATAGTTATTTTTTAGCACTGATAAGGGATTTTTATAGAACTTTTAAAATCCACTTCTATCATAGTGGTAGGAGTTTTGGTCTTCTCTTCATAAGATTTTCTATCTAGGGTTCCTCATCCTTTTATAAATCAGTTGCTGTATTAGTTTTTTTCACTGGATATTTTATTTTGTATTTTTCTCATATCACCAGTGTTTCCTGCACCTGTTGGATTTTTTAGTTTTGACTACACCCGTCGGTTGGTGATGGATTATCAGTTTTTGATTTGGTGATCAGTTCCCCCATATACTTTGTTGCATTTTTTATTCAAATCTTTCATATCGTAAGATCATAAGATCACCAAACCTTTAGATTGTTACTTCATCGAATGTATTTATCATCATTTTGTTGGACCTCTAAATGTCTTTATCATTATATTTTTCTATTCGGTAGATTAGTGGATCACTGGACCATCAAGGGCTTGATAGGTTAGTTTTTATGTATCTTTTCACCATTGTTTATTTGACATCGAATCCTTATTCTTCATAATATTTGTAAATGGTGCAATGTTTGAGTCATAATTTGAGCCATCTCATGCTCAACATGTGATCCTCAACTTCAGTTTTTGATCATCACCTTCATAGTTTATTCACTGAATAGTGTAATGATTAGATCCCTATGCATTCATATCTTCACGAGATGATTTTTTTTGGATCTTGATGTGAACAGATACTTGGTTTTGTGACCTATCAAATTCTTTGATGGAACTATCGTGGGATTAAAAACCCAAGAATAGTTTAGATGCTTCAACACTATTGCACTTTAAATTTACCTAGCATGGTTTTCCTATATAAAACCATATTTAATAGTAGGTACATTATTGTAGTCTCAAATAAATCCGGATTTTATGGGCATTTTACAATTTATCGACTAGGACACTTGAGTAGTCTCTCTCTGTTCTGGAAGGAATAGGTGGACGTCTGGGTTAAAAGATTCTATCTGAACCACATTTATACCAATATCCATCATTTATATGTCCATGTATTGGATTTTATTGGGTTTTATGGATGGAAATCTACTAGGGTTAAATGGAATTCATGTAATATTCTCACAACCTTATAGGAATGGCTATCGCATGACCTCTTTATTTGTGGGGGTTTGAATGAAAATATATTACAATATGAGAAAAGTGGGGGTGCTTATGGGCCAAATGTGATAATAATGGATTTTTTTAAGGCTATAAAAACTGTAGGTCTCTCCGACTTGGGGTATTTGGGTGACCCTTCAATTGATTTTTTGTAAAATATGGTAGGACTTATATTATAAAATGACTGGGTAGATTTTTGGGCTCAACTAAATAGAGCAGTCTCTTTAATTTATACCAGGTGTCTCATCCTGATCCCTCCACATCAAATCATTGTCCCATTCTCATCAATACCTCCCTTGATTATGTAAGAGCATGAAATAATTATTCTTTCATATTTTAAAGATACTGGAATAAGGAAAGAGATTGTGAAGAAGTGGTCTAATCATTCTGGATGTTGGGGGGACCAAATTAAGAAAGGAAAATTCATCACATGGCCTTTAAGATAAAGAATTGGAGTAATAATAAGTTCCACCATCATGAAATTAAGTGTGATGAAATTGAAAGGATATTTAATGGGATATACTCCTCCTACCCCCCTTAGATGAGTTCCTTTCCTAAATTGTGAATCTTGAATCTCATTTGGATTAAGATCTCTGGATAAAGAAGAGATTTTAGACCATTTGTGCCCATGAAACTCACATGAAAGAAGGAAAATCTAATAATCTTTATTTCCACCAAAATTCTTCAGTGGGGTGGTGAAATAATCATTTCTCCTTCTTTACCACTACATATGGTACTTTTTTTCCTAATGAAAAGGGTATTCATGACCACATCTTGTATTTTTTTTTGGATCTTTATACGACCGAGGAGTGTATTATTTCCACTTATATTTCTTATTTCTTTAATTCAGTGATTACAGATACTATGAATCACCATCTTACCTTTGAAATTTTTGATGATAAAATTTTGGCATCCCTTAAAAAATTCACTCCACAAAATCTCTCAGCCCTAATTGTTTCCTTGCACTTTTCTTCAATTTTTTTGGCATATTGTGGGGATTGATATTTTGTGTCTGATGAAGGATATCTATATGGGTGAATCCAATTTTCTCTCTATCAATGACACATTTATTACCTTTATCCAATAATATTAAACCCCCCTTCATCTTAGAATTCATATCCATCAGTTTATATAACGTGACTGATAAGATATGAGTTTGGTTTCCTTCTATTATCTCTAAAAATAAAAGTTCCAATGTTCCTGAAAGAATAATTTATAATAATTCTTTTATCGATCATGATATTTTTCATTCTATGAAAACACACTCAATGGATAAAAGTGGGTTTTTTGGATTGGATGTTTGATATGAAAAAGCCTATGATAGAGTAGAATGGTCATTTCTCCAGTTTTTGATGAGCTAGTTGGGATTTTGTACCAAATGAATCAAGGCTATTATTCAACATGTCACCTATATTTAATTAATGATTAAAATAAATGGTGGACTCACAATGATAGTTCACCCTACTAGGGGTCTCCACTAGTGGGGCTCACTATCTCTTTTTCTCTTTATATTAGTGGCTGATGTTTTCTCTAATCTTCTTTCTGTGTAAGTTTTGGATAATATAATTTATGGAGAGAAGGTGTGTCACTAGGCCCAACCAATTTCTAACCACTTTTTTTTTTCTGATGATAGTTTACTTTTTTCAAGGTCCACTCTAGAAGAATGTGATGCTATCTGTCATATTATAGATAGTTATGAATTAGAATCTAGATAGTCGATTAATCTCCCCAAATCCAAAATCTCTTTTAGATCAAGTGTTCCTTTGTGAAGGAAGGACATCATTTTCCATGATTCGAGTATTCAGGTGGTCAATAAGAATAAAAAATATATGGGTATCCCCAAAATTTTTGGCCACTCAAAAAAAGAGGTGTTTTGAATTATCCTGGATAGAGTGAAAAAAAAGATTTAGGGCTGGAATTTTAAAATAATCTCTAAAGTGGGTAAGGAAACTTTTATAAAATATGCGTCCCAATCAATCCCAACTTACATTATGTCCCTTTTTAAACTCCTATGATTTTTTATTGACCAACTTCACTCCCTCTTTACTAACTTTTTGTGGTGTATGAACAATGGGAGGAACAAAATTCATTATATTTCCTAGGATAATCTCTGTCTTCGTAATGTTTATGGGGGAATGTGCTTTTTGGATATGCACCACTTCAATGAGGCAATACTTTCCAAGTATGTTTTGAATCTTATTCAAAAACCCGATTCTTTGTATTCTAGGATCCTCTATATAAAATAATTTCTACATTCGGACTTCTAAAAAGCACGCTAAGGGCCTTGCCCTAGTTTTCCGTGGATAATCTTATGGGGTTTTCATGAGCTATTCAATAAGGGGATCTGCTGGAGGATTAGAGATGGGGTAACTATTAGGGTTTTGAAGGACCCATGATTAGTTGATGGTAGGGGTTTTAAAGTGATCTCACTTATTATCATTGGTTTGGAGGATGAAACCATTTCCTCTGCTTTTAATGTGATGAGAGATGGTGAGATTTGGAATACTCTCTATAATCATTCCATTCCACCCAAGGGTTGGGTTTTTAGTGGAAAATATGAACCTAAATTCTCCCATCCAAGTAGTTCTTTACGTTTCATCATGAAATTGATAACTTGATATTCCCTCTCTTTATGGATGATTCTAAATCATACATGCATTCCATTTTCAACTACCCTAGGGTCAGACCTATTTGGCATTCCAGGAAATCACATTTTAATAATTTTGTAAATTTGGTGCATTAATTTGTAGTGTTTTTTTGAAAAATCTAGTTTCATCCCTTCTAGTAGAGATGATGAATATTTTATGCATAGTGGGTTGGATGATCTCGATTAGAAGTAACGATTTCATTTTTAACCATATAGAAAGACCATGATTTTTTTGGGTTGACCATGATTATTTTTTCCATTTGGATATGCAACCATTCATAGTATGATTCGCCCTCCATGAGGCTTGGTTTAGTTCGTTGGAATCCTCCTACAATAGGTTCCTTTAAGATTAATAGAGAAGTGTACCTTTCTGATAGAGGAATTACCAGAGTTAGTGTGATCATTTGGGATTCTTTGGGATCAATTGTTACTGCTTGATAATCATCCTTCTCAACTTCCTGGACTCCACCAATTTTATAATCCCAAGATATTATTTTCATTTTGTAATTTACTTGTGAAATAGGTTGCTGATCTCTTATCTTAGAGTCAGATTTCCTTACTATCATCAATTTTATATCTATACCAAAAAGTGTTCTTCAACCATTTGGTTTTTTGGTCATGAATATTTTTTCTCTTCAACACCTATTCATGACATTTTTCTTTTCTTTCACCAAAAGGGAGGGTAATAACATTGATCACATGTTAGAAACACATGTAATTTCTAGTGTGTCACATGATTGGTTAGTTAAATTAGCACCTTATCTTTGTGACCTTTTAATCATAGATCTTTTATCTTTAAATTAAAATACCTTTCTCTTTAAGAAAAATCATACATGTCCCAAGATGTCCTATGACGCGTTAAAATGGAGAAATGAATATGCAAGAGAATAAATTGATTGATAAGAAAAATTGTACAAATAAACCATTTTAAATATATTTTTTATTTTCATAAATATTTTTTTTATTTTTTAAAAAATAAATTTGAAAATAAATTTTAGTATAATAAAAATAAAAGCAAGAGATTATTAAATAATATATTTTTATGCTTTCTAGAAAAAATAAAAATATAAAAATAGATAAAACCCATACATTTTTTTACTCATTAATCAAAACATTTTCCAAGTTACGATAATGTTAATGATAAAATACAGTTTCCATGGGAGTGGTTGAGGAAAACATGGTCAGTTTGAAGAAAATCTGATCCAATATGGCCCAAAAAATCTCTCGAAGGGAATTTTTCATGAAGCTCACAGTCTTTGCAAATGGTTGAGGCTTGAGAAGATCAAGATCCATAGAGATCCTTTGTAATCATGCGAAGGACTAAAGATAACCTCTTTAAAACATCATGTTTGAGTCATGGAGTGCTTCGTGACCATGAAAAGGGTTGAAGGTAATCTCTACATTGCAACATTCGGACTCACAGAGTTAATCCACTCACAAAGAACATAAATCTTCAAAAAAGACTCCAAACATCACAAAAAAAACAATTCATTAAATACCCCCTTATGTATGAAATTTAAGGGGACATATGACCTTTAGAATTCCTAAAGTCTCTCCTTGTTCATGAACCACCCAATCTTTGTGAATACAAGAAAAAATGGATTCTCCAAGGCATCCAAGCTTTATGAAATCACCTCACTTGGATTCTTGATGACCTCTCCCCCAAGTAGAGATGCCTTTTAAAGGCCTACACCCTTCTTGGAAGAAGAAATCCCTTTGTGTAACTTAGGTATTCATTAAGAATCCATCCTAATTGAGACTAACCCTATGGTAATCAAGACATCACCCTGAGGAAGGGTCACAATGTTTCTAGAATCTTAGCCCTTTTCAAACTCCAAAACCTCCCTAACGACCCTAAGATTTATAAAACACCTATATATGAGGCCTAGAGCTTCATGAAACCCCTATTCCGGGCCTCTCCATGGTTCCTCCCTTCTAGTGACACCCATTCATAAATGTTGAGTTCCCAGGGCCCCTATACCAACCTGAAACTGGTTCAGACGCACCCCATATGCCAGTGTGATCTATACCACCCACTGTTATGTCTCCCCACTTTGCTTTAAGCATGGTCCAGAACCCCATATTACTTTTTTCTTCTAATAATAGGTACACCAAGGACCATTTCTTGTAAGCATAGGGACCCTAATGATGGACTCCTGATTAACCACCCCTCCATGGCAGTTCCAACACCATGTCCCACCTAGAGGCACATGAACAGTGTTTACATAATCCATAGGAGTTGAATATCCAAGATAAACTGTGTACCTATCTTGGTTACTGGTACTTATTCCAAATTTCACACTTTCCTTGATATGATCCCCCTTGAGGAGTGATCCCTTCCACATCCGAGTTTCATGATGTAAAATTCCTAGCTCCATGTCCTAGTCATATGATATTAAACTGTATCACAACATCCTTATCACATGATGTAAAACTATAGCCTTACCCTATTTGATAAACATAGGATTCCACATGTATGATAAACATGGGATACCACCATATCCTATTATAGAGTACAAGACACTCCCAGAGGGAATCTTCCATATGTAATCCCCATATCATTCCCTAAAGAGTAACCCTCTTACAAAGGGAAGCTTCCATGAATAAGCCATACAACATCCCTTGTTGATGATCCTTTAACGATATGAGAATACTTACTGCATGATGGTAAAATACATGGATCATTCCTATCACATGACCTTAAACTGCATCATCAAACTATGTGGGTTTTGATCTTTGTCTCTAAATAAGTTTTGTAAGACGCCTCCCTGAGGTTAAATCCTTACATTGGTAAACCCAAGTGTGAAATCTTACCTCCAAGGGACACACCTCCTGGACCCACCTATATGGTGCATTCTAATCCATCCATCTTGGATCTACCTCCATGAGTAATTCTGATCTATCCATCCTAGATCCACCTCTATGGGGAATTCTAATCAAACCATACCGAATCCACCTCCATAGGGTGTTCTGATCCATCCATCCCAGATCTGCCTCCATATGGTGTTACTATCCATCCATCACAGATCCTCCAACATGTGGAATTTTGATTCATTGGAAAATACATGCATGAAATCTTCCCTCCTAGGGATACCCCTCCCGGATCTGTCTCCATAGGGTGTTTTGATATATCCATTCCGGATCCGCCTCCATGGGGTGTTCTAATCCATAGAAAAACTATCTAGGTGTTACCTCTTATAGACACACCTATCATATCTGCATCCATGGGGAATTATGATATACCATACCATCTCTAAAATATGTTAAACTCATTCCCTGATCCATCTTATAAAATTTAATTTTAAATTAAAATAGACCATCCGCAGAAAAATTATTTTATTAGAAAAAGATATTTTGACCATTATTGATTTTTAATATTATTTAGTATTGATTAACAATTAAATTAGTGTTAATATATTTATTTATACATTTATACATCATATTGGATTCATTATTTAAAGTATTTAAATTTAATTTACTCTAAATAAGTTCCTTAATATTAATAAAATTGTAATTTTAAAATAATTTTTTCACCATTATCATGGTAATTAACATCAATCCCAACATTCAAAATTTTATACCAAAAAATGAAATTAACCATATTAAATCATATAAAAATTATTATCTAAAATATAAGAAGTAATTTTTCAAACTAACTTTCATTTTATAGGGAAATTAATTTTAACATTAGAGCATGTAACACGCAAAACATTTTTTTTTGAAAAAGTTTATTTTTAAGAAAAAATTTATGATTAGGATAGAATTATCAATTCCATTGACTCTAATGAATTTAACATAATAATAATTATTAAAAAATTATTAATTAATAATAAAATAAATAAAAAAATTCATTTAAACATGTTATAATTAATTAAACAAAATAATCTATTTTTTTTGTTAAATCACTATATAAATTTTCAATATGTTGAGAATGAGTTAATAGATTAAAAATAGTATTTTAAAATGATTTATTATATTTTATAATATAAAATTTTATAGGAAAATGTTTCAAAACTTTCAATGTATTCATAAAATAGAAGACATCAATAGAATAATTTTTTATTTATTATTCACTTAAAAATTGACTGTTTTAGAAAAATCTAAAAAATATATCCTAATCTATTTATTTTGTGAGGAATTAAAAAATAAATTTTAATTTATAAAGTTACATTATATATTTTTTAAATTTATCTTTATAAAATGAAATAAATAATATAAAGAAAACAACTCTTATTGAAAATAACCTTTTAAATATTAGCCCATTTTAATTATTTACCTTATAATAGTAACAACTATTAAAGGTTTATGATGTTAGTTTTTATTATAGATTTATTAATTATATCCTCTTAAAAAGATGTGTTTTTTACATTGGGTGTAATGTGTTACATAAGTTATAGAACATAGTATGTATTTTCGATGATCCCAAATCTGAAGTCATTACATTCTACCCCATTAAATAAATTGAATCCTCACAATTTAATTATAATTTACTTACAGGAAAAATTAAAGGTGGTGAAAATATTGACATGCCTCAATATATTATCTCTAATGATACATGATCCTCAATATCATAGGGAAGAATATATAGGTCTTATTTTCCTTAACCATTTATAGGTAACATATCTACTAACTATGTATCAAGGCCCATGTGAAGGATTTAGTTTTTTCTTAGACAATTCATAGTTTCCCTAGCACTAATAGATGGTAACAATTGATTTAGAATGTGTTTTACCTATTCTAGAAATTAATATGGATTAAAAGTTAAGATAACTATTCTATTTTAAATATCAATTCAAATTTTTATAGAAGGATATTTTGATTTGCACAATGTTTATTTCCAAAAACATAATAATCATACCAATAAATGTTTTACTTAAAAAAAAAATTACCTAGGGTGGAGATTTGATGTTCTTAGAAAACACTATAAATAAAATTGGGTTGATATTAGTGACAAAAAAGTAACAATATGGGAATAATTATCATAATAATAAAAGGAATTAAACCTTCAAACATTTTGTTACTTTATATTTCCATATTGTCCTATATTTATTTTAGTCTAACCAATGTATATAATAGTTTGATCTAGGTTACTTTATATTGGGTTATCTTTTGATTCTCAACCTAATTCCTCAAAGTAACTAGGAAATAAATCCTTCATAGTGGTTCATAAATATAATATGTTCAACTAAATCATATCCCCTGGGAGTGTCTATACAGGTGTTCAGTGTTAAGCCCACTCATTATACATTTGGGTGATGATCGTGTCAGTTCCCAACCAACCCTTTTTGTGGTGATTAACCCTAGGTGAATTTGTTCTACTACCACATCCACTTTCTAGTATCTAGACATGGATGTATTATTATGAAATCCGCTTACTATATATTTTAACAATATTTTAGGATATAATCTAGTTCTTAGACTCAACTATAGGGTTTTTAATATTGTTATCTAACCCTAAAAAAAGTCAATGTAACTAATCTTCAAAAATATGCAAAATAATCTAAAAAATTACTAAACCCTGCTTTGATTCAAACTGAAGTGACCCAAGCCAAACATGAATTAAATAATACATCAATCTCATGATTTTTGTAATACATCTCACATTAGTTGCATAACCCAAATTCCAAAAGATTTAGGGTATTGGAGATTAAATATATAAATATATTTATTTACTACACTTACAAACATTTCTACATTATTATAATCCTCTAGACCCTTTATAGACATCACACATGATTAAATCATCTACATAAGCAGGGGATTGAAAAAAATTACAATGGGTGAGATCAAATTCTCAGTAAGGGATAACATAACAAAGTCCATAATGGTTAGATCACAAACATGCAGAAAATTATGAATATATAAAAATATCTAATTTAAAAAAATATAAATCAGTAAGTCTTAACCATAAGCATGAAAGTTAGACATTAAATATCAAATTATAAATTTTTTACCATGGCATAAGAAAATAAAAAAAGAAGCATATAAAATGATCCATGAACCATAGGAAAGAAAGTGTTACAATCATAAACATGAAATTTATTATCTTTGTGAACCTAGCTACCTACCAAATTGTTTTCTCATAAAATTGAGATTATAACTAAACACCATCACACTAACCCTTTGTGAACCTATCTAATTTATAACATATTCACATAACATTTATATCTCATGAAATATAATCCTTTACCCAATAAATTGGAGGAATATATAGGTCCCATCCATCTCATAATCCATACATTAGTGTTCTAATTAAAAAAATCATCACATTATAAAATAAACCATAGAAAGAAAATGGGTTTCATGTCATTTCAAAATAATCACATAAATAACCCATGAAAATAAAATGGGTTTTATAGAATATAAAAAATTGAAATCTTTTAATTATTATAAGAAACCAATGGAAATAAATTGGGATTCATAAAACATCAAAAAGTTATAAAATAACATCATGAGCTAAATCATTTGATACCAAAAAATTGATCATAGAAAATAATCAGATAAAAGAATAATATGAGGTAAAAAATGGAACAAAAATCTTCTATAGATAGATAATTTTTATTAGAATGAAAATAAATAATAAATAAAATAACTCTTGAAACCATTTTGTATTCATAATTATAAAATTCATGGTTATGAGTCTCTTTTCAAAAGTATCCTTTTATTTTTAAGAAAAATGAAAACAAAAACTTTCATGGAAATAGAATTGGTTCAATTTTTTTTTACCTAGATGTATAAATAGAACACTATTTAAAAGTTAAAGTCTTGAGAAAATTAATTCAAATAAGAAATTATATATCTCAAAGAAAAGAGTTTGAGTTACTAAGTCCTTTACGATGACAATATCATAAGAATCAAATGGTAAAGGGATGAATACCATGAAATGGAACATAAAATATAATTTATGGAATGATATTTATCATGCATGAAATTAATAGTTCGGTACCTATATCACATCAAAGATAAATAGGCACAAAACATGAAATTATGCCTCAATGAAAGTGAACATGGGACAACAAACCCTTACATTTTTTCGTTTCTTAGTTGATGAAAATATAAATTCCTATAAAACATTAATAGATAATTTAATATCCTATTTCATAACCTTAATCATAAATATTAACCTTTTATAATCTTTATTAAACTTTTTTATCAAGATGAAATTAATTAGTTTTAGCGTATTATGACCATTGGGTATTAATAACTTTAACAGTTCCGCGCATATTTAATAATTTTGATATCATTACCCGCAATTTGATACCAAGTTAATTATTGTTACATCATTTAAGATTATATAATATATAACTTATATTTATTTAAAATTTTATTATTTCATTCCATATGTGTTTCCGTTACACTTTGTGAAAACCGAATTGATAACGACTTATTTAGGTAATTTTAGAAATAAAAAATGATACATTAATAATAAGTAAAATAATTAATGTAATATTTTCATAACCATATAATAATCATTATTTACTTAATATATTATAATAATATTAGTTTTCATGTTTCAATATTCCTCTATAATCATATTTTAAATCATTATTCACGTAGGTGGTTAAACCAACCCAAACTTGAAAACAATTTAACTAAATTGGTGAGTATGGTTAAAGAAGTGTTTATTTTGAAACATTATCATTATAGTAGAATAATATTGATATTATTTTTATTTTTTATGATAGTGAACCCTATTTTATGATTTTTAGATAATTTATGAAAATATAGATGACAAATAAAAAAATGTTTCATCATGGAGGCGGTAATCTACACGCACACATAATTAGCATTCCCATTTATCAATGCATGAAATAGGTGAATATAGATATTAAATTAAAATTTCAAGAACATAATTATTTTATAAAATCATATTTATTCATCATAACCACTATTAATCCTATCCTAAAAAACCAATAATGAAAAATAAATGACGTCGCTTTGTGGAGTCGGTAGTCCGCACAACGCACTAACAATATTCATTTGATTTTATAAGTTTATTAAAATGAATAAATAAGTTTTGTACCAATAATAGAACAAAATATTATTATAATAATGATACTGAATTCATTATATTATTATAATGATAAGATATTTTGAAGAGTAAGATTAAGAAAAAATCTTAAGAGGGGATACCACTTACGCTAGAGACTAGATTTTTCCCATGGAAGTTCCATTGAAATTGAAGGGATTAGGCTAACTATGAATGACCAAGGGTTTACATTTGAGGAATATGGTTCTAGGGAGAGTAAAATTTCATATTTTAAAGTAGTAATTCTAAGTATAGGTTCATCATTGAAGAGTGGAAGTGGTATCCTTTTAGAAGGGAAGAAAAGGGAAAATTTTGGAAACACTCACTATTTTTCAATAATAGAATAAAACTATTACAAGGTCAATGGCTCCAAAGTTTCTAAATTATTTACCTTTGTGTGTTTTTGGGTCAATAAAAATACAAAAATGTATTTATAAATATGTTATTGAGTTTTTACCATTAAGTTTTTACATTTTACTTTTTTACTTTTAAACTAGGAAACTTATTTTTAATCTTGTGATTTTACGTTTTATTAAACATATAACATAAACCATATAACAAAATTTGGGTTTTATGGAACCAAATTCAACATATATTAAATTAAATTTTTTATATATTATAAAATTAAATTTTACATAAAAATATATAATTGTAGAAAAAATATTTTAGCAAAAAAGACATTTTGACCATTATGGATACTTAATATTATTTTGTATTGATTACCAATTAAATAATTATTAATATTTTTTTATTTGTTTATAAATACTATTATATTTATTATT
This sequence comes from Viscum album, assembly GCA_963277665.1. Taxonomy (NCBI): domain Eukaryota; kingdom Viridiplantae; phylum Streptophyta; class Magnoliopsida; order Santalales; family Viscaceae; genus Viscum; species Viscum album. The sequence goes on along the minus strand of OY728143.1, from coordinate 661,604,117 downwards.
TAAAGTTTTTAAATTTAATTTATTTTATATCAATTCCTTGAAATTAGTAAAACAATAATTTTAAAATAATTATTTCACCATTTTATTGTTAATTATCATTAACCCTAACAACCTAAATTTTATACTGAATAAGTTGGAGGTTGTCACGACCATAAAATTGGAATTTATATTCTCATACTCTCACTATATAGTAGTGATTAGGGTCAATACATATTAAATTTGGGTGAGAATATCCTAGGTATTTATTAAATCTCCTAAACCATTGAAAATAGTGGGAAGACGGAGAGATGTTTTTGAAAACTGTGTGAGAAAGTTAGATAAAGTGTGAGAGAGGTGTTAGAGGAGTTAGTACTAGAATAAGTTTGTGATAAGGACCATAACAAATATAATTGAGATAGTTAAATTAATTAAGATTTATGAAATAATTATGTTCATTTAAAAGATTAATTCAACCAAGCATATAAATATTATAGAAATTCACAAAATGAACTCTCGCTCATTAATGAATGCTCACTCAACTAGTATTACAGTTCAATATGTTGATTTATTAATCTAAATTTTCTTTAAGTAACTTTTCATCTCTAAAAACTTGAGAAAAATCAAGAATAACAATGGAAGTTTGAAAGATAATAAGAGCGAGTTACAAAACTGAAGAAATAAATAGAAATAAAAAACATGAATTGATTAACACATACTTAGGGTTACCCTTATCTTGGTTATCCATTTTCTATCCTTATGTGGGATTATTTCAGAAAACCCATCTTTACATCAGGTTTATATTCCTCATTTATATATGGTGCACAACATAAAACTTAATGCTTTGGGTATCCACATAGAATAAAATCTCAAATCTCAATCCTCTGTACTTGGTACATATTTGATCTAACCATCATGGTTGTGTATCTTAATCAAATCATCCAAAAAAAAAATCATCGAACCAAGCTCGAAATTATTCTTCTCTATGGATAGACTCATGTGATTCACACTCCAAAAAATTCCCATATTACATCACCATCTAGATTTAGATATTCAGGCGGCATCAATTTATTTGGATCAACTTCAATGGTGCATCTGAATTCAGGTGGATCTTTATCCATCGATGAATTTCAAAACCACAGCTTCAATTCTTCACACTGGTTCAACTCCTGGTTCATATTTCATGGTATGTGGCTCAAAATCCCTTAGTCAAGCTAAAAATATCTTTTAAAAAGACCGAGCACCCACTTCATCATGGATTCAGTTCAACATAAACTTCAATAGTTGATCAATGGATCAAGATCATTGTGATTTCCAACCAATCTGTACTTATTTAGGAACTCAAGAATGCTTCAACCTTGTCATATTCTTTGGTTTTGAGATATAAACTTGAGTGAATATTTTATCTTGGATTATTCACCTACCTCAATGAAACTAAAATTTCATTTTTCTTAAAATACTCAAATTTGATCTCCCCTCTTCGAACATACTCTACCTTAGATACGATTTTTAAATAAATTCTTAATAATTATTCAAGTTTGATTCTTCTTCTTCAACCTGGATCATAGATAATTATTCTTCCCTCAGTTTTGATCTTCTTAAAAAGTGTTGCTAGCTTTGAACTTAGTTTCTCTTCTTCAACTCAAGTTAGTCAATCATATAGAGAGAACCAATCATGATGGAGATCATATTCAGAAATCTCATTGCACCATATCAGATGTCGAACTCAGGATTCTCTTGGTTGTATGTGGTCGAATGGAGGAACACATTCGATTGATCCCATTTTCAATTGCGGTCGCTCTAAATGTTTTCCTAATTTCAATACAGGTTGGCATGGTTGAAGGGCTGTCTATATGACTAATTTGGAACTTTTCCAATTTCAATAGTTGGCTGCCTAAAAAATTAGATTCTCACTATATGGTCGATCTTAGTAGGGCACGATCGATCATAACCTTTATCAAATTTCCATGTTATCCACTTCTTCTTGATAGATACACCCAATACCACGGTCTCTCTAAGGTTTTTCCAAAAATATGTCAAGCATATCGACCACACATAAAAAAATATTAAATTAAATAAACATTGAAATAATTTAATTTATATATTTAATACTAATTTTGTCTATTTAAATTAAATATAAAATTTAAAGTTAACAAAAAAAAAGCTAAAACAATAAAAATAAATAATTATATTAAAATTTCATTAATTAATTAATTAAATAAATAAATACACAGGAAGATAAAAATTAATAAATAATTGAAATTTAAATTAATTTTAAAAACTATTAAATAAATAATAAACGATATTGAAAATTAAAATAAAAATTTATTAACTATTTATTTAATTGGGAAAAATAAGAAAATGAAAAATTAAACTAACAAAACCCATAAATAACCAACAAAATTAAAAATTAATATTCTAAAAGAAACTTCAAAATTAAATAATAAACTCATAGATCCACACATTTTATATTTTAAACTTTAAATAAAAAGTTACACATAAAACTTACTAACTAAAAAATTTGATTAAAAATTACCCACGACACTATAATTAACCAATAAAGGCACATTTTAACCTTTAAAACATAATTTAAACAATAAAAATGATGTGTAAAAAGATATAAATAGAAGAAAACATCAAATTTCCCCACACTTAAGATTTTTCTTGTCCTCAATCAACCAATTAGTATAGATTTAGTAGTAGAAAATGAATCTAAAGATTGAAAAAATTAAATTCCACATTGAATTAATTTTCAAAAATATTTTCACTTATGAATTATTTAAAGGAAAAAATGTGAATTTCATCTCAAATTAAATATAATTAGTCCAAATTTGGTTTTTATTTGACAAAAAATTGTTTTAAATTTAAAAATTTAAAGTGAATTTTAAAAACTTAAATTTTCATCCAATTAGAATTCCAAACATCTTTTTTACTTCTAGTAGAAAAGACTCACATAATTTAAGAATGTATAATAAATAGACACACTATTAAATATGATGGAGTGATAATTTATTAATGGAATAAATAAACCATTTAACAGTAAAGAATAAAGAAAAAAATGAAAGAATAAGGATCTCAAGATGGAATAAGTTTTTTGTTTCATTATTTATTTGGATATATATATTATGTGTTAAATTCAAATAAAATGATACAAAGTTAAATTTTATTGTAAAACACTTTCCCAAAATTTTACCCAAATCCAATTTCTCAAAGAGGATATGGAAAAAATGATTTAACCAATTATATAAAAGTAGTAATAAAGATCAATATCCTCAAAGTGGCATCACAACATTCAAATTTAAGAAAAAATATCACACACTAAAAATGATAAATTGATGATTAAAAACTCAAAATTTTGAAAAATATTAATGGGTTTTTACAGGTTAACAATAAATTATAGTTTTTCTAAATTAAGATCCCTCCCCACAATTAAAACCCAAAATTTTTCCCAGTAATTAATCTCAATGTGGTAGAAACATTTTAAATCATTTGATTCAATCAAATTTATAAATATAGTATAGAGAAAGATATTATTTAAATGGTTGATAAGAAATTTTAAAAAATTACACATAATAATCACACACAAAAAATATAAAAACTTTCATACAAGATCCATATAGGACACTATCTAGAAAGAAAGAATATAAATTTAATTTCTTAATACTACATACATCAGGAAAGTTCATGAATTAATTTCAAGTAAATTATAAAACTATCGTGCAATTAAAACATTACTATACACATAGTCTTTTCAATCTATGATAGTGACCACCAAGGAATTCAAGAAATTAAATATTAAAATTGTTCTTAAATAAAAAATATACCACATTTTTAATCATAAACCAACAATCACATAAAATAATGAAGGGTAGTAATGGGTATTTACAAAGTAAAAAAAATTACTCCCTTATTTAAATAATCTTTATCCATTTAAAGAAAACATTTATAACCTACCTCAAAGAAGTCATTAAAATAATCTTCTGGTTTAAAATTTTAAGCTCCTATAAAATGAACTAATTAACATGAGGTACTAGAATTTAAATTCCAGAGAGAAGATAACCAGATAGAAAGCATAAAAGATATATTATCCAATTAGCAACTCCAATTGAATAGTCTTGATGATTTGTAAAATAATTTAAAATCATGATTTTTTATTTTTTCCACCTTTTCTTACCATCTGTAAAACTACTGTGCCCACTCATTCACATTTAAAATCATTCCTTCTTGATACTATAAGCTATAATTGGTTACTTAAGTAAAAATACTTCAAGTTAAAAAAATTATCATTAAGTGCAAACATTAATAATAAAAAGATACAACTAAGAAATGGTGGGAGTGAAAAGTAGTAAGCACTAGAAAAATTGAGAAAGGACAAGTATTTTTATAAACAAAAATAAATGATGGATTTTTATTCAAAAGAAAAGAAACTCACAATAGAAATAATTTTTTTATTGAATCATTGGTTTCCACCCATGCAGTGCTAGTTTTATAGTCCCCTACCAAACTCTCATTAAAACTAACCATAGTCACTAGGAGGAAGTGGTTTACAAATTAGGTACCACTATATGTACTTAGAATTTTTTTAATTTAAAATTAAATTATATAAGCACCCATACTTCTATAAAAACATTTAAAATTATTCTTAGCTGAATAATTCCCTTATAAACACCCCTTTATAGTGAAAGACAAATCAAAGGAATCTACCAATAGATCATAATAATCATCACCAAATCCCACTATCATACTGACTTTAAGACATCCAGACTCATGAGAAAAATATGTTACTTCCTTAATATTTTCCAAGAACCACTTTATATCACTAATAAGAAAAAAATAAGCAGAATTAATCTTGGAAAGAGTGCTGACTAGTTCTGGATTTAATTCATATTTGATATATTTAGAGTTATGAAGAAGGGAAAATAATGTGAAAGGTGATCCTAGGTGTGAATCATTATCCTCATAGCTTTATCCATCAAAACCGACCTTAAAATTTTTAAAAAGAGGGGTGAAAAGGGTTGAGTTTAAATAGAAAAGTTTAAGAATAAGGGTAACAATATTGTTCTGAGTAGTTTTATAATCATTGTAATTCTAGATAAGTTCCCCATATAATCTACTTTTAGCTTTAAAACAACAAAAAAATACCCAAACCAATTGAGGAATGATATTAATAACTAGGAAGATAATTTTATTATCATCCAAAAACCCATATTTCACTATATTATAATTATTTTAAAAAAGTTACCCTTTTGAACAAAAAAACATCAATCACTACTTTTGATAAATAATATATTCTTAATTAATATAAACTGCGCTCGACTATTTATTTATGTTTAGTTTCAAAAATTACAACCTCTAAAACAATATCTATTGTGTGTTGAAGTTTAGTTTTAGGGGAAAAATTTTTTGGTTCAATTTTAAGAAGAAAAATTCAAGTGATTTCAGATTCAAGAAATTTTCCCTCACTTATTCAAAAAAATTTTCTTTTTATTTAGTAAATTATTAAAGGATTCAAATGTGAGTGAAAAAGAGAGTGAAAATTCATCAATCAATTTTTTTCCAAAAAAACTCCCGCATCCTTTTCATCAACTACAGGTTTAGATATTATTGAGTTTATATTTTTGAAATTGGAAAGATCATATATAATATCAGTTTAAAATATTTCATAATCATTTATTTCCAGGTTGTTGTTATCTTCTAAAAAATCCCCAAGTTCACATTCAAGTTAATTAATCAAAAATCCAAGGAAATATGGTGATTATTTTTAACATTTAAGCTCTCAATTTCCAATTTATCCTCAACCAGAACAATCACACTCTCAAAGATCTTATAACTATAAAATTTTTCAATATTAGGAACTAAGAAACCAAATTTCCATTCCCTTTTAATATCCATTTTACATTATAAAAATTTCATCTCTTTTTCTATTAATATATCCTTACCTATAAAAGTATTTTTTTAATTCATTATATGAGGTGATTATTTCTAGTTGCTGTTCACTAATATTTTATTCTTCAATTTCAGTCATTTTATCACTAAATTATATCTTTATTTCCACTACAATATTGTTATCATTTTCTAACCATTCACTTTCTTGACCTCTCATTTCAAATTAATCTTATTTTTCGAAATTATTTGAATGATCCCATGTTCTAGCTTGAAAATTTTAAATTTCGGATTCTAATTTAAACAGATCAAGCTTAGAAATAATTTCAAGAATCAAATGTTTCAATTATAAATAATCTTTAGGTTTGGTTTCATAAGAAATATGGTATTATTCTTGGTCAAAAGGTTAGAATGGATGGTTATGGACACATTACCAAGAAGTATTCCCCAAAAAACTACAATAAATGTAATAAACCTCATTCTAGTGATCCCAACCTTCAGATCAATCCATTTAAAATAACATAAAGAATTATCAATTAAACATTTTAGTGATTCAATTAAAAATTAATAGTATAAAAATGAGGCTTTAACACTCACAAATGAGAGAGTATAAATTAATGATTCTGAAAAAAGTAGTGAAAGGACATATTTTTTTTAATTTTTTTTTTGTTTTTTTTTGATTTTTTTGAAAAACCCTAGTATACACATGAAAGGAATTCCTAAGTGATATCTCCAAAATTTGAATGGGATTGAGGTCATCACGAACCCAAAATTTTCATTTATACTGTTCTCCTCTCACTATATTTTGAAAAGTAGGGTCAATCCATAGGGAATATGGGTGAGAATATCCTAGGGATTTATTTAATCTCCTAAACTACTAAAAATAGTGTGAATAATGAGATTTGATTTCAAAAAGTGCGTGAGAAAGCTATATGAAGCGTGATAGAGGTGTGAGTGGAGTTATTCCTAGAAAAAACTAGAGAGTTGAAGAATAGCAAAGGTAATTAAGAAAATTTTATTAATAAAACTTGATGAAATAATGATGCTCCTGAAAAATATGAATACAAAAAAACTTCTAAACTTTATAAACATTCAAAAAATTAACTTTCACTCATCTATGAATGCTCACTCAATTAGTCCTAAAGTTAAATATTTTTATTTATTACTATAGGAAAACTATCTAAATTTCCTTAAAGTTACTCTTAATCTATCGATACTTTGAGAGGAATATTAGGAACAAAAATGGAATGATGAAGTGTAAGAGTGAGTTGCATAACTGAATAAATAAAGAGGAATTAAAAAAATTTATTTATTAACTACATAATATAAAAAAATTATATCAATAATTATATACATGTATGCTTTTAAAATTTAAATATAGAGAACAAAAAAATAAAATAAAAATTAAAGGGAGGATAACGTAAAGAGAAATAAAAATTATTCTTTCATGAGTTGAAGTCCATATCCCTTTGCCTAACCTCAGATTTTCTCTTGTGTTAAAGCTTTTGCTCACCCACCAGAACGAATATCCTTCTCGTGGATCCAGAGATTCCTTATTGGTGTTAGTTAGGATCCTAGATGTATGTATCCAATCTATAGATCATTAATTCCCATTTTTTCAATATAGTACTCTATTTTTATTTAATTTCCATCCCACCAACTCGAGAACCGACATACCATGATCATTACTTTAGTAGATTCTACTTAAAAACCTCTATTATACACTATCACCCCCACACGACTCGAGATAAGTTTTCCCACATTTTCTGGTAAACCCACATGAGTTCTATTTTAAATGGTTATGTAGATGAATTTTATTTTGGTTCACTCTTCAAGTATTTCAAAAAATTTCTAGAATCATTGAAATGATTTGATAAACTCATACTCAAGATAAGATTGATCCATTTTTTAACTCTACCCATATACTATTAACCACACATAGGTTGAAGAAGATATGGATATTACCCTTATGCAGGATTCTCATTTTCAAACCTTATGAAAAGTTACCCTTGTGTAGGTGTAACCACTTTCTACCCTTAAAAATAATTATCAAGGGTTAAAAGACTTCACATTGGGATCATCTTCCTCATTCATATATTACAAAAAACATACACCTTCAGGTTTGTTCACGTCACCTTGAATCAAAGATCGGATGATCATCCTCCGTGGTTGGGACATCTTCATTCTACCCATCTTGATTATGAATCATAATAAAATAATCCAAAAAAAAAAATTCCTTGAACCAAGCTTGTAATTATTATTAACCACAGATAAAATCATGTTTTTCACACTCAAAATGAATTCCCAAAGCATCAACCTCTAGATTTATATCTTCATATGGATTTTATTTCTTCAGCTCATCTTTAAGAGTTTGACTGGGTTCATGAATCTCTTCATCCATGAGTGAAATTTAAAACCACTGCTTTGATTATTCAAAATCGTTTAACACCTAGTTTGGATTCTTTGGATGTGGATAAAAATTTTAGGGCCGATATTGGAATTTTATTTGAACAGATTGAGCTCTTACTTCACCGCACATTCAGTTCAGTATCAACTTCAAGAGTTGATCAATGGACCAATCCCATCATAAAATCTAATTGTTATGTACTTCTTCATAAACATAGGAATGATTTGGCCTATTTTTATTATTTGGTATGAAGATACTGGGTTGAGTGAAAATTTCATCATTTTTTATTAATCTAACATAAAGAAACTCATATGGAATTCTTCTTAAAATCCTTAAATCTGATCTCACCTTCTTTGAACATGCTCGACCTCAACTATGGTTTGTGAATCAGTTCCTCAACAAGATTCAAGTCCATTTTTTCTTCTTCAACATGAGTCACTGATGATTATTCTTCCCCAAGTTTAGATATTTTCAAAAGGTGGCACCAACTTCAACCTTGGTTCATTTTCTTTAGTTGAAGTTGTTCAATCATTCAGATAGGCCCAATCATGATGGACATTAGACTCAAAAATCTAAATGCACTAGATTAGATATCGATCTCAGGTTTCCCTTGATCTCTCAAGATATAATGGAGGAATATATACAAAAGATTCTATTTTATAGTGCATTCACCCTTAATATTTTCACAATTTATTTTAAAGTTATCATGGTTGAAGGGTTAGTTTCATGGTCAATTTGTCTCTTTGCTAATTTTTAGTAGTTGGATGCACGATAGATTGGATTTTCACAATATGGTTGATCCTAGTAGGGAGCATTCGATTATAACCTTTGTCAAAATCTCAAGTTACCCACTTATTTATAGTTGATTCACCGTACAACATGATCGCACCGAGACTTTTCCAAAAATTTTCCAACCATATCAACCACACATAAAAATTATATAAAATTAAATAAACATTTTAAAATTTAAAAATATATAACTAATATCAATTTAAACTACTTAAATTAATTCTCAAATTGAATGTTAAGATAAACAAAAAATTCAAAATAATAAAAATAAATAAATAAATCTAAATTTTATTAAATAATTTATTAATTAAATAAAAAAAGGATGATAAAAATTAAAAAATAATTTAAATTTAAATTAATGTTGTAAATTATTAAGTAAATAAAGACACAAGATAATTTTTTTTATACTTTTATTAACTAATTCATTAATTAAAAACAAAAACAATAAAATGAAAAATTATATTTAAAGAATGCATAAATAAACAATGACATTAAAAATAAATATTCTAAAAAAACTGAAACATCAAATAGTAAACTCAAAGCTTGAAATTTTTTATAATTTAAACATAAATAAAATAAATTTAAAATAAAATCTGTTAATTAAGTATTTTTATGGAAAATTACCCACAATAGTATAATTAACCAATAAATGCAGATTTTAAAATTTAAAACATAATTGAAACTAAAAAAGTCATATAGAAAAAGTTATGAATAAAATACCATATAATATACCAAAAAATAAAGTTATCTTTATTAAATATTATGAAAATTAACCTAGAATTTTCATACATAGATATTACATATTAATAGATGAAATAAAATTTCAATCCATACTAGAATGGAATAGGTCTAGTATCTTTAGAAACTTGGAAATATAAAAAAATGGTCCATAAAATATCTACATTATCTCTAAATTATTTATTTATAACTAGAACCCTTAAGAGATATATCATATTTAATACATTTTTTCATAACCTGGGGATAGGAAGCCTAAGAAAAGGGTGAGCTCAGATACTCAGTTGGGTAAAAAAGGGGGATATCAATGATCATATAAGCATAAAATGAGAAAAAGGGTATTATAACATGATCTTAACATTTGAAGATTATACCATTCATATCATAGATCATAATATTGAGTCATGGAATAACTATTAGAAGTTTATAAGACATGAATCATAAAGTAATCAAAGAACATGAGCCATGAGATCATAATGTAGGAATAAGTCATGGAATTTTGGTATACACATAAGCATAGAAAATCATTTCCTTAGTAGTCAAGGCTCATTTTGAAGGCTATCATGGTGGAATGGGTTCACTCCCCACACTATAATTGTAGTAAAGTTTCACTACTAATACTACAATAGTGTATTGGGATAACTCCCCAAACCATCATTGTAGTCATGGTTCACTCCCATGACTATCAAAGTGGAGAAAGTACCACACTGAACTGGGTTCACTTCTTATTCCAGTACTGTTTATCTCATGAGGTACCAGTCTTTACCCAATGCATTGAAGAGATATTCAAGTCCCACTCAACATATAAAGAAAATCATACATATGTATTATACAAGATAAAAAATAATTCATCATATTATAAACCATGGAATAAAATGGGTTTCATAAATATTTCATCAGAGCATAACCCATGTAAAAGAAATGATTTTCATAAATATTTCATCATTTGGTCACAGCATAACTCATGGAAGAGGAATGGGTTTCACTAAAATTGTATCACAATATTCATAAACCCTATAGATAAAGAATAATTATGGTATCCTTAGATAATATCCCTAATAAAACATAAGTTAAATTGATTTTTGTTGTCTTTTATGAATAGAAATACCATTAAAATGTTGTTAAAACATTATTGAGGAAAATAACCTTTCCATTTTGAAATAACTTAATAAAAAAACTTAAAAAATTTAAAGGAAAAAATTTTATTTGAAAATAACCCTATAAAATTATAAATTAATATTAAAATAAAAAATTAGTTATGACTGTGGGAAAATATTTTCATGCTGTATAAGTTAAAAAAACACTCCTTTCACGGTTTTGTCAAAAAGTTCACAAAGTACTTCATTTGGAAAATAAAAAAATATTCCTTTAAAAACGTTTTATAAAAATCAAAACATGGGTAAAAATGACTTTAAACAATCATATCATAATAGTAAAATCCTTCTTTTAAACATTTTTATAAAACATGGATATGGAAGAAAAATGTTTTTCAACTGAAGATAAAAATAAAGTTGATTTTATTTAAAAAATTATTTTCAGTATTTTGATTACATAAGGTGAGAGAAATAAAGGGAAAATATTTATTTTTAAGAAATAACTAGATGCGAATAAAAGTTATTAGCATCTTGTATGATCATTGGATTTCATCATTATAACTAAATTATAAACAATCTCGATAAACAATGTGATTATGATATAAAACCCTTACCGCTTTGGTAACATTTGAATTTTAAGCACTATGAAAGAAATAATCTTATATAGATATATAAATATGTATAAAATTCATAAGAATAATCATAAAATAAATTCAAGGGAAGTATATACACTACACAAAATAAACAAGTGGTGAATACGGTAGGTGTCCCACAAGAATAAAAGTGAGACGAATATCCCTTATCTTAGGTCCAATATCCTCCATACACATTGGAACCTCCTGTATAATAAATATATATTTATTATAAATATATTATATAACCATAATAATATATATCATACCATATATTATTTCATTATGACATTTCATCACCCATTTTTAACACTTCTTTATTAAAATTACTATTCCAGGTGATATATACTTCATTTTTTCATGTATGTTTTAGTTCAGTTGTTTTAGTCCTTGTATTTTAATCATGGTTACATAATCTAAATATTTTTAATAGTGATATAAATATCATATATATTCATTATATAAATGTTTATATTCATTCATAAAATTTATATATATAAAATTAATTATACCGTTCATGAAGATGGTTGGTCGTTTGTACACATGAACACCATATCCATTTTTTGATGGATGGGATAAAATAAAGATAAATAATAAATACAGTTTACATAATCATTATTATACCATATATATCATATATATTCACTAAATCTTTTCTTATTTATATCTAAATAAGACAAAAATGAAAAACGAATCACATCACATCATGGTGGTGGTAGTCCACACATACGCACAATCGACGTTATCGTTTTCCAATGGTTTAGAAGGTAAGTAGGTAGATTTGATAATATAATTTCAGAAGTATAATTATTTCATAAAAATCATATATAAACATTAAAACCATCATAATACCAATCCATATAATATGGTGATGAAAACATTTATATAGCTACGTGGAGACGGTAAGTTGTACATACATATGAGAAATAATTTCACTTCTTGTTTTATGAGAAAGGGGATGTATAATGGGGTTTTAATAATTATAATTTCATTTTAGAATATATAGGATACTGAATTAATTATTTAATTATAAATACCATAGATTTATAGGAGGAAAATAACAGTAGAAAAGAAAGTGATCGGTTATGGTGACTATCTCTTATGTCAAATGAATCCTTTAGATCTCCTTTAAAGGGATATAGGGATGAAATATTTGGAATAAAAGAACATATATAATGTGTATATGGAGGTTTATAAGATAAATTATTTGATTTTGGTCAACATATAAGGATAAAAGTAGTGTAAATAAATGAGTGAGGAGGTTCCCTTTTAGAGTTGAGGTGAGGGGAACTTTTAGAATTTCTCAAAAGATTAAATTATAATAAATTCATTCTCAATAAAAATGCCTAATAATGGAAATTTATTCGAATATAAGGTATTATATTGTTTTAATACAATCAAAAAAATATAATTTATACAAGTTTTGTTTCATTTTAAACCTTATCATTTCAATTAACCCTTAGTAAACTAATTCTAATTTTAACCATATTGACAACTTTTTCAACTTCAAAGGGTTGTAATTTTTACTTATAAAGTGGAAATTGGACCATAAATGGAAAAGTTTTAAATTTTTATAACATATAATAACCAAACTATCTTATTACTAGATTTATATAATTTTTATGCAATTTAATATAATATCAGTTTGATAAAATATCATTATTGTCAATTTTGACCATATTCATTTAATTTGACTTAAAGACATAAAGATAAAGTTTTAATTATAATATAATATTTTAACATCAAAATAATATTTCATATTAAACTATAAAATTCTTTTAACACTATTAATTAATCAAATTATATCACTTTTAATATTTTCAAAATAATTTATTTTATTTTTCCGTTAACTGAATAAATACTATTTTGGAATTGTGTAAGCATTTGAGGTAATTATTTAATACATAAAAATTATAAATAAATTAACATAATGAATATAATTCCATTATTCACATGATTAATATTAATATTCATTTATAACTAGTTTTTTCCCTGTGTGAGAACCTAAAGGATATTTAAATCCAATAGAATGACATTTTGAGACTTTTTTTGATTTAAATAATATATAAATAAATTTTATAAAAAAGTTTCCATGAAAAAAATAAATTTTAGATCACAAGGTGTTAAGGTTATAATTAAATTCATAAAATAAGAATTATTATGAATAAATATGGCCTTTTAACATATTTTTAATCTAGATTAACCCACTTTACCATTTACTGAGGTGATAAATTTTACCATGATGACTATTAATATTGACTAAAAATAAAAGGGGACTATTTAAAAAATTTTAAAATCATAATTATAAATATGTAATTAATTTTATCTAATTAAATACCTACAAATGGTAGAAATTTATTTTAAATTAAGTTCAGAAAATGCAATAAAAAATACTTTTTAGAAAAACTACATTTTAAACAAAAAATTAGATTTATTATTATCCTATTCTTAAAAATATATTTTTTAAATGTTTAAAAAGTTTGATCAATTAAATAGTATATAAATTTAATTAAAATAATTCACCAATAGTTATTATTTTAATTTATTAATAAAAATACATTGCGCACATAGAAACAATTTTTTTTCAGGAAAAAAATCACTTTTATTTTCAAATATTTTTTGTTTTTAATTATAATCATTTGACAAATAATGTATTAATTTTATTAATGTGTAGACCATTTACTTTTCATCATTTAGTTATTACTATTCATACCCATCAATCCAACATCTAGACGATATATGAAACATAATATTTTAATAATGTTACGTGGATCTTTTAAACTTGATGTTGCATATAACTCATGTTATCGAAGAAATAAAATTATTTAAAGAGAAATATTCCATAAAAATCTCAACATGTTACATTATACCCCTTTAAAGTTAAAATTTCCCTCAAATTTTTTCACTTTTATACAAATAGATGAGGATACTTCTGCCTCATTATATCCTTAGGTTCCCACACGACTTCCTCAAATTATTGACTTCATTACAACACCTTATTAGGTGAGTTGTATTATTTCATAGAACTTTCTCTCTATTATCTAGAATCTATAATATTTGTTCTTAATAATAAATATCTTAATACATAGGTATTACCTCTAAGTTCAGTACATGTGAATGATCATGTATGTACATACTTCCTCTATAGAGATACATGAAACACATCATGAACACAGGAGAGATTCTGTGGAAGTTCCAATCAATAAGATACTATCCCTATACGATCAATAATTTCAAAAGTATCGATATATCTTGAGATTATTTTGAACTTATTTTCAAATATCATCTCCCTATTATTGGTATATATTTGTAGTTATACCTTTTCACTAACTTTAAACTCTAGATCTTTCTGAAAATTGTCAACATAACTTTTTTTATCGACTCTAATATTCTCTGATATTCTGTTGAATGGATCTAACCTTTTATGTCATTTCATCATCTATATTAGGTCCCAATATATTTCTTTCTCCAAATTTATTTCATCATGTTGGAGTTCTTCAGTTACTACCATAGATGTATTTATAACAAGATTTCATAATGCTGGAGTAAAAGATATTGTGGAAAGAAAATTAAACCAAAGGAAGGTTTTGATCCAAAACACCTTTTAAATCCATAGATAAAGTTATCAACATGTATTATAGAGTTTTATTGTTCATCTTAGACTGAACATATATTAGAGGATTACAAGTAGTGAAAATATTTCACTCTATAACTAGAGCCTTAAGAAGACTTCTCTAAAATGTTGAGGTAAACCTCTAATCCTGATCAGTTACAAATGATAGTGGTAGACCATGAAATCATACCACTTTATTAATGTATAACTGAGTATGTTAATCAAGAGGGAAATATTCTAAAATTAAAAGGACGTGTGATAAATTCATAGGAGATCAACTACAATCCAAATAGTATTATGCAGTTTAGATCTTTTGAGGAGTCCAATGACAAAATCCATGGTGATGTTTTCCCATTTCCATTCTAGTATGGGTAATGGTTGTAACCTCCCATTTCACTTTTGTCTCTCAACCTTAACTTTATAACATACCAATAATCATAACAAAAAATTTGAAATATCTATCTTCATTCCATCCCACCAGAAATACTCTTTCGAATCTTTATACATCTTTCTACTTCTAGGATGAATAGAGAATGAAGAAAAATGATATTTATCCAATAGATCCTTATTCAAATCTAGTCCTGAAGGGACACATAAATGGAATATGAAACTTATTATTCCATCATAATCAGGGATGGAGTTAGTAAAATTTATCACCTACTTTTGTAACTCTACATCTTTCTACTGTGCCTCTTTAATCTTCACTTGGATAGATGGATGAACACTCATTTGAGAGAGATAATATTTCTCTGATTCCTTCAAGATTTCAAGATCCATACCTCACAATGACATAAATATATGATCTTTTTTGATCATAATCATAGATAATAAAGCATGATCCTTTTAAATTAGATCACCTTCCACCCTATTCACTTTCGATGGGTGGTGATGTATTGAGTAGTAATAATCTTTAATTGGATATAACAATCATCTTTAGGGAATTTTTATCTATTTTTGAATGAAAAAATAATTTAAAATTTTGTGATTAGTATACATGTTAAACCATTCTCCATAGATATAATGACTTAATATATTTAATGAAAAAATTACTGCAGCTAACACTGAATCATAAGTTGGGTATTTTTGATCTTACGAATATCTCCCTAGAAGAGGGTTATGAGATTTGGAAAGAAGGGGAAGTTGAGCCCTAGATATATCGGTCCTTTCGAAATACTGGATCATGTTGGGAAGGTAGCTTACTGATTGGCACTTCCACCGAATCTCTCTCAAGTTCGCGATGTGTTCCATGTATCTCTTCTGAGAAAGTACATACCTGATCCTTCACATGTACTCAGCTCAGAAGTTGTACCGCTGGAGCAAGATCTTTCTTATGAAGAACAACCGATAGAGATTCTGGATCGTAGCGAAAAATTCCTACGAAACAAGACCACTCGATTGGTGAAAGTTTTATGGAGGAACCACCAATTAGAAGAAGCTACATGGGAGCTTGAGGATATGATGAGGGAGAGGTATCCTCATCTGTTTGTTACAAAGTGATGAATTTCGAGGGTGAAATTCATTTTAAGGGGGGTAGAATGTAACACCCGATACTTTTATGTTATATAAATCATCAAAGGAATATTTTTCTACACAACACTTGCTTGTATTGATTTACACGAAATCACGACCTTCCTCGATAGCTTGCGTCGTGCGCAATACCGAGTTTCACTAAACAACGATATGCTATTAAAATATTATTAAAACTAGCCATTATGAATAGTAATAACCACTTTTTGAAATTTCATAAATTTTATTTTTCAAAATGGACTTCATTTTTGGATTCGGAATATCGAAATTAGCCTAGGGTGAAATTTTGGTATTTTTCTAAAACCTTTCAATTTTTGATGAATAGTGAAACCACTAAGTGATAGTTAAAAAACTGAATTTTTCATAAAACTTAATTTTACCACTTCTGTGATGGGAATTTCAAAAATCCAAGAGACAGGGTTAATATCAAAGATTAAAATGTGGTTCAATGAGATGAAAATAATTTTTGGTGAATAGTAACTTTTTACTTTTTTTACCACGGTTAAAAGTAAATAGGGTAATTAAGGGTAAAGATGATATTATTATTACCCTAAAACATGTCCTAATTCTATTGGATAAGTGTAATTAGACCAAAAACAAACTTAGGAATAAAATATGACCATTTAGGACCACTTGTATTAGATTAGGACATTTATTATTAATTTATTTAAAGAAGGGTTAAAATAGTTAAAATCAAAGTTTAATAAGTAAATAATTTTTAATATGGGGTTATACATAAGATAAATTAGAATATAAATATTAATTAGAAAGATAAAAATATTTCCTAAATAATGGTATTTTATTTTTAATTTTTAGACATTAAATAATTTAATTTATTTATGACACAAAGATGATGCAGTAATTATCTTATTAATGAAATATTGACATAATTAATGTTATAAACACCAAAATAAATGTAATTTGAGACTTTTTATGAATTCCAATAATTTTATAGGTTAATATGACATGTTAGTATTGATTTAATTAACTTGGTTAGAACTAATAATTCTGTTATGATTTTCACAAAAATCAATTACTAAATAGTGTCAAAATTGACATAAAATAGTTTTTAAAACAAATATTATATTAGTAATTGATATTTTATTCCTAAAAATCTAATGTTCGACCAAATGACTTATATAAGGTTATATATATTAATAATAAACAACTTGGGGTTCGTTTGGCTGCTTATAGTAAGTTTATTAACCTTATAGTATAAGAACACAAGAAGACACGGTAAAAGTAAACTTATTTAACTTAATGTTAAATCTAAATGATAAGGTTAAAATAGGAACCTAAACTTGTCTAAATTCTATTGGATGAGAGGATTTCGACCCATACCCACCTTAGATTCTAAATATATTAATTTGGAGCTATTTAAAACCGAACTTGACTTTATAATAAAATAATATTTTTAGTTTTCCCAAAGGTGCCCCTCTCCTTCCTTATAAAAGGGCACCTCCTCCCCCTCTTCCTCACACCACTTTGAGCCTTAAAGCTCGGCCAAACCCTTCCAATTATTCCTCTCCAGTTCCCTAGAGACATCATAAAGGTCCTGGTATTCTTCAAAGACCAATTTTAGTGACCTAAAAGAAGGTCTCAAAGAAGCACTTCAAAGAAGAGGTAATGTCCGTTACCGATTCTTTCATCTTTATTTCTTCTTCCACTTATTCTTATTTAGTTGTTTCATTATTAAGTAATAAAATCAGTATCACTCATATACTGATATGTTATTATAATTATGAAACAAACCTATTTCACTATCTATCCATCCTACGGAAAAAGAAATCACCGCGCGTGCGTACGTACGGAATACCGTCTCCACGCCGTGGTGTAATCTATTTTCCACCACCACCTTACTTGGATGGGTATAATGGTGTAAATAATGACTTTATATGACTATTATAAAGTGATACTGATTCTGAAATAGTATACATACACTCCAATACAATTCCACGATCATAGGAATGATATCATCACTCGTGCGTATGTACGGAATACCGTCTCCACGATGTGATGCGACTCGTTCTACATGATCTTCATTTCATAATGATTATATAAATGAATTTAATGAATTAATATGATATATATTACACTAATACCATTCTGGAAAAGAGTTATCTATAACCTAAAGAGAAGAATAAAAATTTATTCGACAAGACACGCATAAGAACAAAAAGTTATAAACACCCGAATAACAAGTAGAAATGAAATATTACTACTAAGAAGCTAAGAATATGACCATATATGATATCTTAAAAATAAGTATGATTCTGGAATAAGTCAATAACATTATTTAAATCATTATACAGGAGGTTCGGACACTTACAAAGCAAAACGGACCTAAGGTAAGGGAAATATCACAATCTCATTTTTATCCGAGATTGTTTATACTTTAGTATTTACTGGGGTGTATTTTATCATCCACATCCATGTTTCCTCAATATGTAATATTATTTCCATTCACCTACAATTGTTTAAATCATATTTTACTCTTCGGTGAGTTTTTAGTAAAAGATATGAAAGGAATATTTTTTCGTTTTTCGTACGAGGTACTTTTTTGACTTTTCTGACAAAAGTATGTGAAGAATGTTTTTTTAACTTATACGACATGAATGGATTTTTAAAACATTATTTCCAAGAAGCTTCCTTTACAAGTTTTCAAGTTTATTTTTAATCAACTTCTTTTAGTTTAAAATTGTATGAGATGTTATGAAAGGATAAATGTTTTTGAAGTAGAAAGGATATTTTCCTCAAGAATGGAGTTCAAGAGTTTTATCAAAATTATTTTCCATCTAAGACAATATAGGGTTCTGTTTCTATCCCTATTATTACATGGATTTGATTATGTTGCGATGGAAATATTTTTATGAATTCCTTTATCTTATATGAATTGTTTTATGATGTCACGATGTTTAAGATTCCCATTTTTATTACACGGGTTATGTAATGATGTATGATTTATGATTTTGCGGAACACATAAGAATGGTATAATTATGAGATGGGTGGGACCTATATCTCCCTCCAATGCATTGGGTAAAGATTTTATATCTCATGAGATAGACATGGCTGGAACGGTAGGTTATACCGGTTCAGTGAAACAGGACTGAAACGAGGGTGACTCGGTTCAGAAATGGACTTTGTCCACTAAGATAGTCTTGGAAATGAGTCTTGACTAATAAGATATGATTCTCTATGATTATGTGTGTATGCCACAAAGTTTCATTTTTTAAGTTATGATTATTGTGATTACATTTCACTGCCATGATTTATCCCTTGTTGTGAAATTATGATCTCTTTTTCAGGTTAAGATTTCCAAAAGTTATGTGCTTATGTATATGATGTGATTTATATTTCTTTTGTTTACCCTTATTGAGCATTTGAGCTCACCATTTTGTATGTTTTCTTTCCCCAGGTCTGGAAGAAGGTTATTAAGTAAGATATTCCAAAAGGGACTATAGATATGATGAAATAAATGGGAGACAGTGTAGACGCTTTATGAACCAGTTGTTTATGTTTCCCAGTTTCTAAAGACACTATACCTATACGGTCCTTTCGCGGTTTTGTTATATGTTGTAATAAGTATGATTCAATTTTGAAGTATTAACAATGTATGTAAAGTATGGGTCATTATAGCATTGGGTATATTTTCCATCTTGACCCATAATTAATGATATCCAGAATGAAGATCAATCTTGGAAATGTATCGAGATCCACATAGTTGATCAAACAAGTCCTCAATATGAGGTATATGATACTTTTTCTTGATAGTGATCTTGTTAAGTTCTCAATAATCAATATAGAGTCACATTGATATTTATTTATTATTATAAAATAGAATAGGTGCTCCCCAGTGTGACACACTTGGATAAATAAATCCCTTGTCATTATTATACTAGAGTAGATTCTTCAATTATTTCAACTCAGTAGGATCAATTCTATATGGAGTCTTGGAAATCAATGTAGCACCAGGTATGAGTTATATTAAAACCTCAACTTTATGATTCAGTTAAATACTAAAAAAAAAACTTCCAGAAAGACATTAATAAACTCCCACACAATAGGAATATTTTGTTTCTACCTAACCATCTAAGATAAATTCTCCTTTTGAATTATAATCATGACCCATATGATAGATGTAATTTCCATAATAAATCAATTCTTCTCCTCACAAAAATATGTGATCATATGTTGGTCCATAATATAAAATGTAAATTCCATTCCATGGAAATTGATGTGGGATTTATGTAAATAAATACAATCTATGCCCAAAATTATATTTAATTCAACTAAAAGAAGAATGAAAAGATTTGTAGGAAAAAAATTCCCACAAAATTCAATCGGGGAATAATAATATACTTTGTATTTGATCATAATACCATTAGGTATTTTTTATTAATAACTTAAAATTTAATTTCTATGGTGGTACTATGATACCATTAGAAAATTATTTAGATATAGAAGAGTTGGTGGATATAGAATCAAAAAAGACATTAGTGGTCATAAAGTGGATGGTAAGTGTACCATTCACCGTGTCATTATGTCACCCTAGTATTAACCTAGATCATTCATGATCATTACCATAAATTTAATATTTTATACTATACATAAACTTATCCATAGGGTTCTTACTAAAAGTTTCTCATCCTAGTTTTCAATGGTTAACTAAACCTTTCTCTGTTACCAACTATAGTGACTATAATGCCCTAAACCCCTAAGCCCAAAGATGGTGAATTAATTTATTATATTGGAATGAATATAAGAAATAAAATCTTGAAGGATGAATTAGTTTAGTAGTTTTGGAAGACTGGATTATATATATGATACCCACAGTACATTTGGAAAGATAGAAAATACAACATGATATATTACAAACTGAAATAAAATACCTCCTTAAAAGCTTATTCAGGGTTTTATTATTCATATCCCAAGGAAAGGAATAATAATAAGGGTTAGATCAAATTATTTTTAAGGGTTACATGTCATGGAATCATGAATCAATAATAAATGAATCATAATAAATTATACATGACTAATATGGCATGATGAATAAATGGAAACACTTATCATCAATAAGTTGAGAATAAAAATGTATCCATAGATTTCGTGAGAGTGAAAAACCCATGGAAATAAATAACTAAATACTAAATAAATATAATGATTATTATTTGTGTTGGACTCCTCATGCGTTAATCTTGTTTTAATGATCACAAATCCTATACATTTTTTAAATCTTGTTAATCCTATTTAATTTATCTAAAATCATGTGTACAAATGATTAGTCTCTTTATGCCTTAAATAATTATTGTAAACTATTTTATTTATAATGAAATTCTCTTATGAATGATTAAGTTTACTTCATTCTATGAATATCACTATTTAAGTCTGTGTAAAAATATTTGGATAAGTCTGAGAAACTGTGAGCCTGCCACCAGTTATGTTTTTTTGGCAAAGGACCCAGACACTGTGACTCAGACACCGCGACCCAGACACCGTGACCTAGACACCGTAAGCCAGACACTGTGACCTAGACACCATGACCTAGAAACCGTGACCCAGAAATCATGACCCATACACCGTGACCCAAACACCATGAACTACACACCGTGAACCAAACACCGTGACCATCCTGACACCGTGACTAGACGCTGTGATCAAAAACCGTATCTATGCTACTGGTTCTTGATATCTATACAAATCTTCCATAATATATATCTCACAACTCAAATACAAACAAGGAGACACTATTTCAAGGATACACCGTTTTGAGGAGACACCATTTTGAGGAGACAGCATTTCGAGGAGACACCGTTTCGAGGAGAAACTGTTTCAAGGAGACACCGTTTCAAGGAGACATCGTTTCGAGGAGACACCATTTTGAGGAGACACTGTTTTAAGGAGACACTATTTCAAGGAGACATAATTTCGAGGAGACACCGTTTCATGAAGACACCATTTCCAGATAGACTGTGACACCATTTCTTAATCTATTTTTTCATTTTTCAATTTAATCTCTAACAGTCATATTCAAAGATTTAAAATGCACTAACATAATTAATGTTTCTTTGTAGACATGTCAGCTGACATTACGAGGTACAAGGTGCAGAATACATACATCCTATTGGTTCCAACACATGCATTCTAATAATAAAAAGAACAGCATGGCCAGAAGAAATGTGCGACTATAGTGACAATAGAGAAAAAAGTGTGTGCACGATAATGAAGAATCACGATCATTCATAAAAGAACAACCGACACATGAAATCCAAAACTATAGAAGAACACATGAAGCATACCCGAATCCTATAGTCGAGAAAATTTTCACACTATAAACTCCACGAAGAACACGATCCAGATCTAGCTAACTTGCGATACTCTGTTTTTCTCAAGAGGACTCGATTTCTACATCCAGTTCATCCTAGAATTCCAGAGTTGCATAGACTAATACTTAGAGCACTTCTAACCTTATCTCATCATTTTTTCTCTATTGTGTATTATTTTTATCTTTCGAGTAGTGTTTTTATGTTTGTATAAAAACACACACTATATCTTGAATTAAACTGAGGGATAAAAGATATCCTTTCTCATACATATTTTTACACTTTTGTATTCCCACAAATTAGTGTGGAAGAGGTCCCTGTGTAACCTGATAGTTCATACCCACAAAGAACTATGGAAGAGGTCATTTGACCTAGACAGTCCTATGTACTATTGTTAACCCCGATACAGGGTATGGATCATGTTTATTTATTTAAACTTCTTGGTGGAAGGTGATCACTAAGTGGAGTGGATTAAGTCTCGGCTTGAGACTTAACCACTTATTTTATATCCTCTGTGCTGTTTAATTTATTTTTCTCTATTTTATTGTATAATTTAGAAATCAATAAATTTAATTTTATATTTAATCTTGGAAAGAAGTTATAATTGTTTTGAATTATTATAATAACTTTAAAATTAATGTTAATAATTGATATTATGATTAATAAGAATTAATCAATCTTTTTAGAAGTTATTTAAAAAATCAAACTTTCATAACTGTATTACTTTGATTAACTGGCCTGTATTTAAATGTATTGGGGAAATTTTTTAAGAATACTTTTTAAATTTTTTTTATTGATACTCAATTCACCCCCTCTTGAGTACTCTACTCAGAACAATATTTGGTATCAAAGGTTGTCTCTTATTACATTAAGACTCTATTTTTAATCCTATTCAACTGTGCTTTTAGTTGTACTTTAAAGATCTTTAAATTTTTGTTAATTATAAATTTCTAGCTCTTTTAAATTATTTCTTTATCATAGATAATAGATTGGAAGGTGATGCAACAAACATACCACCATTATTTAATGGAACCAATTATACCCAATGGAAAATCAAAATGAAAATGCATTTAGAGAGTATGAGTTTTGAAATCTCGTCTTCAATTATAGATGAATATAAGATTCTTGCTACTGATATAATCACTAGGGATGACCCTACCAAGATTGAATACAATAACAATTGAAAATACATGAATTCTTTATATTTATATTTACGAGATGAGGAATTTAATATAATTTCTGCATGTAAAACTGCCCATGAAATTTGGGATACGTTGTCTATTTCACATGAAGGAAATTATAGTGTGAAAGATATGAGACTTAATACTTATACTATTAAATATGATAACTTTAAAATGAAACCTAATGAGCATATTTATTATATGTATCTCAAGTTTAATGGAATTATCAACACAATAATTTCTCTTGGAAGATAAGTCCCTACCAAAGAACAAAACATGAGGATTCTCAGATGCCTACCTGACATATGGAGAGGAACATCTGTCTTTATTTGAGAATCATGCGACATCAGAAAATTACCTGTAAAAGAACTCACTGGAAAACTGATCATGTATGTAGAGGAGCTGAAAGTTAAAAAGGAAGAGGAGGATGAACTCAAAATCAAATCAGTTGTGTTCAAGACCACCACCTATAAGCACATGGATAAAGGAAAATTAGAAGTCTCTGAAGAAAGTTACAGCACTGAAAAATCATCACTTGACAGAGATGAGGACAGGGCTCAATTAGCCAGATCGTTTATGAGATTTTACAAGAAGAATAAATTTTTTAGAAATCCTAAATTCAGGGGAAGATATGATAAAAAAGTAAGCTAGAAGAAAGATTGGAAAATAAGTGACATGTCTGATGAGATAGTCTGATATGAATATAAGCGAAAGGGACATATAATGTCTGACTGTCCCAAGATGAAGTAAAAAAGAAATATAAGGATAAAGCTAGAAAGTATAAAAAGTCAATGAAAGCAACATGGAGTGCTTCTAAGGATAGTTTAAGTGACTCAGAATCTTCACATGATGAACATGCTAACAAAGTCAATATGTGTTTTATGACAAACACATCTGCGGTAATACTGGAATCTCATGTACAAAATTCCTATTATTCTAGAGATGAGAGTGACTCTAAAAATATTTCTGATGAGGAAATTTTTGAATATTGTAATATTCTTGAAGAGACATGTAATAAAATAAAAGATAAATACAAGTCTTTAAAGAAACAACATGCTATTACCTTAATTATTGAAACTGAACTTAGTATAGAAAGGGAGAAAAATTCTCAATTTCTCAAAGAAAAAAATGAACTAAAACTATCTAATGAGCAATTGAAAAAGGATATTGAAAGGTTTATTAATGGTAAAATATCTTGGTATAAATTCTAGGTAAACAGATTTCCCCTAAATATACTACTGGTATTGGCTATCAACCCGGTAAAAGAAATTTTGGAATAACTAATTTTGTTTCTAAGTCTAGGACATACAGCTTTACTCCTAGTTCCAGAAAACATTCAGCTAGTTCAAATTATGATACACTCTCTACTATTTCAAGCTTTTCTGGACCAAATAGAGTTTATTTTTCAAGTACATTACATAATGCTTATAGGAAACCTATGAGGTAGATATGAGTTCCTAAAGCACTAGTCACTAATATTACTAGACCCAAACAAGTATGGGTACCAAAATATGTTTTCATTTGACCATTTTGTTGGAAGGTTTCTTAAAGAGTTCTTGTAAAATATTATGGTACTTGGACAATGGGTGTTAAAGACACATGACATGAGACTGTTCATGCTTCAAGAATTTAGCAAAAATTGATGGAGGACATGTTACCTTTGGTGACAATGCCAAAGGAAATATTATTGGCCTTGGCCAAATCGGTAACTCTAACTCGATTTTGATTTCCAAAGTAATTTTTGTTAATGGATTGAAATACAATACACTTAGTATTTCATAACTATGTGACAATGTATTTCATGTTAAATTTGAGAATGATTCCTAAAATTTTTTTAATTCTAAAAACAAATTAATATTTTCTTCTTTAAGAAATAAAAATGTATATTATGTTAACTTAGATTCTTTATTCTCTCAAAATGTTTCATGTTTAAGTGTATTTCACAAAGAATATTGGATTTGCCATAGGAGACTAAGACACTATAATACTCACTCCCTTATAATTTTAACTAGAAAAGTCTTAGTCAAAGACTTACCCAAACTTGAATTTCCAAATGATAAAGTGTGTTATCCTTGTCAAATGGGAAAGAAACAAAAAATTTCCTTCAAAACAAAAAATAATTGTCGACTTCTCAACCTCTTTAATAGGTATACATGGATTTTTTTGGACCATATATAGTTTCTAGTTTAAATGGAAAGAACTATGTTTATGTTCTTGTAGATTAATTTTATAGATATAATTGGGATTTCTTTTTGTCTCACAAAAGTGAAGCATGCTCACCTTTTACCAAATATGCCAAAACTGTAGAAAATCTTAGTGTACTTAGAGTTGAATCCTTAAGAAGTGATCATGGTTGTGAGTTTGAAATTCAAGAGTTTGAATCCTTTTGCTCACAAAATGGCTATAGTCATAATTTCTCTGCCCCTAGAACACCTCTATAGAATGGCATTGTAGAAAGAAGAAATAAAACCCTACAAGTGATTGATATAATTATGCTTAGTGAATATGACTTACCTATTTATTTTTGGGCTGAAGCTGTAAATATAGCATGTTATATTATCAATAGAGTGTTGATTAGACCTATTACCTAAAAGAACTCAATATGAGTTGTGGAACAATAGAAAAACCTGAGTAAGATACTTCAATGATTTTATTTGTAAAGTCTATATCCTCAATAATAAGAAAAATCATGACAATTTTGAATCCATGGGTGATGAAGGAATCATTTTAGGATATTCAATCTCTAGTAAAACCTATAGAGTGTTTAATAAAAAAAATAAATGTGTGGAAGAATCTGTCCATGTAAAATTTGATGAAATAGATCCACATGAGCCTAAAACCACTCAAGAGGACCTGGAGGATGATGTATCAAATATAGACATTAATTAAAAATCCTCTAACTATCCTGTGAATGAATCTGTGAAAACATCCAATTTTGGAAATTCTTTGGATTCAAGTCACAATGAACCCGAATCTGTTGAAGAACCTGAAATCACTAGTCCATTTTCTAGAGCTATTAGAACTCTTAAGAACCATACTTTAGATACTATTGTAGGAGACTTAGAAAAATGAACTCAAACTAGATATTCTCTTAGAAATTAGGTTGAACATCAAGTCTTCTTATCACAACTTGAACCTAAAAACATTAATGATGCTATCAATGATGAATTTTAGGTGATGGCTATACAAGAAGAACATAATCAATTTGAAAGGAACTAAGTTTGAAAACTTGTTGACAGACCCAAAGACACATTCACCATAGACACTAAATGGGTGTTTATAAATAAGGTAGATGAAGCTGGTAATATAGTTAGAAATAAGGCTATATTTGTTGCATAAGGCTATAGTCAGGAAGAAGGATTTGACTACGAAGATACCTTTGCACCAGTAGCTAGACTTGAAGCTACCATATTTCTTCTTTTTTATGCTGCACATCTGAATTTCAAACTATATCAAATGGATGTTAAAAGTGCATTTATAAATGGGTATATAGATGAGGATGTCTTTGTTGAGAAACCCCCTAGTTTTACAAATCCTCATTTTTCAAATCATATTTTTAAATTATAAAAATCTTTATATGGTTTATAATAAGATCCAAGAGCCTGGTATGATAGACTGAGTACTTTTCTTATTTCCAAAAGTTTTACAAAAGGAATTGATGATCCTACTCCTTTTATAAGACGAATAATCAATGATTTTTTGTAGTTCAAATCTATGTAAATGACATTATCTTTGGATCTTCAATTTTTTTATGTACTGAATTTTATAAAATGATGCAAAACAAATTTGAAATAAGTTTAATGGGTGAACTAAAATTATTTCTTAGATTTAAAATATTTCAAAATATTGATGGTATTATTTTAAATCAAAGAAAATATACTAGAGATTTTCTAAAATGTTTTGGTTTAGATAGCACTAAAAGTAGTGACACTCCAATGAGTACTACTTGTAAGTTAGATCTTGATGAAGATGAAAAATCTGTTGATCAAACCACTTACGGATGAATGATTGAAAGTCTTCTCTACCTAACTGCTAGCCGACCTGATATTATGTTTAGTGTATGTATGTGTGCTCATTTTCAAGTAAACCCTAAGGAATATCCTTTAAATGATGTTAAAATAATATTCAAATACCTCAAGCATGCACCAAATCTAGGACTGTTCTATCCCAGAGGACAATCATTTGAATTAGTGAGTTATTCTGATGCTGACTTAGGTGGTTGTAAGTTAGATAGAAAAATCACCTCTGGAACATGTCACTTTTTAGGCAAGTCACTAGTATAATGGTGTAGTAAGAAATAAAACTCTATTGCATTATCTTCTGTAGAAGCTGAATACATAGCTTATGGTAGTTGTTGTGCACAAATTTTGTGTATGAAACACATATTACTAGATTATGAATATCAATTCAGGAATGTACCTATAAATTGTGACAATATATGCTATATTAACATCTCAAAAAATATTATTTCACACTCTATGAAAAAAATATTGATGTAAGACATCACTTTTTGAGTGATCATTATCAAAAAGGTGTCATCACTTTGGAATTCATTAGTATTGAATATCATCTTGCTGATATATTCACCAAACCATTAAATTATGAAAGAATAGATTACATCATCCATGAATTGGGAATGATAAATTTTAGGTAGTAAGTATACTATTTTATAGATTAATGTTTCACGCTTTACGGTTTCACAAGTCACTATCTAACAGTTCTATAATTTTACTGTCTTAAGAATTACTGTTTCATGTTTACGGTCTCACTATTACTGTATGGAACTTATTGTCTTAAACAATATAGTCACACAGTTTAGAAATCACACAATTACAGTCTCACCATGAAATCTAGTCACGGTCTCACTGTGAAAGTTGATTGCGGTCTCACCAAAATGATACTTTATTGTTTTATTTATACATTATAAACCATATCGCGGTAATTAATTATTTTACCCTTTTACTTTCCCATGGTTCTGATCCAATGATGCTTGCTATCACTAAATGATAAAATAAAAAAAGTTTCACTCCTTTCTTCACACGTGTTCTCTTCTCTCAAACCGTAACCCCTCGCTCAACCCTTCAATTTTCTCTCTCTCTCTCTCTCTCTCGAACCTTTTTTGAATGCCCAGGATGAAACAATCATAATTGACTACTGAGAAGTGTAGTTAAAAGAATAAGTTGAAAATAGAACCAAAGTTAGCACCCAAAGGTCCTCTAAATACGAACCTGGTAGAAAGAATAGTGGAAACTGAAAAGAAGATATTCCCTAAGTGGATTCTGTCAAGTAAGTCTTTGGTATTGAAAGTGATAAAAGAGCTAGGATGGATGGATTGGTTCATGAAGGAGTATAGACCTATTTACCCAAAATTAGTTGCACAATTATATCAGTATGTTCAATTCTCTTTTGATACAGAAGATTGATATATTGTGTGAAGTTGGATCAATGGCCAGAGTTGTACCTTTTCTTCAAAGTTATGGGATGCATGCCTTAGGATACCTTATGAGGGTATTTGTGAGGACTACCAGAGAGGTCCTCCACCTCCAAGTGAGTTCTTTTTTTTGGAAGAAGTTTTGGGAATCCTAAATGGGAATGAAACAAATCAAAGAGCCATAACTGCTGAGCTAGATGGTGAAACCATACTTCTGCTTAAGTTTGTTCAGAATCTGATTATCCCCATAAAAGGTGAAAGTATCATGATGTATTTTTGATACATATCATGAAAAATGGACATAAGATCAACCTATGAAATTATGTTATACTCCATTTGTGTGAGTTGATCAAAACAACCTCCAAATCAACCTCCCTATTCTATTCAAGTATTATCTTAGTTATGCTTCAAGAAAAAGAGTTGGTTGGACCATATGAAGAATATATTAAGGATTATGAGTTTTTTATTTCAAAAGTTACATTAAAGAGAATGAAAATCATTTAGAATACATTGAGAAAATCATGGGTGGAAGATAATGACAGGGTTTATAAAAAGTTTAATCTGGTGGAACACTCTTCAAGACCTAAGAATATTTCTGATCCTAGTTTGGAACCAGATGAAACTGATGAGTACTATGATGAGGAAGAAGGGGAATAGGTTGTTGTACCAACATGAGAAACTTTTCTAGATGGGAAAGATAATGAACCTATTCTCCAAGACTTAACTAAGAAGGAAATACCTGTTCCGGAAGAAGTTGCTGATTTGGAAGAACAACCTGCTGCTGAAGAAGAATCTGTAGATAAGGTAAATGAAAAGGATTCTATATAAGATCATATATATTATCTTTCTGTTGTGAAAGAAGCTACTCTTGAGTAACACCTAGAGGAACAAGCTATTCCTGAAATTATTCCATCTACTAAAGAGAGAATGAAGTAAGCCTTTTAGTTGACTAGAAAGGAAATGGGTGAGGATATCAAGGATGAAATCTTGGAAATAGATCAAGGATCTAAATCTCTTA
This sequence comes from Viscum album, assembly GCA_963277665.1. Classification (NCBI taxonomy): domain Eukaryota; kingdom Viridiplantae; phylum Streptophyta; class Magnoliopsida; order Santalales; family Viscaceae; genus Viscum; species Viscum album. The sequence goes on along the minus strand of OY728143.1, from coordinate 661,573,510 downwards.
GTCCTGAGAAAGATGCACCTATTGAGGGGGAGAAATACCCGAATTTAGAACCTGTTAAAGTCCCTAATCCCGTTGATCCAAGCTCAGTGGATACATCGTATAAATTACCTAGTTATTTTGATGTGACTAATTTCCAGGAAGTCTCAGTTAAAGGAATATATCTATCTACTATGTTTCAATTGAAACTGGATTATTATCCTAATGTTATCTTTACCAAAGATCCCGAGCCTATCTCAACCTCTATTCCTAAGCCTTCACAAGAACCTTGTTTTAACGACCCAATATTTTTTCAATGAATTTTTTTTCTTATAATATGTCATAATCACATGAAATCACATCATAATTAACTACCAAGTGCTATATGACCCTTAAAACATAAGTTTTTCACTTCTATGATGTGAATTTCTAAAATATGACATACACAGTTGCGATCTGTAAGTTATTTGGAGTCCAATAAGAAAAACATAATTTTTTTGGTGAATAGTAACCTACCCTTATAAATATTAACATACCCTTATGAATAGAGATATACCCTAATGAATAGTAACCTTACCTATGGTATTATATAAATAATATTCAAGTGGAAGTACGATATACTTATGCTTTGGAATAAACAAATAAATGTTTTAAAATTGTTGTTTTTAGAATAAATTATGATTTTAATTAAATATAAAATTAATCATATTTTAGAAATTATTTTTGAAAAATGGACTTCATTTTTGGATTCTACACATCAAAAAATGGTTGGAGTGAATTTTTGATATTTTTCTAAAATACTTGATTTTTTTATGAATATTGAAAGTACCATAATTTACAAAATAAGCTAAATAAGCTAATTATAGAGTAATACATGATGTTCTACTAATTAAATCCCAATTGGTTTGGGATAACATGATAAAATTACTATTCTTGGTCTAGGAAGACTCATTATTCCTTGTCTTGAGGGGAAATAATAAATTAATGAATTTTATATTAAGAAATCCCCTCTCTCCTCTACAATAAAAACCCCCTCTCACTCCCTCTTCTCTTCAGTCCTCTCAAGGCTTGTGACTTCTCCAAATTCTGTCCAAATACCCTCCCAACCTCATCTCCCACGTCTATAAATCCTTTTTATCATAAAAAGACCAAACCTCTCCCTTAAGGAGGCTCTCAAGGAAGATTGGTTCAAGAGGTAAATTCCTCTTTTCATATTCTTTGTCTTTATTTTCAAGTTCATTTGTTTTCTTTTTCTATTACCTATCCTTATCGAAATTTTGTGATGAATCTAGTCCCTTATATGTACTGGAATTTTTTCATGATAGTGGAATAAGTTATCATCATCCCCCCTTTTTACCTTCTTTTATACTAGTAGCAAGAACACCATCCAAGATGTGTCAATTTTCCACATTCAAGGACGATGGGATTTCTATTTCTATTATCATTCTAAATTATGGTCATGAAACCATTATTGTTATGGTTGAACCATATTATTATATATTTAATATATCCTATGTAAGATTATGTAATCCCTTTGTACAAATGGTATTAAGTTATAAAGAAAAATGAGTTCATTGTGATCAAAACCCACAAATTAACCGAAACAATTATCATTAAAATTATATATAATAATTCATCCTCATGCCATGTAAGTAAGTTATATAAATGATAAATAACACCTATGTATGATTTTAAATAATACTTTAATTCAATTCTGGAGATTTACATGAAATCCATTACTTAAGAACAAGTAAACCGATTATGAAAATAAAAGAAACAAACACTCTAGAATGACGGAATTCAATACAATAACTTTTCAATAAGGACATAAATGAACTAACCATAATTATGATAAAATATATAAATTTCTAACAGGTTCTTAAATAAGTTATTAATAAGTATAATTTCATATTCCAGGATCTTAATTTCAAGATCGAAACATGTTCAGAGTTAATGTAAGGGTTTTTACACCCGAACTTCCATTTTCATTCGGGTTACTTTAATTATCTACATACCTAAATCAAATTCTTATGTATTGTTATGTACTACTCATAAATACTGTTTAAGTATTATATATATGTTTACCAATCATAACCCTTCCTTATTTTAATTATAGTTACACGTTTTAAAAGGAACTTTCAAAATTGTTTCCAAAATACAAGCCCGATTCAAGGGAATTTCTCAAATTCTTACCTATTTTCAAGGGCAACATATAATATGTTTTTGGAAACCATTAACTTTATAAAATAACTAATTTTATTATGAAAATACAATTTTAATTCACTTCTAGTTTATACAAATATTTTTCCAAAAGAACTCTTTTTTTCAAAATAGAGATTAGTTAATGATTTTATAAGAGTATTTTCATTTGATTCAACACTCTTGTTGTTTCTTTTGTATTATTGGGTTTAATAATTTATGAATTCATCTACCATATTTTATTTAATGGTTTATGACTAACTCTATTGTGGATGATCTATCCTAAAACCATTCACCATATTACTCGGAATGGTTAGTGTTTTATGTTTAATGATTGGGGAAAGATAGTTACATTTCATATGATAGTTTCAATATGATTGTATATGTTATTTATGTTTATCCCTACTCATATGAGGAATGAACTAGACTTATTATGTGACATGTGGGGCCCAATATAGCCCCTCGATGCATCGTTAGGTGTCATGAGACAATTAGATGTGGAATTGGCCGAGGTCTTTCCCTATGTGATATATGGATGTTGGATGTGGCCTTAATCATTAGACGTCTTGGCCGAGGCCTTAACAAAATGTTTCAGAATATTCGGCATATGCACTTACCTCATTATGGAGCTAGTAATTGAAAGTTCATGTGGTTATTTTACTAGTATAATACCCATGATTATGTTATATTATGGCAATATTTACTCAGCTCATATTCCTTCCATTTTATGTTAAAATTTATTTTTAAAGGCATGTGCTTTCAATTATTCACCATGTCTAATGTTTATATTATCTTCCACTGTATTGATTACTCTTTCTGAGTGTTTGAGATCACCCCTTTATTATGTTTTATTTTCTCAGGACATGAAGAAGTAAATTATGAATGACTTGCAATCATAATCTAGAAGTCATGGATGTTTCTAGTGGAATAAATTAGTGTTGTTTTTCCCTTTATGATGTAATGATAAACTTATTCATGTATCTTGTTTCCTAAAGCTACTAAAATTCTCAGTCCTTCGGGGTGCTTATTCCTTGTATTTATTCCAATAAGGCACCGGCTCCGGGCAACTGGGGTTGGGTCTTTACACTTCTACCTTGGTAAGTAAATATGATTTGAAAGCTTTTGAAGATACCCTATTGGCTGGAGTTGAAAAACTGATGAATACCCAACCGGATCCTATAACCAATTTGAGTGAGAGAGATACTGCCTTTTTGTTGGAAAAGATCATATGGAAGATTTAACCGAAGATGCTTCATGAGATTCAAGAATTCAGAGTTGAAAAAAATTAGTTAAGTGGTGATGTAAAGACTCTTAGAGGTATGGTTGAAGAAATGCAGAGAGTGTTGAACTCAAGACCATAAAGTGTTTCTCATACTATTGAGGATATTTTTAGTATAATTTCATAGGAAGTAGATACCCTGATTCAACCAAATCTAACCTCCTTGGTTGACAAAGTAGCTGAAAGAAACAAGAATATTGTTCAAGAGATGCTTGAACTTGTTATTGGTCTTAACAAGTTTACTGAAGAGTATAAAGGCTATCTCCAGAAAGTTCTAAATCAACTAAAATCCCTTAATTCAGCTGTTACTGCTTATAATACTTCTTGACAATCATCTCAACCCTCTTCAAACAATGATCTTCTCAGAATAGTTGTCAATGAAGAAATTCAGGCTGTGCTCAGTGGTTTTGACAAAGAATCTCTATCTGAAATTATCAAGAACAGTGACAGAGTTATTGATTTGGTGAGAATTAATTCCAAAATAGAAAATGATGCTCAAGAAGAGATTACTAAGAAGGTGGTATTCTACTTCAATTTTATATTCTCAAATCATGACATGACTAACCACTTCAAGTACATTGTAGAGAATCTGAGAATCCCTCCTGTCACTCAAACTTTCAAAATTCAAGTCTAAAAGCTCAAAGATTTCACTCCTTTGTTGGATAAGTTTATGGAGAACAAGGATGACTTTGAGAAATCCATACATTATGGTGGTGAGATTATTGTGGAATTCATTATGCTTTTGAGGCCTTGTCTTCATGTCCAGTGTACTGTCATTGTTGCTTCTGCAGGTACACCCCTAAGATCTGGTTTGCCTACCATCTCATCCTCTACCCTTGCCTCTACATCTATGTCTATCTCTGAGACTCTGAGTCATATCAAATTGGTTATCCTTGATCAACAGTTTCCTCAGTCTTCCACCTCACCTACCTTGGCCCCTTCTATTTTTGAAGGACTCCCTTTATCTTCTCTATCAGCTGGTTCACTCCCTATTTCAACTTCTACCTCTACTCCTATGGCTTCCTCTTCTGATGTTGCTTCAAAGGGAAAAGAGAAGACAATACAGTATTGAAGAAAAGTGACTACTATCTTTGATAGGGATGATTTTTATATTCTTGTTACTTGCTGTTTGTAATGATACTTTTTATCCATCTAATGCGTTGTGAACTTTTATTGTCTATTTCTTGTTTACTCTTTTTGATAATCCCAAAAGGGGGAGAAATATGTATTCTATATGCACACTAAGGAAGAGACACATTGCATAAGAATAGATCTCTCACTCACATGATTTGTGGTCACCAAAAACGGGGAGATTGTTGGACTCCTCATATGTTAATCATGTTTTAATTATCACAAATCCTATACATTTTGTAAAGCTTTTTAGTCCTGTTTAATCTATCTAAAATCATGTGTACAAATGATTAGTATCTTTATGCCTTAAATAATTATTGTAAACTATTTTGTTTTTAATGAAATTGTATTATGAATGATTAATTTTACTTCATTTTATGAATATCACTATTTAAGTCTGTGTACATATATTTGGATAAGTTTGAGAAACCGTGAGTCTGCCACTGGTTATGTTTTTTTGGAAAAGGACCCAGACACCGTGACCCAGGCACTATGACCCAGACACTACGACCCATACACCATTTCAAGGAGACATCGTTTTGAGGAGACACCATTTTGAGGAGACAACATTTCAAGGAGATGCCATTTTAAGGAGACATCGTTTCAAGGAGACACCATTTCATGAAGACACCATTTCTAGACAGACTGTGACACTGTTTCTTAATATATTTTTCCTTTTTTCAATTTAATCTCTAATGGTCATATTTGAAGATTTTAAATGCACTAACATAATTAATGTTTCTTTGTAGACATGTCACCTGATAGTATGAGGTATGAGGTACAGAGTACATGCATCCCGTCGGCTCCAACACATGCATTATAAGAATAAAAACAACAGTACGACCAGAAGAAAAGTGCAATAATACTGACAACAGAGAAATAAGTGTGTGCACGATAATGAAGAAGAATGATCGTTCTTAAAAGAAGAACCAACACATGAAACCCAATACTGCTAGAGAACACACGAAGCATACTAAAATCCTAAAGTCAAGAACCTTTTCACACTATCAACACCACGAAGAACACGATCTAGATCTAGCTGACTTGTGATACTCTGTTTTCTGAAAGAGGACTCGATTTCTGCATCTGCATCATCCTAGAAGTCCAGAGCTATATAGACTAACACTCAAAGTACTTCTAACCTTATCTCATCATTTTTTCAGTGTTGTGTATTATTTTTATCTTTCAAGAAGTGTGTGTATGTCTATATAAAACATGCAATGTATCCTGAATTAAACTGAAGGATACAAGATATACTTTCTCATACATCTTTTTACACTTTTTTATTCCCACAGATAAGTGTGGAAGAGGTCCCTGTGTGACCTAACAGTTCATACCCACGAAGAACTGTGGAATAGGTCGTGTGACCTAGATAGTCCTATATACTATTGTTATCTCTGATCCAGGGTGTGGATCACATTTTTTTATTTAAACTACTTAGTGGCAGGTGATCACCAAGTGGAGTGGGTTAGGTCTCGGCTTGAGACTAAACCACTTCTTTTATATTCACTGTGCTTTTTAATTTAGTTTTCTCTGTTTTACTGTATAATTCATAAATCACTAAATTTAATTTGATAGTTAATCTTGGAAAGAAGTTATAATTGTTTTTCCTTATTAGAATAACTTTAAAAGTAATGTTAATAACTGATATTAAGATTACTGATAATTAATCAATCTTCTGAGAAGTTATTTAAACAGAAAAACTTTCATAACCGTATTACTTTGATTAACTGGTCTGTATTTAAATTTATTAGGGAACATTTTTAAAAATAATTTTTAAACAGAAATTTTTATAGATACTCAATTCCCCCCCTCTTAAGTACTCAACTCCGACCAACAATTTGGACATCATGTATCTGGTACATGAACATTATACCGTTGAGACGATTTAAGTCTGTGTGTAGAAACCCGTCTGATTTTTTGGAAATAAACTCGAAGGGTTCACCGCCAATTGGTTTGTATCATGATACCTATAACACCTCAAGTTTTCATAGTACATTATCTCTTTAAAGTAATTCAATAGCTTTCACCTCACACAACACCGAGTTCGAGCACAGAACGAATTACCAAACTAGCCATTCAAAAGAAGTTATGAATAGTATTAACTGAATTTTTAATTTTATATATTCCATATAGTTTTAACATCCATATTATGTGTTTATTAGACATAATATAAGAACAAATTCATTTTTTTCAGATAATGGAAGTATTTTTAAAAAAATGCAATTTTACCGCCTTTTAATAGAGAAACCTTTTTTAAATCCAATATTTGGCACTTTTATATATTAAATTTGACAAAATAAACTTCTTATTTAGAATTAATACATAATTTGTTTTTGTTTCAATAGCTTTTTGGTGTTTTTTAGATAACTTTCATATTTGGGCAAATAGTGAAAAATAATAAATTTTAATTGAAAACAACTTTTTTAATAAAAATAATTTATAGTGTTCAATTACACATTGGAATGGTTTGAAAGTATAATTAGATTATATTTTTACCATTTAATCCAATTTTAATCATTGGAATTAATTTCACTTTGAAATTATACATAAACAAGTGTTAATCTTTTGATAGTTATTGTTCCTTAAAAACACGCTATTTGTTTTAACAACGGGAATAAATTTTAAATTAATTAATGCAAATTATATGTTTTGAATTTGGTAAAATAGAAATCATTTTTGAATTTAGAATATAAAATATTGCTTAGGAATAATTTTGGGTATTTTTTTGAAAAACTTCAATTTTTGATGAATAGTAAAACCACTTAGTAGTAGTCAAAAAACTCACGTTTTTCATTTAAATGAAAATTTACCGCTTTTGTGAATTGAATTTTAAAAATACTACATACATGGTTTTTATTTTTAAGTAAAATGTGGTTCAACAATATGAAAATAATTTTTGGTGAATAGTAATTTTTGAATTTTATTTAGCACAGTTAAAGGTAAATAGGGTAATTCAAGGTAAAAATAATATTATAATAATAAAACATTACCTTAAAACTTGTACTAAACTTATTGGATGAGTCATTTTAGACCATGGGCATCCTCGGGTCGATTTTGGGACCCCATGGAGCCACTTTAGAGTGATAATTACACTTTATTTCAGTTAACTTAAAATAAAGACAAAAATGACATTTACAAATATCTTTTAGTATATCAATTTTTTACATGGGGTTATATAAGTAATATTTTTGACTATAAATATTTATTAGAAATATAAAATGATTTCATAAATTATGGTATTTTGTTTATAATTTTTAGACATCAGATAAATTAAATTATTTATGACACAATAATGATGTAGTATTCACCTCATTAATAAATGATTTAAATAAATAAGATTATTAATATTAAAAAAATATCCCAAACCTCTCCAATTATTATTAGATGATTTTATTTGGAACATAAGTGATCTTATATTTTACATTAATGAGTTTTGGTCCTTTTGAAACCGAAGATATGCTTATAATAAAATAACATTTTCAAAATTTCTTAAAGTGCCCCTCCTCTCCCTTATAAAAGGGAACCAATTCTAACCCATTCCTCACACCTCTCAAGCCACTTGGATCATCCAAAACCTACCCAAATAAGCTCTAAAGATCCATATATTCCATCTAAAATCCTTACCTTAGGCAGAAGTCACTTCAAGAAGTCCTTTTGGTTCATACCAAAGGGAGTTACCCAAATTAGAGTAAATGGTTTCTCTTAACTTCTTTTCATTTATTTTACTTATCCAACCCCTAAACTACTTTTATTCCTTTATTTTATAACAAAAACAGTATCCTAAATATACTAGTATGTTTTTATGATAAGTATTATAATTAAACATACACACACCTCTATCTAATTTGTAAAGAACACAATGTTTCTGTGTATGTAAAACTAACACCTCATGAAACGATGATTGTTAAATTATCTTCTACCGCCTCTCATGGTGGCCATTAATATAGAAATTTATTTATATATGATATATATTATGTTTATGTTTTCTTTATGCTTAGGTATTTTCCATTTATAGCATACCATTATGGTTTCCATTATGGTTAAACACGATAACATCATTTGAGGAAGTGCGGACTACCGCCCCCACAGAGTGATATGACTCGTTAATGACTTATGTGGGATGTATAAAGTATGAAATTAATTATATAATATATGATATTATATTGTAATTATAATATACATTTGTATCATTATGTTTTAATTCCATTAAAATACAAAATATAATTGAAAGTAGCGTTCATGCGTACATACGGCTTACCGTCTCCATGAACGGTGCGTTTCATTTATTATATTGAAATGTTATGTAATGTTAAAAATAAATATATATACTGGATATATAACATATATATTATATCTAAATCATTTATATCATTCTGGAGATAATGGAATTTTTACCACATGGACAAATTGTAATTATAACAAGTTCATTTTTGACTCAAGTTCCGAACATCGATAAAATATACAATATAAACTAAAATAATTAACTAATAAGTGATATAAAAGGAATAATAAACTTGAAAAATTTTCTTAATCAATTATAAATTAACTTAAGTTTATTATTTGGGAAGAGAAAATAATATACAAGACAAGTCAGACTTGAGGTAAGGTGTTTCTTATCTCACTTTTAATTCCGTGAGATTTCCATTTTTCCCCACTTATTTATTGTCTGTGGTGTATTGTATATTGACATTTGATATATATTACCATGATTATGTTTAAATTAATGTTATTCTGTGATTAATTTGGTGGTTATTAACTTTTTGTCAAATAAATCAATTGATTAGAACGTGATAAGGGTTTTTCATCTCACTTTTTATTCCCGTGAGATTCATGCTATATTAGCCACTATTTCCTATTATGTGGTGTATGTACTACCCATGATTTTATTCTTGGTGTAATATAAATTAATTTATCAGTATTTAAATCTTCATTTTATGATCCTTCTTTCATGGAGTGTATGTTTCGTGAGTTACCAAATCAGTAAGGGATTTTCCAATTTCAATTTCCACTCATTGGGATTTACGCATGCTTCATTGATTATTTTTACTCTAATATTATATGTGGAATCACTATTTATTATTTATATAGTAATTTCCAATACCCTTTGTGTGTATATACTTTTGATACACATAATCACTCCATTGATAAATTCTCAAGTCACCGATATGAACTTGATAAGAGTAGTCTTAAATCAATTTTCATCCATTGAGTTAAACATCAAAGTCATTGCTGTTGTTGTTACAAGAATATGTGTGAATGTCCTATAATTGTTTTACACTGAATATCCAATAATATTTAGTTTATTTATATTTTTCACACATAATTATGTCATTGATTTATCCTTAACCTAAGAATACGATCTTTATTAGGGATTTCATCTCAACTTACATTTCATTGAGACTTATTTGTTGTTATGCACCAATTCACCTTTATTTGGTGTATATATTGTAATTTGACATAATATATCTTGAATACCTTTATTCTCATGATATTATTAAATTTTTATTACCTAAATTTTTTTTATTAAAGCATCTATCAATTGGTTAGGAACTCTAACTAAAATATAATTTTAAATGTTTTAAAAATTTATTCTTCTAAATCTTTCTCATTATTGTCCATATTTTAAAAATTATTTTAAGGATTTATTTATATAAACATTAATGTTTTGAAATTAAAATTACTTTTAAAAGTTTCAAAGTGGTATGGGATACTTTGATTCAAAAATATATTTTGAACAATTTCTTGATAAATAGTGATACTTTTGAATGTTTTCAAGAAAAAAGGGGATAATTCTCTCAAATAGTTTTGATGATTATTTTCATCTATGTCAATATCCTTCATTATTCTTGATTAAGGTTAATTTATTATAATAAAATCTTCCATATTTTATTGAATGAGTTATTTTTGACTGTGGATGTGCTATTTTTATACCATTCATGGTTTATAGTTATAGTATTGACATTTCATATGCTAGTTTAATACCAATGTTTATGTTATGTTTAAACATTTTAATATGAGGAATGCATTAGAGTTAGTATGTGACAGGTGATGCCCGCTATATCTCCTTGATGCATCGGTAGGTCTCATGAGACAAACTTGTATCTTGGAACTAGGCCTTGAAAAAATATTATTTGTAGTCTTGGAACGAGGCCTTGACTATGTGGTTAATATTCAGAATTATGCATTACATAATAATGATATTAGCTATTGATCTTTAATGTAGTTATTAGACTAGTAGAATACCCATGACTATGTTTTATTATGGAATTATTTACTGATCTCATATTCCAGCCATAAATTTTTCATGTTAATTATCTGTAAAGTCATGTGTTTTCAATTATTCACCATACCTAATGTTTATGTTATCTTCCACTGTATTGCTTACCCTTACTAAGCATTTGATCTCAACCCTTTCTTATGTTTAATTTTCCCAGGATATGAAGAAGTTAGTTCTGAGTGACTTGCATGCATAATCTAGGAAGACTGGATGTTTCTAATGGAATAATTTAGTGTTGTTTTTCTTTTCAAGTTGTAATGTTGAACTTATGTATGTGTATTTTTTACAATACTACAAGACTGATCGGTCCTTTGGGACTTTATTCCTTGTAATCATGCCAATGTATTAAAATAATGCACCAGATCCTGGATTCTGGGGTCAGGGCATTAAAGTTGGTATCAAAGGACGTTTATAACAAACTTTGGAAACTAGATTTAGATAAACTCTTATTAGAGAACATTAACCTAATATAGACTTTAATGATTAGGATAGAAGAACTTCCTATAATTTTGGTAATGTAGATATTTTTTATATTTTCCAAGCAATACATCCCTATATGGATATGATCAGGTAGAGGCGGCTCTGGCACAGATGTACCTAGGAGTGAAAACTCCGAAAAGGAGTTTCGGGCTTGACTTGGGGTATCCTGGTACACAATAACAGGACTTGTTGCACTCTTGGTTATGACAATCTCATGGGATATGCTTAGGATAATTTACGTTTTCTTTAAAAACTGATTTTAAGGATTTTAATATAAGATGAGAATTAATGACCTTTGTTAATGCTATGGTGTTTCAAATTGAAAATAAGGTGTCATGATATTCTCTAAATGATTTTATGACTGTTGTTACTCACACAATGATTTCTAGTTTTAGTCAATGGATGGATTCAAAGGAATTCATAGTAACTTTGACCAAAATGTACAAGTTGGGAACGGTGGTTGAAATGAGAAAATAAATGGAATGTTGATAGGCATAAAAGATATTGTGTTCATACCGAAATAGTTTTACAAAAATATGATAAAAAAAAAATATATTAACTAACTCTTGGACCCAACAAAGAAGAGAAAGGTGATTAATGAGAAGAGCTCCAGCAGTGGAGACTATGGAGAAAAGAAACGTCAATTTCCATCATGCAGGAAATGTGGAAGGAGAAACCCAATAATGTGACTCAATGGAACAAAGAAATACTTTATGTGTGGTAAAGAAGGAAATAAATTAAATAATTGTCGAAGAAAAATGAAGAGTACTATGGTTGAAAATAAAAATGGTCCCAAGAATACATTTACAGTCATTTGCCATAAATGTAGGGGACCTGGCCATTACCCGAGTGAATGAATTATTCTATACAATATCATCTTGGTCAAAGAAGAAGATATGTGGAAATAAATGGTCGGAGAAATGTTTAAAATTATTAGTGCTCTTTATTGATGAGATTACTTTGGAATAATTTTCTCTTGTATGTGTAACCCTACAGTTTTTCATATGAAAATGATATTTGGGGAATAATTATCTTTTCTCTTGTGGATATAATTATAAATAACCATTTTGCTTTATATGATCCTTGAATTTGAGGCAATTATAAGTTGTTAAATTTTGGGATAAAAATGAGAGCTATGAGATAACATTTTTGGTTAAATTATTTTATGGTTATTTTGAGGAATTTATCTCATTTTGGTAATGTAATAAAATATAGTTTTTGAAAAAGGACAGCACACAGATCGTGTGACAACCCATCACATTAGACAAAGCTATTGGAATCGAACCCACAACCAGAGTGCGATTGAGATTTATTGCCTACCACTGGACTATGTGAAGTCCCTGGTTTGTGTGACTAATTATTTTTAGTTAAATAATTTTATTAAGTTGATTTGGGACATTATTTATTATCAAATGGATATACTTAGTTTAGGAAAATGATTTGGTGATTAAGTGATACATGTTATTTTGGAAGAGGTTCGCTCTGTTTGGAACACTATATGCCTAAGGAAAATAGAATACTATGGGATTTTATTTGAGGAGTAATGGTGGATATTTTACAATGTTTTTATTGTGTATTTATAGTTATTTGGGTTATTTATGGAAATGATTAACCTATCATAGAGAATATGTGATTTGTTTAATTACTTTTAAGTATGTGACTTTAAGTGCAGTCGATTTTATTTGGAGATACAATTTAACATGGAAGACTACGTAATCAAATTATTTTGAGTTTTGGGTTTCAATATTAGTTATGATTATATTGAAGGATTTTAAAGACAATTGTTCATTGAAGGGTATTTGTTGAACTTTGGGTATTTTTTGTTTAAATTTTGGAGATTAAGAGTAATAATTATTTCTATAAAGAATTGCCATTTTGGGTATCATATGATCATGTAATAACCATTTTGGTATTGGTTAATGTTTATTGACAATGGAAATATATAATTCATCCTTTTTGGATTATGTGATTCTCTATAATTTGATTGTAGCACTTTAGGTGTAACCTAGTCATCTTGAATACTCACCGTTTGGAGAAAAGATGAGTTTGTTGTAGAAATTTATTAATGGTTGAAACCCTACTTGTAAAGTAAGTATATATCCTTATAATCTTAGTCAATATCATAAATAAATTCATCATAATTATTAAAATGATCTTAAAACAAAAATGTTGTTCATATACTTTTCCTACTGGGTAATCAAAGAACTTTCAACCCATCACAAGTTTATGGCTTTCAGATCGTTAACTTTATCTAAATAATATTCTTGATCTCTATCCATCAGAACATGATGATTAGTTTTCTCTTCAATATCCATGTTTTCCTACATGTAACCCTAGTATGTGTAATGTTCGGTAACCTTCATACTTACCATTATTTATTTTAAAATAGAGGCCTCATTAATCCATTTTCGATGTGGGATTTCAACTAAGATATTTTGAAATGTCAAAACCCAAGTTTTCAATCCCGAGATTAAATTGCGAGGATGCAATTTATTGAATTAGGGGAGAATTTAACACCTTAAGGTTTCATATTACATTATCTCTTTAAAGTAATTCAATAGCTTGTACCTCCCACAACACCGAGTTGGAGTGCACGATGACTTGTCAAACTAGCCGTTCAAAAGCAGTTATGAATAATATTAACTAAATTTTGAATTTTACATATTCCATATAATTTTAACATCCATATTATATGTTTCTTAGACATAATATAAGAATAAATTCATTTTTTTCAGATAAAGGAAGTATTTTTCAAAAAATGCAATTTTACCGCATTTTAATAGAGAACCATTTTAAATCCAATATTTGACACTTTTATATATTAAATTTGACAAAATAAACTTCTTATTTAGAATCAGGTCATAAAAATTTAGTTTCGATAATTTTTTGGTGTTTTTTCTGATAACTTTTATATTTGGGTGAATAGTGAAAAATACGAAATTTTAATTGAAAACAAATTTTTTAATGAAAATAATTTATTGTGTTAAGTTATAAAGTTGAATGGTTTGGAAGTATAATTATATTATATTTTTACCATTTAATCCAATGTTGGTCATTGGAATTAATTTCACTATGAAATTATACATAAACAAGTGTCAATCTTTTGATAGTTATTGTTTCTTAAAAACACGCTATTTGTTTTGAAAAGGGAATAAATTTTAAATTAATTATTGAAACTTATATGTTTTTAGTTTGGTAAAATAGACATCATTTTTGAATTTTTAATATCAAATATAGATTAGGCTGATTTTTTGGTATTTTTATGAAAAACTTCAATTTTTGATGAATAGTAAAACCACTTAGTAGTAGTTAAAAAACTGACTTTTTTCATTTAAATGAAATTTTACCTTTTCTGTGAATTTAATTTCGAAAATCTGACTTACATGGTTGTTATTAGTAAGTTAAAAGCGGTTCAATAAGATAAAAATAATTTTTGGTGAATAGTAACTTTTGACTTTTATTTACTACAGTTAAAGGTAAATAGGGTAATTCAAGGTAAAAATAATATTATAATAATAACAAATTACCTTAAAACTTGTAATAACCTTATTGGATGAGTCATTTTCGACCATGGGCATCCTTGGGTCGATTTTGGGACCCCATGGAGCCACTTTAGAGTGATAATTACACTTTATTTTAGTTAACTTAAAATAAAGACAAAAATGACATTTACAAATATCTTTTAGTATATCAATTTTTTACTTGGGGTTATATAAGTAATATTTTTGACTATAAATATTCATTAGAAATATAAAATTATTTCCTAAATTATGGTATTTTGTTTATAATTTTTATACATCAGATAAATTAAATTATTTATGACACAATAATGATGTAGTATTCACCTCATTAATAAATGATTTAAATAAATAAGATTATTAATATGAAAAAAATATCCAAAACCTATATAATTCTTATTGGATGATTTTATTTCAAATATGATTCATCGTATCTTTGACTTTAATGAGTTTTTGTCCTTTTGAAATAGAAGATATGTTTATAATAAAATAACATTTTCAAACTTTCCTAAAGAGCCACTCCTCTCCCTTATAAATGGGAACCTCTTATATCCCATTCCTCACACATCTAAAGCCCATTGGATCATCCAAACCCTGACCAAATAATCTCTCAAGATTCATCTCTTCCACCTAGAAGCCTTACCTTAGGTTGAAGTCATTTCAAGAAGTCCTTTTGGTTCAAACCAATGGGAGTTACCCAAATTAAAGGTAATGGTCTCTCTTAACTTATTTTCTTTTATTTTACTTCTCCAATTCCTAAAATCTTTGTATTACTTTATTTTATAACAATACCAGTATCCTAAATATACTCGGATGTTGTTATGAGAATTATTCAAACTACACTTACACACACCTCCATCTAATGGGTAAATAACACACTGTTTCTGTGGATGGAAAACTAACGCCTCACGAAACGATGATTGTTCAATTATCTCATACCGCCTCTCATGGTGGCCATTAAGATGGAACTGTATTTATATATGATATATATTATGTTTATTTTTTCTTTATGCTTCTGTAGTTTCCATTTATATCATACCTTTATGGTTTCCATTATGGGTAAACACGATAACTTCATTTGAGGAAGTGCGGACTACCGCCCCCTCAAAGTGATATGACTCCTTAATGAGTTATGTGGGACGTATAAAGGATGGAGTTAATTATATTATATATGATATTATAATATAATTATAATATACATATGTATCATTATGTTTTAATTCCATTAAAATACAAAATGTAAATGAAAGTAGCATTCCTGCGTACACACGACTTACCGTCTCCATGAATGATGCATTTAATTTCTCATATTCAAATGATATGTACTATTACCAATACATATATATACTGGATATATAATATATATATGATATATAAATCATGTATATAATTATGGAGATAATGGAATTTTGAACACATGAAAAAATTGTAATTATAACAATTTCATTTTTGACTCAAGTTCCGAACATCGATAAAATATCCAATATGAACTCAAACAATTAACTAATTGTTATAGCATGGTAATAAGTGATATAAAAGGAATAATAAACTTGAATTTTTTTCTTAATAAAGTATAAATTAACTTATGTTTATTTTTCAGGAATAATAAGGAACATAGAAGACAAGTCATACTTGAGGTAAGGGGTTTCTCATCTCACTTTTAATTCCGTGATATTTCAATTATTTGCCACTTATTTATTACATGTGGTGTATTGTGCACTGAAATTTGATATATATTATCATTAACAATTTTAAATTCATGGTTTTCTATGATTCATTTGGTGGTTATTAACTTTTTTTTCAAAGGACTCAATTGATTACAATGTGATAAGGGTTTTTTATCTCACTTTTTATTCCCGTGAGATTCATGCTATATTAGCCACTATTTCCCATTTTGTGGTGTATATAACACCCATGATTGTATTGTTGGTGTAATATAATTTAATTTATTGTTCTTTACATATTCATTGTATGATTCTTATTTCATGGGGTGTATGTTTCGTGAGTTACCAAATCAGTAAGGGAATTTCCAATATCAATTTCCACTCGTTTGGCTTTACGCATGCTTCATTGATTATTTTTACTCCTAGATTATGTGTGAAATAACTATTTATTATTTATGTAGTAATTTCCACTCCCATTTGTGTGGATATAATTTTGATACACATAATAACTCCATTGATAAATTTTTAAGTCATCGATATGAACTTGATAAGAGTAATCTTAACTCAATTTTCATTCATTGATTTAAACATCCAAGTCATTGGTGTTGTTGTTAAAAGAATATGCGTGAATGTCCTATGATTGTTTTACAATGAATATCCAATTATATTTCATGTATTTGTATTTTTCACACATAATTATGTCATTGATTTATCCTTAACCTAAGGATACAGTTTTTATAAGTGATTTCATCTCAACTTACATTCCATTGATACTTCTTTGTTGTTATGCGCCAATTAACTTTTATTTGGTGTATATACTCTAATTTGACATAATATATCATGAATCCCTTTATTATCATGATATTTTTAAGTTTTTATTACCTCAATTGTTTGTATTCAAGTATCTCTCATTTGGTTAGGAACTCTAACTAAAATATAATTTTAAATGTTTTAAAAATTTATTCTTATAAATATTTATCATTATTTTCCATGTTTTAAAAATGGTTTTAAGGATTTATTTATATTGGAATTAATGTTTTAAAATTAAAATTCCTTTTAAAAGTTTCAAAGTGGTATGAGATACTTTGATTAAAAAATCTATTTTAAACAACTTCTTGATAAATAGTGATACTTTTGATTGTTTTAAAGAAAAAGAGGATACTTCTCTAAAACAGTTTTGATGATTATTTCATCTATGTCAATATCCTTCATTATTCTCAATTGAGGTTAATTTATTATAATACAATATTCTATATTTCATTGAATGAGTTATGTTTTACTTTGGATGTTCTATTTTTATACCATTCATGATTTATGGTTAATGTATTTACATTTCTTATGCTAGTTTAATATGAATATTTATGTTATGTTTAAACCTTTTAATATGATTAATGCATTGGATTTATTAAGTGACGGGTGGAGCCCGCTATAGCTCCTCGATAAATCGGTAGGTCTCATGATACAAACTAGTGTCTTGGAACAACGCTTAAAAAAATCTTATTTTTAGTCTTGGAATGAGGCCTTGAATATGTGGTTATGATGTCTGAAATTATTCATTCCATCATTATGAGATTAGATATTTATATTTCATGTGGTTATTAGACTACTAGAATACCCATGACTTTGTTTTATTATGGCATTATTTACTCAGATCATATTCTTACCATAAAGTGTTCATGTTAATTATTTGTAAAGGAATGCATTTTCAATTATTCACCATGACTAATGTTTATATTATATTCCACTCTATTGCTTACTATTACAGAGCATTTGAGCTCACCCACTTCTTAGGTCTCATTTTCCTAGGATATGAAAAAGTTAGTTGTGAGTGACTTGCAGGCATAATCTAGGATGCTTAGATGCTTATAATGGAATAATTTTGTGTTGTTTTCCTGTTCAAGTTCTAATTTTGAACTTAGGTATGTATCTTGTTTCCAAGACTACTAAACAGATCAGTCCTTTGGGAGTTGATTCCTTGTAATCATGCCAATGGATTAAAATAATGCACCGACTCTTGGATTCTGGGGTCAGGGCATTACAAGACCTAACAATGCATCAAGAGGCTATAGTGGGACCCACCCATCACTAACAGTACAAATAATTATTTATACATAGATTTAATAGAAGAACAATATGCCTTTTTAATATCCACATTGAATAGAGGATACAGATTCATCAATATTTCCCGAGTTAAAATAGCATTCAAAATAAACACCGTGTGTGAAATGGTATACAGATTAAAGAAATAATCATATCCATGATAAAATAAAATGGATATTTAAGAGAATTATAATTTCAAATGAAAATTGATCTGAAATGGGTAGTAGATACACTACATAATAAAGATTAGTTACACAGTACCAAGTAAGTCTCAATGAAATGGAAATTGAGACAAAGACCCTTACCACAATGTAATCAATTGAGGCATATGACCAAAAAATAATAATCAAAAAATTAATCATATAATAGAATGAGTATAAATAAAATCATGATATTATATATCGAATAGAAGTATACATACACAACATGAAAGAAATAAGTGGCGAATAATGGAAATCTCACGAAATTAAAAGTGAGATGAGAAAACCCTTACCTTATGCCTGAATGTGTTCTTCGATTGATCTTAATGACACTAATAATCAAATTTATATTCCATAATTAATAATTTCAGAACAACATATACATATAATTTATTTATTATAACCTTATTAGGTTTATTCATGGCCTTTTTGATGGGTTTTAAGAGGTTCAATTTTATTGTTTTGGAAGCATTTTATTCCATGGTTTTCATGATAGGTTTACGTGTATTCATGAATGGAAGTTTATTTTAAATATGGTTAAACAAATATAATTGTTAATATATATTATTTGTGACATAATAAATAAAATTATAATTATTTTGGTTATATACCATGAGGATTACTCATTAGAGAATAATTAATGATAAACGCTTGTATTAACTTGGATGTTTTGTGCACAATGAACTTGTTTTGCATTATTATTTTATATTATGAGCATGTAAGGATTAAAGAACGCTAAATAGGATAAAATAAAAATATTATGATCTATTTAAGAAATTAAAAAGGTTTCCTGACCATTCTTGAAGATATTAATGCAAATTGAAAACCAGTCTTCCTTGAACGTGATAAATTAACACATCTCAGACTATGTTTTCATTTGTAGTATAAAAGGAGGGAAAAGAAGAGATTATGATGGAATATTCCATTATCATAAAAAAATATAGTACATATAAGTTACTTTAGTTTTCATAACATTTAGATGAGAATAGGTGAGAATAGAAAAGGGAACAAAGGAACTTGAAAAGAAAACAAAAGAATTGAAAAGAGAAATTTACCTCTTAAATCTATCTTCCTTTGAGATACTCTTTAGGGGAGATTATTTTATATTTTGAGGAGAAAAATGTATTTTGGACGTGGGGGAGGATATTACGGAGATATTTGATCAGAATTTATTTAAGTTTTGAATCTTGAGAGGTGTGAATAAATGAGGGTGTGAGGGGTGGTATTTATAGTGGGGGGGGGGGATTTTATTAATATTTTAATCATAAGTTTATTATTTTTTCTTAAGACAAGAAATAATCATGATTCCATGAAAAAAATAGTTATAGGTGCATGGGAGTTAGAACTAATGGTTTCTTACATCATCCATGATGCAAGGAATAGTTTATTTATCTCATAATGTATTTATACTCTAATTACCATATTTTACTATTCACAAAATTCAAGTATTTAAAAAAAATCCAAAAAATTCACCCTAACCATTTTTTGACATGTATAATCCAAAAATGAACTAAAATTTTCAAAAATAATTTCCTAAATATTAGAAATTTATTTTTTAATTAAAGTCATCATTTAATCAAAAAATACCAACACTTAAATTATTCATCTTAGTTTTTAAGGTGCCTAAATTTTATTTATACTTTCATGGGTAAGGTTACCATTCATAATTGTCCCATTACTATTCATAAGTTTAAGTTAATATTTATAAGGGTAAGTTAATTTTCACTAAAAATTAAGTTGATTCTATCAGACTCCAAATATCACCCTAAATGCAACTGTGTATGTTTGTTTTTCAAAATTCAAAACACAGAAGTGGAAAATTTATGTTTAAAGGATATGTTATGAATTTATACTATTCATAATGAGGTGTTGTTTCATATATACTTAGTGATTCATTCAATAAAGGATATCTAATTAATTTAAAGTATTTACGAGGAACATACCATAAAATGTTTGGGGTGTTATACTCTTCTCACATTCAGAAATTTTTTCCTAAAAAATTTTCATGTATAAATCCCTTTAAAAAGATGCGGGTGGTTCTTCTTCATAAAATCATTAGGTTCCCATGTTTCTTCCTCCATTTTATTATTTTTCTAAAGAACCTTTACTAGTAGAGTTGTCCGATTTCTCAATACCCACTCCCTTGTGTCAAGAATCTCAATAGGCTCTTCACAGTATGACAAATTCGATTCCAGATCAATTTCATCATAGGTGAGTACATGAATTGGGTTTGGAATATATTTCTTTAACAATGACACATGGAACATATTATGAATTTTGGAGAGACTTGGTGGCTTTTCTAAACAGTAAGCCACAACTCCAATTCTTTATATAATTTCGAACTGTTTGATGTACTTGGGGATTAGTTTCTATTTGTTACCATACCTTAAGACACCCTTCCCTAGATATACTTATAGAAATACATGATCTCCCACTTAAAATTCCAAATACTTTATCGGGTTGTCAGAAAAACTCTTTTTCTTACTTTAGAATGCTTTAATAAGGGCATGAATTTTATTTACCTTTGTAGTTGTATCTTCGATAAGTTCAGATCCTATAAGTTTCCTCTCACAAACTTCATCTAAAAAAGTTAGAGTTCGACATCTCTTTCCATATAATTCTTCATATGGAGCCATTTTAATACTATAATGGAAAATATTATTGTAGGTAAATTCCACCAAAGCCAAGTATTAATCCCACATACCTTGAAAGTCAAGAGATCATGATATTAACATATATTCCAGTGTTTGAATAGCACTTTTAGACTGCCCATCAGTTTGGGGGTGATAAGAAGTACTCACATGAATCTTTGTATCCAAATCCTTTTAGAGACTTTTTTGAGAATTTTAATGTAAATCGGGGATCTCTATCAGGAACAATTTCTAGAGGTGAACCATAAAGGCTTACAACTTCATTAATATAGAGTCTTGCTGGGTCCTCAAGTGGTAAATCCTCTCTTATAACAAGGAAATGTGACGATTTTATAAGACGATAAAAAGTTACCCATATTTCATCATTCCATTTTGGTTTCCTCAATATTCCTATGAAAGATTCTATCATAATTTCATCCCACTTCCACATAGGAATAGGTAGAGGTTGCATGAACCCTCTAGGATATTGTCTCTTGACCTTCACTTGTTGAAAAACTAGAAACCTTAACACATAGTCCGCAATTTATCACTTCATGTTATCCCCAAAAAAGTTTCCTTTAGATCTCTATGCATCTTGGCTCTAATAGAGTTTATGGAGAAATTTGAGCTATGAGCATCATCTAATAGTTCCATTTTTAGCTCAGGTACTGATGAAATGCATAACCTCCTTCCAAATGTTAGAACTCTATCCTCATACATGAAGTTTTCCAATATTCCATCCCTAACAACGTTAATTTTCTTTTGTAGATTCTCATAATTATATTGAGAGATTTTTATATTCTCTAATAAAGATAGTTTAACAATCATTTGAAAAATGAAAGATGTTTCCCCTTTCTTAACAGTTTCCATATCCATATTTAGTAGATCCATTAATATAGCATCTCTCTCAATCCTCATTTGGGTTAGAATTCCACAATATTTCTTGTTTAATGAATCTACTCCCTTATTTTCCTTTCCGGGGTGGTAGTGTATTGAACAATCATAATATTTGAATAACTCGACCCATATTATTTGCCTCATGTTGAGTTCTTTCTATGTAAAAATATATTTCAAACTCTTATGATTCGTATATATCTCACATCTTTAACCATAGATATAGTGTCTCCCTATTTTTATAGAAAATATTATGGTTGGTAACACAAGATCATGATTTGGATAATTTTGATCATGAGTCTTCAACTACCTTGATGTATAAGAAACAACTTTATCATTTTTCACAAAGATGCAACCCAATCCATTATTTGATGCATAAATGTATATAAAAAATCCATCATTTCAAGAGGGAAGAGAAAAAATTGGAGCATTGACCAGAATTATTTTAAATTCTTAAAAGAATTATATAAATTCTTTTGTACATACAAACTTAACCCCTTTATGTGTGATCTTGGATTAGAGGGTTAGCTAATTGAGATAAATTCTGAACAAAACGTCGTTAGTAACCTGTTAAGACAATAAAACTACATACCTCAGTTATGTTCGTTGGGGTTAGTAATTCTTGGATTGACTTTGTCTTCAGAAGATAAACTAATATTCCATCCTTAGAGACAATATGGCTATGAAAAGAAACCAATTGAATCCAAAATTCACACTTGATAAACTTCACATATTAATCATTTCTTCTAAGAGTTTTTAGAATTATCTGTAAGTGATTATCATGGTATTAATAACTTTTGGATTATATAAGGATATCATTGATAAATACCATAAAAAAGTCATCTAGATATTCCTTGAAAACTCTATTCATTAGATCCATGAAAACCAATGGTGAATTAGTCAGTCCAAAAGGCATTAATGTAAACTCCTAATGCCCATACTAGGTTTGAAATGCTATCTTAAGAATATATTACTTCCTCACATGTAACTAATAATATCCAGATAAAAGTTTAATCTTTGAAAAATATTGGGCTCCATGAAGTTGATCAAATAAATCCTCAATGCGAGGAAAATGATACTTGTTCTTTGTCATAATAACATTGATCTCCCTATAGTCAATGCACAGCCTCAAAGATCCATCTTTCTTCTTGAAAAAGAGAATATGGGATCCCAATAGAGAAACACTAGGGTGGATAGATCCTTTATCACTCAATAAATATAGTTGTTTCTTGAGTTCTACTAATTCCCTAGTGGCCATTTTATAAGGAGTCTTTGATATAGGACTTGCACCATTAATTAAATAAATAGAGAACTCAACTTCCCACTCTCAAGGATGTCCAGGTAAATCCTCTAGAAATACATCAATTCATTATGGCACAATTGGTACAGATTCAATTTTAATATCCATAGATGATGTATTCTCTTCCTCCCTTGGAATTTCATTTATAAGATTTACTGAATGTGGATCTAGATAAGATCCATATGGTGATGTTTTTTCTCTAAAGATAAGGGATTATACATCATTATAAAAAATTGTAACATCTTTATTCTTGAAATAGATTTTCACATCATAATTTGAAATTTAATTCATAATAAGAATTATATCAAATTAAATCATAGGTATGATGATAATCTCAGAAACAAAAGTACATTTTTGTGTCACAAAGGGGACTGATTGAAACATTTTTGTTGCAGTGATACTTCCCTTATGAGTTTTGACTGAAAACTCCTTTATTAAATCAAATTGGAAATGTCTAATTTTCTTTTAAAACTAGGAAGATTTATATGAATGCGATGATCCATAATCAAATAAAGAATATCCTACGTATGAGGAAACAATTAAAGTACCTTCCACCATATCGTAGGAACTTCAAACTCCATGGTTGAAATCATATAAGCTTTCCCTTGATCTCATGAGTTTTTCTGAGGCAATTTTCCTTGGTGATTAAGATACTCATTTTCATAGTGTCCCATCTCTCTACAACTGTAGCATTGAATTCCATTGACTTGTTTCTTACCCTTTCACTCATTAGATCAATGAACGTTTTCTCCAAACTTATTGAAAACTACCATGCCTTTCAAGCATTTCCCAAGATGATTATTTCCACAATTCTCACATAATAGGAATTTCTTCGTTCCCTTATTATTCTTTAGAGCTTCACCTTTTCCATGGTTATCAGAGTACAACTTCTTATCTTGGTTTCACTTGAAAAAATTTGATATAGAAAATTCATTTTTTGTTTTGATGGAACTTTATACAATTTCATCATATGATGAATTTTTTTGAGAAGATAGTTACCTTCAAAGAATTATCTTAAGACCTTTAAATAAATTATTAATATTGTCGTTTGAAACACGTACGTAATCTATAGCATACCTAGACAATATTGTAAAGGTCGCCTCATACTTCGCAATAATCTATTATTCCCTTTTCTTTAGGCTAAGGAATTTACTCTTCATTTCAATTCATTGTTCACAAGGGAAATATCATTGAAGAATATTTCTTTAAAAGATATCCATTCCATATCTTATATTTCTTCTTCCTCTGTGGTATTCTAGATCAAAGACCACCAATGATCAGCATCACCCTTGAGGCAATATACTTCAAATACTACCTTTTCGTTTTCATTACATCTTAATGCTATAAATATTTTTTCAAGGGACTTGATTCACTACTCAACTTCCACTGGATTAGTAGTCCCACTAAAATATAGGATATTTTGTCACATGAAATGATAAAATACAGGTATAACATGGTTATTCATCACAACCAAAGTAATTTGTCCCAATATGGCCATGATCTGATCTACTCCAACACTGATTGTGTTGACTTTCTATATGGAGAAATCCCTATATTTTTAATGTGTATTGATTCCCCTTATTCCATTAGGCGCAATCACTAATCAATAACATACACTAAATTAGGTCATAATTCATAATGTCTAGCTAGAAAACACAAAACATAATCTAAAAATCCATGCACAAATAATCTCATAATCATAAACATTGTTTCTATTTACTTTTAAATCCTTCGTAATGGTTTGTAAGGAAAATGAGAATTATCCTAAGCATAACCCCCATGAGTTTCATACCGGGTGCGTGGTAAGGTCCATTTTTGTGTACCAGGATACCCCAGGTTAAGCTTGAAACTCCTTGTCGGAGTTGTTACTCCTAGGTACATCAGTTCCAGAACCACATCCACTTGTAGTATCTAGACATGGATTTATTTTTAGTAAGACCCACATAATCTCCACCTTACCAAAATTACTGGATGTTTTTCTATGATTATCTAAAAGTCTAACTTAGGGTTATTTCCTCTAAACTGTGTTTCCTAAATCTATTTTCCATGGTTGCTGCTAAGCTTCCTATGGTATCAACTGTAACGCCATAAACCCTGAAGCCGAGAACTGGTGAATTACTTTATTATATAGGAATGAATACAAGAAATAAAATCCTGAAGGAGCGATTAGTTTAGCAGTTTAGGAAGACCAGATTACATAAATGACACTCATAGTATATTTGGAAAGATATAAAGTACAACAAGATACATATTAAAATGAAATAAAATTCCTCTTTGAAATCTTATTCAAGGTTCTATTTTTCATAACCTAGGGAAACAAAACATAATATAGGTGAGATAAAATGACCAGTAAGGGTTAAATGTAGTGGAATCATGAATAAATAAAAAATTAACTATAATTAATTAGAAATAACTAATATGGAATGATGAATAAATGAAAACACTTTCCATGAATAAGTTTAGAATAAAAAAGCATCGATATATTTTTTCATAGTGAAAAACACATAGAAATAAATAAATTTATATTTAATAAAGAGAATGATTATTATTTGGATGTCATTTATTTTTCACATGAACCATTATACCATTGAGACAATTTAAGTTTGTGTGTAGAAACCTGTTTGATTTTTTGGAAACAAACTCGAAGGGTTCGCCGCCTACTAATTTTTCTCATGATACCTTTCGATGCATTAAGGGGATATAGAGGGCCCCAACCATCACTAACAGTCCAAATAATTATTTACACATAGATTTAATAAAATAACAATTTTTTTTTCTATATCTTTATTGAATAGAGGATACAAATTCATCAATATTTCCCCAGTAAAAATAGCATTCAAAATAAACACCGTATGTGAAATGGTATATGACTTAAGGTAATAACAATATACATGATAAAATAAAATGGATATTTAAGAGAATTATCATTTCAAAAGAAAAATGATCCCAAATGGGCAGTATATTCACCACATAAGAAATATTAGGTGCACAATACCAAGTAAGTCTCAATGAAATGGAAATTGATACAAAGTCCCTTATGACATTGTAATCAATCGAGTCGTATGGATAAAAGTTAATAATTACAAAATGAATAATAGAGTAGAATGAATTAAAAGATAATAATGATATTATATATCAAATGGATGTACACATACACCATATGCAAGAAATAAGTGGAGAACATTGGAAATCTCACAGAATTAAAAGTGGGATGAGAAAACACTTACCTTATGCCCGAATGTGTTCTTCAATTGATCTTAATTACCTAAATAATAAAATTTAGATTCATTAATTAATAATTAAATAATTTCCTCTAAATTTAATTGATTTAGTATAACCTTATTAGGTTCATTTATGGCCTTCTTTATGGTTTTTAAGAGGTTCAATTTTATTGTTTTGGAAGCATTTTTTCCATGGTTTTCATGATCGGTTTACTTGTATTCATGAATGGAAGTTCGTTTGAAATGTGGTTAAACATCTAGAATTGTTAATATATATTTTCATTGACATAATATATGAGTTTATAATGATTTTGGTTATATACCATGAGGATGAATCATTAGATAAAATTTAATGATAAATGCTTGGATTAACTTGGTTGTTTTGGGCACAATGAACTTGTTTTGTATTATTATTTTATATTGTGTGAAAGTAAGGATTACATAACAATACATAAGATAAAATAAATATTTTCTAATATGGTTCAATCATTAAAAAGGTTTCATGACTAGTCTTGAAGATAGTAATGTAAATTGAAAACCCGTCTCCCTTGAACATGATAAATTAACACATCTCGGACGGTGTTTTCATTTATAGTATAAAAGGAGTGGAAAGAAGAGAGGATGATGTAATATTCCATTATCATAAAAAAATTCCAGTACATATAAGTTAATGGAGTTTTCATAACATCTTTATGAGAATAGGTGAGAATAGAAAATTTAATGAAGGATCTTGAAAAGAAAACAAAATAATTGAAAAGAGGAATTCACCTCTTGAATCTCTCTTCCATTGAGAGCCTCTTTAGTGGAGAGTATTGGTATTTTGTGGAGACCAAGGGATTATGGATGAGGGGGAGGATCTTAGGGAGATACTTTCGTAGAATTTTTGGAAGGCTTAAAGATTTAGAGGTGTGAAGAAATGAGGGTGGGTGGGGGGTGAAATTTATAGTGGAGGGGGGAGGGTTTCCTTAATATTTTAGTCATTAATTTATTATTTTTTCCTAAGACAATAAATAGTGATTATTCTTTAAAAGAAATATTAATAACTGAATGTGAGTTTGAAATAATTATGGATTACATCAACCATGATGCAAGGAATAGTGTATTTATCTCATAATGTATTTATACTTTAATTACCATATTTTACTATTCACAAGATTCAAGTATTTTAGAAGAATCCCAAAAATCCACCCTAGCCATTTTTCAACATGTAGAATCCAAAAATGAACTCCATTTTTCAAAAATAATTTCCTAAATATGAGAAATTTTAATTTTAATTAAAGTCATCATTTAATCAAAAAATACCAACACTTAAATTATTCACCTTAGTTTTTAAGGTGCCTAAATTTTATTTATAATTTCATGGATAAGGTTAATATTCATAAGGGTTATATTATTATTCATAAGGCTAAGTCACTATTTATAAGGGTAAGTTAATATCCATAATGGTACGTTACTATTCACTGAAAATTTATTTGATTCTATCAAACTCCAAATATCACCATGAACGCAACTGTGTATGTCTATTTTTTGAAATTCAAAACACAGAAGTGGAAAATTAGTGTTTAATAAATAGTTTATGACTATCTACTAAAATAACCAAGTGGTTTTTCAAAGAGACTTAGTGATTCATTCTATATATGCTATCTAATGAATTAAAAGTATTTAAGAGAAACATACCATAAAATGTTTGGGGTGTTATAGCGACCCAAAAATTTCATACATAGATATTACATCTTAATTGATGAAATAAATTTTTAATCTATGCTAGATACATAAAGTTTTAGTATCTTTGGAAACATTGAAACTTAAAAAACTAGTTCATAAAATATCTAGATCATCTCACACTTATTTCTTCATAACTAGAAACATTATTAGACACATCATACTTAATACCTTTCTTCATGACATAGGGAATTGAAACATAAGAAAAGGGTGATCTCAGATGCGTAGTAATGGTAAACAAGGGAGATATCAAAAATCATATAATCACAACATGAAAAAAGGGTATAAGAACATGAGATTTACATTTTAAAATTATAATCCACATATCATATATCATAATCTCGAGTCATGGAATAAATCTTGATAGTTCCTAAGAAATGAATCATAAAGGAATCAAAGAACACAATCCATCAAAGCATAATATAGTCATAAGGCATGTAATTATAACATAAACATAAGAATATAAAATCATTTTATTTGTAGTCAAGGCTCATTTCCAAGGATACCATAGTGAAATGGGTTATATAACCAAAACATCATAGTAGAAAAGTTTCACTCCCAATACTATCATAGTGTATTGTGTTCACTCCCTAAACCATCATAATAGTTATGGTTCACTCCCATGACTGTCACAATGGACAAAGTCCCTTACTGAACTAGGTTCACACCTCATTCCAGTCCTATTTATCTGATGAAATATAAATATTTACCCAATTAATTAGAGAGAGATAGAGGTACCACTCATCACATAATGAAAATAATACATCAGTGTTCCATAGGATCATAACTTATTCACCATAACAGATCCCATGAAAGTAAATGGGATTCATAAACATTTCATTACTTCATCACAACATAACTCGTGTAAAAGAAATCTGTTTCATAAAAATTGATTCATAATATTCATAAATCATCCAAATAAATAACAAGGATGGTATCCTTGGATTATATTACTAGTAAAGAAAATGTGAAATCAAGGGTTTTTAACTTTAATGAATATAAATAACAAGAAAGGTTCATTAAATACTCTTGAGGAAAACAATCTTTCCATTTTAAAATCAATTACTAAAAAATATGAAAATATAAAGGAAAAAATTTTATTTTAAAAGAAACATGTAAAATTGGAAATTAATATTGAAATTAAAAATTATTTATGATAATAGGAAACTTTATTCATGCCATATAACTTAAAAATCATCCCTACTATACTTTTTTCAAAAAAGTCACAAAGTACCTCATATGGAAATTAAAAAAAATATTATTTTCAAACAATTTTGTAAAAATAAAAAATGGTAAAAATTAATTCAAAAAATAATATAATAATATTAAAAACCTTATTTGAAATATTTTTTAGAAAACATGGATATGGGAAAAAAGTTTTTTCGACCAAAGAGAGAAATGATGTTGATTTTCCTCAAAAACATATTTTCAATATTTTGAGTACATAAGGAATGTGAAATGAAATGAAAATATTTATTTTCAAGAAATAAAAATAGGATAATAAAATTCATGAGTATCTTGGTTGATCATAATATTTTATCATTATAACTTTATCATAAACAATTCCGATAAACAATGAGATTGTATCATAAAAACCTTACCACTTTGGAAACATTTGAATAGAAAGCCTCATGAAAAAAATAAACTTATAGAGATATGTAAATACATATAAAATAAATAATAATAATCATAAAATACATTAAAATGAAATATATACACCACACAAAGGAATGAAGTGGTGAATATTACATGTGTCCCACATAAATAAAAGTGAGACGAAAATCCATTACCTTAGGTCCAAATTCCTTTATAAGAATTGAAAACTCATGTATAATTAATATAAATTTATTATAAATATATTATAGAACTATAATTATATATATAATTACATATATGATTTTCTTATGACCTTTTATCATCTATTTGTTAACACTTGTTTTTTAAAACCAATATTCTGGGTGATATCTTCTTCGTTTTTCATGTAAGTTTTGGTTCGATAGTTTTGGTAATTGTTTTTTCACCGTGGTTTAATAATATAAAGATATTTAATAATGATATAAATATCATATTTATTAATTATATACATGTTTATAGTCATTCATAAATGATATATATGGAAAAATGAATTACACTATTCATGGAGATGGTATGCTGTATATACGCAAGAATGTTGTTTCCTTTTTTCGATGGATGAAATGAAATAAAGATAAATTATTAATAAAAGTAAAATAATATTAATTATATCATATATATTATATATATTCATTAAATATATCCTTATTACCTTAAAAATAAAATATAAATGAAAAACGAATCATATCGCTTTGTGGAGGTGGTAGTCCATACGTACGCATGATCGACATTACCATTTTCCAATGGTTTCATAGGTAAGTAGTTATATATGATATTATACTTATATAAGTATAATTATTTCATAAATATTATATATAAACATTAGACCTATCATAATACACAACCTTAAAATATGGTGATGAAAAATTAATTGTATCGGTATGTGGAGACGGTAAGCCGTACGTATCCACGAGCAATACTTTCACTTATCTTTTGATGAGAAAAAGGGTATATAATTGAGTTTTAGTAATAATAATTATATTAAATAATATTTATGAAACTTAATTTATTATTTCTGATAGTTTCACATATTTATAGGGGGTGAAGAAGAGAATAAAAGAAAGTGATCAGTTAAGGCAATTACTTCTTCTTTGAAATGACACCTTTAGATCTCCTCTAAAGGGATCTAGGGTGAGTATTTTGGGAAGAAAAGAACCTATTTAATGTGTTTATATAAGTTTATAAGAAAACTTTATAGAGTTTTGTTAATATATAAAGCTCAAATTGGTGTAAATAAATGAGGTAGGATGTGCCCTCTTATAATTAAGGTGAGGGACAATTTTAGAATTTATTAAAATATTAAATTATAATAAATTAATTATCAATAAAAATGTATCCAAATTTATATGTATTTTAAGATAAGGTAATATAGGGTTGTAATCACATGAAAAAATATGATTTAGATATGTTTTGGTTTCATTTTTAACCTTATTATTTCGATTAAACCACAGTTAACTAATTTTAATTTTAACTACGGTATAAATATTTTCAATATTAAAGGGTCATAATTTTTAATTATAAAGTGAAAATTCCCCCATAAATAGAAAATATATGAAATATTTGACCATATAATAACCAAATTGTCTTATTTTAATATTTTATATATTTTAAATAATTTAATTAAATAATATTTTGATAAAATATGATTATTTTTAATTTTGATACTATTTATTTAATTTGACTTAAATACATAAATGAAAAGGTTTAATTCAAAAATAATCTTTTAAAAAGATATTAATATGTCTTATTAACCTATAAAGTTCATGTAGAATAATTAATTACTTAAATTATATAACTTTTTATATTCTCAAAATCATTTATTTTATTTTTCCATTAATTGAAGAAACACTGTTTTGGAATTTTGTAAGACTTTATGGTAATTATATAATACCTAAAAATTATAAATAAATTACCATATTGAATATAATTTCATTAATCATAAAATTGATATTAATATTCTTTCATGTATAGTTTTTTTCCTGATGTGATTACATAAAAGATATTTAAAACTAAGAGAGTGACATTTTGTAACTGTATTTGATTTAAAGAATGTATAAATAGTTTTCATGGAAAATTGTCCATTAAACAATTAAATTTAAATAATATGGTGTTAATGGTCTAATTAACTTCTTAAAATAATAATAAAGTTTAATAATTATGGCCTTATCGCTTATTTTTAATCTATATTAACCCAATTTACCCACTACTGGAAAGTAGAGCTATCCCCACACCTCTATTCCAACAGTTTACATAAACCATTGGTATAGAGTTCTTGGATCTAGGATATACCAACGGTTCTTTGAAACCATTGGTATAGATAAATATATACTATTTTTTTTAAACCTTCAGTATAGGTTGGGCTATACCAATAGTTTTTAAAAAATTGTTGGTATAGCCTTTATAAAAATCCATTGACTCCCATCCTCCCCCCATTCACCCTTGATCCCTACCTTCATTTTCCTCACTTGAGCATGTAGATGGATCCTATATCTTCTAAAAAAATCCAGTTATTCAGGAATTTTTTGATTTGTATATTCTTCAACATCTAATTAGTTATTTTAAAATCCTTTTACTCTTCTTCTAAGTATTATTTTCATTTTATCTATGTCATCATGTGATCAATCTTAGAAATTTATGTTTTTATATTGGTATATATTTAGTGATTTTTGTTTCATGTTTTTAAATTATATAATTTATGAGTTTTCATTCATGACATGAAGTAAATAGATGCATCATGAAGCATGGATGTCCATGCATAGGTCATGCCATGGTTTATGTTCATGTTGCGAAGCTCCAGTCAACATGAAAATAAAAACATAATATATATGAATTTATTGAAGTAATTTCATATCTATTGACCATGAGATCAATTTTAAAATTTAAAATAAAAGAGGCATGTTAAAATTATTGTCATTGATTTAGTTGATAAATAAGAAAGGGTCTTAAGGAGGATTACTAGATGAAATAGAAAATATTTATCGTTAGGAGTAGATAAGGCTAGAGTTATTGAGGTTTATTGATATAAAAATAATAATTAAATACAGTAATGAGAATTTAATTATTACTTAAATAATTTATTAGGGGATGAATTATCCTGAAGTTTTTTGATAAAGGTTGGATTACCTTGGTAATTTGTGAAAATTTTCCTTTGAAATTATGCATCAAATAATTCAGTGAATGTTTTTTATGCTCTATAGATTAAAGCCTCTATATTTATACTATATAACAAATTGTATATGATTTATTTCATTTTTTTCATCATCCTATCATATATATCATGATAGGGTGATATTTATTTCTTCTTAATATGTGATTAAAGGGGGATTATACTAGCGTATCTATGGTTTTTTATTTAATTAATACTGGGTTTTACATTCAGTTATCTTCCCTCCATCCTTAAATTATTTTTCATTACATTACCATTTTGTTTTTATTAAGAGAGTGTTATATAATGTATTTATTAGAATAATAATTTCATTATAACCATTGGGTATGATAGACTCTAAATTTTAAAATAGTTTTTCATTACTATTCTCACCAATGAAGAGAAGTATATGACCATTAAAATGGGGAATTTATGAGAGTGAGAGTAATCACTCAGATGGGGGAGGGGTGAATTAGACACAATTCCAATGAAAATAAGAAGAAGTTATTAATTTTTTAAAATAAAAAGCATGTTAACCCATAAATTATACGTCTCGTACATTTTTTTCTTTTATTATATCATTATTTAAATAATCACCAATCTTTTTTCTTTTAATTTTTAAGTAGTTATTTCTTTCTAGAATTATTTTAGTGTTTTAATTATTTAATTGAGTATTATATGACCTTTTATTTATGGAATTTTCCTTATAATTTCATGATCCTATACTAATTAATTGGAGATTTAGTGATTTTGGGTTTGTGTTTTTAACTTCTAAATTGATTTATCCCATGGGAAATTAATTACTCTTTGTGGGTTGTTCACAACCGAAGAATGGTGGAAGCTCTATCTCCTTCAAGGATATTAAAGGTTCCCAATTAGTGTAGAGATTAATCTTGGGGAACCTTAATCATGGAATAAATATCCTTCAATTGTCACTCCTAATGAACGAATGAAATTATTAGTGAGTTTCAAATGTGGATGGTTAGGGAATTCTAATCTATCTTTCTTAAAAATTCCAAATACTATTATTGTTTTGGTTGTTTGGTATATCTAAAAAAAATAAATTATAAATTAAATTATCCAAAGAATAAAATTTCATTACTATCATATAGACCATAATGTTGAATTAATACATATTATGAGGAATTTCTTCCACTACTATATTCTTTATATCAATAATTTTCTCCTTTGATTCTAGTTTTGATCTCTGGAATGTATTTTGGGATGTTTTAAGTATTGTGATCATTTGGAAAGTTAGAATTTGTTTTCATTAAATTATGGTTTTATCTTTGTTTGGATATCCTTGATTGATTCATCATTGTTAAAACCTAGGGTAGCACTTTGTAGTGTCTCAAAGTTATTTGGTTTATCCTCTATGATTGAGAATTCTTAAATTTTAGGGATACCCACCTTGGTTTGTTATTTTTATTCATCACTTATAACATATGTTATTTCTATTATTATTTGTTTTACTAGATAATTATATGCTTTGATGACTTTCATATTAAATTTGGTTGTAATGAATTTTTTAATTATAGTTTATATTTTTTATTTAAAAATAAAATTTTCCTCTATAATTGAATGGATAAAAGATGGATGTATCATAATGATTATATTTCTACTAAGTTTCGAAAGAATTTTAATATTTTTTTTAGATTTTTAATTTAACAATGCTTCAGATGGAGGTATTGTACAATTTCTATCTTATAATTTTGTTGTAAGACCATGGTTAGTTCAGTAAGAACTTATCTACCATATAAAAAAATCTGGATTTCAAACAAACTATTATGTTTCGTAACACAATGGAGAGATGAGACAATATTTTACTATTTATGAATATAAATAAACTAGTGGTATAAACAATTTTATATTTTATTGGTTTCCATTTGTACAACATCACAAGAGAGATAGTATGCCAATTAAAGATGACAATGATATCAATACACATGAGTAAAATAATGAATATTAGGATGTTTAGAGAGTGAAAAATTAATGGATGATGCCAGAACTTATGTAAATCAGGAATATACTAATTTTTTTTTTAAATTTTTAATTTGGTAATATCATGGAAAAACCATGTATGTAATTTATAATACCATAATTGACTATATTATTACCTTTTAAAAGGAATTTCCTCCTAATGGTGGAAATATTCCCTTAAATCATTATAAGGCATGTAAGTTAATTAAGCATCTTGGATTTTATACTAATAAAATTAATGCTTGTTTGAAGGATTGTGGTTTATTTTGGGAGGAAATAGAAGGCATTAAGGACTATAAAGAAAGTGGTACATATTTATGGAAGGAAAATTCATATGGAACACCATATTTTTTTCCGAATAAAGTATTGTGAAACTTTCCATTAATTCCTAGGCATTAAAATATATTAATGTTTACTAAAATTTCAACCAATATAAAATGTCATGATGTTTAGAGAATTAAATATAATTATGAGTTGTTTCGTCCTACATATGGAGTATCATAGTGGGAATTTGATGCACAACATCCTTATTTTTTAGCTGAGATGCGTAATGTCAGGTTTGGTCTATCATGTGATGGTTTTAATTCACTTTTTTTAATGCATACTACTTACAACACATGGATAGTTTTTATTCATTTTTATAATATTACTTCATGGATTTGTATGAAAAAATCTTTCACTTTCTTGAGTATACTAATATC
Organism: Viscum album; assembly: GCA_963277665.1. Taxonomy (NCBI): domain Eukaryota; kingdom Viridiplantae; phylum Streptophyta; class Magnoliopsida; order Santalales; family Viscaceae; genus Viscum; species Viscum album. Next base: position 661,537,458 of record OY728143.1, on the reverse strand, counting down.
TATACCTTTTGATTCTGATAATGATATATATGCTACTTTCAACCATTAATAAGAGAGTTGAAGTAACTTTACGATATGGGTTTTCACATATTCAATGATTCCTCAAAAAATATATTTTAGATGAATGGTACCCTTATATAGACTATAAATTATTTAATTTCATATGCAATGATGACTATTTGTAGCATAAAATGGAAAAAATCATGTCCTATTTGTATAAATAATACACGATCTATAAAACTTAAATATTGTCATAGTTTTAGTTTCATGGGTAATCAATGATTTTTGCTAACGGATCATCAATACAGGAAGAATAACCAGAGGTTTTATACTACTATTGACACTGAACAACCACCTAAGTATATGTTAGGAACTAAAATGATTAATTAATTGAAAGATTTCAACTTTTCATTAGGGAAAGTTAAGATGAAATCTAAAATGAGGAAGAATGTTTACACTATAGCCACTTACAATTGAAAAAGGAAAAGAATCTTTTTTTGTGTTTCCATATTACTATACCAATTTTTTATGTCCTTATTTAGACGTAATGAAAATTGAGAAAAATATATGTGAAATTTTTCTTTCAATTATTTTAAATATCAAGGATAAGACCAAAGATGACAAATGATCTCACAGGGACTTGTTGGGTTGGGGTATTCGACCATAACTACATCCTGTGTGTATTAGTGAAAACAAATGGAAATTTCATTGTTCTTTTATGTGATAAAAACTTTATGGAAAAATAAATTTCTTGATGTATTGGAGAATATCATGTTTCCTAATGGATATTCCTACAAAATATCTAAACGATTAAATAGACAGTAGTTGGAACTAAAATCCCTAAAAACTCATGATTATCACATCATTCTTTATGAATTGATTCTAATAAAAACCCAGATTTTTTTATCCAATAATGTAAGGATTATAGTGATTTTATTTTTCTATTTTTATAGAAACCTATGTACTAGAAGGTTATCCATGTTTTTATTTATAAAATTGCAACAATAGGTGCCATTAATTTTTTGTGATTTTTGAAAAAAATTCCTCTATTATTTTTCACTTGTATGATGCATTTAGTAGTTCATATTCCAACTATGAAACTTATTGTGGGACCTATTTACTTTAAGTGGATGTGTCCCACTGAAATTAATATGTGAATAATGAAATCTTAGGTCTGAAATAAGAATCATTGTAAAGGTTCGTTTATGATAGGTTATTTGGATCAAGAATGTATGAATTTTTGTTTAATGTATTTATCTAATGTGAGGAAAAGAAATAACATGACAATGATAAATGAAGTTGAGAAGTATGGGGAAATTGATCCCTTATTTTTATCTCTTCCCCAAATAGGAGGAATTCCTGGGTCATATACATCGACTATATTTTTCCTTGAAGAGTGGGATGTGGCACATCACACAGTCTGATTTAACTATGGTTTATTCGATGGATATGTCAAGTAATTAATTTGAATATTTATATGTTATCTCATACTATATAATTTCACATATAACTTAATCTTTTATTATCATTTTATATAGGTAACATAAACAAATTGTTAGTAGAGTTCATAGATCTTTTTCTTTTAAAAATAGAGATTCTTTTCATAGAAACGAGTTTCTTGCTTGGTTGAAATCGAAGGTATGAATATAAATTTTATTAACTTAAAATATAGATATTTATTTAATTATATTATTCATATATATTTCAGTTATTGTGTTTACTTGTTTCTCTATCTCTCATGAATTAAGAGTGTCTTCTTTTGGTCCCAATTCTTTGGTTTCTTAATGAAAATATTTTATAATCAATGGGTATAAATTTTTTACAACTGGTCGAGTGGTGAAAATGAGAACAAAACATAATGGAGTTATGTTAACTACAATAAAAGACTATTATTCATGTTTATAAGATATTTGGACTTGATATAAAAATATATCATATTATGGAATTGTTGATAACATATTTTTATTTGATTACTACTATCATGGTCGAGTCACTATGATCAAATAAAATAGTTTGATTCAATGATGTGACCTGGTACATTTATTGATGACTGTAGATTACAGGTTATTGATATGACCCACTTCCTTGCTTCTCATGAACCATATATTTTGGTTTCAATGGAAAAATTATTTTTTTATACAAAAGATCATATGAGACTTGATCATGGTGTCATTATTTAAGTAATACCAAGATATATTTTTCATGACACTGAGGATAAAATTGACACCATTGATGACCCCATTGGCATTGAACAAAATATTTTTTTGATGAGTCAAATTGTTACATTGTTAGAATTGATTTTGAACATTAATTAGTAGTGGGTAACATATAGAAGCAAGCATATATGTTCATAGTTCATTAAGTTTATCATGAAATAAGTTTCCTAGAGAGTTATTACTATAATTACTGTAATTTAGCTTCAATTTGGAATGATATATTTATTTTTGTATATTTTTCTTCCATTTAACTTATTTAGATTTATTTTAATTCAAAAAGAAAATATGGGTTCTCCTCAAGAATCATGGAGCACCAATCATACCCATTCACACCTTAACCCGCCAGCAGACATCCCATCTACCACACCTTTTAATCGTTCACTTGAGCCTCCAAGGATGTTCCCACCCATGCCTCCATAATCATCTTATTTAGTACATACTTATCATCCCATGTCCTTTCTACCTATAGGGATGTTTCCACCTATACAATATCTATATCTTATTATGTATCCCAATCCCTTATTTTCTTATCATACTGTGTCTACACAACCTACATTTCCTACCATCTATCCAGGATCTGATTATTCTGTTCCTTCAACTTCCACTCTAGTGCATGAAGATGACCTATTTAATGCATTGGAATAGGCACATCCTTTAGAGGATACTGATAGAGGATATCCCATGAATTCATAAGATCCTAATGATCATCCTACATCAGTTTTTTTTACAAGTGTGTTAAATTACATCACATCATTTTTTCTTATTATAGTGAAATTAATTATTATTTTTTATTTTATCTTTTTCAGTGAGATATTTTAATAGGAAACTTGGCCACACCCGTATGAATGAATCTTGGAATTGTCAAACCAAAATAATGGTGGATTATAATGATGATGATTAGATGATAGGTAAAAATTATAGGTAGTGTAGAGGTTTTATGTAAACTTCAGTAAAGTAAAATGATATCATTTTGGTGCAACTAGTGTCATGGAGGCATATCAGTAATGAAATCAAGGAGAAATCAAGGGTGTAAATATGGGTAATAATTTTTTTTAAATTGATATCTGTATTATTTTTTTTATTTACACGAATTAACTTGTTCTTTTTTTACTTCAGTTTAACTTTTCCGATGGTGAAGCTACTATGGTTACATGGTTGATGGATCTTGGAGAGTTGTGGAAACCATATAATCATGAGTTATATGTTTTTTGTAAGAGTAGATTATGTTTTAATTTAAAGGGTGTACCAATATTCACAGGCTATCCAACAACACAATATCAATAAATGATCTCATATTGGAAGAGTAATGAGTTTAAGGTATTATTTATCTTTAATGTTTTTCATTGAAAATTTAATTCTGGTTAATTGTAATAATTTTTTTAGGATGTGTTTGAAAAAAAAAGAAAAAAGATGCTATGATGTATTTTCATACTTTTGGTCACACTACAATGCCTAATCATGGGAGGCTCCATGTACTTTAATACAAATAGAAATAATGTATATTTTTATATTGTCAATAAATTGGTCATTTTATTTTAGTGGAATTTTCAAAAAGTATAAAAACATAAATTGTAATAAAAAGGATTTAAACCTAATAAAATAGTCTTAAAAATTCCTAAAAAAACTCACACAATATTAAGACTAAACGATGGAAATTCCATATTAATACAGAAGGCTAGAAATGACCCATTTAATTAGATTTGTATGTTGAAATTCATGTTTTCTTCTCATGAATACCATTATTATAAGAATGAAATTCCCCTTTAAAATAAGGAGATATATTTTATGATTTTTTATTTTAAAATGGGGAAATGGTATTTACATGGGTTGAATACCTTTAAATAGTTACTTTTTAAGAAAGAAAACTATTTTCTAAAATTATTCTTTGAATGCGAATTAGTTTTTGTAATGGGGTGGGTATATTAAAATGATTAATTTTTATAATGTAATTTGGGAGGGTGTTTTGTCAAATTTTATTTTAAATTAAGTTGATTTTGAGGTATAGTATATATTTAAAATAACTTTTTTGGGGGATTTTATGTAGTAATGTTACTTTACTAAAACTATTTTGAAGTATAATTTTTTGATAAACCAAAATTCAGTGGCAGACGGGAAAAGGTAAATCTATAGGGATTCTATTTTTTTGTATTGTAAATTATTATATATAAGGATTTAATGTTTTTTGGGTTATGTAACAGTTTCTTGGATACTATTTACTTATTAGGTATTAGGGATTTAGTATTTTATTGTTTGAATTAAAATTTTGAAGTCACACATAAGAATAATGGTGTATTTTCAAGATATGTCCTATTATTCTAATCATGAATAAATAATTTTGGTATGCATTAGGTCTTGGAAAAAAACCCATGTCCTAGTAGATTAGAGTAAAGGGGAATTCCATTTGACCAGAAAATACCTAACCCTAAATTAACAAAATAACCAAATCTAAAAAGACATAACCCAAAATGAACAAAATGACATAACCGAAAATAAATCAAATAACCTATACCTAAGTAAACTAGTTGTTCTTATTAGACTCACCTGTTTTGATAATCCCAAATCATGTTTAAATATTGATCATGATACATTAAGTCAGTTAGTAATCCTTTTAATCTACATTTATAATTATATTATTCTGATCAATGTATACTCTTAAGTCTCATGACTTTTCTGCATCAGCTTACAGTCCATATTTATCTAAATATAAGTTTCCTGTTAAAGGCTACTGGTAAGAGCCTTCTATTCATAGTCACCATTATAGCTCACTGTCACTCTAAGTCACTGATGCTAGAAGATCACCATTGAAGATTTACAATCATTTTTGGAAGCTACCGGCACACGGTTACTGTTACAAACCTACTGATGATCTACTTATCAAAGCTCACAGATAAAGAGTTACTGTCACAAGGTCACGGTTGTAACAAGGCTTCTGTTAGAATTCCACTGTTAGACTCTTTCTCAAGTCTTCTGTTGAGAACCTCTCTGTTCAAGCCTACAGTTGGACAAGTTTAGTAGAAGGCTACCACTGGACAACTCCTACTGTCGAGATAGTCGACTGTTGCTCAAAGTCTACTGATGAGGAGCCACTATTACAAAGAGTAAACAACTACCGTTACAAGACATCCACTAAGCACAAAGTTCACCCTTACAAGCCTACAGTCAAAGAGCCCACCGATGAAGTCCACAGTTGGAAAGACCACATTTGAAGTCTATCGGGTGACATGCATCTACTACTAGTCAAATGATATTCTATTCTTTCCATTACCAATTTTATTAATACTACTATAACGGTCATGTCTGGACAAATTAATGCACCTGACATTATTTAATGTTATTTTCAGGGATATCAGGAGACAGTACGATGTACGAGGAAGACCACACGTGGTTGAAACATTTCTCTTTTCCTCCTCTACTGAACAAAAAAACAAGAAAAACAAGAGACTATATAAAAGATACAGGAGAGACACAAAATCAAGAACCCCCGAATACTAGAAAGAAGCAGAAAACACTCAATCAATAATTTAGAAGAACATAGAGCCTCATGAAGATCTATTTAAAGAACCTTATACAATCTGTCGTGGTGTGCTGCAAAGAGATTAACATCCAAAAAGCTGATCATCTCAACATCTGGAAGTCATAACCTAAAAGTTGTGACACTATGTTTTGGATTCAACTTGCCAAGAAGGACCAAAACATAATATCATTCATTCCAATGAGTCCAGAGCTGATATGCCAACACAACAGAGCATTCTAAACTCATCCCCACTATCTTTATCTCTACTTTGTTTAAATACTTTACATTTGTGAGCAGTGTGTATGAGTTACACACACTGACTCTTGTACTTGAACTAAGGGATACTGAAAATCCCCATTCTAAAATCTCTTTATTTTTTGTTTCCCACATATAACTGTGGAAGAAGCCTTGTGTGGCTTGGAAGTTTATTTTCCCATGTAGAACTGTGGTAGAGGTTGAAAAACCTGGACAGTTTGTGAAATTTGTTGTAAAGCCCGATACAGGTTGTGTATCACTTTTAATATAATTTCTTGGTGGCAGGTGATCACCAAGTGGAGAGGACTAGGTCTTGTCTTAAGACTGAACCTCTTGTTTAAATTTTTGTGTTCCCATTTAATTACTCTATTTTATTCCTATCCGCTGTGCTTATATTATCAAAAACATAAATCTGTTTTTACATTCACTCTGATAGTTAGTTCTGGTTAGTGTGTATATCTGAGTTATTTAGTAAACTTGTTTCAAAAGTGGAAGTAGTTCTCATACTGACTCTACTGAGGAGTAATCAACCTTTGAGAAACCTGTTGAACAATAAGTCACTTATATCTCTTCTGCCTTAATTAACTGGGCTGTTTTAATTTGGGGGATTTTAATCCTAAAATTTTTTAACAGAAATTTAAAATTGGAACTCAATTCAGCCCCCCCTCTTGAGTATCAACTCCGACAAACAGTTCTATCAAAAAAAAATGAACAAATGACAAAATTTACAAACCAAAAATTACATAACACTAAAATTAACCAAATGATGCTACCCAAAATAAAAAAATGACCTACCTCAAATATGACATAACCCAAAGATAAAACAAATGACCAAACCCAAAATTAACCAATTGAAATAACCCAAGATGAAGTAAATACCCTAACCAGAAAATGAACTAAGTGACATTACACAAAGAAAATAAATAACCTAACCCAAAATTAACTAACTTACCTAATAAAAAAAAGAATAATTGATAAAAAAACCTAATCCAAAACAAAAAATGGCCAATCAAACAAAATGAACCAAATGTCATAACACAAAAAAGACTTAACCGAAAAATAAAAAAAATGACCTAACCCAAAATTATCCAAATAACCAAACATAAAAAAGTGATAACCCAAAAATGAACAATAAACCTAACATAAAAATACATAACCCAAAATTAAAAAAATTACATAACCTAGAATAAAAAAAATAACCTAAACCTAAGTAAACTAATTGTTCTAACCAAAATATGAACAAATAACCAAATCAACTAGCCAAAAATTACATAATCCAGAAATTAACCAAATGATGTAACCCAAAATAAACTAAATGAACTAACTGAAACATAACAAAATCCAAAGATGAACCAAATGATTGAACATATAATTAACCAATTAACATAACCCAAGATGAATTAAATACCCTAACCAAAAATGAACTAAATAACCTAACCCAAAGAAAAATAAATAAACTTACCTAAAACGAACTAATTATCCTAAAAAAATTTAAACAATTGATCAAATGGAATAATTCAAAACAAACTAATGAACAAATTACTAAAATGAACCAAATGATGCAACTGAAAAAAGGAATAACCCAAAAATAATCCAAATGACCAAACCCAAAATAAACCAAATAACCTAACATAAAAAAGAAATTAACCAAATATGGAAAAAACAACCTAACATAAAAATACCTAACCCAAAATGAAAAAATGACGTAACCCAAAATTAACAAAATATCGTAAACCAAAGTAAACCAATTGTTCTAACCAAGTAGTGAAAAAATGAAAAAAATGAACTAATAAAGAATTAAATAATCGTCAAATGAACCAAATGATGTAACCCAAAATATACAAAATGACCGAAATTAAATAGGACATAACTCAAAGATGAACCAAATGACTAAACCCAAAATTAACGAATTGACATAACAAAAGATGAAGCAAGTACCCAAAAAAAAATGAACTAAATAACATAACCCAAGGAAAAATAAATAAACTAAACCAAAATGAACTAATTAAACTAAACAATTTGAACAATTTTTCAAATGACCTAATCCAAAACAAACTAACTATGAAGCAACCAAAATGAACCAAAGGATGTAACCGAAAAATGAAATAACCAAAAAATAAACCAATTGACCTAACCTAAATTAAACCAAAAAACCTAACATAAAAGTGATAACCCAAAAAATTAACTAAGTAAATTATACTAACAATTACTAACAAAAAATTAAAAAAATTACATAACCCAAAATAAATGAAATAATCTAAACCCAAGTAAACCAATTGTTCTAACCAAAAAAATGAAAAAAATGACCAAATGAACTAATATAAAATTACATAACCCTAAATGAATTAAATGACATAACCCAAAATAAACCAAATAACCTAACTCAAATATGATATAACCCAAATATGAACCAAATAACCAAACCCAAAATGACTTAAAACAAAGTGAAAAATAACATATCCCATAATAAAACCAATCATATAACTAAAAAATAGATTAACCCAAAAATGAGGCAATTGGCCTAACCCAAACCAACCAAAATGACCTAACTTAAAATGAATCAAATGATCTTTCCAAATGTCCAAATAACCAAATATTTCAAAAATATCTAACCCAAAAATGAACCAAATGAAAAAACCCATTAATAAAAGAAACACCCTCATCCAAAATGAATCAAATGATTAAATAAAAAATATGAAAAATAATCTAACCAATTTACCAAATGACCAAATGACCAAATGAAAACATTACCCAAGAACCTATCCAAAATATGAACCCAATTACTAAATGATCAAAATTACCAAGTGACCAAATAACCAAATAAAATAATACAAATAGAATTGGAACGAAATAAATATAAAATAGGAATCCATATCATACCCATGTTTAGCATGCTAATTTGTATGTGTTTATTATATTATTCCACCAGTATTAAAATTTTAATTTAATGCATATTTATATTCTTATTCATTTTATGGATTTATTCAATAGTTAAAATTTTAATTCATTCTAGTTTTATCAATTTCATATTATTCAATAATGTACAATTATACTAATCAATTTCATTTTCAACAAGCAACATTGGTCATTAAAGGCCGTGTGTCTCAAAAAAAAATTATTTTACTTGAGTATGAGGAATAATGATGGAAGTTATGTAAATTATTAGATATAAGAAAGTATTGTAAGTTTTGTATTAATAGTTCAAATTTTGATATGTAATTCATAATTAAATATCTTATTTATACTTTTAACTGTATGACCTGGAGGCCCTTTTTGAGAAAGGATATGAAAAAATTTGGGCCAAATGATCATTTGAGATAGGCATTAGGTGAGGAGAACCAAGAGACAGTTTGACATTGACCTGATAAAGACATCATCCTCACTAGGTACTGGCCTTCATTAAGTTCCTCTCAAACCTATCACACCATTGAGCTAAAAAACAAAAGTGAATAAGAAGATGAGGGAAAAAATATATATATACAGGAGCGTGAAAGAGTTAAACTAGTCACTGAATAGTTCTTGAAAGCTATGTCAGTTATATTTCCTTCACTTCCATCAGAGGCTGTTAATGTTTTTGATTCATGAATGGAAATAATGCACTCTATATATAGTGCATCGAGTAATGTCAATGAGGGTCATAGTGGTGCTCAAGGTGATGATACTACTGGTGTTGGTAATGATGATGACGATGATAATGATAATGATGATGATGCTTGTTCTCCAGACATCGATGGTGGTGATGATTATGTTGTAACTTGTAGTGATGAGGGAGATATTGATCCCATCCATTTTTGAGTTTATTGTAAAGAAACATGTGTGGATGATGCTTAATGACTAAAACTGATTGATTATGTGGATTGTATATGTATGTTATATTATTGTAAATGTTTTGAAATAAATATATAAAATTATGGTTAAATGTTAAATATATAGTAAGCGCACTGTATTAAATGTGTACCCTAGTTTGTATTTTATTTGTTGGTTCTGTGAGAGTTGTGGGATGGTGTTATATTTTTTCCATTGGGATATGAATTTATACCTAGGGTTCATAGAACTGTGCATATAAATAAATTCTGGAAATCCCTCTATACCCATGGTTTTAGGAACCATTGGTATAGATATATACCCACAGTTTGAAGTAAACAATGGGTATTCAAAATTGGCAGTGAGATATACCAACAGTTTCAAAGTAAACCATAGGTATAACAATATAATGACGATGCTAACCCCCACGGTTCATTAAACTTTTGGTATATGATATACCAATTTTTTTGGGGCCAATACCAATGGTTCTAAACTATTATTTTAGCTTTGTTTTCCAGTAGTGACCCTTTATCGTGGTGATAAATTTTACCATGGTCACTATTAATATTGACAAAAAAGGGAACTATTTACCAAATTTAAACCTGTGGATTCAAAATATGAAATTAATTTTATCAAATTCAGTACCTATAAATGAAATAAATTAATTTTAAATTAATTTTTAAAAATGTGACAAGAACTTATTTTCAGAAAAAATATATCTATAAGAATAAAATTGGATTTATTCATATCATGTGCTTAGAAAAATATTTTTTAAATATTCAAAATAGTTGATCAAGTAAATAATATATAAATTTAATTAAATTAATTCACTAATATTTATTAATTTAATTTATTAATAAAAGTATATTGTGTGTATAAAAATATTTTTTCATAAAAAATTACTTTTATTTTCAAATAATCTTTGTTTTTAATTAAAACCATTTGATAAATAATGAATTAATTTTATAAATTTTTAGACCACATATTTTTCATAATCCATTTATTATTATTCATAACCACTAATCCAATAGAAATGTGATAATGGACACATAATATTTTAATAATGTTAAGTGGTTCGTTTAAACTTGCTGTTGTGTCTAACATAAGCTATCAAAAAAATCAAATTATTTAAAGAGAAATATTTCATAAAATATAATGGTGTTACATAAAATATAAGAATCAATTTATCAAATTAATTTTTATTATATAGGGAAATTAATCTTAACATTAGCACATGTAATGAGAAAAAACACATTTTTCTAAAAATTTTATTTATAAGAAAAAAGATTTATGATTATGATAGAATTATAAATGAAATTGAATCCAATGAATTTGAAATAGTTAAAAATATTTAAAAATTATTTATTTAACAATAAAATAAATCAAAAACTTTCTTGCATGATGTTATAATTAATTAAAGAAAACTATTAAAAAACTGTTTTCATTAAATTATTATATAAATTTTAAAAATGTTGAGCATGAGTTTATAAATTCAAAATAGTATTTTTAAATTATTTATTATAAATTATAATATAATATTTTAGAAAAAAGGGTTTGAAAGTTTCAATGTATTTATAAAATTGATGACATTAATAAAATATGTATTTATTTACTATTAACCTATAATTTATTATTTTATAAAAATATAAAAAATATATCCTAAGATAATTTTGTTGCCTAGAACTCAAAAATGAGTTTTAATTTATCAAATTAAATTATAAAATTAGTAAAAATATATTTTTAAAAGAAAATATATAATATGAAGAAAACATATTTTATTGAAAATAACCATTTCAATATTAGATCGTATTATTTATTTACCTTTTAATGGAGATAACTATAAATTTTGTACCATATGTTCATTTATTATATCTTTATTATTAATATACTATGAATATATTCTATTTTTTTTAAATTGGGAGTAGCATGTGACACAAGTTATGAAATGTAGGTTGTATTTTCAAGGATCTGAAATCTCGAGTTGTTAAAAATGGACTCCATTATCTAGGGTTCAGATCCCACCTTGGAATTCGAACCCTTATTTCAGATATCACATATACTCGGGGGAAACTCAGCTCACCCCGAAACCATATAAGAAATATACATCCGGGGTAACTCAAATCACCTGAAACCATAAGACATACACCTAAGGGGTTTCCACCCCACCTTGGAGAAGTTTTGAGCCTCCATTACATGGGGGTTGTACCAATACCATCAAGTCTCTTATGACACAAAAACACAGATACAATCACACACACACACACATCACATTACATATACCAAGGGAATATCCTCTCTAGAGCCGCATGTCTCACCACATGTGTTGACCACTCACCTGAACCTGACATGCATATCCTAGGTCATCCTCTCAGGAGAAAAACTCATCTCGATCACTATAGTCATGATAGAATGGCATCATCATTCCTTAGTTTCTAAGGCGACTAAAAATATTGAAAATACCTCCTCCACAAAATTAACCCTCTCTAGGGTCAACATAACACTGTGTCACCCACCATGGTCCCCTAGGCCATACAACAGTTTTCGAACCTTATATGGGAAATTCTATACCATTCTCATATATTGGGACTAGCCTATTACCTATATGGAATAATGTACCTCACCACCATTATAATCACGTCATGTTATAATTGGTCTTATAAGAAATATCATAGCTATGTCCTAGTAAATAGATATAAGTAATCTAATCTCACTCCCAAGGTCTATCTAGGGTGGTTCTCCATCACAAAACCCCTCTATAATCTTACCTAGGATGTACCCACCTAGTTACTCACATATATTTGGGGGGATAAGCACTCATTGTAATAGTTTATTCTTCTATCACAAAACCCCTCCATAATCTTTCTGAGGATATACCCACACGGTTACTCACATATCTGTGGGGGAGAAACACTCATCCTAGTCTCGACCAAACTAAAATTTAGGCTATAAGGTATCATAAGGATCACTTATGTCCTATTTCTAAGATAACAATTCCCAATCCACCTCTATACCTACTCAAGGGAAATAAGGGAACCTATATTAGTCCCACTATGTTCATTATCATCTTATTATAACCCCTCCAGGGTTTATGTATCTCATAACATGCATTTATGACCAAACACTCATCCATCATTGGTTGAGGCATCAACTAGTGTTTAAGGGTCCATCATGGACCTCAACACATCATTAATTTCCTATGAGTCCAATTAATCGATACATTTTATATTTAAGGTAAATTTCTTATCCATGGTAATACCTCGTATCATATTCATATAAACAAAATTCATATAATTTAAGGAGTTATTCTGGGGACCACCTATTTCATTCAAAGTTATTTTCTTTAGTTAATATTTACCACCACATAAGCTTGTCCAAGTCTAATAAAATATTATATCAATATATGATTACCTATATCAATATATGAAACCCAAAATAATTAATTATAACATTTATAATCAGTTATTAAATTTAATTAAAATAGGTATAATTGCCTAAAAATTCACCTGACATCCTGATGATGTTGAAACCATGACTAAACTCGTCCAAAATTCCTATTACATACTCCCAACACCATCATAAGAAAAATACCTATAACTTGAAATCAATTAATCATTCAATTTCATTCAATTTAATCCAAAGGACCTAGAGAAAATCATAGGTTATCATGAATCTAGTGAAATGGAAAATAGTGGAATGCTTTTATCATCTCAAGATGTCCTTCATACATGTCATGTAAAATACCCATTATATTTAGATGATTACACTATGATTCTATAAAATCATCACTAAAAATCCTAAATCATAGAACTCAAATCCGGGAAAGATACAAGGGTAGGAACAAGATGGATTAATGAGAGGGATCCACACCTACCAATGATATAGAAACTACCACCAAGAACACCCCAAATCAATGGGGGATTGAGGGGGTATCAAGGGATGAAGGAGAGGGTGAGTAATAGTAAAAAGTGGTCTATCCCCATGATTTGTTCGACAAAGATTCTAGTGGGGGAAAAGATAAAATTACAGGTCTTATTTTATTATAAAAAATATATATAATATGTTGATCTAGACATGACTATAATTGTCATGGTGAGACCATCCCACAATTTGAGGGCTCGACACACCTACATGTCTCTATCAGGGAATGGTCCTTATGGGCCATTCCATGACTGATCTAGCAAGATAGGATGACCATTGACCAACCTTACTTATAGAACAATCCTCTTGGATTGTATAACAACCACCCATAGTTATAGGGGCCATACCATCTCCAAAAAATATCATGTTGTGGCCCTCATGGATCATAACATGACCACCCATTGGCAGAGGGGTCATCCCTTCATCAAACACCATTAAGGAGTGGCCCTATTGGCTCATGGAACGATCACATTGAGGTATAGGGTACATCCCTACACTAAAAAACATTTTAGAATGACCCTTATTGGTTACAACATGATGTACAACACCCAAGATAGGTGCTAATGTTCATGAAATGACCACCGTATTCTCTACAACATGTGTCTCACAATTCCCTCTTTCAGTGAAATGCTCTAGCCATAACACCCTCATGACATGATATCATGACATGACCTAAGTTTCAGGTGTGATTGGCCACCTATAAAAAACATAAATGGGAGGGGGTCACCCTGACCTTGCTCCAATGCCCACACGAGCACCCATAACACCTCCCAACCCCAATCTATATCTATTTTTTTTCTCAAGATATTCAAACACCCACAATTCTAATCTGAACTACGGTTCTCAAAATGACCCCATATCTAGAAAAAAATATAAATTCCCTCTAACTTTCATAACCCATAATACATGGATTTTTGAAACCTTCCCACCATAGAACTTCTCTTCCCCAAGAACCCATGGCGGTATTTCAACCAGTAATCTTGACCTAATCCGGTCATCAATTCATGATCAACTCACCATGTTCTATCCCAGAAAGAAGAACAAGATTCTATAATACAACTCAAAAAAAGGGTTCTATATTCACCAAAAGTTAACCCCCCACTCAAAACCATCACTAATACTGACACAATTCTCATCAACACTCACCTATCTTGAGACATTCGAGTGTCATCAATCAACTCATCCTTGGGCTATAGTTCTCCCCAAAATTGGAATAACTTACCAAAAAAATAATTCCAAGTGTACCATCAATAAACTTGATGAAGTTTCTATATAAATTCACCCAATTTCATGTGAAAACACCAGTCATACTTCCTTTGTATAACCATTCTTGAAAAAACTTGGACACACTATCTCATATCCTGATATTGATGACTTGAACTTCAGAGGCATCAAGAGATCATCGAAACAACCACACCGAATTCCAAACCCTAATATAAATTTAATTACATGGTTTGATCCTCAACCAACCAAATTCACCATCACACTCTCACCATGATAAATGGTGAGCCTTTCATATGAATCTCCCTTAGATCACATCAAAACCATCCTAATCTTGATTCCAAAATATGGAATCTATTTAATACTATATATTAATTCAGAATTTAGTGTTTAATAGGGAACCAAATGAAATTAGCGCTACCTACACAATGTAATCATTATTCCATATCTACCATCAAACTATTGCTATCATCACAACCATGAACTTTCTCACACAAGGGTCACACCTCCATGATCTATACAATGATCCACACTATATGAGTACTATCATTTCCACAAAACTAATTGATTTTTTTGTCTCTATGGACCACTCTACATATATTAACACATACAATGACAGTTCATGGCCATTGATATCATACCCAAGTTCCAATAGAAAACACCAATCTCTTCCCATTCCTGGGTTATCTGGAACATCATCATTGACATTATCTAGTTTTTCATCCATAGTGAGGGCCACCAACTCCAGCATCAAATGTTTTACTTTCCACCATATAGATTCCATTACACTACTCCATAATTAAAAATCCCAACATGTTTTCATCATCTCTCATGAGTCAATCCTCTCAAGCTATCCTCACCCCTCCCCGAAAAACTATATTCGGGCACAAATTCTTATCATCTGTACCACTACATTCTAATTGATCCATGAAATCACCATCCATTATAGAGGAAAAACCTCCCACTCTCAACAAATCTCTGGGACCCCATGACCTAAATAATATCATTAGATCCATATATATTTGACCTATACATTAACTCTCCTTAATTATCTACAAGAAAACATTCATAACTTGAATATTCTTTCCCTTATTCATCAAGTATTTTCATAAAAATCCCTAATAACCCCCATTCTACACTATATAGGAAGATCCACAAAGAACCCCCACACTGGTCCTAGTACACTATCTAATTCTATATCATACAGATTAAATGTGTGTATTATCCCATACTACCCAATAACACATACCAAACAACCCCCCTTGAGGACTAGGACTCGTCCGCAAACATATAATGATGTCGTCCCATATTTTTTTTCAAGCGAACCATGATCATATAGTTCAGTCATATGGAATTCTGATAGAAATATATATAGATAAACACTATATAGTATACTTTTGAAACTTAAGTTACTGATTTGGTATCACAATCACCCACAATGGGTTCATTAATAAGCCATGAAATTTCTGTATTGACCTGTCAAGAGTTGGTATACATTTATTTCATAGAGGTAATGTATATTTGTCACTAGAGAACACCTCACCATAAGATCCACATGAACTTTCATTAGATAGAATATGTTGTGAATTATTTTAATATAGTTTCACCAAAAAGTTATATGGAAAAAAATATAAGTTATTACTGACACTTCAAAAAATTTAAACCACTATCATCAGTGATACCAATCAAACACAAGCGCATGAATTTAATATTTATCCAATGTGCCAAAATTGATGCATGTACATTGGAATTTAACAAATGGTACAAGAGATAAAAACTAAAATAACAACAAAAAACACACACATCATATTTAAATAAATATCTCAAAATAAACATAAAAAACAAAGAATAATAATTCCAAATCTATGATTACATATACCTATCATTGAAAAAGGTTTTCACAACACAATAGTATGAGGTCAATCACAAGCATTGAGTTTTCCATATTCCCCATTTATCATATCCAAAATTAGTAGTAAAAAGAAAAGATGCCCTGATACCCTATTGTAATTCCCCACTATCCCTATACCACTCAAAAATATCTGGGCTGGGGGTGTAAGAGAACCTCAAGTGAGAATCCCTGTACACTGGCTACCAAGTAGCAATGAGGGTCTAAGGTGTTTCCTTGGGGAGACTATACTCTCATATTAGAGTAAAATAATAGTGTAAATATCATAAAATTTCCACAATAATAATATTATGTGAGTTCATAATCAATAAATAAGAATCATGCTATTTCAGATGAAATAAATCATACAGTTATACACCCAAAATGATCATCCTCTAGGCTGATCACATATACAAAATAAAAAAATATAATAAATACAAGTAGGATCTATGACCATCCCCAATCCTCATAACATTCTAGTCTCTATCCAATACATATAGTTTTTCATGCAACATTGGGCCCTTTCCCTACTTAAAACCACGAAATAAGTAGTCTGATCAGGTGCCAAAGTGCCATGGTTTCCCGAACAGGGTGTGAATAAAACTTAGTAGGATACTAAAATTGGTATCCCTAATATAAAAACTAAACTAGTGCAGGAATATGTGACATTATTAGTATAATAAAATAAATCATGGAAATATAATAAAATAGAAATCAGTAATCCTTTATTTATAAGGTAAAAGTGAAACATAGGATCAAATTTACCTACTTCATCTAGTGATAAATGTAATTGAGAATAAACATACCACCTAGGGGAAACCAAATATATCCCTATAAATGTAAATAAATTCATGAAACTGGGGTAAAATTAACTCACACTAGAACCATAAAAAAAATTGACCCCCAAGGGTAACTCACATCATCCTAGAACTATATAGAAACATATACCCAGAGGCGACTTAGCTCACCCCATAATTACATCACATACACCCTAGGCGAGAAACCCCACCATGGAGTTGTACTGGGAATCCATTATCTAAAGGTTTATCCCACTCTGGTTCTTGAACCTTAATTTTGTGAATCATATACACCTTTGGGAAACTCATCTCCCCAATAACCATATAAGAAACATACACATGGGGGAAACTCTGCTCTCCCAAGATAATATCTCATACACATGGGGGATCATACTCTTCCCTAGAGTAGTACCACGCCTCTATTACCCTTGGTTCATATCCCACCATATTTCCAGAATCCTTAATTCTCATATCACATTCACTCAAGAGCAACCTAGATCACTTGGAACCATAAAATAAATATAAACATGTGGGAAAGTTAGTTTATCTAGAACCATATCATATATACCCAGGGGTCATACTCTATCTAAGAGTTGTGCCAAGACACCATTACCCAAATTTTGTATCCCACACCAGTTCCTGAACGCTTAATTCTCATATCACTTACACAAACACATACAAACATATCACATATACTATGTGCACATCCTCCCCTGAGCCTCATGTTACACCATGTAGGTTGGCCACTCAGCCAAAACAGAAATTCATATCCTTGGTTAGTATCTCAATTCCACAGTCCATATTGGTCACTAAATCTATGCTAGGCTCACATCATCTATCCTTATGTTCTAAGGTGACACTAAAGATCAATGATACGTTCTCCCCTGTACTAACTCTTTTATGGTCCAAATAAAATTAGGGTACCCACTGAGGTCCCCTTAGACATTTCACTATCTAGACTCTCCACATGGGATACTTTATCTCATTATAATCTTTTAGTCTAACCCTATCAATCAGATGGAACTATGTCCCTCATCACCATCGTGATCATACCCTATACTAATTATCCTCTAGTCTAATACATTGATTATGTACAGCTAAAGTGCTGGAAATATGCCTATCTTTCTCCCAAGTTCTTGCTAGGTCACCCTTATTACACTTAATCACACTGTAATATTACCCATGGTATACCCACTTGGTTACTCACATATCTAAAGGGGAGGAACTCTTACCCCACTCTCTACTCAACTATCCTGTAGGTTACAATGCACATCAAAGTTCACTTATAGTCTATCCCTATGGAAACCATTCCAAATCCTCATCTCACCCATACTCAAGGGAACCAAAAGAATGCATATTAGTCCCATTATGTTAACTTTCATCTTTCTTGAACCCTTCTAAGGCCCATGCCTTATATCACATGAATTTATGACCAAATACTTGGACTTCAAAGACAAAATAATCAAGTAGTTTTTAAGGTTCCATCACGGTCCTTGTAACTTCATTCATTTCATGGGTGTCCAATTAAGAAATTAATTTTACATTTAAGATCAATAATTGGTCCATAGTTGCAATACGTATCACACATATGTAAACAAAATTAAAAAATATTAGGGAAATTTTCTGGGGACCACCCACCTCTTTTAGAGTTATTTACTTTAGTTAATCTAACCACAAACTAATATTTTGAAAGCCTCATCCAAACTCATATCAATATTTGAGAACCTATATCAATATATAACACCAAAAATAATTTATTATAACATTTATAATAATTTTTTTAATTTAAATATAATATCTATAATTTCCTAAAAACTCACCAGATATCATAATGACACCAAAACCCTGACGAAACACACTTAAAAGTTCTATGGTGTACTTGTAATACCATCCCTATAAAACCCCTTTCTCCTAAAATTGATTAATCTATCAATTTAATTTAGTTTAATCTAGCGACCCTAGAAAAATTCGTAGGATGATATACCTCTAGTGAAATGGTGAGAAATGGCATGCATTCATCCTCAATATATCCTCTATCCACATCAAGTAAAATACCCATATTATCATTATTATTCTACCATTATTCCATGAAAGTTTCAATCAAAACCCTAAGATGAAGAACAAAAAATCCATGAGTGATATAAGGGGTAGAGAAAGGAGGAGGAAGGAGAGGGGACTATACCTCCAAACACCATAGAAATATTTAGAAATAAGACCTTGGATAAATGTATGATCAAACGAGGAATGAGAGGGGGATACTAGACCAAAAATAATATACCCATTCTCTTTTTGACCATGATATGAAAGGGGATGGACCTGAAATTTTCGGACTTCCCCTATTAAAAATACCACCCAACAAGTCGTTTATAATGTGTCTATAAGGTTCATAGCATGCCCATGTTTCAAGAAGAGTTCTCAATACCCCTGCCTATCTCCATAGTGGTATGACCCATATGGATTATGATGTGGATACCCATAGAAGAGAGGTTGAACCTTGTAAAATCTCCCTTAGGGTGCAACACTCCAAGATCATGGTGTTCCCACCCCTAGTGGAGGGTCTATCCCTCTTGGAATATCACCACACTATTAACCTCTAGGATCATGGAGTTTCTACCCCCAAGTACAAGGGCCGCCACTAACTAAAAACCATCGCGATATGGACCTCCTAATTCATCGGGAAACCAACCCCGGACATAGGGGCCACCCGTATCCAAACAACATCATGGAACGACCCCTATTAGTTACATCCTGACCCCCTCCACCCAAGAGAGGTCCTGAGACTTTGTAGTATGTAATATATATTCTCCATGGTGTGATGTCCCATACTCACATCTCATGGTGAGAATCTATAATCATTATACCATCATAGTAGGTCATCATGGGGATACATAAGGTTCACTACATTACTGGTTACTTATAGAAAAAACCATAAAAGGGATGGGGTCAACCTAAACCCACTCTAATGCTCACCTGAGCTCCTATAACACTTACTAGGACTCAATACATATTAAAAAACATCTCTTCAATATATTCCAAGTCTCATGATTTTGATTTGAATCCTAATTCTCAAGGAAAACCATTCTTTAGGACTAAAAAAATTAAATTTACTATGAACTTTATAACTCATAAAGACTTGGGTTTTTTATAAAGGTGATGCTCATGAGGGATATTTATTGGATGATTATCATTAGAACATTTTTTTGGGAGATTTTTTGTTTCATTAGAAATGTGAGTGGGGGTTATCTGTGAGTTTCATTGCTTGAGAAAGGTGGTAAATCTAGGTTTATCCAAGATATATCATTGCTGTAATAATTATATTTGGTGGAAAATGACAAATTAATTAGTAGAATAGTTCATATCTTGATACTTGGTATACCAGTAAGTGAAGGTAGAGAATCATGTCCTTAATGGGATGTTTTTTCCATTATATGTTATTTAGTGTAAGTGGATGGACATATCGATGGATTTCATCACCAGTTTACCTTATTTCTAAGGAGGATGTGATTCTATTTTGGTGATCATGAATCGATTATTAAATTTGATTCATTTCTTGGAGATTAGGGAGTTCTATGTTATCGATGTTTTAACAAGGTACTCTGTAGATAATATCATGAGGAATATCCGAATATCAAGGAGTATCATATCTGATTGGGATACTTGTTTTACTACACAATTCTAGGGAGGGCTTAAATGTGATTTTGGATCTTAGTGAAACCTTAACAATTATTTCCATCCTCATAAGAAAAAACATAAAAATTGGAACATTCAGACACCTGATCATACATTGTTGGCATGTGTTCTATATTTTGGCGGATCATTGGTTAAGAACTAACCTTTAGCCATGTTTTTTTATAATAATGGTTATCACTCTTCAATGTATGATCATGTTTTTGAGGATCTAGTGTGTATCGAAGATGCAATCTATCAATTTTCACTTACACCATGGATGGACCAGATCCATGATGACTTTTATATGTATAATCTTCTTCGATATCTTCATAGTGAATCCCATGTCATTGATTAGGGGGATTTGGATGTTGAGAATGGAAAGAAGTTTTTTAATTGGATGATTGAGATTCAGTATCATCAAGATATGGTACTATGTGGGTGTTTTATTACCTTGGTACATGTTCTATGGAGTCGTGGTGTCTTCGAGGATAGTACACGAGAAATCAATTTGACCCAACTTTTTTAAACATGGTTATGCTATAATTATTTATATTATTGTTTATGGTTGATTTATTTGATATTTTCTAATATTATACTATATTATGTGTTATTGATGATGATTTTCTATTTGAGATGTATCTCCCGAGGGGAGTGTTTGGATTTTCCATATGTCTTTTCCATCTTTGTGTTAGTTTTGATTCTAGAGTACAATAATCATTTGATAGGTATCTAATGTAATGAAATGATTTTTCAAAATTTCATCCATTATTTTTGTAGGATTTAGAGGCGTGGAGAGGGAATTTTTAGGTGTTATGGAGGTGGAGAGTTTAGTTTTATCTTGATGGGGTTCAGAAATTCTCATTTTTAAGGTAATGGTTGAGACCGTGGAGGTTCTGTGAGCATAGTGGGTTAGCCATTTTGAATATTTGGTGAAGTCAGAGGTTTAAACACCCATTTTGGATGAGTGTATTTACATAGTGGTTCTCTACGCCATGGGGATGGTCACTTCTATGAGCATGGTGCTTGTGGAGGTCTTGGAAAAGTACATGTTATAATGGAGATGATTGTGGCATTTCATAGAGGAGGAAAACTTGCGCATCATGTTTTTAGAATCTACTTATGGAAATGGGGAAGTAAGAAATTGTCATGTAGTCATCTTTGGTGACGTTTGGATGAGTGTGGTATTGATTTTATATTGATTTTGTATATGAAAAGGGATCCCCCACACCTTGGTGGTGACTTTGGTGTGATTGAAATAATGTAAAATGTTCCACTATACCGTGGTGGGTTTCTTAGTAGAGATAATCTCAAGGGTAGTGTTGGAATATTGGGAGCCAACCTTACATGATATTGGTTTTTATCAGTTTATAAGGGAATATTTACCACCTAGATATAGGGATATATTCTAATGTAAATTTAGGGAACCTCAAATATGGATTTGACCTGAGGCACCATGGTCATGGTCAAAATAACAACACCATGGTGAATGACCATTAATTTTTTATTATAAATATGGATCATACACCCCTATGTTTGACTTTTATTTCGTTCTATCAAACCTTATCCAACTCTAGTTTCCCCTTAATTCTCCCTTATTGACCCTTGGTACATTTTGACTACCTGAAGCATGAAGTGAAATATTCCTTGGTCCAAGGTGGTTCTCTTATACTCTTCCACATTTTTCCTTGACCCCTTCATCCTTAGAGGTCTTGAAAATGAGGATTCTTTAGTTTTAGTCAATGGTTGGGTATGATATGATGGTGGTTCCTCATGGTTAGGTTTTAAGGTTGTATGTTCAATCCTAAAAGTGGATAACTCTTCATTCTCCCATTATTGTAATATTTTTCCTTAATGTTTCATACTAAGGTAGGATATTTAAGGATTTTCCCTTTAAATTATGTTAATATATATAATTTTAATGATCCTACTTTTATTGGTTGAATAATACATATTGAGTTAGTGAAAATAATTAACATAACTAAGGGTAATTAATGGAAGGGATAAATCACATGTGACTTATATGATTTTATACTATTTTATATGCTTATGGGACATTTTATGTTTCTTTTGTGAGTTTATTATAGCTTTAATAGATGAATTTCTATTATGATTACTTTTTTGGATCACTTTCCATGAAGGGTTAATCACTTTATGTTGGTAATAAAATCAGTTTTTTGAATTTTATATTTATGGTGAAGTTTTTATAGAAGGAGGTGATGAATTAATGGGATTGAATGTAAAAATGGGGAAATAATAGTAGTGTTTGTTTCTAAAATTTATTATTTCATTATTTTGGTGTGGTTGTTGATGTTTTTATAGATTTAGTGTTCATAGTGGCAGATTTTTATGGATTTTTTCGGATATTTCAATGTTTTGAGAAGTGGGTACTCCATCTAGTTGTGGTGGTATGAACAAAGGTATGTGGATACGGATGTGTGGTGGTTGGGATGGATTGGTGGCATGGATAGATGTTTTATAAAGAGAAAAATGATTATAGTGTGGTGGGAGGAATTATTGTTTGGCTATTGTGGAATCTGTTGAAATAATCTATTTTGAGGTTGATGTAGTGGCTGGTTGGATGATGTGGGGTTGTTTTATAGTTACTCAATAAAAATGGAATATTTTTGGTAATTATGAACCTAATAATGAGTGTGGGATGACATTTAATGAACCATCGGTTATAGATGAATTACTAATTCTTAAAATGAGTGGGACACCACTTGGCTAAATACATGTATGGTAAAAGAATGGTTTACCGTTAAATATATAATTTCATGATATAATAAATTTAATTTGGCTAGTAAAATAGTAATTTTGAAAATGTAAAATTGTTGAAGATGATATGGATGTTTTGGGTGTGGAATTGGGAATGGTTGTGTTGTAGGGGTTGTAGTGATGGTAGTGTGCAGTAATAACAGTGAGGTTGTTGTGATGGGTGAAACAATTCTACTTTGGTTTGAATCCAATAGAACGATTATGTGTGTGGTTATATATATCTTTTATTATTATCTCATGTAACCAAAGTCAGATAACCATACCGGAAGATAAATAGTTTGGGATCATGGAATTTTCCCCAAACATCCAGGTTGGCAAGGGAATAGATGGTTAACTATTTTGTCTTCCCCACTCTCCCTTTTGGATGTGGTATTGTATCTGATTTACATAAGTTATTGTATTTTATAATAATGTTATGTAATGATGATGTTGTAGAGGATGTGTATTATAGTGGGTTTTATTCATAGTTGGAGGAGGTCATAAAGTTTATGTCCTTCATGTTCAATATACCTTACTATAAAAGGATATATGATTTGTGGTTTATGTTGGGATATTTGTTACGTGGTATAAAATATGTAGAAGTGGTAATGATATTTTTATGGTGGTGATGTGGGATATAGATATGTGGTTATATGAAAGGGATTAGAGAACAATACAACTTTTTATTGAGGCATGAGAGAGAAAAACTAGTGGGGAATCTGTTGTGGGTACCTTTTGATATATTACTTGATATTATGTTATTATACTTGGATATGATATTGGATGAGCGATCCTTGATGAAGTTGGGTGATAGTTGACTAGTTTTACCTTATTGGTTTTATTGTTTATTTATTAAAGCATTAATACGATTATTTTACATTTACATGATTGGTCTTGAGGAGGATCCTATTGAGTATACATTTATACTCACACACTATATATATAAATCTCTTTTTTCCATATTTTTAGGTGGGTTTGGAGATCGAGGTTGACCTTACTTGACCGAAGATTAGAACTATGGTAGGATTAATTTTCTAGGATTTTCTTTTGACATTTTATATTAAAGACTTGTATTTTTATGAAATTTACTTGAATTATTATTATTTTAGGATATTGGATTTATTTGTGATATGTTTTTATTGGTGGTTTCACTTTATATATGATTCAAAGATTCATGATAGTAATAGCTTCCATGTTGGTCAAGTGTGTGATGTTGAATAGTTATATAGGGGGGATAAATAGATCTTCTTAAAATTTAAATATATTAAAATAATAGTGTTCAATATCAGAGTAAAGAAACACACATATTCAAATACCGGTGCAATTATTATTATAATGAATAATGAAATTTAGAATAATTAGATATGTAGAAGAATGATTAAAGATGAAACATATTTTTATAATATTTTTGGTCAAATAGATCCTAAATATACTCTTTAAAAACTCAGTAACTCTATGAGAGTGGTGACACACCCTTAAATAAGGAACCCACTTTTGAGAGGGAGTGATAAGCCAATACAAACACTTCCTTTTTCACACTTGGAGGAAAATCCCAATAAAAAATTCCTTTTGTACACTTGAAGGCATAACCTAAAAAAAATCCCCTTTTCACACCTATATGCAAAACCTAGAAGTCCTAATTTTTTATTTGGGAATGTCACAATAGTGATTCTTCCTTTTGGTCAGGTTTTCATAACCAAAACATTGCCTTTTGGATGGTATCACAACCACTTGTGAGTAGTGTTACAAGTAAATAAAAACTTTAAAGGACACAAAAATACTATAAAATGAAATAAAATAAAATGACTAAACAATATAAATAATAAAAATAATTACGGGGAAGGATAATTTTCTTTGATCCTTTAATGTTTATGTAGAACAATTTATCTTTACACAATGAACTTTGAAACTTTATAAAATATAGAAGTCGTTGATCGAGTAATGAGTATCACTCATTCTCAAATTTTGTTTTCTTTGAATCTTATTTATAGATGAATAATAAATATCTATTTTGTAATCTTCATGACCATCTTCATATGGGTTTCCCAAAAACTCAATAAAGCTCGCATGAAATAGTTATAAATAATATAAACATAGAAAAACACCATTAACTGTATATAGAAATATCACACATATTCTGGAAACTATTTCTCATGTTATTACTCAACAAATATTTCAAAACCTAATTTAAATATAATCTTCAACATTTATATGTAATTAAAATTTTATAAAATAATTAAAAATATATATATAAATATCATCAAATCAAAATATCATATTAGTAATAAAACAAATTACCATAATTCTTGTAGGACTAGAATTAAGTATGGATAATATAGTAGATATTTAAAGGAAATCCTCAATTTAATTTTACATATAATTCATTTTAATTTTACATAATAAATTTTTTTATTTTTATGTAAGGGTAACATACATATTAGTGTAAGGGTGAGATATACATATCTCAATCAAGAAAAAATATATAGATTTGTGTCAAGGTAAAATATATAGATCAACATCAAGGTAAAATCTATACATATTTCAAAAAATTAAAACACATATATATCACATAAATGTAAAACATATATATATTATGTAAATTTCATTTGTTTCTATGTACAAGTAAACTTATATTCGTGTAAAGGTAAAATAGTCTTTCATAAAGGTAACAAAGATTTCATATAAATGTCTTAAGAAAACTAGCATAAATTTAATCTATTTAAGGGTAATATTGATTTAATTTAAAGGTCAATTTATTTATATATATTTTCACATAGATCCACATAAGGGTAAAAAATGATCTACTTAACAGAAATCAGAGATAAAAAAACAAGCTTAAACAAACAATGCAAGATTTAAAAACCTAAATAATGATTACAAAAAATGATAAATTCATAATTAAATTTGAAACTTATAAGGTCCCAAAATCTATGAAAAATTTTAATTAGGAATTATAAAAAAGTAGATGAATGCAACTATGAGTTATTTTTGTGTTCAAAACATGGAAAACAACTAAACTTAAATACTGACTATATCTCAATCTTCAAAAAACTCAATTATTTCACTAATATTACATTTTCATGTTTTATAACCTCAGTTTTAGTTGCTAACCGGAGGTCTATTAGACCTCGTGGAAAACTATCGACTTCATTGGAGGACAAAGAGGGGTTTCTAAAGGGAGGTGGTCATTAAAATATTAATCAACCTTAAGATATGTGAATGACACCTAATGATGGTAGCATTAGATATGTGGTTCATGTAGAGTCATCTAATCCAACTGAATGATCATATAAAAGCTATACATATATAATATAAAAGAATACTAGGGATTCTTAAAACCATTAATCATAATGGTGCATACAGGAGGCCTCTAAATACCGTCAAATCACACCCATAAGGGCATATCAATAGTTATCATCCCAAAAAGATAATCAAGGACAAAACCTAGATCATCGACGAAGTTCCATGAACCTATATTAAATAAAATATATTATATGATGGATGATACTAAAATCTTACCTTTAATAGTTGATGGT
Source organism: Viscum album (assembly GCA_963277665.1). Lineage (NCBI taxonomy): Eukaryota > Viridiplantae > Streptophyta > Magnoliopsida > Santalales > Viscaceae > Viscum > Viscum album. The sequence goes on along the minus strand of OY728143.1, from coordinate 661,509,886 downwards.
ACCTCTCTATTATTGAAAAGAGTATCCTCAATAGTGTGAATTTGGTCATCAATCACATACAACTATATTCATGTCACGTGAATCCTACATGCCAAATTTAAAGAATTAATTTTTTCTCTATTTCCACCTCATTCCACGATTAAAATAAAAAAACCAAAAATTATATATCATATTTCTTGAAAATATAAAAATCATAATATCAAAAAAAAATAAGAACAAAAATATCATTCTATGAATCTTGGACATTCCCTATGTAGGTGTTCGCTACACTTAAAAACAAGGTTTATTCCAAGTTTTTAAAATATACTATCTCTATACACTATGATCCAAAAATAAAAATAAAAATAAAAATAGGGCTCTGATAGAACTTTGTAATGTCTTGACTCAGTCTAAATGAAGGGTATCTAAATTAGAGGTGCCACATGACCTCAAGTGTGCCTAACCCAATGCAATAGGTCACTAACTAGAAGCGAGGTTTAATATGTACAAGGGGACACTATAGACTTTTGATCAAATAACCATGAATAACAGTGGAAGTAGAAATGATACCATAAACACAATATATTATCATAAATATAGACATTATAGCTAAAATATTACTGTAAATTAACATATCACATGATTAAAAAAATGTGTATAAACTATAATTACACAAGAGACATATATAATTAAATTGGATTACCCCATGTGTCGATCATATACAAGACCATCTAAAAGAATAAAATTTAGGTTCCGGGCGCAGCAGGAGATCGTGGGTGGATGTGCCCACTTGGATTTGTTTCATTAGCAATGATCAATCCTAGATCAATACAATGATAAATGCCAGAATCCGTGGATTAAATCACATAAATAGACAAATAAGAAGAATAGTACTGGAACCACAAAGAAGGATCATCATATGTAGGTTATAATTAATTTAATTAATTGACAAGAATTACCTTGATGGAATTATTTCTCCGTTGATGTCTCCAGTCACGATCCGATGTGATACGTCGTTGTGTCATAGAATCCAAGTGTAGGATTCCTCTAGAGGGGATCCTCACGTGCTCCATGTATCTCTGGACATCGCCAAAGTAATCTCTTGGTGCTAGCGTGGAGAAGCCTTTGCTTGTGTTGTCCACCTTAGATCACCTTGATCAGATGGAGGATGATCTCTCTCGGTTTGAGAGCGTTCTTGGAGGAAGGAGTTCTTTCAGGTTTGAGAGAATTATCCAAAATTGTTGTGCACAAAGATTAATGAAAAGTGTTGAGGTTGTTAGGATATTTATAATTGGGTTTGAGGTTATAGAGTTATGACAATAAATAAATGCGTTGCGTGTTTTATTTATTTCATTAACTATTATTGAAAACCCCATTATAGAATCATTAATTCCTTGACATGCACCCACACTGATTATAATAAATATCATTTAATAAAATGAAATTATTTCCTCAAAATCCCAACTAGAAAAACTACACGGCATGTACATTCAATGTACACGACGTTTATTTATTTCCTTTTCATTTTATTCTTCCTCCAACATTAAAACGATTTAGGATTCCTTGAATAATTGTTAAACCACATACGGGAATAATTTTATTCTACTTGATATACTTGGATACACTTAGTGTGTGACCCTCTAGGCCTCTTTCTCATTGGCATTAGGCAGGCTTGCCTAAATTCCAAGATTACTATCTAGAATTGGGTCAAGGAACCCAAGAGAAAGAAGTTGACGCCACATTGACGTGTCACCTCATATGAACGCTTACCATGTAATTTAATCCCTTTGTATCAATATCTCGAATCATGCAGGTTGCATGCTAGTTCCATCAACCCATGTGCTTGATTATTCTTTCTTTGACTTTTCGGAATTGAACTTTCCCATTCCTCACCATGGACATGGATTTATTTAGGCTATATAAATTCCATCAAAGGACCTGAGATATCTACTTCTGTTATGGAACAAAAGGGATAAATCCTATCTCGCATTATCTATTAATGTAGTATCACTCGTGACGCACCCAACGTATCCTACCTCATTGCGAACAGTGTGTCGTCACACTTTTCGTCAATAAATCTAAGTGCATGAGTTTTAATAACCATTAATAATAATCTTAAAGTCTAAGGACCAATACACACGTCCGCAAATAGGAAAATCCAATGACACTATGAAATGTGGGTTTTCTGCTAGCAGGTCTCATTCTCATAATATCCTCCTGGATATTACCAAGGGAGCACACCATGTGAATGTGCCTCAAAATTTTATGAGTCCCCACCCCTAATGGCCTGTATTATTTGTGTCCCTCAAATGGCATCATCTATCCAAAGAACATATATTCAAGAACAATGTTATGGCACTTCTGGGTTCTCATCATTGTAGGGATCTGCTATGACCCTTTAATGCAACAACTATCCTTAGGAAATTATCTAATGCATTGTCACACAGAAGAACAATCAAGATTTGATAAAGTATTTAATAATTAATAAAGTACAAATTAGTTGGTTCTAGGCTACCAACTGAAACATAAAATAATGGAGAATAATAAAAAACTAGTTATGTGTCCCTATTGAGTCCCATATCCTACTCAAATATCCATCCAACTCATTTTCCCACAAAATATAATTTTATCTTTGATCATTACCAAATTTTTTTTATTTTTATTTTAGGATTTATTGAGTTTTTACAATTATTTTACCATAATTATAAACAAATGGATTTATTTTTAGATTTTCATTAATTTTTAAATTTATTATAAAAAGGGCCTAAAATGTGTTTTTAATGGTTCTATTATTATTTTTTTGTTACTAAATAAATGACCATAATTATTAATTTGTGTTTTTAATGATTTTTATGAAAATGTAAAAACCTTACATATGGGTCAGTTGGGATATATAAGATATTGTGATGATATGTAATAAATAAAAGACTATACATAATATTTTTTTCATCATATGTAATTTTTGATGAAGGAAATAGTGAAACTAGGAAATGTTCCAGCTCTACACTATGATATATATTATTATTTGGATAATATGTATGATATTTTAGTTAGTATATAAGAGTTTACCCATGGATTCCCAACATAGGTAATGAAAATTCCTTTTTTCCTTTAAGAGGAATTTTAAAAATTGACAAACCACTGGAAAACCTCACTAGGATACATAAGATATTTAGTGATACATAATATTTTTTTGGATCATGCATAATGAATTTTATCTAATATGTGCGGAATTTTCCATTTCCACGTGAAGTGAATAAATCTTGTTTCCCTAAGATACATAATATATTTGGTGATGTGAAAGATACATGATATAAATAAAATATTTCATGATTTAGTTAGATATATATATTTTTTTGGTGCTCATGTAAAGACCCCAACCCCAATAGCCTGAAGATAGTACCTTAATTTATTACATTGGTATAATAAAAAAGGAAGTCATATCCCAAAGGACCAAATAGTTTAGTAGATTTGGAAAACCAGATACAAACATAAATTTTACATTACAACTTGAAAGGATAAACAACTTAGAAACTCCAATGGAAACACCCAAAAACTTCTAGATTATCTGTGAATGTCATTCATAATATACATATTAATATCCTAGGGAAAATTAAAACATAATAAAGGGGTGATATATGATGATCACTATGGGTAATAAATTCAAAATAATATTTCATAAACATAAATAATAAGGCATGGTGAAATAAAAACTCAATCCATTAAAACATAATCTTGAGCATAATATGGTAGGGATACAAACTGATTAAATAATTACATAAATAATCACATGAGAAAGAAACCTAACCAAGGATATTCTACTAGTCAAATAATCACATGGATTATGAATTAAAAATATCATAATGATGGAATGAATAATGTTGGACACCATAATATACCGTCAAGGCTTCGACCTAGACACCATAAACGAGTAAGATGCCATCCATTACCCAAACTAGTTTGTCTCATGAGACCCAATGATGCATTGAGGGAATATATTGGGACCCTATAATCTCTTAATAATTACAATTAATTCTTAATATTATAATGCTGAAACATAACATAAACATTCATATTGAAAAACTACTATACGAAATGTGAATACTTCAACCATAAATCAGGAATAACACATCCATATTAAAACTAATCATAATTTTTTTTAATAAAGTATGGTATATGGTATAATAATAGATAAATCTATATCAAGAATAAAATACAACAAATGTTATTGAATTAGATGAAAATACTCTAATAAAACCATTAAGAAATTTTTGAGAGAAATACCATTTTTTTACTTTGGAAAGAGAAGTTATTTTAGAAAAATCATTTGTATGAGAATCAGATTGTAATAATGATTATACCATTAAATAAATGGTAAGAAAAAACAAATTATATTTAAGGCATAAGTGATGTCAAATTGAATTGAAAACAAGTAAAAAGTTCCTTTAGAAATGAGTCTGTTTAGTGTGGTTTAAGAGAAAATATAAAAGAATTTTAAAGCAGACAAGGCTTAACTATTTCCATAAAACAAGAATGGAAATAAAATGGGTTTTCAAGATAGAAATATTTATTTTATAAAAATAATGTCCCCTTATAATATATTATGGAGTGTACTTGAAAATGGTTAAGAAATTAGGAAGTACCCTTTAACCGGGCTTGCTTGTGATGTGGAATTAAAAAGGGAAACTTATAAAACATGTATTTTCCCATAAAAAAGATAAAATAAACTGGATACATGAGTTTGGAAAATTTACATAGAATTTATAAGAATTAGATAAAAATAAAAAATAATTCAATTTGTTTAAAGAGATAGAAAGCATAACCTGGTTGAAAAATGGTGGTTCAGGTAGAAGCCTTTACCTTATGTCTGAAATCATTCTGTACTTATACTTAATGTCCTAAATAATGAAATTAGATTCATTAATAATTTAATTCATAACTGATTCAACATATATTTTATTTATTATAATTTTATTATGTTAATTTATGGTCTCTTTTATGTGTTAATATATTTAATTTCATCGTTTGAAAGTGTTCGTTTCCTTTATTTTCATGATTGGTTCACTTGTATACATGTATGAAAGATCATGTGAAATAGGAATAATAATCTATAATTGAAATTATATGTTATTAATGAAATTATAGAAGATTTAATGGTCTTGTATATCATTTTTTCTAGATATGAGGATGATTCATTAATTAATATTATATATATCTACTGGTTTCATAACACTAAATAAGTTGTAATATACATATTATAATATTTTTTAACAATAAAAAGAGTTTTTTTACCAGAATTTAATATGGTATTAGAGAACTAAAAAATCATCGTCTATGAAGGTGGTGAATCAACACCTCATGAAATACATTTTTATTTTTAGAGAAAAAAGTGGAAGAGAAAAGAATTGTTGGGGGATATACCATAATCATAATAAAATTTCAGTATATATAGTATAATAGATTTATCATGAATGTTTGGACAAAGAGGTAAGAAAAATAAAAGAAAAAAAAATAAATTTAAAGAAAATTAAAAGAACGAAAGGGGATTTTACCTCTTGAATTCCTCTCCTTGAGAATCTCCTTAAGGAAAATTTAATATGGTATTTTGGGTGAGACCCGAAGGACCATAACATGTGGGAGAGGTTTGGGAGAGGTATTGGGTAGAAATTGGACAAACTTTAAGGCATTGGAGGTGTGAGAAGAAGAGTTGGTGAGGGGTAGTATTTTTATTGGAGGAGAGGGGTGTTTTTTGATTATTTAATTATTATTTTTATTATTTTGGATCAAGACTAGAGTTTGAGAATTATAACTAAATATATTAAAATATTTTAGGTTATTTTAAGATTATGGTGATTACATCAACAATGACTCAAGTAATAGTTTATTTTACTTATAATATATAATTAAAAATGGAATCCATTTTATGAAAATAATTTTCTAAATATAATAAATTTAAAATTATTTAAAATAACCATTTATTTGAAAAATATCAATTTTAAAATTATAACTGATTTTATATCACTTTGAAAATTTAGTTTAGATTTCATCAAATTACCTTATAATTATAAAAAATATTAATTTATGAATCTATTTTTTTAAAATAAATATTATTTTAGATTATAATTTTAATTAAAAAATTGTGAATGAATATTTATATTTTAAAAAAATACCAACATTTAATTTATTATTTTTAAAACATTTATTTATATATTACATTGTATAAATATATCATATTTTTGTTTATAAGATACCCAAATTTTATTTATACTTTCATACGTAAATTTACTATTTTATTGGTCATATTACTATTCCTAATGGTCACATTACTATCCCAACATTCATACTTAAAATTATATTATAGTTTTAAGATCAGTATTACGTGATGCATAAACTATCAAAGATATTAAATTTTAAAAGAGTAATACCATAAAATCTTAGGGCATTACATTCTCTCCTCTAAAAAAATTTCATCCTCCAAATTTACAGAATGTCACCTCATAAAAATATTTAGGTAGTTCTTTATCATAAATTACTCTCGTTCCCATGTCGAATCTTCAATTATATGATTTTCCCAAAGTACCTTTACCAGATGAGTCATCCAATTTCACAACACCTATTCTCTAGTATCTAGAATATGGATTGGATCTTCATAGTAAGATAAATTAGGTTTCAATTATATTCCTTCAGAAGTGATAACATGTGTTGGTTCTAGCTTGTACTTCATTAACAAAGAGATATAGAACACGTCATGTACTTTAGAAAGGTTAGGAGGCATTACCAAACAATAAAACCTAGATCTAATTATATCCAAAATTTAAAAAGGTTTGATATACATGGTGCTCAATTTTCCTTTCTTACCAAACCTTATGACATGCTTCCATGGAGATAATTTCAGAAAAACATGATCTCCCACTTGAAATTCCAAATTCTTCATTGTATTATCTGTATATGTATTTTTCCTACTTTAAGATACTTTGATATGGGTTTGAAAAGTATTTAACTTTTCCATTATTTCCTCCAAAAGCATTGGACCAATAAGCTTCCTTCTACAAACTTTATCTCAACAAGTTGGTGTACGAAATCAATTTCCATAAAATGCTTTATATGATGCCATTTGAATACTTGAAAGGAAACTATTATTGTAGTAAAACTCTACAAAAGGTAAATACCAATCCAAAAAACCCTGAAAGCCAAGTGAGCATGATCTAAACATGCATTCTAATGTTTTGAATGGTCCTTTCAGACTACCTGTCAGTTTGAGGGTGATAATATATACTCAATTAAAGCATAGTGACTAAATATTTTTGAATAATTTTCTAGAATTTTTATTTAAATCAGTGATCATGATTAGAAACAATTTAAATAGGTGATCCATTAAGTATTAAAAATTCATTAATATAGATTTGTGTAAGGAGCTCCAGGGAAAAATACTCCCTTATAGTGAGGAAATATGTATATTTTGTAAGTCGACCAGTAATTACCCATATTGAATCATTATTTATTAGATTATTTGGTAATATAGTGAAAAAATCCATATTAATGTCATCCTATTTCCATGTAATAATATGAATAGGTTTCATGAATCATCTAGGATGTTTTGTTTTAACCTTCACCTGTTGATAGACTAAATATCTTGATACATAATATATAATTTTCTTCTTCATATTTTCACAGCATAAAAGCTCCTTCAAATATCTATATATCTTACTGATACCGGGGTGTATAGAGAAATTAGAGCTGTGAGAATCATTCAATAACTCCCTTTTTAACTCGGGTGTTAATGGAACATAATGCCTCTTCCCAAATTTCAAAATCTCATCCTCATACATGAAGTCTTCCAACTTCCCTTCATTCATAACTTTAATTTTCCTATAAAAATAAAGATGGTTGGGAAACCAATTTAAATTAATGATGTTTCACCTTTCTTGATAATTTTTATATCCATATTTTCTATATCTGTGTACATTGGATCCATGTCAATCTTCATTTTTTTAGATTTCTATGATCCTTCCTACTAAATGCATCTTCTACTTTATTTTACTTACCTGGATGGTTATGTATTGAATAATAACAATCCTTGAGTAGTTCATGCCATCGAATCTGACTCATGTTGTGTTCTTTCTATGAGAAGGCATATTTAAATCTCTTGTGATCTTTATGTATCTCATATATTTCTCTATATAGATAGTGTCTCCATATAATTAGAGAGAATATTATAGCTTCTCACTCAAGACCACAATTTTCATTATTTTGTTCATGAGCTTTTAGCTTCCTTGATGCATAATAAATAACTCTATCATTTTGTATAAGGATACAACTAAGTACTTTCTTTGATGAATCCCTATAAATAAAAAATCCACCATTTCCTAATGGTAGATTCAAGATTGGATAATTCAATAATCTCCTCTTCAATTCTTCAAAACATTATTCACATTATTTTTTCCATATGAACTTAAAACCTTTATAAGTAAGGTTGGTAAACAGGTTAGCTAATTAGGAAAAATTATGAATGAAATACTGATAGTAACCTACTCAGTTATGTTCATTGGTGTAGAATATTCCTAAAATACCTTTTTCTTCACATGATCAATAGAGAATCCATCCTTAGAGACAATATATACAAGAAAAGAAATTGTTTTTTAATCCATAATTCACACTTGATAAACTTTACATACAAAACTTTTCTTCTAGGAGTATCTAGAACAATCCAAAATTTGTTCTTAGGAACCTCATAGTTTTTATAATATATCAAGATATCCTTAATAAATACTAAAAGAAATCATCAAGATATTCCTTGAATAATCTATTCATTAGATCTAAAAAATATAGGGTGTGTTTGTGTAACACCCCGGCCCATCTAGTCCAGAGCTGGTGCATTACTTGTTATATTGGAATGGTTAGAAGGAATGAAATCTAGAAGGAACTATTAATTTATTAGTCTTGAAGAAACTAGATACATAGATGTTACTCAGATTACATTGGAAAAGGATAAAAAATATAAAACATAACAAAAACTAAAAACTGAATCCACAGAAACACAATAAATTATCTCCTCTTCATCACCTATTGAAGGTAAACAAATGAAAGGGGTGAGCAAAAATGCTTAGTAAGGGTTAAAAAAAGTGGAATCATGAATCAATAATAACATAATCATAAAAAATTTGACATAGTCAATATGACATGGTGAATAAATGAAATACTCATGCATTTAATAAACTAAGAATGAAACTGCATCCATAGATTATGTCGTAGTGAAAACCTCATGGATAGTAATATTTAATAATGAATAAAGATAAATATTATTAATTGGATTTCATGTATCAAGAAATGACAAAATAATACCGTCAAAATGGTTTAGTTCTCTTGGTAGAAACCCGTCTGATTTTTGGAAATAAACTCGAAGGGATTGTTGCCAACTGATTTGTCTCATGAGACCTACCGATGCATAGAGGGGATATAGAGGGACCCACCCACCACTTAGATTCCAAATAATTATTTATACATAGATTTAATAAAAGTTCGATCTGCCTTCTCAATATCCGTATAGAGTACAGAATACGGATTCATAAATATTTCCATAGTTAAAAAAAACTTTCCAACTTTACACCGTATGTGAAATGGTATATGAATTAAGGAAATAATAATATCCATGCTATAAGAAAATGTATATTTACCAGAATCATAATTTCAAATGAAATATGATGTCAAATGAACAGTAGATACACCGCATAAGAAATATTAGATGCACACTACCAAGTAGGTCTCAATGAAATGGAAATTCAGACAAAGTCACCTACCATATTGTAATCAATTAAATCATATGACCAAAAGTGAATAATCACTAAATGAATCACATAATACCATGAATATAAAGATAATCATGATATTATATATCATATGGCAGTACACATATACCACATACAAGAAATAAGTAGTGAACAATGGAAATATCACTGAATTAAAAGTGAGATAAGACACCCCTTACCTTATGCTCGAGTGTGTTATTTGTTTTTTTAATGACCTGAATTACAAGAACCCTGGTTTTTAGAACGGGTCAAAATCCCAACCCTGTTTTAATTTTTTACTGGTTTCTGAAGAAACTGGAGAAAATTGGAAGTTTCTGGAAATTTCCAGACTACACGCCATGTACTTTTAAGTACACACCGTGTCTATGTTAAAGCAAGTGTCGGCCGCGTGCTCTCCAAGTACATGATGTGTGATGACCATGTAGAAATTCTTTACTACCCGATGTCTAGTTTTAAACACGCCATATACCCCCGACCATGTAGAGGCCATACATGGCGTGTATGCCTATTGGCCGGGTAGAACCAGGTACACGCTGTGTTCCCCTTGGACACGCCGTGTAATCTAGACGTGTATGAGGGATATACATGGCGTATGGGTAAGTCAGTGAGGAAGATAAGAGAAACCAAGTACATGCCATGTACCCACAGGTACACGCAATGTACTCATGTTGGCAGGTCTAGAAAGTAAGGCGGCGGAATTCAGCCATATTATGAACAATTAAATGATATATACACGACGTGTAGTCATGAAGTACACGTCGTGTACTTTTTTTAGTTAAAATGGGCAGTAGCCTCGTATTGAGGCAGAACCTCAATATCTCGCCCGGTTTCGCAAACCAAGCTGGCCAGATCTCTTTCCTTATCCCAATCGTCCATCCAAGACCTGATTCAAACTTCGATTGATGCATTGGAACCCCCTCAGTAAGGCCTCGATTCCACTTGGGATGTTTTGTTTGATTTTTTCTAAAGAACGAGTTATAGGGGTTTGATCGATTTTGAATATTTTGTATATTTACCGCGTTTTAGACCGAATTGGCCATTGTTACCGGAGTAGCATCGTACGAGTCTCAGGTAGGTGTTGCATGCCTCATTTTGTGTTTTTGTGGTTGTTTGGGTGACACGGCCTTCGGTGCGTTTTCGGGTATTTTGAGCAGGACCCGTTTTATCTTTTGTTTCATATTGAATTTCTTGTTGGACCTATGGGATGTCTTTGGGTTTTCCTTGTTACCAGTTTGCATGAGTGGGGCCAGGTGAGGGGCCGTTGCTCATCGGGGCATTTTGATCGGGGGATGCCAAAATGGTTTTAATTTTAATATTGATGTGTTAAACTGTTGAGTTTAATTTATTAAGCCTGATATAAGTTTCTAGAGGAATTCAAGACCTCAGTGCTATTGTTCGCTAGCTGTTGGGATGGGGTAATTAAACTGTTTAAATTCATTTGTCTGTTATGAGTTCTGTTTGAATTTGATATATATGCAATTGCTGAATTGCACATGCTGGAACCTTTCAGTTGTGTTGGGTTTGGCCCGGTTACGCTTGAGTGATGCTAATCACAGGTTGGGCTTTGCCCAAGTTACTTTGGGTGGTTTTGACCACAGTATTGGGCATCATGGACGTTGGCTTGAGGTATTACAAATGTCAGGTTGGTCATGGTGCTGGTTACTAGGATGGCGATGCCATCAGACTTGAGCAGCATGGTCACAGGGACACGAGGTGTCAGATGTGTTTGTGGCTTTGTTACTATTTTTGGTGATTAACGCTCACCCGAGACTTGAGTATTGTGCACACCGAGATACTCCGTGATGAGGTGGTTTTGACCACTCGTGTGGGTAGAGGCCGACGTAGTTGCAGTTAGGTATTTTATTTGGGGTTGCTTGCTGTAGAAAGCCACGTGGGAGGTGAGGAGTCTTTTGGGGATAGCATTGAGACTATTAGGTTGGGGGCTGAGGCTCGCCGGGATTTGTGGGCAGACATTGATGTTCCTTCGGGTTATTCTTGGGCGTGCCTTCGGGATGTCTGTACTTGAGACACAGGGTGTCAGGAGGCACATGGTTCCAGGTTATTATCCTTGGGAGTGCCTTCGGGACGTTGGTACTTGAGACACGTGGTGTCAGAGGGCACATGGTGCCGGGTTACACGATAGAGATTCCAGCATTGGATGAAGCAGATGACACTCCATGGTGGCTACTGAGCACCAGAAGAGTTAGTGTTTATTTGTTCATTATACTGATTATGTTTTTCTTTACAATTTCATAACTTCTTAAACACATATATTTGGTATGCACCATTGGGTGGTATCCTACTGAGATTTGTCTCACACCCTACACGGGCCCTTCGGGATGCATGCAGACTTTATGGATTTACGTGCAGGAAAGAGAAAAAATTTAGGATCTAGGCTGCGTTAGTTGTTGAATGGAAATGGTATGGACCTTGAGGTCATACCTTTCTGGGGTTACTTGGTTTTGTTTTCCTTTCCTTATCGGCATGCTTACTTTATTATATAGTAACCGTTGGTTAGCCTTTGGCGCCGTTATAAATTGATATGTATGACTATCTATGGACACATATTGGTTGTTTACAGTAATAGTTTCTTATGAAATTCAGCATGTTGTTCTATTTACATTCCACTATTGTTTTTTATATTGATTGCTTCCGCTGTTTATCTATATCGGTTATGCTTCCGCTCTGCGGGTCTGGTTTGAGTCTGATGAGTCTTAATTTCGATGCATATTTATTTTTATATACTCAGACCAATACCCTAATTGTGATCCTCCGAGATGGTATAACCTCATCACTATACCAAACAGACCTCAATTCTAGTCGGTAGCCTTTGGCGTTCGGGGAGGTGCGCCTAAGGTAGTAACACCCAACCCGTTTGGCACTATTCGGGTGGCTGGCCGGGTCCGGGTCGTTACATGAATAATAAAATTTATCTTTATTAATTAATTATTCCATAACCTCTTATACATTAAATTGATTTATTATAACCTTATTAGGTTTATTCATGTCCCTTTTTATGGTTTTAAGAGGTTCAATTTTATTGTTTTGGAATTATTTTCTTCCTTGGTTTTCATGATTTGTTTACTTGTATTCTTGAACGGAAGTTAGTTTGAAATGTGGTTAAACATAAAGAAATGTTAGTATATATTATTATTGATATTAAAGATATATAAATTATCTTGTAATGATTTTGGGTTATATACTTATGTATGAATCATTAGTTAAAAGTTATTGATAAGCTCTTGGATTTAGCTTGGTGGTTTTGTGAACAATGAACTTGTATTGTATTATTATTACATATTATGAGTGTGTAGGGATTACAGAACATGAATGAGATGAAATACATATATTCTGATCTGTTTCAACCATAAAAATGGTTTTATGACCAGAATTGAAGATGTTAATGAAAATTAAGAACATGTCGTCCTTGAATGTGATAAATTAACACATCTCAGACGTTCTTTTCATTTTTAGTATAAGAGGAGGGGGAATGAGAGATAATGATGAAATATTTCATTAGCATAATATAATTCTAGTTCATGTAAGGTATTGTAATTATCATATCATTTTTATTAAGTTAGGTGAGGAAATAATTAAAAATAAAGGAACTCAAAATTAAAGAAAAAATGAGAAATCTCTTATGAAAATTTGGCAGCCTAACAAAATCACTTAAAATTTAATAAAATATTCTGATGAGATAAAGGGGACATCTCATAACTCTTATGTAATATGGGAAGTAAGGTTATTATGGAATGAAATATGCCAACATAATCTAATTGAAAATAAAAGATAAAACATTAAATGAAAGCTTTAAGAAAAGAGAAGGGTGGTTGATTCTCTTACCTTGTAGAGTAAATCCCAAAACATGA